>OZ020539.1:9245556-10627517 GCA_963971435.1 Lasius platythorax | reverse complement strand
GCAGCTGCTGCCGTCGCTGCCGCTGTTATTACCGTCGTCATCGTCGCGACACGTAGTACGTCGCCGTCGTCGTTGTCCTCCTCGTCGTCGCCGTGTTGCCGCAACGTTCGCGCGTGCCTCGTCGTCAGCGGCTCGTACCGACGTTCAAATCCCGGCGAGGTTTAATATTTCCGGGTCAGAGACACATCGCGCGTGCGGAAGAGAGAGAAAGAGAGAAAGCAGTGAGAAGGAAGATCGAGGAAGTGAGATACACGGAACGAGATAGCGAGAGAGAGAAAGAGAGAAAGTTGCAGCGCGCGCGAAACTGAGAAAAAAAAACCGGGAGAGCTCGTGTGATCGGGGAAAGCTGATTATGAGTTGGAACGTTGGTGCAACGGCGGTTCAGCAAACGCGAGCCGACTAACGCGTGAGAGAGGGAGATAAAAAAAGAGAAAGAGCGAGAGCGGTTTTTTCATTCGTGATATAACTCGCACGGATATACCGTAATATACCGTCGTCTGTGTTCGCGCGTCGTGTTCGCGAAGAAGTACATCGGGATTTTACAGTATAAAGTGTGTGAGATTTACGAGTCTCAGAGACAAGCAGTTTCTCGGAACAGTGGTGTTCGATATATATATATATACTCGCGGGATATAAGTGACCGGCAAGAGAAGTTTTATTTGGTGTTTGTTGATTGGTGACAAAAGAGAGTCCGAAGAGAGAGAAAGAGTTATCCGCTATCTAGGACAATTCCCGTGTCAAGGTGACCAACTTCACGGCAAGCTCGTGTCCGAACCTGCTGCGTGTTCCAGAGCAAGGTAAATGCATACAGAGTTTCCTATTTGCGGTTTACCTACATAATAGGTAACACCTGTTTATGTGTCTACGAGAGTGCATCTCAATGCGTGTGTACGTGTGTGTGTGTTTGTGTGCGTGACGGATGCTGTGGGTGTGACGCGTACGACCGTAAATACGAGAGAATAGGCGGCGATCCGTCGGGTGATCGAGTAAGATCTCGCGATAAATGACATTTTCGCGTGGGTGCCGCGTATATGTATAGTATCGTTCGCTTCTATGTAATTTACATGAATATACATATTACGAATATACGCGTAGATGTATGCGTCGCGCGCGCGAGAATGACGTCACGCGGTTCGAGAACGGCGCGTTTCTACGCCGCGGCTGTGTTATCTGAAACTCTTTCCATCCGCTCTCCTTCTGTGTTTACCGTGAAGAGTTAAATTAGATTAGGTTAGGCATCGGCGATAATCACGATACCTTGTAGTTAATATCTTGCAGATTTTGCGGCAGCACGTTTCTGGCACAGTAAATATTAATGTCACGTCGAGTCGCGTGCACAACTAATGAGAATACACGTCTTAAGATGCGAGTTACTTTACTGGATAGTTGCTTAGAAAAGTGTGTCGAAGAAGAAATTTTAATCTCTACTGTATCCGCAGAAATATGATATTGCAAAAACTAATTATTGGTTTTTTTATTAATGCGCGTTAAATGGGATTAAATTGAATAAAGAATCGTTAGACGAAAGAAACGCTAGTTAATTCTGTGAGTATGTATATAATAACTCTTTTATACCGTGTATATATATATTTTTTGTCTCTTGCCATTTATATTAATCTTCGATTTATATATTTCAGATTAATCATTTCCTGGTATGATTAATCTGAAATATATAAATCGAAGATTAATATAAATGATAAAAGAAAACAAAGATATCAAAGGAAATGTGATCTGAAATAACGCGATATATAAAGTGTCGCACTTGCAGTCTATGTAATTTCAAGCGCATGAAATCGAGATATACATATATCCCGCTATAGAGAGAGTGTGTTGAGGGGACAGAGGCAAACGTCCCGTCTGAAGTTAGTCGCTCACGAGCTTCAGATTGTTGGACAAATGAAGAGTGGCTGCTCGGGTTTTCGTCGCCAGCTCGCCAGCGATTATCCTTATCGCGTTCGCCGGTGAATTATCGCATAACGTCCGCGCGATAGCCGCGTTTCGAAATTCACGTTCGCCTCACGTGTCGTTCCCTCTCGCTTGCTCGTTCGCCCCCTCGCTCGTTCGTTCGTTCGTTCGTTCGTTCGTTCGTCGTTCGTTCATTCGCCCTCTCACTCACTCGTTCGCCCTCGCTCGCTTGTTCTCGTCGCGATACCATCTACCATCGTCGCTCGTCGCGCTTCACTTGTTTGCTGGCGATCGCGCCGAAACGCCGCTGCACGTAACCTGAAACCTTCGCGTCGGATTCCGAGAATTCGTGTCTTCGAGCCGATTCCTCGAACTCGAATCGGGCAAACGTGTACGTACATGTTCGTGTGCTCGATACTTTAAGGATGTGTTTAAAAAAGATATCGCGCAATTGTGAGTTCGTTGAGATCGCGTGAAACGCGGTGTGTCTGGAAGATAGCGACGACGTAGGCCTCGCCGAAATTGTTGAGGCTCGACAACGTGTTTTAAGTCGCAGTTGCAAACGACGTTGGTCGACTAAAGTACGTATGTATGTATAATATGTATGACTTCGTTATTGCAACGCGTTGCGCTTCGAAGCAGCGCTTTGAAGGCTTCCGTAATCTTTGTTGCTGAGGTTTGGTAGTCGTTCGTTAGTTACACTTTTTACCTATATTAAACTGCCCCCCCCCCCATCGCCAAATAAAGTCGCATCTATCAAATGATTTAATGCTAATTATGTGCTAATTTGTTGCCGGATTTTGTACCTCAAACCGTTTAACAGGAATTTACGTTCAAAATGGGTGAGGCGGGGCTTGACATTAAGCTAGCCCCTCATAATGAAAAAAATATATAGAATGCTCGAATAAAAAATCAATTACACCAGAATTTGTTGCTATTTTGTTGCTCTAAAATAACGTGAAAACGTTTTGATAAAATTATATTAATTAATTAATATCACTATACACTCAATCTCGCCGAGCCGTACCATCCACTTGCGCGAACTAAAAGTAACTAAAAGAATTTGTTGCTCGCATGTTTTTAATATTAAAATAATCTGTAGACTATATATACTATCCAAACATATAAGAGATTCAATTTGTTGCTCGTTTTAAAGTATTAAAAATCGATACTTGTCGCCGCGGATCCTATACGGATTTATACCATATAAGTTAATTAAAAAAATTTGTTGTTCGTACGTTTTTGGTATTAAAATAATCTGTAGACAATATACTATTGAACTATGTATGAGATTGAATTTGTTGCTCGTTTTAAAGTATTAAAACTCGACATTTTGTCGCCGCGGACTCTATACGGATTTATACCAAATAAGTTAAAAAAATTTGTTGCTCGTATGTTTTTGGTATTAAAATAATTTGTAGACAATATACTATCCAAACATATAAGAGATTGAATTTGTTGCTCGTTTTAAAGTATTAAAAATCGATACTTGTCGCCGCGGATCCTATACGGATTTATACCATATAAGTTAATTAAAAAAATTTATTGTTCGTATGTTTTTGGTATTAAAATAATTTGTAGACAATATACTATCGAAATATATAAGAGGTTGAATTTATTGCTCGTTTTAAAGTATTAAAATTCGAAACTTGTCGCCGCGGATCCTATACGGCGCGTATTATCACAACGTAAGTTAACTAAAAGAATTTGTTGCTCACATATTTTTGGTATTAAAATAATCTGAGATTATTATACAAAAAACATGCGAGTAACAAATTCTTTTAGTTAACTTATATGATATAGCGTCCGCAGCAACAAAGTATCGAGTTTCAATACTTTAAAACGAGCAACAAATTCAATCTCTTATATATTTCGATAGTATATTGCCTACAGATTATTTTAATACCAAAAACGTACGAGCAACAAATTTTTGTAATTAATTTATATGGTATAAATCTGTATAGGATCCGCGGCGACAAGTGTCGAGTTTTAATACTTTAAAACGAGCAACAAATTCAACCTCTAATATATTTCGATAGTATATTGCCTACAGATTATTTTAATACCAAAAACGTACGAGCAACAAATTTTTTAAATTAACTTATATGGTATAAATCCGTATAGCGTCCGCGGCGACAAAGTGTCGATTTTTAATACTTTAAAACGAGCAACAAATTCAATCTCTTATATATTTCGATAGTATATTGTCTACAGATTATTTTAATACAAAAAACATACGAGCAACAAATTCTTTTAATTGCTTTTACTTCGCGCAAGTGGATGGCACGACGTGGCGAGACTGAGTGTAGTGGTATTAATTAAATAATATAATTCTTTCAAAATGTTTTTACGTTATTTTAGAGCAACAAAATAGCAACCAATTCTGGTGTAATTGATTTTTTGTTCGAACATTCTATATATTTTTTTCACTAGTGGGGACTAGTGTCAAGCCGGCCCCCTTACTTTGAACGTAAATTTCTGCTAAACGGTTTGAGGTACAAAATCCGACAACAAATTAGCACATAATTAGCACTAAATTATTTGATAGATGCGACTTTATTTGGCGATAGAGGGAGGTGGGGGGCAGTTTAATATGGATTCTCGGGTGTGTGAAGTTGGCACCTCTCTGTTACGATACCATAGTTCTGTTAAGAGCTCTGAGTTATTTAGAACCAAAGGAATAGTTCTTGATAATTCTTAGAAATAGTTCCGGTCATTATAATAATGAAAATTGAAAAATGGGGATGCCAACTTCACGATTTTTTACACATCGAATTACAATAGTTCTGAGCATAGTTCTAAGGTTCTTTTGAGTAGTTTCTGATACTTTTTTGGAAGAATTCCGCGGTTTTTAGTTTAAAAAACGTATACTTCTAATATCGATATTTAAAAAATAACAAGTTCTGGTAAAAAATGTAAGAGTCCTGGTCGAAAATGTTAGAGATCTCGATCGTACTTGATAAGACAAGACAAAAAGTGGAAACCGCACTGCTGTTATATTTTGCAAAATATCGATTTTTTAAAATTTATTCATTTTTTCAAATTATTTTGGAAATTACAAGAGTTCCGAACAATATTTAATAAAATATGAAAAGCAATGAAAAATTAATGGCTTTAATTTGTACAAATCAGAAAATTTTATTTATTTTGTATAAACATTATTGTGTAACAATTTTTTGAGATGAAACTTTTTTTTTTTAAGATCATATTCGTACCATGAAAAACTTTCGTGTAGTGACCTACTATCGCAAAAGATTTACTTTGAGTCCCTTTATAATCTACAATGCATCATGAAAGTATATTTTAAGAAAAATGAATATCTTGGAAAATATAGTAGCTAGAACCGTGCAGTTTTTTTTCTTGTCTTATCGAGTATAATTCAGAACTTTAGCATTTTCGATCAGATATTTTTTGTCTTATCGAGTATAATTCAGAACTCCAGCATTTTCGATCAGAACTCGTGATTTTTAAAATGTTTCGTAAAAGTGAATTAATTTAAAAAAAATCGATATCTTTCAAAATATAATAGTTAGAGCAGTGCGGTTTCCACTTTTTTTTCTTGTCTTATCGAGTACGATCGAGATCTCTAACATTTTCTACCAGAACTCGTGATTTTTAAAATGTTTCGTAAAAGTGTATTAATTTTAAAAAATCGATATCTCGGAAACTATAATAGTTAGAGCGATATGGTTTCCACTTTTTTCTTGTCTTATTGAGTGTGATTCAGAACTCTTACATTTTTTACCAGAACTTGTTATTTTTAAAATATCTTTGATATTAAAAGTACATTTTTTAAATTAAAAACCGCGGAACTCTTTCAAAAAAGTATCAGGAACTCAAAAGAACTTTAGAACTATGCTCAGAATTATTGGAACTTGATGTGTAAAAAATAAAGTTGGCACCTCTATTTTTCGAAGTCAGCTTTCATTATCATAATGACCGGAACTATTTCTAAAAATTATCAAGAATTATTCCTTTGGTTCTAAATAACTCAGAACTCTTAACAGAACTATGATATCGTAACATAGGGATGCCAACTTCACACACCCGATTCTCACGCAGAATACTGACGAAAACAAACGATCGCGTTCGAAACGTTTTTCTTGGCCGTCGCGGCGCGGCCGTTTGCGTTGTGTACGCGCCGGACGCGCACACACATACATCGTCATAACTCGTGCCAGGTAACATGAGAAACGGCGACTCGAGCCCGCTTTTCGTAAGCGGCTTACTTGCGCGACGGAAAATTGTACGACAGTTCTGCTCGCGCGCGTGCCTTTTTCTTCGCCTTAACTATGTATCTCTACGTCGTCGTACATAAAATGCTCCGCGTGTCCCCGTTTCTCCCCCTTCATCCCCGAAACGCTCCGCGCTCCGATGTTTATGCTGCGCATATGCAAACACAGTTTTTCTCCGGCTAATGTACGCAGGAGATCGTGAAGAGTTATGGCACGTTGCGAATTTTCACAGCTAGAATTATTAAATTATACGGCGCTTCACTTCTGGTGTGTGCGACGCTATTCGCTAGGTCGATTAAAATTGCTTGCGATGCTTCAACAATATTCGGCACTGAATACTTTTACACTATTGATACTTTAATTAAATTAATTAATTGTGTCGTATGTTGATTAAATGATATTCTTCGAACGGAAAACTCTGAATGAGAAATGATTATAATAATCTTTTCAGCACTATAAATTATATCAGATTTGCGAGACTTTTTTAATCGTCCTTGCTAAACATTCGACGAGCTGTGATATTGTTAATCTAACATTTCATTTATAATGGATGGGGATCTTCGCGGATCGCGGATGCAGGGAGTATGCTTTGAATCTGTACTCACAATCAGATCCAGCAGATCCTTGCGCGTTTTATTTGTGTTTACTGATGACAGGTCGTAACGTGCTGCTTGTCGATATATATATTTTTTTTTTTCGAATTCGAGTTGTGACGTATTCGCCATCTCGACAGTGATAACGTCTGTCGTTTGCTCGAGCGTGCTTGTGCATTGCGTAGTTTTGCGTTTTACCGAGTCTATCTATCTGTCTGTCTGTCTGTTCGCGGCTTGCGCTTAACCCCTTCTCCCTTTAACCCCCCTTCCCCCCCTTTCCCTCGCATTGCCGTCACCCCCCATTATCCCCCGACCGCTCAGAAGCCCGAACAGAAAGCATTTTAAGCCTTTGCATCCGCAGTAACGCGAGTTTTCGCTTTTGGTATGTTTCCAGAACAGCAGGAACTGGAGTTCGACCGCGCGGGAGGAGCCAACAGCGCGCCGAATAAATGACGTAAATCCGAGGAACGGAAGCGCAACGTCACTCGCTAACTCGCAATTCTCTCCTCTCCTCTCCCCGGTCCCCCCGCCCCGCCCTGCCCTGCCCTACCCACCCCCCCCGGAAACCACCCTCTCTCTGTCTCGTCGTTTCCGCGCCCTCCCTTCCTCGCCCGTCATCCCCCTGGAGCACCCCTCCCCCGTCTTCTGTTCGGGTCCGATCCCGACACGACCCGAGCCCCAAGCGCGACCCCGGCCGCCGGACCTTTGCCCTCTCTCTCTCTCTCTCTTGTCGCCGATACGTCGTCCGCTTTGTCGCGCCCGTCATCTTCACGTGCTTACAACACCACTCTCTTTACCGCTCCTGTTTATCGTTCGTCTCCGTTACCAATCTCTCTCTTCACACGCTTCTTCATCGGTCGTCTCCTTTTTCCCGGGCATCCCGCCCCCGGAATTCCGAAATAATCGACTCGCGCGCCGCCGTTCCTCCCCGCCTCGGCAGGACGGCGCGTAAGGGTTTTCTTCACCTTTTCACGCACGGAGTGGCCCTTCTTTCTCCCTCCCTCGTCCACTTCAACAGCAGCAGCACCGGCAGACCGCCGTGGTGAACACGGTCCTGCTCCTCCGCTGTACCAACACAAACGTTCCCTGTACTCCTTCCAGTAGACTCGCCGTCACGAGAAACACGCGTTAGTTTGAAACCGGCTTGAAGGACGCCACGAGACCGGCTTTTCGAGACACGCATACGTTGGCAAAAACACATATATACGTACATATACGCGCGCGCGCGCGTACACCCTCAGCAGCGACCAACTGCAGCCTCCTGTGTGTAATAAAGGAAGAAGGAGATACGCGTACAAAAGCGCGCGCATCTAGAGAGCGCACTCCTCTTGGTCGACGTTTAGCTTCGAAGGCTTTCAAGCTTTGCCCGACTATTACTACTACGTCCTTGGCTTTCTCGAGTGCGGCGTGCTGCAAGATCAAGGGAAGATAGAGGAAGTATAGAGTGAACGAGGAGTCGATAGACGAGATCGACGACCTTCGCCATCGCCTCATCACCAGGAGAGTAGCGGTTGTGTGCCATCTCGCCTAAAATCGACCGGAAGCCTAATCGCTGTCGATATATAGCTTCATCTCTTCGCTTCTTTTTCCCTCCTTTCTCGGTGAGATATCCTCTGCTCCTTTCCCCCTTCGTCTATATATATATATATATACATCAGGCTTTCACACCCACTCGGAGATTATCGGAGCGGGAAAAAAACGCGTGTGCCACGCAACCTCCTACGAACACGGCCTACGAGAGCAAAGAATCTCACAAAATCGCTAACCATCGACGACGACGACGCTTAATAAATCCGTCGCCGCGCTCCTTCGATTAATTCACCGTGACGCGGAATCGATATCGGCGGGAGAGAAGCGACGCTGATAAGCCACGCTCGAAACAGCCGACGTTGCTGATAAACGCCGAATTTCCGCGAGACGACGATTCCCTGAAATATCGCGCGACAACAATAACAACGACGACGATCGAGAGCCAAGCGCGCGGCTTCAACGTGAGGAAGATCGAGATCGCGAGAGACATAATAGTGATTTTTCACGCGGAGGATCCACGCGAAGAAAAAAAACAGCTGCGGGTTATCGCTAGGCGCGTACATGGGACATTAAGAACGTTACATCGTGCTTAAACGGGAGATCTTCTGCCGTCTGTAAGGTATAACAAGTCCGAAGTAGTTTGAACGACTCCGAGGCACACGCGGGATTTCGTGTTCTCTGTGTGTGAAAGAAGGTGTGTGAGAGAAAGAGAGAGCGTGCGAGAGAGGGGAAGGGACGAATGAGTGTGCGTATCGTGAGCGAATGGTGAGAGAGACTGACGAGACAGGGTGAAAGTGGTGGAACGCAAGGGGTGGACGTCGCGAAATCTCGTGAGTAAGTGCCGACGAGCTCGTGCCGCGAGTTTGCGATCGTATCCCATAAACCGAAACGTATATATCCTTGACAAGATCAGTCGACGCGAGTGCACGCGACCGGGAAAAAGGGCGCCGATCATCACGCGAGGAGGAATTTAGGAAGGAAGAGAGTGAGAGAGGGAGAGGAGAGGAGAGTTATCGGTGGTGAATTCGGTGGTGAAGAGTCCCGGGACTTTCTCTCTGTAACACGGTAGAGGCCCGCGCACGAACGGGGAATTCTTCGGTCTTCCAGGAGTGTGGAAGAATGGCAATGGTCAACATGAATAACCTACTGAACGGCAAGGACTCGCGGTGGCTGCAGCTGGAGGTCTGTCGGGAGTTCCAGCGCAACAAGTGCACCAGGCCTGACACGGAGTGCAAGTTCGCCCATCCGCCAGCTAACGTCGAGGTGCAGAACGGACGGGTCACCGCCTGCTACGACAGTATCAAGGTAACGAACCATTGCATAATCGAGTTTCCGTGCTCGCGCGTAACGAGCGCGTTCGCGCGGAGCGGAATCCTCGGCCGATAAACTCCGCCTTCACTTATCTGACACCTTCGGATAACCGATTGGAGGCGCAAAGGCCGCCTGTTTTATATTTTTATGGTTTTATATGTTTTATATTTTATATTCTATATTCCATGGCATATGTGAAACTTGAAGTAAAATTATATCCGGGAATATCGGTTACGATAAATATTTTTCTTCAGAACAGCCTTAATTTGATATGGTCCTTTGTACTTAGGCAACAATTTTTTATTGACACCAGCTTAAAACTAGGCCCTAAAATTAACAAATTTTTATTGTGATAAAATTATATTTTATTAAAAAAATGAAAATGTGCGTGATTTAAGGCCGCTTAATCAAAGAATATATCCACAAAAGTACCTTTTTTTATTAATAGAGGATCAATTAGATAAACTTGATAATAAAAAAATATTATTCACTAAACTAGATCTAAATGACGAATGTATACAAGCATTCAAACGCTGGAATGCTTGTATACATTCGTCTTTTAGATCTAAATAGTTTAGTGAATATTTTGTATGACCAAGTTTATCTAATTGACCCTCTATTATTGGAAAAAGGTAACTTTTGTGGATATATTCTTTGATTAAGCGGTTTTAAATCAACGCACATTCTTTTTTTCCGCTTCGCTAAATCGGTGCGCACTGTTAGAGTTCCCTTGATAACTCTCTCCTTCGATTACGCATACCATACAGATGGAGCTTTAGACGACTAATATCTACTCATACTGCCTCTTTGGCATAGGCAAATACTTATATCTATATATATGTATATACACTCGTCAACAAAATTATCGCATAGATAATTTCATATCAAAATTTTGCATAACTTCAAATAAGCATAACTCCGCCAAAAATTGTTGTATTTGAAATTTCTTTTTTTCATTCTCAAGCTTAAAGTCTGTACTTTAAAATGCATTTGTCAGATTTTGAACTTATCCTCTCCCCTCTCCCGCCGTCTCTTCGAAAGTAAGAACGTGTTACGTCTCCAAAAAATTGCAAATAATTTGACGCACTTCATGGGGTGGAATGATTTTTTTTCGCAAATCTCATGATAACCATCGTAAAATATGGATTTTTCCTTGCAAATTAAAAAAAAAGGTTCGTACGATTTTTTTTGACGTATCAAAGTTACCCATCTCATTTTTTTTAATTTGCAAGGAAAAGTCCATATTTTACGATGATTATCATGAGATTTGCGAAAAAAATTCATTCCACTCTGTGGAGTGCGTCAAATTATGCAATTTTTTGGAGACGTAACAAGTAACTTTACTTTCGAAGAGACGGCGGGAGGGGAGAAGGATAAATTCAAAATCTGATAAATGCTTTTTAAAGTACAGACTTTAAACTTGAGAATGAAAAAAGAAATTTCAAATACGACAATTTTTGGCGGAGTTATGCTTATTTGACGAAGTTATGCGAAATTTGACATGAAATTATCTATGCGATAATTTTGTTTGACGAGTGTAGTTGCCAAAATTATTACGCTCTGATATCTCTTATTTAATATTATATTCCAGATATTTGGTAGCTCAAATATCGTTGTTAGGAAATTTATTCATTGACACTTCGATATTATCCGATAGTATCGATACGAAGTATTATATATAAGCATTTCTGGACGCGTGCGTTTTGGTATCGGGGTGTGCCTTGTTTTAATTTTAGTCCCATGACAGGCTGCGTTCATGTGAGGAACAGGCGGGTGGCGCGTTGACCCGTCGGCATAACCTACAAATATTTTTCCCCTCTGCTCTCCTACTGTGCCCCACCCTATTTCCCGTTTTACCCTCCCTCCCTTTTCTCGGTCCTTTCTCTTTCTCGCTCACCTCGGGCGATACATCAACATAAATCCACGGGCGTTCTTGCGTTCCCCTTTTTTGGATGCTCGAACGAACTCGCAGTCTCACTTGTAACCTCTCTCCTCTCCTCCCTTCTCACCACTCTTTTCGTCTCTGTCTGTCCCTCTTCTAGTCGTGGCCTGTTAATCTTCTCTTCTCTTCCCGATCTGTGTACGATTGGGATTTCATAGCCGATACGGCTCCAACGTGCAACGTTTCGCAATGCCAGAGCATTTATTTGACGTATTCATTCGATAAATCGGCGCGATTGTTAATGAACTTTTTTACTCTTTGTTTTTCATCATTTTGAATATCACGCAATTAAATCTTACGACTTTTCGCTGAAAATAAAAGTTACAAAACGATGGTTCTATAAACATACTTCGTTAAAAAATTAGATTTAAAAGTAGAAAAATACAAATTGAAAAAGACGTTTAATAATAAATTTAAAGTAAATGCAGAATATATAAAGTGAAATCAAGCTACTGGAATAAAAACACAAAGAGTAAGGATATAAAAAAAATCCGAGTGTATTCGTGCGCAAAATTTTGGCTTTCAACTTTTTCATCCGTAAAAAAGCGAAAAGTTATGTAATCGACCTTTGATCGCACGTCCGTTTTAGAATAACAAAGGTTGTTGGAAATTCTGTCCTATTTTGTTCGCGATGATGGATCGATCTTTAATGAAGTTGTACAATGGAATTAAAAGAAAATATGCATACTCAGAAATGATTCAGGAAGCTTTTAAATTCAGTGAGTTTTAAATAGGAAAAAAATGAAAACAGCGAACTATACTTTATTGCCTCTTTG
Source organism: Lasius platythorax (assembly GCA_963971435.1). NCBI lineage: Eukaryota > Metazoa > Arthropoda > Insecta > Hymenoptera > Formicidae > Lasius > Lasius platythorax. The sequence goes on along the minus strand of OZ020539.1, from coordinate 10,615,225 downwards.
TATTGCTTCTCTGCGTCTCTGTATTATTTCTCTCTAAATTACTAAATGATAAATATATACATAGCGAGGTATTTATAATGTTAAATAAAGCAGTAACTCAGTAACGTTGTATTAATAATTCAAAAAAACAAATTTACAAAATTAATAATAAATTTAATAAATTCAATTAAAATATAATTAAATAAATGTATATGTTAAATAAAATTAAAAATTTATAATTACAGAAATTAGTAGGAATTGATACAATTAATAAAAATGTACAGGATGCTCTATATAGAATTAGCCTTCCATTCATATGTTCCATACTGCCTTAAAAATATCGATATCCAACATTAATAATGATCGGTACAAAAAGCAAAGTCTCTATACATGTTATATTATTTTTCGGTTTTATCAAACATTCTCAAGAAAACGATCAAGCCAGCCAAATTCCTTCGATGAACGCATGACATATCGGTGGATGAAGTGCAATTAGAACGCAAAATTGGTCGCGTGTGAGAGAGCGAGGGGTTAAAAAACCGCTCAAAAGCAATTTGACGAGGCGCGGTGGATGCGTCGGGCCGCTTTGAAGCCATAAATTCGCGAGGGGGTGCGCGATTGCGGGTGCGACGGGGGTTATTCGCCATCCAATCGGACGTTGCGCTCTGGCTGCTCGTTCATGCATTTCAACGCTTGCAAATCATTCATTCAGACTCATTGTCGGCAAGTCGGCCGCGCTACGCGCGCGTTGTCACGCCGCGCAAAATGCATACTCTCCCTCTCTTTCTCTCTCTCTCTCTCTCTCTCTCTCTCTCCCGCGCTATGGAATTCCTCGGGATAGGATGCGAAGAGAAAGGGCAATGCCCTTGAATATTTATCGTTCCCGCGGGATCAAATTCTGCGCCAACGAACGCGTTATCGGCAAGCCGCACGAATTGGCGCGAAAACGCGGTCATTACGGCGCAACCAAGCCGCGAATCGAAAAAAACCGAGATCGTTATCAAGAGCTGTTCTGAAAAAATTATGCATCGAGAGAAAGCGAATGAGAGAGAAAACGACAAATAGAGAAATCATTAATCGATAAAATCTCGTGTTGCTTCGATATTCGCAATTGTTTATTTAACTATTTAGCATATGAATATAGATTCTATGAAATATAGATTCTCGTTAATTTAATTATATTTGTTTACGTTTACATTAGTAATGAATTATACATGTACTAACGATACTGAATGCATAATAAGCTAATGCACGCGTAAACAATTATGATTTACATATAAATATCAAATCACGATCTTTTTATAAATAATTATAAAAAGTTCTATAGCTCTATAGCTCTCTGAAATATGTGTACAAATTCAAAACGCAAAATTACCTCTACCATTCATTCTCGGTATTCCGCTTATGTCTTGACGGGTTCTAATAAATGAAATTCCACTACATTTCAGAATAATTCACATCAATAAAACGTCTCGAGGGTAGCTTTTCTGTTGAACGTACGCGTTATTTTTTAATGCGAGTACTCGTGGAAAATGCCGGTATACTGTTTCTGATCTCATGCGCGATGCGCTTTTAGCCCAAAAACGCCGCGCATGGAGAGGCTCGTTGGGACGAAAAATATTCTCCGTTTAATTGCACGCAACCATTTGCGTGCGATGAAAGCCACGGGCATGTAGGAACGGACTTGCTGAAAATGATACTGCGACACGTCGCGATGTTGCTCCTAATGTAATGAGAATTGGCGGCTGAACGTTGAATATTTTTCTCCTCGACTGCGCCTCTTCACGCAATTTGAAATTTTTTTTAACGACGTACGGGGGGGCTTCCTCTTCCCTGACTATATTATTTGTACTCCCCTAAGATTAGAACGTATGAGTATGTTCGTGTCGGCCAAGTTATATTTACTTTGGTATTCGCTTTAGAAAATTAATATTGCTTACGAAAAACTCATATAGAGCGATGTACATCACTTTTACGTACCGTTTTTTTGGGTTGATTTTTTGTGTAAAGCGTATTGCATTTTTGCCACAAAAACAAATTATCTTTTAAAAGCAAATTTCTTAATAAAAATCTGTACTTGGTTCTCCTACGAAAATTGGATGGAAAATTGGATATAAAGATCATGTTTTACAATTTTGTGGCAAATTAAAGATTTCATAATAATAATAAAATAAAATTTTAACAAGAAATGAAGTTTGAACAAAATTCCGAATTATTAATACATAAAAAATGCTGCTTATAATTCTTATTTGAGGATAGATTAACTTAGTTAATTTATTAAAGACTATTCTAACACAGTAGTTTGTGTTGCGTTATTTCCAATATCTCTATCATAAACTTCGATAATGGTTGAAAAACAGTATCGCGTGCGAGAAGTTTCGTTGGATTAAAGTTCGAAGGTTCAAACTACGAAACAGTGGCTCGAAGCGCAGTGATAATTTCTCGGATATTTTACGAAATACATATTTCAGAGCCTTTCCGATTTATCATACATTTATATTACTATAATATAGTTTTAACTTCCTATAATTCGAGGACGAACTATTTGTCAGAAACTGTAAGTGCCAGTAATTATCGGTAATGTCGATACGTTAATATATATGTATTATAATTCGCAACAGAAATTAGAATTCAGATGATATAATATTCTATTGATTCTATTTCATATGCTATGCATTTTGATATGCATTTTAATACAAGGTAGACTATTATTTTGTATATAGGATATGTAAAAAAACCCCTGTATTCTGCATACAGTAAAACTATTTTATTTGCATAATTGTATCCTCCTCCTTCCTTCCAATTATTTTAATTGTTTCTCATTTTAGACGAAATATTTCAAATGAAAGTTCTATGTTTCTTAAGGAGGAAATATGATGCATGAAATACATTTTTTTTATCATCGTTTTATTATTAGATTTCATCGGCAATATTTTCTTAAATCAAACCATATCACTTTTTTGCTCAAATTAATTTTGCTAAAATTAATATGCCAATAAAAGTATTAAGAGGAAAGTTAATCAAAATTAATAATTTACGATATATTAAAACTTTTATTTTAATGAATATTTACGCAAAATGATGAAACTTTTATTCAAAACATTTTCCTCCAAAATGAGACAACTGAAATAATTGGTTGGGTGGAAGGTTGGCAGAAGAAGAATACATTAAAATCTATTCTATTTGTATATTCTGATTCTTCAAATATTTTTCATATTGCAGAATGGAATTATAAATAGAATTCTATCACAAATTATAAATCACATAAAAATATTTTTTAGTCTATATTTTATTTTTTTGGGGTATATATTTTTGGTATATATTTTTTGGTATTTAATTAATAATTTACGATGACTCAACTAATTAATAAAGTCTCGGAATATATTCATTGATATAGGTCAGTTCAAAATATTCCAACTTAATGGTAAATTTTAAATCTAGAAGTTTTCCTTCGAAACAGTTTCGCGCAAGAAAGAATAAAATAACGTTTCGCTTGCTATTTTAAAGAGTGAAAATTGAATGAATTCCTGCATTCGGTATAATGTAAAAGTCGAATACATTAAATTTCAAAAATATCGCTCGACACAATAACGTGAAATGTTATACTGCAAACATATCTATAGTAATCAAAAATAAACAAAACACGTTTTGCATGACTCCAATATTACTGTATTTCTGAATATTTCAAACTTTCATGTTAGACATCTATCCAATAACAGTCTGAATATACATCCTGATACACGAATAAGCATGCGATATTCCGATAATCCGAGAAGTTCGAATAGAATCAACAATTGTTAAAATCAATAGAATGTGTTTTAGAACTAGAAAGCAGATACAGAAAAATGTTACGAACAAGCTCACGTCGTATGGAATACGCGATAAATTGTCGCATCTATAAAGGAAATGTGTCAATTCAGATTTAACCTTTATCCGGGCAACCAGAAACTCTTTTTAGTTTTATAAACTTATTGGATTTATATATTTTGCTCCTTTGTTTGTTGCTGCAGTTTGTCTGAAATATTTCAATTTTCACTTGCTGACAGTCTGTATTAATTCAGAGTTATATTCGTAATTTCACTGCATTATTACATAGCGTATCATTTTTTCGGTCATTGCATTAGCTCAGTACATTAGCATATTCTTTGTAATTATTTTACAAAAGTTTTCTATTTAATCTGAATGTCTCAGAGAAAATATACCTTGATTATTATTTATAAATCGACATTGTTCTAAAGTATATTAGAACATTTTATCGAACTAAAAAAATAAATAAGTATTAAAATATTAATATTAAAATATCGACGATATAAGCACATTAATAGTAATATATTTCTAATATATTATATTTCACAAGCATATACTAATATATATGCGTGTTAATTTACGTAAACGTTAATCGGATATGACATTTAAGAACATATATACATATGATAATAATTCGACATTTCGAAATGTTAAATTATTCCGACAAAAAATCGCTTCAATATAATATCGCGTTTAGATAAGGATTAATGTGACTCTCCACACGAATCAGATGGCGTGTGTTGTTAATCTGGAACGAATCGCTGATACCGCCGCGGCGTCGACGTAAAACTTTGATCGGGAAAAACGGGAAGGTCGGCTTTATTAATAATTATTACGTACAAGACGGAGCCGAGCAGGCAAGATACGACTAACGTACGGATCTTTCTCTTTCTCTCGTGACTCGCGTGCTCGAGAGACCGCACTCTGTCTCTCTTATTCTCATTCTCTCTCTTTCTCTCTCTCTTTCTCTCTCTCTTTCTCTCTCGCTCCCGTTCTTTCGTTCTCTGCCGGTCGAATCGATATACGTGCACGAATGCGGCTTCGAGCTTCGTCCACTTCTTCTTTCACGTGACTACCGCAGGAAAGAGGGCCGGCCGAATCAATATCTCACACAGACATTTCGACCTCGTCCTCGTAGCTGTCGCCGCGAGCTCCTCGCACCCTTCCAAGGTCGTTCTCATCGTCTGAGTCGAATCCGGCGTTGCAAAACGACTGAATCTCTAATTAATCTCCCTTTTTATCCTATGCCCTCGACCGACGCGCGAATGCGCGTATCTATCGCGTGCACGTGTGAAAACACGTGTGTCAAACGTGTAAGCGTGCACGTTGCAATACATTCAACGGCCAATGGAAAAATATCGACAATTTACTTTTTTATTAAATTATACGGAATCTTGTGTGCAATAGAGTACTCGACACTTTGCCTAATTCCGAATATCATTAAAAGTTGCAGCAAGCGCGAGATTCTTTGTAAGACGCAAATCGAATTAGAACATCGAAGATTCCTTCTGAAGAGATAACAGATTCTTATCTCTCTCTCTCCATCTTGAAAATACTTGTACCTAACTTAATCCTTTTCTAATCAAGAGCATGTTGGCGCACTGAATATTCCTGAGATCTTTTTTTTTTTGTTTGCCAAAATATATAATGGCATTACTTGTGTAGGTATGTGTTGCAATTTTATTATTTTTAAAATTTAATGACTCGGTATTTTTTTTGATTATGCGAATATTAAAATTCTGTTAATATAAAATTGATCAAAAACTGATTCAAAGATGTTATGGACTTGCATTCTTAATACTCATATGGACGAAAAAGGCTTTAATTTTTGTAATTAAAAAATTTAAAAATTAAAATACGTTGAAAAAATAAATTTATTAGTAAAATTATTTAATTTTTAATACAAATTCTAAACTTTTTAAATTGAAAAATGATGCTGAGTTATATTAAAAAATATAAATAACATGATAAAATTCATATATAAGAGAAACTTCAAAACTCGCATGTCTTCTCAATTCTACTAGAATGCATTGTTTACAAAACAGCAAATTTATAATAATAAATTGTAACAGATATGTGAAAATTTCTCATTTGCATAAATCTGAGAAATTTAAAGAGACGTTTTAAGAGAAATGATAGACCTAGACAGTGCAAAACTATACAAAATACGTTGCCAAGTTTACGGTTAAGATGCCACGAAGGTGAGGCTCTGTGCTTGCGCACTTAGCATCACCTCGTTGCGTTGCTGCCTTTTCAGACGCGACAATTCAACATTATGTGCGCAATCCTCAAATTATGTCATCTCTGTATCTCCTGTCCCTTCTGTATCTCTCCAAGCTTTTCTCGCTGAGGATTAATGTGTACCGTAAAACGCGGCAATCGGCATTACGAAATCGGCAATCGATTATATTCCCTCCACTCCCTTCGAGCAACTCTTCTTAACCAAAATTCGATTACAGCGGCTACTTATCAGTTCTCGTAATTTAATTAATGAAATCGAGTTTCTGTCAAGGCAAATTCCACTTGTAATTAACTGAGACACAAGGTTTTGTAATCAATTTTCACCCCTTCAGCTTAATTCCTCTCGACATCTTTTAATTTTGAATATTAATCAAGTATTTAATGAAATGTACACAAATTTTCATTAAAGCAAAACAACGCGAAACTCATCACAAAATGCATTTATACTAACGATATATTGCCACATTTTACAATATCTCGCTTTTATGCGCGTATCTCTCCTATCTTCTTTCGAGATCGATCAATCGGTCGAACGCTTCCTTAGAATGAGAGTTGCTGGCAAAAGTATAGAAGGCTGGATGTGTCCTTTCCGAATTATCGATCGACATAACCGTCGATAAGTTCACTGTGTCGACCGCCGACGGATTGGCACGATTACGTTATTCCGAAACGTCATTTTAGAAGCTCACAGATTTCTTATGTAAAGCGAATTAGCACACTGCTGATAATTCGTAATGGTTTTTTAGAAAGCTAGTTGGACATTAATCCTTTTGAATACAGTTTACATTTAGTTAGCTCCTATGGAAGCATAATGAATTATTAACAGTGCATCAATTCGTATATACTCTGGAAACTTTATTTCCAGGAAGGATTATTGAAGAATAAAATAATCCTTTTTTTATATAGAGAGATATATAAATAGTTAAAACTAATAAGAGTAAATAGTGATACTTTTTCTCTATTTCATTTTTACTACTTTTCTGCGTTTCCTAGTGATAAAATTATTTATCTTCATAGCGTAATTTAGTCGCAATGTTTCAAGTCTTTTAATCTAAATTAAACTTTATATGCATCTATATTAGGACATCGTTAAAAGGATTGTGCAAAATAATATCTGAAAATAATTAAAAAAGATTGCTTTGTGCGCAAAATATTTAAAGTTTTAAAGTTATAAAGTAAATATAATGTGATTTTTCTAAAAATATCCCGAATGGAAATCTATATTATATTCATTTTGTTTATATAGAATAAAAATGTATGTGCATACAAAAATATAGTAATGAGAATTTCTCTCATAATTCTATTTTTAGTAATATATATGTTCTCCCATCGTGGAATCTCGGCAGATGCGGCAAACTTGTTGGTTCATAGATACTTAATGTCGAAAGTGTGAACGTAAAGCCCGGCGTTGTGCATTTGCACCGCCCTATTTGAGCGAATGCCGTGGCGAATCGACGATCGATATCGTCATTGTTTTCTATTCGGTTGATAATGCGCCTCTGTTTTATACATATGGTGATCTCGCTTTAGCGCATACTTTCCCATTGTCCGCGTTTGCCAAAGATAAAATTTTATAAAATTGGGCCTCATGAGACGTGCGCATATCTAAGTACTTGTAAGGGGGATACTTTTCTAGAATTTTTTAAAAGCCTTATAAAATTTTATAAAATACACTGTGAGATTCTGCATATAATTTTAACTATTATTCGGCATATTTACATTAAAATTATATTTTCCTAGTCTATCAAATTCTTTAACATTTTTTTTTACATAATATATGTTAGCGCAAGAAATATAGAGAGAATTTAAAAACAGACGTTTCTAGATAAGAACTTAATGATTGCGCGGAACGTGTAAAATTACGTAGGCTATAAACAGCTGGTGACTAAAGCGATATGAGTCGCTAATCTTAAAATTCTTATTATTGTTAAAAACACAATTAGTTGACAGTTGACAAAAGACAATTAATATCCCAAAATGTAACATATCTCAACAGTTTTTCTTACTTTTACGATTCCTGACTCGATCTTTCTCGCTTAACAGCAAGCTTAACACGACACGTATCGTAATTTAAAGTATTCTCCGCGTGTATTATCACATCAACGCGTTTGCAAATGTAAATATGAAAATGCAAATAACAGTTTGCTTACACGTAATACCCTTTGCCCTACTAAATTGCTTACTTTTCAGCGAAACATAACTGCAGCACTGTGCACATAACACAGCTTATGTTGGCATAAATTTCAGGCGTTTAATTCTTCGTTTTCGCGCGTTGCTTCGCATGGTTCTCGCGCCACTTTGTCGTGTTTATACTAATAAACCTTTGAAAAACTGAGTCATATTAACAACCGAAACGTTGAGCTTGAAGTCGCTAAATAATGTAACGTGAATTATGTAATTGATTTGTTAATTAACTTCGATTAAAACGACCTTTTTTAGATCGCAGTCTTATTTAAAGAATGTCCTACTTTTAGCGGATTAAATTTCGATTATGGATTCTACGATAATTTGGAATTTTCGATTTTTCATTAGAATGATTATTTAATAGGTGATCATTAGTCGCATCAACTTTTCCGTTTTTAGCACCGTGGCATCACTTTGTAACGTGGCATCGATAAGAAAAATTCCGAGTTTGTGATTGCTTAAGAAGATAACGAAATCAAAGAGACAGTTCGTCGATACATCTTTTTTCCCCCCTCTAAGTAGCGAGAACTCCCGAAGCACCGATTTATACGGCGCGCGAAATAGAGTCTAATTGCGCCCGGGATGAAATAGCGATTCGCGTAATTCGAAAACGTGGAGGGGGGGGAGAGGGGGGTAGGCGGGCTTGTTACAAAACAAATTGCATCCTGTGAGCTCGCGCAGCCAGCCGGTTATTATCCAGGCGCGATACAGACTGCAGCCGAATGTCAATTACTTCTTGCGCTCGCTCGCGCGCTACTTTGTTCGACCGGTAACTTCCTTAATGAACGGAATTCGGCTGGTGCGCTTCGACTGGGCAAGCGGATGGGCGCGGTGTGTTTCCGGTCTTCCTCTGCAACTTCCTCGGCAGCGTTGCTGATGCAGAAGAGTAGATTCTCTTTATCCGCGCGCGGAAGAAGGCGGTGCGCCCCGCTTCGCGGAGATTCTCCTCTTCCTAGGATTTTCTATACATATCTATTGAAAGGACGACACGGGATGCAAAAAGTCCCGAGCAGAAAAGAGTGCATTGGCGCATGCGAATTTATATCGGGACGACGCTTTCGCTAGTACACGCGACCGTATCTTATTTTTACGACGATGCATGAATTCTAAACCCCTTTAAAAAGATCCACTTACTATCGTACACGGCATCGAGGTTTGCTCAGATCTACGTTGCTCCGCGGAAAAGCTCTCGAGAGCCTCTTTCACGGAATATTTTTTGCGGCTCACTTTCTTTCGCTATTCTGTTTCAAAATAAACTGTCGATCGAAGATTGTATTTGTATAAAGAAGAATTGCATAAATGTAATTTGATTTCGTTTTCATTATTTTACTTAGCAAGAGATGAATATTCAAGTTAATTCTGTGAAATTATATGAATAAATGAACTTATATGTCAATCAAATATATGTGCGCGTACGCGGGCGTGAAATCTTTTCGCTGTGATATTTTCGACTTGACATGCATATTTAACATGAACATTTATGATGTATATTAAATCAAACATTTAAGAATTATGTAAAAAGTTACAGAAAGTTAAAGAAAATAGAAAGGATATGTTAGAAACTTTCACGAACGTTACGCGTTATGCGTGGCAGTTATCAGGGTGGCATTAAAGGCGCGACTGGAGCACCGCCTGTATCCGCAGGCACGAGAAAGAAATACGATAATATCGAAAACGTAGTTTGCTCCTTCGGTACATACCTAAAATCCTTTTAGCTAATTTAATCGGACCTAATTCCATTACACAGCCGGCAGCAACCCTTAAGCCCGGTCGTTCCCATTGTTTCATTCCGTTAATTTCGCTCTTCTTTTTTACTTTATTCCCGGTCTCGCGCACAAAGGGAAACCCATCGAGTGAACGGGCGTGCACATGCACACGCGCGCGTGCAGAGCTGCACGTGCCCGCTCGTACGGTCCGGGTAATCAGGCGCAATCTATTGGAAATGTTAAAAATCATTTTTTCTACCTCATCGCTCTTTGTCCTCCTCTCCTCTCCTTCTCTTTCTCACATACCCCTATTTCGCGTCTCTCTCTCTCTCTCGTTCTCGTGTATTCACTCATCCTCTGCCAATCGAATCGCCGGCTCTCTGTCGACGGTATCGTCGATGGATTTGTCCAATCGACCGCAATCACGTATCCAACCGTTGTATTATGATGGCTTCGTTATAACCGTCTGACAAATAAAAGCCCGTGCAATGAGAAAACCGCGTGTCTAGTTTAATATCCGCTATGTCTCCGTTTTCAAAAATCGGCACGAGATCTATCTTTGTTTCGTCATTTACATTGTGCTTGGTGTAAAATATGAGTATATATACACTCGTCAACAAAATTTCTCGGAATTTCGGGGATTCGTTTTTACAGCTCTAGGATTCGACAAGCCGCGCGCGATATTTCCACCACGTGCGTGCGCGTTTACATCACGTATCGTGTCTCCGATCGGATCGCATTTCTGTCTGAATTTTTTTTTGTGTTAGATAGGACTTTATGCAGGTTTTCTTATTCACAAATTTTAATAGTTTTAAAATCATTTTTCTTTAGAATATATACTTTACAAATGTTTCTTTGTAACCTGTTTTATTTATTAGCTGCAAGAGATGCATTTTTTCGAGCTAGTGAAGTTGACAATGTGTATAGTTAATATACAGTTTTTTTTTATTTCTCTCCAAATTAATCATGTTCTCAATGAATAATTACAACGACGATTGACAATATGTCCTATATAGTGAGTCATTATTGCGATTATAACGATTATAATGTTACACGATATTAATTTGCAGGAATTATCAATAAATACATAGGTATTATTTATTTTCTCATTTATGTTTAATTGTCCGCTAATTTCACCAATTGACTAAAATGGATTTTGAGGATTGGGGACGCGGATTTAAAGCAAATTTTAAACTTATAAACAATAATCCGGATTACAGATTAAGCAAACTATCACGAATAAAATATCAATAAAAAAGCATTATTTAAAAAATTAATAATTAACGCTTTTTCACGCTAGTTCGTTGACATTCGTTTGTGATCGTTCGTTCGCTTGATCGTGATTCGGGTTTTACACGCGAGTTACCGTGAAACGCGTACATTTTCGCCTGACTGGAGGCGCGGTCAAAATTACAAGGGGCGCGATATGTTCAGGTGCCTTCTTTGAATTTCGGAATTTCGGGGATTCGTTTTTACAGCTCCGGTGTTCGACGAGCCGCGCGCGATATTTCTACCACGTGCGCGCGCGTTTACATCACGTATCGTGTCTCTGATCGGATCGCATTTCTCTCATACAACCGGCCGCGCTGTATTTATTTTACGTGACGTAACACGAGTGGATAATTTTCATGCTGTGGAGAAGAGGAAGAGAAGGAGGAGACGGAAAAGAAGAGGTAGAAGTAGAAGAAAGAGACGCGTGATACAGATAGCCGCGCGCGTAAATGCGTCGCTCGTTGGCGACGCGCATCCGCGCGTCGCACAAACGCATCAAATTACAGTACCTTCCGATGGGCGTGTACCACTGACATTCCGACCTCGCCGTCTTTCATCCTATTGAAGGCTTTTCTACTGTGTTCCTCTTCCTCCCTGCCGCGCGCGGTGGGACCCTTTTTCTAGCGCCGGCGTTTAGTCGGCGGTTTTCACGTGTTTACAGTACCCGTAGGAAGTCGCACCTACCTACTGAAGGTCTGACGCCCGAAGGTCTTTACAACGATACCCGTGTAATCGATACGTTTTTCACAATGAGACTTAGGCGACTTTACTAGAATGTTTCACCGCAGGTATAACAGTTGTCACAAATGCCCATAATGATGTGACATAATCGTTAGGTTGATTGACAGGTGTTAACTACTTTCAATTTTACGTAAAACATACATACCTACACATATTATTTTTAATATATGTATATTGAAATATTAAATATTATATTTTTATTATACATATATAATATAAAATTTTTAATATAATAATCACATTTCATGAAAAAATGTAATAAAAATATAAAATGTTTCTATCTGTTAAAGCTTTTTTAAGATTGAATTAATTATACATATATTAACGTATCTACACTATTGATAATTTCTAGCGTTTACAAATGTTGACAATTGCATCATGGCGCGATAATAATGATGCTATTATAATTTCGGGAAAAACTTTTCTGTGATTCTGTTAGATAAACAGAAGTGTCGTGCATATTGATCTCTACGCTGGATTAACTTTATACCAGAATAGATAGAAAATTGAAAATTGATATTTAAGAAAATTATCGACAAACGATCGCGAATCTCTCTGTGGATACTGAGCTCGTGTGCTTGCTCAGATTATCTACCTCTTTCTTCACTCTGAAAAGTCTTATTGTAACGCAGAAGTTAACCGCGCGCATTAGGGCTCTTTTCATCCCTCTACAATCGATCCAAATGAATACACGTGTGGGATCGTCGATCGATCTCCCGCCTGCGCTTTCCCGACTGCTGATCTCCCGATACAAAGCCGATAATTTGTAACACCACACGGCGCGATAAGGAATCGGTTGTAATTTACGACGGGTAATAAGTCTCTTATCGCCGATCGGCGCTCGAAGAGGGGCAGGGGAAAGGTTTATGGATTTTAGAATATTTCGTCTCTCGTGCGCGCGTTCTTGAAGCAAAGCGCGATTAAATGAACGCGAGAAAGAAGGAGGAGACGACGCGGCACGCCTCGTCTTCCCAGCGCGTTTCTCGGCAGATATTGAACCGGAGAATTGAATTCGCAGTTATTAATAGCGACAATTATTCAACGCGCTAGGGAACGGGAAAATACCAATCGACATCGTCGATAAATCAGACGCGGGAGGTAACCAGCATTATGTAAAAAATTGAAGGAGACCGTCGAATCAACGTCTGTTCGCGCCTTTGTCGATGATGGTGCCGTATTGTCTGATGGCACCTATACACGCACGTTCGCGATTACATAAAAGGGGGAGAAAGAGAGAGAGGGAAATATGTGAGAGGGCGTCTATGTGTGCGTATATACATACACGTACGAAACGCGTGGGGTGCGGCAAAGTCGTGTAATTGCGTGAATACACATACACACACACATACGTCAATATACTGCTCTCTTCCGCAATAAACTTCGTCGTTATCTTCTCTTCCGCGATAATCTTAGATTATAGGTGTGGAAGACAAAGATTAGAGGAGATAAAGCATAATGTTTTTTTGCGACGTAGCGGTCGGTCTCGTCCAGTAAGGCTATATTTTCAAATGGAATTTTAGATTTCATGACTGATGAATGACGCTTTTTCACTAACGGTTAGTATTATCGTTAGTCACGAAATTTACTTCAATGGAAAGTTTAATGTAAAAATTTGCATGAAATATTTTATGCTGACGAGAAAAATTGTGCGTTAAATAATGTATATTCTTTTTATGGCGATTTAAAAATCCTCTTTAAAATCATAAAAGTATTCGCAGTCGCTCATTTAAATATGTTATGAATAATAACATTGGAGCAAGCGTAAAAATGTCTTACAACAGTTGTCATTAATCTTTATTGCTGCAAAATATGATAGCCAATTAATATTCATAGTCATAAATTATTAAAGCAGTATTTCCTTGCTTACTATTAGCATTAGAAGGGACTTGAGATATTTTTGTACTTTATCAATTATTTGATGCAATATTTTTTAATTTAATTCAATATTCAATTCAGATTAAATTCGCGCTAAAAAGAAATATCTCTACAATTAGATTTCCCATTTATTACTAAAGAGAATCTGTCCCAAATTCTTTCGAAAAATCCAATTACTCCCATTCGTATTAATAGCACGTAACTTGTGGAGCCGTTTTTGCGACTAAAATTGTTAATTTTCACCTTGTGCACTAACGCGCGCCGTTCTTCGTCGCTTTTTAGGTTCGGTCGCGCGAATACACGCACGCATACGTGGAATGCACGATTAGATAGCAGGTGGCAAAAAGATAACAGCCACAGGGAGCGGCTTTTGCCGCCATATCGTCTGAATATTCTCGAGGCGCGCTCGACGGTCGATTCGTTTTCAGAGACAGACACAGACACAGACACACAGACATACACACAGATATACGCATCCGTACATTGTGTAATCGTGTATGCCAGTCGCGACAAGCAGGGTCGAGCCACATTTAATTCTGGATGCCATTAATGTCGCGAATAGCGCCTGAAAGGCGGCGTTGTCCGTCGAATTTTGGTCGTTTCTTTGCCTCTTCGTTTCTCGCACGTTCTTCCTCAATAATGGCACTCATTACGTTTAATCGCTCCGAATGAATGGACGAACGAACGCGCGCGCGGGCGAGCAAATACGGGCAAATAGCATTTATACAAGGTGATCCAGAAGAGGTATTAGTAGCGATACATAAGTACATATTCTCACGCGAGTCCGGAACAAATCTTGCTTTAGCAAAAAATTTTAACGGTCATTTTTTTATTTTACCCAGCATCTGAAGAATGAAGTTGAATTTTTCTGTTACACAACAAGTGACTCCCATGCATCAAACTTTCATTAAAGATTTTTTTAATATGATATCTTGGTAATTGCTCAAGTTGAAATTTTGTAAAATTAATCAAAGGATAAGAGTCGAAATTAGAGATATATTTGAAAATTTAGTTCGGGAATATGCTCGGAAAAATATCTCTCCCTTAATCTCGAAATTTTATTATATAATATTATATATATGTATAATAATTAGGGCTTGGACGTTCGGGCACGGAGACCGGGCACAGGCTGAGAACCGCTGCGTGCGAGTTAGTGTGAGTGACGCATCGACAAAAGCGTGCTAGCAATACAATTGTAGTGGAGGGCCCCTATTATAGTTGTATTGCTACCACGCTTCTGCCAGCACGTCACTCACACTAACTCGCATGCAGTGGTTCTCGGCACGTGCCCGGTCTCCGTGCCCGAACGTCCGGGCCCTAATTATATATATATCTAAATATATATATATAATATATTATATTTTATTATATATATTATTTTTCTAAAATAATATATTTTGAATTTTCGACGAGAGTATTTCTGCGCAATCTGTACATGGCAAAATTGAATCGTCCTGTATACTACATACAGGATTCGAATCCGAGAGCGTCCGTTGCTAAGAGTTTCCGCGGTATATGAGGGAAAGTCTCGAGATCGTTGAGAGCGCCGATATTACCCCGAAAGAAATATTAGCAATAAACCATTGCATTACATCGGACGACGACTGTCTGCCGGGGTCTCCCGAAGTCTTCTACGGAGTCCATCCTCTCGCGCGTCGTTTAGGTGCCAGAAACGCCGGCTCTCTTCGCATTCCGCCGATGAAATAAGGGCTCATTTTTCGACCGGGAAATAAAGGGGAGAGCGGCTATCGCGCCGTTTTCCCGCGTCTTATCGCTCCTTTCTCGTGGCGCGGATGGTATCTCCGGGCAAAAGCTAGATTAATTTCACGAACACGGAGAATGGAGAACACATAAGTTGGCCGCGCAAGCGAATCTAGTCGTCCGGCGCTTTTGCATCGATTCGACTGCAATGCCGCGTGTACTTGGCTTTTATTCCCGCAGCAGAATACTACGCGCCCTTCCTCGTTATGCCGCTACGTCCCCCCCGATAAGAGAGAATCTATTGTTATGTTAACTGCAAGAATTACGCGCTGCAAAATGGTGGAAGATGGTACTGTGGCGGTTCTCACCTTCGTAACTTAGCACAAGAAGCCACTAACGACTATAAATATGATCCGCAAAAATGTTTCAATATTACAGAGGAATGTCTGTTTGTTGACTATCTTCAAATATTGAATATATTACTTTATTCTAATCCGAAATTTTATATACTTATATATGTATATTTCCGTCGACGCTATCTTCATTGAAATTTCAATGATATAAAATGCATTTACAAAATTAAAAAAAATTACAATATTAGAGGTTTTATCGATGAATATTTTTGAAATTATCGCAGAAAAATAAATAGGTAAAATTTCTTTTATAATATATATAAGAATTCTTCCAACACAGCAGATAGTTACTATCACTAATTGATCTAAAATAAACATATAGCGCTGATTCAGAGTTTCTATTTAAGACTTTCTCATTTCACTTACATTCACTTGATTTATTTTACATCAATTATAATGATGACTAAATGCAATTCCTTTTATATATGCAATCAGTATTAATCCGATTCACTCTCTAATTTCCCAAGAGATTACTGCAATATCCAAATTCATAAAAGTCAGCTAGGCTATAGGAATAATAAATGTATCTTAAAGGATTAATATACGTAAGTCATTAGTATGCTTTACATTTGAAAATATAGATCGTGATATATATTTAAATGAATATATATATATATTCATTTAAATTCATTATCATGATTATATATTCATTTAAATTCATCTTAATATGTCGCGTCTAATCCGGCGCGACAGGATCACGCGAAGCATAAAATCTAAATTACGCGATGATATAGCGAATCCTGTTCCCAAAGTTTCCGTTCCCGCCCCGCAAATTACATCCGCGGGGTTTTGTCATAGAGATCGAGCTATCTAATTGTAAGCCTTGACGCGAAAACGCTGTTTTTAGGGAGCAGGCGAGCCGTTGTTATTAATGGTAAATAGACGAGACGTTGATAAGATGGAAACTAATTAGATCGTGGAGGATGTCGGCGATGTTTAAAATTCATGTAGCTATTGACCTTAGAGAGGAGGAGTTCAAAGAGCAGTGATTACTGGTGTCAAGAGCTACTACGAATGGGATGTATAAAATACGAGCGTACGTCGTGACGACTTCGGGCGCATGACTGAGCATAATAAAATCTATATATATATATATATGTGTGTGTGTGTATCAGTTGTTAATAATTCCAACAGGTTTTCCGTCACGTAATCTCTTTCTAACAGTACCATCGCATAAAATATTAATGATTAACGCATTATCAAATATTTGATCTGTCGTCTTAAACTGTATTTACTTATTATTTAAATATAGTATTTAATTTTTTAAAATTGATTATTATAATTTAAAGCGTTTGAGTTATTACTGACATGAAATTAATTCTAATAGATTAATTCTAATTAATAAATTAATTCTGCTTGAGTAATTTAATTCGATGTAATTTATGGTTTTTATGATATTATGATATTTATGGTTTTTATGATATTTTTGATTTTTATGGTAGAGAGCCATATGATAAAAGATGAAAAAATCTTTTAAAGAGATTTATTACATTATTACGTGACAATGGAAATGATAGAAATCTTGTACATGTGTTATATTGGAATTATATCTTTTTTATTCATCTGTCAAAAAGGAATATAGATATCGTACCGTTTGTTGATAAAGAAAATCACAATCGCATAGAACCACTAAATATTTAAAATATTTAAAATTAAATATTTAAAAAAGACAGAAAATAGATTATATTCTACAATTGTGTTGCACACAATGCGCTATTATATTCAATTTTTTTATCAAAGCAACATTCGTAAGTGGACGTAATTTTCGTTCATGTTAAAAACTAAATTGTTCTGGAATATGATTCGCATCCCTTTGACGCGGGATTACTCGAAATAACGCATTTGTGTCAAGTTGTTACATAAATAAGATTCAAATGTATTTATTCGTAGACACATTATCGGTTCGCTCTCGTAACCAGATGACTCGATCCGGTCGGTTAGATCTAGGCTGGTATCGCAGGTTACAGTCTCTCGTAATCCCTCGCAGGTTAGGTTTGCGGTCCAGCATCGAGAATGCTCGATGTGTGTTTGTCCGTGTGTATATGTGACCGAAAAACCGTACAGGTGCGGGGGGGCGCTATCTACCTAGCCCTCCTCGCCGCTTTCACATAATTTACGGCCGGACGGCATTAGCCGCAATGCTTGTCCCTGTAATAGAACGGTCGAATCGGCAGGGGGGTGGGAGAGAGGAGAAAGGGGGATCGAAATCGGCCGGAGAGGGATGATATGCGGGGAGGACTGGAAGGAAGGCGAGCAGCGTGCGAGGACGTGCAGGCCGCGTGCAGTTTGGTGCGTGTCGTGAGCGGGAGGGATGCAAGCATTGAAGAGGGGGTCCGGGCGGGGGGGGCGAGTAAGGGTGGAAGGAGACCGTGGAGGATTACGGGGTCGAGGGGGATGGAAACGGCGATGGGAGGCGCGCGGATGGCATTCTGCGGTCAGTTCAGTATGTGCCTATATGCCGTCATGTGTTATCGATTCCCCCCCCCCCCCTTCCCCCTGCTACCTACCTATCTACCTACCTACCTACCTACGTTCATGCCACACGGTATAGTTACCTCTATTCCGAGCTATGCGAGATAAACCCGCCGCGCCCGCGCGCTAATCTTTCGCCCCCCTCGCCCCTTTCTACTCCGTATTTTACTCCTTTCTTCTGTCCTCCTTACTTCTTATCCCCGCTTTTCTCTTCCAGCCGCGGCTATTATACTCTATACGAGCTTAACTCTAAACGATTTTAGAATACAATGTCAAATCTTCGCTTTAAAGGGGATCGTACTGCGAGTCGAGATCACGACGAAGAGCGACGAAATGCGAGGTTCTTTACAGATAGGGTACCGAAGATGATATTCGAAATGACGTTAAATGTTTTATCATAGATATTTCGGTTCGATATCGATTTGCGAAACATCATTGTTTCGATATTATAGTCATTAATATAGGAAACCTCCTTCAATGCCGTCTTAGATAATGTCGAATTATCGAGATCTCTCAAAACTTTGCGGTATAATCGAACTGTCGAGTTTAATCGTAAACGCATGATTGCAAGTCTTCCCACTTCGGTTTCAAGTATTGTCTCCTCGAGTCGAGACAGCCATACGTTCGGTACATCTGAGCGATGTATGTTATAAAAATCATGAAAATATTATCATTTATTCGTGCAATCTGTATTTTTAAATGATAACTTTATGAGTGTTTTGCAGTCTTGTCAGACGCACTGAAGATTTTATATTACGAAAAAGAAATATGATATAGCATAAAGAGAAAAAAAAAACTTTGTGACTTGTAATGACAATCTTGATAAAAACGTTGTAGCAGTCGCAAAAACTGAAATCTAGAACGCTTAAAAAAAAAAAAAAAAAAAAAAAACTTTATAGTATAGATTTTCAATTATACCTGTAAGATAAGCTTTATGTTTGTTCTATATACTCGAAGGGCACAGTTCAAAGGTTCTCGCAACTATGAAAGGGTAATTCTAGAAGCATAGGTGGAGAGCGCGCGGGGGACGTGGAGTGTCGGTGGCCTAGGTTAACGACTTCCTGATGAGGCAATGTAGACCGCAACTTCTTCGTAATGGACTCCCGTGTCCCCCAATATCGTCCTTAAAGTGGCTCCGCAAAGCCGTCGTACCCCCTTCCCCCCCCTCCCCCTCCTCCCCGACAAAGCGTTTTACGAAAGGTCGTCCCGACTATCAGAGATATCGGCACAATTTGTAGCTCCTGATGTCGCTCGCGTTCTGCTGATGGTCTCGGCATTTCCGGTGTTACTTGAGTCGATATACTGTTCGGCTATTTTATCCATTCATATGGTATATCATGAATAGCAATCTCGGATAATTCTCATACGATTAATACGAATAAAAGTGAAGCAGAGCTATACGCGAATAAAAGTAAAGATTCAACTTGTGCGTAAAAGATTTTGTGCGTAAAAATAAATTCATGACTCTATACACACATAAACATTTTAAATTTCTCAAGAAGAGATCTCAAGTGTGCCGAAGGATTTTTGTTTTTTTTTACGAGTCATTTAATTTTTTAAATTGAGGCTACTAGGTTCACATAAATTGGTTGCAAGTATCGGAATCACTTAACAATCGAATTCCATGCATTGTTGCGTTTTTGTATATATTTATCTATCGGTAATATTTTTAACGACAGCTATGTCGTCGCGATGAAGTTCAGTCCTTAAAGAGAACGTTGAAACGTACGTCGCAATATCTGAAGGATACGTAGGCTAGTTTCATCTCGATGATTCGAAGCCAGAATTGGTATACAAGCAGTTAGCTTGTGTATATAGACGGCCGGAAGGAACCAACTAACTTTATTTCATCGACAAGAGAGAGAGAAAGGCACGATCAAATACGTTTGAACTTTCGTTCCGTAAATAAACGCTTAAAGTCCGGTGTCGATTCAGCGCAGCGGGCTCTTTTGCCTCTTTGAAATGGAATATTTTACAAGTCCGCCTCTCGTTAAATTTCTTCGATTCGGTTCGACTGCAAGAATATAAATACGCGTTCGCAACTTTCCGGCGCACCGCGCGCGAGTGCTCATGCATTTTATACGTTCGCCAATGCAATCCCGATCTTAAGCGCGCCGTCTGACGTTGCACAATTAATTACATCGCGATGTGAACCGCGCTCGCGAGAATCTATAGCGATTCTTAAATATATTCAGATTCTCAAATATTTTCTATAACACTATGTAATATTTTGTCATGAAAAACTAGGGTATTGAATACTTAAACGTGTGGCGCATATATATTAGCTATAAGTAAGATTGATATCGAAAAAAATTATTTAAACATTTCCTTTTCTATATGTAATAACATAAAGAATTGAACAGATTTCCACACACATAATTAGTTCAGAAGAGCTTAAACTATATATTATATTCGTTAATGTTTCGAAGAGAAAAAGTGAAGAATTTTCTCGTGAAATATAAATATATAAATATTTTTAACTATCGATTTTTGTTATATGAAATATTAGTTACTGTGTGCGATGTGTGTGTAACATGTATACAAGGCGAATTTGCATATTACTCGTTATGCAGTGTCGACGAATTAATCCTATTATGTAGAAGCGCAATGTGAATTAAAAATGAGAAATTAATTCATTAGATTATTAAGCATTAGCTCGTACAGTTTATCTCATTGAAGATTGAAGGAAACATTTCAAACACAGTTATTACAAAATACAGAAATATAACTGGAGTTTTATCAATGAATAATTAAAATGACACGGTAAATTTTCGAAAAATTAAAATTAAACACCTTTTGATTCTTATTATACATATTTAAAGGAACAAATATAGCACGCATATATATTATAAATATTAAAATAATAGCTTATGAAATTAAGAGAAACTGATACAAATTTAAACACACTCAAGTACATATAAAGTACACAGACTTTAGTTTAATAATGGTAGAATTAAAACTTGGATGTGTTCGTGAAACTTAAAATGTGTGGAAGTGATTGATTATCTTTCGATTCACCGATTCGATGAAGAATGAGAGATTAACTTAGTTTCGGCACACGTCTTGAAACAATCCAGTGAGTTGCATATACACTAGCCAGTTCGATAGGAAACGCGGAAGAATTAACGAGCAGCCGCGCGAACGAAAAAGAGAACCGAGGGCGAGAGAGAAGGAGAGAAAGAGAGGTGGATACATCGTAGTGTGAATTATGAAACAACGTGTTTAATGACGCGGCCGGATCTGACTCGCTGTAAATTTTCCACGAAGGGTTGAAGTTTTAAACCCCCTCGGTGGGTTCTACCATACCATTGTCATTCCTCTCGTACGACTCTCATTTCTGCGTCGTCGACTCGCCATCCCTTCATTGACTTTCCCTGTACGTTCTGCTCTTCCCTTCCGCCTCCGTCCAGATACCAGGACACGTTTTTCAGTTATTAGATACTTATTCCTAATTTTCTGTACCGCTCTTTTCTTTTTATCCTTTTATCTCCTCGCTTTCTGTTGCACGGTTTTGAAATATAAATTTACTTCTATTCAGAAAACAATCTTATTTTTCACTAATGAGAACATTGATAAAACAAGTCCTAATTTATTTAATACTTCTGTCGATATTCTTTTATTTTGTATTATTTTATTTTATGATAAATTTTGATTTATAATCGTTATACTAAAATAAAAAAATGATTAGAATTTAAGCAGTGTTTTTTTTTTCTCAACAAGTGTAATGTTTCAAATATATATCGACATTCAAAATATATTGTCTTCCGCTCCGTGTGCAGCTCCGATTTCCGGGGCTATCGAGACTTTCTAATAGCGTCGTTTCTCCTCCGAAATCGAACTTTACATTACGGTCGCACATGTACTGCGATTTCAGGAGTGACTTACGATAGATCGTCAGAGTTTCGTCTGCAAGACATGATCTTGTCCTTTTTTCCTCTATCGAAAATCTTTAACAATGTTTCGATTTTTTTTAAATTTTTGTTTTTATTTTAGCGCAATAGTTTTTTCATTAGTTTGCTAATTTTTTATTTGCTTTAATGTTTTACATGCAAATAAATTGATATTTTAGCAGACTTTGCCTTGAAAAGCCTAAAATTAAACAAGATATTGACTTTGAAAATGAAGCAAGATTATATCGCTCGTCTTCCTTAACTATAAAATTCTTTGCAGAAAAATAATAGAAGTCGCGCTATATCAGACTAGCATTTAAACTGCATCTCCGTGGCATGCATACAGACGATACGACAGCGTCTTTGGGAGAGCTCTCGATTTGGCTGACTCGATCGGTATTAGTCTCTCCGTTTGATTGCGAAAACGACGATGGCACAGAGACGAGGCCGGAGGGAAAAAAGAGACGGCAAAGGTTGAGCGCGCAGGTAGGAGATGGTGGTCTAGAGAGCTCTTGATCTTCCGGGGCAATTAAATGAATTTCCACTCGACTGGAATAGCAAACGTTTAGACGGCACCGCGTAAGATATTCCGGGAAGCTCACGGGAATATCAGAGACGTAATATCGAGAAGGAGGAGCGGAGGCGTAGTTTGCGGGCTAGAAGTAATACACGGGAACCTGGTAACTCTCTCGCCCTGCTCTTAGCTTTCCCGTCTGTCGCGGTTCGGTCTGCCTCGCCTGCCTCGCCTGCCTCGCCTTACCTGTCTGTCTGTCTGTCTGTCTTCTCCATCTGTCTGTCGGCATGTAAACCCGTCTGTCTACTTGCCGCGTGTCGCGAATCGATTTTCAGGCCAACAATGCACGGCCAACGTGCACGGATCGGCTCAATCTCCCTCCGTTCCCTCATCTCATCTATAATACATGCTCCGAAATTCTCCGCGTCTCTCGGACATATCGGAAACGCTAAACTGTTTAGTTCAATTAGGCTAAAGTAACGGTATTACAGAGCCGATAAGTAGCGATGCGTTTTAGTCAAAAAAATATCGTAAAGTATAATAGTCTCATGGTATTTAATTTGTACAATTATTAGACGGCAAACCGACTTACGTAACGATTTCAATTTGCTCGACTCGACATTAGAAACGTAGTAGCTGAATTAATTGCGCTATAATAAACACGATTAATCTGTCTAACTCTATTAATCGTGTCGTCATATTTACTTAGGCTTTACATAATAGTTTGTAATAACGCGAACTCTATATACTCGCCGATATCTGAAAACAGGCAGAAATAATGCATCGTACAGTTTAAAAATAATATACATGCTTGAATTTAGTTTTGCTATACTTCATAGTTTGACAATATACTCGTAACATATAGATGATAGTTTAAATTAGAAAAACGCAGATTATCGATAAAAAGAAAATACGATTAACTGTGATATTCATGACATATTATCAATGATAGGTGGATTCTTAAAAAGAAAGTACGTTATTATCGTGATTATATAAATTTACATATTATATATAAAATATTATATATAAAAAGTTTGTGCAATTTTTGTTTATTTGAAAAAGTATGTCTTTAATCATCTATATTTATGTTGTCCCTTTCAAATTTTTCCCCATCAGATAAAAACACACTTATGCCAACGTTTCTTCAAAACATTTCTGAAATGCACTTTCTGGGTATAGCCTTTAGTTCGCTCAGCGATTTTTGTTTAATGTCTTCAACGGTCGCAAATCGTCCTTTCATGATTTCTTCATTCTCGGAAAGAGAAAAAAGTCAGATGGTGCCATATCTGAATATGGTGATTGCGGTATCATTACGGTATTATTTTTGACTAAAAATTCGCGAACAAGCAATGACGTGTGAGCTGGTGCATTATCATGATGCAATTTCCATGAATTGTCTTTCCATAAATCTGGCCGTTTTTTTACGGATAGTTACACGCAAACGACTTAAAATGTCAAAGTAGTATTCTTTATTGACCGTAGCACCTTGCGGTAATGTGGCAAAATAATTGTTCGATAACGATCGCGTTTGATAAAATCGAGAGCAGATACGCCGATGTCGCGATATTTACCTAAGCGGCGTATTAATAATAAGTTATATCGTCGCCGATACGTGGAAAAGGGGCGCAGAAATAGTACACCCCTGTGTAGTTTAGATTAGAAGTAATACGCGAGAACCTGCCAGACCGTTTGCCTACACCTTGCTGGCCGCTTTACCTGTCGCGACCCGCGTCCGTCCGTCTGTCTGTCTATCCGTGCCGGCGTGTAAACCCGCCAGTCTGTCTACCGCTTGTCGCCGAGGATCGATTTTATAAACTAACGATACAGGAGCCCCGTGTCTTCTATACCCCTCCACGTCAGCCCCCTTTTGATAGTGTTCTACAGCGCTGTCTCTCTTCCCGCGTGCACATTTTCCTTTTGAATACTACATGATTCGAGCGTAAAGAGCAACATAAAATTTATTCTAATAACTAAATTCAAAAGTAGAGAGAAAGAGAGATTTAGTTAAAAATGGCTCGATTTATAAAGATTTATTCGAAATGCTACATGCGTTTAGCAATTACTACAATATATACAATTTGCATAATTTGGTTTTCAAATATAAATTTAAAAAATCACACATATATATATATATATTTAATCGCTAGGAGTTTTGTGCAAATCATTCGATCGGAATTTCCGTAGGCGATTGCAAGATCCAAAACTAATCAGCATCATGCAAAAGAGAAAAGTGGCACTCGCGAAATAATTCACAATATGATATGATTTATAATATTATTCTTTTGAGTTCAAAATAAATTATAAGCGCGTTTTCATACGTGCACAGTTTGCACATGTGGTATTCTCTATAGTTTCAGATATTGCACAATTAAATATTATTTCTTTTCTTTTTCATACATTATTTTCTATTTACTCTCAATTAATTATTTTCCAACATTAATACATTATTTGCCCGTATTGATAGTTTCACATTTAACTGTGACTCAATATAAAAAGTGTCAAACTGTCAAGATATAAATTATCACTTAATCGAATTCGTAAATATCGTCATCATATTCTTTTAATAACATTTTCAATTGCAGCGATGCAAATCACAATTGGATATGCAATATTCAACTTTTATGAAGTTATATATGCTTGATTAAATATATATTTAATACGTATATAAAAAGCGATTGCAATGTATTTTCGACCTGCATTTTCACATTTGACTTTTAGATTTTAATTCAACTTCGTGCGAAATACGTGTTTATATGAAAATCAGAATAAGTAAAATTAAAAAGGGACTTTCGAACGGATTTAGATTGCTTCAATTGAAAATGTTATAATATTAGATAATCCTGATTACAATATATATATATATATGTGTGTGTGTGTGTGTGTGTGTCATATCTTTAAAAAAGTTAATATGTTTTTAAGATTTCTCTCTCTCTCTCTCTCTCTCTCTCTCTCTCTCTCTCTCTCTCTCTCTCTAAGATTTAATTGTTTAATTTGTCTATATTTAAACTCATCGCTGCGCATAAATATGCTACCTCTTGTAGCATATGTGACAGCATTCGTAATTGACTTTTTACAATCGTCTCTATCAACGCGCGTATGTGACGAATTCACGCAATGCCACATGCGTCACGCAAAAAGTCAGATCATCCGAGCGATGCAGCTTGCTTTGTCTCTTCTGTTGAAAGACAAACGGCACGCCTTCGATACGATAGCTCACATTGAACAGATTAAATACGATTGCTCTTTCCACATGTAAGACAATAAAATGCAGAAAAGTAAGAGATAAATCTATAATCTTTTTTGATACTTTATGATATTACCAAGTCTAATAAGAGCCGGACGCGTCTTCAGTTATTGCTATTGTTTTCTATAATTTAACATCTTTGTTAATATCTTTTATAATTTATTTTAAGATTCATACTACAATATGAATTAAGAACGGATTAATTTGCCCGTAAAGAGAACTAGTCACCCTGAATTTTTCAAGTTATCCTGTACATCGAACGGCAGTTTTATGTATAAGCTGGCTCGCGGAGAAAAAGAATAGGAAAAAAAAGCGCCGAACAAGAAGCCCGTCTTTTCACATTTTAATCTTCCTAGGCGAGAATATTGAAAAATTTTGCGGACGGAAAGCGGAAGAAGCGCGAACGCGTTGAACAGCTCATCCTATCGGACAGGTACATTCTATCGAGTGGTCCGCCAGAAAGGAGATAGAATGAAGGTTAAAGAAAACGAGAGAGAAAGAGAGAGAGAGAGAGAGAGAGAGAGAGAGAAAAGAAAAGATTAGGAAAAAGCGATCTCGTAATCGTCGACGGGACAATTCCGCTCGCTCGCTCTCGCTCGCATCGCGCGTTCCGTATTTTAGTCGCGCGTTAACGGACGCGACAGGTGCAGCTGTAGCCGCGACGACGACGAAGACGAAGACGACGCCGACGGCGGCGGCAGCAGCAGCTGCTAACTATGTTTTTCGTGTCTACCGGCGTGAAACGCGGCGGGCCGACCGGCCCCTTTTCGCTCTCTCGCGCGTTCCCGCTCGCGATTTTCTGATCTCTCCCCCTCGCCCCTTCTCTCGCGCCACTTGTCACGGAAATACGACGCTGCCGTTGCTCGGTGAATCCCGCAAGAATCTAATGTTACTGTACGTTGACCGACCCAGGAAACTGCAGCCTGCTTTCTTGCTTCTCTCTTACGTGGACTTGGACGGAACTTGCGCAATCGCTGCGGTAAAGCGAGAAGTCACTGAATAATGTCTTTTCATTTTTTTTTTCCGCTTATTGTTTTTATATCCCAATGACGAATTACGATGCCCGCCATAACGCAGAGCGTGCACAAAATCGTGGTGGTATCATGTTATTATTATATTCTTATCATTTATGGAGAAAATAACGTAAAACTGTTTCTATTTGTGTATTAAAGTCATGGTAAAACGATAAACAAATTCCGACGAGAAATGGATGCATCGCAATTAAATTTTCAATGCAAATTGTCCCGATGCACGATGTATGTTTCGAATGTCAAGTGAGCGTCCTAATTTTCGTATCTAAATACCGAAAACGTACGAGCAATCGCGCTAGTCTGTGATTTCGACAGTCCGACGAGTCAATTTAATTCCGAAAATGAAACAACATTGGCTGTTTGATTTATCTCCTGCCGACTCTGCGTGCCCCGCGCTTTTGGAATATAGTGAACTTATATCACTTTCGGAATTAGAGAGTCTCGCATAATGTTGATATAATATTCCGCCGCGCAAATATTGGTAGTTCAAACATTAAACTCGCACACGGCAAACGGTGTTTCGCCGCAACGATATTAACATTTCGGTCGGCTTTATTAAGCGGCGCAACAAAGAAATTTTATCGCGCGCATTACTCTCTCTCTCTTTTCACATTTTATCTATATATATATATATTTACCATGTTCTCCCTCTCTCCCTCTCTCCCCAAACTGCGCCCGTTTTATTTTCATCGAATTTTCCTAGTCGATGCGCTCACGTAACATCCCCGGTATTATCACCAGTGCTGGACCGCCGTTTATCAGCGTGAGAACGGGTCGTTATCGCGCTCACCGCGAGCACGTATATACGGTTCGAAAAGCGGCAACAGGAAGAAAGAAACGCGCCATCGGCGACGGGCCGTGACGAGCCGATAAAACGCGCGTCCATGTGCAACTTCTAGACGTGGAAATGAGATTGTCATGTCAACGTAGAGAGATATATATGTGAGCAAACTTCATAAAATAATATCGATACTTTTCGTTTAAAAAATTTTAATTACTATTATTTAAGCGATAAACGCACGATTTTTCCTTCGGTAAATGTTAGAAATCTCGTTAAGAATAACCGCAAATGCGTACTACGTATATTACTTTATGTTTGTCGGTACTATATTACAGTCGTCAGAACAAATCTCAGGAAGAGTGCATGCACGTCCTCGCTTATCCCCTCTACGTATCAGCGTGACTTGCCGTTCAATTGCGGCCCCGCGACAATTTCGTTACAGGCCCGTAACAATTTCCTCACATAATGTATCGAATGGTATCGTATATACCTCGCCGGGGGCGATGCTAAAAATGCCCTGCGTAAAAGTATTGACATCGATATTAAATTTCAACATCACTGTTCTCCGAGCCCGCGACATCTGCGCCCGAGAAATGGCCGGTTCCTGCAGCGCGTAAAACGCTCGACAGCCGAATTAATTGAAAGTTTTAAGGTAATTGGAATCGATAACGCGCCGAGAGGGTGAATAAGAGCTACGAGCGTGTGCGAGCGTTGTTCGCGGAGATCGAACTGGAAAGTGGGAGAGGGATAAAAGAGCGCGCGCGCGCGCGCGGCGATGAGAACTTGGTCGCATCTAACCCGGTCATATTCCCCTTTAAATAAAAGGCTCCGACGTCGATGTGTATGTACACTCGGTCGGCGACGGAGGACGCAGGACGAGAAAACGGCGATTAAACCCGGAGGTCTACTTTAATATCGCGCCGCGCCGTTCAATCGGCCTAATTGGAATCGAACGTGCGAATCTCGCGTTATGGGATCGCGTTACGTCGCGACCGAGTGAGAAGAACAGTTTAACGACCTCTTCTTCGGATCTTTCTCTGTCGTAACCGCGCACCTACCGTCGCTTATTCAATCTGGAATCCGCACCTGCACGCTCCGATTTTAATTTTAACGACGAGTTCTTTGCGCGTTGCCTACAATTGGTATCGAACTTTCCTGCGAGCAAAATATCGAGGCATCAATTCTTGATTTATAAACGATTGAAAACGAAGAGTTTCTTATAAAAACTTTTCTCCCACACAGATGCACTCGGAGGATATTATTCTTCGCGTAATTCAGGCAAATCTTGTGAATTCTGACTTTAATATATACCGTTGAATATTAAAAAGATGCAAGCGATGATTGTTTTTGGCGCATTTTAGTTTCTGATATATTAAAATTAGGCTTATTGTTAGTCTCGCGCTATAGGACTTTCTAACAATTAAATCTGCTTATTGACTATTTATTAGTTACGACGACGGAGAACTCATTGCTTCTTAATATTCATGAATTTGTCAAAGTTATTCGATAAATGACAGCGAGAACCTATATTCGCCGTCATACGAAATCAATCAATAATAATTATAAATCACATAGGAAAATGTTGTTCGCGTAACTTCTCGCGCTTTTGATTCTCTACTAAACAAACTATTTTTGTTTTTGAAAAATGAAACATTATGTTCTATGGTAGTTCAGTCGATATATGTAGTCACATTGTTGGGAATAAATACATTTGAACTAAATAAGCTTCACACACATTTGACATGACGAGTTGAAACACTCCCGTTTAAACGGATTAACGTGTAACCGTAGTTACTAATTTCATTGATCCACGTCAAAGGACGTCAAACTATGAAAGCATTCCCCGACCTTTGTTTTAAGAGATGTAAAATCGTCGCACACGCGACGATATAAAAACTTACGAGAGGCGAGAAGTAACGAAAGTAAGAGAAAAATGTTCCGCATTAACATGGAAGTTACGGACCGACCGCAAGCAAAATTGTAATACTAACAATAAGATGCGGCTTTAGAGTACTCCGCGACGGTGAGAGGCTCCGTTCTCGAGAAGGACCGCTCGCGGCGCAAGGTATTTTTCCTTCTCAAACAAGAAATCAGCTAAACGAAGTAGACATGGCAGATGAGAGATCGCGGTCGGATGACCCTAATGGAAGGCGCTCTCTCTAATCGACGTAGCCTTCTTTCTCGCGTTCGAGAAGAGAGTGTCGAAAGAGTCAACGATACTCCGGCTGGCTCTCTATGTTGCCGACGAAACTCTGACAAAAACGACGAAGCCACCCTCTTGTCCCGGAGAAAACAAAAGGCTGTTGCTCATTCGCCATCTCCCTTCTTTTCGTACCCTTCTCAAACGGCCTCTGGCCGTTGTCTACCTTTCTCCCGTTACCAAGCCAGACCTCCCTCCTCCCGCCACTTCGTCAAGTCACCTATCTCTCATTATAAGCGAGAATCGTGTTCATAGACCTTCCTCGAAGTAGTACCCCGCTAATATCGATCCTTCTGCTTACACAACCGTCTCTTCCTTCGGATCTCTCGTTCCTTCCTCCGCTTCGACGTCCTCATCGTCTTTGCATCATCATAGACCGTCTCTTCGTCTCCGGTGACCCGTGATATCGTAAAGTAAACGTTAGCCGACGAGCTCTTATATATTCGATATAATAACTCTTCTCAAAGGGGTGGAGGGGAGGGGAGGGAGCGCACATTCTTTCACTTCAATTCTTCGTACTTTTATATCCTGCCTTCGTGGCCTGTCCTTTTTAGCTTCTCTCGCCTGATCGCGTCAAGTACCAGTCCTTTTTATATAGCATTATATAATTCGACATCCTCATACACTTCTTTCGAATCTTCAGCTACGTCTTCGTGGATTCGACAGGTTTATGTTAGCTCGAAAAGGATTTAAGTCGACAAATCCCCGCGAGAGACACAACGCTATTTAAACAAGACCATCTTCATTCTTTCTCCGAGTACTTGTGCGCTCAAAAGCAATATCTCGACTCTCACATGAAGAGTGACTTCTTTAAACACATCTGTTAACTTTTCATGTTTTATTTCTGCGCCATCTCTTGATCTGTCTTTTTTAACATTGTCGTTACAAGATGAATAAATATTTTGATTTTCACACACTACGGGTATGTTTAAAAAAAAATACTTTATACGTATATTTTTTTTCTATTTTCTTTTACATCTTAATATAACTTTAAAGATTGAAACTGCCTCAAAATTAACTTTAATCTACATTCAATTCCGTTCAAATACGAACAAAAGTAAAGTATTTATAAAAGTACTTTATAAAATTATGCATTTGCTGGATATATTTTTTTTTCAAGACTTATGAGATTGATGAGATTTAAGATATTGTAAAACATTTAAAAAATTATATTTTTTTCGAAAAATGCATAGCTATCAAATACTTTTAATGGCAAAATTTTTATAAGAGCACGTAATATCTCGAACTCATTTATATGTCGATATATTATTCTTTTTTTTCCTCAATCTTGCGATAAATTTTTTCATTAACATTTTCATCTTCTTATATTCACGAAAATGTAGATGAAATTGTGCGACGGATTCACCGAATATCCCTTTGCGATATCGATTCCTCTACCATCCTCTTCCTCCGAGTTCTCCTTTGAACCTTTGCGTCATTTTGCCTTTGAACGCGCTAGACTCGTCGGTATTTCCAACTAGAACTATCCGCGAAGAGTTTTCTCTCTTCCCCTTCGTTTCTTCCGCTTGATACTGGATTTTCACGCTTCCTTTGTGTCAGTTTGTACCGATCGCATTCTCAATTTCTTACTCTGCCATTCATGATCAACATCAAGCCCCAACAATTTCTCCCTCATATCGATTCCGCTCGCTTTTCGCGTCGTTTTCTTATCAACGAAACCGAATCCTGATTTTAACAAAATGTCGACCGGACTTGACCTCGAGGAATTAAATAAGGAAAGAGACTACTACTATTACAGACATCCCGCCACATTCTTCGCGTGTATTTTTTAACCGCAATCGAGCGATAAGCACGGGTTAGCGGATTTACAGAGAAACCATGATATTATCACGATCGTCGCGTTAGAATTCGGTCAAAACGTATACATCCACCGTCTCGTCTTTTTCGAAGTATTGTATGCTGCCTTTCTTTCTTTTACTCTTCTTCCATCCGTTTTCCTTCTGCTCTCTTTCTTCCTAGAGCTGATCCTTCCTGCGCGGTGATATCGATTCTCCTTTTATTCGTATTGTTACAAACGACGCATAACATTGCTTTGCTCGCTTTTTGCATTCCCCTCCTCCTGTCTCTCGCTGTCTTTGAGCAGCAGCTCGGCGGAGAACGTAGTAATCCCGAAAATACGGCTTCCTCTTCCTACTTTTCGCATCGACCGTGGAAAAATACCGACATAGGATTCCCCGGCGCTCTCCCCGTTCAAAATACAATATAGTTTCTCGTGTGAGTTTTAGTTTGCCGATTTTAATTCCGCGCTATTTTCCCCGTCGTCGTATTTGCATCTCGGTAAAGCTAGACGCCAACGTGGCGGCGAGTTATCTCCGGAACAATTCAAGACAGCGTAGCCTTGCGGGATACATTAATCTACGAGATAGAACTCACTCTCACTCTCTCCCTAGATCTCCTTTTTTATCTATATCGGTCTCTGCTGTGCGATCTGTTCTTTTTCTTTTTCCGTCCTTCACCTTCAATCTATTTAGTTAAGGAGAGGTCGAGAAGACAATAACCCGTGAATATACCGGATATTACAAATATCAGGAATATAATAATTCATTTACGCGATATGACGATCCTTGAAATTTATTCCACATATAACTTATTTAAAAAATATATTATCGATGCAGATAAAAAAAAAGACAATGCATCATGTCTCTAATATTTTATTATATGGACATGTATGCGAAAAAAATGTATTAGGAAATTTTATAAATTATATTTTATTTCCAACAAAATATATAAGAAATTACATTAAATATCCAATATATTTAATATTAGTTATATAGCAATCGCACAAGATAAGTGTGAAAAAGGAGAATTTAATTAATAATTAGCGCTAATAAATTAATATATTGAAATTCACACAAAAACTAAATCCACAAATCAAATCAAATCGAATATTTTACAATATTGACTTTACATTGATGAAAAAAATCTATTGTATATTCCATCGTTTCTCGAATTTAATAATATTCAAGCGTAATATTAGCGCGATAGCTGAAAAAATATTCATATACGCGCAATTTAAGAATTATTAAGATTAAAATCTATCTCTCTTTTTCTCTTTGTCTCGCTTCGTTTATATGACAACCACCGCATAGTGAGCATTCTGTAGGACGGAAGAGACAGGGGTGGATAACGTCCCGCGGTATTCCATCATTACGGTATGCAAATTCCCGCATACGGCTGAATTTTATCCGAGTAATCTGCCATGGCGTATAATTCGGAAATTCAGACCCCGCCGCCACGTCGGTCGTGCCAACGAAACGTAATTAATGCATTGTTAATCCAGTATCTCTCGCCGTGCGTCAAGCCGTGCGGGGATAAAGAGGAAGAAGAGGGACGAGGGGGCGGCAGGGAGACAAGAGCGAAAATAAAATGCCCGAAAATCACCAACGAGTTTTCGCGCTTCCTACCTCGCTCTCGAGTGCGTGCTCATCGTGAATGCACGTCTCTTCCTCTCTCTCTCTCTCCCTCCCTCTCTCTCTCTTTCTCTTTCTCCCCTCCCTTCTCTCTCTCTCTTTCTCTCACTTGCTGATATTCAACGGGAAATTCGCGACGCATTACATGCGCGCACACGAGAGAGCGGCGCGATTCGGTGATTTCGCACCGATAAGGCAGTGAATTATTCTCCACTTCGTGCTTTATCGAGTGCGACGAACGCGCAAGCTTGCGCATCGCCGAGGACCGGTAACACTAATTCGTAAAATATCGTCCCTGAATAGGAGCGAATCTTTGATCATAAAGGAAATATATATATGTATATGTATATATATTATATATATATGTACGTATAATGCCTGATGCGATTGCATAGTATAACGCGCGAGTCGGTCATCTACGCTTTTTGTCGAGAATAAGATTTTCGACGCGTCGTAGATTGATCGAGTGGGGTAATCTGTTAAAAAGTTTCTCTTTCGACTTCACACTTTTGTAAGATAAAATTGACCGATTATTTTACAGCAAACCCTGAATTTTTTTGTTAGTCTTTATTCTTACGTCATACATGACAATAAAATTATCATCGCTCAAAATTCAACTCGCGACGCGGTTGTCATCTTTCTGCGACGCGATTAAATATACGAAGAAGAAAAGAGCATAAACAGGTGTTCAGCGATCTCATCTTCGCTCGTCAGATGGCTGCAATTAAATTTAACGACTTTTCGTGCGCATCCAACTTTACTTCTCCTCCCTGCGGACTTTCAAGTATCTACATTCAGCTACGTGAGCGTGGTGCCGCAGCTCTAATTATTTGCCGCGTAGTCCATAATTTCTGCCATTTTTCGCGGAATTCCCAGTGTCCATATAATCTTTCATACTTCATCGCGACTTCTCCGTTGCGACACAAATAGAACACTGGTAAATAAACTATAAATCTTAAAACTTCAAGTCCAGTACGCGGATTTATTAATAGATCGCTATTGTGAATAAAAAAGGCTGAGGTAATGATAAAACTCCAATGTAACAATGACTATTTCATCTGACGATAAATGATACATTTTATGATTTTTTCACTATTATTTTCTCTAGAAATACATAAAATATTTAATCCAAAAATATAACCGAGCATAAAGCTTGTTATAAATCATTAATTGGTTAATTTCAATTTCTTATCTTAATTTTTTGTAATAGAAATGACTACAGTTAAAAGAACGCTTAGAGTATCTTGTCTCTTTTTCAATTTGATTAAGTTGGCGATGATTCGCTCGAGATAGCAACGTGTACTCGTATCATCGGATGCAATGTGAATCACGCAATAAATAAAATAAAAAGGCTCAACTTTAAGAGTCGGATAGATCGCACGGCAACCGGGATTCTAGCCAGCTTTTAAAGAAATTGACCGACGCGGTGCATTTCGCGGTGCATTTCGCGGTGCATACGGTTACATACATTGCATTCGTAGCGACATGTACTCGGTTCATCTGCCAACTCACTTCGGCAGCGAATCGAAGTAAAATTTCTCCAACGTTCTAATATCTCAACATACATATTGCTTGCATTTGAAATATCGCACAAACTTTTTATGAAAAGTTCGATACGATGGTATTCAGCTGTTTGCACTGTGTACGTTCGTTTGAAGTTCCAACGTGGAGTATCGTTGCGGTAAAATCAACCACCCTCTTTCTCTGTCATCACCGATCTCTCTCGCGTTTTCGCGCAACATTTCAGCGAAATGTAGAGGAAATGTCTCTCTTTCTCTCACTCTTCGAGTTCTAATACACCCTCGATGTTTACACGCCGAAGTTACTCCGACAGAACGGTGCGTTATAAGAGAATCTGTCTCATAAGAAACGCGCCTATATATAGCGAACTTTTTAGTGGAAACACGTTTTTGTACTCAAGCATCGTCTCAAGACCATTTTAGCATCAAATGATGTAACTATGCAGGGACCATACGCGGTAAATACGGCAAGTATTTCTTACCACGAGACGAGAAGAGACGAAGACGAGAGCAAACGTAGCGATACTATTATTAAACTGCACTACGGACGGGCCTCGGTCCTCCTTCTCTTTCACGCTCACTTTCTCGAGCAAGTGGTAGTAGTAGTAGTTCTAGAAGGCTCGAGTTTATACTCGTGTTTTCGCAAAAGAAAAGACAAAATTGTTTAATGTACTAAATTTTTTTTTCAATCAAATCACTGCAATTTTAAACTCTTCATTTTAGTCTCTCAACTTTTAATTCTCATTTCTTAACTTTCTATTTTTAACTTATCTGCGAATGAAATCTAAAGATGAATAGAATTATCAAACTTAGAACGCCAAAAAAATATAATTATTTAGCAGTTATCGAATTGATTTATTTATAAAAAAATAATAATTTTTCATATATTTAAATCGTTTTCAATTATTCGTTTATTTATATACTCTTTCTATTTCTAATTTCTCTATATTCATTATTTTATTTTATATCGTATCTTAATTATATATTGAATCTTGTCTAATATATAAATTATATATTAAATTTTATTCTTGTTTTTAATCTTTTATTAATAATAAGTTGACGCTTGTTTCGACTTGTCTTTTAATTTACATTTATAAAGACTAAAAAATTTGTATTACAATAAATGCATTTCTCTTGTATCTTTATTTTTTATTCTATTTATATTGTTACGTGAAAATTGCATTTGCAATACAGCCGCAAAAATCGCGGCGAAAAAATTGAAAAGTAAAAAGTTAGGGAAAATGTGATACGAACGAAAGAGCGTTGCTGCATCATTAAAAACACCCTCGGCGTTTTGCATCCTGCACGGGTGAGTGTGCAAAACCTCATTGTAGGATCGAAGTGCTTTTGCGCAAGAACGACTTTTTGGAGCGTAGTCGTTGATTATCATCAGTTTCCCACATCGACGAGAATGTCAGAAACGAAAATCGCTTTAAATCCAACGACCGCGCGTTCACGACCCACTTTGAAATTCTATTTAGACGAATACATCCCGTTAAAACGTGACACGCTGTGAATTTCCAGGATAAAAGAACGATAAAGATTTCTCGATGAAAACGAAGAGATAAATCGCCGAAATCTCTTCTCACTGATTTATAATAAAAATAACATTTTGTGCTCAATTGAGAGAGATAGATAAATTTATTTTATTTTTATTTAGCCTTCTCGGCTATTCATACATACACTTTAATGTGCTCTTTTTGGAGTCTTACAATGTCTATTTGTTACCTACTCTTATATTTTATTACATTTACATTACCTTTTCTTACACTTTCATGTGCTCTTTTCGGAGCCTTATAATATCTGTTTATTATCTATTTTTATTTACATATACATTTCCTATTCCTACATTTCCATATGTGCTCTTTCCGGAGCATTACAATGTCTGTTTGTTATCTACTCTTACATTTCTATTGCCTTTACAATTTCTTTTTGTTTTTTACCTCTCTCCCCTTTAATTTATTTTATTTTGCGACGTCCTCTTTTATAAGCGTTACTTATTTACAATCCACATTTTGATCTCTTTTTTTAAACTGTTTCAAATTTATAATCACTTTCATATTTTGCAATACTTGATTATACATTTTAATTCCAGCATATATAATACTTTTCTGCGCTGCTGTTGTTTTTCTATATTTAACGCTTAGATTTTCCGATTACCTTGTTATTCGTCCAGTGACTTCTATTCTTCTCCCTCGTCTCGCTTCCTCCTCCGAGAACAATTCGTTTACCATTTTATAGATAAATACTATTACATTATATTCTATTCTTTGTCGCACTAACATAAACTGCAGCGCTTCCATCATTCTTCTTACATTTGTGTATTTGCCAACTTGCAGAATCGTTCTCATCGTTCTATTCTGAGCTTTCTGCAACTTTGCTATCTCCGTCTTAGCCATATGTATCATTACCGTTGAGCAGTATTCAAAGTGCGGCCCTATGATCGCTTTATACATATATCGTGCACTGTACATATGACGATACAAAATTTTCTATTCTGTTTAAAAAACTAATTTTTTTCCCCACTTTTTTTAGTACATATTCGCAATGTTGCTTGAACAATAACCGGTCGTCTGTCATCACCCCGAAATATTTCATTGTGTCTACAATGTCAATTTCTGTACCATCTCTTGTTTTTACTTCTAATTTTAGTGGTACCATCTTCCTAGTTCCTCTTATTAACATTCCTTTCGTTTTGTCTGTATTTATTTTTAAATAATTCCCATTCAACCAGTCTTCCATCTTATGTAGGGCTTTCTGTAATTTGTTTTCAACTTCACTTATACTAATCCTTGTTGTGTATATTATCGTGACCTCTGCAAATAGTCTAATTTCCGTGTCTTCTGCTCTTGCCTGCATAATGTATATTATAAATAAGATCGGTCCTAAGACCGAGTCCTGTGGCACACAAATTCAGCTCATAATCAACTCATAAGCATCCGACAATTGCAAAAGATATGTTTATCAGATATGTCAAATTTCTATATCAATTTTAAAGTCTTAATTCCATCGTATTTCCGTTTTCACATTTCTATTCTTGCGATGACGTTTGAAATATTTAACTCTTAAATATTACGATTTAATTAAGTTTATGTCGCAAATAATACGATTTTATTAAATAAAATTAAGATTAAACGTATCCTTTTATATATACGGTCGTCATACTTCCTCGGAGCGGTTGAAAACTGGTCACCAAGTATAATTCTGACACGTGGCTTTACAATAGAGCGTGCGTTTTAAAATCGATGCCTCTGCTTAACTTTCCAGCACAAACCACAGCATCACATGACACGTGACGACACGCGACGTCATATAATAGTATAATTATTGAAGCAATGTTTTTTTAAAATAAGTATTTATATCGCAAATTTATCGCAGATTGGAGTCTTATATTTTTTATTCATAAAATGTGCGTAAAATTTGTGCGATTATCCGAATTTATAAGTCGCATCACTCGTGATGGATAGGAATGTATCTATGCCCACGAGAGATCTGATACATCCTATTTGCAATCTACTGCCTCTCTTCCTCGCTGCCTAGTGTTGTATTAACATGTAGCTAATATTGAATAACAGGTATTGACGTGGATGATATTATCAGGCATCGGTGGCAAAGCGTAGATATCTCGATAATATCGAAATACCATAAGCGTTTGTAACGTATCGCAAATGTATTCGAAATGAAGCAACGGAATACACGCGAGATGAGGGAAAGAGAGGGAGAAAGAGAAAAAGATGGCAGCCGGCAGGCTGCAAAGAAGAAGCG
Source organism: Lasius platythorax (assembly GCA_963971435.1). Lineage (NCBI taxonomy): Eukaryota > Metazoa > Arthropoda > Insecta > Hymenoptera > Formicidae > Lasius > Lasius platythorax. Next base: position 10,576,458 of record OZ020539.1, on the reverse strand, counting down.
GAAAGAAAGAAGCGTAACGCGGCGAGTCAGCAGTTTTTGTTAAAAATTTATTCAGTTCGGCTTCATGAAAAATATCACCTCGTACCCCTCGTTTCTCGTTGTTACGTGTCACACCTCGGCGGCTGCCTTTGTCCCCTCCATTTTCCCTCCGCTTCTCTCTTTTTCTTATCTCACATGTTCCGACCTATTCTCTTCCCTCTCCAGCGATCTATTTCTTTGCCATCTATATTTTCTTTTTCTCGCTTTTATACGCCCGTACGTGCCTTGCCTTGCGTACAGCGTGCGCCAATTCGCGATTCATTTTTCATTGTTACAATGCGATGCCATCTAGCATTTGGCGCGCCGAATAATTTCGCCTTTCGCGATTATGCGATATTACAATTACTGCGCCGACACAGGAAACGCGTGTATTCAATACCGCGTTTTACATCGAATTATGCCACGCGAAGACCGTCTGATATAAATCATAAAATGACAGCATTCGAGCAACTTCCATTTGCGATTTTTAATCTCCTCATCTAAATCTTAAACTAGCGATTGACAATAAGCAAAATCAAAAGGCAAGTTGAGACACACATGTTTTAGTTCTTTATCATTCCAAAAAATTTTCTGTATCTATAAATATTAAGAAATTAATTTTGTATAACCACTCTCTTTGTGTAAACGAATCAGTTTTCTCTTTCTAGAACTTCGTTATAGTATGAATAGAAAAAGAACAAAGTAAACTAAATTCAGAATTGACCAGTGAGAAGCAATAAAACATTAAAAACTAAAATACATCTATAAAAACATTAAAAACTAAAAAATACATCTATAAAAACATTAAAAAATAAAATATATCTATACATTTTCAAACCGATATAAATATTATATGTATATATCAAAAATTGTAAAATCTCTCTCTCTCTCTCATTTCTAAAATAGCTTTATAATTAAAGCGATCAACAAAAAAAAAAAAATAAATAAATAAAAGACTGAAAGTAGAGGAGAAATGGAGATGTTAAACGACAGCCTGCTCAAACATTCTGCGTGTCCGCGATATCCTGTGCCTCGTACAAAACCGGAGAGAGATCCTTCGAGTCTGATTCCAAACCAGAGGACCATGGCGTATCATTCGAGCCTCTTGCATACTATACACACACAACATCGGTTCAGTATCTCTCACACGCGCCTTGTTCGCATGTTCACGATTATCGTAGTCGCGATGTCACAACAAAGATCGGCCGCACTCCATCCACGGTTCATCTTGATTCGGTGCCGGTTTCGTCCTATCGATCTAAAGCGCAGTGAAAGCAGACGCTGGCTGCCTGACTCTAATGGATGATCACCCGTGCTTCCTTTGCATGTGAACTCTCGCGTATCGGCTTTTACATCTGTCCTCTAACTCGGTGACACGGAATACATTTCGTTCTGTTATTCTTTTCGTACAAAGTATCGCGGAACATATAAAGGAAACGATCGTACCATTAATTTTAATAATAGATCTTATTATTAATTTAAAATCGACTTTTTTACAACTATTATATCTTGATCAACATATTGTCATATACATATACATATGAAAGAAAATATCATATTTTATCGAAGTAAGTTTGTTTTTTTATTCGAAAATTTTTATTTAAAGTTCAATTAGCAAGACTTAATATCGCAGAGTAGCAACTAATAGTCTGCTAATATATTAATTAGCACGGCAGAACACTAGCATGCCTCTTTCCAATCGATAAATGGAAACGGTTGATAATTAAGAAGAGAGAGAAATATTTAGCAAGAAAATGGAGAAATGAAGCGCGTAAATGTCTGTCATGCTGGTGGGATTTCTAATCTCAGCTCGTTGTTACAATCGCAGGAACGTCTATTTGCTTTCGTGTTACGCCTGGTGAGCATCTCCGGTGTAAAACTCTTTCTTGAGTGAGTTTCGATATCGCAGCGGAAGCGGAAACGCGCCATTCCTGCGTCGCTGGCTCTGATAAGCTCAGCTACGTCTACCTTGAGATAAATACACTTTCCATTTTCAAAACCCATATACCAAGCTATAGGAACGGAAGTACGCGTCTGCACGAAAATTCACCTTCCCTTTTGTCCGCAACAAATTTTTTTTTTTTTTTTATATTATAGTAATATAATCGAAACGACTTATTTCTTGAACTTTGATAATCTGCGCGTGCTTGAGTAAATATCCTACATTTAATGTTAAAGAAAGCTTAAAAATTTTAAGCTTAAAAATTTATTTAAGATTTGCAAAAAATTTGAAATGTTTCCGAAAAGCTTTTATTATACCTACTTATGACTGCCCTGGAGTTTTATAGTCCAATTTTAATTTATTCTTATATTTGGATAAATTTTTATAATAAAAATAAAAAAGAGAATATAAAATTATTCGACAATCTTTCTTATATTATAATATAACAATTTCTCTTTATTTTATCAATAAAATAAAATTTAATTTAATTTATAAATAATTAAAAAAATTAATGAAAGAAAAACCTTATTCAAGCATCAATTTTTTTTGCAAAATTATTCGTTCAAATAAAATACAATAATTATCTAGTAATTATATTTTCGTAAATATTGCATTTGTGTATACGCATAAACATAAATTTGAAATTCTTTGTTAAGACAAAATTGTAGTACATATTAGGTAAGTCTTTGCATAGAAAACTAGCAACTTTGCCGGCATTCAACGTGTTAACACTTAAGTAGTTCTATGAATTTTCATGAACTTGCATATTCATGATGTCATTTATTTTATAATATTATGTAAAAACGTCGGGCGCAGTATATTCAAAGAAATTCAAGCAAATAAATCAAACAAATGTGAAAGAAAACTAATCGACTATATTTAAATTTATGATCGTGAAGGTTAGTTTGACACGTAATTACTTAAATGTTTTAGAATCGGGCGTATTATAACATTAAAATGCGATCAATAATTGAAGTATAAGTCATGTAACTTACACTGTCCAGTGTCCTTGCCTTTTATTAATTCTTTTAAGATTTTCCACATTTTTGTTGCATTATTTTTATTGGAATTAATTATTCGTAATACTCTTTTTTCTTTCTGATCAGACTAACTGCTTGATTTTTATGCCATTTAAACCTTTCAATCTTCTCATTTCCCTGTCTGTTTCGCCGTCTTATATGCTAAGTCCCTTAACGTGGTTACTCCTTTAATTTCATCCGTGTACCATTTATTGTTATTCCACTTATTTGGTATTCTAACATTTTTCTTTGGCGCTGTATTATCTAGAACTCTAATAATGTTATTTATACTAATTGTTCAGCTTTTTCTTCCGTTGATATATTTACTATTGTTATTGTTGGCGTATACTGCACACTCGTTTTTAATTTATTATTTGCGAAAATAATCAATTAGTGCCCGGCTTATTGCTGTGACTCTTGTTGGATCTTTAATATATTGTTTCATTCCCATTTCAATTAATGTTCTTTTTAACTTCTTTGAATAAAACGTCTCTACCAACATATCAATATTGAAGTCCCCTATTATAATACATTTCCCTTTCCTAGTCAATTCTTCCATAAACTGTATAAATTCTGCCTCTGCTGCCCTTGGTGAATGATAAATTCCAGTTATAGATCCAGTATATATCTCATTCTTTACCCATATACAAGTTACGCACCAATAGTTCCCTGGTAGTTTTCTACTATTTATCTCTTTAATTTTTATTTCATCTCTAATGTATATTACAACGCCTCGTGTATCTCTAGATTTTGAATCACATCTTACTACTGTGTATCCTTTAATATTAATTTCATTATCCTCGATGTCATTAGTTACACGAGTTTCTGTTAATACTACTATCGCGGGCTTATAATATTCAAGAACTTGCGACTCAATTTCATCCTTGTGGACGATTAAGCTTCTCGCATTTGAGCATAAGAATACATCTTTCCCTTCATTAATTATTATTCTTCTACGCTTCGAGTTTTTCTTCGTTTTTCTTCGTTTTTCTTCCACTTTTCTCAAGTAGCTTGAGCACTTTCTGTCCAACGCTTCGTGGTCTGCTTTTATCGTTTTGTCATTATATGTTTTTATTTTATGGATGCAGTTGACACATCGTTTTATTGTTTCCTCGCATTGCTTGGTGTGTGTGTGTGAGAGAGAGATATATATATGCAACATATATAATTTTATTTATTGTTGTAAAAATATATTGGCAAAAAAATGGAATCCGGAAATCATCAGATTCATCCATCGTCCGTTGTATTATTAAGTGCAGCATTTCGTCGCGTGTCGAATTTTAATAACTTGCGGTAAGCCGCGAAACATCGTCAACAACGCGTCGGCGGATTTCGCAATCGTATTACTTAACCGACAAGCTCGACGGAAAAAATAGACGATGCGCAGTATAATGCGTTACCAAGTCACGCAATGCGTAAGTGTGAGTCACGTATAGATCCCAGCACCAGGTGTAGCGCGCACGCACGCACGCAAGAAGTGGCACGTGTGTGTGTGTGTGTGTACAATCTGACGGAGGACTCTTACTTTAATGGAGCATCACGATTTATCAATTAGACCGATATGATCGAGGTTTCTCGAGATTATAGCGTGCGTGCTGTGCGTGATCCTTTATCGGCCGTTCTTCTAGCTATCTATCTATCTATCTCTCTTTCTCCCTCCTCTCCTTTCTCTCTCTTGCCTTATATATACTACTATACTATCTATCTCCTTCTCGCTGCAGCACCGCTTCCAGCACAGTCAGATACATAATTTTTCGAGGAGAACCACTTCCTATATTACGCGGTCGCGCGTGCTAACATAGTGGCTTCCAGACTGACTCACAATGTTATTTTCGGACTGAAGAGAAGGCGGGACGAGCTTCTTTCTTCGCATCGCGTGTCGCGCGGCGGAAATCGATAAGTAAATTTTTCGTTGGATAAACCTCGATACTCGGCCCTCCTGTGAGCGCCGCCACAGGCCCGAGGTATTCGATATGTACATTTGATGAGCTGTCGCGGTCGGAGCCGACGGAATATGGGATAATACGAGGAATGGAATGGACCATAGTGGGAATATGTGGAATAATGACGGTTACACAATAGAGCGGTGATAGCCTCCGCTTCGATCAAGCAGCGATTGAATAAATAATATATCCAAGTAGAGCCTTCGATAGTGACGTGCGATTGATAAATAATCTTTTGTCTTATTGATTCGCGCTGATGTAACATTGTTCGCAAATAATTACTACAATTATCGTGTGTGTGAAGCAATAAATCTTTTCAGAATTGAAAAAGATTTATAGTTCTACATGAGCTATAAGAAGAGTTTTGCCTTTTAAAAGCAAAAAAATATTAAATAACACACACACACACACACTCATGTCGGCATTAATATATTCGGATGATGTATTGTAACTATTGCGATATTGTATATCGCGCGCATTGTTATTACGCGGCTTAACTCTATGCTCGCGTATTTATCGAATAAGTTACATTTTCGTTGATCTGGTTTCATTGGAAATTCTCTACCTCGTTTCCACATTAATATTCTGCACAACTGACGCATTGTGAGCATTTCCACTATCGGTCTATATGTGTAACTATCGGTCTCGCATACAGCGAATAATTAAACCGCCATGGGAGTAGCTCGTACAGAATGTGACAGTTTTTCCCTAATTCATTTTTTATTATCACTTGTATTATTCGTATACATATTTAATGAGTACATAAATTGCGTATTGTAAAGTGAAAGTTGGGAGAGCAGAAAATTGCGATAATCAAAACAATTTCGAGTTTTGCAGTTGAAAGTTACGCGTTGTGAGTCAGAAATTGAGAGAGTTCATACATGAGAATTGAAAGTTGAAAATCGAAAAGAAGAGTCTATGTGTCAACGAAATTGTCGTATTCAGAATAATTTTCATCGATCGATCGAGTTCGGCTCGCGCCGTATATTACGTCTAAATTCGCGCGCTTAGCCGCGACGCGTGTAACTCTCGAATTAATTAAGCTGGGAACCGTTCGTCGAGCAGAAATCGGCGGCGTGCGAATGCGCGCGCGTCTCCAGCCGTACGCTTGCAAATGAGACGGGAATACCTTTTTATCGTCGGGAACAAAAAGACGCGAAAGCCACGACAAAAATGTCCGCCATTGTCCGATCCGGTATGCGGGTATGCAACCACACTTATACGCGCACCTCGTTGGGCATAATGAGAGCATTGTTCCCTGAAACTATAGTCACATTGTTGTCACACTCTTCTCTCTCGCGGTTATTTCTCTCGTTGGTCTTCCTCGCTGGACTTTCAATGCCATCTTTAGCTCCAGCTTCATTCTTTTCACGCTATAGACTACTCGATGTCTTAGCGTGCTACGTCTGGTTTTTTCGATTAGCCTAAGAGATTATTTCTCATTATTGTATAGAAATGTATTTTTGTTTAACGAATTGAATGAAAATGGAAATGGAAATTTAAATGGAAATTTGTTTTTACTCCTTTTCTATTATTATATACTTTAATCTAATTTATTAGCAAAGTGGAAATTATATATACGATTTTATTATTATTTTTTCTTCTATTTTTTATCTTAATATTTTTATCTTAATATTTATCGTTGATTTACGCGTTTTTAAAAGCGTAGAGTATGTTTATTAAACAAAGACCGCACGCTGTAGACTAGACGGATAAATGTATGCAAGCATTTTTTTACACGTCTGCAATCTTTCTTTATTTTTTCGCCTCTGTCGTTTACATACGCGATAACCGTGAAACGTAGGCGGAGATAGAGTCTAATAAAAACTGCTGAAAGTGCAAAGGGTCCCGAGAGGGAGAGAACGAGCCACGACACTGGAAAGAAAATACGAAACGGCCGGCCAAAATTCGCGCAAATGAAACAATATTGCGCCAGCCGGTCTGCAAACCGACTTCTTCTGGATTTTTCACAGGTACCATTTCCCGAGATAAGGAAAAGCTTTCTGACACTCCACAAATCATTTAATCCGGCCGAGGAAAGACCACCATTCGGATTCCTCTCTCTTACGTTTCCATCCGTTCTATTCTCCTCCGGTGTTCATGACAATTGAAATTAGAGCTTATTCAAGATTGTGCGCGAAGTAAAAGATTGCGGAGGGGGATCGAGAAATTTAGGAGAATCTCTCGGGAGATACAATCGGCGAGATACGATATGATATATATAAACGAGTCGGCGGATTTGCGCGATGAAACGCTATTGCTCTCATCGGTCCCCGCGAATTGGACCGGTCGTATCTTTCGAAGCGGGCGAAATCCATTTTTTTTTTTGGCAGAGGCTACGCGTATTTCGCGCGAAATTGCGATAGAAGACATGATGGCGGATGCCATCGAGGATGCCGGCTAGTTTCAGTTAGAGACGCATCCGTACATACAATCAATAGCATTACTCTCTCTCTACCTCCATTATACCGGCAACCACTACGGGCTACAATGGTGGATCATTAGGAATAGCAGCGGATAACACCGCAGCAAGATCAATTCTCCTACGGGGGTTATTAGCCACTCCGCGCTGGATAGATTGGTCCTGTTGTAACGGCATCAAGATGTATTTTCGCCGTAATCACGCAATTATAACTCCGAACGCGAACTGTTAATCGTCATTTCCATAGACGACGTGTTATCGCATTGAATTCATACCTTCTAGTTGTATCCTACAGTGAGATCTCTTAGCTCTAAAAAAAAATTTTTTTTATTAAATCTTTCTTTTTCTTAACTCTTGAGGCTTCTGTGTTTTACACATATATTTTTGCATACTTATATGCAAAATATTGCATAATTTTTGCATACTTTATTACTTATTCTCTACAGAAAATATTTTTGTTTTATATATATATGTCGCGAGAATTGGGAAAATATGAAGAAAAAAAGATAAGATGAGAGAGAGAGAGAGAGAGAAATCGCTGGAAAAACGATATAACATCTCTCTATCCTCTAAAAGCTGGAATCAGATGACAAATTGGAATTCGAGAGCGAAATTTAAAAGTCCGTGTCAATATGACTTGGATTGCAATCGATTGTAGTAGGACACGAATTTTTTTGTATCCCTTCCACATCAAATTTCAATCCGCGATTGCACTCCATCTCAGTCGATCTTGAGGATTAACACGTACGCATTCCCGCTGCAAGGTTGCTATTTCGGATTTCGCTATAACGTCGTCGTTGAATAGCGCTCGTTCGAAGGTTGTTGCCGATTTGAATCGCGCTTTTTAAAGAGGCGCGAAGAGAGGAGTGGTATAAAATTCATCGTCGTGATTTAACGTTCAATCTTCTTAACGTGGTTGAGGTCAGTCGCCAGTCATTTGTCTGGCGGCAAGAGCATTTTGTGTATGTATGTGTGTGTGCTCGGGAGTGGACCTTCTCCACCTCCGTTCTCGGCGCGCACACGCGTCCATCTAAATTAGCCTCTTCAATCACAGTACAATGGTTACACACTGTGAGAGCAGCTTTTCAGAGCCAACCGGCATCTGCACGCCGGATCCTCTGGTACAAGTTTCCTATTGGCCGTTTACTATCATCCAGGTCGAACACCACGCAACTGTCCCGCAACTGGCAAGCGGCCAGTTAAAGTCGACAAAGTCGAGATGCCTCTATGATGCTGGTATGATGCTGCTGCCACTTCTTTCTTCTCGATCGCTTATATTATAGGGGGATCGCGCGGTTTTTCGCGGGTACATTCGCTCTTACGTTCGTTGTTGGGAAGAAGAAGGATCAAACGAGGCGATTCGCTCGTTACGGCCTCGTAAGTCATGCATAATGTTCGCTTATCGTGTCCGCGCAGTCGCGCGATAGTCGTTGCATTCCTCGTTTGTCTGACGATGAATCGTACTTGTATAAGTTCGCGTCTGTAGGTGAAGCTACAGCTACTTAGAACTTCTTGTTGGTAAAGAAGCAACATTGTATAAGTACTGTAGATACTCTAAATTTATATAGAAGATAGGTGAATTTGTTAAGAACCATTCGTTTTACATTTCTGAGGCAGATTATAATGACGATGTTGTACTTGAATATAAGAGGAAAATATAATAAATTAAAATACATTTGTGAAATTTTCTTAAAGCAACAAAAAACACGTTTGACAATATTTTTTGAAAACACGTATTTGACAATTTAAAGATATGCGAAACACGTAAATCCGAATAATATTAATATTTTTCCTTATACACCAGACTACTCGGTTTTTAAAACGGTGATCGCAGCTAATAATCGAGAAAATAAAATGCACATTAATCATTTAATTGAAAGCTTCTTTGAACAGAATTTCTACCGTGAAAGCATTTTTATATTAGATTTATGTTAAGTAAGAACATAAATATTTTTTTCTCGATTAATTAAAGGTTGGATAAAAACTTGTTTTTTTTCAGATTTTTAAATATTTTCTAAATTTCTTACGCGCTATTATCGATAGGATATTGCAGTACAAACGATTTTACGGTTTAACGAAATCAATACTTCGTATTTTATGACCAGTAGTCATTATTTTATGATCTATTACGGGATTAAAGATATTACCCGAGCTACCTTGCATTCAAGAAATTTTGTTGAAAATATGTACATTACGCGCGATATTTCCTGATAAGCAGTAAATCGAAGTATCTCGAAAGTACGTATTCTCGGAGATGCTCTTTTAGAAAGTCTAACGAGGATATAAAGTTATAACAGCATACCTTAACTCGCAATCATTAAACAAGTCAACTCAGAGGATATTCGTCCAGTGTTCCTTAAAGCGCTTTTGTGAAAATTTTGTAGCTGCAACTATAACAGTAGAATATATTAACTAAATGTGTATGTGCCATTCCAGAATAACGTCGCTGTAGTCGCTGTAATTTAATTGTCTATGAAATTTTGCGACGAGGAATATTCATCAATCAGAGGACTGACAATTTTTAAAAAAATGCAATGTCATCTCGATGACACAGATATATCGCTTGCACGTCATATTTTTGGATTTGATATTTTTTTTTTGTTATAATATGTGTATTTACATGTAAGCTTAACGAGATATGTTATCATTAAAAGAGATTGCGATCTTATGCTTGATACACATGCCATACACATATTAAAAATGTAATATATTCTTTTTATAGTTTTGTGATTTTTGTTTTTATTTTATTCTATTCTATTTAGAAGAAAAATTGATTGATATGGTTTGTTATATTTCCGTTTTCTATAGATTACTATAATTAGCGTGTAATGTTTTTATATTTTATGTATATGTTATATTTGGAATGTATTTGCCATGTATTTCCTCTTTCTTTTAAGAGATAAATTAGAGACAATCTCGCTTTGCATAGACATTGTCGCTTTGTAACAGATATCATTCATGCGAACTGGCGGTATCGCGTATCGTGTAAAGCTCCTCTCATTGTCCCGCTTCATTTCCACGAAGCGTTGGCGTAAGTCGTCGGATTCTTCCGGATAAAACGCCCCTGCGGATCGCACATTTGCAGAAAGCGAATGATGTCGACGCGATAACCTAAGCTAGGTCGAACATCGATATTATCCGTGAGCCGTATTTCGCCGATAACAAAAAAAGTTTGCGGAAGATACGAGAGTATACGCGGGATATATGGCATGGCGAATGCTCACCGCTTCGGCAATCCGCTTCGGATCCGCGGCCACCCACGCGTGGTCTCTATAGGAAACTTTTCGGAACGCGCGTAAACCGCCCGATCGGATTAAAATAGATGCCGGCCGGTCGTATTTAGAGCGGCTAGAGTTTCTCCAGGCCGAGCGAAGATAGATGCGGGCTAGCTCGCTATTATCGTCACTATTAATGCCGGCTACGTCGCGACATACAACATCGCCGTCGTCGCAGTAACGATCGCTTTTCATTCCGCAATTATACGTAAAATATTGTACAAGATATAAAAAAAAAATCTCTGTAATAGTGAGATAATATTTTTCGTCCAATTTTGACACATTTTTTTTGCTAAAATTGCCGAAGTTTAATTATGGAATTATTCAGTATTGGAGATTCCGTTAAATTGAGTATCAGGAAAATTAATAGAAGGATGTTGCTCTTCTACTTAATTTTTGAGGGCGTGCTTTATACATTACATAAAATCTTAATTTCTAATTTAATTCGATAAAGAAAAACTTGCGAAAATATGTTAAAAATTGAAAAGATGCAAAAGGGGCGTTCAATGAAATAATTTATCGGATTTAATAATTGTATATTTTTACAACTTTCATTTTGCCTAGTTATCTAGTTTTATAATGTTTCTTCAGGGTCTTCAAGAAACCTGTAGAGAAAGCAAATAGCTGTTTTTACGCTGTCCGATTGTTGTCAAGAGAAATTATTCGAGTTATTCGAAGAGCGCGAAATTGTGCAACCGTCGTCGTGCACTGTCAATTTAATTAATTTAATCTTTATCAGAGATGAGATTTGTACTCGTTACATGGCTCCGTTCATTGCTAGCAGCAGGTGACAGTAGGATGCAATATGGCAGTTTCGTTCGCTCGGACGAACGTAAGACTAACAACCTCGGGTCGGGTCCGTCGGGTTTATGGCTACGTCGGGGTTAAAATGGGAGACCACCTGTCTCTTAGCGTTGCGCAACGTCAGTACCCCGAGGCATCACACGGGTTCATATTATATAGTTCGTTGCTCTGGCCGCTTAACCTCTTCGTGTCCAGCGTATCCTTTCCGATGCAAACCAGTTTTGGGCAATTTATGTCGTTATTATAACATCGATTCTATGTTATTCCCTTGTAAGCTTGATTTTCGAAGTTGTAACTCACCTGCTAAAAATTATAGCAAACGAGATGTATTACCTGTGTCTCGGAAAAAAAGAGAAGTATAACTTATAAATCACCTGTATCAAAAAGATTATAATTTGTGCGTGTGCTTTTTATTTTATTAAATATATCTGAATTTTGCGTGCTTTATCAGATATCTATAAAAAAAGGTATTAAGTAATTCGTGTAAAAAAAAAAAAAGAAAACATAATTTCGCTTTATACTGGTGGATTGATTTTTCATTTACTTTCTTATTCACGCGCAAGAAAAATTCCGATACTATTTTGGAACTTGATTGCGAATGTGGGAAGATACTAGGAAACCTTACTTTCTTGTAGCAGAATTACTTGCACCAGAAAATTCCTGTGAAAATTAAAGCGCCTTAGGAAAAGTCGAGAAACTCGCTTTCTTTAAACCCCGAGCGTGTTTGAAAAAGTAGCGTAATCGGTTTGTTAAAAAGCACAAAGCAAAATATCCTAGTTTTTACAGAAAACAAAAAGCTTTTAAATGTTTATTACAAATCATGATATGATAAAAAGTTAATAAAAATGATAATCAGGGTGTGGTTTTTATGATAAAAAATGATTATACCAAGATATTTTATTAAATATTTCTAGCGCATTTTGTAATAACTTTTTTGATATCAAACTGGTTTTAATTTTTGCTTAAAACCCTATTTTTATCAGACATTAAATATATAATAGACATATTCTTCATGCAAAAATCTTATAGAAATTTTATAGAGTGTATTAATACGTCAAATTTTATGCCGATTTATCGCGTGTCTTAATTATTTCTTTATTTTAAGAGGAAGAGAAATGATTGCTTAAGTTTTACGTTTTTTTATTCTCAGGATGGAATAGTAATTGCAGTATGCTTTACGCTCGACTGTATAAGAAGACATTTAAAAAAGATTTGGCTTTCGTCGTGCCTGGCATGCAGAATATTTATGCGGATCGCTAGGTTATACTCCGGTAAAATTCTTCAGTAAACCGCAAATTAAGTTAAGTCGCGTTTAAGAGCGACTCGGGAAAGTGGCGCGTTCCACCGCTTTAAGAAGCGTAAAACTGTATCATCGTTAAAACGCGACGTTGAAACGTTGATATCGGTATACTATTTCCTTCCACGAAAGTTCTGTCAGATGCTTTCATGTTAGTATATTCTATTAGGTCGTGAATCGCGACTATATATGCGGTACTACGCTAAATCCGATTAACTTCTAAGGTTTAGCGAAGATCGATATTTCTATACATAGACTGCCGAGTAGTCGATAGGCAAATATTCGCAAACGAACACCCACTTTATTTCTTTCGATCGATTTAATATAAATAAACTAAACAATATTTATATTGAATTATGCAACAAGGAAAGTTAGTCATTTTTCTCTTGTTATAGTAGTTTATTATTGATTAATATATGCAATTTATTGAACACTTTTATGAAAGAATAATCAATATATTCATTTTAATTAGAAATTTATTTTAATTAGAATTTTATATTAAAAACTGTTCGAAGATTATTCTCGTGTTCAAATATTTATAAAAAGGATTAAATGTTATTTATTTTTGCAATGAGTAGCCAGTCGCGATATTACTCGTTTTTTTTTATCTCTGCATTTTTCCAAGCATTATCGTACAGAAAACTAGGATAACTGTTCTGAATGTCTAACGAAAAGAAATAGAGAATATCGATCATAAATTGGCCATTTTATTGGTTAAAAGATTCATTTGTTCCATAATTTTTCGATTAGAAACTATTGATAGCTCGAGACTGTTAAGGATAAATCTGCTCCGAACTTATAGATACAGGTCGCCCCAAGTGATCCTGCCGAAAGTCTCTCACAATGGCAAACACGAGGATTTTATTAACCCGAAAAAGAGGGTGGTAAAGTCGGGGCTACGTGACAATTTCGGCGCGTATTGGCTCGCGACCTTAATTTCCGGAGTTCTTACTTTCACCTCTCGTTTCTCGACTAACCTTCTTTCTTTTTCTTCTACCGTTTCTCTTTCGCGCAGAAAGAGCCGCGGTAGATCCGACCCGCGACGAGGCGAGAACGGTCGGAGGGCTATTTTATTACCTCCATGGAGAAGAGTACCTCGGCGTCGAGAGGGAGAGAGTCTAAAGAGAATAGGAAAGGATGGTGGTGCGCGGCGTACTATAATTCTTAATTTGAACGATTAGAGTAACGCGCGAGCGCGCCGTCGTCGTCGGCTTCCTGAATATACACGGCATTTCTCGACGACGCGACGACGACGACGACGACGTCGACGGCGTCGTCGTCGTCGTCGTCGTCTGTATTTCTCTTTACTTTAATAAACGAGTCCGCGCGTTTCGCTTCGTCGCCCGTTCGCGTTTATTTTAAAAGGAAAGTTTGCGAGCGGCCGTGTGACAATTTTCGTGCCGTAAATACGTATACGAGAACGAGCTCGTTGCCGCCTCCGCAACATCTCCTCTCCCCTTCTCCCCCGTGTGCTCGTGCATTATTCCGCTCGCCGTAAACGTCGACGCGAGCGACGCGTAAACTCGTAATTTTTCGCCTCGGTAGTCTTCCTACAGATCTTTCTCTTTTTCGCGAGAGGGAACGTCGCAGGGGGGAGCGAAACGCAGGAAGTATGAATGACCGATGAGGGGCGGATAAATTTCCGATGGAAACTCGAAACTCTCGCACTTCTTGTCGGCGAGAAGAACAGAGGCGAAGTGAAATCCTTTTTCGATAATAGCTCTTCCTCGTGATCCCCTGAAATACTTTAAACGTCTCCGTTTCCCACCGCGTTCTCTTTCTTTCTTTCCTTTTTTTTTTCTAACGTCTTTCCCCCTCGAGGAATCAGACTGCAGACGCACGATACGACGATTTGATTCGAGGAGTATCTTTGTACGGTCCAAGCGATTTCGAGATCCTTTGAATTTCGTCCCCGTTATCGGGCGCGATGGTCAAAATTGTGTACCGTAGAGTAGTATCGATCTGTTGGAAAACTTTTATTCTAGCACGGAAGACCTACTTTCAAATATTTCAATACATCGGTTCTTACATAAAGGACGATTTGCTAATAGCAAAAAAAATATTTAGTCTCGTTTCTGCAAACGCATCGGAAATATGTACGCAAGACAGATGTATTTGGCAATATTAGAATTTTTTTAGAATTGTTTCGACTTTGATATTTAAATTAAATTATTAAATTATTAAATTATTGTTTTTCCTGTGTCCTAAAATCGAGATCTGTATTTTGACAGAATTATTTTTCCTTCGGTGAAAAAAATTAACTCCATTTATTGAGTTTAAAGACTGAAATCTATTCCATTGTCTTAAGTTTTCAAGTATTAGGTGTGATGATTTGCGATCGTTGGAATTATTATTTGTGAAAGTTTGTATTCGAGTATTAAAAAACAAAAATAAATACATATCTAATTGCAACTCTGTACATTCGCGTTTCTTAGGATTTTCAGTCTATCGTATCTTTCAAAAATTAACATGAAACTTCGTAGGTAGAATTCCGTCTTGAAAGAGTTAAAGTTTGATTTCCGAAGTTCGCGTGGAGACACTCAATTTGGGTTTTACGCGTGAAACGATGCCAATGCTTTAATGCTAAAACATCGGGCGGAGTAAGTTTTCGGTTCGCGTGTTCCCGGGTTCTCTGTGGACTTAATTAAAAATTAAACGAGCCCTTTGGGACTGTCGCGTCCACCGAATTTGGTCGACGTTCCGCGCTTCCAGCTCCATAAAGCCGAGAGACAATGGCGTGCCTCTGCAAACGAATGGTCTATGCGAAGTTCCATCTATTTGGAGTCTCGAACGACATATAGATACATGTATGTATATCCATGCATATGTATAAATCGTTCACGCTTACTGCGTATTGTGTCACATCGAATGGGATCAATCCCAAGGTATATACATATGTGTCCTCCCTCGAATTGTCGCGTGAGATGAAAAAACGATGGATCACTATTCCGATTATATCTACGATATTCTCCCGCGAATATCGAAACGTTATGTCTTGACATGTTTTGTTTCAGTACGGATATAGTATTTCAGTCCAACTCTAATCCCACTTTTATTAATAATTCTAATTATAAATGTTTTTATGTTGATATAGAATCGAATTATTTAATGGAAAATCGGTGTGACTGTGTAGCTTTGAAACATTATGAATTTTAATGAAGTACGGATATCTAAATTCTTGATTGAATGCTTATTATTATGGAAATAAACGAAGAAAGCAGTTATGAAAATCGGTGTGTACACGTTTTTTTTTATCGTTATCGTATTTGCATATATCGATCTTTCTAATTATTCTGTTTTGTATTAATTTTATTATTGGATATGATATGTTTATATTACTTTTATTGCTATAGAATCGACAACATTGTACAAAGTGCATAAAAATTTAAATTATTCTTTCGTCAAAACTTTGCTTAAGAAATGTTCAATTGCGCAATTGTTTGACAATTAGATTGAATTAATTTATTGGATATATATATACACACGTTTTATATTATACTATATTATATATACATATAGTATAATATAAAACGTACTTCTCTCTTTTTAACTCTGATATTATTTAATTCGTTTATCATCGAAGAACAATGCAATTGTGATCACGTAGTCTATATAGTTGCCCCGCGGAATGTAAAATCGAACCTATAATATTCTGCGCGCAATGGCATCTCTCCGAGCCAAACGTATGACCCATTTATACTATCCATATCTATGCGAATCTGGTTAAGACAGAGGCAGCAACGGAGGCGGTAGATTACCCTGCGTCGTCCTCAGCGAATGCTCCGAGCTTTCGCACGCGACTACAAAGCAAACGTTAAACAGAGTCAGGGCGGGAAATCAATTGCATGGGTCTTTCTTTTTTTTTTTTGTTGTTTGCTTCGATCACGCAGGACATAGGACGAAATATTTTTCGCTTTTTTTTTTTTGATACTCCGTCATCCACACAAGAGCAGTCTATTTTTTATATTTTATCGATCGTTCGCGGACATGTTGCCTCGCGGTGTAACGAATCGCTCTCTTTGTTCCGACGAGCGGAAATATCTTGACGCATTCTTCACGTTACTCGTTACTAGTAGGATATTTGCGGTGAATATTTTTTTAGGGAGATATTCTGTATCGCATATAGCGCGATGTGGAAAAAAAAAACAATATTCGGTGATATCTCAGTTTTTAACGCCGCGCTTTCGTAAGGTGCAATGGATAGCAAAGCGATTTGATCTCGGATGTAGTTTTACTAGTCGATAAGTGAGCGATTCAGAGTGCAAATATAAAACGATAATTTATAAAGGTAATTCATAAATTATAAAGATAAAACGCGCTTATAAATCACGGCTTTGTTTCATTCTTATTCTGAATTCTCGTCGCAACATTAATATTCATAAATTTATACGGCTTTAATGCGGATAAAAATTAGTCGATATACGTAAAAACTTTGTCAAATTTTACTTATCAGTTAAAATGTTAGAATATTTTAATTTTTATTGTGCTATAGTTTAAAAATTATCCCTTCTAGAGATGCGATTTATCTCGTAAACTTTTTTACTAAAAACCAGTTTTAGTATATTTAGTGAACGCATAGGTATCTCACAAAGGTTCGATTTTCTGTTACATTATAAACCGTATTCAATCGTATCGAGCGCACAGCTGATTAAATACGAGTGAACTGTTTCGATCTATTGCGCCGTCCCTCTTGGACGAAGTTGTGCTGTAACGTGACGTATAATCCCGCGCTCGTATTAGTGCGGCGTCGATTGGTTTCACGGTGAAAGGATCTCGTGCCAGTCCGCTTGAGATAATGTCAGATATCCAAAAGTTTGTTGCGCACGACAGCAACGCGACTATCCTCGGATGTTTCGGAAAGCATCGCCGCCACGTTGTTGCAGATTCGCGTCGTCTTCGTCGCCGCCGCCGTCATCTCGCGCAATTTTGCCGCGTAACTGCACGCAAGTTTCATCGATATTGTCTCGAGTCAGTAACCCGTAAGCGACAGGAAATTATTAGGCCAGATAAGCGTGTAAATATGCCTGACGCTTAAGAGAGGATGATAAAATCGTGCGCTTCGAAAGCCTCGAGTATATAATGTGAGTTGGCAAGATAACCCGCCTGTTCAGATCGTTGGGTGATAAATTTTGGGCATCGATGTTTCCATCTAATGAATATTGATGTGATATTGGCGATATAACTGCAAGACTTGCGTGCCGCAGGGTCACTATAGTCACCACTCGATTTGTAAATGAAAAACAGATATCGGCACTATCGATTATTCCCTTCGTGACTATCGATAATTTTATATAGGACTGATATCGCATGTTACAATGATCCCTTAAGTACATAATATCTCGTATATTTGTAATATTGCACACATGCGATATTATTGCGTATTTTTATAAAGAGAGAGAGAGAAGTAGCGATATTTTCGAATATTGTTCAGCATGATGTGTTTGAACGATGCTGTCAACAAAAAGTCATCATCAAAAAGTCTATTAATGTATCGAGTAATAATAATAAATTTTAAAAGTTTGCCTTTAGCGATAATTTTGTTAGAAAACCATGATTTGTTGCGTTATTAATTTTGAATGTTAAATATCTTGGTTCTAAAGTTAAATAATGCTTCTAATGTTAACATAAAAATTATTTGAAATTACTTAAAATTGATTAAGCGCAGTCTTTGAATTAGATTTGCCATAACTGTTTATTCTTCAATGTAAATTGTGCAAAAAATTTTTGTTAAGATAAGATTGACTGCAAATTCTACTAACAATTCTTTCATCGAACTCGATAGCTGAATTTTATAGATTAATGAGCCCGGTGTCGCAGAAAGTAGAAAAAAATATGTATGTAAGCGATCGTGTCTAGGACACAAAATGGAATCGTCTTTTATCTAGCACGGTCGTTTCTCCGCGCTGATGTTGCGCGCGTTCTTTCATCCCCCGGACGCGCTCTTTTTGTAGCACTCGTATTATTCTTTACTCCTCGCGGTCGAGGATTGTTGAGAAGTTCTCGGCGGAATCAAATTTCCGTGAGATGCAGCTGAACAAGGATGGAAAAGTTCCGAAAGGTTTGTCTTAGGACGAATCCTTTTTTGGTTTCTCTGACGTTTACTGACGGCGGTCGGTTTTACTCTCCTCGCAGTCGAGCGCGGATGGAATCGAATCCCGTTGTTTTACGCGCCGGAAGCGCGAGCTTTCGAATTAAATCATGAGCGTGACGAATGCAAATACTAATACAATTCGGTTTCGGGTAGAATTGCCATCTTAGGACTTGGCAATTTTATACACTCTCAACTTCGTCCGGCGCAACCGAATCTTTTCCCGACGTGCTGCGAAAACGGATCCACGAAAAATTAGCGAACGATGTTGTTCGTTGTTCCCCTTTTGCCTTACCGCATGTATATCGAATGACATCGATAAAATTAATTGGCTAATGAATTCCCGAACGGCATTTCTGCCGCATCCGCGGCCGTTTCCGAATGCGAGATACTCGAATATTTCACGAAACCTCCGTCGTGACCTCGCTGCGAAATTAATTCGCGGTCGTCGTCGACTGCGCGAAAGTTAGTTCCGCGCGCGTTTTTCCACGTCATTGAAAATTTCAAGTAGTCGTTCAGGCAGTTTGCAGAAGACAATCACGTTGAAGTCGCGCTGTAGTTGCAGTTGCCGATGTGAATACTGCATCGTCCTTACGACGGTGTAGTAAACCCAATTTGTCTATGCTGTTTTACGATCGCGATTATGTATGGAAAGGAAATAGGATCTAAAGAGATTTTACAACTATCTTATTGACGTTCAGTTAAATTTTTAATAAAGCTGAGTCGAGAATTTTATTCGAGTCAAGAAGGAATATAGTTCTTAATATAGGATAATAAAACTGTGGTTCGAACTGCATTTACACTAAAGTCGTCTAATTTGGGTTATAATCGCCGATTGCCACGATTTAATTCGTCGGTAATAATCGTGAATTCACCGCGAAAAAAAGTTCCTTCTTCCGACAAGAGTCGTACAGAGTATTTTTTCCGCGCCGTCGTCTTCTGGAAAACCGCATTGACTGCTCCCATTAATCGCAACTCTCGCGCCGAGAGTTTCTTTCTTACTTTCCTGCCGTTTAACACCGTTCCGGAGGTTCGATTCAAGCGATCAAACGGCGATTATGACGGAAAGATTGCTCCTTAATCGTTATTTCCGTCGATATTTTTCTTGTTAAAACTTCTTAAACGTGAGTTTCTTTTAGTACGTATTTATGATGTGTGAATATCTCTAAATGTAAAATAAGCTTATAAAATACAAGACCTTTGAATCTAAATGTCTTCTTTCCGAGAGAAAAACCAGAATACTTCGAAATTATTAAACCTATTAGACGCTCGCTGCTAAGTTTCTTCTACGCGTTATGAATGTATAATAATATATCAAATATCAGCAAAAAATTTGCACGCGTATGAAGCAATTTGCCACGCCTGCACTGAATAGTGTTAATAAGTCTGTTTGCCTCATTAATTCTTCTACAATGAAAGAGACCTCGTTTCTTTCGACGTTGTTACGTGTCGTCACGGTGAGTCACATTAATCACAGGATCGTACTTTGCGCAGTGTCATGATTTCAACGTGACATCATCCAATTAAACAGACTGCAATTGAATAACACTGATAAAGTATCTACTATCATAGAATTTGCGCATTGAAACTGGCGATCGCCATTTTAAAGCAAGTTATTTTGAAAAGTAACACATTCTGACTACATTACAAGTTTTCGTGCATCGAAAATGCACGGATAAAAGTAAAAAAGTTAATAGAAATTTCATTGCATGCACATTGCATTCATTCCTATCATATGCTTCATCAACTTCAGCAGGCTCTCGATGGAAAGAAAACAAGTTTTCGTTCAGGTTTCTTATCTCTCAGAATTCTTATCTCTCAGAATTCTTATCTCTCAGAATTCTTATTTGGAACTCTCCTATCGTTCTTGAAACTTAGTCGATCTTATTAGCTTCTCTCCCGCATAATCTTTTGGTTAACGGCAAGAAAATCGATCTCGATATCGTTGCTAAGAACAGACCGGTCAAGAGACGAATTCCTGGGCAGTGTACGAGGGGGCAGCATAATATTGCATGGTAACTGCATGGCTGTTGCTTAGCGCTTCGAAGGTCACGAGTCGACGACTTCGAAAGAGCCCCGAGACCGGTTTTCTCGCGAGTCCATAACGTCTGCGGTAATACAGGGTGTTCGTGGAAGAGCACTTTCGGCATCTCGCTCGGAAGATATACTCGAGATCGGTGTAATTTAGATGAATAAATTATTGCAAAAAAGGAGGTGCGAGCCAATCAGGAGATTTGATTGCTTTTTTGTTTCAAGCAGCATATTCGTCTTATGAATACCATACAATGGCATCCATACGCAGTATACGTATATATTTCAATTGTAAGAATTATTGTGAAACCACAAAAATCTGATGATGACAATTTTTACCCCCTTTCTCTTCCGCCAAGGGAGCTTCGAAATATTTATATATTAAAATATAAAAGATATATAAATCTAAAAAAAATATTACGGATAAATCAAATGTTATACAAAAACTAGATTCAATCTTAGAAAAAAAATTATAAATTTTGTAGCGTTGATTGTAGGTATAATCGAAATTAAAGTCTAATCTCGAGTTTGTCGCAACTGCCGGTCCGTTGTTCATTTGATGCCTCGAAGTTGCGTCAGTTGAACGATTTCATAAACAGTCTGCGAAGTTCTCCGTTACAGCGCTGTTGATTAAAAGTTTCCGGAAAATGCGGTGGCTCCGGGGTCGTAACCATGCATTTTGCTCGCTCGATTTACTCGCACGTGTATCGCTCGGCGACGAGTTACACGGATTACACCCTCGAGCTCGAGCGATTTCTCATCCCGCTCTTGTTCTCTTACATTTGTAGGAAATAAAAATTCATCGACACGCTCTTGTATAATCTATTATCTAGTCGAGAGACCCCCGTTTTGCTGGCAACAGTATATCTCTTCAGCGCTTGGAAACCTTCACTATTTATCGAGTTGTGGCATCCCATCATGATGCGGGCTATCGTATCAAAATTTACAAGGTATCAACAAAACAATTGTCCATGGTTTCGAGAAAATCGATATATTTCCATTCGATTCGATAGAGCACCCATTTCTCGATAAATTATAATTCTTATTGCAAGTTCCTCTTACAAAGAAAGGCTAATCACTACGTGTATAAAAAAATTCTTTTCTGCATTTTCCCCTCGAGTGTACGAAACAATATATTTTTACAATATTATTCCTAAGAGAAAATATTTTTCTAAATTGAATATAAAACTCGCACGTTATATTTAGAAGAGTAGCCATATATTTCCGATTACAATTAGTTACTTCCACCTACCTAGAGATTGCAAATAAGAACTAAGAGCCTCTTTTAAAAACGATTGTTTTTGCGCCGTGTCCTTCAACACAAATGTGTGCGACAGTTCGTTCTCCGCTGGCTAGACGAACAAATACGCGAGCAATTCGCAACGTCGCCCTGGCGCGCGAATGGACGGCCGCAATTTAACGGATTACGCACCGCGGTGAGGGAGATAATAATTGGAGACGTAACTCCAACTGTCTCCGTGACTACCGGGGACAATAGGCGAGACGGCAAAGGGAAACTCTCCAACAAATAGTTGTGACCGGCCGACCGAGTGCATTATTGTCGAACGGATTGCGCCGTTATCATCCGTTTGCCGGTAAATTGTCGCTCCAATTACTGTAATTATCGCCGGGTAAACAAATTGATTAATGTACACAAATGCCCCTCGATCTCGTCTTTCGTCAGCCCGACGAGCGCGTCGCTTCATTCGTAACGATGAACACACCCGATAGATTAGCACGAAGCACGTGGACGTTCCGCGAGAATAAAAAAAGAGTTATTGAGACCTAAGGAAGACGCATAGATTTTCGCCTCTCTCATTAAGCGTTATTATAATTAGATAATTTGCTCTGCCACGTTTCTTCAGCGCGTAAAGTGTGTGAATTAGAAAGGATGTCAAAGGACATGTTGGAGAAACTCTTTCTCTGTCACATAAGATTCTTGACTTTTATTACATCATAATGTAATACACTGAAGTCGAAATGTCACCGCAAGTTAAGATTCAAGGAAAAATGCTGAGTTAATTAATATGGAAAATAATCCCAGTATGTGAAATTTCAAATATCTAAATGAAAAACTTTAAACTATTATACAAACGAGTTTAAAAATATGGTTTAAATATTAAATATTGTTTAAATATTAAATATTGTTTAAATACTATAATATAGTTAACTTAAGCAAACTGCAAATTTTCCGGAAACCCGTTAGAAGTTATTCTTGCTGTCAATTCCCATTCTCTTTCGGCTATAGAGCAAAACATACTATACACATTGTCGACATCATTACAATAAAAACATTGTTCTAAACCTCCCACCTCCTGCGCTTTTCTCACTTCCTCGCTGCCGGGAGATAAGAGCGAGTTTCCAGGAGGAAGAACGCGGAGGATCCTCTCTAGGCGACATAACCTTCTAATAGATCTTCTCTGGGCGACGTAACCTCCCAATAGATCTTTCTCCGGGCGACATAAACCTTCTAAATCCCCCGCGGACGAAGCATTTCGTTCGCACGTTATATCATCGAGGAGAGAGGTACAGTCGGAACTGTAACCACGCTCGCGCCCGACAACAAGGCAGCCATTGTATCGCGTTAAAGGCGTTTACAAGAGGTACACCCGGTACATATATACGCACGTGTCTCGTGGAGCAGTAAAACACATACAGGCATTTTTTTCCTACAGAAAGAATTACAGGGACACACGTTAGGCCTCGCTGCGAGAGGGGAAAATGCGACAGCACTTCGGGGTTTTACGATCGTGCGCACTCTGTTTACGGCAAGATGGAATATAATTTCAGAGAAATACAGCAAAATAAATTTCAAGTCTGTAGATACGTGCCCGGAATAACTAAACTTTTTTGTTGTAAAAAAAATCCTCTATCTTGAACTCTCTATTCTCTCCCTCTTCCATAAACCTTCAATTTCCGATCTTTTTAATAATGTACAATAATATAAAGAAATAAATAATGCATTCATTATAATTGAACAATCTGTGGCCCGCATCACGATATACGACAGCAGCACTGAGTAATAAAAAGAATATTAATAAAAAACATAAGTAATACAATATTTATATAAATTATATTCAGTGCAGTTATATAGATAATCGTTACATCATTTTGCAATTATCTAAGATAGCTCGCGTATAATTTTCTGTTTCTTTCACTGAGATACATTTATTACTACTGTACATTTTAATCAACCGTTTCAAAATTCCAAGTTACCTCGTGCATAAATGTATCTTAAAGAGGGACAGGCTCGGTTATTTAGGAGCTAAGGGATTCCGCGTTTGTCAGACCTCGGAACGAATTATTGGCAGGCCGAAAGTTCGCCACGAAATTTACAGTTAATGCAGCTACATTTCCTCTCTCTCCCTCCCTCCCTCTCTCTCTCTCTCTCTCTCTCTCTCTCGATGTTATTACGCGCCATTAAAAATAGATAACCGCGCGGGTCCGCACCCTCCTCTTCGACGGTCCAGCAAACTGGGATAAGCGAGGGAGATTCTGGAAGAGGTGGAATACGGGAGAGTTTTACGCGCGATCTTCTCTCAGCGACATAAACCTCCTAAATCCCCCACGGACGAAACGTACCGTTCGTTCGTGCCGAGTCGCCCTCGAGTATAGTGCAGTGCAGTCAGAGACTGCAGCTGTGACTCACCCCGGCATTGCAGCTGCAGCGGGCGACGGTGCCGCCCGTTGCAACGAATGGCGCCGTAGCGACGCCGATGAAATTTTCAACGAATTTTTCGCGAATGCCGGGGCTGCGCGCGACGCACGATAGTCTCCTCTGTCTCTTATGCTAAACACGGTTACGAGAATATATTGGACGGCCGAGCCGTCCCGCGGTAAGCGACTTCGAGCGAAGAACAATGCGATTCTTCCGCAGCATTCAAGATGAAGGTCCACCTTCATCTCGAACCCTCTCTTTATTTTCGCAACGCGGAAAAAGACCGCTTTACCGTAAAGCCATCGAGCCGAAAATTACCGAAAATGCACCGCTGCAAACGAATTACGAAATGTTTCCTATCGCGTAATTTATCGCGTCGTAAATAACTGCGTGTGACAAAGAAATCCGGAATTTAGGAGATCGGAAAGAATGAGTAAGAACAGCTAAGTTGCCTAAATTTCAAGACAGCAAGATAAGAACAGTTTACTATAAAAACATATCGATAATTTCTCGATTAATCTCGCACACGACCCCAACACATAATCGTTTGTCATTTTCATCCCTAGAAGAACTAGAAAAATTTAACGTTTTTATTTCCAAATATAGACTTATTTCCTTATTATACTCTAATGTTGCGAATAATTATATACGCTGATAGCGCGCTCAGTACAATTCACAGATGTTGTAAATTAAGTAAAGTAAGGAAATGGGCTATAAAGAAGAAGTGAAGACAAAAAACGGTAAAATATACATGAAACAAATGCGGAGTCTGTCAGGCGGCGCACGAGCAGTTAAGGGTTAAAAATGGCCGGGGAGGTTCTTGGGAGTCTATTCTCTCTTTCTCTCTCTTTCTCTCTCTTTCTCTCTCTTTCTCTTTCCTTCTCTTTCCTTCTCTCTACCTCA
Organism: Lasius platythorax; assembly: GCA_963971435.1. NCBI lineage: Eukaryota > Metazoa > Arthropoda > Insecta > Hymenoptera > Formicidae > Lasius > Lasius platythorax. The sequence continues at coordinate 10,551,058 of OZ020539.1, read as the reverse complement.
TGAAACAAGCTACAGCTTCCAGAATACGGAAGTTTCGTGATCTCTACCTCTCCCACGACCTCCAGAATCCTCCGGACGAAACGCCTCCCTCCGCCTTCGAGCTCGATCCGCACTCGTGTTTTCTCACCCTCCGCTACTTTCCGTCTTTTTCACGCGCCTGCCCTGGTCTTTTGTTTCCGTCTCGTTCGCACGATTACAGCCTGAAGAGCACCGAGGCGCCATTCGCGCTCTGAATGGATCAAGTTTACAGCGCGAGCGAGAGACTCTTACATCAGAGTTGAAATGATGAATTCGGCGAGGCTGAGCCGGCCCGGGAACGAGACGGACATTTTTCGCGATGGCTCTCGCCGATCTCTCGGTGGGAGGACCGGTTTTACAGTGGCTTAAATCCTGTTATACACTCCGCGCTTTCACGGCAGCAGCAGCGACAACGACGGTGGCGGTCTTGTATGGCCATGCTGTTGTTTTCCCCTCCGTCTTTCTCTATGTCCCCTTCACAATTTTTATGTCCTTTCTGCTTTTTTTTTTCTTTCCTTCCTGCAATCTCTCCCTCGGTTTCCGTTCTCTCGGTGGCGCGCGCACGCCGCGTATATACAGCCGAGAAAGTTTTATCCTGGAAATAGAACGTCGTCATCGCGTCGTCTCGCGCGAACGTGTACTGTATCGGCGCGTCGTAAAGACGGCGAAAGGGAATCGGGCCGAGGGCATGGAAAATTTCTCTCGTCGTCGATAACGAGCTATTGTCCATCCGGACCGGAATTCTGGAAGAAGCGAGAGCGAACGGTTTTACGAGCGGCACGTAACGCGCGATTCTCTCAGCTGTGGATTTTCGTTGGTTTACTTTTCTTGACAAGCGCACGCGAGGAAGACTATATTGTCTCTTTAAAAAAAAAGAAAGTACCGAGGGTTATATTAGATCCATAGGAAAATTACTGAATCGTATATGCTGTTGTCACGTATTATTCTTCGCGATTTTATTTGCGATGATAAACGCATCGCTAAATTGCAATTTCTCAGCTGTGGATTTTCGTTGGTTTATTTTTCTTGACAAGCGCACGCGAGGAAGACTATATTGTCTCTTCAAAAAAAAAGAAAGTACCGAGGGTTTATTAGATCCATAGGAAAATTACTGAATCGTATATGCTGTTGTCACGTATTATCCTTCGCGATTTTATTTGCGATGATAAACGCAGTCATCGCTAAATTGCAATTGTCACCGATTTTCCAGACGTCGTATTATTCACACAAACGATAACGAAATAATTTATTCTCTCTCTCATTTCTATACAATTCTGTTCTATTGTCAATATATATTGTTGGTTCTTTGCTCCAATGCGTCTGTATTTTACTTGGGGAAGATATCTTTAATTGAAACATTGCATTTCATTAGTAGAAAATTCAACGCTTCATAACTCAACATTAATTTACATCTTTTACTTATCAAATTAAAACTTGATCGTTATCTAACGATTGCCAAGTTAAAAACAGAACAAATTGAAATTTTCGAGTTCTACTTATTGGAGCGAATATATGTATAAGTATTGTAACGTGATATTATTCCGACAATATTTCTCCACAGTATGTGTAATATCTGAGCGAATCGCCTGAAAATTTCGTCATTGCGTTTAAATGCTCTTCGACGTTATTTCACCACAGCTTTAACTGCTATCATTTACTTCCAAAAATACGTCATTTACGGCGGACAAAACGATAAATCTCGTCTGTGCTGGAAAATTCAACGACGAATGTATATAAATAACGACGAGTTGCGTCAAATTTCTTACACAATCTCGTTTCCGTATTGTATGTTTCCGCACTAGATCAGCGCCAGATTAAACTTTAGAGGTATTAAAAAAAAATAACGAAAAATCTCAATCTTTACTTACATAGAGTTAAATTCGGAGTCGTAGAATTAAAAAATTCCGCATGATGTAACAATAATTGCAATTGCGTTGCACTGTCACAGAATTCTTTAATCACGCTATTCGGTTTCGTATTCCAGTTCGCAATCTATCGTCGAATTTAGGCGTTTCGTTATGCAAGCTGCACGTGGCACATTCTCGCGCATATTCAACAACGAAGGTTGCGATAGGATGAGCCGTTGGTACGGAAGGATTAAGAGCTACGGAGAGAGAGAAAGAGAGAGTTACGTAGGGGCCGAGGTCGTCGCAGTGTAGGCGGAGGTTAATGGGTTTCGAGGACAACGGCGTGTTACACTGTGAGATCTCACGCTCTCCGTCCGTCAAGAATGACGGAGACGACCATTGTCGAGCTCCTCGAGAGTTCGCGATACACGAGGCAGGATTTCTTTCTTCGCGGTGACGTCGAGCGTTGAATTTAAATGGTCGTCTATACGGAATAGAGAAGCGTCTCGAGATTTTTTCGGCTCGAAATAACGAGACCCTTCGATACTGCTCGAGGCATCCTGAATTACGAAGAGAGACGAGAGTATATTGTAGTTTCCCTCAATATTACACGTCGTGAAAATCGAGTTGCAACGTCAAGTCTGCAAGTATATCTGACGTCGTCGATAAACGACCGCGCAACAATCGGAAAACAAAAATTCATAATTCATGCAAGAGATATCAGCGCGCCGGTCTTCCCAATTTTAGAGAGGTTGCCGACCCGGCCGTGTTTCCAAATCGGATTTCGGCGCCGCCCCGGGAACACCCGGCGGCCGTAAGAGAACGGAAATATCGTCCGTCGGAAGTAGGCCATGTCGGGAAATTAAAAGAACCTCCCGGTAGTATCCGCTCGGCTGGAGAATGACGTTTCCGCAGTGTCCGTGACTAATTGCACCAATAATACACCGGTGCACTTTCAGATAATTTTTCCTTGGTCCTGATGTTTTCGAATTAATTACTTTTGAGATTTGATCGGCGCTTAAACACGTCGTTGTGTGTAAGCTTCATTTTCGCAATAATAATTAAAAGTCTTACATTTTGAAGGATCTAGTACGTAATTATTTGGAGTGACGTGATCAAATTAAATTTCTTTTTGCAATCTTTCTTTTTATAGAAAACAACACTGCAGTAAAATAGCTGAACTTTGCATCAAGTACTTTCATAAATGTTTTTATTGTCTAAAATGAGAAAAATATATGTCGCTTTTTCCGCTCAATAGTTCATAGCAGATGTATATCATAGCAACTTTATCGCACAATTTTTTCTTTTGTGATATTTAATATTGAAGTATTAAACTTTTGCATTTTGATTGTCAAATATGGAAATGTCGATGCTTTATTTCGATAGCGATTCGCGTGTTTCGAAGACTTGCATATATCTTACGTAAGTATAATGAAATCCGCGAAGTGACCTTTATCTGTGCCAACGCGTCGCGTCATGATCTTGCGCTTTGTGGCGGCGACGTTAAAAGAGCACCATTGTTTCTACAGCCGGCTGCAGGCATTTAGATTAAAATTGCTGCCTGCGCAAAGTATAAGCTTCCGCGAGGCGAACTGGCGCCCGCGCGCTTCGTTATAGATCGCTGAAGCGCGGTGCCAGTCTAAATATATGCACGCTCGGTTTACATCGGACCGTTTGTGCCCTGTCGTGTGATTTTAGCGTCGCTTCCCCAAGAAATCAGTGACGCAACCGCCGCCCGCTTCCGTCACATTGCGCTCCGATTTTACGATTCCACGTTCTCGCACGTCGATCCTTCTATTTGTAATAAAGAGATGCCTCGAACCTTATTGAGCGTCTAAAAATAGGAGACTCTTATTTTTTTATTTACGCGTATTCTATTGCGATGATAGGGATATGAGAAAGAAATTTGATAATTATTAAAAATCTTTCATAAATACGCGGAAAGAGATAAATTCCCACGGACAAAAAAATTTTTTATATTGAATTTTTATACAGATATTTATATCTATATATACACACATATACACATTCTTCATATCTTTTTATATCCGACCAAAAGCCGGAATTCATCATTTTTTATTACAATCTTTTTCTCTCTTTAAAGGTTCATATTTTTCACATTTTTTTAGAGTTCGAGTTTCAAAAAGTATACTGCAAAATTTTTTTTTTTAAGGAATTGTAATTTTTCATCAAATGATTGTTTCTAGGAATCATTTGAGAAATATTTTGGAAATGTTTAGGATAGTTATCAATCGTATCGTACGGGCGATCTCCAAAGCGCTGTACCGTCGTTACGCCACACTACAGCAAGCTCGTTTATCACCAAAATCCGATATGATTAATACGCCGCGCGATGCGACTATCGGTTCGTCGCGGCAGATGGATCGGTATCTAATCTATCACTATCGTGAGTCACACACAGTACTCTCTAAGTGCACATTGGGCGGACGTACGGCAGCTGCTGTAAACAATTCGACAGTGTGTGCGTGCTGCAAGGGGACAAATGACCCCTCGCCTCGGATAAAAGTTCTATCATTAAATGGGATTGGCAATTTTTGCCGGAGTCCGTGCGCGTTCGATGACTTACCAAACTACTAATTCATTACGCCAATTCCGCCCAAAAAGCCATATTCTCTTTTATCGAAGTTTGCATCTATCAAAATCCAAGTCGATTACCGGCGCAGGTGCAACGAATGGTTATTGAATGTTCTCGACATGGTACCCATCAACGATCGATGACCAGCGGGACGCACGTTTAGAATATAAAGCACATGCATTATTGCTTTCGACTACAAAATATACAATAAAGGAACATTTGAAGCTACGAATAATGTATTCAATTTGACTTGCATATGTGTGCGTGTGTGTATGCACGCGTACAGGCAGAAATGTGTCTTGACAATTTCGAAATATCGAACGTCGTTACGTCATATATCAGAGAACATAGTAACTCGCAAAAAATATGCAAATTAATCGTGAATCTCGCTTGATTGTCCGGTTTATTGTGGTCAACATTTTTCGTTTCTTAATAATTAATGAAGCACTCTCTCTCTCTCTCTATCGTAGATTGCTAGATCATCATTATTAATATCTAAGATGTTTTCATAAATGTTCAAACAACTTGCGAGTTAACCGTGCGAAATCAGTTTAATTATTCCAAACGCGATTTATTTTCGCGGCGTTTCTTACGCTTCGATAGTTAATCGATCAGCATATGACCACAGGCTGTGCTGATTATTCGTCATGATCCTCAGCTTGGGTGGTCTTTCCGTGAGACTGACCAACGAGAATCGAATAATGCGCGCGCGCACACACACGCATATGATGCACATGCAGTTTGCGATTCTCCTCACGCGTGTGCGTGCCGATCGTTAAAGAGCAATACTCGGTTTCCCACGCCAAGAACTTGACAGCAGCAACGAATGATTGAAAGCGCGACAACGTATCTGGCTTCTCGTACCATTTTCCGTTTCTTCTTTCGTCACGTGAGCATCTCTGCGATTTTCCGCCGATAGCATCTTTTTTCGAGGAATACTTACGATTCTTTGACGATCATCGATCCTTAGATGTTCAGAATCAGGTCTAGATTTTATAGAAAATTTGATTTGTATATCGAATAATAGAAATATCTGAAACCTTATATCTCGTTTATTCATTATTATTCATTTTTATTTATTATTAATTAGCGGGATTAATTAATTCATTATTTATTAGCGATTGCCATCTACTATATATGATTATCAGAAACGTTTTGTTCACAATCTTGATTGATTTTTTGCAACAATAATTTATTTTTACAATGTGCATTGTTGATATCTATTATGCGTCGTCATTGATTGAAACTAGTTCGTGAATAATCTCGACAAATAACAATTTAATCTCACAACTATTCATTAATAGCATTTTTTTCAGACTTTTTTCACTTTCTTTTTTCTCTCGCTTTATTCCGCCTTCCATTTAAGTCTCACCGAGATATACTTGCTGCCTAACTTCGTAACTACCGTTAACGTTGGCTAACGATTATCGACCCCCGATATCGGCACCCGCATTACCACCAATTCGTACCTACGTGTATGTGCTATGTATTGCTCCCCTGGAATTGAGTTTTAACGTCGTTTACAAACTACCGTAATATATGCCCGGCCGAAACTTTGCGCAGAACTGCCGTTGCATTTCTTAATTATCCGCTGACGTCATCCGCCCTTCCGCAATCGCATGCAATCGCGATTATGTCGTTAAAGTACTTTCAATGTGTTTCTCGAATTTCAGATAGCAACGAAACTTTGTCACAAAATTATTAGAAACAATACGCGCACATTGCAGTTGTAATCCGATAATTGCAGTTACATGCATATAAAAAAAAAAAACTTGATCGGAAAGAGAGAGCGCGAATGTTTAGAATTAATGGCGAAAACATTATCTGTTACTTAATTATGAAAATTCAAATTATAATTTTTATTCAAAAATAAATTAGGCGAAAAAATTAATTTTTTTTAAATATTTAGAGTGTGTTTGTCATTCTTCGACGATATCAAGTTCAGTTACCGAATTGGAGTTTGCTAGCTAGACTCGCTCATTACACGATTCTCGTTACTTGGATTGGATCGGAGATAATAAGGGCGATGCGAAGGAGGGGGAGGGGGGGGGGTGACGTTCTCCGGAGAACATCTGTTTAAGAACAAATAAGACAGCGAAATGAGAATCGGCGCGATGAGACAAGTGAAAGGGTTGATCGCGGAAACACCTGCTCTCGAGCTATTTGGAACTAGCGTTTTCCTCACGTCGTCTCGTCTCTCCACCGAGCGTCGAGCAAATGATTTGATTAGAGAACAATGGCTTTCCATTAACAACCCCTCTCTTCAAGCTTGTACCGGCTCACCATGCTGTCTGTCAGCTGACTAAACCTCCCCCCTCTCCCCTTCCTTTCTCTACCTCTCTTCTCCCCGTTCAGAGTCGACGCTCTCTGATGTCGTGTCGGCAATGGCCGCCGCTGCATCTCGGTTGCTGCGGCGAAATTGTTTGAAAATTCAACCGGTGTTTCCACGGCTGCATTTCCGAAAGCTCGACGACCGTAAATAAATATTCCGGCGAATAAGCTTTTTGTGCGTAAACCACGGCGCGCCGATGCTGCGTGTCGCAGCATCCACGTGTGTTGACTGTCGCGCGTTTATAGGCATTGCATATTGGAACGCGACGTTTACATCGGGGATGAAAACGAATCAATTGTTCCTTCGGTTTTATTGAAGAGCCACCGTTGCGGTCGCGAATACTTTCGAAACAATTCGGGAATATTTCGGGCCAGAGTTCCGAATTTTTGAGCGGTTTTTATTATCTATCAATTGCTTGGAAAAAAAGTCTCCAATTTCGTCTGGCAGAGACAATGTTTTAGAAATGTCGTAGCGGAGAATTTCACGTTGTTCGCGCTAAAAACACTCTCGAATCGTTTCTAATATACGATGCGACGTGAAGGACTAAACATCGAAATCCATTTATTGATTCGTCGTATTTCGCAGTTAATATCGGGCCTTCACCTTTTTCTGCGTGACAGTCGTTGAAATCCTGCTGTGCGAGCGGTTAATCGGGAAGCCCTGACGAGGAAATAGGCTATCGATCCGAATGGACATTGACTCGTTTTGACAGTGCATCGAGAGGAGGGACGTCGCGCGATAGGGAAGCGCGATAACAGAAACAAATTTCCTACGCCATTTGCGGCTACTCGTTTTGCACGTGGTTTTCATCTGCGTTCCAACTACCGTTCGAATAAAACCTGATTTCTGGGCACATCTGCTTTTTTTTTCGTACAACCATATCACCTAACTTTACAGATTGCTTCTGATCGTTAAATAAAACACGTTACTTTCGGAAATCATAATTTTTAAAAGAACGCTCTTACGCAACGCACTTTTCATAGCGCGTGCTATATCTGTTTTTATCAAATTTGTTTTTTATCATAATTATAAATTAAAAAATTAAATTTTTGCCATACCTCATATGTTGATATATCGTATTCTGAATTGCCATTTTTTTTTGGATCGTTATTTAAATTTGAGGATGCATTTTATTTCTGAATTTTAAAAAATTATTCCAAATTTCGTATAAGCTTTTATATATATCTATATATTTTTATTTCTATCTCGGTCGAGTTTCTCCGTACTATGTATTTGGATTTCGTGCTATTTCTCCGCTGTGATTGTAGCCACGTTGCGCTGTTCATTTGCCTCCTTCCCGTTTCCATATTCGTTGCGCCAAAATATCCCGAGTGCGAGGCATTGCAATATGCTTAGACAAGGGAACAGGGCGGGGATGGGATAGCTTCGCGGGAGAAGGCGCGAGATTGCGAGATGAATATTTGCGGCGGATGGAGAATTTTTCGTGCTTTTTTTCTCTTGCTCTCACTTTTCCGTATATCTTCCCGGTGCTTCGTACACCGCGCACGTACGCCCGATTTCTCCTACGAATCCGCTATTACGTGCGTCTCGTCCCGCTTCCGAGATTCCGCGTTATTTACGTTGCATAAAGCGTTAATACGCTGATGCGAGACGGCCGGAATTAGCGATTCCTTTAGAGACTCTCGCTTCTTGACCGACGACAGAGATTCGCGCGGAGCGTTTACCGCGTCTGTTTACCTTGCTCGCGACACACACAGGACGGAGATCGTAATCCTCGAAGAAGGAAAACCGCGAATTACGTCGCGGCGTACCGCCGTCGGATAGTCGCAACTCTCGGGCACTTTGCATGACAGAAACGACTAATCTCGCGGCTCGCGCGACTCTCGACGAGGATTCGTCTAGAGAGTGCATTACCGCGCGCTTAGATTCCGCACTCGGCACACTCAGATTAGCGAATTCGCTTGTCGCGCGGCCGCTAAGTGACTTGCTAAGTAAACGAGACTTCTTCAAGGACCCGAGTAAACATCATGTCCGCTCTATAAATACGATTTGATTGCTTTAACATTCAGCTTAACGTTTGTCCTCCCTTCTCTCTCTCCCTCTCTCTCTTTTTCAAGCCGATTCCACGAAGATCAACCGCGGCATTGGATCTCGCTTTGAAGAGCTGCTATTTTTTTTAAAGTTTGCAGCGTCTTTTATTAAATCATCGACAAGAGGTAAAATACAATATAGACAAAATTATTCTTTTTAAAGCAACGTTTTTTTTCTCTACCGTTGGACTTTTATGGGCCCGCATATTGTGCTTACGAATGAAATATTTTTTTTCCCTTCGTACGAACGAAATATTTTTCTCGACGAGAAAATAGCCTCGCTGAAATTGGAAACTTTTTAATGCGCTTCGAATGCCGATTCATCGATGCCGTTTTGTTTGGCAATCGAAAAAAAAAAAATCTGGTAGTCTCGCGCGCCATTTCGACGCGAGCGCAGACAATGGCGCGTTTCTGCTGTTGGCGCTCGTCGTAATTTCGGGCGTGCTAAATGTCAACCGATTTCGCATTTACGCCGGGCTGTCAGTTATTACCGAGTGGAAGTATGACGCACCCGACAGTGTAAATAATTCAGGGCTCAATTACGCAAATTGCGAGCTACCGCGTTTCCCTCTTTCCCCTTGACCTCTCACCCTTTCGCATTCGGTCGTGCCCTTTCCTCTCTCTTTCTGCGTGTATATATGCGTGTGCGTGTGATGCACGTTCTGCGCCACTTCATTCCGCCACGCTCTCTGCAACCCTTCGCCACGTGACTAATAACTAGTTTTGCCGGTATATATAGCGGACATAAAAATATTTTTTCGCGCTGTACGTACATTCGTGCGACACGATAAAATGTTTTCGCGATATCGGCTTTCGCACTTTTATCTATATGTATAAGTACCAGAGATAAAAAAAAAAAGAGAAAAAATTTAAGCTTACTTTTCAGTTAGTCTAATTTCTAATTTTTTTTCCGTTTTGAAATCAGTTGAACAAGCAAGCATTTTACTGTTATAAGGACAAACACAATATTAATAATCTTGTGAATGATTGTTCACCTGAAAGAAATACAAGCAACTGTTATAGTTACAGTTAATGTCAATACAGAGATGCAAAGATTTTTTGTGTATTTTAGGCAGTAAAAGCACATCTTTTTTCTTACAATTATTAAAACTTGTTAGAGGAAATGTCTAATAAAATCTCTCTTACGAGATATAAAGAATACGGAATTCGAGATTGCTGCTGAAAAGATTTACCGACCCTTATGACGAAAGCTTCGAGCCTTGCACTGTTAACGCGAAACGGATGATCCACTTCCCCGACAGTTGTCTTACATCTGGAGCTTTTGTAAGATGGAGCCCTGCTCGCGTTTGCTCATACAAATGCGACGGATGTAAGGGACGACGGGCGTTCTTCTTCGGGCGACGAAAAAAAAAACAGAAAAGGAGGAAAAGGCGAGAGATTCGTGAAACTTTGGAATTAACGAGGGAGGAGTTTCGCGCTGCGGTGGAACTTTCGCGCAGACTATTCAACTTCCAGCCGTATAACCTCTCGGGGTTGAAGACGCGCGCCATAATCCGTGGTAACAACGCGCTAGCAAATACCGTCCCGTTGCTATCCCACCGCATGCAGAATGCCATTCCTCCCGAAAGCGAGCGAGCCCGAAATACTCGCTCGGGTTTTGTTCTGATTCGCCGTTACTCTTGCGCGCGTCGGTACCGGTGTTCCCGAAAGTAATTTCGCGACTGGATCGAGTCGAGAAACGAAATGAGCCGCGACACAGATGTTATCAGATATGTCGGCGAGATATCTTCGCGAGATAAGATAGTTTAAAGACTTTTTCGACATGTGCGAGAGATCTCGACACTTTTGTAATTTAGCAGCATTATTAAAGCTAGGATTACAAAAAACGCTGATAATATTATACGTTTTTATCATATGGTTAGTGAATAATATATATGAATCGAATTATGGAATGTTGTGTGAAGAATATCAAAAATAATTTTGCGAAAAATTTGTGCGATACAATTTTCATGTATAAAAAAGAATTTTACGTGCGAAAATTGTGTTTAACAGTTTTATTTATATATAATAGTATTTTCATTTCTCGTTTCAAGAGTTATATTTTTTAAAAATATATTTTAGCATTACACACAAAATATCCGAAATTGGCTTGAGTGTCTAAATCTCTCTTAATGCAAAAAAAAGAGCAGTTTACTCTCGTGAATATCAAATAAAATTTTTTTTTAAATTTTTATATTTTATAATATAATTTTCATTTTTTATATGAGATAAAAATTAAAGTATTTATTTTATTTTATTTTGTGAAATATTAAAATAATCTAACTAGTTATATAATATGGAATTATTATTATTTTTCATATTTAGATACCTTATCACGAGTGATTATAATTTGGCGAAGTCAATAATTAGTATTTTAGCATAATAATATGCATTGCACATCTGTTGTATCAATTATAATAAATTCTAAAATTTTTTAATTACGTAGATGCATGAGTGACGTATCTTTTCGTCTAATGAGTATCTATTGATTAATTCTATAAATGTACGTTTCGGTCTCTGGATGGGACCATCATTAGCAGGTAAATCAAGCTAAAGAGTTTATACGACCTTCAATGATTCCAGCGATCTTCAAGTCTAGCTGTTGAGAACAGAAATAGATACTCATTAGAAGCAAAGAATCTACGTTTCGCTAACCGCGCCTAGCTCTTGATAGCCCTCTTTTTGCGTTAGGTAGAAATTTAATACCAGAGTCTTAGACTTTGTTTTTTAAACAAAGAGAATTAGATTGATAATCTTGTAGTGTTTTCCGCGAGCTTAATTTATGAAAACTTTTAATGTTTTGGATATTTCAAATTTATAATGATTCAGCGGATAACTCTCCACGTTTATCATCAACGCGGGCGGGCAATTAAATTTTTCTAATAAACCGTCTGTATCGTCTTACGTGTCAGAGAGATCGAAGTTTTAGCGCGCACGAACACGGGTCTTGTTGGAGGATCGGTTAACTGACACTAATTATGGAGGATCGGAGAAGATTTATCCCTGGCGAACGTGCGACTGACTCATTAATTCATGCGCGTTGCGTCACGTTGTGCGCGCTACGTTACGAGCATACGTCTCATTGGCTGCTAATGAGATCATCTATGTAGGAAACGCTCGAAGAGCCGAGCTGATTTGCAAGAGGTTTCGATTTCGTAACTGTCGCTTTCTCTCTCCCAGTACTTTTCTTTTCTTTTCAGGCAGAAGTTCGAATGATTAAAAATACGGTGCGCTTTATTTTTCTTTTTTTTTTCAAGTCAGTCGTACAATGTTTGTTTTATCGCTCGATCTTATCACATTTTGCAAACATTAACTGAACGTGAGTTTAATTATATATCAGCGATATTTGGACAGTCTTTTTGCGTCAGATTAATTTTTGAATGTTCGACGACAAAACGGAAGAGTGAGAGAGAGAAAGAGAAAGAGATAATTTAGGTCGATTACGTAAGACACGCGCTGAAAGTCGCCATATATAACTACATGATGGCTAAACCGCGTCTCTTCATTGGCATCAACGTATGTCTCTTATTATCCGCGTAACTGCGTGTCGACGAGCTGTTTATCTGTCAGTGGTACTTTCAGTCGTTCACCTAACGTATTATTACTCTCGGCGCGACATAATTGATATAATGACTGCGACTCGCACACCAATCGTTTGATAATGCTTCTGTATGTCGAAGCACAAGACAGTATTAACGTCTACCTTGTATTTGGAGTATAAATATAATGTGTCTCACATTTTCCAATTACATTACAATATAACATAATTTAATGGATATGTAGGTGGTGTATCATTACATACGTATGATTGTATTCAATATACTAATCGACTTTGTATTGTCGATAATTGAAGCAAATAATCTTGCAATACTCGTAATGTTCGTAATTGGGGATGATTATGTCATAAAAAATGAGAAATATTATTAGATTGAAATACACTGATATACAATATTCCGATGAATATTCCGTTAGATTTTTCCTCGCGATGCTACAGAGAAATTACACTAATTATCGTCATGAATGAATATGGAGATCGATTTCTTCTGTCTACAACGTCAAAATTATTGCTTTAAGTATCTACTGCATTTTGTTTCATGTATTTCTTTTTTTCATGCATAATTCTAAAAAAATAGCCGTCCATTGCCGATATAATTACGAGAACCAAGGTATATCTTTATTTCGAGACTATCAGATTATGAAGCTATGAAGAGAGTAACATTAGTGAAACGTATTCATGCTTTCGGAAAAGCAATATTTCGCGTATACATTCGAGATCGCTGTTCATGCCTTACTCGTCTTTTCGTTTCGGTTTCATCCCTTAGTACACAATGCCATTTCGTCGTTTTCTTCTTCTCCTTAGTTGTATATATGTGAGTGACAGATCTCGTCGCTTTCCGATGTACGAAAGCTAAATATACAGGGTGTATTAGAAGCTCCACATTTCTTTTGAATTGCAGATTCTCTAATAAATCTAGTGCTTTTTTTTAAGGGGGGGAGGGAGAAAGAAATATGTTGCAAAGTTATGTATTTGATTTAAATATCGATATTTAAAGTCTTGTTGACTTAGGATCTTCTGGATTACATATAGATAGACTTTTATTATTTTTTCAATCTTATTCTTTAGATGAGATTTTAGATTTATTTTATTTTAATAAAAATGTAATTCAAGACTTGCCACAAGTTGTTTAAAATTAAATGATTTAAATGTTGTGAATCCTAATTTCTAACGGAGATTTTTTTAAGAGAGACTCGATAGGCCTCTAATTCGTCGGCAGGTTTGCGCGGCTTTTAATGCATCTCGTATACACGCGCCGTATCATCCCGAAAAGTCTCGTCAGAGCGTGCTGTTTTTCGCTGTTGCTCTTTCTACCTCTTTTGCCGCGTCGCAACGAGCGGGTCTAAGCGCTGCAAAAACCGGCTGGATACCGCTGAGAGTACTGGTGTATGTTACTTATCTCCTCCTTCATACCTCCCCTTTCTATCTCCGTCACCCTTTTTTTTCTTTTTCACCTTCTTTCGCAACTCTCTCGCATCTTTTTGCAACTCTTTAAATCGGGTGAAGTATCCGGCGAATTATCAGATCAGCGTGGACGGGCATAAATAACGCATTATTAGAAAAAAATTATATATAAAGATAATAATGCCATTTTGAATAAGCCGAATAAAAAATCTCGAAATTATGCGTTAAAAAAAAACGAGTGAAACAAATATAGAGAAAGGTATAAGCTAAAAAATTTGGAATAAATATTAGGAAAGTAAAAGGAAAACGAAAAAGAAAAAATAGAATCGAATAATACGTATTGTTTGCGCTGCTTATTTGTGTATCTTTATCTTCGCGAAGAAATCGAAAATGTTTCTCTCTCGAATTTTTTTTAGAAATTGAAGACTGATTCTTTTTTAACTTACTGCAAAAGTTTACGCAGGTGAGAGAGGGTTTATGCGGCGTGACTTGCAGGAAAGAGCGGAGAGACGGCTGTTCGTACCCTTTCTTGCATTTACATTGTTCTCCCTCCATATCTCTCTCTCTCTCTCTCTCTTCCTCGTATTCCTGTTTTTTGTTCTCCACCCGCTGACTTCATGAAAGGGTTCAAATATGTGCGGAACTATGGGAAGTAAGAACCAGGTGGATTATGTCGGCAGTGTGTTTGCGCGCATTACTCACCTTATTCTTCGTCACTTTGCTTCTTTCCTTAATTCCGTATTTTCCTTTCTTCTTTGTTTTTCGATTAAGCTCGTATGCATTTGTCGATATTGACATAATCAACTGGAGATTTGACACGAGAAAGCTTTAAAAGTCACACAGAAAAATGAAGATTTTAGAACATTTAAATACTATTTTGAGTATCATTTTATTCATAGGAGAAAAAAAAGATGCAAACAAATTATTTTTAAAAATGTAAATAATTCATTTTGCAAATAAGCATATATTTTTTTCTTAATCCTCTTAATCCTTCTTAATAAATGAATATTCTGACGTCCATAAATGTCAGCGATTTACGTCATTGCGATCTCCATCGATATCTTTTTATTGAATATTTATAACGTAATATAATACTTCAAGCATATCGCGTTAACTCATACACATACGGCTGTTTGCACAAACAACCGAAGATAATCTTGATTCATTAAGATGCGAACAGTTAAAATTAATGACGCGTTTAACGATCGCCGTTGACTCATCTTTCATAACGCTCTCGTGGAAATTCAACTTATTGCACTAACCGTTCTGTTGTTCTATCGGTGAAAAAAAAATGAGAAAAGAGAGAGAGAGAGAGAGGAAGAGAGCAAATGATAGAAGAGAAACTTGAACGTGCGAGGGCGATCGCAATTAGCGCTTCGATTCGGGCAACGAGCAAACGAACGAAATAAAGCCCGCGTGATAAAAATCACTGCGGCAGTCATTTAACGTGCTGGAAACACTGGAAACGTTATTAGGAAGAATCGTAGCGCCGAGTTACATTCCATTTCCGCTTGTTCCATCAACTGATTCAGCGAAACTCTCACCCCTTTTCTCCATTTCTCTTTCTCGTTTTCTCTTGCTTGCTCTTCTCTCTCTCTCTCTCTTTCTCTCTCTTCTACTTTTATTTTTTTTCAGATACTTGAATTTACTTTACCCTCTCTACCTTCTCATTTTCAACACTTTTCTTGCTCCTTTGCGTAGCATCGGCACTTCTTCTACCCACTCTCGTTTCTCGTTAACCTCTTTTATTATCTCTTGGCTTTCTTAATTGTCGGCTGAGTGTCATCTTCGGTTGCGTTCGTGCATTTCATTATTATACCGATGTGCACGGATAACCGTATATAATTCTGATATTTTTCTGCCTACTTCTGGAGATTTTTGCTTAGAATTTTCGATTATGAGATACGATAAAATAAACGACATGTTCAAATTGACAAGCATTTCTTAAATTTACAATTCGTTTATTTATAAAATTTAATAAATTTTAATATCTTCTCTCAAGAGAGACAAGATTTTCGCAATTTAGTCTCTTATGAAATAAATGGCTGATGGTAGACTTATGATTACTTTGGCTTGCGTTCACGCAAAGAAAATACGTCTACATCGTACGTCATTCTCTCTCTGTACATGTCGTACAAATCACTGTACCTGGTTTCCAGTCTTACCTTTCCTTTTGCGCCAGCTTTTACCTTGCACGGCGAAGTACTTTCTCTTCCGCGCGCGCACTTATCTTTTCTATTATTTTCTAGACGTTTTAATTATCGTAATCACACGATAGCAAGTAGTTATGTTACGGTCGTTTTTACGAATGGCACTTGTTCGTTGTGCGTTCGTTCCCCGCGCGTGGCCCCCCCGAAGTGGAGGTTTTCGTGCCGCGGATCCTCTTATCCGCCATACGAGTTACTCTCGAGAATGGAGATCTCTTTTTCCTTTCTCTCAAGGTGAGCCTCTTCGCCCCTGCCGCGAAAACTTAAGATAAGTAGACACCTTCCACTCTTGTTGGGGGGGCAGGGGGGAGGGGGAGAGAAGATAATTGCACACTCTCTCCCGTGCTCGTGCCCGCCGCGCGTATTTTATTATACCGTCTCGCTCTTTTTACCAGGAGCGATGGCGATGTTCATCGGGTTGCTACCCAGAGTGGGTAGTTTAGCGGTGGTAACGGCGGATTCGCAGCTTGTCCATGGTAGTAACAGCGCTGACCGTTCCGATGGTGGCTCGTAACCTAGCCACCCTTTTCTACTGGCGCGTTGGAATCTAGCCGGCGGCACGGAGTACGGTTCGCTAATTCGCGTTAATCTAATTTGCTGCGAGTCGACCAGCGAGGGCTGCGAGCCGCTCACGAGTTGGCCGAAATATCGCATGACAGTTGGCGCAATTTCATCGCGATGGATGAGTTGAATTTAGGTGGATATCTCGCGATACGTAGTAAAAATAATATATCTATACATATATATTATATATAATCGGTCAGTATTTCAAAATATTTCACAAACTGAAATGGATATTTTAATCTTTAATCTCGTAGATAACAGTTTAAATAAAAGGATGTTACTTTTTTCAGACAGTTGTATTCTCAGTTTATTTGAAAGAAAAGTGCGATTTCTCGTCTCATACACACGCATGTCTTAAAATATCATTTTTATTATTTTAAGATAGAAGAGTTTTTTTTTCAGGGAAGGAAAGGGGGGAGGAATATGCCCTTTCTAAAGAAAACGTGTGATACTACATATATCCATTTGCATTTATATTTTTTGTGAGACATATATTTGAGTATATTTGCAGAGCATTACTTGTGCTTTCGCCCGTTTACCGCTGATATTCAGCGCTTTCTTTGAAGGTAATCTTTCGGGAGTGCATTTCTCTTCATTTTTCGCGGACTTCCCTCCAATAAAGGGATGTAGCGTGGTGTGGGGCGAAGTTGCCGGACGAGCGATAAAAGTAATACCGATAACTCATCCGGCGCGCTACCGTTTCGTTAACGTATACGACGCGTGAGCTCGTCACACGTTCGCGTTGTTCCTACACACATACGCGACACGTATAAAATGTACGCTCACACGTACACCACTTAGCTTTATTGGCTATCAGACGAATTTTTCGCCAGGATCATATCTGGGACCGTAAAGTCGTATTGCGAAATCCCCAACGCAATCACGTTCGTAGCTCTTCCTTTCTAGGATGCAGCAGCCGGCCACCGAGCACAATCCATTTGCCGAGAAATGCAATAATTGCAAATTGTAATGGGGTGGCACTGCAATGCCACGCCATTACCGCTGTATCAACCTTCGTCCTCGTTTCTTACTTCCTCTCTCGGAATTTCTTCTGCGGCGCACTCGCTTCTCTAAATTTTTTTTTTTATTTCGCTTGCCACGGTAACGAATAAGAAGAAAAACCCGAATGTGTCGTCCTCTATAATTTTGATCCTTGTTCATGTTGCAGTCTAGAGATGTGCGTGAAACTGACTATATTTCATTTATTTAATAATCCAATAGATATAAAGATATAAAGTTGCTACAGTTTTTCTTTGAGTTCTGATTTTTTAAACACTTTAATCCCCAAATTTTATCAATCTGTTATATATTATTATAAATATGATATTTATTATTATAAATATATATATTTCTTTATATATTAATATAATCGATATATTCTATTTTTATAAAATGGAGACAAAGACTTTAGCTGGTTTCGTTTATAAATATACGTAATATATTAGATGCTTTTAACGACGATTATATATAACATGGAGCGAGAGGTCGAAATATCTGATAGTCAAATGACCCGATCGATCGATAGTAAATGTAGATATCAATGCGACAGTGATAATTCTGTCAGTGTGATTAGATCGCAATTAGTTTTAGCCAAGGATAATGACGCAAATTGGTATTGTTTACACTGTTAATACAGACATTGCACATCGATAGAACTGTCAAACGCTTGTTCACCTCCTCGTTTTCGATCCACCGAACCAATTCACGGCGAGTTGACATATTAATGAGACAACGTTGCCGATGTAACGAGCAATAAAGTCGTGACGAATGATGTCTGTACCGCGACACACTTCTCGGTGAATCGCATAGCAAAGCCGATAAATTATAAATCAGCTGCTACATAGATGCGATTAATGTATTATGCCTCGGCTTTTCTGTACCGGTGGTCCAAGTATTTACGATGAATGCGCGTCGGCCGTCATAGTGATGTACTCACCATATTACATAATCGAATCTAGCAAACTGGTACTTGTTTCGTGCATGAACGCAAAACGCAATGATTTGCATGGATGCTTATCTGTCACAATAAATTTTCTAGAAATATTCACGCTATATTCTCCTTGATGATTTCTTCATTTAGATTTTCTTAAATCTGAATTTACCAATATATATCAATAAACATATGTAATTATATTCTTAATCAAAGGTGGACGCATTAAATATTACTGTTGTACATTACTGTTCTTAATATTACCTTCTACTTTGAATCGAGAGATATCAAAATATGAACTTTTATCTATATATATATTTGAAATTGTTATAAAAAATATATATAACAATAATATATACATATAAAATATATATAACATATAAATATAACATTGTTAAATTTTTATATTGTAATTTCTTATTGCAATTGTGTGAGAAATATCGATTAACAATAATGCGTTTATTCAACACGAGAAAGAGATAAAGAGAGAGGAAGCAAAATAGATATTGCGACTTATTTCGACGAGTCGGTCATTACGGCACGATTTTTCGCGACGTAGGCGAATACATGCCGAATGTCCGCGTGATTATTTTTATAAAATGTCAATTTTGTCCAAATATCTATCGGCGTACGCCGCGGTATCGACAACTTGGCGACGTGGCGATGACAGGTATCGATCTTGCTGAACATTTTTATCGAGCGCGCTCGTCACTACCGCCGCAACACCGGGCAACATAAAGGCTAGCCTTGTTAGGACGGATATGGAACATGACGCACTCCCGTACCCACGCGCGATAAAATGTTTCATCGTTACGTAATCGAGCTCGCGGCGAAGTTGCTTGAAGTGCAACGCAATTTATCTGTTAGGAGAAGAGTATATCGTCGCCCACGTTGTATGTGTGACTTTGTTTTCGCGACTTTTTCCACCGCTATAATTCTGCATTGTGCTCCGTCCGGTGACGGATTTAGCGAAAAGATCGCCTCGAGACCTAATTACTTAAAAGGTCCTGACTTTTGTGAATTTATTATTATTTGTTCTTTAAATGTGTTTCTACTTTGTATCATGGAGCTCTTGAGTGCTGCTCTATTTTAAGAAATCCTAGAGTTCTAAAATCCGCTATTATATACGAGAAAAAAATATTTGCTAGCACAGCATATTTTATATCATCAGTTATTATATGAACAGCGTGAAAAAAGATTTATCAATACTGTTTTTATTTGTTAAAAATAATTTTGCCGAATCTGCAAAAAAATTATTTTATTGTAATAACAAATTACGTCGTTGCAACAGAAAAATATATTTACTAATGTCAAACTCGAGTCAGTAGCAAATTAAATTTGCTTTAGCAATAGAGATTAGTGTCTATGAACAAATTTTACTCAAGATTTTTCAATGAAACATATAATATCGCCATAATATCAAATGATTCGTTATATGCGTTATATAGAAGTTTGCTTTCGCAGCAAATATGCGAATAGTGCAGCGATGGTTTCACTACGATAGCAAAATCTTTTTTTCTTCGTATACGGACAATAATTTAATGTACCCTCGTCGCGGCTTATAACGCCTGTATTTTTAATACAAAGTAGCTGGCGGAAAGTGTGTTCTCTTCGAGTGTAGTTACGTGCGACGCGCCCGGAACAGCCACTTTGTTATTGTAACTTGCAATTTACAAGAATTCCAGCCATATTTCCCGGGTTTATCGTCTATATTTCCGTCGTCGGCGACAACGTGGCCCAGCGTGGCGGTTAGACGCGTCCGTTTTCTCGAGTACACCGGATGATACACGGCAATAACTAACCGTAGAAAAATCCATTTATCGCGCTTTAAGCGTTTATTTCTGGTCGGGCGTTTATTCCGCCGTTTATTCGGTCTGTTCTCGTCAGCTCTGTGTTAATTTCACGAAAGTGAATGATGTAGTCTTGAGATGAAATCAATTATCTCTACGAATTTTATACAGCACCGCGAAAAAATTTTCAATAATGTGCGCACGAATTTGATACATCAAGCTGTGTCGACAAAACTTTCGACAAGGCGGAAACGTTACAGTTCGCGTTGACCTCATACCGTTTTAGCGCGGAGTTAAATAGTTTTCGTCTCAGCCGGCGAGAGCATTGTAGGTTGAGATTAAATGCGAGCGATAAATGCGACGACGAGAGAGGGAAAGGGAGATACGTCCGTCTCATTTGCGACGCGTGATATCTCATACGAGCTTAAGGCAGCGGAGTCGCACGCGCGAGAGATCCCGTGATATAATTTACAAATAGAACGAGACGTACTTGCCGTCGCGGGAATAAATTTCCGTCGTGATTTAACGGTTGGCAAGCTTTTCCCGGTGCCAATGGCCAACGAAGACGACTTTACAAACTCTCCCGGCTGCAACGTCGCTTGCGTTTCTCGAGAGGAGGATGCTGCCGGGCAGCAAAAGGGCTGCCGCCGCGGAGCGTTAAGTGACGTTTATGAGAAAATATCGGCCCGGACTGTAATTACATAGCTTCGTTGTAACGCATGCCTCGCCGGCATCTTTGAAATAACGTCCGTGTGGCTGCGGTCCGCTATAACTTTGGAACTTCTTCTCTCGCCACATTCGGGTTAAGCTTTTGCACGGACGCGAGACTGCAAAATAAAATCAACAGACAACGCGGATAGCACATTTTAAAGAATTTTATTTTTTTTTTAATTTTATTTAAATCGAGAAGTCTCATGCACATTGATAAAAGATATGACTTTATATAAGTTTCTTCGCGATGTCTTATTTTTATTGAATAGTATTTTATACATCTTTATGTGCAGTTTAATTATGTCAAATCTTTTTTTGTTACAGGTGAGTCGATTCTTCATTCATTACTGGAACTGCGATAATATGTGAGTAAAACTATGTTTCTTGTTTACTTTTGTAAACATCGTTTATTTGGAATTATAATGAAGATATTCTGCTAGATATAATCATGATATTTCAAACGGAAAAAACAATACATATCGTAATTATGCTCTCATATACTGCGAATAGTAATAATTCTCTACGGTTAAGCAACCTATTTATATTCAATGTCATTCCAATCATTCTTCGTATTTGACGTCTTTGAGATAGACGCCTAGTGTTGGCGTAGGAGGCTATTATGGATCCACGCCTACAATCAATATATCATAATGTATTCGGTTATTATAGCGACTCATTAATAGCTTTTCAACTAATTCAACGATTGATTGCGATACTCTATTCTATTCCGTTGAATTTGTTGTGAATATAACTTACATGCACTTACGCAACCGCTTCAATGTTCTCGAACATTAATTGCATGGAAAACTTTTGAAATTATCTTGAGATACTCGTTCTTGGAATTATGTGTAAAAAAAATAAGAATTTTCGAATTCTAATTATAACTTCAATATATACAGTTCTAATTATAACCTCAATATATAAAGAGAAATTTTAATTAATCACGCTAATTGATGAAGTAATATTCCGTGAATTAAGTTGATGCAGTATTGGAGAGATTGCACGCGAGATTTATCGTGTAAGATGCATTCCACTGGCCCGAAACACAATCATCTCTATAAAGTCTATTCAATTTCCGCGAGACCATCCAAAATACACGAGTTTTCAGGAAGCATATAATTCGCTCGGCAGATCATTACTTTTAGCAGCACGACGATTCATGAACCAAAGCGCGCTCGGTGGCACGAGTCACGTTATTTGTCCGCTTGATTCTTCGATCGTGCCAGATTTAATGGTTTTCCGTTAATCCTCGCAACCCTTTCGAAAGTAGAAGATGATGAGGGGGGATAGTAAAGGTTGGACGCCGGGGGGGATGGTCGGACGTGAGGTGGGTGCTGTTCGCAGAATGCGGTGGGGACAGAAATGAGAACGAGCGAGGAGAAGGGAAGACGATATAGAAGCGGAAGAAGAAAAGGAGACGGAGGAGGAACGTCGAGAAAGAAAAGAAGGAGTTAGGGTTAGGGTCAGGTTAGGGGTTGGAGGAGCAATAAGGAATTATTGCGGTACGATCGACAAACGGCGACTACGTGGCCGCACTACGGAAGATTCTCTCCGGCCGAGCGACTTTCCTCTCTTCCACATCGTCTCTCTTTTCCGCCTCTCTCTCTCTCTTCTCTTTTCCCTACCCGCCCATCTTGGACTTCAGCTCCCATGTCATGCCGTGCCTTGCCCACGAAACCTTCTAGACTCGTCAATATGTAATGTTCGAAAACCCGCGCGTTACGCCACCCTCCGCCCTGCCTCCCGGTCGTTCTACGTGGAATAGAAGATTCTTCTTTCCAACCCTGTATATTTCAGGAAACGCGCCGAGCAAACCGCGACGGGACAGATCCGACCCAGTAAATATACGGTAGTTCACGACTCCTGACGCGGTAACCGATATGATTATGAGACAAATATCTTGAGTGCTCTGATACGAGACAACGTATACAGAATGTCTTATTATTACCGTGCGTATTCTTCTGGAACTTTTGAGAGATATGATAGAATATTGCATAAAAATGTTATAAACCTTAATGATTAAACATGCAACTTGAAAGAAATACTCTTTTGTATAATTTAAAATAAAAAATTATTGATAAAATTAAATTTCCAAGTTAATCACGATTATTTTCGCAATGATTCATTGTAATATCTTTATATGTGTAATATTTACACAGTTGTTAATTTAATTTTCAACATTTTTCTTTATATCGGATTACAAATAGATCCAAATGCAATAAGAATCCGTTAGGCTAATGTGTAACGTGTTCGACGCTAAAAATATCGAGCGATACACCCTTGACGAAGTTTTATCGATGCATCTGTTTTGTTTGTCAAGAGAAATCCAGTTTACCGTCGTCGTCGTCATCGTCGTCGTCGTCGTCGTCGTCGTCGTCGTCGCGCAAAACCAATTTCGTCTCCGCCTTCGGGGCCTCCATATCGGGCGTACATTAAGCGGCAGCGCATAGGCGAGCTCGATTTATCAACGTTCCGCAAAGTCTCCTTCCTCAACGAGTCGCGTTTCCGCTCTTGATAAGAATATAAATAAACGGCGACCGCGTCGCGCTTTACGGTCTCTACGGGTCTCTTAGGTCATCGTCGGTTACGAATTTTATTCTTCGTTAACATGTTTATTAATCCACCGATTGTGCGTATATTGCAATTATTGCTATATATTATCTCGAACATTTCTTAGATTATTTTCCCGATAAAGATTTATACTGTCGTTATACAGGTTGACGTACATGCATCGTCGTAGGCAGGCACCATGTGCATGATTGCGGTGGTTCTCCAGCGATAAATTGAAAAATTATGCGTGTACTTCCCCCTCCCCCCCCTCCCCCCACACACACAGCGCTGCCTTTGACAGCGACGATACGATAGAAAATAATACGACGTGCGTGCAGGCTCGCGCTCTCGCGCAGCTGTAAAAACGTGGATTTCCCACTTGACGACAAGTGCCACTCGTGAGCCGTCGTCATGCATTCCCTACGATCGTGCGCGATTTCCTCTTTTCGTTTTGTTCTTTTCCTTTTACTTTACGTTGAATGCCCTAGAGGAGCCCGCAAGTACCAACCTTTACGCGCGGTTCATTACCTACGAATGGCGAGTTGCACGCCGACCGTGTAATAGCATGCGCCGCGGTATGTAAAGTATAGAACGCGTGTCGTCTCCAAGCAGATATCGAATTTGCGTGAAAGCAAATCGCGAGCGAAAACGTAACGCAAGTTATTTCTCGATTTGGGTTATTTTAGCGGAAGTAGGCGAAAAAATAGTATTTGAAATAGAAAATAAAAACACTTCAAACGCATGAGCAATTTTTTTTACTGGATTACAAATAATTAATGCAAAATAATTTATATATATTAAAATTCTATTTGAAATGTTAATTTAAGAAATTAAAGAAATAAATATTTCAAATATATATGTATCGTTAAGGATTTTAATTTTTAAAGTTATTAGATACTTTTGAATCAATTGATATAACTATATATAATATTATAGATAATAAAATATTTAAATACTTTTTTTTTACAAAATTGTAATTATTTTATTTCTTTCTTGCGACTTGTGATTTTTAAATTAGATCTTGTTCATGCTTCATTAAATAATATTGTTCTTTTTTAGTTTAAAAAATAAATACTAATTGCTTTTGAAATTAATGTATATATTTGTACTACTATTTTCGCGGAAACTAAATATATTTAAATGATATTTCAATTAAACGCGCGTGAAATTATTCAAATGATTATTTCAATAGTTTAATTGCGTTTGAAATGTTGCTCATCACTACACTTTATGGATTATCATTCTAGTCCTTCAATGCGCATTTTCACTTCCATTACTTTTGCATTTTTATCCTATATCTTTGATTTCGAATTAAAGGGGATATCGCACAAACATATGAATTACAAATTGAGATAAAATTACAATATTCAAAAATTTTGTACAATAATCGAGTTTCGAAATTTTATCTCAATAATCTGTGGGACGAGTTTCACGAAACTGACGGATGTTATCTTCACTATTCTAATGAAACGACGATGGATGATGGCTCTTCTGTGCTTGTAGCTGTAGTCAATGCGAAGGATTATCCATATCGATGCGCGCATACATATGTATGAAATGAGGATGAAGTGAGAAGCTTCTATCGGCATTAAAATTTGGCGTAGGCGGCTTCTATTGCGTCAGATACGTGGAGCAACAATGTACGAAATGATTTGGCTAGCAAAGAGATTGTGAATGTATATTTTGAGGCAAAGAGGGGGCCATAATATGCACGATGCATAAAAATTCAATGATACATTCGTGCGCGTGCAATTTTACAAAATTCATAATGATTGACAGCGTGGTGATTAAATGTCAATAAACGTTGACAATTTTTTTTTGTGTAACGTAACAAGGTTTTAAACTCTCAACATGTGTTCTTTTTATGAACTTAACAAAAGCAGGAAAACGCCTGCTATTATCGCGATAGAATAGACGCCATGACAAATGAATTTCCGGCCTGTCAATTTTAGGACGGAAAGTCTGTCAGTTTGTTGAAGCACAAACTATAAACATTTATCGTTTCATGAAAAGATGTGTGATCGACATATGGGCGAATTCATCCTAGCGGTGCAAAAGTTTTGCGATATCCATTGTATCAATTATCGGTGGCAATATGTAAATTCCGCAGCATGCCATACACGTGCGTACTTCAAGAGAATTTCAATGGATATCCATCCAATCGTATAGAATTATACATTGCATGATACTTTCGGGGAGTTGTCCGTCTCGTTCTATCGCGTCTTACGAAATCGGTGTCGTGTTTGCGCGGGTGGAAAGAAAAGACGCTTGTGCGATACGCATACGTACAATCATGTAGATTCAGACGAGCAAAGTTTAGGGCAGTAACGTTCCGAGGAGTGACGAGGGATGACGGTAATGTGAGGTGAGGTGAGACTCTGTACGGCCCGAGACCGCGCTGGAACAATGCCTTATCGAGCAACATTGTCTACTACCGAGTGCGTAGAATAGACAGAGTGAGAGAGAGAGAGAGAAAGACGACGAGGGAGGGGGTGGGCTGCGAAAGCAGAAGGATGCGCATCGGGGATTCGACGATGAGCATTTCGGGGTTTATCTCATGCATGGAGCGTACACACATTGTCCGTTTCTACACAAGGTCGGCCGTAGAGACGCTGCGGTCTTCCGATCAAATTGGATCTACTGAGAGAGTTCGGAGTATCGGGTCGACCGCAACGGGTGCAAATCCACGGACGACCACGGAATATCCCGTGGCCGCAATCCTCCCCCTCCCCCCTTTCGCTCGCGATTTATCCTCTCTCTCCCTCCTTTCTACCCCCCTCGCGAACCGCACTCTCGGTATATTTTCACCGAAATGCAGATCGCGTTGGTCCGTCGCGCTCCGAGATTCCGCATAATTTCGTCTCGACTCGTGCGAATTAAGGTTTTACCTTGGGAGGAAGAGGATTTTAGGATATATAGTGAGGGAGAGAGAGCGGTTTGGACTTGGCTGTACCCAGTGAAATATGAATTATTATTGTACCGAGGGATATTACCGGCTTTGCGAAAGCGCCTCTCGAGAACCTCGACGAGAATAATTTTTCGCGAAGATAGATCATTATTATGAACATTTCATTTCACTGTACATCGCTCGAAACTTTTGACGCTTTTATATAGTCGAAAATATACTAATCAGAAATTTGTATGTGTGTGTGTGTGTGTGTGTGTGTGTGAATGATTCGCAGGGATATGAGAAATACGGAAAACAAGTGCCCGTGTAGATTGATAAAAAATCGAGTATCTCGCTTGGATAACGAATAAATTGAAAGTTCGTTTCGATTATCTCGCGCCGAGTTGTATTTAGGACATCGAGTGAATCACACTTAATCAAGAACGATCCGGCAGGAGTGCCGGGAATCGATCGCGTTCTCCGTTTTTCATCCCGCTATATTCACCACCGAGTGGTTCGACGAGTATTATCGATGAAACGGAAAACGTCAGAGACAATCTAAGGACGATAGCTATTTCGATATAGTCTTTCAATTTGCTCTTCGTCGATGACGATCGTTTTCGATTTTTCTTTATTGCCTACACCATGAAATAACAAACTCGACGAGAGCGTATCGCTTCATTTCTACGACGGTGTCGCAAAGAACACGGACGCCTGTATCTTTTTTTTTTTTTTTTTCCCCATGGAGACAGAGAATCATCGACTAAAGATAAAAAAAAAAAAATTATTATCTAATCGTACGTGTGCGTGGGTCGCACTTTTTCTGACGATGAATCAGCCGGTATCGAGTATACCGGTTCGACTATCGCATTACCGCGGTGTAGTTCTCTTTGCCTCGCCTCGAGGCGAGAAACGACCCTCGACGGGGACAAGAGGAAGGTTGAGAGAGTCCGTAGGAAGGCGCGTGACGCGAGGTAGCCTCGAGCAACGCCTCCGAAGGGTGTTTCTAACCTCCTCCCTTGTCCGCTCAACCCCTCGTACTCAAAGTGCTAATGAGTGTCGCCTCGTAAGCCAATTAATACTCCCCCGCCCGTTCTACCAGGAGGTAGAGCCTGCGAACGAGCAAAATGCGGGAGCTTGACAGAGAGTGGCGGTAGCGGAGAAGAGAAGATGAGAGGAGAGGGAGGGGGAGGAGGGGGAGAGAACGGAGATGGTAGGCGAGTCGGGCTCCCTTGGAAAGCCAGGACCCGTACCTGTGCTACATGACCAGAATACCCCGCGGATTTGGTATGCCGGCCACGCCTGACCGCCGCACACCACCTCCTCCTCCTCCTCTTCCTCCTCGTCAAGTGAACTCCGGCGTAAGGCGCTACCAAAACCGCTCTTCCCCCGCACCATCCCGCCATTACCAGCACCCGACCTCCCGACCGAATCTCCCGGAACCTCCTAGCACCTTCGACGCCTTCGACCGTCACCACCGTCACCACCACTCACGCCTATATTCTAGGCGACTTCTTGAAGGAGTGCGCAAGATGTGTGTATAGGTGGGCGAACCGCAATACATACACACACGCACGCACACACATACACACACCGTTCAAGTCTTCTAGAGTACTTAGAGAGGCGTTCGTGGAGTGTACGGCGACGTTACTTCTTACTTAAAGACGCCGAGGACTTATGACGCGTACGTGACGGAGTTTCATACTACGCCGAGTCAGCTCCGGACGCGGAGGCGGAAACTTTAGCGCGATCGCCGGACAACGAGAAAACGTCTTCTGGCCGAAATTTTTTGGGTCAATTTGCGATTGAGCGCCGTAAGCTAGAGTTTTACGAGATCGAAAGGGAGGACTTTAGGTAATATACACACACATACACACACACACATATATATATTTATACGGATACTTGTTCAGTATAGATCAACGACAGGACTCTATGCTCACTATAACACTACGCTTATTTTTGACGCAAAATTTACGAGCTGTCGTGACGCGCAGCTGATCGTGTCAGCTGATCGCGTCAGCTTCTCGTCGAGGCAAACTCGCGGATATGCATTGTAACTTTACGTGTGCGCGATCCCAGGTTTTTAATGTTTCCGAGCAACGTTAGCGTCCTCGCCAGATTCGCGCTTCTCCGGCGCAGAGCTCGTGTGATAAATCATATACACGTAGACGCGTCGCGCGAGATACTTAGGGACACGAGTACACGGAATAGCGGAGACGCGGCACGGTGTTACTTCTTACTTAAAGGCGCGAAGGACTTATGACGGGTACGTGACAAAATTGCAGACGCGGCCTCGCGAGCTTCGGCAAAGGTCTCCGAGCGCGCGCGCGCGTCCATAGTTTTTGGGGGGAGGAGGGAGAAATGTTGCTTCTTCTTCTTCTTCTACTTCTTCTTCCGCCTCTCACTTAGCTCGTCGCCACGTCTGCTCTTGATTCGCCTCCTTTCCCGGTCGCCCTTCCGCGCCCCGTTAGCAGACGCTGCGACAATAAAGTTACGGTGAGGGTCGCGGAGTTCACGGGAAATTGAAGTTTCGCGCGACAAATTGTCGACGGACTGCCGTCCTCCCGAATGACGAACTTTCTAATCGTGCTCGTGGTACGTGGATAGTACTTGAAATGGCTCTTGACGG
This sequence comes from Lasius platythorax, assembly GCA_963971435.1. Lineage (NCBI taxonomy): Eukaryota > Metazoa > Arthropoda > Insecta > Hymenoptera > Formicidae > Lasius > Lasius platythorax. The sequence continues at coordinate 10,521,983 of OZ020539.1, read as the reverse complement.
TGGCGACGGAGGCGATCGGGACGAAGGCACTAGAACGTCAGGACGAAAGAACGAGCGAAATCGAATTAATCCTCGAAAAGATCGTGTATAGAATATATTTTTGCACTTTTATACGTAGCTGGATCACTAATATCATATTTGTATGGCAGTTTTTTTTTTTTTTTTTAATATAATTTGTTAGTTTACACGTGTATTGCATTGTCGTTACTTATACAGGATACACATACATACATTTATTAATATAAACTGTATGAATTTAAAGCTGATTTTTTAAACTAAGATTTATTAAAAGATTATTAATTATCCCAATTTTTCTAACTTTTAAAGTTTAAATAATTTGGGGGTTTAAATGTAAATTATTATTATTTTTTTTTTTTTAAGTAAAGTTTAATTGACGCATTTACGAAAATGTGAGAAACACTATATGATGCATAATTTTCAATTTTGTTGTAACATAAAATTTTTCCTGAATATAAATTCTAGAATTTTGTTATATATATACGCTAGTGAATTGTCAGAGAGAAAGAGAGAGAAAGAGAGAAATCACGTCGCTATAAAAGTCTCTCTATATAGCATAATCGACACATACGACACAACCGCACACTCGCTCGTAAAATTTTAGAGTCCTCTCGGTGATGGAACGCGTTATTCCTGCGTATTTTCCTACATTCTGGTCGATTGATTCGCGTCATTTGCAACGGTCAAACAAAGTACTGCGTTTGCATTCGCAATAACGCTCGCGGGGTTATCAAGTGGATGAAGCCAAATTAAATGTTGTTCTCTCACACATATCTCCCTTTCCCTCTCTTTACGTATACATTAGGCTTAGCCGCTGGCTTTTGTGTTCCTTTTAAATAAACGCAAAGGGGATATACAGGATTGTATTACGGCTATATAAAAATTGTTTTTACCGAAACAGCGTGAATGGAACGCAAATTGAAATACAGTTTCTGTATTTCATATCCGCGCGGTTCGTAAATGACGTCTCAGTGATAACGACTGCCGTCGTTATTTGAAATTAAAACCAATTTGCACGATGTCGGCTATACCGGAGAACATTTTCCGCGCGCGCGCGTATTCTCGGTTTAATCCTCATCATTGGATAAAGTATCGATTTCACATCGACGGAAATATCAGCAGCGCTGGCGGAGGCGCGCGAGCTAAATGTCACATATTATCGTATTTCTAGTTTTCGAGTAGCTCATCCCGTTTGATGCAATCGCGGGCGCAGAGAGATAAAAATAGGATCAAACGCGGTCACGTCGTATTAAACCGATGGGAGCGCATTAACTACGTCACCTGATTATTATTGCATCGCTCGTACCGTCTCTTTTCGCGTTTCTCATTAACCTCCCCGTGTTACGTGACAGCCTACGGTATCGCTGTTTTGTCCGAATTACATTTATGGAGCCTGATCCTGCGCAGGATGATGGATCGTATACTGCCTGGTCGTCTTTGTAGTTTACGAGCGGCGCGAGCTGATCCGATTAGGTTTAGGTCGAATTTGGTCGAATTAGGCATCTATTTCGACCCTTCTTGATTGCCAGATCTCGCCACTATATTATTTATCGGCGTACTTGCATTATCCGGCTACAATTCGCCGCTTATATATGCGGATGTTCGCACAGACCGGTGTTCGGTTAACTTTTTCCTATTTATGGAAACGCAATTCAATTAAATGAACATTTCATTTAGCTAATTATTCTATTTTGTTCAGCCTGATAATTCGTGCCATTTTCTCATACGGAAAAGATATTTTCGATGTTGCGAAAAATACAATACATTTTAATTGAAATTAACACGGATATTGATATTTATAAATTTCTATACGTAAAACTTTTAATACGATACGAATAAACGGGCAAATTATTGCATAATAAATAATTATATCGTGCTTGGAGAATAAAGTCGTAATCGAGAATACATCGGCGCAAATAAATTTCACAATTTACGCTTTAGCGTTCTGGAAGAAGGAATAATTTGGTCATGTTTATGCCGCGCGTTTACGCAAAACGGCGAAGTAATTCACACGTCGTATATCCCCTGGCTACATTTGTATCTCGCCATCGTGTTTACTTACTTTATAATGCCGCGTTATGCTCTCTTTGGATCGTAAGGTATAGGCGGTATCGTATCGCCACCGTCCAAATTACATTTATGGCGCCCGTCGCGTGTACAAAAGATGAGAGCACCGGCGAACTCTCTCTCTCTCTCTTATCCGAGATAGCTTCTCCGGCTGCGATGCGATGCGATGTGCTACGGTATAGTTTACGAGCGGCATGTGCCGGTCGAATTAGGCGCTTCTAGCGGGTGCCGCACCTGCCGAACCGTTCTGCATTGTCATGCGAGGCGGTCCCTATAAACCGAGATTGCCGAGGGATCGAAAGTTATGGCCGGTCGTCTTTTCCCTTCCTCCCTGCCTCTATCTCTTTCTCTGTCTACTGTGCTCCGTGTCTATCACTATACTAGGCTTTTCCCTTCTTCGAAATCTTCCTCGCGTCTCGCGGCCTATGAGAAAACGTGCGGCTGACGACGTTATACCACCCTCTCACCTCCTCTCCCCCTCTTTCCCTCTCTATGTCTCTCGCTCGCCTTGTTCGCGCAAACGGTGTCCCTTCTTTCCTTCGATCGCATTTGGATATCGCGATATAAACTATCCCTCCCCCTACTCCCCCGTATATGGCCACTCGAGATCGTTCGAAGAAAACGAATTTCATTTTCTTCGGTAAGAACTCTGAGCGCACTCGAGAACTTTTGGGTTTACGTGTCTCGTTGCCATTCGGTGGCCCGGAGAGCTTACCGAGAGATCAGTATTATCTCCGTGTACCGTTCTCCGATATCTACTCTGCAAAACTAGGGATGAGATCTCGATTCTCGTCGGAGATCTCAAAAATTTCACGTTTGGTATGCCGGGAATCTCTATGATCTTAATGTATTTCGTCGTAAATTGAACGGTCTCGTTAACTCCGATGTGACCACGAGCATGAATACGTCAATCGGGGAGGGAAGCGTGTTGATCAAGTCGGTATCGGTGCAGATGTGCGACGGAGACGCGTAGAGAGATGCGGGTAATTCGTTGAAGACGGAGCGCCGGCAAATCAAAGATAAACGCGGCGGAACAATCGCGACGGAACCGCGTGCGTCTGACGGTCCTGCACAGGCGCCGTTATATTCACCCACACCCTCCTCTGCCCCGGGTTTGTGAACGCGATGGATGTCGGAGTGGTCTCCCTCGGGAGATCGAAGTAGGCTTCGCGACTGGGAGAGACGGCTTTTCCGTCGCTGACAGAAACACAAGACGGACAGTAAGGAAATGCCGCGACTCGAATCGGCTTGTTCCTGACGGCTCGCTGAATGGCAAATGTTCTCGACGCAAAAACTTAGAACAGTTGAGAGATTATGCGCATTGTTAATTTCCTCATTTAGCACGAACTGATCGAAACTATGTATGAATCTGTTAATTATTAGAAAATCTACTACGGTGATTTATGCGTCCGATTTTTCCGGGCAGTTTCTCAAAGAATTTTTTTCGAAGTACGAAAATTATGATTTACGCGAGATTTTTATTTAAAGTTTTATTTATTCTCTCCAATAAAATTCCATTTATCCACTGTTGTTGTGAAACTCATATAGATGTTTTTTAAATGCATATGCGATATAAATTGTAAAAAGATACGAGTTAAACTTACAAGTAAAAACGTGAACGAAGGAGAACGAATCGAGACGTGAAAAAGTTACGAGTAAAAACAGGATCATGGAAAAATATTCTGTCTAATGAACTGATGGAGCGATTCGTATTAACTATCCTTTTCCCTCAGTCTGTTAAGCGCGCCTATCTTTGAGCTTGCTACGATTTTCATCTTAAGTCGAAGATTTCTACTATGTCTCGTTTTTATCTTTGGCCTTGTATATCAATCATTTCTTAATATGCATGAGTTATTTTGTAAGATTACCCTGCGGGGTTTACTTCTACTTTGCGCTGTCTTTTTGTTTGTCGGAGATCCGCGAAGTGCAACTCGCATTTATGCATATTACGATATTGTGTTAAAATTTTGATATAATCGGTACTTTACTCTTGTTGTTTTCCATGCGGCTGTTTGTTTGTAGTATGGAAATGAAGGACGTAGGAAAATAGCACGCGTGGGAAAATTAATATATGTGCAACACGTGTCGATTACACTTACGCGACAGATTTGCATTTTTTTTAAATATAATGTATTAAAGAACAAAGTTGAAAGCGCAGAATTGTAACAATATTCCGTTATTTATGTAAAATCTTTTCTATATAGCTCGTTAAAGCATCTTGAGCCTGTCAAACTCGCATCATATTATTGATAACTCTTACATATGATTACTATACGCTTTGAGATAATTATTAGTCATATTTTTTCTTATTTTTTTGGTATTATTAGAGAGAAAGAGGCTGATGTGTAATGTACTATTTTATAGTCCGGTAGTCCGATAGAAATTTTTTAATGTAATAATTTTGTTAGCGAAAGCTCTCTCTCTCTCTCTCATTCTTCCTGGACAGAATCGAAAATTTTTATTTCTGCAAGTTTCAAGAGCATTATTCATCAAATGTGACGTTGGCACAGATTTAACCGTGCTGCGACCGTATTCGACCGATGGTTGCGGTTCATTAATATCGACGTACCACGTAACACGTCGGAATTTAGTGGAATGCATACCGCACGTCGAATTTGCGGCGGGCAAATAATTCAACGGACAGAGCGTTCACGCTAAGAAGACTTAATAGCGAAGAAGTTAACATTCTGCGTGTAACATCCTAGTTCGCTGTCTGTTTCTCTCCTTGTCAAGACGGGGAGAACATTAGACCTTGATGATTTTATTGTTCCGATATTATTTAAAAATTAATACACCAAATCCGATTAAGTCAAAGTCTTCGAAGTTCTAAGAATTGAAGCAATAAATGATACGAAGTGATCGACACAATTGAGAAACGAGAGAGAGAGAGAATCCGATTTCTCACTTGGGAATAAGGACAATAGCACTAGCTACGTGAAATTGCATCTGCTTGCGCCGTTTCTTCAGCTTATCCTCGTGACTAAAGAACCGTAAGGGTCTCCTTCGTCACGTAGAATCTGTTATTCGGTCCCTCACGCGGTCCAGATGAAAACTCTCTCTCTATCTTTCTCCTTTCTCCTTTGTTCCTGATTCAAAGGCCGGAGTAATTAGATTTGAGTTTTGCAAACTTGATTGGCCCGCGCTCGGCCCCGGAGCTACGGCGAATTTTATTACGGGCACACAAACGACAGACACGACGACGGAACGAAAATTCTTCTTCCGGCCAATGTGTGAGCGCGCCGATGGAGATAGCGAATTTTCTCCGACGAGAAAAGCACACAAGGATTTCGCACTTGTCCGCTCGATTGTGTCGCAGTATTATTTCGGATTGTTTGCTAGATGCATTTGTAAAGAATATTGTTAGGTAATACAATATTTTGCTAGATATAAGTATGTACATATATGTATATATATTTTTTTATAAAAATTAATATATTTTTCATATACAATACATATACGAAGGAAAAAAAAATATATATATGAAGAATATATTAATTTTTATAAAAAAAAAAACTTGTATTAGCAAGTCAAAATCTTGTTTGAACTAATTATGCAAACTAGATAAATCAAAAATTATTTACTGCAATTTAATATACGCTAATCTCGAGAAGAGAGAAGATCCACAATGCGAAATGTCTATTTATCGGTATGGAAGCAAAAGTATTTTCTTGCTTCTCCCCGCGGGCGCAGTCTTCTTCTTGTTCTTATTTTTTCCTCTTTCTTGCCTTTTCTCTGTGCCTCCGCACTTATTTTCAGCTTCTCCACTGCGCTTCGATTCGCCTCTGTGCGCCTCCGAAACATACACTTGGCAGGTCCGATTTCGCTCGTCTCGTAGAAAACGACCTCCTGATTGCTGAGAAGACATCGTTCGCCGGTGTCTCCTCGGAGTCCCTCGGTCTCGAGCTTTTCCATCCTTCATCGGGGTAGAGGAGGATTCTTACGGCCGGCAGTGAATACGCTCGGTCGGACGCGTGTTTCGTCCGTCAGTCGGATAAAGACGGAGAGTCTGAGAAGGTGGGCGCAGAGTAACTGTACCGTATACCTCGGCGAGCGGAAGCTCCGGAGAAGCGATGTTCTCCAGGGGTTTATCGGGAAACGTCGCTCGTTTATCGACGACTACTATCCTTCCCGTGCCGGTCGCTCAGGAATACAATTTCGAGAGCCGGGACACCGGTGTCGAATAATTTGCCACCGTCTCGCTCTCGCGTTACTGCCTTTGCTTTACATAACCATCGATACAACAGTGAGATGAAACTACGGATTCACATTGGACGATGTATGCATTTTGATTAGCGTACGATGAAAAGTAACGAATAAAAATTTCTCTAGAAATTTTTCCCGAAAGAAGCAATAATACGAACTCTATACTCTTTGTCGATTCTGCGATAAAAAGAATCCATTTCAATTTTCTATTTAAGAGATCAAAATTTGAATACTCCGTTATATTCCCATATATCGTATTCGCATATTTACGCGTTATGATAATTTCTCTTTATTATAAAGTTCAAGCGTAAATTAACCGGGAAATGGCACATCCGCATTTCACCTTTTCTTCTCCTTTACTATTTTAATATCATTTTCTACTCTTTGCAACTATATACTGCAGTACAATGCGTACGCTTCATTGCTCTCGGCCTTTGTATCGTACGAGTGATATTTATATTCGATCAACGAGTCTGTTTCGAGTAGATCCATCTAGTCCATTTCTAAAGCGTCTTAACGTCGGCGACGGAGAGGAAATCTTGCAGAATAATACACCACGCGTCGGGAAAATACCGTCAGTCCTTACAGAGCTGGTTACAAATGAAACCTTCGAAATGGAAAAATCCACGAGATCCCGAGTGCTTTCCGTATCGTCGCCGCGATCGATAGGAAGTCATCGAGATTCCGTTAGCATAACAATGCGCTCTCTCTCTCTCTCTCTCTCTCTCTCTCTCTCTCTCTCTCTCTCTCTCTCTTTCTCTCTTTCTCTTCGAGGACAAGTGCCGCCGTTTCCTTACCGCGGACAGCATCGAATCAATCAGAAGCACGTTCGACGCCGCGAAACCGCGTGACAATCGATATTTCATCCCGATCACCGGCTCTTGTGGGGGCATCCAGCACTATAAATTGGGGAAGGGGGAGGCTAGAGGCAACTTTACTAACAAAGGTAACGTTATACTTCACAGTGATAATGAAATTACAATACTATTTGGATCGTTTGAAGGTAGCGCGAGTTCGGTATCGAAAATTTTTTCACGATCTAAATATATTATACCGTCAATTTCTATATCAATTTTTTATTATTATTATTTTACTTTTACTCGCATCCCAATAAAACTCGTAATGTCCTGAAACTGTAGATAGAATATACACATTCTAAAACTATATATAAAATATATATCACTTTCAAAAGTATTCGTTTAAGGTCAGGTGCGTCGACAGTATGGCTTAGTAAATCTGTAAGTCTATATGACAGCTTGCTCTGTTCCTTTCTACGTATTAGCTTTAAATATGTAAATGATGGTAAATAGAGAAAAAAAATTTATACAAGCAAAATTATCTCCACACACGAAGATGGCGCACAACCAGTCTTAATATCCACGAAAATAATTAGTTAACTTTAGATATTTACGAGAGGAAGATTCCCCCGTTGTACTTTGATTAATTTTCTCGAAACTAGTTTCTTTCCGGAAATCTTTCTCTCTTCTGCAAACTTATTCCGCTGATGCAATTCCGAACGCATCTGACAGTCGACCGAACCTGAGGCATGTACGATGTAACCCGGTCTCGCGGCACTCGGGAAGAATCGTAAAGACGGTTCCACCCGCAATAAGACTCGGTCGAGGGTCACACGAAGGCGAAAGCTCGCAGAGCAAGGAGAGGTAGCGACGCGCGTGAACACAGACGGGGGTCAGAGTGTCGCGGGAGGAAACGAAGAGAGGAATAAAGGAAGAAGGGGGTGAGAGGTCCCTGCACACGCGGCGGCGCGGGGGTGTGTGTTCCGCGTGCTCTCTTACGGATTTATGGATTTCATTATTGTCGGCCCGCGGTTGGTTACGGTGGCTGACTAGGGCAGCCTCGGTCTTCTAGATAGAGAGGGAGAGGGTGAGAGGGAGCCGAAAACGGGTAGGAGAGTAGACGACGCGGGCGAGGAGAGGGCTCTCGGAGGGCTGTCTAAACTTAAACTTGCCGCCCGTTTGCATTTTATGAGCAAGCAGCAAGTTCCTACGGGCCCGTTGGAATCCCGACGGCGCCCAAACCGAAGCCCATACATTCATCCCCGCCGTGTGCTCTCGCTCCCTCTCGCATTTTCCTACCTACCTCCGAGACCGCCGACATACTCCCGCCGCCAGCTACCGGGAACCCGGCAACCCGGTCAGACCGCCCATTACACCCGGGCGTGTAACCCGAATTACTACCTCTCTCTCTCTTCAGCTGCACCGTCTCCGCCTAACTATATCGCGCTGTAATGACATCGACGGATCTTAAGGGTTTACGAAGGGTTACCTTGGCAGCGCATCTTTCTTTCTTCCTCTCTCTTTCTCTCTCTCTCTCTCTCATACACACACACACACACACACATACACACAAAAATACACGCGAGTCCTCGCAAAGCGGCGACTTTTAGATTTTGGCGGAGCGACATAATGCGAGGTTATTTTATTTTACATCTCTTCTTTTCTTCTCTTATTTAGAGAATATAATATTTATATATATTACATATATAATATTATATATTATACATTATATTGTGCGCGCACCGAGACTAATTTAGAATTCTAGTCACGTGGATTGGATGCATCCAGTATGCATTCATTAACAGTCTATATTCTATAAAGATTCTTCATTTCTCTTCGTGTGCGATAATCTAATATGATCTTGTCCGGGCTATGAAAAATCGAAAGACTACATTTCCCGTTATTTCAAGTTGTAAGAAATTTCATCCCCGTATCGCTAGAATCGTGACATCTTCTCTTTCTTCATCGCGATTATCTTATAACACGGTTGCTGCTAATTAAAGTTTTGATGAATTTCAAAATAATAATTTTTAATAAAAAATTAAGAAGAGAGCAAAAAGAAGAGAAAAAATTGAATTCAAATAAACATGTTAACTGGATCGACATTGTAATATCTATTGCGATATACTATTTGGACTAATGTATAACTCATGTTTTGCTATAGATATATCTCAGGGTCGGTATCATTATCCCATTATCATTCTAATTAAACTTAATACCAAACAGTCTAGAAAAATTTGCAAAAAGCTATGCCGCGAATTTATCTCTCTTGTATGCACATTAATCCCGCACTATCAGGGATATCAAACTGAAGAGACTTTCGTCAGAGAAAGAGAGTAAAGAGAGACCCGGCAGAATTCCATTACACAAATCCAACGAAAGCACGCGAAGATCTTTCTCTCTCTCTCTCTCTCTCTCTCTCTCTCTCTCTCTCTCTCTCTCTCTCTCTCTCTCGGAAAATCCGAGAAATAATTTATATCCGGACACGTGACATCTCGCGCGATCGCACGAAGACTTCTCCGCCTTAAGCTAAGAGGTAGTAGTCTACTTTGCGCGACAATAATACGCGAGTAAGATTGAGCCGGGCATAGGTGCCAGAATATGCGGAGGAGGTAAGCCAGAGTGCACTGTTCAATAATTCAGCATGCAATAGTTCCAGCCCCTTTCTCTCTGTCTCTTTCTCTCTCTCGCGACTCGGGGTGACGCGTTCATCTGTCGTTCGCGACTGCGTACGTCCGCATGTCTGAAAACCCGTGAAAAGAAGCGTATTACATACCTATAATGCGAAATATATCGGGTGGTCTGCAACGAACTTTAAGGACGATTTTAAAATCCACCCAAATATCATTTGTGCCTTGTTAAAAGCCTCGCAAAACGCCCCTGTTTAAACGAGGGGCAAATGCGCGTCGTAGATAACAACGGATTACAAGAACAAGTAAGAATGCCTCTTTACGTAGACCGTTCATACTGCTTAAACTAATCCGAAACACGATATCACGGATTAATGCGCGCTCCAACTTTTGATTTACGAACTCTATAATCTCTATAATAACGCGAGTGTGTAAAGTAACATCCAATATATGTATTGCGTTGGGAAAAAGTTACGTCTCTGCTAGGACATAGTTTCGTAAAAGACAATTAAAAAATTATTCAAATTAAAGCGATTAAAATTAGATGGAACTTTCTTTTGATAATTAATTAAAAAATTACACTCTGATTTTTATTTAAAAGAAAATATAGTCTCGATATACACGCGTGTGTGTATCCTTTTTCAAAATTCGGAATCTATTGGAATAATTTCCACGTGTATACGAAATGACATTACATCGCGCAAAAAGGATTTACGAGCTTCGACATAATACATATCGCGAAGACGCGAATGCATGCGCACGCGATTACGCGTGTACGATGTCTCTCAAGTTGAGTTCGATAAGCGCGTAACATACAACGACACGACGGCGACGCCGACGTCGAGGCGCGCGACGTCTTGCATTCGTATCTGTCAAACTGTTAGCCGCGAAGAACGCCGTCGAGAAGAGAGGCGGCATTCGGCGATATTTTGTCGTCGACGTCATACCGTCTCGAGCGTGTCACATAAATAACCGGCTGGTCCGACGAAGGCGGCCCCGATCCGCGGTGCTCACGTACCTGAAACAAAGAAGAGGAGGAAATCTAAGAGACTGTGACTCTCTCCCTAAGATAATACGACAGCGCGGTCTATAAGTAACGCGGCTAGCCGAGCGTGTTAAGGGATGTGGATGAATCGGCGTGCGTAGCGGCGGCGCGTAAAATTTATGCAATCCGCGATAATAATCGAACGCCTGCACGATAGGTGTGAATAGAGATCTCTTCCTCAATTAGGCTGTCCGACTATGCGGATGACACCGAAAAGTAATTATAGATTCTAATTTCAGATCCGTCGAATCTGAAATCTAAAGCCAAATTTTTTTCCGGATAATACTAAAATAAATGGTGAATTTAATTATATCATTTTACAATTTTATAATCTCCTAATTAAATTAATTATTACTAATAATTATCACTAATAATTATCTACATATGCATAATTGACAAACAGGATTTTTTTCCTACAGAATCACTTTTTTTACCGCGATAAGCTTCGATGAGAAAGCTGAATTAACGTTTTGACCCATATTTCGAAGGTGCGCGATTTCGTAATTGCCGTTGAAAAACTTCCCGCGAGAATTGGCATTCTTTTTATTTAAATCGCCGACCGAAAACGCTCCTTCTCTAACTCGACGCGCCGTTTCTCGAATCGCCTCGACGAGAGCAGCGAGAACTTTAACGGGCAAATCCATTCGTACTCGTGCCACACATAAATAAGAAAGTTGCGGGAGTTAAAACTCGAAAGAAACGAGTGGGCCGCCATCTCCTCCCCCGGCAGGATTTATCACCTCGACCTGCTCGCGAAGAAGGGTGGCGGCGGCGTCGCGTTTTTCCCTCTCCTGCTCCCGTTTTTGTTTATTACCGGCCTGTCATGCGAGCTGCCGCGCTCGATTCCGAGTTAAATACGCTGATTTACAAAACCAATAACGTCTGGAACTGACGAGATTTGAATTTTTCACGACGATGTTTAAATTCGTTACCAAGAAAGAATTGAAGCTCGATTCTATTCGTGCAGAATCGCAAATATGTTTGACGTACAATTTATACAATCGTTTTTTCTCGCCAGTTTTTATTAACGCTGCCGTAGTAATAATTCGTTCTCCATTAAGCTTTTCTCATTGTTTTATGTTTCTTTTTTTTTTAAATTACAGTGCAAAAAGCATATTACATATACAACACATGAAACGATATGTGCAATAGAAACACAGTTTCTCAGAATGAATTTTTTATATGTTATTGTGACGCTGCAGGGATCATGCAAATCGAAACATACACCGCAATGTTAACATGAAAATTCTCGATGAAAGTAATAGAAGGCATTGTAACTGCGAAGTGGCTAATTAAAATTCTAAATCCAGATCGCGATTTTATTTCCCCCATTTCCATATTCGCCGATTTATAAATGGAATTGCAGATTTTCATCTCGATGTAACGTGCAGCATCGATCGCCACATCGGCGATGGTGTCCCAACACGAGACCGAATCCCGCACACACGTGACCGAAACGTCCGGCGATACGAAAGTATGACGGACGTATGTATATTCCATACGCGCGCGATCGATTGCGCACACCGCGCAGATTATGAAATCGGGACATTATAGGAGATGAGAATATGTACGTCCTCCATTTTAAACTCAAATATTTGATAATGAATATCGTACGGTATACGACACCGCGATGGACGGTTCGAGGCGGACGCGGGATAAGCAGAGTGAGCTTTAATACTCCTGATTGGAAATCTCGGAGACCTGAATAGCCGCGTGTTCTCGTCCGATCTCGTCTCTCCGATCTCGTCTCTCCGATGAGATCTCGTCGACTCGTTCCGTGATTCATGCTTGGCGAGCATCATGAACACCGGGTATTAGCCGCAGAAAATCCATCGCGGAATTTTGCGAAGTAAGTATACAAACGTATACCGCATATTCGTTTCTTTTTCCGGTTCCGTTCTTCTGGATTTTCCCCTTTTTTTTCCTCTTTTTTCTTTCCGCACAGCAATCGAGATGTTATCGCGTCACGGTATCGATCGTCGCATATACACGCGGCGAACAAGAGTATCATTCCAGCAGTTTCCACTTTAATAGAAAGTAACGAGACAAGGAGCGTAAGAATGTTTGTAGATTAAATGTAAATTGACCCCTTCCGACCCCCTCCCCCCTTTCTCGCCATTGTAACATTGCACCATTCTCATTTGCTTCGCTGAGGTGCCGCCCACGGCGCGCACGATGGTAAGATTTTAAGTTAATTTTTCAGGAGCACGCGGATAATTCAACGGTGAAAGGTCTCGTTTTATATCGCCCTGGAAAAAAGAAACCTTCATTTCCGTCTTACAACGGTCGCTTAATGAAATCGGCCATGTTCGCGCAGCTTAATTGTTTCGCTACAAAGAACTTGGTCTATTTTAATATAGGTTTTGGACCGTTCACAGAGAGATGAGTCAAATTATAAAACATTAGTTAAAGATTAAAAATTATATAGGAGCATTAGCTTAAAAAAAAACTCACTTTTTACTCAATATCGTTTTGTAATATACTATTCGAAAAATTAAATATCACCTATTCCTGCCTTTTAACGTATAACAGATCGAACTGAGATTCAAGATAAAACAAATCGTATAGTCGTAGACGTAGAGTAGACGAAAGAAGTATACGAATCTGTCGAATCATTTACCAGAGTGATCCAAAGCGACGCCCAGCTCGTCGGCGCGACGTATTCTCTCGTCGAACAATCAAGTCTCAAAGCGAAGGGTCTCGACCTTCGACATCGACTCTGCTCTCTTAATTCCTTCCCAATTGCGCACGATCAAACGATCGTTGTACGCACGAAGAAACCGCTCGGGTTCAAGTCGCGCTCGGACGATTCGGATACTTCGGACGATTCGAAACGTGCCGCGAATATTTGGCCGTCGAGACGTGTCGTGCTGAAAATACTTCGGCAGCCCTAAAGAACTCGATCGCCTTTCATTCGATAAAACACTTATCTCTGCTGTGATCATCTGTTGTCTGCGACCGTTGGCCGTAAGCACCGATTTACGATTTTAACGATTGCAAAAATTCCGCCCAATAATCTTTGTACAATCGATTATATATCGAAGGAAAATAAAATCAACTTTTTCATTATCAAGAAAATTAATATAAAAACAGCGACAAAGTTAATTTATGGTTTTATGTGATTAGTATTATTTTATAAATATTTGTTTTATAGTATCACTTAATGTTTTTGAAATCCTACACAATTTTTATCTAATTATCTGCAAATTTTTATTAAAAATTAAATAATTCTTAGCACAATCTTTTGATGTCTGTTCGAAACAGAATATCATTGAAGATATTGAGTAGATCAAGGCCGTACTCACTCGCGCTTTTCATTCCGTTAATTAGCGGCTTATCGAATCGATATCGGGAGCGCAGCGCGAAAAGGCTGTGTTGCAGCCGTGCTCGATGTACTTTCGGTAATTTTTCCCTATTTTTCATTCATCGCTGCCGAGATCGTGTCTATCGATAGATCGCCGTGGCACAAAATCGATAAAGATCACGATTCAGATGGGCAAACGGAACACGGCGCAGCGACGCGCGCGTCTGTTTATTTCTTTTTTTTTTTTTTTTTTTTTTTTAAATTTCTTTCGCGTAGTTCACGATAGAACGAGCAGCAAACAAATGGTCGAGTACGATTCTCAGGCAAAATTGGCAAGCGAATATCTTGCAACGGATGCAGATTTCGCGTACCATTCGTCAATCGAGCCGTTGGTCCTGCTGTGGTCCTGGCCGCAGGAGGGACACTTTAATCGACAATCATTTACTATCCGGCCGATGCCGCCATCCCGCTTCGTTTATTCTCTTCTCTTCTCTTCGTCCTCTCGGGCGTCCGCGCGCTCGGGTATCCCTCTGATTCTGTTTCTCTTTTTCTCCATTCGTTCGCTTTCCCCTTAACCCGCTCTTTCAACGATAAAGGGCGCCGCGATTAAAACACCATCTGTTGATATTCCACCGTCGTTGCCCTCTCGCGCTCTCATTCCACCAGATTCAAATTCGATACACCCTCCATACGAAAAAAAAAAGACGTCCTTTTCACGGGCATAATGCGTCGCGCAATCATTTGCCCAGAGACGGAAAAAAGCGGACGCGCGAGAAGATTAATATACGATCGATAGCGAAGCATAATGGTGGCGAGGCAAAGATTAATATTCATCTCGCGAACTTAACTCTTTAATCGCTCAGGATGTAAAGTGACGCGAGAGAGAAGTCGTTAAATTTGCTGAGAGTCATGCATTATTACGAAAATCCTTCGGTCTTAAAACATTTATAAAACACAAAACGTCTAATCGCGAGCCTTCCTTCCGATTCCTGGCGGAGATACATATCGAATTTACGAAAGCTGTGCATTCCAAGCCGATTCACACCGAGCGGGACACGCTTCGCCTATAATTTCGACGTGTACTCTCTGAAATTACCGACGTTCCGACGTGTACTTTCGCGAAAGACGGTACCCGATGGATAAAGTTAATTCGCGCGCGCGCGCGCGAGGGTAGAGGTTGTCGGAGACGCGCGTTTCGATTTGCGATCAGTTCGTTACTCCGGAACGGACGGGTGCAGTAACTGCAATCGAGCGCGACGAAGGGGAAAGGGGCGTCGGGGACGATGAGAGCCATCCGCGTAATTTTGTTTGCTCTCGTCGGCCCTTTGTTCGCACCCGCGCCGCGTCTCGCTTTTCGTTGCATCGATTTCGAGATCGATATACTCGCCGGCAGCGGAGAATGAGCTCATATAGCACGATCTATTAAAGCTCGCGCTCTGTATTACGAAGAGTTGCGAAGAAAAACCTGGGAGATTTAATTCGATACCGGTGTGCGCGTAACACTGGCGACAAAAATTGTGTCGTCGAGAGAATAGTTCGTTATCCGGTCGCCGCGCGGAGGAGAATGTTCGACGACGAGTCGTTGATATGACTTTTTGTTTGCCCGTCCCTCGATCTATCATCTGCTTTATATGGCTCTATCGATGGAGAGGAGAACGAATCGGGACGTGGCCGATCTTGATAAAGAGAAGAACGAATTGGGACATAGTGACAGGCGAATACGCTCGCCGCGTGTTGCGTAGGCTGTCAATCATTAATATATGTAGGTAGATATGATTGTCCACGGACTCATAAACATAGCAATATTCTCTGTATTATAAATCGATTTTACATTCATAATTTTGTGTTTTAGATGGTTTAAGTAAAAATTCACTTTGCTTCTAGTAGTATTAGAATAAACATTTAATTATTAAGTTTTCGAAAGATGTGATAAGTTTTTTATACAATATGCCTCTTTATTTTTAAAGTCTCCTCTTTTTTAAGATTTTTTTATATCAAAATATCTATAATTTTAATTTTCTCTCTCTCATACATTCGTACGACATTGTTTTTTTTCTCTTTTATAATAATCTATTCTATTCTTCATCTCAACGCGTGCGAAACAATATCCAGCCAGGCGTCTCTTTCCCACGCGTGCACGCGTGAATCGCCCAGGCGGAAGCGCGTGGACGGCGGAGAGCGAGTTAATTTGTTCACGGTAATAGTACATATTCGGTACGTATAACGGGGCAAATGAACTCCATACCGCGACGCTATGCCGAAAGATAAATGTGCCGACGGGGAGAAGCTTGTCATTCGATAACAAATGTCAGTTGCGGAGCCGCCGCGCCGCGCCGTCACCCGTCCCCGTATTTATCGCAACGAATGGTTGCAGGTGCACGTCATTTTTTTCCCCGCATGCAACCTACTACTGGCCATTTTCAAAAATATAGTATTGCAAAGTCGGGAATGCGCGCCACACGCGCATTATTCTCGATGCCTCCGGGATTTACGTAAGAGAACGCAAAAAAAAAAAAAAAAAAAGTGAATCATGCAAAAAAGGAATAAAAGTTAATTGTTTTGCATTTTTTCAAAAACGGTTACGAATCAATTGAAGCGAGCGGAGGGGAGGGAAACAACAAGCGGATAATTAGATAACGCGTTCGCGCCGAGAAAATTCGATACGCGCGGCGCGTCGGCGTTTTTCGCGCCGTCGATCAGCCTCCGAGAGGAGAAACTCATCGTGAAGAAGCCGCACGGATAATAACGTCCTCCCGGGAGACCAACCAGTAATAACCGAGTGGCGGCTGGAGATTGGGGGGTTGGTTCGAGGAGTCGAATTAGAGGAAAGACGAGAGAAGGGGGAGAAGCCTGGCTGCTTTCGCGCGCGAAGGAGTCTCTCAAGTGGAAAGCGGAGTCTTCCGACGATGGCCCGTCTCACCTCTTTACCCCTTTCCCGCGGCCGCAAACGAGGAAGGAAGAGAGAAGCGAGGAATAACATTCATTATTCTCCGGGGCTTTCGGTAATTCGTGATCGGGGCTGCAGAATCCCCCCTAGATTCTTAGACCTCCGCCCTAAATTACCGAACGGCGTTACATGCAGGGACTTAGGGGTCTGCGTTTTTTCTCTAATGTAATTTTAACGACTTAAATTTCGAGTGGCTGCGAGAGAAATAGGTTCGCCGTGATCTGAGAAAAGAAACCGGGTAGGGGTGGGAAGAGGGGAGGGAGGGAGGAAGGAAAGCCTACGGAATGCCGGAAAATCGAGAAGCGAAGAGAAAAGAGCTTTATCCGAGAAACTTGGGCGCCATCGCCGAAGGGCTCCGCGCGTGCTGGTAGAACGAATAAGTTCCGGTTGCTTGCGGCGCAGCAACCGCATATTGCCCCTGAAAACTACCACTCTACTGGCACGTTTTTAATAACACCCTTACGTGACCCTGCATCTCGCGCACTCTTATCGCTTCGACCTCTCTCCCCTTCTGATATATTCCGCGCGTCCTATCAATTCCATTCCGCGTTTTACATATTTCTTTGCCCATTCGACGAAATCATCCGTGATCATTGTTATTATATATTATGCACGTGCAATAACGATTCTCTCTTAATAAAATTATATTATCCCAGAAAGACATATATATTACAATATATGGAGTCTTGTAAATTGGATAAGAAAAGGCATCCGGTAGCTTAAAATGTAGCTCAAGTTTAAGACGCATGGACCTATGTCAGATATTCTTTTCACGTCTTTGCACGACACAGAGAAGACGGAGGAGAAACTGAATCTTTAAGACAACTAATAAAAAGAGATCTTTCTGGCTTTTTTAATAAAGTCAGATTCGGCCTCCACCGTCCGTCGTTTTCGGTAAAGCTCAAGCTTCCTGGAAATATATCATGCACTTTGTATGCTCTGCAAACGCGTTTTAAAGCGAGCACATTCTCGTGCGCTCGCGTCGCTGAATCATCCGTTCCAATCGCGCGTTCGGTTATATTGCGGTCGCGCTTTAACCGCGTTATTTTCGTTCGCCTCGCAACGAGAGGGATATCTAACCCCCTGATGGCATAAAATCGCCGGCATAAAAATCCAACGACGGCGCCTAAATCCGCGCCGGAGAAGATTGCGATTAGATTACCGTAACTTGGCCCGTTATCGCGCGGCGTATCGCGAAAATTCGGCGGCCTCCCGCGAGAAACAGACCTAATTCGCGAACGTACGTAACACGCGCCGCATAAAATCGCGCTCCCGTAATAACACGCGAGCCAAAGTGTATATCGGTGCGGCAGCCAAGCCGGGGGTTTATGTACCCGTATACACAAAGTTTATTCCGCTCGAGCTTTCCCCTATGTAACCATCCTTCCCTCCCCCTCCGCTCCATCCCCATCAGCCCGCGTCGCTCCGCATTTTTAATTAAAAATCTGAAAAAGCCCGCGTGACAAAACGACGCGGTCGGAAAATAAGCGGATATCAAAGAAGGGTCCGCGTTTCCTTTTTGATGCCGAGCACGCAGTGTCATATTGCGAAACGCTGCAGGCCATTGCGCCTCGCTATTGTCCCGTTAGTCTGCGAATTTCTCGCTGGACGAAGCGTTTGTGCTCGTCGCTCGCGAAGGAGAAGAGGCGATGTTCTTCGATTCTCTTATAAGTAGCCGCGACACATGTGTGTATAACGGAGACAATACGTTTCGATAATGTTTCGAAGTTAATGAAAGTTTTCGATAATTTATATTTCTTTCGAAAATTGTATAATTTAAAACTTCCTCTTTTGAAACTTCTCTAAGAAGGGTATTGTTATTGTCTTATTAAGTTCTTCGATCAATTCTACTATTTGATCTATATCCCGTTTGTGTATAATTCCTGTTTTCTTTGACATTGTATATACGTTTTCCGATGCGTTTTATAATTGTCGCAATTATTTATTTAGGTCCATCAATGCGGTATCTTCTCATTCTTATGCGTGATTCTGGATTGATTTTTCTAATGTTCTGATATTTTTCTGATATATTACGTTGAAACATCAATTCTGCTGGAGTCTTTCCCGTAGTGGTTGATGGAGTTGTGTGTTGTTTTAGGAGCAACCTGGCGAGTTTTACTTCCCAATCCCCTTCATAAGCACAATTTCCAAATATCATAAACTTCAAAATATTTTTTGAAAATATATTTTTAAATAACAAATTTTTTTTTCAAAATTCAACGGGCCTCAAAAATCAATAGCATTTACTGTACAATAAATAATGCTATAACGAAATGACAATAAAGGCGCCTTATCCAGTCTCCAGTTTTTTTAATGCGCGAAAAATGCACATGAAATATCTTTTTAATAGTTCGACCCTCGTATATTCGGGCCAAGATGGCTCGTCCATGTTTGTGTGTATGTGTGACACCCAGCCCTCTCCCCCTCGTCATTTCCCACTTGGTTATCCTCTCCGTTTTTCCCTTCTCACGACACTATCTCCACGAAACTCGTAAAAAACCCATTCGTTTGACTTACGTCGCAGCTCGTTTGTTATTACAGCGCTCGTTACAGAGTCAATTCTGGCACTCGTATTCGCGTGTACGAATCTTTATGATCATGCCGGTGAAATACGCGACCGTCGAGGAGGACAATCCGGATCGGAGAGAGATTGACAGCATCTCAGACACACACAAGAGAATCGTAGTAACGCTGTCCAGCCATCGCGTTAAGGCTTCCATTCGAACGCATATTCGAGCGGATATATACAATTTGTTGTCACCGTTTTACTCCTTTTTTTCTGGCTTTCTCTCCTCTCTTCCATTCCGCCAATTCGCTTCCAATAGCTTTCCTTCATCCTGTTCTTTCTATCCGCTTGCCATCGACCGCGCCCCGGTTTGTCGCAATCGTATTAGGTTCGCTGTTTCGTCGACGAGTTACGTTTATAACGTGCGACGTGTCCAGCGAGAAGGGGGTTTACGGGGGGAATCCCTATTTCTACCTTCCGGACTTTTTTTTCGTGATATATGTATACGAAAATAAAGTTTGATAAAAACTCAAACCATCGGAAATCTCTGGTGCAAGTTGAATTGTCACATGAGACAATAACATAAAGTTAAAAATGATAGAAACATCACTTGCTATAGATGCCAAGGTATTTATTTTAAATTATAAAGATTTTTTGCCAATTTTTTTATAAAAATGAGGTACGCGAAAATAATTTTGAAACGCGAAAAAATATGAAATAGAAAAATGATAAGACAAAAATAAAAATACTCTAATATTGCATATATCAGTATGTTAAAAAAATAGCTCCTGTCATTATTTTTATTTATCATGATCGATAAAAATTTTATTAGAAATAAAAGAGATCAGTAAAAAAAAAGTTGAAAGCAGAAAAAATTGTCAAGAAATTTTTTTTTTTTTTGGAAGAAGCATTGTCTTTTTGAGAGGTTACCGGTCCTTAAAGAGCTAACGATGGCTCCGACTCTCTGCTCTTCTGTTCTGCGCCATTCTTGCGCTATTTTTCCGCTTGTTTTCTCTAGAATGCGTCATCGGCCGCGACCGGAACGATCGTATTAGCACCGCCTTTTCTTCGTACGTTCCCTTCGACATAAGTTTATATCGTCAGCGCACTCGAATCCTTAGTCGCTTGGCGGTGTCCCGCGCTCTATTCCCTCTTCCGGTCCATCCGGCATACCCAGCTTAGAAATACAATAAAATTGTTCCTCGCGACTCTACTCGATCTCAGGGCCCCGCGCGAGACCGAGGTAAAAGGCTTTCGGAGATTTCGAGTGGTAATTTATTTCCGGCCGCGAGGGTTTTCTCTGGAGTGTGTGGCGAGAGTCACGACAAAGGAAAACTATCTCCTCGAGTCTCGTCAATGTGTCGTCCTCGGTCCTTGACTTTTTCCTTCTCCTCGTTCAACTTTGTCGTTCTTCTTACTCCTTTTCACCGTTTCTCTTTCGCTTCTTTGCTCTCTTCCGCCTGAAATCTTTCAGAGTTTCCCCGGGAACGTTTGTGCCGTCTGTTTCGTGAGTTTGTCGCCGAAAATTAGGATGAGAAATCAGTCGTCGGTGAAGTCCATTAAAAATTTCGCTTGGGAGTCGTAATTTCTCGAGCAACGATGTTCGCGTAATAATTTCTGATTTCGTCGAACTTAATAATTTTTAAACTGCTAATTGCTCATAAATTTAAGTTTTTTTATGCTTCTCATTAAATCTACAAACTCTTAGAAAGCTAAAAATTAGGAAACTAGAAGAAAGTTTAATAATAATTATATAAAAAGTTATGAAAGCTAAATTTTAAAAACCTTAAGTAAACAAAAAAACTTGCTTTCTAATTAAGTTGGATCGAATTTTACATAAAAAATATTGTTTGTGTGTCTACATTGTATAGTAAATTCATTGCCTAACTATATGTTTCTGACGAAGAAATTTTTTGTAGTATAATCAGATTTTATATTTTATTGACTTATGTACGTCATTTTCGATTTGTGCATGCCGGTGGTTTAATGTCGTCAATGAAATAATATAAATTCCAACGACACATATGTGGTAGGATCAGCCCATTGTCGCGTTCATTAATTATTATTATGTAGGACGTATGTCGGCGGCGAGGAAAACGATTTATTGGTACAGTGAACTAATTACTTTCTAGCGTACAATGGTAATTGTAACGCGCATTCCCGGTATATTAAGCGTCGCGTTCGCTCCATTGTGCGGACCATAATGGATATTATGTCATACAGGAAATATCTTTGCTCTTCGTTCACAGAACTACCGGCGAGCTCTCTTTTCCCGGAGACGCGCTCAGGTGATTTCATTCCACCGTCTCGGAGAGAATTCGTTTTTAAGCCCTATTTTTTTTTACAGCGATGCGAAAGCCTTTTAAATCCCGCGTGCTTGTGTTCGACTATTTTTTTAAAATCCCTTTCGTTTTCTTTAGCACACTGCTATTTTCAGTGATTAAGGCGGAGAAATTGAGAGTTTCAAAGATCGCGCACAATGTGCGGACCATATTCACGTATCGCAATAGTACCGCTCTCTTGCTGATATTACAATATTATATATATTCTTTTATAGATTTTTCACATCGCATTAATCACGCTACTAAGTCACATTGTCACATTGTCACATTACGACGGGTAATAACCCGTGTTATGGCGTTTTGCTTCGTGTCCCTTAAAGCGACAGCCATGTCGTCCGCGGCGTAAAAATCTGCCGGGAATCGTAAAACCGAGGTCGGCCAAGACAAAGCTAATTTTCCACGTAGCTGCAAACGAGACGTTACGCAAGCGTCCGTGTGGCACGTCGTGCGGCGCAGGAAAGGGAGATCCAGCCGCGTTTCCATTACTTCATTTCCGAGGCTGAAAGCCGCAGGACAATGGGACGCCCTCGAAAGGTTGACACGACCGAGAGCCACGGGATGTCCCGATATCGTACCGAATGCCGATGGTAAAAAGGAGACGAGTCGATCGAGGGACGGATATGCGGCGCTCCTGCGAAAATTACTCGATCCGCCAGTAATTCCGATCGATCGATTATCATTAATCCGCTCGGTCTTGAATTATCCCCGGCGCTTGAATAGAACTGCGAGACTGAAATCCGTTTAAACTATTAGTCGATGAATCGAAAACATGGAGAAGCTAAACACAATCCACGCTGTTTTTAATCCTCCTCTTTTTAAATTAATAGTTACAATTTTATAAAGTTGGATAAAATTGAAATTAAAACACTTTATCAAGCAGTGGTTAACTTCGTTATCACGGACAACCCGCCGTTCGTATCTTTCTTCATTCCTTACTTTAATTTTCTTGTGGAAATTTTTCTGATTTTTCATATACATTTGTAAACGAAAATTTTCCTCAATTACCCCAAATTTTAATTTTATTAGTATAAATTTCGGAATAAAAATTCACTATAATATCTCAAGAGTCTACCTGTAGACTATTATTCACAATACACTGAATTTTCATGGAGCTTATTTATAAAGGTTTTGAATTTGTCAATATATTAAATACAACATATACAATTCACACTACAACAAATTACCACGCGCATTTTTGCCATTCCTGGGCGTAATGGAGAATCGAAAAATCGTTTACCACTCCGACGAGAATGTTTTCCGCGCGACATGCGTCATTACGGCGTTTATTATGCATTTATTTCCCGACGCGAACTCGTTCGTGCTCTAGAATTACCATGTCATAGCTGCGGCAATTGCGTGCGATGGTATCTTCGCATTCGATTGCAGTTAACTCGCAAAGTGTTTATCTCGCACATAACTGCAGGAACGCGAGCTAAAGTTGACCAGGATATAATGGGCGCGTATAACAATGAATAAATGCTTCATTGCTTCGTAATTAGTGTTGCTGACGTACGGCTGTTGTATTATGTTAGATTGATCAGTTTAGCAGATCGATTAATGACACCCATGACACGGATAAGTTTAATTGCAAATCGGTAAACACTTTCTGTTCTATTATATAAACGGCTTTTCTATTTACACTGTATTGATACAATCAGCAAAATCCTTCTTTGATTCGATAAAAGAAACGCGAAATTTTACATCCAAAGGACATCCGTACATCATACCTCGAGTTCTCGATGTTGCTGAAATATCATTACAAGAAAATATTACGAATTTTTGGTGTCTTCCGGCGTTTTTTTAACATCAGTACCTATCGCTGCTCTCGCGCACATAACTTGAAAATAAAACGTAATGTAACTCCAACATGCGAAATGACCGGCAATAAAAATGCATCGGAATGTCATCGCTAATATTAGCTGTCGTCCGACGCGATTTTTATTACTTACGACTTTGGGGAAAATCGAGTTCCGCGATCCTTAAGAGATTCGGCGATGCCCCGGCGTAAAAGGACGAAGCCATCCTTGCACCGGGAACGGTATATCATCCCGGAAGTGAAAAATGTTCCGCTTCTATCCAATTCTTTCCCTACTTCGCAGCTCGCGATAAGAGTATTACCCGATGATATATCGCGGCGCGTGTTTACGAGGATATTAAAATTGTTTAATAAAGGCGAATAACGTATGGACGACAATTAATCGTATATCAACAAGTAATAGCAGCAACGCTGAACTCACCGTGAATCTGGATGCATAATTTTGTTTATTTAGCGTCACGCGAACGTACGGCATGATATTGTGCGTTATTTGCTAGATAGTATGCCGTTGCAATATATATCACAGCAGAAAACTTTGCGCTGATATTTGAATCTTTCAGCAAAAACGGCATAAATTATTCTTGATATCATAAGAACAAAAACAACGGACACGTTAAGTGCTGTTGCGCTCATATATTCGTTAACATTTGCTAAAATATTCATAACGTTGAGTAATCGCGCTTTAGCACATTCACGCTTGATTTATCTTAGTGTACAATTTTTAAATCTCCAGCGCAAGCGAATTTTTTATATCTACATACATACATATGTTTCGATATTTGAATTAATTTAATTCATGTACACACACGTTTCCCCCATGTTTGTGTGAGTAGTTTGATATTGGATAAATTTTCATACTTGCTAATAAGCTGCCAGGCGAAAAAAAATAATTTTTAATCAAACTTAAAAATAATTCTCTCTTTCTTTCGGCTATTTTTTTTTTCTTTTTGTTTTGTTAATGTTCGACTGACACATCTTTGCAATCGATACTTTTATTAAAAGAGTCGAATGATGAGACCTTCAGATCGCAAAATCTGAAAATATGTTGGTTATTGCAATATAAACATTTGATTATCATGCCACATGTATGTACATGTCACACTCAGCAGAAAAGATATTTCGCATATAAAAGTTCGCGAATATCTGATGTGAGGGGCTTTTTTTCCTCCTTCTCTCTCGCAGGATACTTATTCCTATCTCTACTGGCGGAAGCGAATGACGCAACGACGCGCCCTCAAAGAGAAAATCGTGAGAGAGATATACTAGAATGTCGGTACCAGCGAAAGCACTATCCCGCAGAATTTTCGAACTGGATAAATTACGATACGATCGCCGTAACCACGTAGTATTGGCCGCACGTACCGCCACGGAAAAACGCCCGATGCGATTCCGTCATTATTTAATTCAACTCGATAGCGCTGGAATATCTTGATAGTTCTGGAAAACACACCTGGAGATATTCTCGCAGAAAGAGGGAAAGAAGAAAGCGAATAACCGTTTACTTATCACTCAATTTCTCATTAATCTCGCCCAAACCACGAATGCGTGTATTATATCATCTCGAAAATAAAGGCAAGCGAAAAAAAATTCGCGAGACGCGCATCGCGGAGATTTATTTTCGATCGAAGCCTGCTAATTCAAACACATGATGAACTTATATGTGCGTGATTCGAGCATCAAATTAATTTCATTCCAGCGCATAATATTACCGATGCAAATAAAGTTCGCGAATCCTATTTTTTATCGCTATGATTCTACTTCAGCTCGATAAAATTACCTTTTTTTTACGAGGATTATAAACGGCGTTTGATGACGATACTGTCTTAGCTCTATCTCAGCCGAAGCCTTCCATCGAATTATCGTATACCGCGCGTATAATCCAGTTAATCTTTATTCAATCTAGTAAAACGCCTTTGGTATCTCGAGAATTCTCAGGAGCGATGGGGTCGTCGGAATATCGCGATTGGATATCAGAAATGTCGGGATCGAGAGAGATATCGGCAAAAGGGGCCGATCTCGTCATTATTTCATTCCGCTCGATGGTATTCGAACGCTTTGATAGCATCCGCAACGCGAAGTGTTTTCTTACCTTGTGGAAAGAAGAACCGCATGTTTGCACAACTTTGATTTCTCTCAATCATGATTTCGCGTGAGATCGCACGCAGAACTTTTCCTTCGCTTTTGTGCTCTGCTCTGCAAAATTGCTACCGCAAATCGTTCGCGCGATTTTTCGTGGAATATTAATTTTCTGGGATATTTCGCCGACGGAATGTTTCAAGTTGCTACTGCGGAGATAACCTCCGAAAGCGAACGAGCAAAAGACTCGGTTGCGCCCCCGAGATAGGTAGCAGAATGCGCGCCCGGAGCGGAGGCAGGACCGGAGGCAGGGAGTGCAAAAAAAAAAGGGTAGGAGCCCTGAACTATGTAGTCTTTAAATGTTGGAAAAGCGCGGAACTGTTTTAAAAACTGGGAAAAAGTTTTATTCCCCCGGCGCCTTAAACTCTTGCCGCAGAAGTTCACCTGCACCTGGACCCTTTACAAGGAAACTTTCTTATTGAAAACTATTTGTTTGCTTTGGCCGATCCAAGACATGCCGAAGTCGTGAACGAGAAATAATGCGATCTAACGATCCTCGGGATAATGAGCACCATACGTCGCCGCTAAGCGAGAATCGGGCCATTTTAATTTTTAGAAATTATTTTCTGTGTATGTGTGTGTTTGTGAGAGAGAGAGAGAGAGAGAAGAGAGAGAGAGAGAGAGAGAGAGAGAGAGAGAAATATATTGATTCTTCACTTATTAAAATAATAAAAGCAATATATCGTACAAAGTAATATCGTGGAATGTTAATTGCAGCTAATTTCTATGTTTCAAACAGACTATTCGCGATGGCAAATGTATGACTTATGTTTATCTCGGTTTTTAAACCAATGAGTGAGTTGAGAAGCGCGTTATTCTATAATAATGTGGCACAAATAACGAAGTTAATTTTGCATGCTGAGTCATTAAAACCCGGCAAACAGTCGAGCGCACTTCAAAAGCGGACGGTAGTGCGTAATTGGGAAAAATTATAAAACAAAGCAGCAACCACTTTAGCAGAGCAGTAACAACCTCGTGTATACCGCACTTGTAGGTCAAAACGGAACGTGCGCCTCGGCGAAAAATTATTTTGAACATTTATTTAACGACGAAGGTCTCTTCTTTGCTAAAAAAAAGCCGACACGCAACAGCGTCATAAAGTATTGCTCTCATAAGAATTAATACTACTGCAATACGGTGATAATGTATCGACTTTCATAGCCGTAAAATAATTTTTAATAATCAAATTATATAATCTTTTTACATAAACTATGTGCACGCATTGTATACTCGATAATGGAGAATAAAATTGGAACTTTTAGCTTCTCTAACAGAATTAATAGAGAGAGATATATCAAATTTTTTTTTTCTATAAGAAATGTTCAGTAAAAAACGAAGTTTTCTATTATATGATATATATTCTATTAATTTATATATTATATTAATGGCATGTACAATCCCATATATATAAATATATAAAAATATGATGTTGCAATATACAATTGTATCTGAACGTGTTGCAATATATAGAGCCTTATTATAATGAAACATTATGTGTGTGAATGATATTTAACGCAAACGAAGAAAATTCTTCCAGAGTTATGCAATGCTGCGCGTTTATGTTCGATCACGATCAAACGGCGGTGAATTTACGGTCGACATCATCTAGTCCCTAGCGATATTCATTTCGCCCTAGGGTACGCCGATAAAATATAAAATACACGAAAAGCGAGGATCAATGTAGATAATGGAATGCCAAGCGGTGCGCGTTAAGCACGGACACAAATTGGCGCGCCGCACGCGCAACAGGGCTTTCGGCCGTAAAATATTATGTCATAAATATCTCGAACTCGGATTAATGTAATCACCAAAATACCAGTCGACCTGCGCGCGGCGCGTACCGACTACACGGGATGTTCCAGATTTACCGCGATCATAACTTCTCTTCGATGCGTCTGGAGCCGAACTTTTTTTTTAGCGAAAAATTTCACAAGATGCCGTCGCTCTGTGTGTCGCAACTTCTTAATCCACATTAAAAATTTCGTGATGATTAAGTTTCGAATTGAAGGATATTGGCCCGTATTCTCAGCTCACATTTATCGCTAATTATGCCTCTAAATGTGGCTTATAAGCCTTCTGATTGGCTACAAGCCACTTTTAGAGGCACATTTAGCGATAAATGTGAGCTGAGAGTTTATTTGAATTACACGCGTTCCTGAAAATATTCATACATACGAAATTTGATGTATTAAAAACTCTTATCGAGAGATTAATATATTTATATTGATTAATATTGATTTGTAATATGTTCTTTCATAGCGCATAACTTTTCTTGCACGACTCATTATAATTTGTCATGATCATTAGAAATATTCTATTGTTTCACAATGTTTGTAAATACATATATAGTTCACTCTCATCATTAATTATTAAATTTGATTTTGGGATACAATGAATTCATGGCATATAATGGATATAATGGATCGTTGAAATGCATTTCTCGTATAATGTTAATGCTTGACAAGATGATATACATACATTGTGGATGTGTTTAATATGTCCAGTTTATTATTTCCATTATTATCATTATTATCTCGGGTGAAAGCAGTAATTCTATGATCTGTCCATAATTGAGAGAATCTTGTGCGAATCAAATTAATAATTGTAAACTTAAATGCCGCGCGTACACGATGTGTGTATTTAACGGTAAAACAGAAAAAAATTAGAATTTGTTTCTATTATTCTTATTTGTAGCAACGATTATATAGCAACTAGCGGCAGGTCGGTATTACGTGGATATATAGTTAAATAGAACAGGCGTATACGACCCATTATATACCACGGTGTGCTTAAACTGTCGTTAACGACTTGCCTGCACGTCCCGCACCGCGCGAGTTACGCGGAATCCTCCGGTCTTGTAAGCCCGGAGCTTGTAAGCAACGGACTCTGCTTTATCTATTTTTTTTTAATACCTGCTTATGTCGACCATCCGACACTATCTCGATTTGGCTATTACGAGAACTTTCTCGTTAATTACAACATTACTGCGACCTGTTGTACGCCACTCGAGCGCCGCATCGTTACTTTCTCTCTCGGTCATTTTATTGACTTACCTAAAACAAAAAGAAAAAAAAAGCATTATATCAATGTACGAGATGCTTTATAAAGTTTTATCGAGGAATTAGTGAAAAAGCAAGTTTCAAAAATGGTAATAAATCGATTTTCTTGGAAAGATTATATGTACTAAATTTGACAGGAGAAGGTAAAAGCAATACATCTTTTAATAGAGTAGCGTGATTCCTGAAATTCTAAATTATTCCATGTAGAGATAAAGTTTATTTTTACTGAATGCCATATTTTATCTTTTCGAACTGAGCGACTCAAATAAATTTCATCCAAAAAATATTGGAGGGAAACCGAAAGCTTCAAAATTTATTATAAGTTTCACGCAGACATTTTTTGTCGTTTAATAAAAAAAAAGTCTGCAATTACTTTTTATTCTTTATTATGATCGTCAACTGTGAAAAGCTATATAATAATGAGCTAAGTTTCTTTAACACCTAGCCTCTTTGATACGCTATTAACAACGTATAATGGCATGTTCCTACCTGTCGTAACTAAAGTTTCTTAATTTAGCACTTGACAGATTCGAGACTTCCCACCTTTATTTAACAAAATTGCACTCGGTTGGCAGAACTTTGTTACGCCAGAAATATCTGCTAGTTTCATATTCGCGTGATGAAATCGGAGCTATTAATGTCGTGGTGTCGCTCTAATTTCTACGAGGTTAGACAGAGATAGCAGAATATAAACTGCGAAAGAGAATTTTGTGGCAAACGAATTATAGATCGACTAAAGAGCAGGTTCAAGACCTAGTCTAATTATGAGGTATGATATATAATTTTTCAATGCGTAATATGATAAGATCTTGAATAATATCACATTGGAAAATTCTCTTGCTTACGAAGTAGTGCTTTACTTTGCAGCTGGCATTTCGTGCACTGAGAATTATTATGTGAAATAGCGATCGCGCGCCACCTAATGATAATTAGAATTTCATCCTGAACACTCGTACGGCGAGCTCGGCGTCTTGCCAGCGACGCAGAAAGGAATCCCGACTGTCTAGGAGCTAGGTTCTGCGAGCGTGCGTAAGCGGAATCTTGAAAATTTGCGATAACGAGCCGAGGCGGACGTGTTAATGGAATAACGTCGTATTCCGACTCGCAATGTCCCGGATCGCCGTTAAACTTTATTAAACTCGTCTCGCCATGAAGTCATCGCATATATTTGCAACGACATATGTATGGTTTGCGCGATTCTCGATATTTCACACAAAGCGATAATATATGCCATTAACTTTCGACTAATCAATGATTAATCGAATCAAATCTAATCCCACAGATGTTCTCTAAAATATCAGAATTTCTAATTTGTTTTTATAGTTTTATGTGCTATCATATTATATTTATGATGACAAATGAGGAAAAATAGAATTTTTCTGCAGCGATTTTAAACATTTGATAGGTATTTGAAATAGCTATTTTTAATATAGCTTTCGAATTTCGATTCATTAGATTCTTGCAATGCGACGAAAAACGCGAGCTATGAAGTCAGCATGAACAAGAGCTTCAGTGAATTTTCCACGTCGGAAAACGCCACGCGATGATGACAGAATGAATAATGCAATGCGAGATAACGTTTTAATAATAGTAAAAAGACATGTTACTTTGCTGGTAATTACGGTAGCGTCGTTCGTCTTACTTTCGTTTGCCAGGATATCTTTTTCTGGCTTTAATAGCGTATTAGCATTTACACGGGTGAGAAAACGCCGGCGACTGTTTGCACTTCGGATAGTTTGCTTCAACAATACGCTCACAACGGAGGCCTTTTCGTCTGTGTAATCGTTGCTGTGATAATAACTGGTGGTAATTAGGTTAATGGAATGACACACTGCAATTTTTTAAATTTATCCCCTCGCGTGTGATATTAATACGCGCCGTTCGGTTACTTTTTAAAACTCCGCTCGGAATTGCCGCGCTACTATTTTTTCAACAAAAGTTTTTCTCTCCGTTTACGTTAACATTATTTCACAAAAATAATGGCGGGTTTGAATAAATTGTTTTCAACTAAACATCGTGCTATATACAACAAATTGTATGAATAATTGTTATTACTCTTTGCTATGCAAAACTGTTTAAATGATTTATCGCTTGCAGGAAATTGTTTCTATTTGTGTCTCTTTTTTTTATTGTTCACATATGTGACGTCTCGGTTAATTTTTTATACCTGCGATTAACTTTTCGTCTCGTTGAATTCCAGTTTTTCCACGTATTATCAGAATATATATAAAAAAAAAAAAAAACTCGCGATGTTTAATAGAAAAATATTATTTAAAAGAGAAAGGAAGCTCCTCCGTTTAATTACATAATTTATAATTAATTAACGACAGATTTGATGACAATGGATAAACTTAAAATTCAACATGATAGCAATCAATACAAGTATTTTGATTATTCGCGTATAATTTTCTGTTCACTCGAGGGTTAAGAAGGGCACGGAAATTTATCGCGTAAAATCGTGGCTCTCAATTAGTCGAGAGTACTTCGAACTGCGAGTCTACGAGACCACGTTGCTCATATTGCACTTTGGTGTTCCCCGGCACATACTTTACGCGCGAGCGTACATACCGGGAGGCACGTAACTACGCGGTTGAAGCGATCTCTCTCGTTCTCTCCTTCTTTCTCTTCTTTTCTCTCGTTTCCACCCCTCGATTCTAGCGAAGTCCCCTCGGCCGGCCCGAAATTAGAAAACTTTTTATGTACGCCAATTTTTAACCGGCCCGCGCTCTTCAGCGGTAATTACTTTTTAAGCCTCTCTTTTGCATATTATCTTCGACGGCCTGCCCTTCCTTCTACTGTTCCCACACCCCGACTCGCGTTGTAATTTAAAATTGTATCATGCCGAAATCGCGCTGGCTAATATCATCTCGTTCGTTCTTGTCGCGCGTCGCGTCGCTCCATTACGCTGGCAAAACTTACAAGACTTCGCGTTTTGCCACCCCGCTTGTGTACCGTTTCCCTTTTTGCTGCCGACGCTCTTGTATTCATGAATTTTCGCGTTTCGGGGACGGAGAACAACACGAGGGAATCAGCTTTCGCACGACGAAGCTTCTTTGTCGCGTACATGAGCGTCGCGAGTAAGGTGTGCATCGTCATCTTCGATCTTCCAAGAAATAAAAATATATTTTAGAATTTTGTAGTTCCTGTCGCTTTTATAATGCGGTATTAAAACTTTTTCGAGCTATCATGAAGTTGTTTTTGTTTTTCGGAACAGAGCGGTATACCAAAAAATTTTACTAGAAATTTAGCCATTTGCCTTCACCAAAGAGAAGATGCTTTTATTTTTCTTTCATTCAAATTGTCCTGAGATTCTTTTCTTCATCAGAGAGAAGTTTTTGCGTTAAATTTGTTAAACCTACATAGATAGTAGGAACTTATTTAAAGTAGAAAACATAAGATAGTTATATCAGGATAAGAAATTTTGATATCTCGCAGCGTTCGTTACGATAATACTTTTTCAAAATAAATTTCAAGGCAAGTCCCAGATAAAAATCCTGCCGACGCTCATGACCGCGCGGACTTTCCTCGACTTTTTTTTTCGACGGTGGATTTCACCCGCGATTACGTAATTATTCTTCGCACGACGGACATTTTGTTCGGCCGTCTCGGTGGGATGCATTTTTTTGCCGACGGTCCCCGGTCGGTGTTTTCGCTGGGGAATGGAAAATACATCTGCTAATTTGCATAGTAAATTTGCGCGGTGCACCGTAACGTTTCGAGGACTTCGTCCGCGACGAAAGAGGGGGAGGGAAGGGGCCTGTGGGATGGACGGTTGTTTGTGAACCCGTATACTTCCTTGACCCCCCCGACGTCACTCCGAAAGTATATTGTGAAAAAAAATCAGTGTTCGCGAGTTAGTAGAGCGCGAAATGAAATTTATTCCGCGCGCGCATGGACAATTTTTGAAATTCTTTTTTCACATAGAGTCAATAAACGAGAAAATCTTAGGGAAATTTCGCGTTTATTTAGTGTACCGGAATACAATGTTGTACAACTTACAATTAGTAGTCTCTAAAACGGTTTACTCGGTATTCGTCCGATGTAATGTCTTGTATTCTGTCGGCCTGATATACTAAATTTATTCAATTTACAAAAATTTGTTATTTTTTATATATCTTTAATTGCTTTAAAAATAACAAATTATTAAATTGATCATTAATAAAGATTTAGCGGCACAAATGGTATATACAATAAAGTTAGTTTTATTACCAAAACTGGTCTTGTAAAAATCTAATCCATTTATCTGTGGATTCACTTATCCAATTTCATCCATATCCAATTTTGATCAAGGTTATTCCTGCTTTTATTATACTTCGATGCTTCACTCTGAGTTCGGAAAATCTTATGTGACTTACTTATCTTTGTCATTGATAGCGAAACTTTGATTAAACGATGGCTCGGTTTATCAGAACGGACTGAAATATGTGAGATATCCCGCGAGAATGAAGGGTCACATCGCAATAAGACGCGTCGTTACGTTTGCTCCAGTTTGCTCGGCACACGAGGATGAGGGAAGTATTAGCCGCTATACAGCGACTTGTGCTTTTCTCGAGGATTCTTTGCTATCTTTCAAATTATTGTTGGCCACGCCGGCATTGAACTAGCGCATCGAAGCACGAAGGCAACCAGATCCCGCTACGGGTGCTCGCCTCGTCGTCTGGGAGAGCCGTGCTGCCGCTTCCGTGTCATTTCGCGCCAGTAACCACGAACCGTCTATTATGAAACCGGAAGCGTCTGGTTACCGGCGTGGCGTGGCGTGGCGTAGCGACGTGTCACGGGTCCGCCTGCTGATTTTTCCTCGCTTCATCGGTAGCACGGTTTCCGTTTCGAAGCAGAAACGCGATCCTCCAGACAATACGATTCGTATTTCGGAAAATCGACGAGACAATACCGTACGAAACTTATTTCGCGCAGTCTGTAATCCTCCTCGCACCCATATCAGGCTCGTTTGACTTGTCAATTATTTCTGTTATCTTCGATTATTAGATTGTAGGTCACTTCGGAGCTGTTCATCTATATTAATTTCTTTGATACGTATCAGTAATATTTAACATATCTTCTTCATCATATCTAATTTTGATCTGAGAAATGGCGAGCAAAAAATAAACTATTTTTTTTTTCAATTATTCATTTATTTTATATGATTGAATTTGTAAATTCTGATTTCACGTAATGTACGTAACGAGATAAAAAAGGGAATATATAAAGAGATTGTATGAAGAACCATGTCTTCTATAAAAAATTCGAACAAAATTTTATTTACAGTTTTACGTGTTGTATAATACGGAAAATATTTGAAGACATATTTTAAAACATATGTTAAATATATATTTATATCACACAGATATATAAAATACATATCCAAATACATTAGGATACGCGACACGTAAAATTATATATCGAATTCTGTCGAATTTTTTATCGCGAATTATAAATCGTCCCAAGCGGACTTTAGACAAGCGATATACTCATCTTCATTATATTGTTATTTGTTTTTTTATTCTCTCAATTTCTGATTATATGTACTTATCCATATTTTGGTGCTTATATATTATATTTGTCCCCTACTTTAACAACATACCTATATTTAATTTTTCTGTGTATTTGATATTATTATTTTTTTCTTTATATTCAATTTATCCGTCTTTCAGAAATTTATCTCAAGATAAATCTATTCATCCATTCATCTCTCCACCTGCCTATCGATCTATCTTCATTAACCGAGGCCTAAATTCCACAATGCACCGTTCAGTCTCAATCTCCGCCGTATATAGTGTGATATAATCTACGAAACATTAAAAACGATTCTGCTAACCAAAATCTTTTCTCGTGTCAAATGTCAGGTGGACGACACTCTCGCGTCGATGCCGAAAAAGACGCTCATTCGATATCTCGACTCTTTGATGCTTGACGGAGAACATTCCTCTAGAAGCTTTAACAACAGCTTGTGGAATATTACTACATAATATCCCTCTCTGTTGTATTCTGCTCTTCATCCCTATAATATGACAGCCGGCACTCGGGAGATTCTTTCGCCTTTCTCTTTTTTCTCATTCATACTCTCTTGCCTTTCTTTCTTTGTTTCTTTCTTTCTTCCTTTCTTCTTTCTTTCCTTCCTTCCTTCCTTCCTTCCTTCCTTCCTTTCTCACTTCCTTTCTTTATAACATAACATTTTTCAAATGTGTTTTTGCCCGAACAAAAATTCAACGGGGGAAGGAGATCAAGTGATCTCGCGCATTCCCCACTATTGTATAAAATCCTCACGAGCGGACTATCGGTTCCGGGATAAAACCGAAACACCGCGTGTATGTTTGCAACAAATCGAAATGGCGTTGCGTGTAGGTGCCTCATCATAATGATCGCTACAAATTTTTGCACGCCCCAAAAACATTCTTCCTGCCTTTCTCTAATATCTTCTAACAAAGCATTATTAAGTTTAAAGGTAGTCAAGCCTTTTCGTCGTTAAAACTGTAAGGATTTGAAGATGGAGTGTTCCAATAGATAGTTTTCAAGCAATTTTCCAAGTAATTTCATTCTTTCGAAAATTAAAATTTATTTTTACTGAATGCCATATTTTACCTTTTCGAACTGAGCGACTCAAATACATTGACGTCAAGCTTAAACCCTTATGCAACATCTATAGGAAATGACAACATTTCTGCATATATGGTATCTATTTTTAGTTGATCAGTGTCGCGTGTTCCACTTATAACAATCTGTGACCGTACAAGTTTATGATAATAGCACGAGATATAAAGTATCGCCTGCAAAATCGGCATAACTTAAGAATCTTTGAATCGATTAAATCTTTTGATAATATGTATAAGTTTTGTGACAGACAAACGAATAAATACTTTTACATTATTATATCGATATTATATTAACATTACTGTTTTATCTTTTTGTTCCAGGTAAGTTAATCAGTTAGTCAACCTTGCGATATTACACGAAAACATCAAGGAGTAAGTAATTAAATATAGTTACAAAATGAAATTGATAATATATCGAGAGATATATTAATAATGTATCGAGAGGAACCATGTATATTCAGAGATTATTCGAGATATCCTTCTTTGAAACGTTGTATCAATAGTTATAAATTGACAGATATCACCTGTAACGATCGCATTGATTAACATCGCTCAGATGTACTATTGTTGCGTGCAGGTGCCTCATCATAATGATCGCTACAAATTTTTGCACACCCCAAAAACATTCTTCCTGCCTTTCTCTAATACCTTTTAACAAAGCATTATTAAATTTAAAGGCAGTCAAGCTTTCGTCGTTAAAACTGTAAGGATTTGAAGATGGAGTGTTCCAATAGATAGTTTTCAAGCAATTTTCCAAGTAATTTCATTCTTTCGAAAATTAAAATTAATATCTTCTAAAGCGCCATATTCTAAATAAACAAAGATCTAAATTAGTTATTTTATGCAACCTTGCATATGCAAAAGTTATCTTATTTATACAGTTTTTACGTAATTACTAATTTTGAACGCGAAATGTTATTTTGGCATTTATTGAATATCATTTAAAAAAAATAGGCGATCCTCTTTTTATTTCGAGTTATTTTCGCGATATGATAATTGATCCAATTACTTGGTCATTGCACTTTGCAAGTCTATTTTATATTTAAATTAGATGTCTCTGTTAGTTTAAAAGGCTATTATTCAATATAATTTGCTCGTTCTCGTTTCGTATAATTAGAACCATTTTTCTAATTCATAGCTTTTTTTACTGCTCGTAGACTAAACATTATTTATG
The DNA here is from genome assembly GCA_963971435.1 of Lasius platythorax. Lineage (NCBI taxonomy): Eukaryota > Metazoa > Arthropoda > Insecta > Hymenoptera > Formicidae > Lasius > Lasius platythorax. The sequence goes on along the minus strand of OZ020539.1, from coordinate 10,485,349 downwards.
TTTCAAGTACGTGACATGGTAAAGTTATCGGTTGCATTGGAAGAATGAATTTAGAATAATAATTATGCTTAATAGATTGTGTACATGATTTTTATTATCACGGCTATATCTATAATTACTTAGCGTAAATAACTTTTACGCGCATAATCGTGCATTTCTTTCATCGTCAATGCACTTTGATAATACGTTCGTTATGGAATCTAAGGACTGCAAAACTGTCGCGCATAAAGTGGGGTCTCCTGATGAATAGCTGCGACTCAACGGCCGACTTTACTCGAGTTAATTAAACCCAACATCGCCGCGCGAGACTGCACTTTCACGCTATCCCGCTTCCCATTCCGTAATTCTGATTTGGCATTACATGTATATTGGCATATTTGATCTCCTTCCCGGATCTCGTTTTATTTCGAGGTTTTCGCATTTGCGATTCTTAATGTGGAGCGGAACGTTTAACTCTATGGTATTTTCGAAGCTGAAGAGCAAATGTATTTTGATAATTCAAGTTTCAAGTCGAAATTCTGTGAAAATTCAGGAATTAAAGAATAAGATTCTAGAAAAATCGGAAATTAAAGAATAAGATTTCGTTACTTTGCATGTATAAGTCTTAGGTAATTTATGCAAATTTTTTTAACAGATTTTTTAAATTAAAAAATTAAAAAAAAAAATTTATTAACCATGTGATATAATTATACCGTGTATAGTTTGTATATTAATATCATAAGTTGTTGTAATATGGTATCAGCGGGATTGGGTTTGCGCCATACTAAAGAAAATGTTGAGTCTTTAACAATGTTGAGTCTTTAAGAAAGTAATCAATAAGTTTCAAGGTTCACGAAACTTCTTTGTTTGTTGATCGCTTTCTTAACTCGGCGGAGTTTGCTCTGAGTTTCTGAAACCGAACGCAAAATAGTTTACATTAATAAAACCATAATAAAACTCCTTATAAGCATTCCGAGAGTGATCTTCGTTTAGCAAAATGGAATTATTAACATTCTTTCATTGAGAAAACAAAGAGATTTTAAGTATCTCGACGGACAGTGTAAAATTACGACTAGACAAAATATTGGTTTTAAGAAATTAATGAATATTATGTACTATACATAAATAACACAGTAAATTTGCTAAATTTTCTCGAATTTCTATTGCAGAACTTTGCGTATAACTAGGACACAAAGTTAATGCTTGTTATTGTACTCTTTTTAATACTCGTTGTAAATTATGCTCTAATGTTATCATATATTAATATATCTAACGGTAACGTAAAGTATTACGAGTGCAAGCCAGAAATTCGAACGACGCGCGCGATGTATATTTCGGGAGGATATTTTTTCCTTTTTTTTTTTTTTTTGTTCTCGCGTCGCGATCTTCTGTTAGGAGCGCGCTGGCTTTCAATTATCGCGAGCCACCCTTCCTCGCCTTCGATCCGGGGATATTTTCGTTCTCCCGCGATGTGCTCCTGCTCTTACATTCTATTTCCCCATTTTTCAGCGCTCTCCCTTGTCCTCCATTCCCGCGGGTAACGAGTGAGAAACAGGCGTAGTCGTTTTCGGCGGAGACGTCGACTTTGTCGTCGTTCCCTCTCGTTTATCGGGGAACGTCGATCGCCGTCGCGAGCAGAGAAGACTGCAATTTTAAAGCAAGACTTTCTTCGCGCAGTTCTTGTCTGTCACTCTTTCGTTCTCTCTATCTCTCTCACGACATCACCGCTTGTCCGCCTCTTATCACGTTTATCATGCTTCTCGTTTCTGACACGTTTGCGCGAAAGTCATTCCCAATCGATAACCGACGTCTGGCTGCCGTGGTTTCGTAAAATGCATACGCTGAAGAGCATCTTTTCCTCTCTTTCTCTTCGTTCGCTTACGATGATGTTTTCACGGATGAATACTTGGCATCGCCAACAATCACGCCTCTCTCTCTCTCACACACACACACACACACAGCCAGATATTTTCTTAGATTTGTATTAGATTCGTATTCGCGAATATGTCTGCTCAAGCGGATGCTATCGATCGTGCATATCACTGCAACCGATAAGCTTATTGCATTTTGCGTTTAAATTCACTGTTTCGAGTATCTAGATGGGTTCTAAATGGATCGAAGTTCCACTTTGATTGGTGAAGTAATTGAATACATATATTGCTACTTATTGCATAACTTTTTAAAATAAGATAGTAACAATTTTCATTTATTGCAACAACATATTTATTAGAAATTGGTTAGTACGAAACATATCGCGGCATTCTCTAAATTTTTATCTTAATTAAATATGGATTTAACATTGAATTTTTAACAGTGAATAAAATTTGTTGCTATATTTCATTACATTTTCAATTTGCTAAGACTTACTTGTTAGCGTTAAATTATTGAACCAAGAGAAACTAGACAAAGAAGACGTAATTCACAGTTTCAACTTCAACTATGATTCTGCATTGTTTGGCCTCTACTACCTGTAATTTAGAGATAGCGCACAGCTTCTTGGACAATCTATATACTCCAGTAGTAGGTCCCTAAGAGCATTGGGATAACGTCTAAACACAAGGGAGCGACGATGACAAGTATTTCGATTAATTCCTCGGGTTATTTCGTGCCATAGAATTACTGAACATTTCGCGAAGCTTGAAGAAAGACAAGCGTACGTTACGAGATATTTCTACTTAATGTACGGGGCATCTTTCACGAAGAAAAGAAATAATGCTTCTCTTTCCTCTTTACGCCGCGGAGCAACGGATAATTACGACGATAATTACAATGAAAGTAGCGCACGTCGGACAGCAAGTGTATCTTTTCACTCTGCTCATCCTTTTTCAGTCCTATCTCTGCTCGAGCCTTTTTTTTTTAACCGTTGTATTTTTGTAACTTTAATTATCACGTGTTTTTCCTCGCAATTCCGGGCTACTGGGATTTTCTCTACAAACGGATATGTATATATGTACAGTCGGTCATTTACTGGCGAGCCCATTTACCGGTTGGCGTACTAAACGTAGTTATTCACGATAGGAGAGGCTCAACGAGCCCGTTCAATCTCTATTGGGAATTTAGTACGGCCAGCTAATTTCGGAGTCTGTTATCGACGTCGTAGGATTTTCGACTCCCATTTATTTCTGACTTTTAGCTCGCCGCGCTGCCTTCTTCGCTGAGCGGCCTGCAGCCATAAAGCGCCGAGATATTCGATGCAGATAAGATATTTATTAGACCGTATAAAAATATGAAAGGGGGGAGGTATATAATCCGGGAACGCTTGTTGAGCGATCGATCCCATTCGCGTGTCGAAGAGAGATCCTTATTACGACGAGAGATTCAAGGCAGGAGAAATTTCATTAGTCCTTCTGCTGCGGACCTTTCTTCGTAAGCTCGATCATTCCGTTGCTTCATCCCATTCGATGATGAAACTTGCCGAATTGTCGTTCGTCATATGACGCAAAACGAGAGAAACGGGACTTTTTCACATTTAATGCGCCGAAATTGATTCCAATCCTATTTAATCTTAAGCGCTGAAGTTCAATCCAGTTTATTTTAAGCGTTAAAGTTGAATTCAATTTTATTTAAGTTGTGCATTATCGAGAAAAAAGGAAAAATTTTATGCTCGGCTATTTCTAGTATAAAATTTTCATTATCGTTATTGGTTTTATTTTAATTATTACGAGAAAAAAGTTGTTTAAAAGAGAGATAATATAATTACAAAAGAATCTTTCTATTGTACGATATAGCAGTAAAAATTAATACCAGAATGAATTTGTTTAAAAAGATATAAAATTTTAAAGACATCAAACTAACAGAACAGTATTTTGTCTTTTCATTTTCATAATAAACAATATCTTGAGATTTCTAGAATTTGCATCATGAATCGAGAAACTGGCACCGTAAAATTATAAGATGTACAGGACGATTTGTTTATTTATTAAGGCATATAGAGAAATATCTCGATATCAAAAAGAGAATACGTACTCATGCAAATCAAACACTTAAGAGGAAACGTTTCCAGTGAAGTCATATGATTCAATTAAAAACGGAAGTAATTGGATTACTTTACCAATGTTGTTTGCGATCTTCAACGAGCGGCATTTAACTTCTTTTCTCCGGCGATAACTCTCAACCCGTTTTAAGCATCCAATTATCGTTTATTGCGCTTACGGATCGTATATTCTTCTTTCGCCCGATTATTCATTTTCCCGTTGATTTTTTGAATTGGATTTCCATTAAAAACTGTCTCTTTTTCCTTATTGCTACAAAGTCCCTTTGCTTTTGAACTTCTTACCTTATGATTATTTTAATCCCCCTTTTCACGATCTTTCTTTTGTCCCTTTTACAATTATCCGTAGAAAAAATCTTTTTATGTAGATTTACTCCATTTTTGGAGCTCGGTTACCAAACGGAATAATTTATTCTACATTACGCGATTATATTTATATTTTAAAGTAATACAACATTAATTTTTGAGATAATTGCTTTAGTTTCATATTTTATGCGCAAAATGTTCTGTAATATATATATTATTGCTGTATAATTTTTGCAAATGTATATAATTTATTCTCTTAAACGGGAGCTGTTAATTTATGCGCGATAAGCAAATCGAGGATTAGACGCGCACGACGTTGAAGAGATATCTTTTCATTTGAAAGACTCGCCGTTTTAAGCCGTTCAACGGAACAGTCCCTCGCGTGGAAAGTAGATGGCAGATTATATTTGCCAGCGTCTTCACGCAAACGTGCTCCTTTTGCGGGAACGACTCTCCTTCAGCTCCGTACACTCCGTAATAGTAACATTTGCCGCAATAACAAACAGAGTAATAGCACCATAAACCTCGCTCGGAACACCCCTCCGCGCCTTTCCCCCAAAATATAAAAATATGAAACGTCTTTGTTAGAGAGCTTTCACCGAGATCTCCTGCGTTCATGTTCTCCTTTGCCTTCTTCTCTCTTCCCGCACTACCGGTTGTCTTCCTCTGGTGCTCTCGGCCATTCCGACTCCTCTTTTTCCGCTTCTTCGTCCTGCTAGGTCGTATCATTCTCCTGTCCCGTTCGCTCGTTTTATTCCCTCGTCTTTTCCTCCTCTGACGGTCTCTTTCACCTCTTTTTTTCTCTCTCTCTCTCTCTCTCTCTCTCTGTCTCTCTTTCTCTCTCCTCGTCATTTCTCCACACTGAAATTTTTATGGCGTGTCCAATTTCCGACGTGGCTAATAGGCATTAAAGCTGACGGACTGACGTCCTGCTCTCTGTTTAAAGCACCGAACGGAACAAAAAAACGCGAACGAAAATGGGGATCTGTGGTAAAAGCGAAATCGCGTATGGGAGATGGAAATTTTATTCTCATAATATCTAAAGTATCTTAATTTCATATTTCTTGAGAGAAGGAGTTATACTATTGTAAAAATTCATATCTATTTTTACAGCGTGTGAAATAATCTCTTTCTTCGAAGATAATATTTTATACGAATTTAATAGAGTTATTTCATTAAAGTTATAAGATGTAATGAGATTTATTGTGAATCAAATATTTAACAGTTTTATAATATTTAAAATATTTAACAGTTTCTGTTGTAATGATATATAGATTGAAGCTCGAGAAAATCAATATATACTTGCGTGTTTTACATCTATTTATTTCTTATAAGCATAAAATGGATAAAGTGATACTTTAATTTTTTAAATTTTATACAACGAGAAAATATAATTTGAAGTGTTTAGACTTATGAGATAGTTTTGTTTTTTAGGTATATCCATTCTTTTTGTGACTTTAGAAAAGGAATGTTCGTTTGGATGCAGCTCATAATTTGTGCTTTTATTTTAATCGCGGCTCGTGAATTCGCCATTCGAACGCGTTTGTACGGCGCAAAGTGGATCCATTAGATACCGACAATCCCATAAATTTCTACTTTGCGCGTTCGGGTGAAGTTTTTGAATCGACGGCGACGAGAAACGATTGATCGTCGGCGCCACGGCGGGGATCGATGACATGCACCAAGTAAAAAGACCACCAGTCGCATTTATTCCCGGCACTTTGCGCTTTTGGCTCCGGCCGATGAGAGAGAGGGAGAGAGAGAGAGGGAGAGAGAGCGCAAATCCGGGGAAAATAATTAATTAAAAGTCGGCGCACGCTTAATGGGTTACAGATTAATGCTCGATGTTGCGCGGCGCTGTTTACTCTACAGCGACCGAAGTAATAAATCAGTGTCTTATCGGTAAAGGGAAAGCTCTCGTGGCCAACGTTAAGAATACTCATTTTCAAGACGGGGCGCTTCTAGTTTGAACGTCGATCGCGGGTGATCGATCCTCGTCATCCTACGACGTGAAAAATTTGGCGGTGAATCCGCGACCGCATGACGTGAACAGTTTTGGCGAGAATTCAACGATATCGCGTAACGAAAACGAGGACAAAATCGCAATCCGGCGAGAAATGAACGTTTGTAATGAAATTTACCTCCAATCTAATTTCCAGTGATATATGTGAACTGGGAAAGTTCGTTACATATGTCGAGCGATTTATTTAGAGCGATGACGTTTATTAGATTTATTATTGCTATCATTCATTTGTGAATGTTTTTTTTCTCGATAATGGTAGCTGTCTGAATTTTTAGAAGAAAGTGTAACGTGGTGCGATTTTACGGTATCGACAATTTCGGAAGCTTGGAAATGCTTAGAAATTGCTGGTGAGACGTTCTCTCCAAGTTTGGACGAGTTCTACCGCGAATATATATATATATCAACACAACTGCGACGCGCGTGACTATCGAAGCGTTCGCCGTCGATGACGTATTTTTATAGCGGAGATGACTTACGCCACCGCTGCCGTTTCCACTCGCGATTCTTATTTCACCCGCCGGGCGGGACGCAGACGGCGGAAGTTTCCGTTTCGCGTTGGGGGGCGTCTGTAAGTTGCCGACGATTCCATACATTTCGCCCCGGCTCTCTCTCTCGCGCGCGCGCGCCTCGCAATGCGAATAAACAAGTTTCCGAGCCTGTAAGTCAAACGTCCAAACACGTCGTTGCAGTTTCGTGCCGCCTCGTCGGAGCGGAAGTTACTCGAATATCGCGAAGAGAGTTTAACTCAGTAGACGTCGAAAGGAGAGAGGGGGGGGGGGGAGAGTAGGGACAGTATAGGGACCCCGGGGGGGATGGGCCATCGATTTTCCGCTATTACATTTCCGTCTTGCGGCGCCTCGAAATTCCATCGGAGCGACAGATATCGCGGTCTCGCGATCAGTCCTCGCCGCTTGTATATGTAGGACACTGCGGGATAATTTTCGCAGGCTTGTTTCGTAATACCCGCGTTACGGGTTAAATCGAATAACTCCCGCGACTCCTTATCCGTGTACCCGGAGCTAATGCGGAATTTCCCTAACGCCGCTTTCTTAATTACCGTAACGCGCGCGCGCGCGCGCGCATACGCCGTTAATAATCGCGCACTTCGTCAATTTTCCGGGTACCATGCCGCCGGCGCGATCTCGCCGCGCGATTACACCGAGCAGTTAATCCTTAACTCATTTAGATCCCCGACACGTCTTCCGTGTCTCGATGGCACGAATTTGGATGTTTAACTGCTAAATACACGGAAGTCATCGTAAGATGGTTTAATGGCATTTCATAAAAATTCGATACCTTAACTTGACAATTTTTGTGAAAATTCCATAATGCCGATGACTGTCATGGATCGATTTTTATTATTGTGATGACGTGAAAATAGACAAAATTGGATGCAATGTTATGGAGAATGCTGAAAGTAATTCTTTTATGAGAAGATTGTCACATACTTATCATGTAGAAGAACTAGACTTTATATCAGAATATTTTTCATAAGTACTCAGATATTTGTTAATGTAATAAAAAGAGAGCAGTTTACTTTTATGAATATTAAGTGAATATACTCTTTGTTTTATGGTTGTCCACAAAAGATTAATGTTTCTTTCTCAGTTTGTGAAACTTTAAAATACTAATCAGTTGTAATTCAAAATTTTTAATTTTATGTTAATGTGTCGAAATGTTTCTAAATTATCTTAATTATTAAAGCGGTTTTAATTTTTTGCAATATTTTATAAATTTATTTAAAGGCACAATTAATATCCTGAGAATTGGAAATGGGAAATGTACATATGTACAAATTATCTTTATGACGTCCGGGGGGGATTTGTAACATCTCTTGCGATCTACGTTTTACATTTATTTAAGTGTTGTTATCTTTGATATGTATGTTTTCCTGGGCGTTAAAGAGCAAAGAGATACCTTCGTAAATTTAATTGGAGGAACGAAAGTATCGAGACTCAATTCAGTAACACACTCCAAAGGTTTTAATTGACGTACTTCTCTCGATATTTTGCTCCCTCGCGGGACTGCACCTTTATTTCCCTGGAAATATTCAGTAATAAGAAAATACCGCGCCCATGTATATATCGCGAGCACGAACACACCTCGCCGCAATAAATCACGATTCACCGAGAGATATCGAGCGCGCATATTTGCTGCAAGCTCCGTCCTTATCGAGGGACCGCGACTACGTAACGACACGCATCGCATTCAAGGTGTCCCCCTTCTTATCGTTGCCTCTTGAGACCTCCGAGGGAGCGTTTTATCAATTTTTTTCCTCCCTCCTTTTCCTACCCCTCCCCCTCTTTCGTTGCTCTCAACTCTGCCTGCCCTCGACGCATCAGGACCACATAGCGCGAGTTTTCGTGACAAGAGGACGGTCTAGACATTGATTGAAAGCCTCTGCCTAAAGCGCTTGTCCTCTCCTCCCCCCCCTCTTTCCCCTACCTCTCCCTTCGTGCGTCAATCGCGGCTTGATTAAATTTACGGCTGATAAAAAGAGCCAACGTATGTAGCCGCTACGTTGGCGGAGAAAAGGCTACGGCTCGTAAAGCACACACGAACGCTTTTGTCTTCGGGGGTTGCGCTTCGTCGTCGTCCATCCGATCTCCATCTCTCCTACGTCGCGATCCCCCTCGTCCCGGGATCGCTCTCAAATTAAGGACCGCGCCGTAGTCTTAACTCACGTACGGCACGACGTCGTACAGCGAATGGTTCTCTTCGGTTCGTTCGCTCGCTCGCTATACTCCTGCTGTTTCCTCGCCTCTCGCATGTATGGTCATTTCATTCTATTTTCCCTTGTAAGCTACCTGCTGGTACTCTCGGATACCGCGATTGCGATATTCGCGAATACGAGAGAAAGAGAGAGAGAAAGCTATGTCGTAAAAGTGGTTGTTGCTCGTTCATGTATTATCGCGCTTGCGCGCACACATGTGACTCTCTCTTTCCCGTTTGTTCTTCTTCTACTTCCACGAAATTCCTTTACTCCCTTTGCGCCTGTGTCGGAATTTCTCTCTCCATTTTTGTTCGTGCTCGTTCGCAATGCGATGTCGTGAAGCGACGCGTTACTTTTTACTTTCCACGCGGCTGTAAAAGCGGTTAATAGCTCCGGCTGGATTTTCGGACGATAGTAAAGGGAGAAGGGGCGGAACGTGCAGACGACGCTATCGATACGCGCATCGAGGACACGGGCAGCCCGGCAGCAATCTTCCTCTTAGCGGAAGTCGATGGAATTTCCCAGATTACTTCTAAGACGCTCTCGTCACGAGAATGGACTGTAACGTTTATAGTTGATAGAGCAGAGGAGGAAAACTTGAAATACCAATTCAATTTATGGCAATAATTTTGTTTAGTGTATATTTTAATTACGCGTATATTTTAAATACGAAGACGTACGTTGCGCTGTTATTAATATCGGAAATAATATAGTTATCGTAAAAAATAATTTTTAATTAAAACTTTGATAGAGAGAAAAGATCGTCTCATTTCGAGCTCAAATACAACGTCGAGTGCAGCAGTAAACTACATATATGCATTATTCTATGCATTCTATTTCCGTCTAATTAAATCCTTTATCCTCTCGAAAAAAGCGACGCGAAAAAATCACAGGAATTTCCTATTGTCGACACAGGGCGGTAGCGACATCTCATCACAGAGATCACTGTTGTGGGATGCTGCGTTGCGCTTTTACGCGGGAAGAACGTTCGACGGGATACGTATTCCCGCACGTCGAATGCGTACATCTGTATGCATCGGCTGCATCTGCAATTACAATTGGGCGCGCAATTCTCGAATCCATTAGTCACCTTGCAACGGACACGGATCGGTTTCGGAGTAGTCCGTGAAAAAGCACGAAGTGGCAGTATTGGAGCGAAGCGATCGGTACGCTAATGACTGGGATTACTTCTTGAGAGATATTGCGTCTTCTTCACTCTTTTTTTTCTCTCTTTCCTCTCTCTCTCTCTCTCTCTCTCTCTCTCTCTCGTTTTCTTGGCTCTGCATTTATTTCTGTTTCTTTTTCCGTCTTGATGCCTCGCGGGCCGCCCCGACGAATATCGATGAGCCGGCGCGAGTACTGTTCATTCGCGCGTTGCTCTTCTCCCTCACCCTCCCCTTCGTCTGAGATTCGTGGGAGTCATGTCACGCTGCACCGACCGGATTTAGATAAGGAAGGAAAGGATGTTGAGAGCGTCGTGGATATACAGAGAAGCGACGCTGCACGAAAAAATACGGCGATAACTCTGGGTTTTTTTTTTTGTAGCTCTGTACACCGTGCAATTTATGAACTTCTTTTAATTACGGATTTATTTTTCACACTGTGCACATAAAAAATATTTGCGATTTGTACACACTTCAATTACATATATCAATTTATTATTTTTTATATTATTACTTTAGCGCCGAAATTGCAGGAACGCGTAGTCATGTGTTTGCAAGGATAACAAAGTAAATACAAAAAATTAATTAAATATAATTTCATTGAATTTGAAAAAGTAATGGAAATGTGAAAATTAAGATCGCCTGTAATGGGCATCATTTTTTCACCGATCATCAAGATTTTAATAAATTTTTTACTTGTTTACTCGATCTGTTTTTATTAATGTACGTATCTTTCATAATTGGCGTATTTTGTATCCACTCATGTTCGGAGAAACGAGATTATCGCGAATGCAGATATGGTTATTGATTTTAATTAATTTATTAATAGCTTAGTAATCAATTTATTTATATTATGCTACACTCGAAAACACATAAAGTTATCGAACATATGCGCTTTCTATTCAAAATGCATTTATTAATAGCGGATAATTATATTATAAAGATATATATTTATAAAGATATATATTATAAGATATTATATTTCCTGACTTTACATTTGTTGAATATTATTTGTAATTACTAATACTACTTTCTTTCTTTCTCGAATATTTTTATAACGTGCACAGAGAAAATAATCGTAAGAATTTTCAAGTCTTCATTTTTTATCTTATAAATGATAGTGTTAACGGAGTCTGAGCTCTACGGACCGGACGTGACTGTGCGAGCACAAGCTCGGTAGAAATCTTCTTATTCGCCGCCAAGATATATCTCGCTCTACTTTGCATTTTCCATCATGCGCCATTTTGGAGCCGTCGGTTCTCCGTGTCCTTTTACATGCGCTTCTTCCCCTCGGACCTTCTCGAGCAATCTTTACTCCTTGCGAATTCATGTTAGTAAGATTTTTGCATATAACTCAATCTTGTTTATCCGTATAAAACGACAATCTTGAGACTTACCGTCAGAAAAAAAAGGTCACCCAATATTATAGTGTGATAATAAAAGTGTAAACTGTATTAAAGCTAGATTTTCGGCATATTATTCGAGGGAAGCTTGTATTGAAAGAATATTTCGTGGCAAGCACGTTCAGGAAGATTACAGACCGATCGTATTCGGCGTACGAGTCTTCCGGCTATAGTCTTCAATGGATCAAATCCGGAGAGGCAGCGCCTTATTACTGCGGGTTCGCGGTAATTCAGCCGAAATCTCGCTACCGCTCATTCCGGATCGGCGATCGGAAGTAAATCAACGAGCGGTAGTAATAGAAGTTGCGATTAGTCGAGCGAACGTGACGCACGAGCGTGACCTCCGTAAGAGCCAGCCTTCCTTTTCTTTGCGCGCAATACTGCCTCATTCTACTTTGCATTTCCCATCATGCGGCTCTTTTGGTCCGCTCGTTCCTCCTTGCACCCTCCTCGCACCCTCCTCGTTCCCCTTTCGCGTTCTCTTCCTTGAGAAGTGCTCTTTCTTCGAGCCCGACATTCTTCCTCTCTCTTTCTCTCTCTCTCGATCCTTTCCTTTTTCTCGCTCAGCGTCTCCTTCCTCCCCTCTTTCTCTCTTTTCCACCACCGTTCTCTCTTCTCCCATTCTCTCCACCACCCCTCTCTATCAATTTATTTTTCTCTCTTCGGAGCAGTGGACCGCGTAACGAGCAACGTAAATCAATCGGCTGGCATTGTGGCTTCGTTTCTTCGACAGTGGTTCTCAATCTTTGCATCGAAACGACATGTGAAGCTTGTTTTATTGAGCTGAAACTGCTTCTGCTTTCGAATACTTTTCCATACATTTACATTTTTTGTCAAATTTGATGAGCTAGTTGTCTTGCAAATTAGTGTAATTATAAGGGGTTATAGATATATAGTGTTGTGCAAATTTTATTTTAAAGTAAAACGCTAAAGGAAGTGATTCATAAGTACGCGATTAAATATATTGATACATTTATATCACGATGATGATAATGGAAATTACTTAATTAGCTCACTTTCTCAATCATGAGCATTCACTGTATATAGTATAGGTATATATAGTACTGATAACATTAATGTTTCTTGTAATTACTTATACTTAATTAAATATATTTGTCATTATATATTTATCCTAAATTAAATATATAATAAAGTAGATATAGTTAATTAAGTATGTTCTCTCTGATGCAATATTAGACTCCTTGATTATTTAATATTTTATTATTGATCACAGAAATATACCTAATGATTGTATATTTACTTCGGACATCAAAGATATTTTTGGACGTTTCGTGACGAGACTAGACGAGACGAAATCCGATTGAGACAGATTACGTAATTTTAGATCGTGACACATTGTTCTAGTTGTCGTTTTTTCTTACATTACGTTTTTAACTAATATCAACTAATATTATTAAATAATATTAGAGATACGAAAGTGAGAGTAGAACAAGTGTCTCAAAAAGAAATAAATATCATAGATTTACGGATGGCCAACGCGCCAAGTTGTTTTTTCAGAAGCTGTCTCGTCTATAAAATATCGAATGAAATTTTTGACTCCGCACTGGCTACACGTGTCGATTCGATTTTCGATTTTCAAAGGTCGGTAACCTGTGCTGGAACATTGTCCAATTTGCAAATCGGTCGATCGCGCGAGAGTAGGAGCGAAAAAAGATGGAACGGATAGGAGAAAGGAGAACGAGACGAAGACGATCGTTGGCTGCGATCTCGCGGAGGGTGAGAGATATCTTCGGCCAGAGACGTGCAAAGTTGAGGATCGTTTTGCTCCGACTTTCTACTACGTGCCGAACGCTTTAAGGAGTTTGCCTACTTTCAGAGAGACGAGAGCTCGCCAGCTTCTCGCGGAAATCGAATATTTTCAACGGCATTTTCCTTTGCTTCTCTGTTCCGCGGCCGGGCGAGGAAAAAAAAAAAGGAGAAGCGAGGTATCACTTCTGACTCGTGTGACAGAAGTTTCGTCGCGACTTCTCTCGTCGCTTGTTTCCGCTTTGCCGAACAATCTTTTCTTCGTGCACGATGCACGGCGCCTGCGATGTCACACAACGCGTTTATTCCGTGAAATAATTTTCTTTGTTCATATTCAGTATGTTTTTAAAGCGTTATAAATTAAATTGCTTAATCTTATATTTGTTAATTTTATCTTACACACACTCTGTGCCTATATTTCTATTTAATTATGGTTTAATTATTATGGATCCGATCAAAATTCACTTTAAGAATGCGTTTTACCGTTGCGGCTGTTAGTAAGGCACAATAAAGGGCCGTCGCGCCGTAAAGTTCCGATCTTAAGAAATATTTGACATGAGCTATAAAGTGCTTAATGCGGTCTCCTGAGGAAGAGAGTGTGCCGAAGGATGAAATACGAAATTACAAGCGCTTTACGTGAACGTGAACGTTATTTAATGGCATATCTCGTGAACGGGTATGATAGAAGGCATCGAGGAACAAAAAGCGAGGGACGTTTTTTAATACAGTAGCTAATATAGGATGAAATAATATATTTTCATAGTGAATGCAGTTATGATTATAAATCAGTTTAATTTTTGTGGATCTTTAATGAATATAATTAGAGAATGATTTTTGTTGTCATTAATAATTCAACGAGCTTGATTTCCATTTAATTTCAAATAAACAAAATTTTAATATGAGGATTGATTGTTACATCAAAGTAAATAAAAAAGAACGATGAACGATTGTTTTTTTTTTCATTCGAGAAAAATCAGTTTTACAAATTCAAAAAATTTGTAAATGGAAAAATATGCGATTGACCTGGGATGCTCGTTGGATATATCGACAAACTTTCTGACACACATAAATAAATTCTGGCGCATAAATTTACGTTGCGTTATTCATCGCAATCTAGGTGAAACGAAGTAAAAAGAAAGAATAACTATCATCCTCTCGACTGCTTTTCCTATGCCGCAACGCGCACTGTTAATTCAGCGAAATTATGCGATAGTGCTTCAACGGAAATAAATAATTTATATCACGCGCCGCACATTTGACTCCGGTTATAAACTGGTTAAGGCGCGCCTGTGGAGAACGTGCCGAAGAAAGAAATACGAAATTAAAAGCGCTTTATGTGAGCACGGCTTTAATACCGTGCCTTGCGGTCCATGGAGAGGGAAAGACGTGCGGGGGAGAGAAGAGAGGCTTGTGAGGGCGAAGATAAAGAGGACCAGTCTGAAGAAGGAAGAGAGTAGACGAGGCTGGTTTATGTAAGGTTCATGGGGCTGGACCTCGTTTCGGCTTGACTCGAGTGTGCGTCCGGCCTCGACGTCTTTTTTCCCTTCCTTTCTCCCCTCTTCTTCCTTCGTGTTCTTTTTTTCCTCTACCTCCTTGCCCCTCAACTTCCTTCTTGCCCATCATCTCGCCCATCTCGTGCTCAGTTTGCGCTCACTTTCGTTAGCTCGGCCGCTTAATGCGATTTTAGAACCTCGCAGCGATTTTTGTCGAAGAGCGACACGCCGTCGCGATTTGCCCGGTGATTTTTCGATGCGAAATTTTGCTCGTACCAACTTTAGATTGACTCACCGAGATTTAACGGAACGTGCGATTGAAACTTGTAAGGATTTCTATGATTTCACTCGATATATTTGCTTCTCTCTATCTTAAAAAATAAAATAGAAAAATATCTACCTGGAATTTAAGAAAAAAGTTTTATAAACAATGGAAATTTTTGGGATCACGTGCGAAAATTGTCATTATTGAGAAATGACATTTATGATGATTTGCTGAGAATTTTGAGAGCGTGGCAGATCGCGGACGAATGGACTTTCGACGGTTCGCTCGATCGAACGTCTCGTCGAGATGGAATATTGATATCGGTGTTTTATTTCGGCTCGCGCGGTGCAAGATAAATTCGTCAAATCCACGATTTGGCGACGATGAAATCCGCGGGATTAAATTATTACAGAAAAAGCACGCGCAAAAACGCATACACACAAACGCGGGAATCTGTGCAACAACAATCGCGCGCGAGGTGGCTATAACTTTCTCGCTGCATTCAATTATTCCGATGCGTTCGGCCAACTAAACCGATTACTCGTTTCGCTCGTAAAACGAAGATACGAATAACGACTGCACGTAATAGCAACATTACCGTCTCGTTAGAGTGCGAACGAGAGTAACCGATCGACTTCGAGTGCTTCTACATCAATTTCTTTTCGAGCGCTACCGTTTGTCCGGCGACTATCGTAAAGCCGATTTTATACAACTCATCCTTGATAATCTCGCCCGAAGCGAATACGTTAGACGAAATAGCTTTTTTGAAACAGATCATCAAGAGCGAACTGTTCGCCAACATTCGTAATTTTTAATTTTTATTTATCTTATCCTATAAGAAAAAATCAACTTGTAAAATTGACTTTAAGCATTCTGGAAAATCATCTCTTTCTTTTTATGCAAGAATTTATCTTTTACAGTCTAGATGGTGGCAATCTTTTGATTGGATATTTAAAAAAAAATCAGAAATAACTACTTTAAGCATCGTCGATTAAGTTGAAAAATATGTTTGCGGGAAAACGACTTTTCGCGATACGCTCGTAAGCTTGAGGGACAAACACTATTACGATATTCTAAAGCGGGCGAAATTGCATCCTGGAAGCGCAATAATTTGCTCGGCCGAGCAACCCTGAGATGGCGGAGGAGTCTAATACACATAAAGATAGATGTACGATAAACGAACGAAACGAACGAACAGTGAATGCGAGCCTCAGTTGCTTGGATTCAGTTTTATTATTCATTTTTTATTCCTTGACTCGATATTCAATGCTCCAGTTAACATTTTTAATTGTTATTTATTTATGAGCAATATATATATATATCTGTCTGTGTGTATGTGTGTGTATGTGCGCTGAATGCGCATACGAATGTTTAAATGTCCGCATTTATTGTTCACTCGTGCATCCTTGTATTTAGGCGGATAATGTTTGCCTTCGAGACGATAAGAAAATATTAACAGGGACACGAAGGTTATTTCATGTGATAGGATGGCGGAAGGCGGAGGTGTTAAATAGGCCGCGTTAGCCGCCATTACTTGCAATTCTCTATCATTAAGCATCCCTACCGTTCGCCACCCTTATTCCCCTTCCTGCAATTTGTTCGCGCATCCCTAAGCTCGTTCTGGTTCTCGCGTCCTCGTCGTCCTTCTCATCCTTCTCTTATTTGTCCCTCGACGTCCTCTGTCCTTCTCCTGCTTCTCTTTCCGCTTTCCGTCACGGCCCCGCCCTTATTATTTCTCCTTTTGCTTTCGAACCGGTGCTGCCGGATTTGCCCTTGAGGCTCCATACTCTATAATTCTCGCATCCTTCTCCGAATTTGTTAAAGGGGAAATTTACATGGTTCACTCTATCTTGACGATCATCCTGAATAAATTGTCCGAAGCGAAGTGGATTGTATACACATAATGTTTCCACGGAAGTGATCACATTCTCTATTTCCCTATGATTCACCTCAGATGATTGATCGAAGCGAAACATCTAGACATTGCATCATACCTGGTAATCCCGCTATATCAAGAAATATTCTGGATTTAAGAAGTCAAATCACCCCGGAAAAAATATATTACGTTGTATTATACGATTTTTTAATAACGCGTTAAAAAAAAATGAAACTTGTCCATTCAATCGTTAAATTCTGTTCGGTTCATTTTGGTTCACGTGCCATAAAATCATCGAGAAAGAACCGTGTAACTTCGGCTTTACACAGGGCGGCAAACAGGGATCAGCTTTATATTTACCGAGAAATTCTTATGGATTACTCTGCCATTTTTCCATTTCGCATATCTTTTCTCGTGCGTATTTGTTTCTTTCCCCGCCTTGTCCCTTTTCTCTCTATTCTATATATCGCCGTTCGTCCTTTATCACGCGCCCTCGCTACCGGAACAAATAGGAATTTCAGCGGGCGGTGACGGGCCAGTAAAGCGCAACAAGTTGAGCTCCAGGCTGTATCGCAAAAAAATATTTGGGAATTAAGGGGAGAGGAAGAAGGGCGCGCGAATCTTATATTTATCTCAGGGATAAAGGGAATTCTGTGCCGTGCGAATTTTGAGGAGAGAATAATATACATGACATCGCGAGCCTAATTTCGCATATTCGCAACTTTGCGTCGCGCTAAACGCATCCGAGACGACGAGATGGAAAATAAAATATTTACGTAATATCTCGATGTGGACGCACTTAACGATTTCCGTTAATGAGAGATTCTTTGATCAATTTTGGGCAGTTGCTTTTTAATGAAGACTTGCTGGCTGAGAGCTAATAATTAGGCTATCTAAGGCTTCTTTGAAGTAAGTAATTGAACGAAGAATAAAATCTTATTTTTCAATTAATTTTAAATTAACATTATTTTTCAATTAATTTCAATTGCTTCAATGTGAAATGTAATAAGATTTGGCGATTAAGGAGATATATTTAATGTGGAGAATTATAAAAGCTTATACAGCAAGTAAACGCGTCATATCTTTTCGTCTTAGAAAGAAGAAAAATGATTCCGAATTGATTGAAACATTAAAAAAAAAACGACGGATATTCATTCTTCGCACTGCATGTTAATTATTACACATCTCGTCCATTTTCTAAGTTCCTACTTGTCAGGGGCACATCGAGATCTAATTTTTCTTCCTGGAAATGAAGGAGGACAGGTCGACGACTATAAATCCGCCGTACGACACTCGCGTGATGACAGTCGGATGCCAACTTGACGTGGGTCTCGCAATTACACACGATTTGTGTGTGAGGGTGCGGCGCGTTAAGGAACCGTGAAAAACGAGTGACCCGTTTTTTTTTCTTTTTTTCTTTTTTTCTTTCCATTGGCATTCCCTTCTTTACGTCGTCGCTGGATTATCCTCGCGGCCCATCCAAACCTTTCCCTCCTTCGATGCTGAACGACGAAGCACCGAGCCGCGAAAGTATCTCGTCGCGTTGAAACGACTTGCGAGACGTCGCCGAGCGCTCGTAAAAACGCACGATACGCACTCGACTGTACGTCTGGGGATGCTTACGATAGTATCGAAATATCTGAGGTGTTGTCAAAGTAACGCTGCCATGTGTCTTGGATACTGATTATTTTTTGACATCGATACATTATCGATGATTTTAGTTATTTTAAAAGGGGCAGTTCTTCTAGAGGTCTTGTTTAGATTATTTATATACATGTTAGAATATCTATACTAAATTTACCCAGAGGGTTAACTGGATACAAATTTATACAGATAATTAAAAAATCATTTTTTTTTTCGAAATATACTATAGATATCTTACGCAATATATAAAATATATCCCACACTTATACATATACGCCGATCAATTTTTGATTTCTTTTAGCGAAAATTTTCAGTTTCTTCATTTATAGCTTCAAATATCTCGAATTAAAATTAACTTGGAATCAAGGAAGAATGCATATCTCTATTTGGATTCTCTTCTGCAACTTATCGCCAAGTTTCTCGTTTTTAATCGTTCGTAATTCAAGAATTACAGACATTTTTGTCGATGAAAATTCTACCTTGAATTGTTCAACACACCCGTCCGTGGATGAAGGATGTAGCGCGCAGTAATGGAAACAGGATATTCCGTGCAGAAATTCCTCCTGGGACACGCTGTATTACAGCTCGAAACGGTCGGCTATATGTGTAACATCAGCACATTCCGGCCATTAATTTGTCGTGTTTTGTCACTGCCTCGTACCGCACCCGGGAGTCGCATCTCCGCTCGTTCTTCCGTCGCTTTGAAGCAACGCGGCGCCGAGTTTTCGAAGTGGATAATTACGTGCCGCGCGGCTCCCTCTCCCCCCGTTTGTCGCGCGCGAAAACGCGCCACTTGGTTCCGTTCCAGTAAGCGACTCTCTTCTTATTACCGGGAGGAACTTGAGCCATCGCGCCGCACGCCAAAAAGTGTGACTGTACATTTCCCTCCGCGGAAATAAATTATGTCGCGCACGGCTACGTCGTGCCCGTTCGCCCTGGAAAGCGAAACGCCGGATATAATCGCGTTAGCGAAGATGCTCGCTTCCCCGGTTCTGTCGACCGAACTTTATTTCCATAATCGCGCCTGATTAAGCAACAAGGAAATTGTTTATCAATCGAACGATGCTCCCCGTTGCCGGATCGAGAGAAGTTACTTTTGCGAGATCACGGTCTCATTTTCTCGGGTAAATGTGTTCAACATCGCGCAAAAGTGGCCGGCCGTCGTGTCAATAATGAGGCAGTTTAAAGAAGCTTGTTTTTCGATTTTACGCGAAATTACGTTTTATAATAGCGCGTCGCGAATGATGGCGTAAAAATTCATGGCGTGTTGCGCTCCGAGATTCAGCGGGAATATTTGCGTAATTTACTCGACATTGTGCTCGTTTGTCGCCGCGCTGATAATTCGACATTCATAATGTCAAATGAAATTTGCTTTGTGCGAAAATTTAGTCCGAGTCTCGTCCGAGCCAGTGAAAGTACTGTCGCATTTAATTTCATCAGCGATATTAAATCGACATTAAAATTATCGTCGCCGAAATTGCCGGCTATGATTATAAGGGACGCCATCGTAAAGAGAGAAAAGAAAAAAAAAAAAAGAAGAAACTACACGTCGCTACGTGAAAGATTGCGATAAAAGATTCGATACCTATCACGGTATAATTCGGCGCGCGGCTTATAACTTATAACTACGCGTCGTTAGCCCAGCACACATTCACGTTTGACCATCGTGATATTACACGGGCACAGATGGCGGTTCGTATGGGTTCTCTTTTGTGAGAACTAAAACCTGTTCACCCACCGAACCCGGTGCTTCTCGAAGTCGTCGAAGTTCCGTGCGCGATCGTCTTCTTTGTTCGGCCCCGGCACTCGCGATGCATACCGGGTGACCCAATTAATCTTAGCGAACGGCGAATTGACGACCGCCTTGTCGTGATAAACGGCGCGTAATTAGAATTATGTACCTCGTGCTGTGATTAGACCTTGATGTGCATCAAGAGTAGGAAAACGTCATCAATCACGTGCGGCGCGATCGTAAAAATGCTGAGATTGCGTTGTCTTTTACATTGCTCGATGAAACGCAAATCGTGTAATTCGCCGGAAGATGCACTTAAGATTGGCATCGCGTTGCGACGTCTACTTTATTCGAAGACGAGCGTCTTGCGATTGCAATTTTCGAAACGCGACAAGAGAGAAATATTTCTTTCATCGATACATTTGAAAATCTATGTTTCAAGAAATCATAATTAATCAAAAATAATACTTTAAATGAAAGAGCACATCTCATGACACATGACACATCACTGAATGCAACGTTATGAAATACGTGTAAAGAATATATTCAATATTGTGATTTGTACAAAAATCTGATCTAGCCCAATTTAGCATTTGTCGTTCGATCGGTTATCATGACTGATATCGAGTCTGTCGTCATATCGTGAAAAATGTTCATCGAAGTATCATCTAAACACACGTCAAAGCGATAACATCATTTATGCATAATCTACTCGCAGATAGTTCGGCTTCATCCCGGTCGATCGATGCACTACTGCGACTCTCGCACTTGCTTACCGGAGTCGGTATGCATAAAGACATTTGTTCTAAGTACATGTGACTCGCAGTTGCGCGCGGGGAATCGAGAAATGTGCATGGTAAAAGACACAGATGCTCGCGATACGACACGTTTCTCGATTAGATCCGTCGAGGAGAGTTCTTTCCATTCACACACACACGCATGTACACGCGTCTTTACTTCCAAGTCCAATAAACACAAATCGAATAAAATATGTAGGGGAATGCGTAGAATATTTGTTTAATATAAATATATGCACACAAATGTATTTAAGCATATCTTGCTTAAATACATTTGCGAATGATTAATGTATCATAATGCATAATAATATTTATATATGAAACCATTTGCATAATAACATTTACGTTGACATAATTTATTTGCATTTTTCAATGTTTATTAATTTATGTGTTTCCACTCTTTTTTTTTTTAAGTTAAAAAGTTATGCTTTTAGAGAAAATATTGACTAATGTATCGGCAAGCTTTCGTATTCGACATTGACTGAGTAGAAGTATCGATGCTGCGTTAAATCGGATCTCTGCATCTCCGGGAACGCGCTGACATCGTAGCGAAGGGAACCAATCCACCCCCCGTGTGCACACGCGAATGTGCGTGTAGAGAAGGTACGTGTATACGCGAGGGCGCGAACCTGTGTACGAGGAACCAACACCGCGGGCGCTCCGCGCGGCGGAACACAATATTGCGGATCAATAAACCTCAATAAAGTCAATTTCTGTCGCGGGGCATCTGAATACGGGAATTTTGTATTCCGCCGGCTAGGCAGAGCCCGGCCGGGCGGCGCGTTCGCGCCCTGAATACAGATTAAGTATATATTTTATATCGCAACTCTCTCTCTCCTCGCGCCGCGCAACGCTGACTCGCGCGTCTCTCGTTTTCCGCGCGCGTATCTCATCCCGAAGAAAGCGACAAAATAAGGAGGGTGCGCCTATAAGTAGAGCTTGCTTCCAAATCCAATTTTTTCGAAAAGACACGTGTAGATGGTATAGTGCATATTTGGGGAGACTATTTTACATAGGGATATCTTGAGACACGCCAATTAACTTCTTAACAACATTGAACATTATGTATCGTGTAATGAATCGAGAGAATTTTTCTTTTAATTTTAATAAAAATCAATATAATGAATTACTGCGAAACAGAAGATTGCTTATTATTTTCTCTTGTTTTCTCAAAAATATTTCTCGGGCAAAAAATTTTAAAGTTTAAAAAGAAAGATCGCTTAAACGCATCTACGGATTATTCGAATTTGCCCTCACTAGAATATTCTTTACAGGTTTACACTTATCTGCGTTGTATTTCGTTAGAGAATTGTACATTGTGAATTCAGTACATTTTGCACAAACTAGTTTTACGGGTACTCGCACGCGGCTCCTCAAAATGCACGTTGCGCCCCCGCCTGTCGCTCGGTAATTTGTTTCGTGGGAACGCGCGGGGCTTTGAAGGGCCCACCCTTGGCGCGCAATTTTCTTGACTCGACGTACACGGTGCGAGGAATATCAATACGCGTCGAGAGAGCGAGTGAGAAAGAGAAAGATGCGCGTCCCGCAATTTTGCCAAGTTCCGTTAATAAACACGACGTGTCGTCGTAAGTTCCGGGGCTCGTATACGAAACGAAAGACGCAGTTTTGAGACGAAGTTTCTTTCGCGCGGTTCTGAGAGACACGCAACACCCGGCCTCGCATCTCGGGCAACTCTTGCGCACGCAACTGCAACTGCGGCAACGTTATCAGGTGTAACACAGAAACTGCAATTGCGCGTGCAGCAACGGTTGCAGCAATCGATCGCGCGGAAATAGAGCCCGCTCTCTTATTCGTGCAGTGCCCGTGCACGCAAGATCTGGTTATTTTGATAATTTCCGGTTTAATCTGTGTCCTATTTAATCCTAATGTGTACTTTAAAATTTAATTTATGTCATTTTCATTCCGTGTTTATATTTCAAGTACATCTCTAAAAAGAAATGGAGTATTTCGCTAATCGTGAAACTTGCATCGATTTCTCGAAGCATTTAATTTTGTAACATCCGAGTAAGCATTTTGTGTCAAGTTATATTAATCGGCTTTTCCTGGAATATATTTCGGCTATTTCGATGAATATTACGTCAAAACTGGAAAGAATATTGGATTGCTTTTCTGTATTCTGGGACGGAAGCATCATAGAGATTTTCGTGCGACGAAAATGTCTCGTTTCATTACCGGAGGCCGTTAATGGAGAGGATGCTTAAAGACTCACATATCTGGTTACGTATATACGAACAGGATGGAAATGCGACATCTGACAGCTTACTGGCAGGTCAGCGTCCTTCGCGCTTTTAATAATTTGAAATGTCCGGCTAAGATTTGTCCTTATTTCTTACGCGAAGCTGTTGTGCCGCGAAGGAGAAGGCCGCGTATTACATTTTTCTTCTCGCACGCGGATTAAATCCAGGTCACTGGTCATATTTCACTTCGTAGTGCCTGTGTACTCAAATTACATGGAAACAATATTCTTCCGTTGCGTCATGACGTGCGGTGCCTGTCGTATACGCGTTTTAACGTACCATGCGCGACGATGCTAACGATATTATTACGCTAAGTAACGCGGAATTATGCAATGGTGCAATATAATAGGAATTATATTACAACTTTAGCATAAGCTTGAATTATGAACATGCATGTGACACTGCAGTGCGGCAATGTTCGATTAATTTTGCCTTTTACGTGAGAATAATAGTTGTTTGCTTACTAGAGAAATCTTTTTATCTGAAAACGAGATTTTCAAGAACCGTTAGTAATGAAAAAAGGCATTTTATATTTATGTAAACATATTTTAGTTATACAAAGCTGCCTCTTTGTAAATTCAGTCTTTCTACAAAATCTACGCTTTTTATAAAATAATCTAGTTTCTGCAACATATTAAAATTCGGTTAAAAAATTTAAATGTAAGAGAAGACAGTTTTGTGTCTCATTTAATCTCTAATATTAAACTAATTTCATTTAAACGTACTTCGTCGAGGCTGTAGGTCTGTAGGTATTGGAGAACGCAAATTGATTGGATGGTAGAACCAAGTTTCCAACTTTTTGTCAAGCGATCGTGTCCAAATGAAAGTTTTCTTCCCTTGTTAGATTCGGTCCTCGTCGAAACTTCGCGGATTATTTAAGAACAAGCCCATTGGGCCGCGCGAATTTGATATGTGCGCCAAGGAAGGAAGCGGCAAATGGTCCAGAAAAAATAGGGAATGGGTAGGGAAAAATCTTGCCGAAGGAAGGAGATCGATGGGAACAAGGAGCGAAATGGAGAGACGTAGGGGAAAAGAGGCAGCGCGCGCGCGGATAGAATGAGGTTCTATCGAGCCAAGAATATTACCGTGAATATTGCGCGCGCGTGTGGAGACACACGCGTGTCTATACGGCACCAACACCAACCCCCGGAGAGCCGGCGGGCCGAAATGTTTTTCGGGGGTGGCTCGAAATACTCGGCCGACGGCCGTAAAACTACACGGCAAAACACTTACAAACTATTGGCCGTCGGGGCATTAAATTCGGCTCACGTGCGATATAATCCGTCCCCCTTTCCTCTCTCCTCTCTTCCCCTCGCGTGTATACGAGCCATAGTAAATAACTATTCGCGCCCGCGCGTGTATTCCGATGCGCGCCGGCCCGAAAATGTGCCAATGTGACGCACGTTGCGTGAATTGGGATCGCGGACAGACACGTTCGCCGGTTGTTACTGACGAGGGAATGACGACATTTCTTTCAGCTTAATGCGAGGGAAAAGGCACCAGCGTTATTTATGATATTTTCCGACAAGATTTCTGTTTCCAGATGAAGAAATCATTATTATATTGCGTTAAATGTTAAAGCGTGAAAATATAACTGGTTCTGTGTGTACAAAGAAAAAATGAAGGAGTATTATGTACCACGGAAAAATTATATGTGATATACATATAAGTATAAAGGTTAACACATTACTTTTCGGAAATATTTCGGTTATGCTATGCAAAGCAATATGATATATAATACCTGGAGCTTCTCTTTGGATGAGGTATCTGCATGGGTTAACGCTCGGATTCTTATGCAAATTTTTTTCATACGAACTATAATCTTATATTTTTGCTGTTTATGCTACATTAAAATTAAATGGATGTTTTCTCGGTTGGAAAAATTTATTTGAAGAGCGTTTCGCGAAGAAGAAAAAAAAGGAAAAAATATTTCACCTATACTATTTTTTGCATAATGTTTACGAGGCCGCGTGATTGGTGGACACGACGCGATGTGATTTCGTTTCGCACCCGACCGCTTGAAATATTTCGATATTAAACGTATTGCCCTTTCTCGAATTTGCTAGAGCGTTTAATATTTATAACATTGTTATGTCATTTGCGCATGCATAAAACTGGATAATGTACACTTACACGCACGTGCTCAGCGTGTACACACATATTCCCGACGGATCCCGGCGATGTATGTACGCAAACGCGTTTTTATTGTCATTTATCCGCTCGCGTTTGCTGGCGACGAAATTTCGGTCATTACATCTCGGGCAATATGTAATTCTGCCTAATTTCCCAGGCACGAAACGCGAAAAGCCGCTCGCGTATGAATAGATTCGAATTAGTCCGTAATTAGCCCGGATATTTTGCGCGATATAATCGGAGGAAAATTTTGCAGCTTTCGTCTGGGGATCCGCATTTTTTGTTTTTACCACGATGTTTGCTATACGAAACATTGCAAAGTGCGTTTGCCGGCTTAATTTAAACGGCCGCGTTTTCCATCGACCACTATCGGAACGAATGCGGCGCAGCACGTTGATTTTAATTAAAATTACTAACTCCCCCGTGCTACACACTAACTGCATAATTATTTGACAATTTGCCGCGCGGACATCGACGCGCCCGGCAAGTTTTATATTCGCGATTGCGATGATACACGGGCGTGTGCCGTCATTAGCGACGATAAATGCGGAAAAAGCAGCAACGCCGAACGAACGTTAATACAACCGGGTATGCGCGACGTAAATTAATTTATCTGGCAAACTGTTATCGTGAAATTAGTCAATTGCGCACTAGAGTAGACACAGGATTACTCTTGAGTAAAATCGATGCTTTCGCGTTTCTTTCGTCGAGCGTCATAGTTCGCGCGTTTAACGTGTCTCTATCTGCAGGATCAATTGCGCGTACTAATACACGACTAAAACAAGATTACGAGCTCGTTAACAGATGATGAAGATCATCTTGACATATGAGACCCGTGCGGCTTAAATGTTCGATCTATCTCGCTAAGTTGAAGAAAGAGAGAGAGTAACAAAATGTTATTGTGCTAGATATAATTTTTCTATCAGACGTATAATTTTGGATTTTTGTAATTGGCTGATGTCTTTCCTGGGATTATTGAGAAAATAGTTCTTCGAGAATAATGAATTTCAATAATGAGTTGTCATTCCTAACATATACATGCGTTCGATTGCATGCCATTAATTGAGAAATTTCTTGCTTCTTTCACACGGATAATCCAAAGAGTTTTTTCTTTTTTTTTTATTCCGACGCAAAGTCGTCCTTGCTAATGCAATCTTGCTCCATCTCACGGCCTCACGATAACAGAGTTGTCCCACGCAAACTTTTATAAACTTGTTTAGGCAGTCAACTCTCGCGACTACAAAATCTCGCTTCCGCTTAAGTTCTAAAAATTCAGTCGGGATTACACTGATCCATGAAATATTTACGCGCTTCGCAGCCTCGTGCGAGATTACGTGTGACCCCGCGCGAATGATCTTGGACGGAAGTTTCTCCTTTTATGAGAAAAACGGCATTTGCCAAGTTTCGTCGTAAAAGTGCGAGAACAACGAAAATCGTATCGCAACGCGAAACCCCGTGAATTTTACATACTCCATGCGACTGCTTCACTATTTCAGATGGCTCAGCAAATCACGGTGTCTCTCTCATCCACCTCCTCTCTCTCTCTCTCTCTCTCTCTCTCTCTCTCTCTCTCTCTCTCTCTCTCTCTTTCATTCTTCTCCTGCTCTCTTTCTCTCTTTTTCTCTCTTGCTTACGCTCGCGAACGCGCAGTCAGCAGCACATGCGTCGTGCGCGCTCTATTATCTATATAGGGTGGCCACTACAAACGGTGTGGGGTCGGAACAGAGACAGCTAATTATTTAGACACGCTTGGATGCCGTCCCATCGATCACTCTCCCACAGGTTCTCTCTCGTTTCTTGCTTACTTCAACTTCCGCTCCTATCGGGTCAGTCGCGCATACACGTGCACACACGTGCGCACGCACACACCGCGCGCTGGGGGTTAAACTATAGGAGTCGGTTACCGACGTCGGCGAGCACGTAAACATATGCATCTCGCTTGCATCACGAAGGAAAACAGTAACCGACATTTTTATGAAAGTCGGCAACCATTTATTTTCCTAGATAGCCGCCCGCACACGCTTGTTGTTTGGCATTCTTTATTAAATTATCGTTTCGCATCATATCTGCCGTTTATAGCGAGATGATGAAAAATAATAATCTAAAAGATATTGGAAGAATTATATGTAC
The DNA here is from genome assembly GCA_963971435.1 of Lasius platythorax. NCBI lineage: Eukaryota > Metazoa > Arthropoda > Insecta > Hymenoptera > Formicidae > Lasius > Lasius platythorax. Next base: position 10,457,676 of record OZ020539.1, on the reverse strand, counting down.
TTTTCTGTGTATTTTGTTTCTAAAGCTTGTACCGAAAACTTTACAAATATAGAATTCACAATGATGGGAGACAAAGTATTTCTTGTCATCCTTCTTTTTATTAGTTTTTTTTTACATATATATTTCCCTTATATTAATTATAATAGCATTTCAAGCGTGCTCCCTTATTCAAGTTTAGGAGTAAGCAATGAACCTCGAAGTGTCAGCTGTCGTTAAAAATGCTGACGCGGTTTGAGAGCCGCAACTCCGAAGACGGAACGAATTTTCTACCGGCGGCGTTATTCATCAAACTGGTACTACGCCTTTTTCGAGACACTTTGTGCATGTGTGTGTGAGAAACGTACACACGAAATACGCATGTACACACACGTGTCGGAACATACAGCACAAGAAGGTGGACGCTTAGGTGGTTTCGTGTGTTCGTAGCGTAACCGAAGGCTCGCGCTCCGTGAAATTAAAATCAACCACCTTTAACGCTGCAATCTCTATTCTCCGAAGGCTTTTCTCGTCGCCTTTTTTTTTTTCTTAGGGACGTAACCAGAAGGGTCGTGAGACAATGGATTAACGTGGCGTCTTTCTAGAAACGCGTGATATTACTTACGTAATTAAAAGCATTTGTACCATAGCGCGTTTTCTATTACACCACAAAATGCGCTGTATTAATCGCCGATCTTGTTCTCCGTTTTTTTCTCTCTGCGCGATGTGTTTAAGAGCGTAACTTAGTGGAAAACCTTGATAAATTACATGTATGCGAATGGACAAAACAATTACATTTATTATTACGTTAAAAGCAATGGATAATTTGCTTTTTGGAATCAAAGATAATTGTTTTAAATCAACTCGCGTAAACGCCAATCTAAAACAATTGTCAATTAATATTGATATGATTGTGTATGTGTGTATAATATAAAAGATTGAATAATAAGTATTTATCAATATTCTAACTTTTATTTTTTGGAAATAAATTCATAATTTTAATAATAAACGGAAAAATTAATGACAAACCTATAATTCGCATATTTGATAAATATGTATATTAAAGTTACACGCGCGCTCGCGATATTAAGATATTGCAGTCAATATAGATTTCAACGTGATATATATATTATAAATCACACAGGAATAATAATCGATATACATATAATTTCGAAACAAGTAAGGTAGTTTTGAGACAATGCAGGATAACTCGACTTTTTTTTAAACTGTTTATGTAGCTTTATTTATTTATATGATAGTATTTTAAAATTTATATTTACAAAAAATGTATTTTTCAGCATTATAACATACCTACACATATAAAATGTTGAAATTTTTTGAACATGAGTATTCAAATCTCCCTTAATATAATAAAAAGAGTTTTTACTTTTATGAATAGCAAGTAAATTTATTTTTGAGTGTTTATGTTCTATGATTTTCACTCTTTTAAATAAATAAAATAAAAATTAAAATATAGATCTCTAATATTTCAGTTTGCAAAACATTAAAATGCGAACCGCTTAATTTAGAATTATAATTTTTCTCAAGTGAAGAATTGATTATTTTTATATTATTTTTATGTTAGTATGTATCTCTAAATTACCTTGCCTCGCGGGCATTATATTTTATGGGTCGTAGGTGCGATCACCGTTGACGTAACGACGCTTTAAGACGTATGTAAACGTCTCTTATCGAACGCGCGCAGCAGGCAACGTTCGGATTCGCGCCCGCGGCGGTTTACCGCTGGCTTTTACTCGCGAGGGTAAAGTATCCCCGGTCTTTTTCTCGATTGCGTCGAAAAGACCAAGAGAGTGCGCCGGGCCGTTTTCTCCTCGTCTCTCGTTTTCGCGATTTTATATCGACGTGCCGTCGTTTATTTTGTATGCGTAACGTAAGCCGCGAAATGCCCGTCGCGCGTGAGACACCGAACTGACCGCGGATTACACGACGATATCCGGCGCGATCGCGTCCCGACGATAGCTCAACGGAAACGCGGCTGTACTTACGTCGGGAGCGAAATTACGCGATGTCGAAACGGGTTCTACGTTTACACGCCCGTGCACGTGGAACCTCGGACGGAATTATAAGCTCTTGTCTCGCTCCGAGAGGATAGTTTTTATACAAATTGGATATCCGTTAATCTCGCTCAATATATAAGTATCGAAACGATGGCCAAGGTCAATAACGATTAAATTTCTACGTAAACTTAATGCGATGCGTTTATGCCTACAGATTAAATAGTTGATCTAGTTAAAATTGAATTGAAGAATAAAATTTTATTACGAAGTTCAATTAATAATTCTCCTATTTTTTAATTAAATAATAAAAAGCGTGTTTAAAAGTTTAAGTTTGAATTTTCGATTCGATATTTCATAAAAGTGCGTTTCCGAATTTTGATGCGAATATTATGGATCATCCTGTATCATCTGCGCAGATTTTACGCCCACTCGTAAAGTTTTATTCGTTTCTCTCTCTTTCTCTCTGTCTCTCTCTCGATCTATTTGACCGATTTTATCATTAATTTTTTTAAATATATTTGATAAAAGACTAAATAAAATTTACATGGTGTTTTTTTTACCATAATAAATAAAAGTTTGACTCACCGGTCGATGCACAACAGCCAGAATTGACTTTGACTATGTGTGTTGATCTATAACATACAAATACAAGATCTAAATTATAATCGCGTCTGAAATAATTAATATTTCAAAAAATTATTATTATACGTATCGGATTTTATATTCCGTGCGTACAATAATAAACAGATGTTTAATGGAATAATTATATTATATTATAGAAATAAAACTGTTCTTTTTAAGAGTACAAGCTTTTATAAAATATCATATATAAAAATCTTTTTTTAATTCTTATTTAAATCATCCAAATGAACGGGAATAAACGTACTATATGCGATTGATAACAAATATAATATACAAATAAATTAAATATTTCAAGATTGTCGCTCACGAATCGTTCGTTCGCAGTATGCAAAAATAAAAACGGACACGTAAAACTTTGCACGGCATTCCGGAATTTCGTAAACCAATATCCTGTTTCGCACATAAGGATAACACTTTCAATCAACGAGTTGGGATAGTAACGATAACTTTGAGCAAGCGTTAAGCTCGAAGCTGAAGAAGACGGAATCGATCGATGGAATCGACGTGAATGGGATTCCGACTCTCGTCTCCGTATTCGTATATCAGGGTAACTCGAACTCGCTTAGCCACGATTCGTTATGATATAGCGGCAGGTAGACACGACGAGAGAGAGAGAGAGAGAACCTATTTCCGATGCTAACAATCTAGACAATCTAGGAAATGGGAGGTCAAGCTCTTGTCGCACGCGAAAATCGGGCTAAGTTGTTCTAGCCAACTCGTCAACGCGATACATATATGCTATCAGTGTAGTATGGGGATAAAGTTAAACTACACCACCGGCAACATTATATGGCTGGTAGACGGGACAAGAGAAGGGATCCAGACGACGACGATCCCAACTGCCTTCATCGGGCAATCGACCGAACTCTAACCGATTCGGGCCGAGCCGTTTATCTGGGCAGAGCGTGCTCTCATTGAGCGTTGCCTAGCAACGTCTCAATGAGATATCCGAGTCCATTGGCATCCGAAATGCGACCGTCGGCGACAATCACGTATATGTATATGAAAGAGGATATGAAACGATTCTTTAAAAAAAAATTGTTAAATCCAACGCGACACTTTGCACGGCACTTTCGAAAATTAATTAAGATGCGACGGACTCCGCGGCGCGATGAAAATGGACATTACTCGCGAAATTAAAACTAAAACGCAACGGACTATTCGCGACAAATCGTTTGGGTTTTCCCCTTCAGGATAAACCTTCCGGATACTAAGTCCTCTTACCAACGTCAAAGTGTACTTACTCATTGGGGATCTCTTTAGCTTTTCGCTGATGATGTAATATAAGTACGCTTCAAAAAACGAAGATCGAGTGCTAGGCAATTTGCCTTACTAAAAAATATTCTCTTAATTATAAAATATATTATAAAATTATATTATATACATATATTTATATATGTATATATATGTATGTATGTGTGTGTAAATGCCGAATGCGTGTATTGTTTAATGCATCATAATTTTGATTTATTACGGTTCTTTGTTATTTGAATCATTCGATTATCAAGCGCGATGTAAGATATATTCGAATATAAGAAACGTATACGAATTATTAAGGAAATAATTATTGCTTGTGAATATATGTTTAAACGGTAAACTGCCAATTGCTATCGCTTCGATTTTTATTTTGAATGAATAAACTGCGCGATAAATAGCTGCCGCCTTGAGACGTTTACGAATTTTTAATCGTGAAATTAATTAATTAATTTATGAGCTGATAATTGCTAATTGTTCCTAGAGATGATCGCATTTCGAGGAATAGAATCGTACATTACTTGCTGGCTCGAGTTTCGCCTCGCGACTACTATAACATGCAGCATAGAACAAACGTAATGTGCCAGTTGATTTGTTGTCGTCCCGAATTATTACATTATGCTAAATATTTAACACTTTATGAGATACTTTCATGCTGAATATTCTGTTCCTCTCTGATTGATTTTGATTGATTATTGTTGAACGAATCTGTATATAACAGCTTTTCATTACCTAAATTATTCGATTCGATGATTCATATATTATTCCACACTTTATATATCAATTATTTTTCGTTATTCGAATTATTCGATCTGAATTCGTGTTACTCCGCTCTCTTAATCCGGAAATGATAATGATAATAAATTACATATCGGCGAGAAAAATTTAAAGCGCGATGCGAGATATGTTCGAGTCAACAAGCATTATTATCTATGTTTATGCAATTTTATAATATATTACATTTTTTAAAATACTTTGTCAATATTTTGTAAAAATAAGTACGACACAGAATTAGCATTTTATTAATATTAAAACGAAAAATATAATTTCTCTAATTAAATATAATAAAAATATAATATAATTTCTTTAATTATACCTTTTATAATTACAAAAAAGTATATTGCTTGATCCGTAAACGGTCGCCTTCATGTCGGCTAGGTGAAGCGAACATAAGATCGCGGTGCTGTATCAGCATTCCCGACGCGTGAAGTAATTGCTTCTTTCTCGTAGACACAATTATTCTGCGCTGTTTATAACGCTCGACCACGAACAGATGACATCACGTCGAGTTTACTTTACACGCGCCAAATCTGGACGACGAGAATGTGCCAGCGGGCGTAGGAAGTTTATCAACATTTGCTCTGTCAGTGCTATCATAATTTCTCCGACGGAATCCAATCTCGTTTTTGGATATCAGGAGATGATATTAATACAGTTGCAACAATTTTAATTAATTTGTTATTTGCGTCTCTTTTTTTCATGGGAATATAAAGCATTGTAATTTCTAAACTGTACTTTCATCTAGTTTCTTAAATCGTATTTCGGAAAAGCAAAACGCACATGAATCGGAGAAAATGTGATTGAGTTTTGGCACGGATTAGTTTCTACTCTTAATCTTATTCCGGCCTGTCGCTTCGACACTCTATCGTTTCTATCACCTGTTCTAATGTAATATGTCAAAATCACTCGGAAACTCGTTGCGGGAGGCCATCGATGAGCGGTCGAAGCACCGAGACGTTGGCATCTTTCGTGCCACGTGTTGCGAAAAAATCCAATAGCTGTAGAAATTGGCACGGGAAAGCTGCGGCGTTCAGCGTGAAAAAGTCGTGCCAGGAAAGTGTAAGAAATTTCGGTCGTCGTGATCCTCTTCGTCGTCGTCTTCGTTGTCGTCTTCGTCGTCGTCGTTGTCGTCTTCGTCGTCGTCTTCGTCGTCGGGATACACCAGTGAATTCTGTCTCCCCGACGGCGGTTCCACAATTCACGACTCGCACTGGCAGCGCCATCGTTCCTACGACACGCTCATAAATAACCTCGGAGCGTACATTATTTCACTTCAGCCACGTTCTGAGTTTTGACTTCTGACAGTGAAATACGGAATGTCAGCTGGACTGTCGACCGTTGGCGCGATCGAATGGGCTGTAGATAGGTGAATCCTCATACCCTTACGTCATCGCTTACATCGCTTACATCACGCGATCGTCAATGTTTGGATATATGATTCAAGATTGCGTATTTAATTGTGGAAAAATGGGCTCGTCCACTAGAAATTTTTAATGAAATAAATCGATAATCTTTCTCTCTACATCTAATCATCGGTGAATTTTAGTATAAGGGAATAGCCCCCCCCCCCCTCCAAACAAAAACCAGTAGATGTGCAGTTTTGATGTTATTGTAGATACAGAGTATTGTCAAAGAATTGTAATAAAATGCGTTATCGTATCTCGGAAAATGACTGGAAAGTTTGAAACGCATACGAATCCTCTGAACGCAAAATTATCTTTTTGAATCTTAATACTTCAACTAAGAGTTTCTGTTCAATTTTAATAATAATGCCTCGGCACGTTTTGCGCGACGTTTATTTAAAAACATCCTGTGCACGATACTGTGGGAGACATGTGTCAACGAATGGCTTAGCTCGCGACTTTCGAACGTAACATGCGCGCATGGATTTCCGTATATTCCTGTAATATCGTCCCGAGACACGGAGCGCGCACAATATTTCCACTGCATCGCGGGAGAAAATATATGAAAGTTCGAGAGACGAGTTTGGAATTCAGTTATCTGCGAGGTGTCGTCCCGCGAGGGCGGATCCGCTGAGGGCCAGTTGTTTCGTATCGAAGTAGTCGGACGTGATGCGTGCTGGGGACGGTCTAAATCAAAAAGAATATTTGCATCGATAAAACTTTCCGACAGAATTCAGTTTTCTTTGACGTGATCTCTTCTGAGAATTTTTTTTTTCGTGCTTGTCGGCTCTCGCTTGGGAATTTTTAGCCGTATATTACGGTCAGAATATTTTTCGGCGCGTGTTTTGCCACCGAAAGAATATAGAATCGAGGACCGGGGAATTTGCATCGCGAAATAAGTTGCGCAAGCCGGATTCCAATTTCCACCTGAATTTGGACATTCCATTTTGAAAATCTCCGACGAGTTGCCGATTTGTCCGTACTTTTTCAACGGATTTCTCGACGAGCTGCGAGAAAATCGATTTTCAATCATCAATTATTCGTTGATTAATTACTACATTTCGTCCACTCTGTTGAAAATAAACTCCTTAAAATTCCGTAAAATTCAATCTAAATTAAACTCCGTAAAATTCGATATGAATAGAGTATAATTGTTATTATGTGTGTGTCACTTTTTTATAGGATTATTTTTCATGAAAATAATCTTCGAATACAAATTAATATGCTACAAAACAAGATTTACATATAAACGAATATAAAGTATAAGATAAATATATTCTGATTTATATTCTGATAAACATTTTTCTCTTATCTTTCATTATATCCATTTATTACATAGCATGTTCAAATTTTGTTATCTGACTGAAATATATTATTAAAAACAGACCGATTATATTTTCAATTAAAGATTAAGAGATCAGCGCGAGTGAGTGGCTTACTGAGCGTGCTGAGGTCAATTCGATTCGGTTAATATAGTTTCCAATACTTTAAGGCGATTTGAAGATCACGTGCCATGCACACATAGCTCGTAACTAGTACAGTTCATCGAAACTGTAAAGGTCAAAAGAATACTTTAATTTGTTGAAAAAAATTCAATAATAATTTATCGAATTAGATTTACAGCGCGACGTCTTTTGTCTACTTTTGTCTGGGAACGCGATAGAGCGAGTGATATTTAGGGTAACATGATAATGGCAATCGGGAACGAATATCGCATTACCAATGACTAAGCCGTCGCTGTGGAGTTAAATGAATTGTAAGCTAAAATTAACGAAGCGAACAAACCTGATTTATTGATGGGAGTAACATGATGCTGATATCAAAGATGCTAATATCGCGTCTCTTTCAATTTTATAGAATTATTAACGTTTTATTTACTTAAACCAGAGAAAAGAGAATCTAAAACTTGTATATATCTTTCTACTCATTATTTTAATACTTTTATTTATAGCATATGTGTCGTAATATACTTATTACCTTCTGATACAATTTTCTATTCGCTAATACTAGAATTAAATTAAATTCAAACGTAGTTTATCGATCGCTAATTTACACCCTGGGCCTACAGATCGTCCACACCGGCATGCGACTTCTTACAAGTTGTCCTTGATCGACGATGTGTGCATGTGTCACCGACGAACAGCTGTTGCGCTTCGTAAAGGCGCGGCGAACACGATTACTTGGCTCTAACAGTGTATCAAACGCGCGAACCATGAGCCTTCGTTGCTGTTGGAAGCGTCTCTTGACATTCACAATACAACTGCACCTTCCCGAAATATTCATAGCGCTAAATGCTCTCGAGGCTTGCGTCATTCAGCATGTCGTCTTCGTGACACGAGCATTTCCCTGCCAAGAGATTACCTTGCTCACCGTTTCGCTTCGTATTCGTTCGCGGTACGCTTTAACACGTTGAGTGACGGCAGCAATTTGCTAATTTTGTGAAGACTTCGCTAATGTTTTACCGTGATGAAACGTAATGTTAATGTAAGCGGTATTAAACCAATACTTGAACATTCTAAAAACATCAACAGTGCGTACGCACAGCGTATTCGGTATTCTGAAATTCTACCGACGTCAAAACTGGAAAACGATCTTTCAGAAATTGTTAGCAAATATTTTTATATCGAATAAGATTTTAATAGTATGACGCACGCGGTTATCGATATATTTTTATCAGTTGTTCTTTTATACAAATTTACTCAACTTTATGCCTTGTAAATACCATTAAAATTATAAATTTAAGGAACCGAGAACTTAACTGAAATTATAGAAATATATAATCTAACATTGAATGTTCGTTCTGACTATTAATATCTAGCATTACTTATTATTTTATTCTTTATCCTTATATATAATATAATCCATTCTGATACTGTAATTTGTCACAACTATTATTGTATTGCGTTTTGGCAATGCTAATATTATATATACAATAAAAATTATAAAAAATATAAAGAATAAAGAAAAATATATATTTTTTTTATAGATTTTAATTTTTTATGTATTCTAATATCTCGATTTGCATAGATTTCTGGACTAGTAGTTCCGAGGTGAATATCGTTTTATACATGTATCTTTCGCGACGCGCATAGCACCCACACGGGACGTGGAATCCTTGCAGACGATGCCAACGTAGAATATTTAACCCTCCTCTATGAGATAGATGAAAACGGATTCTCGTAACTTTCGAAATTTCGGCAAAGTTTCTTTGCGGTTTGCAGAGCTTCGCTGCCATCGTCCCTTCGTCCCCGCGTCCTCATTCTCTTAGCAAATTCGACATTTGTTTCTATGGTGCAGCAATTTATTACAGAACAAAGCGTGTGTCGTCGCGTAATATGCTACACACGTCGCCATTCTAGCTCATGCTCGTACAAAGTCGTATATAGGGTGTTCTGAGTCTTCCACGCTTTCTTTCATTCATGAATTTCGTGGCATTTTAGAAAGGCGACTTCTTCGTAGTAAAAATTTAATTAGATGCCACCTTTACTCCTACTTAATAATTAAAATAGTTCAAGGATATTTCGTCACGTAAAATATTTTGACACTTTTGAGAATATCAAATGTGATTCTAGGAGAATTTTTCTGTATGCAGAAGGACTTGATATGTGAAAATTTATCTATTGTGTTTATATAACTTTATTCATAAAATGTTTTTATTTAGGTTTTAAAAATTATGTTTACAAAAAAAGAATATTATTTCAGCATTATACAAAAAATATCGGGATTTCTTTCAAATGTTCAGATTTCTTATGTAATAAAAAGAGAACAGTTTATTTATTATAAATTATAGGAATCAACTTTTAAAAGAGATCTGCTTAAAATTCAACAAAACGTTTTTCGCTTGAAAACTACGTCGTGAAATTCTACTTTAAAATAATTCACACACGGTATTTATGTTTAAAAAAAAATCTTTTTCTTATATGAAAGAAACTGCATGGAATCCGAGACACCCTGTATATAGATATACATGTAGGGAAACGGATGGAACGAGGTAGCTCGGAGAATAGAATGTATATTTGGGAACAAATACAATTTGAATGAATTAGCAGTAAACTGGAAATGGGCAATCCAGGGTTACCTGATCCGAGGGGGTTACTGATTTTCCCTCTCTCTTTACCTCTTTCCTCTTTCTCGGCTCCTTTCGTCTACTCTTTCACTCGATCCCGCCTATCTCTCTCTTCTCTCGCCCTATTTAGTCACCGTTTACGCTTTCTTCGTTACACGCGTCGTTATGTCGCTATTTTGTTTCCTCTCTCTCTCTCTCTCTCTTTTCTTCCGCAAAATCTTCTCTCACTTCCATCTTTCTACGGAACGTCAATCTAAACGCTACTTTCAAAGGGAAATTCCGCGGCAACAGAGGAAAACATTTCATTTTGAGCGGATTTCTCTCTCTCCTACGGATGCTTCTCTCCTTGTTCACGCGAAAACGCAAGCTATCTGCCTTTCTTTATGGAGTTTTTTCGTAAACAACTACAACGCCCGTAGAACATCGAGATCTAGTTTGCGCGCACACTTTGTTTTCACAGAACAACAATCGTGGAGGGCTGCTGGCTTTTATTGCATGTATATTGATTAAGTTCCGAAACACGAGATTGCTAAGATGTCAAACTGCGCACAGCAGATATTTTCGCTACGTTTTTGCAAAGACCTTAATATCACTCTAGGGATTCTTTCATGATCTATCACATATGTGTATTTCCCACATCGTTGCTGGCATCGTTATCATCAATTAATTTATCTCAATTATATCGCCGCTTACATTTATGACATATTTTGATGTATTAACATATTAATGCTTTCATTATCTCGCGTCACATTAAACGTTCAATAATTGTGATTGTCAGCGTGTAAATGCATTACGGTAAACGCCTATCGATTGTTTTACACGACGTGTCTCATTCGCGGCAACATTATATTGTAACAAGCGTGATCGCGACAATTTCTCGCAAAGTGAATATCTCGCGACGCAACAGCCCCACAGAAAGTTGTAACGTCGTTACATGTGTGTGTGTGTGTGTGTATGCGCGCGACCGACATTTTTCCCAGTTTACATTTTGTGAAGTATACACTGAGGTACTATAGATTACACGGCTACTTCCGATAGTAACTGCAGGTAGACAGATGCGAAATTGCGCATCGATACGTTCGCGTTACGGCTCGCCCGAGCAGAACACATTGTGCCGCGGGAAATGGCAAAGCAAATACAAATACAGGGTAATATCGCGCGGCGATATATCGCTTTACCTCGTTTCGCCTTCGGAAGATATTTGTTCAAATGTACTTTACGTTTGAAAAAGCCCCCGTTTCCCCATTTTAATAATGCTACAACTCCATTTCCTTTTGTTTTTGTCTTTCGAAAACGCGAGATTTCAAAATCAACGATATAAAAAAGAAATTCGAGAGTGAAAAATCTTTAAAAAAGTATGCCTATTTAATTTAAGTCTTGACCGTCTCTCGATGTTTTCGCCTTCAAAATTCTTCGCACATCCTGAGAAACATGAATGTACAGAGATATACAGTTATATCATTTTTAATTAAAATAAATTACTCTTTATTTAACGTTGCCGGACGATATAATTTCGCGCTTCCCGTTCTGTACACGCGTCGTGTCACGCAACCATTGTTCCTATCATACGTATAATGATTATGTCGGCGGAGAAAGTACGCGGATGGTGAGCGAGTTTAACGACGGTGTGAAATTCTCGCAGCCTTCTCGTACAGTACGATATATATATATAATATATATATATATACATATATTTTCCTGCGCTGAGCGCAATAAGTTTTCCGTTAATCTTATAACACCGCTCGCGCCGCGGACGTCCTTGCATTATTCCCGGGCGGAGATTCGTAATGCTTACTCCCATGAATAATGTACTGGTTTCCTCGGGCACAATCCCCGCCGCCACATACTTTCAGTTGAGCCGACAGTTCGGAGTAGTTTTCAAATAGTTCCGGCGGACGTAAGTCCGGTCTAGCTCGATCTTTGCATTATCCGTTTCCGGGAATGCTATCCCCCTCCTGGAATGCGCAATCTCGCGTGATAAATCGGCCGAACGTGTAACGAAAATTTGACGCGACGGAGATACGTCTCGCGCCTGGTGAGAGCGAATATTATCGTGAATATTACATTCAAAACCGGTAACGTGATTTAACGCACGGTGTACTCGAGAGTGAATATCCGAGAGAGGAGAATATAATCGTTGTGTAGCTGAAACGATTGAGAGTTCGCGCGGTTATCACTTTTAGGAATCTAGGATAATTGCGGGTAACAGAGTCCGGATCACGCGGGGGGTGGACACAGCGTAATCACACCAATCGTTACGTCGATGGTGCGTTTTATTATCGCGATTAATATCGCCGGTGCCATCGGACGGGCGCGAATGCAATACGTCTCCGCGCGATGTGTCTCCCCCGCTTCCGTTTCCGATCGTCCCTCCCGTTCGCGCGCGGCCGCACCGATATTCGCGGTGACGGCATTGGCCTCTTTCGGCGGTTCATAAAGCGTTAACGGCCGTATCTGACAATAATTACACGGCCGCGACATGTCATAAATTTTGCCGTGAAATTTGCCGTTTGCCGACCCGTTTTGCCGACCTTATCTCATCGTCGCGCATCGCGCGTGCATGCGTGAGTACGGTTTAAACCGCACCGGGCCAGCCTCCGGGAATAATTAGAACGCGCCGTGAATGAAACAGTATGGAAAATGGAGATTCCGGACGGCGTTGCGATTGCGTTGCGCCAAGGCTGTTCGTTCCACTGACATTTAATGTTGGATCGCGCTAATAAACGCTCGTCGGCTTTCCTCTGATTTTCCATCCATTTTTGTTCCACGTTTTTATCATCGCCTGTTTCCTTGTTTTTTTTTTTAATTAAATGCAAACAAAAATAGAGAGTTTCGGGAATCAAACTTTGTGACTGTAAATAGATAATTTTTTTGAGGGATTCTTGCTTTGCACCATACATTCTTAATCTATGCTTGCTCATTCCGGAGTATTGATTTTTAATCATGACTTAATAAATTGTGCACGAAGATTGTTATTTTGCCTCTTAATTTTGATGACTCAGAATCTTTACTTTTTTTCGCACTAATAATTAGCAATATCTAATATAAGTCTAAATTGTGTGTCTGTGAGCCGTTCGTTCAATTGTCCCTCTTCAATTTCTCCGTCATAGTTTGCACATCCCGACGTACCCTAACATCTCGTCCCCGCTATGGAAGTCGTCGCATTCGGGCATCGGTATGCTGACATTTTCCGTAACACTGTCCACGAATCGATACGGAATGTAGGCTTCGTGGATAACGATTTTGCGTAGGTAGCGCGAATCGTATATATCAAACAACATATATGAACAATTCAGTTATTTTTATTTCAAGTAATGTGTCTCGAAAGTCAAAGATATTTTCAGCATATATGTATATTTAAAAAAAAAATATTCTTTTCGCTAGCTGCATCTTATGGCCTTCATAATTTCTTTTACTGAAATTTTACTAATTGTAAGAGTGTATTACTAACTGCTTCTTTCTGTGATTACTTTCTAATCTAGTTTCTTTAAGAAGATGATATTTGTCAATGTTTGTTATCGAAATAGTCGTATAAGTAATATAATTAACTTTTCTAGAGAAAAAAATAGAGGAAATATGAGACGCATCTATCTCCAAAACAACTTGAATCGTGAAAGACTAGTGAGATCAAATATTTTATGAAACCAAATACTTTTTTCGCTTGAATTTAATTCTTCGCATTTTTCTATAGAATTGACTTAGCTACTTATGCGAAATTTTTCAAAGAATCGTGGGAGTGTAATTGTATAATTTACCAAATATTTTTCTCAAATATCTCGATAAAGCATCACGAACAATGAAACTTTTAACGACACTGATATAATATCAATAAAGACAGAATATTTAGATAACTTTTGACTTGTTTTTGAAAATCATATCTTCGAGGATAAACGATTAAATTCGTGGTACTTGAAAAACGTTACTTAGACTGTTTCTCAAATAAATGTCTTGCGTATGGCGCGGCCGTGCAGAAATCATCGAGATTGTATGCCAAAATTTATTTTTCTCCTCGCTATATCTCTTGCCGAACAATACGTACTTGAAGCAAGCGTACTTTAGCGGCGTTATTTATAATATGGCGCGGCTATTATTTCGTTCGTCGTGAAACATCCCGCGCGTATAATCGAGTCCGTAATATCTCCGAGATCTTGCGCCGCTGTTAGCCGGAGATGTGCATCAGCGTCTGTACGAAAAGCACAGAGTGCTTTATGTTATTAGCTCTAACGCGGCGAGGAAATTATACTGGAAGAGAGCGAATTAAGGAAGAAGCAATGGTACATGGGTCTGAGAAAAAAGGATCTAAAGGCGCATTATGAGGGGGAAAATATGTCTTGGCTCGGACTCGCGAGATCGCGCTATCCATTAAGCTACAAGGTGTCCCGAAACATTGACTTCTTCGGATAGCTAAATTTTTCTTTCGTGAAAATTTCGAGAGAGAATTTCGTTATCTTGTGTGGAAAGTTTATTAAATTAAAGTTATAAATATATCTTGATAATTAGGCGTTAAATTCAAATTTCGTTGTAGCAAAGTATATTTAAAATTAGCAGTACATAATTTTACAATTTTGGATTTTAATCTTGAGATTATTTAGATTTTAATCGCTCGTAACTTTATCGCGATATTTCGTCATTTTTCTTCCAACTTGTCCTCAAGAATCTGACATTAAGGCATTTTCCGCCGGCGCTTTTAAGACACATCGTGTACGTCGTGTATAGCCGCGGGACAATATTGTTGTTTTCTTACAGTGTCCTGCGTGCTTCATACGGATAATCAGTCGACCGATCCTTAACTCTTTCCTCCTTTTCCTCCCACGAGCTGTTGTTAAAGGGATCCGCGATCACAAGTCTCTATCTAAGCAACGTCCACCGTATATATCGTATAGTAGCTTGCGGTTTACATTGCGCCCGGTAACATAAGCGGCTTTCTGTTTATTCAGGCGCGCGCGGTTACGCGCGAAAAACTCCTTTACCGGAGCAGAAAGATCATGACATCGTTATTATATTGTTAATATCCCTTTTTATCACACAACATCCGCATATTGCGGCAATATGTCTCTATTTAAACTGGTAAATATAAAGAAAAAAAAAATCTGAATCTTTATATAAATAATATAAAAATATATTACTCCCCGGAGCGATTATACTTTCTAGTATTCTCTACTGTACTTTATAATATTGTCACTTTTACTCTAATTCGCTATTCTCTCGGGTATCGGAAAAGTTTTGCGAAAACCGACGTGCTCGAAAAACAGTCGCACAATTGCGTTTCTGTCATAAAATCCATAATCTCGGATTCGGAAACCTCAATTCTGTGGCGCAACTTGGCTCGGGCTCAATCCCCGGACGAGTTCGATTCGATGCTCGATTCCGAGTATACCGTACACAAGAATTAACCATCGGGTGAGCACGAATCGACGCACGAATGGTGCGAATTCCCTTTTCCCGTTCCAGTGTCCTCATCTTCAGCGCGCGTTGCATACCAGTCTCGAATTGAATCAGCACGTTCCGTACGCTATTGCGCCATTGCTCCAGGTACTCACGAAACAGGTGCGCTCGTGTGTCACGGAAGCACACGTCAGGAGAGGGTCAAGAGGGGAAAGGCTGCGTCGAATCTAGTCGCCGTGGGATCATGCGCACCGGTTCTAATACATGGATGGAACAAGCGTGAATTTCTCTTTGCATATAGTAGTGGTAGTAATAGTTTCGTGCTGATCACGTTGCAGTAGTGAAAAAAAAAGCTTGTTCTCCACCAATGCTTTACGAGCCTTAACGATATTATATCTCGTCGTGTGTCTGACCCCGCGGGTCTAATCAGTAACTTGTTGTGTTATGTAACACGTAGCACGGCACTTTGAAAGTATTATATCTATAATTATCTATGATATCTATAAAATGCATGTAGTGAAAGTGTAATATTTTATTCAGCATAGCAACGAGAAAGAATGTCGACTTGACGCATAGTATTGGATCGAAAAATCGGAAAAACGCGCAAGAATTGAAATTCAAAATTTTAGCTTATCGCGTGGAGAGAGAAAGGGGAGCGAAGGGGGGGGACAGCGTATCGCGGGAGGGTATCGTGAAACGAAATGACGATGAATAAAACGTTATATGCGCGAGGTGAACGCGACGCGGCTGCCGATTTTCACCAACGACTCCGATTACGGGCTGCTGCTCGCGTATCACGCGATGGGGCATTAGATTTTACCTGATCCCGGGATATATACGTCCCGGGGATATGGTCGCGCACGTGCACCCGACTGTGCGCACACGCTTCTCCCCTTTCCCCCCCCCCATTCCCCTCCCCTCTCATCCCTGAACCCTGTCTCTCATCCCCGCGAACGCGTAGCTGTGTCATCAGACGCGTGCCGCAGCGATGCATCACGGAACGACGCGGGAATCGCGGTGTAACGCTTCACCCGCTCACAAATCACGGCACGCTACGTCGCCCGTGTGCCGCGCACGCAACGCGATTACTCCCCCTCACCCCCTACTTGGACCCCAATTCGCGTATATCGCTATATACGGGGTTACGATAAAAAACGCCGACGCCACGGCGCCCCGCTGAAATTCCGCGCCATCGCGGAACGCGACACCCCCGCCTCTGGACAACAATAACGCGACATCATCTACAATCTACCGGAACGATAGCAATGCTTTCTCGTAAAGAGAAAGACGGACCAAGATATATTTACGCTTTTATTCCACGCGTCCTCGTGTTTTAAATAATTAAATGGAAGGAAATAGTACGTATGTTCTCATTACGTTTTTTAATAATTCAACGAAAATACTGTAATAAGAGTATAATAAGAGTCGAAAAAAGAGGATATGTTTGAGATTTTTGTTCGAAAAATCTCTTATGACATATCGAGTGTACATGTTCTGGAGACGCTTTAAATAAAATCTCGTTTAAAAATAGTAATGTACGTGCGTGTAAAATACATGTCTTGCAGTTTATCATGCTATTATTGAATTGTTACAAGGCTCGCTTCATATAACTTCTATATATTGTCTCTATAACTTTTATATTTTTTAACAAAGTTTTGATATAAAGCGTCTTCGCGAAGTATGTAAAATTGATACGTCGACAGGAGATTTTTATTAAAAATCTCACTTTATTACGCAAGGAAAATATCCTTATAAAATACCCTTTTCTTTCGGCTTTCACCGTGATATTTCCGTTTAACTAGGACGCGAGATAGAACTCAAAAATGTCACAGGAAAGTTAAATACGTCGAATACAGATTTCGATGCGGATATTATAGTTAAAGTGCCGATACACTCTGGCAGTCTACAGATATACTATATAGAGTCAGAGGTATATGCCGAGACTGTACATCATCAGCGCTTTACGTTCTACTCAGTTATGCGCACTTTCGAGTCGGACTAAATTGACGTAAATGTCAATCCGGCTTTATACTTGACGCGCACTGCCAGTCATGTACGGTTAGAAGAAACTCCGCGTCCGCGCGGATTTTATTTTTCCCATATTCTCGCCCCCGTTGGGACATGATAAGCGTATTTCTTTCTCCGGGTTCCTCCGCTTCGTACGTTCGTTCATGATTTCGCGAAAGAGCGTGCCGGGACTGCTGAGTCACCTGGCGATACAAGAGAATCGAGAGCGCCGCTCTTTGACTTTCAATATCTTTTCTCTGCCGTGAAAACTGACTTGCGAGAGCGCGGGAAGATGGGCGCGATTTTGGAGATGATTGGGGAAAAAAACAACGTCCCCTAAATTCGATTCTGATATCACGCGTGCCGGGCGTCGTTAATATTCGCTCGAAATAAGATGGAAATAACTAAAAACAATTCTGCTTTAATCGGAACAACTGGAGATGGATTTTACTTGTTCGTTGTGCTTACGTCTCGCACCAAATTTTCTTTTATTACCTCTTAAATTATAGAAGGCAACAAGGTTAAGATACGGCAATTTTTTTACATAATTCGCTACGAAAAATAAATAAGGAAGCGATTCGAGATAGTGTCTTGATATTAAAGTGCGTTTTTGAAACTTCAGATTCATTAATATCAGCGTAAAGGGCCATTTTTTTGGAGTAATCATTCTTCTTTATTACTGTTCGTACTCTTGTAAGAAAGATATTTATAAAGCTGTACCCTCGCGCGCGCGGAACCGCTATTGATCGCTCTGATCATAAAGAATCGTTACGAAGAGAAAGAGCTGTGAGACGCGTAGGTGGTCTTAGGCGACAACTGGTTCCTGATTTCTGTCTGTGATAACGGGCCGTTGACTTTGCTCCACGAGAGCGGACACGGTAGGCGACGTCGGCCGGGTGAGAATTCGCCATTTAATTTGGGAAGGTCCGTTTTAAGGGCCCGAAAACTCGTAGGGCCAGGTTCGTTGTCGTGGCGATGAAAACGAGATAATGCGAGTCGCGACCGACCGTTCTTCTTCACACGCTGTTTTAGGAAACGCAAAACCGTTGCATGCTAAAAGACGAGGTCTTATTTCTTATCGAATACTGCACGCGAAAACTTTAGCAATTAGTTGTTACAATTTTAATAAAATTTTGAATTGTTTGCCGCGCATATAAATATATAGAGATTTTTACTAAAAAAGATTTCCGTATGCATATTATACACAGAATAAATATAATTCTTTTACTCTTCGAGATATATAACAATTAAATTATCTTCTTGTTAAGAAAGGGATATAAGTTAAAATTGAAATCATAAATATGAGATATTCCCTTGCATGGTTTATATTGTTGTTTCAAGTCTTTTAATATTATAATATTTTTTAAATATTGAAATTTATAATATTGAATATCTGTACGGTATCGACCGATAGTTGTCGACTCTGCAGTAATTTGAGTTATAATGGCGGAGATAAATCGTTTCAAAGTGCATATATATGTATATACGTATGTATGTATGAAGATGATTCCGTGCGGATCTTTCGGATCGGCGGCTATTTATCTCGTTTATTTTGCGTGCCATCCTCCTTCGTTGCCGTTCTATCCTCACTTAATTAGGTTCCGATTAACAGTGGAGCTTTGTGCAAATACCTCTTTAGAACTTTGCTGAAAACGCTCATTAAGCGGCAGCTATCGAGTTGCCGCTCTAGTAACGAACCTCGATTGTTTTCGATCTCGAGCCGTCTCGTCGTTTGGCGCGACGATAACCCCGATTTCATCCTTCGTGCATAAGCTAGACCGAACTACGCAACTACTTATCCGCAGTCTAATCTCTCTGTCATTTTATGTGAAGCGTGTAGCATATCGCCGAAAGGAGGGAAGGATTTTTAAATATATATATTAAATATATATATAATTTAAATATGATGTATATATACATGAAAATTCGAGCTTTACTATTAAAGCTGAGAAGTAGGATTTTAAAATTAAATGCAATTATATCTTGTGTCATGAGAATTAGTATTTATAGTATATATTATTAGTATTTATATCATAAAATAATATTAAATATATATATACGGTCAAACGCCTTGCTAAATAATTGAATGAGGCGTATACATATTGGTCATACGCTACTCGTGTCGCACTCATTCAATTATTTAGCAAGGCGCTTGCTGTTTATCAGATTAGATTTTCGTTTGAACAGAGTACCCGATCACAGTCCCGCCGATATTGACGTTGTATTTTATCTAAATGCAAATTCGACGTGAGGTCCTGAATATCGAAGAATCTTTCCGTCCGCGTGACGGTCGCGTGCAAGGCGATTCCGTAACGCGGTATGAATTAGCGTGATTCCGATCTGAATATCAAGGAATCCGCGTGAACGTGAGTAAAATGATAATACACGCGGCCGCTCTCTCTGTAAAGCATACTGGGTATATACTTTTCTTGTCGCCTAGCGAGGAATCTTTGCACAACGGGTACAAGAGTGAATTAAATCCGCGTTTTTGATATCAAGGTTGATGTAGAATATAAAATTACGTCTACGTGGCTTCTCCACGCTTTATCTGCGTGATGTGCACGCGGATTTTTTTTTTTTATACAGTATAAACTACGTAAGCTATGCATGAGATAAACAACTTGTTTTATCTCGAACTTTTGTTTTTTCTCGATGCATACACATATACACATACGCACGAAAGAAAATATATTAAGTAAGTTTCTAAATAATTGTTTTAAGTGCAGAAGAGGAGGGAAAATAATCGTTATAACTGGTTCTAATATAGTTGAATTGCTAAATAAATATAAGAGTACTTGAGATTGTGTCAAACAAAAGAAAAAGTTAGTAAATGAAGTTATATCGGATATTTACTTCTTGCGGCAAATTGACGCGAATGTCTTTTCGTCGAATTAGCGAGCACGGAAGCTGAAAGTTGCTAAATTAAATGAGCAACCTCCGATTTGTAATCTTGGGCAGCGCTTAATTAAATTGGTAGTCATTCACTCGGCTTGATTATTTACTTTTTCTTAACTGAGATTAGGCGCCATCTTATTCTACTATCCGCTCCCCTTCGTGTTTTCCTCGTCCGTAAGCTAATACTATATCCTGTAACAGCAGATGCTTTCGCGGGACTTCCCCATTGATGAGAAAATAAGTGAATCGGAATCGATATCACTGGAATTCGCAGGGAACGAAGTTAATTATCGTTTAATTGACAAAGATTGTGCGACACGACGCTATCGGGAACTCTCTTTCGTCCTCGACTTTCGTTATTTCCGAGTTATTAACGTGGTTTCGTGGAAGGAAAACTGCGCAGATTAGCTCTTACCAATTTGAAATCGACGGCGATCGGAGTATGAGACTAAATAGAGGACAATCAATTTTCTAGAACAACAAATTTTCTTAAAACTTAATATCGAGATAATTCTCAATTCACGCGTGCACAGTTTCTTAATAATACTTATTTCTTTTTTTTCCAATTTATCATGAACTAATGCCGACCGATTTTTCTTGCGAGATCAGCTGTTTGCTTACGAAATTTAAATTTCTGATTTACGAATGCAGAATTTAATTCTTTTCAACTCCTGAAATATAGCTGTCAATTAAGGTGAAAAGCTGGGGCGCCATCGATACTTAAATTTCCAGTGTGACATAGATAAATCTTCCATGAGAAGCTCTTGCCTGCGCAAGCGTCTTTACGGCCGTCCCAAATGATCGCTTTAAATCTCGCTGGCGCGCATCGAAAGTTATCACATTTTTCTTTTGCGAATTTTTGCCACGCTTCTCTTTTTCCCCTCGTAGATGCAGGAGGGCGAGATTCCTCGCGGGGGGTGGGTGCGTTTCCTCGTCTACATTCCCCCTGCGCCTTATCAACATAAGATCGACGTGCCGCGAAAGGAAAGTTAATATCGCTCGCGTTACGCTGCTGGCCTCAGAGTAAAGCAAGGAGGAGAGCAGCCACGCTCGACCGACTTTTATATCACGCTCCGATCTCTCGACCCTCGTTCGAAACCTATAAAAGTCTAGCATCATTTCGAGCGAGATCACCGGACAGATGAGCGCGCGCGAGTTTGGTATTCTAAACTTCACGATACTTAATATAACACATTGAAAAAGATTTTTCAACTTATGTTTCACGTTACGCGTCGCGCTTCGTTTTCCATTTAATTCTAAATAAATATATTCTAATAATGATATTTATATATATATATATGTATATTTAATTTTAAATAATGTGCGTCTGATTTTATATAGTCGTCGAATTTTTTATATGAGTTTTGAAAACAGATATTAATTATGTGTTAATGTTAATACCGAAAAACAATTAGTGGCGAGCAAAAATAGGCTATTACATTGGATAATTGAGAAATTGTTGGGAAAGTTGTCTGAAAACAAAATCTATTTATAGAACCGATCATTATTGATGATAAAATATCATGGATAATATCGCAGTTGGATATAAGTTTCAGAAAAAGATCTTAAAAGGAATTAATTGTAAAATGTGTGTAATAATAATTATAAAAGAATTTTAATAATATCTTAAATATTAAATATTAATTGGCAAAATTTCTTTTATATTAGATAGAACGATGTCTCACGTTTGTTACCATTCTTTTTAAAATAGCTGTAATGTGGATTGTTATTCTGTGGATTGTCCACTGTTTTTTGAATGACTTTATTGCATCCCTGAATGGGGAGCGTTTGCATTAAATAAGTTTGACGGCGCCCGCTATTAGTCATAGTCCGCGAGAAAATTGCGGATCGACGTAAACGCGAGACGGTGACTCATGAATTTTCTATAAATGGTACAAGTCTCCACACGGCGTCGTATAAATGATATAATACGCGATGACGGGCTCATGGATGAGAATAGAACGAATCGCTTAACAAAACTCCTATCAAGCTTATCAGCACTTTTGATGCTTATCGTAAATATACATGCGTCTCTTCAAATAGGAATAATTGTCTTATTTACTACTACTACGTCATGGTTCATATAATTTAGATGGATGATCGATTTCTCCGATGAAAATTCTAAACTATATAAGTATTAGATATCGCGTTCAAATTTCTATTTATTCTATAAAAATTATTACCAATAAGAATTAATCAATATCAGAATAAATATTTCGTTCTTTGTTACAAATATTATTGTTTTGCATCTGTCACTTCAAAAACATATTGTGTAATCGCTGTTTTAATAAAACGTTTTTATTGGAAAATTAAATGTCGAATTTATACATTTTAATTTAATGTATTAGTACGTTGAATATGCTAATTACTTTTATTTCAATATTTTACCAGATAAAGCCATTTTTTTATTAAATTCTGTTTTCTTTACAAGTTACTTTTATTATATAACGTGCACAATTTGTGTCTTTCATTCTTCTGTATAGTATCTTAATCTTAATAAATTCTAAAATACTCATTCATCGCGGAGACAATGATAGAGCTGCCACGGAAAAATATTCAGGACAATTTCTCACCAATTTCCGGCGAGAAATCCGGGAGCTTTCCTCCCCATTGTAAATCAGCGTTTGATGTCACTCCGCGTCAAATCGCATGATTAACGGTCCGCTGTCGGGTGGAGGGGTACGAGGGGGCCCGTTGACTCCTCATTCGGGGCCTCGTCCATCGATGTCCACACGTCGCATCCCCTCCGCGAATTTTAATCATCCCTTTAGAGAAGGCCGAGAATGGAGGAGAGAGCGGAGAGATCTCGCGGCGACTGATGCGCCGCTTTATTTCGTTAACGTTTCAATCGATCATCGCATGCTCCTGGGATTTGCCCCTTTCCACTATCCCTCTTCATCGGTTCCCCCTTCCCCCTTCCCCCCTCCCCCCTGCCTTCCTCCCATTGCACTATGGCGTTTCACGACCTCCTGCTTCATTGCTGACGTAATCACTGTCGCTCTATCTTTGCATAAGCACTCTTTGTCTTTATCCATTATGACATTGATCGGTTTGTAACGATCTTAACCACAGAACCGTAGAAAATTCACGTCATAACAATATATTTCATCGAAAGTTTCTAATTTTCCTTCACAAATAAAAGTGGAAAATAATCATAAAGGCTGAGTGCAAAGTAAAACAGTTACAAGATTATTCTGATCAGATAGATTTAGAATTTATTTTACTGATTCTCGATGATTGGTCTCTCCGAATTCGTCCTGCTTTACACAGCTTTCCTTCTCTTTGCGCGTCCCTTCTGACGGCCGTTTAAATTAATGACGCTTGTGTGAGAGCGACAGAATTGGAGTGAAAATGAATTGCTCCAAACGAATTGCGAATTACAGAGAAATGTCAAAGGTGAAGGAATGCGGATCACGTGTAACATCGTCAACTCTTATTCGGATGCGGAGTGTTTGCCAGCCATTCCTATTTTGCGTTATCTCGTACGTGATCGAAGCTAAATGAATTCGAGATAAATTATTTATTCATTTTCAATTTTTATCTGATTATAACGGGAGTTAATTCTTAAAAATTACCATCATAAAAGTTTCATCTACGCATGGTATACATCGAGGATATTTACATTCCTATACTATTATCGTGCCATTATATGTATATCGTTACACTTTTTATTCCATTACATTTATGCAATTGTTCAATCGTGCTATTTCAATTATCAGTACGTTCTTATACGGCTAATAAAGCGGAAGTTAACGTGTGAAAGGAGCGGCCGAGCAGGCGAAATAAATTTAATAAATTAACACTCGCCTGGTGCGCTACGTTAATTTACACCGCACAATATTCGGTCTGTTCCGAGTGCAAGCGTGAATCCGAATTGCCAACTACGCTTTTCCGTTTAACTATTTCCACTTTAATAGCCTTCCTGATCCTCCAAGAATCACGAGAGAGAGAGAGAGACAGAGAGAGAGAAAGAAAGAGAGAGCGCCATTGTGCGCAGTGTAAATAACATTTAATATTAGTGTTTTGCCTTCAGCTTTAGCGTAGAGACGGCTCAAAGAGCTTTTCCGCCGGCGAATCGGAGATGTTTTAATTGGCGCTTTCGCGAAGGCGTATTCCGCGTCTGCTGATGCTTCAAAGAGCGCACAACTGATATAATGATCACGTTAGATACCATCCCATCTTCGGATTAACGGATTCGAGTTCGCAATCAAGTAGTCTGTAATCTATGGCGTGTCAGTCCCATTGACATCCTGGTATACGCGGAACGGGATCTGCAATGATTTCCTTGGAGATTATGTAATGGCTCCAAGCAATCCCTGTTTTCGGAATATTGCTCTTGTCGATTGTATCGCATACCTGATAACTAGTCCTTTGTGTTCAAGATTGTTCGACATAAAGGAAAACGAGTAAAGTTACATTCTTTGAATTTTCTATAGAGATAAAAGTTCGCTGCGATCTTGGTTTTCGTCCTAATATTACCAGAGAATTTTTAGCTCTTTGCGCATATTCGGAAAATATCGATTTCACGATATTTCTTAAAACAATTCTCGCCTATATCTCGAAGATTCATATTAAAAATTCATATATTAAATTTTTATTCATATTAAATGGATCATTTATTTATCGAGTTCTATTTTGCCACGCGTTCTCTTATGTACTTATTTTGATTTATAATAATTTATTTCTACATAGGTACTCGAAAGTTAAAAGACTTAAAATATTCACACACAGCTGTTATACCACTGGAATTACACAATTCAGAAAGCGACAGTGAATCACAATGCGACCGGATTCGAGAGAAGGAAAAGCTGGGATAGAAGAACAAGGAAAAAGGGGGAAGGAAGGGGAGAGGATATCATGGAAAATGGGGAATGCGTGCGGGGAGCAGACAACTCGGTGTCCGAGATGCGGGGGGGAGGGAGGGGAGGTGCGCGTTATCGAGAGTACGCGGTATTGGCAGACCGTTTCCCAGCAAATAATTGGAAATGCAAACGGAACCGACCGCCCTGTGATAGTTCGATAATTGAGTCCCTTATCAGTGTTTGAATGCGCCCTCTGTCTCGCTCTCGTGCGCCCTTTGCCCCGATTCCCGCTCCCGTATTTTCTCACCCCCTTCCGTACGCTAGGACGCGCAGAGAGTCCTCTTTCTTCCGCGCATCCGCTATCGTCAATCCTCCCCCCCCCCCTTCCCCCTTTTACAGCCCCTTCGCCGTGTCCTCGTCATTTACATGCCGCAGTGCCTCGTGAAGACGATTGCGCATCACCAACGAACGAGCAGATGCAAGTGCAGGTGCGCACGTGTTGCTAAGGCAGATGCGCATATCCTTGTGCCGTTTTGGGCTAATCCCCAAATTTTTTGTTTCGTTTGATTTAGTTGTTTCTTTTAGTATCATAAATCGCGTTTGGAGATTTTGAAAGTGATATAAAACTGAAGAAATTTGAAAAATTTTGTTGAGATAGAAATATTGCATCAATCTGTATTCGTTTTACATAAATTAATTGTTTTGATTATTTACTCAAAAAACTTCGACAATAAATAGTTTAAATAAATAGTTTATCGATAATTTTATCTTCTTATTTCACATATTTTGAGTTTTTCCACGTTTGACTGCTAATACTGCTAGTATTCTATATGTATATATCGAATTTTTGTAAAACTCACAAAATTGCAACGAATCGCAACTTTTTTTTATTTCCGTATTGAAACTCTTGAATTTTATCTGTTTTTATATTTTCCATAATTTTGGCTACAACGATGTCTCGCGTTTGTAGCAATTGAGATCCAATTAACATGATCATGTCTCGTTGAGAAAGTACTGCTGTAGGTAAATTCTTTGATCTTCTCTCGCGCCTGTTTACTTTAGCGCGAAAAAAATACGCCATCCACGATGCAAGGAACGAAGAGCGCAAGCAATGCTCTAACGCGCTAACTTTTAACTTCTCCGGGTCATTTCCCGCGTGTTCACGACTACAAACCGTCTCGGTACGTTTACTGTAAATGTATCCGGAGGCTTCAGCATTTTGCGGCTCGTGGTATCTGCGCGAATCTCGTTCACGCATTGCGTAAATTTCGGTACCGCATGCATCCATACGGAGCTTCGCGGAAGCAGAGAATATGTTGGCGAATATACACAGCGTCTCGGAAAGCACTTCCTTTCAATTGCGAATTCTCAAAATTTAAGGCTAATCTTTCTCAGCGACAAGAGTCGACGACAAATACATATTATACATATATGTATAATCTTTTTCCATTATCTGAATCTTAAACTTTTTACATATTTTAGTATATTAGCAAGAATTGAGATTGCGATTAAAATATAATATTACATTCCTTAAATATTTTTATCCTAAAAAATTTTACAACATTTATGAGACATACATATATATATATATGTATATGTATGTGTATATATCCGATTTTATATTATAAATTTAGGACACGTATTTCTGAATAATAAAACGTTATAGAAAACAGTGTGTATATATAATATATACACACTGTCTTGCTCTTCTATTATATAACGTTTTATTATTCAGGAACGTGTCCCAAATTTATAGTAAAATCGGATAAAAGAAAACTGTGTCGCTAATTACGCATATTGATCATTAAAGTCATCGAAATGTCATTTAAATCGAAAAGACGTCGAGAGAATGACATCCCAATTATTCTCGGACACACATTGTGTATTCGCTCGCATGCGTGTATATTATGGACGCACATGCACACGCTTTGAGCTGCAAGGTCCACTAGTGCGACGGCATAAACGCCGGCGTAACGCCAATTACGCAAAGGGTGAACCGCGATGTTTTGCCGCGCTAGAACCAAAATTATCCCTGTTCCGCCCTCTCCTCGTCCCACATGTTCCTATTCCTGTCGTCAGCCAGCCAGTGCTTCCGATTGCACCGAAATTTCAGATAATTTCGCTTATTGTTAGTCACGGCGCGCCGGCTGCACCGACCTGCATACTGGATATTTGTAGCTTATAAACGTCGTCCTGGCGGATTTCGCGCAAAAAGCTCCTTCTGAGTGAAGCGGTGATCATTTTGAACCAAGAAATCTAAGTTGTTGCTAAAAAATTATTTTTAATTCTGTATGAAAAAAGAGAACTCAAATGCAGAAACGAAACGTCTTATTTTAATCAATATGCCAACTTTACGATTTCTTACTTATAATTATTTAATTATGTTTTTATTTTAATTAGAAAATTACGTCTAAATACTAAAATAAGAAATTATCTCTCACAAAATGGTTTATTTCGTTATTTTGTGCGTGGTATGAATATCTTGTTAACAATTAAATTTTAAGTGCAACGGTTATTTCATTAAATAGATTAAAGCTTATGTTATTATATTGTAATTACTCCTACGACATAAAATGTAACTACATTATTTTCTGTAAAGGAACGCTGCAAGCTATTCGTTAATTTTGATATAAAGATGTTTGGTAGCGCGCCTTTATGTAAAAGCCGCGCAACTATATATTTATATTTACGAAATATGATATTTATGATAATACGTTGATGCAATTTTTGCGGTGATGCACAGACACGTTTTTAATTTATGAACGAAACACAGTGTGCGTTAATGTTTTAATGCGCTTTTAATACGAATACGGCGAGCTAATATTTTAATATCGCGCATGCCGCAAAAATTACGACATTCCCTGAATAATTTAATTTATGTATCTCATGCCGAAATGAGACACATAATCACGAAACTCGCGCAAAGCTTTCGCGATCTTCAAGAGGTTATGAATAAGTTTCAATGCAACAGAAATATTTTATATTTTAGAACTGAACTATCGTCGATACAAAGAAGAAATTTTAAGCTTTCGTGTTATTGTATTTGATGACATCTACATATCCTTTAGTTTTATATTATATTGGAGATACTTTCTAAAAAGGTCAAAAAAATATATATAAAGTGAATAAATTATATTACAAAATTAGAAAATTCTAATCTCAATAAATGTAGGAGAGGAATCAATTTTATATGTGATAAAACATTTTCGTATTTGCGAAGTAGTAATAGAGTCACGAAAAATTGTTTAGGAAAGAGGATGCTTTTGAGGAATATTATCTTTTTTTTCAGTAGCTCCTTCGATCGAGATATGGAAAATGCCCAGTCGATTACACGCAATTTACCGCGCTTCTCCGCACCGGAAATTAATTTTATATCGGTCAGTCGTTAAGGCAGCGAACAAACGAGAAGCGCCTTCACCTTATTACGAAACAATCCGGAACACGGTCAGTTAATTCGCAAAGGCGAGGCAAGGGGGGAGGAAGGACAAGCTACAGGGGAGGGAGGATGGGACGCGACGGGAGGCCACGGACCCGGCTTAATCAAATTCAAGATTAAACTTCGGAGTTTCGTAAGTCGTTTCTCGCGAATATTTGTCGGGGAGCGATTTTAATTTCCATAAGTACCGCAATCTCGCCTCTCTTGATATCTCCCTCCCTTTCCCCTCTGACTGCATTTTCCCCGGCTCTTTTATCCGTCCTCGCGCGCGAATCGACACGCGTGCGCGAGTTGTAATATTAAAATTCTCGATACCGGAAATTCGCGCGGTACTCGGACGATCTGCATTTTAATGGTCTGCGAGAGGAGTGTCCGGTTCTCGCACAAACATTTCGGGGGCTGGATCTTTAAGAATCTTGGATAAAATTTTCGAGCATCTTGTGCCGATTAAAATTCGATCGTGATAGCACGCATCTGCCTCTGATATTAAGCGTCAATTTTTGCGGCAATTTTCAGTGGTGAGTCATGGTTTTCGGCAACTTTTTTTCGTGATATTATAATATTCTCACTTTTACTTATATATATTTTATTGCGTTTTTTATTGCTTTTTCGTTATCTAATTACGTCGTGTGTTTCTGTTAACTTTATGTTTTAGTAGAGTTGGAGAGATATGGAAACAACGTGCTATCCTCTCGCCTTTTATGTATTTTTCTCATTTTTATTATACAATTACATTTAATTTTACATATACTTTGCATTTTGTTGCATATTAATTGAAAATTTATATATATATATATATGTTCTAAACAAAAATAAGTTCTGTCAAAAAGTTTTGAACTTATGAAAGGCATTCCATGTAAAAAAAAAACTGGTTGCAATTATGAACATGCGAAAAACTTATAGTAATGTTGGAAATAAAAGTAGCGATAGATTAATCTGAATATTGCGTGGGAAAGTACGAAAAATCGTACGAAAGAGTGTGCTCGTTGACCATGATGTTTCGTATAAACATAGCTTAGGAATGAGTTTTTCGATATCTCAGCCAACGTATCTCGATATTATAGGACGTGAATCCTAATAGCGATCATGTGTGCACGACACAACACAACGCGCGACGAAACTGTCAATTAGAAGTGTAAATTCTTTATTGCGCACTCGTGGCCGTTATGTAATAGCGGGAGATATACCTCTGATTAAATTTCTACCGCTATCACGCGCACCTGTCGCCCGATTTAAGATCCCTCGCGAGGAGGAGCCTCGGCGGTCGAGAGAATACAACCACCTCGATATTTTCCCTCGTGACGCAATTTTACATCCTACAGCAACCCAGTCGCTGTCCCTGATCCGGCAGGAGCCGGAATGACGCCGAAGTGCCGTTACTTCTTTCTTTGGAATATCTTAAAATTCTGTAATCAGTTTTGAAGAACTTTGCCGGGTGCTTGAGGGGAGACATGCTAATCAAGTTATTTCAAACAGAGTCAAGTGATATAAATATAGAATTTTTATAATGAACCGCGATTATTACTAAAAATTGGTTTAATAAAATTGTTTTAAATTGTATAATAAGTAATATCAAAAAATTATAATGATAATAATTACAGACAAAATATCAGAAAGTTATCGTTAATATGGCTAATGCCTTAGTAAATTCACACACAAATAGATTATTTTGCTTCAATCCATACTATAAATTCAGCATGTGAAGGGACTCGTAATTCTATTCAATCGATCCTGTAAGGCGGTGCACGCAACCCAGCAAAATTATCACCGCGAACGTTTCGCGGCAAGAAAGTTACCCCGTACGGGGCTAACGATAATTAAGCAGTCCACTCGACATTATAATACGGGCAATTTACTTGAGAAACGCGCGAGCGCGGGAAATTACGATGCGCCGTCGCCGAGCACCTACATCGGCGCGGAAGAGGGACGAGGGGGGAAGAGGGCAGAGGGAAATTAACGAAATTCCGTTTGCTCGTGCTGGCGCGATACAACGCCTCTCGCCTCGTAGGGTCGATAGAGTGGCGGCGAGGATGCAAGAGGCGAGTCGACTCCTCCCTTTCTCTTTCTCTTCCTCTCTCATACACTCTCGCTCACTCTCTCTCTCTTCTCTGTTTGCTGCCGAAGCCAGTTATTACGACGTTATTTCAACCCCTCCGGTCATCTTCCCTCCCCTTCCGCACATTGCGGTATTAAATTCCCATATTGTCACGCTACGCGACCCCAACCAAGTGCAGTCGCGAACGCACAGCGGTGG
This sequence comes from Lasius platythorax, assembly GCA_963971435.1. NCBI lineage: Eukaryota > Metazoa > Arthropoda > Insecta > Hymenoptera > Formicidae > Lasius > Lasius platythorax. The sequence continues at coordinate 10,426,758 of OZ020539.1, read as the reverse complement.
CGGATACTGTAATTTTTATCGATGGACCGGCGTGCGCGCTGTAACGCGGAAAAAAAAGCGATCTTTATGAAATGACGCGTCCAATAGCACGAGGCACCCTACAGTTACGAGGGTATATACGTGTGCATGTGAATCTGCATACATGCATGCGTATACGTGTGTATGTGTGTGTATGTTGAGATATGGATGCATGTGCTGTTTCTCCGCAGGCGGTCGGTCCACGTCTGTTGTTTGCTCGTCTTTCTTTCGCGCTCGCAGCGAACACGAACAGCATACGCGGAGAATAATATAACTCAATCCGTTAAGATTACAGGGAGTAAATCAATTATACAGTTTCGCGTACGAAACCTCTGTTAACAGAAGGCGCTTTGAAGCCACGTCGGTGTAATGCATTCGGAAATGAATTACCGACCCGGGTATTATCCGCAGGGCATACATAGGACACGTTTCTGATCAGGTGCGCGTCCTATGAAGTGCCTTGCTTCTAGTACAGGTCCAAGTTGTGTAACATCGTTAGCTTATTTGCATTCGCGCAGTCGTGACAGCTCGCCCGACCCTAGAAATCGACTTTCCGCCAAATTGAATTACTTTACAGTACGTTGCTGAAAATTTTATGATTCACTTGTTCCTTATGTAGCAGCTATGCTATAAACAACATTCGCAATCGTGAATAAAAGAAAATGCAGTTGACTGGGGATACTTGTTATAGAAGTTAAGTTGGGCAAATGGGACATGATTTTCTTTCTTCGCGGCGAATTTTCTTCTCTCTCCTCGATTTTATCGTGACTCATGTATTTATATTATTTGTGCATCTATGCTTTCCGCGATTATTACTTTTGCGCGTCGCATACGCATATATATGTATATACAGACATACACACAAATGCATGCATACAACCGAGAAACAGCGAGACAATAAAAATGCAAAACTTGCATCGTCTTGGCGCTGTGGCAATGGCTTATTTTCAAAAATAATATATGACATATATCGACTTCCCGTCCGAGGCAGTTTGCAAAAATATCAAATGTGCCAACGTGACGGACGATACCGAAGCTTATGCAAATTTATTTTTTATATGCTTACACACACCTTCGCGCGGTATTAAGATATTAAATGTTCGTGCCATTATATCTCGCGAGAAGATGTTACGAAATAATAAAGCTAATCAATGTTATGCGTATTTATACTTTTTTTTTTATTTTGCATTGATGACCAAGTATACATATTGCAATGAAAAATATGAACATGTGGAATAAATTGAATTAAGCATAATCGTATTTCCACATTATTACTGAAAATCGTATGCTATAAACTCTGTTGTTAAATATCCAAGAGTTTATTTAATTATCTTCCAAAACTGAAGCGCACAGAATATTGCTAATAGCATAAATTTGTAGTTACGATTGTACTCTCGCCTATAATTACTTTCATCGCGCAGTGACTCTTAATAAATCCCTGTTATCGGAGAGACTCAACGCCATATTTCGCATTTTGCGAGACACATATACCACGTGCACACAACATATCGAATGAGTTGAGAGAAATATGTAAAAAATTCCGACAGCTTTCCATCATGCGGCGCGGTTTACGAAAATCTCCGGTTTCAAGTTTAGAGAAGTTTAGAGAAACCTGTACACGTTGGCAGAGTCGCGCAACTTTACTCGATGTTCGCAACCCTTGTTTGGCAAGCCCTTCCGTGATCAGGTTTATCCTACGCGCGCGAAATCGATGCAGACGCTCCGACAGAAAGAGAGTGCAGAGATCGGCAGGGCGGGGTTCGGGAGAGTTCTAGTCCGCTCGAATTAATTGCATCGCAACGAGAAGCCCCGTAAACGAATGCGTAGCACGCACGCCGAGCAATTTATGCGATTGCTCGTGTGCTGTTGAATTCTCGTAGCCGAGCGCGATGCGCACAAAATTTACGCAACAGTGACAATCTATTACAAGAAGCGCGGTGCTTGCGATTTTTTTTTTTAGTCCTGCATATAGATGCCTTAAATTTAAAAAGTATAACAGCAACTGACAGGCATCCTAAATTTATGAGTCTTATAACCTCGTTGAAAGTTGGAGCAAAAATTTCAAATTTCTTAATACCAAGCAAATCTGTAGAAATGATCTTATATACATATAAAACGATAAAACTATGATACGAAGTACAAACTTGAGATAAATAAACAATGTAAAAAGCTAAAAAATATTGAGGTCCCAAAATTTCTATGTATAATCAGGATTATGTATTAAGAAAAATTATTATTGCATTTCTTAGGATGTTTTTTAATAAAAATTTTTTAATAAAAGTTTTTTAATAAAAAAATAATTTAATGATAGAACCCTCAAAAGGACTCTATTCAGCTTGAAATTTTCGCTCACACATATTCTTGTACGAATAATAAAACTGACGATTCTAAGATTAAATATTTATACATATACTAATTTGTCTTAGCACATCCATTTCAAGATAACAATTTATGAAATATTATATTTATAACATTCTTATTAACTTGAAAATATTCTCAATTTTCTTTTAATATAATGATAACTATATAGAAATATATATAATGAATTCAGACATTAAGCAATTTATGTAAAATAAACTAATATATGTATATTGCTGCATCTCTGTTATCATCGCACATTTCATTACTTCGAGACAAAAAATTAATAAAAAATAATTTAACACTCACCCAATGTGACAAAATACTCATGATGCGTAACGGCAGAGTAGTATACGACGATGACCTCTGTAAAATAAAAAAATTTATTGGAATTGTATATATGAAGCAATATTCAAAATAATTAATATTTAAAAAAATTATTTTACGCAATTAAATTTTTTATTTATCCTTTAAATAAATTCTTAAAACTTTTATAATTCGCGACAAAATTTGTTTTACATATTAGCTTTTATAAAATATAATAATTTAATTTTCTTATATAAATATACGAATAATTATAAATCTTAAACAACGTTAAATATTTATATCAATAAATATTTAAGTATATTAATATTTTCTATATTAAATATATTAATATATTTTTATATTAATAAATTTAAATAGATTAATAAATTTCTTTTAGTATGAACTTGTTTCCTTTCTGTAAAACTTGACCAAATCAAACGCTGTTTTGTTCATGCAAACGACTAGGCGGATTATCACAGCATAATCGTTTCGTCGTTCATAAAATAATCCAGCTATCCGTCGATCAATGCGGGAAGCTTTCGTGCGTTTCAACGGCGCTGCACGATTCCGACGGGATCATTTAACCGAATCATTCCGCAAATGGCGATGCTGCGCATGGGCGAATCGAAAGCGACGTGACAACCTGACGATCGTTGCGACACTATACTTTCGCAATTATCTATGTTAATTACGTGGTTTTAACCCGCTCGCATCATTCGTCAGGTCGCTTGTGTATTCGCTTCGTCTCGCTTTGTCTTTGTTAAAACTCCTCTTTATCCCTCTTACGCGTCTGAACATACACGTATACACACATACTCTTTCCCTTTCCCGGCCCTGTCGTTTCTCTTCCCCTTTGTGTACCCATCGAGTTCACGTACGTACGTAATCGCGTAGGTTTACATCCCTCTCTGTGCATCACGGGCTCTGATTCGTAGTGCCTCGCGATTACGGCGCTTAATCGAGCGATTCGTTTACTACGTACGCTACCATCCCAGACTGGAGGCTACTATATTGCCGCGTTATGTGGACATAGTGCTTCTCCATCGATCAAGGCTCCACGAATTAGCTTTGCAACTTAATTACTTGGCGCTGTAGACTTATCAATTTTTGGACGACCCGTTTGTTAATCGGTACATGAATCTTACGTTGAAATCGAGATCTCGATTTGATCTTTAATTAACTTTATAGCTTAGCGTCTGGAAGATTTGTTGTCGGATATACAAAATTTCTAGAAGGTGTTATTCCATTTCTATCGAGTCTTTAATCGTTTAAGTTGCAGTCGCAACTATTTGCCGTTACTAATTGAAATTCAATTGCTTCCTCATGTTCTCTGACATTTAGTGGGATGATAAGCATAATTAAATTTATTGATGTTACAAATGTCGTACACAGACACACACACACACACAGATACACACATCGTGATATTTAGATATAAACTCGTGATATAAACTTGTAAAGTTATTTCCAACTACTGCGTATCCGTGAAATGATCGATGCTGCGAAATGATGTCTCGCGCGAGCATGCGCGCCATTCTAATGACAATCTCTACCAAACGGTGTAACGCGATCGCTTTGATTTCACCGTCGCTCGTCGAGTTGCAGCTTGTCCGACCAGGAAATGCGGGCACGATATGAGCACAGACAGCGCTAAAGAGATGGCTATGGAAGTTTTCGATCGATAGTCATTACCGGCGCAGACAGGCATCGTGCTGCAATCGTGAAATCAACTAGCTTTTCGCTTTGCACGTAACCGTTCCACGCGAATATGTCCGACGATATTTTTTTTTTATGATGCGAAAAAATATTACGGAAATTTAGAGATATTTCACCGACATCTGAGAGATTTCGACACTTATAATTTAACAGCATTGTGAAAGCTAGAATCTCACAATAACGCTGATAATTATTATGTAGCGATTTTATTGTAACGATATATATGGATGAAATATGTATGGACAAAATTGGATGCAATATTGGAAGAATGTCAAAATTATTCTACAAAAATTGTGACAATTTTTTTATATGTTTAGAAGAATTGGACTTTATGTGCGAAAATTGTATTTAAATGATTTTATTTAATTATACGATAATATTTTCATTTCAAAAGTTATTTTTTCAGAAAAATGTATCATTTCAATATTATAAAATATGCAGAATTTTCTCCATGAATATCAAGATTCTCATTAATGTAATAAAAAGAGAGCAGCTATTTTTATGAGTATTAAATGAAATTATTTTTAAGTTTATTCGCAATTTAAATTTGTTGATTCTATGTATAAAATAAGAGAATTAAAATAAGTGTTTCAATTTGTGAAATATTAAAATATTAACTTCAGAATCCAGAATTATTATTTTTAAATTAGCATGTTCCTATATTACTTTATATTTTTCGCTTGTAAATTACACGCCCATTCGCTTTTTTACTTAACTTATTCTCTCTGCTGAGTCATTGCCGCGAATTAGATTCCAGTTACTGACGCGAGTGTGAACACAAAAAGGAAAAGTGTCTACTCGAGGCGCGTACATTTTTAAGTAATTAAACTTTTTACGGAGCAACATATACACGACATACACACACACATACACACATATGTGAAACAGCCGCACAAGCGCGCGCGCTTACGTCGATGTGTTTTGTAAATTTGCATAGAAAAACTTGGGTAGCGACTGGAAGTAATCTAGCCAGTTTCGCACTCCGGAAGACGGTGACACGTCGCGTTTGCCACTGTGCTATTGTAATTTCACGGTTCAGTACGACCGCTGGGACCGAGTTGTGTGGGCGCGACTTGCGATCAATGACACGTCGTCAGCCGAATGTTACAAGGCTTTATGTGACTTTAAATATGGCACTGAGATATTGCGCAATCAGAATACAATGTACAACGCATACTTCAAGTATATCATGTATTCATATAAAAAACATTGATATGGGGAATACTAAAATTTCACGCATAGAATTTTGCATAGAATTTTGTAATATTAAACGTCACAAAAGAGAGAAAGTGCTTGCAGTCTTGCAACTTTTCTTCTTTTAACAATTACAACGATTGCCAACAGTTAGTCGACAAGACGAACAGAAATATCGAAAATATCTCGTGCAGTTTTTCTTGTAAAATTCTCTCACAATTATTCGTAAATGCGACGAGTAAGGCGTTAACACGAGCCAGGGATCACAAGCGCGCGCGCGTGGATAGAAGGCTTTAAAAATCTAATCTCTCTCGGAAAGTTAAGACCCTTTATGTTTAAAGTGTCTCGGCCCTCCATTGTGAGTCCCCGCCTGGTTTCTCACTCGAAAATAGCTGGCCACCGTTGTGCATAGCGTGTATAATATGGGACGAAGGAGATAAGGACGACATGTATGTCGACGAGTCACACAAGATAAGCTGAAGAACCGGGACGATTACCGTGGGGGAACTTCCTCATTTCTCAACCCCTTCCGCACTTATCGTCCTGGTTATGTGCCATTTCCATACACCTAATGGTGCACCGCGAATAGCGAAACAGCATTTCGTTTTAATGGGGAGCGGTGTACACACACACACACACACACACACACACACACACACACACACACACACACACACACACACACACACACACACAAACAAACACACAAACATGCACGCATCATCTCTGTTGTTCGAGGGTACTTTTTGGCAAGTTCCTGTCGTGTCGTCGTCGTCGTCGTCGTCCAAACTTCCTCTTCGTTAAGTACTTTGGCAACACGTCCTTGAGAGTTTTTACCGACGACGGGGTTAAGCGCTCCTGCATACGCGTTGCTGAAAATTTACATGCTTCGGTTGCAAGTAATTTTAACTCTTAGCGGTTTAGAATATTGAGTATTGATCTAACTCGACGCGAACTCGACCTTGAGTGCAACTACTGGACATTATTATTTGTACGTAATAAATTCACTGATGGTGTCAAAAATAAGTTAAGTAAAACATTTGGTTTTGCAAAAAGCAATAAAAATATTTTTCTTTAAATTTTGATGAAATATTACTTCGTTGCATATAACAAAATCGTTTCTTTTATTAAGATTATTAAATTAAATGAAAACAAATATAATTGGTACAAAAATATGACATTTCTAAATTGTTTATGATGTCGACGGTAAAAGTTTTATAGAAGTTATGTATTTTTAAGCAATTTAAATTTGAAAAAATATTGTTATAAAATGGATATATTATATCAATCGATATATCGATTTTATTTAAACCTATCATATTTTAAAATTTATTTTTGCACCATTGCGCTACTTTTTTTAATTACCGTATATATTTTATAGAAATACACACACACACACACACACACACAAAAGTATCTTATTCAATTCTAAAGTACCTCATAGAAAAAGTCAAGGTTCAAATAGCGATTTAAAACTGCATCAAATTTGCAAAAAATATTCTAATTAGCGCGCGACAGGATTATATATATTTAACCAATAAATTGTTAATTAGCGAAACTTCTTGGTTGAGTCGTTGAAAGCAAGTGGATCTTACAATACAATGTCATTTAAAGAAGATGTGTTGTTTATGAAGAGAGAGACCTTTCGCCGTTCCAATTAGAAATTCATCACGTCGTGTTTCCTCGAGAATAAACCGGGGCTCTCTTGAGAGGGATACTCCTTGGGGAAATATGTGTTGGAATAAGTCGACCGATACTGCGTCGCCTACGATAACCTATCTGCGCAAATAATGTTAGAATTCATGAGGGCCGGCCATTTCGTAGCGAATTAATGCTTAAATGTTACGACGTATAATTTTCTTCGCGGTTGGACAGTCAAAATATTTGCGCGGGAATATTAACATCCCAAGTCCTATAACTTGAGTTATATTTATTCTGCATCTTGAACGTGGTTAGAGTGCCATCACTTGTCGCGCCTCGTTTTCCTTGCCCCGTTTTTATTACGTGTTAATCAATTTTCTGTTTTTCCTCGCGCACCTAACACTGTGAAGCCGCACGCCTCTCAAGATCGTCTTTTATATTAGTCCTATTGTTCCGGCTGTATTTAATTTTCTCGTTCTTTAACGTTGGTGTTAGGACGTGGTCTTTCACGTTGATCCTGACGGAATATTGAGCTTCTTTTACATTTTTCTATTAAAAGGACACTTCTCCTTCTACGTGTTATACAAAGAAAAAAAAAACATTAGCTCAAAAAAACTTCAGCGTTTATAACTTAGTATATGTTGCATTTTATCTCTTCATAATCTATTCTTAAGCTGTCACTACTCATTATTTTATAAATGTTTTTGTACACATCTTATTTAACCATAAACGATTTTATCTCTTACATTGTATCACTTGATTACATCGCAATCTTTCTTTCATTTTTGTCACGAATCTTGGGAGATTTCGTATCCTGTATGTGGGCCATTTATTGTATTATCTATCTACGCGTTTATCAGTATATTTAGCAATAATATATGAAAGCAAATTAGTATCGAGAAAAAGTAAAATGTGAATGTGTTACACGCAGAACTAGTTACAATTAAAAACTACCGGGTGCGTTTTGTCCGGGGAGTTGGCGCTTAATTACATTTTATATAGTCGGAATTAAAAAAAAAAAATTCATCGTTTAGATTAAGATTGCGAGGAATCGCGCGCGCGCGGAGAAATATTAATCCATCTGAATCGGATTAAGGCCGGCCCTACCGGTGCATTTTCGACATCGATTGCACGTTGCGAGCTCTCTTCGCCGCCCTGAGCCTTCGTTGCTGAATTTAAAAGAGAATTACATTCAACCCGTCGCATTTATTAACGCGATTATGGTAATCTTCAAAGACGTAACAACGACATCGTAGCTGTATCTACATGATCGTGCAGACACTCACTCCGCTAGGTTTGTGCCCGGGAGTGGCTGCTGCGCCCACGGATGCACGCTTCGGTGGCTACCTTAAGCTACGCGTCCGTGCAAGGGCGATGCATCTCGTTACCGCCCGGCCGCTTTAAATCGGCGCCATGTAACGCCAAGCCTATGTGGCACAGCATCGCTAATCCCGGCATCTTTCGGGCTGATCGATCAGACGAGATCGATATTATCGTTATCGGATAATTACTATCTTTCCGCTAATTGCGCATTAATGCATCGCGTTTCAGAGCGATCGTAGCTTTAATCCTCGACGTATTCGCGTATCACGAACGGATGCGAAAATGATGTTCCTCTTTTGTACATTCCGGTTACGCAAAATATCATCTATTATATATGTACATAAAATCAGCTTCTCAAAACTGATGAAAGTGAATATTTGATGAATATTTGAAATTCGAATTTTTTAATACGCGATATTTACGTGAAAGAATAATATTGAATTATGCTCTTTCTATATTTCTTACGTTTTCAGAATTATTTTTATTATTTATACAATTCGATTATTATAGAGAAAAATTGCGATGATCCAATCTCTTCATATTTTTATGATTTAACATATGGAGTTTCGCAAATTATGTGTCGCGAAAATTCTATAATCGCGTAGTATACCGTACATATTCATGACTTATGCGTTTGCCATGGCCTCGATTTTGCGACGACACGTTTCAGTCAAGCACTGAATTTGATTAATTGCGCCGTTTGTTCGTCAAAAATCACGCAGTTTCGAATAATTCAGCTGTTGAATTAATGGAGATGAGAGAGAGAGATTATTTGGCATTTATTTAAATAAATATATAGTGCTCTTGCACCCTCGGAATACACAATCTGATTTTCGAATTTACAATTTGCGATATACAATTTATGTCGCGTATTATTGCATATAGATAGTATAAATAACAAAAAGAAAAAAAAAACATACGTCAATCAAGAAATTGTCACGCAATGCATAAACTTGTTTGTTCTAATAACATTATAACATTTAAAAGCTTACGTTATAATGTATAGTTGATATTGTTTTTTATTTGATGATTTTACGATATACACACATTTTTTTTGTGCTTTCGAAGCTTGTTGCGCATTCGATGTCGTACGCTCGTCGGAGAGAAGGACATAATTAAAATAATCTCGACGAATTAAAGCGCAATTACGACGGGAGTATTCACTCCAAGTACCAGTTGTGATTCCCTCTACGACAGTTAATTAGCAATTGCGTGCACGTAACGCACATAATTCTGACTTTACGACCGATTCCCGGAGGCGATCTTTTCCGCGCTCTTTCTGTCCGGTATGTCGGTAAAATGGTTGCAGGTTTTCGACTGTCCCACACCTCCCTTCATTTCCTCAAATTCCATCGATCGCGTGGCATCGCGATACGCCGCGCCGCATATGCAGATTCCATCGAGTTTTAATGCGCGATTAATTAATCGAGTGACGCGAAATAAACGCTCCGTGTTGAAATTCTATCTCGAATGTCGGCGTAGCAAAACGTGACGTTGAGCGGACCATCCTTTTCCACTCGAGTCACATAATTGAACAGACTAAATCCATCTCCTCTTCTCATCCTTCTCCTCTTCCACCTTTTTCCGTCTCTCTCACTCCCTCCCCTTCTCTCTCTTTCCCTATGGATCTCACCCTGGTTTATTCACCCCTTTCCTTTGCGAGACCCTCCACCGTGCTCTCTTCGTGTGTCCCCGTTTAACGTCAGTTCGAATCGGGTGTAGTTAATTGACGTCTACTGTCGAAAGAAATGTATTCGGTAACCGTTAAACGAATTCCGTTTTTCAACCCCTTCCTCGTCCTCATCTCACTGTCTCTTCTCTCTTTGCGGAATGGAATGACGATGAGAGAAGTTTTGGTGGGTGAATACCAGTGAACGGGTATTTTATTCTGACGCGAGACGCTTAAGAAGGTATGCGTATGCATATAGATGACAGTTCATTCTTTCTTTGAATGCGCTTTATTCTACGCGAAATAGGAATTTGGTTGACGGCGATTGGTGCGTACGAATGGAAGTAGATGAGAAAATAACGCAGGTCCCGCGCCGATTGACAGCATTTTATTAACCGAGTCCTTCACCGATCTCTCTTTTCTTCTTCTCTTTTTTTTTTCTTACTTTGCATGATGGAACGGAAACAGGATAGAGTATGCTACGTGAGAGGGATAGCGAAATTTGGAGTATTTTATTACATTGCGGGACGCCGTTGAGATACGGAAAAGGGACGAGAAGAGAGAGAGAGAGATGCATGCAAATGACGAAACGCTTCGCACAATTGATCAGTCACGGGAAAATATAATAGATGTAGACCATTGAAGTCGATTCTCGGAGCATCAAAGCATACGCTTAAAGATTCAATAAAATCTCCGCAATAAGATGTGGTTATAACTCACAGATGCCATTCGAAAAAATCCAAATTAAATATTTTAATGTCTCTCTCCTTCTTATATATTGTTATTACAAGACTATAATATTTGGTTTGCAAATTAGAGCTTGAAAATTGTGACTACTGATTAATAAGAAAACTCGCATCTATTTGACTCGCACTTGATTTTATGCAAAGATGCTTTATATTAGTATAAAAATGAAATAATTGACAATTGTCTCTCTCATTACATTAATTGCGATTTTTTTTTTAAATTCCGTATAAATTTTAAGCAGTTTGAAAAAGTATAGACATACGCGAGAAAATCTAAAAGCGGTTACAAGTTTATTTGCTTATATATAATAATCCGAAATCGAAGAGTTTGTAAACAATCAATTAGATGTATCCAGTATACTCGCCTAAGGTGAAAGTAGCTCTTAATTATCATATTTAGTCGTAAATATAATGAGATTGGCCACGGTTAATGTCTTTCAGGTACGTTCATTTGAGTGCACTGAGTATGCTACGACCATCTCGCTGTAAAAGCGACAGTATTCCGTACCGATAAAATGAATTCCCGTTTTCTTGTTTGGGGGACGGAATAAAAACGAACAAACAGGAAAGCGAAGAGAGAGAGAGAGAGAGAGAGAGAAAGAAAGAGAGAGGGGGGGGGGGGCAATGGAAGAGGAAGAGAGAAAATTTGAGGGGTTGAGGGAGACAATGAGAGTATTTTATTCCATCGCGAGACACTTAAGGACGGATGGAAGGGTACAATCGTATGAATATAAATGACAGTAGGTTGCTTTGAATACGCTTTGTTTTTCCGCGGAATGGGAATTTAAAAGGCGATATACGCGAGCGCACGTAACAGGGGAAAATTCTTCTATCGCGCGGAATTTCGTATCGACTGAAAATATAATATTAGCACTGAAAGGCGCGGACTTAAATATTTAAATAAACTGTCAAGAGATACCAATGATATACTTATTTTTCCCAATTATTTAACTAATCACGGTGTTAAAGAAATGATATCGAATGCACTTTTGTTTGATAGAATTTTCAATAAGAATTAAGTTTATTTTCTTCTAACGAAATTTTTACGGCACTCTAATTCTCAATATTAAAAACACATAAAACGTAATTAATTATAATATTTCTATTGATATACCATGTAACAGTTCTTAAGTTGTTCTCTGCGTTTAGTCTTCATTATCTAAAAACATCTGCTAAAATAGTAGGATATGATGTGCATAATATATGTACTATTAATTTTCTCTATACTGATTATTTAATTAAAACAGTTACTTAGTTTAATTTCAGTTTCAACCAATTGTATTGCCGTTTCATGAAATAACGTTGATTCACATGATACGACAATGACAAAGTTTTCTTTTATGTTAAATAAACGCATTTATCTTTATGTGTTGCAAGTTTAATATAAATGTGAATATGTTTATGTGTATTATAGAAGCCTATTTTAACGTGTCGGATAATGTAAATCAATATATATTATAAAGGTGTATATGAGTGTGTGAACAATTTAGAATTTAGTCTCTAATTAGCTGATATGTTTGGCCAATTTCTTCATCTCTTTTATATCTACTCGCAGCTTATTATTTGCACGTAATTAAAACATAATTATCTAATTATCGTCGAAATACGCTGAAACATCGAGAAATTTGCATAAAATTAATTTAACGGATGTGTATATATATGCAACGGTAGCTCTCTTCTCGTTTCCATTCTCCCTGGGCTTGTTTAAGATATTTTCTCGAATAGCAAATATGAACGGACGACGAAAGGAGCAGCGTAGGCTACGCAGGATGAAGGTTCTTTCGACGGTTGAATACGCTTTGTTTCTCACCGAAAGACAATTCAGATGTCTGCGCGAAAGCGGAGGAAGAGACGCACGCCGACTTAAACGAAACGATTAAAGGGCGGGAAAGGGAAGAAAGGGATAGAAAAAGCGCACAAATACAGTACAAGAAACAAGAAAACGACGGGGAAGAGTCGAGGAGAACGTGGAAGAAGAACGTAGGAACACGTCGTTCTTGGTGAGACGCGACAACGTTCTCAGGCGTATCCTCGAAGGGCGCACTGTATGCCACTGTGGATGGAATCCCAGGTTTCCTTAATTACAACGACCCTCTTCCGTCCCATTAATAAGCGGCCTAAACAAACTGCCGTCATATAAATACTTGGATTTCTCTACCTCGATCGCGCTTCTCCCCCTCTCCCTCTCCCTCTTTCTCTCGGGCAATCCGCAGTTGGTTTGTCGGTCTCTCCTTTTTATCTCATCTCTTCTCTTTCCTTGCCCTTCTCTCTCCGCCCATCTCTTCTCTATAATTAAATTTGCACCGAGCTTGGCGAGTTTGGCTCCTTCGTTCATTTAATCGGACACCAGGCGTTAGTATAATTAAAAGCACATCTCTTTTGGAATTCGTCTCATCTGGACTGCTTTCTCCTATCTTTTTTTTCTCTCTCTCTTTCTCTTCTCTCTCTCTCTCTCTCTCTCTCTCTCTCTCTCTCTCTCTCTCTCTCTCTCTCTCACTCGTTCGCTCTCGTTTTCTATCAGCATAAGCATCGTCTCTTGTTTGCCAATTGTGGTATACAACATCATCGTCGTCGTCGTTTATATACGAACCCATACCTTTCGGCGCTTCTCGCGAACGAAGCTCACTGCCGTGATACACGAGTCGCAAATAAGCGAGTCTCCATCCGGCGAGCGAGTTGAAAGAAGAACTCACGCGCCGTTTCACAGAGAAATCCGGTGACGATTCGGTCTTTGTTCGCGCGCGTGGCGAGAAATTATTTGGACTCGAATAATTGCGGGAATATGCTGCAATTATCGCGCGCGAAAGGACCAGCCACACCTAAAGGTGTACCTACTGTCGTTAGGCGCGCTGCACTCGCTTGTCATCCTGAATCCCAGAGAGAAAGCTGGATACGAGCACGTGATAAAGCCTATTTTCAGGAAACTCACACGTCATTAAGAGAACGCGGTTTTATATGTTATGCAATAGCGAGGAGAGTTTAATAGTTAGTTCGTATATACTAGTAAGAATAGTTTCCAACATTTAATCAATTCACTTATCTTATATAATACAAATATTACGTGCTTTTTCGGTTTACACAAACGCGTAAATTATTATGCGAATTAAATGAAAAATTAATCTATTTTCCTTTTTTCTCCTTATAAAAAATATATATCTTTGTTTAAAATTAGAATAAGTGTATTCTTTATTGACTGATAATAAACACACTTCAAATGCAGACTATCGAAGATAATTATTAAACATATATAGCGTTTTGTGTTCACAGATAAAATATTATTTAAAGTTTATTTTTTATAATAAAAGAAATGAAAATATATATTTCTTTATCTATTATTTATACATTATTAGCCTACTTCTGGTAATATTATCGTACTTACATAAAAAAAAGAAAAAATTCAAAGATCTCATTTCTCGCGTTTATTTCTCGAGTATAAATGTCTACGTTCTCCGCGCGGAGGGGACAATCGATTTCACTGTTATACCGGGGATTGTTTTTACTTTACGTTTCGTGGAATAAACACGAAATCGTAAATTTCAGGTGATGGCCGGTGCCGGGGAGCTAAACGACTCCGATTATTCGTGCGGCCCCCGGCCGCGGCACGTACGCCCGGACTTTATCGAGAGAAGCTCGCTTCGAGATATACCTCGCCCGATCGGGACACAACGTTTTCTCGATACTCGACGAATTACGATGGCGGACCCGCATTTTTCTCGGATGTGCCCGCCGTAAGACGCCCGATCGACAATTACACACGTACGACGTACGCGGCCCCAGGGTCCGCCGCGTTTTATCTTGTGAAGCACGTTTAGCGCTCGAAGGCGTGACACGGATTCCTCGTCGCTGCAGAAACCGGTCTTATCCTCGTGGCTTTCTTGTTGTTGAGACGGACTTGCTTTTGCGATGCTTGTGTCGCGGTTTCCGATGCGAGAAAAGTTCCTGCCTTTCTCAATACGGACCATTGAAGTGCTAGATTACGTGTCAGGGTTAAGATTTATTATAGGCTTTATGTTTTATGTAGAATTCTGTGTGGATTGACGGTTTAACAGTTTAAACTAAATAAATCTGATACATGTATGATTCGCGGTTTTTTTTCTAGATTATAGAGTGACAAAGAAAATTGATTTAATTAAGACTAATTGTTCATTACTCGCGTTTTGCCCGAATGAAAAAGAAATAAAACGCGTTCTTGATCTCTTTAATCACATCTGATTGATGTAGTCATCAATCGGATATTAAGATTAAACCAGATAATTAAATCTGTGAATAAATAAGATGATGTAATCAGTCCATAATAATTTTATTAAAAATTTGATCGCGTCTTTCGCATTTATCAACGGATTTCTATTTCTTAATGATATTACGGCAACTTTCAATTCATTCGAATATTCATTTCGTTTATTTCTCAATGATTGAATATTCTACGCATATTATAATCATTTATAGTGTCTGTTCGTATCGCATATGCAACATTTTGCATTTCGTGCGTACAATCGTTGTACATAATTTCTTGTTCACGCTTCTCGAAAGAACTCTCTCAAGTTCACGCCATAACGATATCGCAGAATCCGTATCGCTACGCGAGATCTTACACGCATTATCACGTATGCAGGCAGATAGAGAAATATGCGGAGATACATATATGTATGTAAAACGCCGAGCGTGGCACGGGCGCTTTGGAAGGGCATAGAGTTTCTCAATATTTAATAGTGTCTGGGTACGAGTGCTGTCTCGACACTTCTGAAATTGCAAGGCGTAAAGGACTCGAGAGCGGCGCGGAAATGGGAAATAGACGAAAGGAAGGAAGAGAGAATTCGTTCGTTGTCTGCACCCCGAAATCTCGCGGTAATTACAGCGAGCTCGAGTGCGATGCGACGTGGCACGCATTATGCCGAATCAGTTCTTTTGCATCGATATATATATACATTCTCGGCGTATTATAAATCAATGAAAAATAGACCGCACTTCTTCGATTACATATATACTCTCATATATTTATGATCGTTTCAAATTTGTGCTCGCAAACGACCACGATTCGATCCAAAGGATTCTCGCATACAAAAGCAAATCAGTGTATACGGAGCCGCTCTCGATAAACGACATATGTTGCTTGAAGGTTGCAAACGATTGTCAAGTCGAGAAAACGTAAAGGTATCGTGATACAGATTTAAAGGCAGCCTTAGAGCCCCGGGTGGTCTTCGAGAGAAGGACGGAGAGCGAGTACGAAAACGAGGAAGGAGGTGCTCTCGAAGAAGGACGGGCGAAGCATAGTGAGATTGGAATACCTACCACGTAGAAGCTGGAGAGACGGAAAAGGTGGGTGGGTTTGGAGGGGAAAGGGAATCCTGATCCGAGTCAGAAGAGACACAGCAAAGAGAGCACGAGGACCGACCGGGTTGGCCATGGTAGAGACACTTTCGTGAGATTGAGCCCGAATTCAATAGGGGATGAATAAAATATAAACCAGCCGCTTTCTCTCTCTCTATTGCGATCCTACGCGAAGGCTAAGGGCGGTATGGTCGACCCTTGTGTAAATAAATAAAAACTATATCCATCCCCCTCCCCCTCCCTTCCCGGTATACGCGAGTAGTGGACGCGTGTGTGTGTGTGATAGTTATACACACACTGATTCTCTCGGGAAACTAAATGGCCGATTAAATCAATCGCTTCCATCGTTTCGCAGCGTGATTTTCTGTCTGAATATTTATGCGAATGTGTAACGATTTATAGCTGTACTATCTTAATAGATGATGATAACTCATTCATTTGGTTATGGCATTTTTATCGAATACCTGAAGTTTATGCGATTTTTGTATTATTGAGTCGTATGATGTGTACTATTAATTATTTCTTGCATATATATTTTGATATCTTTCTTCGTTTCCATGACTTGTGATTGGCAAAATTTGTGTGTGTGTATGCTAGTAGCGTTTTAAATCTTTAAAAATGATGATTGACATTTTTAGCTTCAGCAAGATTGCCATTCGTATATAGAGAGATATTAAATATATCAATTAAAAGATTAAAATATTTTTTTTATGTATAATACACAAAAAAGCACACATAGTTTGCTAATCTCATATTTAGGACAATTAAGATTTAAAGATGAAGAATAAAGATTATAATCAAAAGAAAGAACATCGAAGTTTTGTCGGCAGTTTAAAGTTGCCGCATCTATGCAAATCGCGATGCAACAGGCACATGATTCTAGCATATCCAGGCACAACGAACGAAGACAAACAAGTTTTCGCTTCTACTCTCAATTATTGTGCCGATTACAAGTCGAAAATAATTAGATCGCGACGTCAAAGAGAGGGCACATGCCGTTTGGATTTAATCGAATCACTCGCGAAACTTTCTCAAAGAAGTTGTGTTTCGTGCGGAAACTTCCAATGCTCTTCATTATATCCTTTGATCTCGAGACGCTAAGTTCTCCGCTGACAAATTACGTTCTAATTAAGATGAGCCCGACGATTCGTGGCTTGTGGAAATACTTCAGCAAAATCAAAATTGAACTGGCCGCGCAATTTCTAATACTTGAAAACTTATTGATGCCATAAAAAACTAGTAGTAGTAGAATTATAATAGAAATACTTTTGCATCGGACGGCAAACAATTCTTGCAATAAACGCATTATGAATAAAATCACTTTTTTCGAAGAAAATATCGATGATATCTATTGATAATAAATTAACAATACAAACAATACTATTTTGTCTTTTTTGGATAAATAATAATACTAAAATCTGATTTAATTACGTACATACACACACATATGTACATATAAAGCGCGCATAGAATCAGCAATTAGAGAGAGCAATTTCGCTTAATTTTATGAAATTCTCGTGTGTCGTCAAAATTTGTGCCATTATCTCGCTTTTTTAACTACTGGAATGATTGTAAGTGGGCAGTTATTTAAAAAAATAGTTTGATATTTTAAATTGAGATTAGATAAAAACAATATTCAAATATTGTCTACTTAAATTAGTCACATAAATTGAGATTCTTTTCAGAATCAATATAATCTCGATAGATTCAAAGATCATCATACCTAGATAGAGACGCACGAAAATGATCATGCTTCTTTGTGACAATAAAATCGTGTCAATTAGCGCAAGATATACATTTCTACAGCATATAGAATTGAATTCCTGACGTTGCCAATATTCCACTATCCGTCATCATTGTTGTGGACATTAGTAACCGCCACGGGAGACCATTTGCGTCTCGCATCGACGGGGAATCGATTATCGGTATATCGAAATTTTGCCGCATCCGGCAGTACTTCAGGCATTAGACGGCCATACAACACGCAGACAGTCAGAGTAAGCAAGTCGGCGAGGAGAGGGCGACGGAAACTCGGGCCGGGGAGGGAAGAGGGTGGAGAACCCGCCGGCTCGCAATATTTCGTGTTCATAGCGTTGCTAAGCCGCAACTAACCGCCTTGTTAGGAAGTTACTCCCTCCTCTCTCAATCTCTCTCGTGTCTTCCTCCTACTTCTACCGGCTGCTCCTTCTCTTCCGGTCTCTGTTCCCATCCCGTTCCTTCCTCTCCTCCCTCCTCCTGTCTCAACGGCGCGGCGATGCCGTCTGCTTCTCCTCTCGTCCGGCCGTCACTTGCCCTTCTCTTCTCGTACAAAATTTGCCGTCTTTCTTCCTTCATGTTCTTCTTGCAAAATTACATATGCTCTCGCTCTTTTTCTTCGCCTCACTCTTGAATTTGTCCGTTTTTCTTGTGCTCTCTTTTCTGCGTGATGTACAGCCGTCTCTTGCTCCTTTTCATTCGCCTTTATTACAATGGATGACTTCGAACAACCGCGTCTTCTTATAGTAACATAAATCCCGTAAAAATAAAAAAAGATGTATCTTAAAATAATATACGATGAGAATATTACTTTATCGCGAAGATGGTTTCTTTTTTTCTCTCATTACTCGTACAGAATCCTTTGGAAAGGATTCCGTAGATGGAAATGCG
This sequence comes from Lasius platythorax, assembly GCA_963971435.1. Lineage (NCBI taxonomy): Eukaryota > Metazoa > Arthropoda > Insecta > Hymenoptera > Formicidae > Lasius > Lasius platythorax. Next base: position 10,407,813 of record OZ020539.1, on the reverse strand, counting down.
ATTGATAGGAGACACCCTGTATTTCTCTGCGTTTCTTCGCTTGAGCGTATTTCTCGGGACGCATCCCCCTGATCTCACTTCAGACCACCCACCGGATACTAAATCATAACTTGAGAAATTCGCGTGTAACGCGCGGGACACCTTTAAGACCTCAGAGGAAACTTGGCGGAGGAGGATACTGCTGCCCTTGCAAACCTTTGATAACTAAGTACGTAACGTCTCCTTGCCGGCAATCCTCGTGCTCTGCCGCTTCGTATGTGTGTGTGTGTGTGTGTGTATGTGCGTGTTTCGGTACCCTTTCCAACATAAACCCACTTATATGGCGGTTCCCGGTTAAAGCCTAATTGTAAATATCATGTAAACTTTGAAATGACTCATTTAAGAAATAGATTTTTCCGTTTTAGACTTGAGCCACGATGATTGAATTTAGTAAAATTACTAGCGGTAATTTAATTATAATCATAAGTGACACTTTATATTAATCATTGAAAAGACATTTTAATCTTTATTTCTCCTATTTTTATAATGAGAAAAAAACATTTATAGAATTCGTCATTTATAGAAATATAAAAGAAAATTAGGAGCGCAGAATAAAAACAATTTGCTCAATTTTGTGTGATATTTTATGAAATAGCTTCGAGTTCATATTTGTTTTTCCACAGTTGAGAATTCAGTAATGTTTGTTAAATGCCTTCTTATTTTGCATAAAAAACAGATCTTCTTTTATCTTAGATGAAAATTTTGAATTATTTTGTAGAAATTTGAGACATTTGAATATGTAAATTGTGTTTCACAAAGAGGTTTCGAATCGTTATTTTCCAATGATATTGCATCTATTCCATCGACAATTTTCCTCGACTGCATCTTCGAGAGCTAGAGGTTGTTCGAATGTAAACTGGATCGCGACAGCCGATGCTTGGCTCTTCTCCCGGGGATGGCCTTTGATGCTCAAAGGCTCCTTTGAAGCACGGCTTATATTCCTATCGGAATTAAATATGCGATTTGATGTAACTGCGTGTGCATGCGGCCTCGACCAATATCCGAATTCAATTTACGACATAACCAACCATTTTTTCCGTTTCTTCGTGCAATATGATAATAGTCTCACTTTTTTTTATCTTATAAGAAAATAGTTAAATAAGAAATTGTATGAGCAAAAAAAACAACACAATTTAATGTATACTTAAATGATTTAATACATTTCACAAATTTCCTTAAAATAATTCAGAATTTTAATTTAAGATGGAAGAAATCTGTTCTTGATGCAAATTAAGAAGGCATTTTTTAATCAATATTATTGAACTCTCAACACTATGGGAAAACAAATTTAATGCACACTTTTATTTTTTGCTTTACAATAGATTTATATTGAAAGGTGCATTTCTCTGTTGCATTTTTGTTGTATTTTTGTTTAATTTTACGCTGGAAATTTACAGGAAATATAAACTGACCCAAATTGATAAAAATCTGGATATATCGTAAAAAAAGTAGAAATGCTGGTTTTGTCAGCGGACGATTAAAGCAACGCGTTGTCACGTTTTATCACATCCGTCTCAATAAACTCTGAAACGCGGGAATGGAGTCAATTGTCCAATTCACAAAAAAATGAACAAAAAGCGTGTCTTATTGAGAATCAAAAGCTATGGCTTTTCTGCAGGGGTGGTTAAGAGCGTAAATCTTGATACGTGCCGTATCCAATTTATCTGCGCCCGATATATGGCGTTATTAAATACGTGACCTTACTGGGCGGGCTTTTAGAGTGTTGTAGAGTTGAAGCGCTATACATATAGTTTTATTGCCGTCGTCCATAGGTTTCATTGAGGTCGTGATATTTTGTCTGTTAAAATAAAATGCGTGAAAAAGAGATAGTAAATTGACGTGTACAAATTTCGTGATGACTAATATCGATTTATTTTTTTGTTTCAGGTATGTATGTGTGCTTCTCTACTTTGCCCGCCTACACCAATCAAAAATAGAGAGTGAGTAAATGCTTACATAGTTTTATACATCAGAAAATCGCTATCTGCGCTAATTCAACTTTTTGATTGGGAAAAAAATTATATTACGATAACTAGATAAATATTAACGATTGTAATCTTGAATGTTCACATGAATAATTTTTATTTTATACTCGAGTAGCATTTTCAAATCTTCTGTACTTGAACTTATTTTCGATTTTAATATATATTATCAAACGAGATATTATCTATTATAATTATATAAACATAATACTCAACATTATGCATTATTTCTTATTAATTATTTTTTGCAATTATTCAATCCGTGTCTAAAAATTCACTTGATTTCTCGACGTGTTTTATTCGAGGTCGTTTAAATATTTTTCGCATTTTCAAGTGGGTAACCTGATTAGCCGCGATCGATCATTTTCAATTACAAAAATATATGTCTACGACTATGCGATGCCTACTATAGCAGTATGCAGTATGTAAAGGTCGCGTGCATCAAAGTCACTAGACACGACGTCGCCGAGTATTTTCTAAATTTGCATCTCCGCTGCCGATAAGACATGCAAGTAAACGGGGGTGAATTCGCGAGACGGGCGAACGATAGACTAATCGACGATATGTCGGCGTGTCGCATTTTTTTTTCACGAAAAGTTCTGTAAATATTGTTCACCGGCTAGAATCTCAAGATTTTGATACGATTAAGTACTTCCTTCTTTTTAGAAATATCTCTCCTCACCTCGTATATGTTAAATAGATAAGAATCATGCGATAAGCATGATGAAAGTGATTGCACGATGAAAATGATTGCATAATGAAAGATTAAAGTTTCTTTACAATCTAAAGTATTAATATTAATAAAATTTATGCAAGTTATATAAATACGATTCGTGATCGTTCAAAAAATTTCTTGGCCTCTTTTAAGCTATGCGTTGATAATTTTAAAGCTCATTTTATCTTCTCCTATTTTCAATCGTAATTTAATCCACTTATCCTTTTTCTAAATCATATATCTCTCTAGATTATATTACAGATAGGGAGGAGATTTAATTTCATTTTTCTTGGCTTTCATTATGTTAATATGCCAAATGTGAGCACACTCTGATCTCACACTCTTTCACTTACACTCTTTTACAGAGTAATAAAAGAGTTTTAAATATATATTTGTGAGTTTGTCAGATTATTATCAGTTATCATTTCTTTCTTATCATTTATTAAGACTTTATATATATTGTTTTATTTCATCAATTTATGCAATGTTTTAAAAAAATATAATAACGATATAACGGGGCACGATAGATTGAGATTACAAAAATTCATCGATTACTCTAGACTTACTGTATGTTTTTGAATTATTTATTTTGAACATGCATAATAAGTCGTTTGATTTGCCTAGATTTATATTTAAAATATTTACAAGTGTACGAATAATATTTGCTCGAACATATTTGCTTTTAGAAAATAGAGAGTAAGCGCAACTTTTTGCCAGGCATTCCTCACTGTTCGTATCGCGCAAGCCCGCCGTGAGCGATGTACGTGCAATCAGCCATCGTTGCTGAAGTGTAAATCCTATCGGCGGGCAAAAACGCCGCCGGATACGCTTTCGAACGTTTGCCATAGTTTCGGGGCGAAATTCCGCGGCATGCGAAAGTTTGTACGCGTTTCGTCGACGAGGCGCGAACTCGCTCGCTTCGGCTGGCTCGAAGTCCGATGTCAGACTGCGCGGCGACGCACAATTCGAAATTCTTCCGCGAATGCTCGCGTCCCGAGTTTATTTTCGACGGTAATTCCGAGCTTCGACTTTAATTTTAAGCGGATACTGGGGACTCGTAGAGACGGTAACTCGACGCGGTAAATCCGTCCGCGACAGACCAGACGGCGACGACGCGTTGGCACACACGATCTTCCCGTCATTTCCTGCAACGTTATCTCGGGAGCTTCTACCCTGATTGTAAGTGAACCCCGGAATAGAGGAAGGGAGTGGGGGAATGTAACCTAGGAAGTAAATGCGCGACAGAAGGAGAGAGGAGAGGATAGAGAGATATATACATATATATAGATATAGATAAAGCTTTTGGACAGACCCAGCGTTCCGTTCGCTTTCGAAGACAGCACCGAGCTTCAGGTCTAATTACTCGAGTAAAGCTCAAGTCGCGAGTACCTCGGTAAATAAACGAAGTAAACGAGCGGGCCGGACTGTCCGCTTTCAACGACGTGTCCGTAGCCGGTTCGTAATTGCGAGTAAAACTCGAACTGGCGTGCAAAGTGCTCGGCGTGACGAGACCGGACCAGTATATTTTTCAGTCTCTAGAGAGTTTTGCGAGAGTTCTACTAATCCTTCAGAAGGATAATTTGAGTTTTTAACGAAATATATGTTCATTGGAATTTAAACTTCTTTATAATTTTAGATGTTTCTGTTAAAGTAAATTTTAATTACACCTTTGATAGCTTACAAAAAAAAAGAATTAATAAAGATTAACAGAATTAATAAATACCAACTAACTAAAAATTCTATGAGCAAGAAATACCGCTTTCGATCATCATTGATTTCTCATCTTTATTTCACCGGTTATATTATCGAAGATAAAAAAAACGCACATTCAATAAATATATTTCAACTATATTATTAATATTTATTCATTCGAAGAGAGGAAGATAAACCAAAAAAAAAACACTATAAAATAAATTTTACAGAAATAAAAACCAATGTGTTTAATGTTATATATTTTATATATATTATGCATTAATATTAAAAATAAAATTACAGAAACATACACACACACGTTATATTATAAATTATAATATATATATTAAAATATAACGTGTGTGCGTGTTTGTTCTGTAATTTCATTTTTAATATAAATATTTAATATATGTATATGTATATATATATATATATATATATATAAAATATGTATATGCATATTAAATGAAATTGAATGAATCATGTGACATGTTCTACCAAATTTACACATCGATTTAAAAGGTCTGGTCGCTTAACTCAGTGATAACTTGCACCGCATGTGTGCGACAGCGGTTTATGAGTGGAGACCACGTGCCGCGTGTGCACGACATTGGTCGTGAGCGTGTTAATCGAAGGTACATTGGCCCCCAAAGACGATTTCACGTGTAGTTACGTTCGTTTTCCATAATGGCTGACGTAGCTCAGCGACTGCAATTGTTAACAGAACTCGCGGCGAGCTGCGCGGACAGCGCGTTGTAATTCGATAGTCCGCACCGAATGCAAACTCACTCTCCATCCTTTCCCACCCCCTCGCATAGTCTCGAGCAAACAAAAGAACGTCTGTATGCAGCGTTACACACGCCTTCGGTAAGCAAAGGACCGACTGTCGTTTTGCCGGAACCCTTGATGTACAATAACCCAACCCGATGGGTTAGGTCTTCGCTACGTCATGCGGATATGCAAGGAATTGACGTGTCGTGTAAAATATGAGATAGAAGAGTCATGCAAATTTCACGTAAATTTTCACGATCACAGATATTGAAAGTCGGATTGTGCAGGCAAATTCGATGAAATGACATGTTTGTTTGGGAGAAAGTTTGATACACTTTTGAAATAATTTAAGTTATATTATTCTAATACCACATGTGTCAAAAACATTTCCTTCAATTGAAAATGATTTAATTGCACATATTTTGATTTAATTTATTCGTCTATAAATATCTCAGAGTTGTATGGATCTGATATGGATAGTGATGGTGAATTTGAACTACTCTTTAGAAGTATTTTGTCAACGTGATTTTTTCAGACAGAAAATATACGATTTTTTAGAAAATTGCGGGATTCGATACGCGGGAAAATCGCATTACATTCTTAAATGGGAGTAGATACGATTGTCTCCTCATGATAAAGTACTCGGTAAATGTTTCGAGGCGCTCTTGTCCCACGTGTGCATTCGGTCAACAGAAATACCGGAGAAACCGTCCACCGCGCGTGCAAATATGACAGCAATATCAATATCTGTTTACGACATTGGACCACGGCAATGCGCGCCGGATTTAACATCTACTATATGTGCGATATCATTATTTTATATGGATATCATATTGCGGTTGCGTGTTTTTTCCGCATCTCAAACATATTTATCACGTCGCTTCGTCCGCATTTTCCTGTCCGTCATTTATTTTTATTGACCGAAATTTCCCATTTATTTGAAACAAATTTCTATTTCATATAACGGGTCCATTAATATACTAAACGATCTGAAAGAATCTTTCAGGAATTGGACGTGTGATTAGAATAGATATGCATAGTATTTTTAAGACGAAGAAGATTCGCATATGTCGTACGATGATTCTAACTTTCGCGATTTATCGTAATTTTGAGATAAGGATTATATATATCAATAGAGATAATCTTTTAAACCTTTAGCTTCATACATTCAGCGCTTTATATGTCAATTAACTCACATCCAGTTTGATGGCATTGTAACTGTCCATTTGTAATCACCGAGAGACGATCATTCGATATAATTAATTTCAGTAATTACAACTATCTAATTTATGTGATTCTGATTAAACTATTAATATCTTTTTAAATTTCCACATATACGTGTGCTTTTTCAATATTTTTCTCATTTGTTAAAAAATTCAATATACTTGATAAATGTTGCATATGTCATAAAGTGTTAACAAGAGCCAATTCAATCTTGCGTCCGTGTGCGATGCGATAAACAAATCCTCCCGCGTATTTTCCCGAACATTTTCAGGCGAGATGGAAAAAGAAGATTTCGCAGAATTGTCGGGACTTAGCAGAGGAATGACGGGCGCGCAAAGCGCGGTATTTCCGACAAAAGGTCCGTGTGACGGGAAACGGGAGCGAAGGGGGGAGATTTGGGGGGGGGAGGGATGAGGTGGACCAAGCGAGATGGATACGAGAGAGGAGAGAAACCGGGTGAAAGAGAGAAAGCGCAACGAAGCGGAGAGAGCGAAATCCGACGGAGTCGGCCGAGCATCGGATGGCCGAAGGGATGGTAGGCTGGATTCAATTACTTGGAGAACAATACTGCCTCGCCTTCATTGTTTGCTCGAGCACTTGCTCGGGTTTTCCTGGTTTGGGACCCCGAGCGTACCGTATCACCGTGTCCCGTTACACCACGATATTTTGTTTGCCTACTATAACACCGACGACGACGAGGACGAGAGCGAGGATGAAGATGAGAGCAACGATGACGAGGACTGCTACTCGACCGATCCGCCTCGTCGACCTTGGCATCCTCGGCCGACGAGAGTATATTCTCGGATCTTCGTTTTATATCGATGAAACACACGAATCGAATCGGGTGATCCTGACATTCCGCTATATTCGAGCCCCGGATCGAACCATTCTTTTCCTGTGCACGTGCAGCATCGAGATTTTTGGCGGCGATGCTGTGAAACGCGGCTTCCGGCGCTGATGGTATTCCCACATGGTGTCCGGACCGCTCCCCGGCGCGAAATAAAGATGGATGTATCTATTTGTCTTTCCATCCTCCCGCCTATCTGTCTCTCTATTTATTTATCTGTATTTATCTTCATCTATCTGTCGATTCGCGTAGGTATCCGTTTATTTACTCTCGCGCTCGGTCGTGCATCTCTCACTACTGATTTGACGCTCTCGCTATCTTCCGCCGATATTTTCTCTATCGATATATTCCCTAGCTAGGTGTCTCGCGCTCAAAAATCGTACTCTTTAATTTTCTCTTCATCGATCGCATCGAATTTCCACTATTACTAAGCGCGTTGTCAGCTCTGTAGATGCCACAACAAATCTTGACAACCTAAAATTCGTTCTAGTTTTTTAATATTAAATATTTCGCTAATTTATTTTGCGCGATGTGAACGATTACGATTGTAATTATCGATGCCGCGATATTAAAACAGGCTAAAACTATTTGACGTTAATTTGATGTTCATTATTTGTCGTTTACAGATAGATAGATAGACACAAGGGATTCTGTAAAGTTGACTATGTCGACGTTCTTGTCCTTTGTCACGACCGCTTCACTTCTATTCCCACGTGGGACGTATCGCGCTCGTACGTGCAAATAGATTGTAAAAACTTTTCGTCCCAAAAACAATCGACCGAATGCGACGAGCGACAGTCGTTCGTTATATCCGGACAATAAAATCCATCTCCTACCGATGGCACGCGTTTGTCTCGATCGCGGTGATATTTGCAAGCCTCAACAGGTATGACGAATATGATTCTTTATGTCTTTCAAAATTGACATGACCTATATCGAAGTACAAGTCTTGGATTTACTCGCTCGAATTTTAATGAAGTGTCATCGAAAAGTTGCTGAAAAAAGACATACGTTACGTACTTAAACGTTGATTGTTTAAATCGAAAAAGACTGGATATTAAAAATGTACGGTATGAACGGAAAACACGAGATACGTAAATAATTTTTATTATATCTCTATTTTGATATTATGCTTCGTATATGAAGTAATTTATACATACGCATACGAGTAAAGATTAATTTCCAATTTGTTCCAAAAATCTTTTTATATCCGAAGAAAAAAAGTCTACAGGTTTGTGAGAACGTACTTTTATATAATCTATGGTTCTATTTGTATTAAGCTTCACTTTTTTTTAGAGAACTTTTGCGATGTACATTTCTTTCTTCGTACCAAAATTTAGTTCTGATTATTTTGCGATCATCGATACCGATTTCTCTGAGAGATGCAGTTGACTAATAGCCTATAATTTCTTTATTATTCGCGGCACTGCATTATTCGCAGAAGCGTTTCCGTATGCAGGTCTCTGCTGAAATGCGTCGCCGGATTCATCCGTTTCCGCGGGCGCGAGTCTGGATTTTTAATGAATTTTTAACTATTCAATTTTTGTGCCGCGCGAGAGTCCATCTCTCCCATTCCCATTCCGCTCTGCCGATGTAACTTTCAGCAGTCGCACCGGGTTCTAGTAGATGAAGTTGAGAAGGCAGAGTCGCAAAATGGCTGCGGAAGAGGACTGTGGTGGGTGGACGTAAAGTGGCGGTACGACGAGGGGTGAGGGGGAGGGGGACGATAGGGTAGCACGTCGGAGAGAGAGTGGAATAATGAATAATTCCGAAAGAGAGGGATTTCGTCTTGCAGCCCGCGCGCACTTCGACGATACAGAAACCGAATTCGCGACTTGTTCGCGAGAGAGCTCGAAAGGAGATTCTCGCTCGCGTGGTTTCACCGTTCTTCGCCGTGACTTTGCGTTCTCAAAGTAGGAACGAGGATTACAGGATGATAGCGAGTCTCGTACGCGCATAAAAATGTTATATCGTTTGCCAATCCGAGATGCTAAATATTTTTACACTCTTTCACAATTATAACAGTGATATTAACGTTAACGACTAATTCCGGCAAATATCTTACCGAGATAATATTACTTATTTTTTTATGTATTAAATTCAGATTTCTGTTTATATTTATTTCATGATATCGCATGTGGCGCTAATGGGTTTTATTTGTATGTTACAAAGATTGCATTTAATGAAATATGAGACGAACATCGGAGAGTTGCATTAAACGCGCATACAGAATATTTTATAGGGAATTTAAATAATGCAAATGTAATGTAAGAGTGTAATATAAAAATCGACAGATTAAATATACTAAAAGAACGGCGTTACAGATCAGATAATTACATCGATATACACGAAATCTATGGTGGTATTTTATTATCAGCGTGAAAGGACGATAAGTTCGATCGCGAAATGGGATAACGGTCGGGACAGGGACGTGACTCCAATTTCAGCGTCGTGTTTCGCGTAATCACGTGCGACCCGTCACGTTTCGGCACCGAATAATTTTTGTCGAGAGAGAGGGAGAGTGAGGAAAGAGAGAGAGAGAGGATGCAAAAATCGAAAAACGACGCGGCGACCGGATATGTATATTTTCCGCGCGAATATTCCGCGGGGCGTCGAACGTGCCGCGGAATCCGCGCGACGATAAGATAAGGGGCGGCAAAACGCAGAAATGAGAAATGCTAATGGCATTCCGTTCTCAGCGCTATCATCTTTCACAGGGTCGTACGAAAAGAAAAAAGAAAAAATTTAGACAAGCGGCGAGACGGTGGATGGAGCGAGCGGCGGGAGGAAAAAAAGAAAGAAACGAAGAGTGCACCGGTGTTTGTATAGTCGTAGAACTCGCGGTGGTATTGTACTTTATACACGAGAACTCGGCCGCTGATATCGCCCATCCTGAATATTTTATGGGACGCGTCTGGAATGAAATAAAATTGGCGACACGCCGAAGTCGGCAACTCCCCTCCGGCGCTTGATTTTCTCGATCTTCGCGCTACTTGAGACGGAATAAGATAATTTCATTCTCTTGGCTCATTTCTTGAGCTAGAAACGTTAGGTTATTATTTCTCTTCGGGTTAATTAATTTTGTCCTATTTTTCCGCAAAGCTACGCGATTCTTATGTGCGATTTTCCACTGCAAGTATGCATAATCTTAAGTTAATCCTGAGAGAGAGAGGAAGAAAAAAAAATTAGATTTATACAATACTTTACAAATAGAAATATCTATTTTTTTTATACATCACAGGGCGCGCGATTATTTATTTAAATTTTATAATCTTTATTTTTACTCTCCCCAAGAATTTTCTCTCTGTAACTTTTTACATCTGTATTATTCTTCAAGAATTAATATAACCGTCAACCCGACACTCGCGTCACCGAGCTTTAGTCACAGAAAAATTTAGAGAGATTCTAAGAAACGAGGTGACCGTCGCAGAGAGAGAACGGTCGTCGTTAATTACATACAGTCGGAAAGACATTAGCCGCCTTCTGCGCGGAGCGCACACACTATCACGAGATCACGACCGGAAGAGTGTGTATGAAGTATTACGGAGGATGAGAACGCGGCGGAAAGACAATGCAGTGGATACGAACTAATTGCCGGATTCTCCTGCCGTCTAGTGGACCAGGAAGATTAACTGCATGCCCATCCCTCTCGACGTCCGCCCTCACCTCTGTTTTCTCCTCTCCGACCTTCTCGTCCCTCTCATCTCCCCATTTCTCTCCCTCGGACCTCCATACGCGCCGAGCACCAACGCGGATATATAAATTAGTTGAGTGTACTTCTACCTATGTGTGTGCTGTGTGTGCGTGCGGCTATCACATAGATTAGTGATTTTAACCTTTAAATGCATTTGTTTCTCGCACACACTTCACGTATTTGAAGACATCGCAAACTCGCGTTTTTAAATGCCGAAAATGCTTACGAGATGATATGTCAATAATTAATCTAATCCCTTTAATAGCGAATTAAACATAGAGAAAATTCGTATCTTATTTTCTTCTATCAATTTTCTCTTAATTTTTTAGATATAAAAAAATATTTAAAAATATTCCACTCTTGAAATTCGTCAACGAAATATCGTAATAATTTATTTCCATTTCTTCGCTTTTCTCTGAAATTGCTCTACGTAATACAAGTTTATATCATTACTAATACTTGATATCCGTGAACTCTGTCGCCCGTATAAAATATCTTTTTGCAATGAGCGCGCTATTCGTGGCAACGATTAGCGCGCGAGAATACGACATAACGAAACGGTGTGGCGTATCAGGAAACATGCCGGCGTACACACCGTTGCAGTAACCACACCGCAAGGGGCTACCTTGTTAAATGCTGCAGGGCGAAACGACTTACGCCCGTTTAATCTTGAACGTGAATTCTGCGGTATCTCGCAAGGGGTTGTAATTCAGGGTGCCTCCCACGATCTTTCTAGCTCCCTCCCCCGCCCTCTCTCTCTCTCTTTATCTCTCTCTCTCTTTATCTCTCTCATCTCCCGGTGTTCCTCCTATTCCCGGCATAAAGGATGAAATGAAGCCGAAATACCGCGCTCTGTTCCTTGTCATTCTCCACCGCACTACCATCGTCAGTAGCGTATCTCTGTTCTACCACCGTATCGCCTCCACTTTAACCTCGAGTGCCGCGAATTCTATCGTCCTTTATCCCTTTTATCGTCTTTTCCACCTTTCTCTAAGCTATCATCAAGAGAGCGTGCTGCTTGCCCGTAAAGCGGCAAAGAATTCACCCGTTATTGAATCAATATTGTGCAAACCTATCAGCGGCCCGTCTTTTCGAACGAATCCCTCCCTCCCTCCGGTTCCCGCTCTCTCATCGCAGTTCGTCGTACCATCCCCTGCCATTTTGCCATCTACGGAGCCTGATATGCCGCCGGAGGAAAGTATTGTCTACTCCCGCATCCCCCCCCCCCCTCTCCCCCGACCCCCCCTCGCCCACCTCCGTTATCGATCTGTGTGCAAATATTGAACCACGTCGGCGTGGACGAGAATGAAAGTGGGAAAGGCCCGACGAGATGGTGCAGGAAAAGGGAGAGGAATGGGGAAAAGGAGCGGAGCAAGGGGTGGAGGACGGTTTTAACCGCGGATGGCGATGGCGAGCGAGAACGAAGAACGAGAAAGGAGAGACGGGAGCAGATAGAGAGCGCAATCTTTCCATCGCGGATGAATTTAATGGGGTAGCGTTCCGGTGCATTCCAGTCGAGTTAACGGCACGAGGATCCTCGAAGTCAATTAGAGAAAATCTCTTTAGCGTCGTGTGGCGCGGTTTCCTCTCCACATACGGTATCGATAACTGTGCTTGGCGAATATATCGCTTTTAGAATGTTAAAATAGCGCGCGCTCTATGATTCACACAATTCCTTCGATCGCTTCTCTTTCTATCGTTGTCCAGCTGATCCGAAAGCCAACGGAACTGAACTCGTCCATCGAATGAACGACGGTTCGTGAAATTGCGGTAATTTGTCATTTCCGCGGATCACGAGATTCGCCGTTTCTAATGATTGTTTTGACGAAAGTTCCATGAAGAAGCTAGTCTACGTCTTCATATGACAAATTCATATGACGAATTGCGAGCAAAATAGAATCAAACAGGATAATTCCACAACACTACATTATATAAATGTGATACCACGATATTTTTCGAAATAATTCTATTCGCGAGGCAGTATTGCAAAATTTATAATAAATTAAATATATTATAAGATCGGAAGATAATACGGCTTGATTATTTATTTATTTCAATAATAATAATTTCAATAATAATAATTAATGATAATTCAATTCATATTTCAAGTACTGATGTATAATTATTGAATTTAAAACATAATATCGATGTTCGATACATAACATCAAAAAATCATTACAAGGTTATATAACTCTATTATTATTTTACAGAATAATAAATAATAATTTGAATAATAAATAATATTTTGAATATTTAATTATTAAATTTGTTATTTAATAATGACTTTTGAGAAGGGAAAATGAATTCGAACTTATTCGATTTCGAGCAACGAATAAAAATAAAAAAAAGCGTAAAACAAGAGGAAAGATAGAAAAAGGTAATAGAAAAACGTCGAAAATTCTCGAGTGGTTTTCCACATTTTCGGATAGCAGTCGTCTAATAAATTCTCCTCAAGCGTAATTCATTTTTATTCGCGACGATGGCAGCGACCGACATTATTCGACATCAACATATCCATGCAGGGAAATATCCTGGTCCTTCAACGAGCTTTACGCAGTTAACTTTCGCTACTCGACACGCGTGTTGTGTAACTTCATTTACAAATTACCATGCACGCGCATTTTCGCGATTAATATGCAACGACTTTACGCGAGCCGAGAAGAGTAGAACGAGGCGAGGAGAAAATCGCTGGATAGACGATACGAATGGTTCATTTCGCGTGGACGGCTAATATTTCGCCCGAGCTATATAGAGGAACGTCCTTTGGAAGAGACGGTCATTTCTCTCTCCTTCCTTCTCTTCTCCTCTCGGCTTCGTCCGACACAATTTAACCGCGCACACGCGTGTTTGTTCGACATTATAGAGACCGCGTTACTGTTTACCGTTCGCGTGCATCCCACCGATATTTTTTATGGCTTGAATTTCATACTCTACACTCTACCCTCCAGCCACGATCCCCAACGGGTTTTTAACTACTGCGTCCTCGAGTGATGTTCTCTGCTCGCTGCATGTTATTTTTCCCCCCTTTGTACGTTTCACGCACTCCATGCGTGTAGTGAAATATCTATGTATATAAATATCTAGATAGCCGTATATATACTGTGTATATTTTTGCTATAATATTGAGTGCTTTATGCAAATAATACCATATGTTTTGATTAATTTTTATCAGTATACTTATAAATTTATCATATTTTCATACGATCATATACGAGACGTCTAGTTTCAAAAACCACATTTAAAAAAAATTTTTTAAATTTGAAATTTTTGTTGATAAAAGTATTAAGTACTCTCGAATTTAAAAAAAATGGGCTTAATGGTTTTTGAAACTAGACACCCCATATGTCCATCATGTATGCTCTTCTTTTATTTTTATAGCTATGTGCTCGACTATCGTGCAATCGATTAATTGAGCGTGTTGTTTCTATGAACGAACGATGCGTTGGAACATCGATCCGCGAGTGGGTGTCAATCGCGACGCGTTTAGTAGGAAATATTTTTTCTCCGTTCTGATGGACACCGTTCAGCTGCGAATTCGGGTGAATTTGTATTTTTGATTTATCCGGGAATGGCATAAAATACGGTCGCCTGCGTAATATATAATATTCCCTCTTTTATATATGTATATATGTAGATATATATAAAATAAAATTTCATATATATACATATATATGTATCGAAATTATAATGTAATGGCGTTTTGCACGACCTGATCCATTACGGTTATCGTGTACTAAAATACTGTCGATTAAATCGTGATCTTGTAACGGTTAGCGATATATATATCTCGCGTTACCAAATGCGTATTTGATACGATTTTGTACATTTCACACCATGTCTCATTTTGCACTTTATATTTTCATCGCATTCAATTGAAAATAAATGATTAAAGCCGAACACATACTATACGTAACGTCATTGTCATGCCAACGTAACATCAAATATTCTTACATGGGTCTCAAATGTAACAATACACATTGATTTACAAAACTGTATTGTCGCCGATATTTAAAATACAAGAATATTTGACATTATGTCGATGTTATACATATGTATATATAGTGTATGTCCAGCTTAAATTATCGACATTGCGTCATTTATTTAAATCCAATTTATCTATAAATAATAATGAAGTAATTCAATTCTCGATAATCATATCAACAATATTAGGCTCAATAGCTAAATATATATTAAACTTAAAGCTATTGTTACTAACGACTTCAATTATGAATAACATGATTTTGAGATAAATCAACATAATTCATACGAAACATATTTATTCATAAGTTTATGTAATCTTGCTAAAGAATAATCTTAAAATTTATCAATGTTCCATATTTTCAGAAGAATCTTATGATAATTTATTCGCTTAGTAAATTACAGTTTGGCCGTATATTTCGGTTAGAAGTGACAATACTTTGGCTGTTTAACTTGTATTTACAAAACATTTATCTCGCGCAATGTGATTTCCACGTCCCGCATATGCGTACGAGTTTAATAGACGAACGCGTAAAACTCTCTCCCTTTTCCGCCGTTCCGAATAACACGTAACGTCGCGTCACGTCGCGGGGAAAAATGTTTTTTATGTACCAAAGTCGGGCTGTGCTTGTGCGTGTCCCGCGGGAAATGTTACGCGCCTGACACAACCGAATCTACGAGAAATTACTTTTTGAAATCCCCTTCTTACTTGGCCATCTTTTCTAATACCTACCTTCCCTACCATGCTTCCTAATATCTTAAAGGAGCTTAACTCCTTTTTAGGGCATGATGGAAGGCCTGTTTAAAATTTCACGAAACTTTGTTGAAACTGTACTTATGTGCTTCTTAGCTGCTGTTTCAAGTTGGATGTGTTTATCACGATATCTCCATAAAAGGTGCTTTACAACCAAAGTTGTGTCTCTTGGATTTCCGCAAAAAGGAGTGACAAGTAGTCACTTCCACTTCTCTCGTCATCGTATATAAATCACGTTGCGATTAAAAATTGATGATTTGTGAAATCTTAATTGAGACTTATAATTTACGCGATATAAACAGAAGTATTTTATTATGAGAAATGATTTTTATCTTTATTTTTTGTGTTTGATTCAAAATTGAATTTATCATTACAATTTATCATTACAAAATTGAATTATTATTTATTATATGAAAGAGCCGTAAATGTTAGGATTTTAATCGATCTTCATTTCTTAATTTCGTAAGCAGCGTTAAACACAATAGTTTAATAAATGGCGAGCATAACTGCAGTCGCAAAATGTACAAACAACATTTAACACACGCAAAACGAGATCGCGTTTTGAAAAGTGATCTTTATCTCACTTCCCGTTTTGTGTTTCCGCGAGGAGTGCCTGTTAACGTTGTTACGGAAGATGGAGCGGCGGCGGGAATTGAGATGGAAGTCTCTGCGTGTCGTTGGTCGCGCTTTTATTTTGGCGAGAAGTTGCTGTGTGAAAGGCGGTTGTTAACATTTCCTCGGCAACTTCTTCCCGAGTAGATGCAGCGCGCATTATTCCGCCCGACGCGCCACGCCGCCGAAAATTGAAGCACGTTTTGGCTGCAGAGCTACGTGATGCGCGGACTGCCGCTTTCTCGCCGGAATATTCGCGGCGCGAAATAAGAGGTACATACACCCGAGATACAAATCAACCGAATGCAAACGTATTCATGCGTTTTTATCCCGAACGTCCGGCGTTGCGAGTCGCGTTCTTGCCGAAACAACTTTTTCGCGTTTACGCGTCGCGCGCGTGAATCTAATAAAGTGCGGCATCTTTATATCTGTGCCACATCACGTCTCGCGGACTTTCTACGCGACAATACGACAACTCATTTCCCTATATTTTCTTTTCGACGTCTACGGTGAGATACGTGAAAATTGAACGATGAATCGTATAAATAAAAGATTTCTTAACTGACAGTTATTTATATAAAGTATATGGCGCGAGTATGGCGATGTAAAAGCTTGGTATAAAAGTGATAAATGAAAAATAATTGCGAAGGAAGGATTGATGTTCTCATCTCGCCAGTCTCTCTTTTTTTTTTTCCTTGATGGAAATTATTGAGTCACGTTACTAAGATCGTATATACGAACGACGTATTTAACGCCCATACCGTCTCGTCTTTTTTTCGCGAATTTAGCGAACTGACGTAAAACTTCTTATATTGCAGCGCGCAAACTTTTCAGCCTCGCGGGATTTTTTTTATGGCACACGAGAGGAATTACTGGTGGTCGTATATATTCGCGGTCTCGTATTATTGTCATTCGAATACAGATTGCCATGAATTTCGTCGATTCGCTTGTATATTGCCGCTCGCGGCGATTGCGCGAAATCGGAAAAACATTTTCTCGCGGGCACGCGCGATACAGGAGCGATTAATTAGTAACGCCGTCGATTTCGATGCGCGCATCTGTTTGCTCTGGCTGTATATTTCGGTTGCCGCGCATAATTAGGCCAGTCGAAAACAAATTCTCGCTCGATTAAGCGCGGTCGTTAATGATGTACTTGTAGCCATTAGGGAAACAAATGGGTTATTTGTCGCGATGCAGCGCCGAAAACAGTAATTTTTCGCTTAAATTTGATTTACGTAGAGTTTTTTTTATAAATTTCGAAAAAAGTTTTAAAATATCTTAATTTAATTGTGTAAAATAAAATTTAGTAGAGTGTTTGTGATTGTAACACAAAGAATATTTAGATTTCTTGACACGAGTTTTAATCGCCAATTATTAATATTTTTACATATTACGATTGGGATAATCGCTATTTTTCTGATCTTGAAAGAATAGGTATAACTGATGCTTGAAATCGAGAAAGAGAAATTGAGAGGCTTTATAAACTGTGTTCAGGTCACTTAATCTTCTTTAGTCATCGATCGATGGCTTCATAATCTCTCTTCTTAACGCGGAGTTTTTTTGGGGGGATTTAGTATGTCAAGGAGATGACTAGACGATTTATTGCGCAGACGTAATAGAAAGCTGATCGAGATCGAAAGGAAGAATAGACGGACTCGTTGATCAGCGGATTTTATTTTAAAAAATGAAAGAGACTCTCGTAGCGAGAAGGGCCGAGTTCTTCTAAAGTAACGATGATAAAAAGAGACGATACCTTGCGATATTAAAAACGGTGGCTCTATGGTCGTTTTTCGTCACAGATTTATCGAATCTCCTTTATGGACCAAAATATTTGAAGAGAAAAATATTTGAAGAGAAAAGATATTCTCCGCGAACGATCGAGTACTCTACCAAGGACCCGTGATTAATAACTCGAACAAACTGCAAGTGAAATTCCGTTACACCGAATACACACAAAGCGAAATTTTCACTATAATGAAATTTAAATCCTCGTTTAATGTTTACACAATATATAGATAATTTTATTTAACGAGTAACTTTAGTATAACTTACTTGATTTAACGATCTCGCAGATATGCAATCTCTTTTATCATAACTTTTATCATAACTTTTATCATAATTAATTTCTATCATAATTAACAAAAAGCTTGTCACTTATTAAATAAAAGATATAGTTTCAAAGCAACATGGGATTTTTTCCTGTATAACACATTGTATAATAAAATAAAATATTAGACGGAATAGTAATACATGTCAGTAAACAATTTAGACGTGATACCTCAGTTTTTGAGAATATTTATTATTATTAAAGCTTTCAATATTTTTCTCTTTAAAATATCGAAAATACCATATATAATAAGCTAATTGAATGTTATTTGGAATATGTGTGTATAAACTTTGCTTTTATTTCGCGAGGGGTGATTCATATCAGAATAATCCATGCAATAACTCAACCGTCGCGTATTGTTTGTGCAGAGGCCATCCCTCAATCGTGAGATCGAGATGGCCTCGCAAACTTTTATCACTTTTATCGAACGTCTACATTAGTTTCCTGCGCAAGTTAGTTTGACATCTTCGTCAATAATGATCGCTTTTCTCGGTACCATATGGTCACAATACGCTGCATTCGGAGGGATAAAGTGGATAACCATCTCGTAAGATTTCAATATAACGTTGATGGACCCATCATTTATCACGAAAAATGTCGTTCAGTCGATCCCTCCTTTTGCGTGTGATCTGTGATTTCTCGTAAGCGTATCTTTGTATTCGTATAACGCGTGAACAAAAGATAATATAATAATTTCAGCTAATATCAAGACTCTACACTGCTCGGTTTTTCAAATGCATTTTTTTGCATGCCCGTCGCCGCGATGTTGCTATAAAAATTCCGGATTAATCTTGAGATTTCGTCACGAAGTATTCGGAGGTAATGCTACCATCTTGACTTCTTCCTCGTCTTACCTCTTAGAACTATCAAAAGTTACTCGATGTCAAGTGGAAGCTTCAAGGGAGCTTTCTTCCCTATCTCTTCACTTCCGAGTTTCGTAAGGGCGATATCGCGTCGCCAGATAAGGAAGGCAAAAAGACGGGGAAGCGGAAGAACGAAAAGTAGTGGAACAAGAAAGTAAAACGGGGAAGAATGGTACGTAGAATTTCAGATGAAGTTGGAGAACGCGGCGCCGGCTACGATCGTGAATTATTACGGAATAGTACGTGAATTATGGCCGGACAGTAACAACCGCAGACACACGTGATTTGAAATTTTACGATGTAAAATATGTGTGATATATTGATGAAAAAATCTTACGTGAAAAACGCAAATTACATTAATATAGCTTTACGAGAGGACACACGTATCTCGCGTTGCAAGCACAAACATTATTTGACATTTTATAAAGCTTTTCACAGTTGTTTTTTCCATGAAAATCCTTGATGCGGTCGTATATTTGCCGTTTGGACACTTTCATGAATGAATAAGCGAGGAAAGGACGGAATTGCACTACTGACCTAGATATTTCTTTGCATTATGAAGGAAAATATCAGAATCTGCTTTAAAGTCGTCAAAGGATTCTAATAAACTCGGATGAAACCCGTAAAAAAAAGAATAATATAAGAATCCTTCATTCTACAGATGCCACATGGATTTCGTAATTTTTATTGCGCGTAATTATGAACATTAATGTGTGCGAAACTGACGTATTATTTCGCTGGAAACTTATAATTTTCAAGGCTTTATATTTAATACTTCTATAATTTTTGGTAGTTTAAGCCTCGTCCGAAAGATGAAATATAATTTTGAGATTTAAAATCTCACATTTAAAATTCTCTTAAACACATTTCGTTATATTTGTTCGGAATGAGAAGAAAAAATTATGGAATACTTCACTCACCAATACACGCAGCATGCATATTTGCCATCGATGCCGATTCCTGTTTGCTTCAAAATTCCACGAAGAAGATTCGTTCCTAAAACATGGAAACTTATAAATTTTTAAGATTTCTTAACTTTATATTTAATATTTCTATAATTTTTGATAGTTTAAGCCTCGTCCGAAAGATGAAATATAATTATGAGATTTCAAATCTCACATTTAAAATTCTCTTAAACACATCTCGTTATATTTATTCGGAATGAGAAGAAAAAATTATGGAATACTTCACTCACCAACTCACGCAGCATTGCATATTTGCCATCGATGCCGATTCCTGTTTGCTTCAAAATTCCACGAAGAAGATTCGCTCGTAAATCTCACGCACGGATAAATCGCGAAAACGCACTTGATTACAATCGCGCGCGTAAATTTACACGATATGCGATTTAATATTACACTTTGCGTATTCACTCTTGAACGCGGTAAGAACGCGAAAAATGCGCGCCAATGATTCGTGGATTGTCGCGAAAAGAAATATTACCGCCGGCAATATTTCACTTTTGATATATTTAATATATTCGCGATGCGATTATTATGCTTCGTCGATCGATGAGTAATCACTAATCGCTATCATATTAACGTTAGAGAAAACCGTTAAAAGAAAAACGTTACGCGAACACGCAATATTTCGTTCAATACCGCGCTCTCTTTCGTCGATAGATTGAATGAAAGAATGCGGAAATGTTGTGTGTCGTCGTAGAATTAGCTCGGGACGCGAAGGCACGCAATATAAACATACGCAATATAAACATACTTTCCTCGAACGACGCGGCTAGTGGAGGGGCGGACATGATCTCGCGTCATATAAACACAATCGCGTCTGCCGTGTATTATATCAGTCTATCGCGAACACGCGTCTCCGAGATATCTCGTATACAGAAAACTGCGCATAAGATATACGATATTAATTACCTTTCGATCGACGGAGAATTCTCATTAAAACCGCGAGCTTGTCGTGTCACTGAATGCTGACGAGCATTTGGCACGTTTATTAGCGACTCCCTCACGCGAGTCTTATTCAACGCTTCCGACGACTTTTTTGTGGCAGCGATCTAGCACATTATTCACTATTATTCGCGGCATTTACATTAGATGATGCAATTACGATATACTTTTGCCCGATACTTTTTCTCGGCACTCCCGTGTATAATGCACGTGCGCAGGATTGCGAAACGGACTGATTTGTTTTGACTAGCGCGCGTACAGACGTGTACGCCGAGTCGAAGAGAAAGATGCACGATAAAAAAAAGCCGTCGCTTTAACTACAATTCACGCACCGATTAACTATCGATCTCTATCATTCGCGAGATATTCTCGACGCGATCACGACGATTCCCCGATATTTTTCTCACTACTTCGTTCACGCGTAATAGCAGCTATTCGGCCGTTAGCATTCGGAGACGCACGATTATACTAAAGATGTTTACACGCCCCGCTCGTCAAAACATCCCGCGACTCACGCACCGATTAAATATCGCGATAACTATCATTCGCGCGAAACAATCTCAATTGTCCGATATATATTTCACTCGACATTCCCGAAATTCAACTGCTCGCGACAATTTTCACATCCGGCGACTACCGAAAGCGCGACGCACTTTACCGGGGTTCACACGTCAATCGTCAAGGCGCAAAATCTCGACGAAGCGTCCAATCGCGCGCGCAATTACGTCCATCTCTTTCTATCGTTGCCAACCGGAGAATGCAAAAACGTGGGAAAAAGTCTGAGACTCCCGCGTTTTTGCATTCTCCGGTTGGCAACGATAGAAAGAGATGGACATAATTGCGCGCGCGATTGGACGCTTCGTCGAGATTTTGCGCCTTGGCGGTTAACGTGTGAACCCCGGTAAAGTGCGTCGCGCTTTTCGCTGGTCGCCGGGTGTGAAAATTGTCGCGAGCAGTTGAATTTCGGGAATGTCGAGTGAAATATATATCGGACAATTGAGATTGTTTCGCGCGAATGATAGTTATCGCGATATTTAATCGGTGCGTGAGTCGCGGGATGTTTTGACGAGCGGCTTGTAAACATCTTTAGTATAATCGTGCGTCTCCGAATGCTAACGGCCGAATAGCTGCTATTACGCGTGAACGAAGTAGTGAGAAAAATATCGGGGAATCGTCGTGATCGCGTCGAGAATATCTCGCGAATGATAGAGATCGATAGATAATCGGTGCGTGAATTGTAGTTAAAGCGACGGCTTTTTTTTATCGTGCATCTTTCTCTTCGACTCGGCGTATACACGTCTGTACGCGCGCTAGTCAAAACAAATCAGTCCGTTTCGCAATCCTGCGCACGTGCATTATACACGGGAGTGCCGAGAAAAAGTATCGGGCAAAAGTATATCGTAATTGCATCATCTAATGTAAATGCCGCGAATAATAGTGAATAATGTGCTAGATCGCTGCCACAAAAAAGTCGTCGGAAGCGTTGAATAAAGATAGACAATTATTGTGGTAATGTAGTGCGTAAGTATTGCACAATCGATAATTGATATTACCGGCATTACCTTTATTACCGGTATTACCTATATTACCGATCGAACATAAATTACCCAACCTAACCGCACTTAAAGCAGAGAGAGTCTTCTCGCGTAAAGTAAAAATATCGGGAGAAAGTATAAATGTCGCAGTTTTCGTAGTAGTTATCTAAATAAATAAATGTGCATCGGGAGTGTCGAAAAAAGTATCGTGCGAGTATCGAATTTTAAATATTGCAATTATGTGTGGTGAGTGATAGTAACTATCGATAGTTTATATTTAATGGACTGATTGAATAAATCATCGAACAATGATACCTAACCAAAGTTTCGGACAAAGAGACGAGTGGATCTAGGAGAAGGAAACAACGACTGGTGAGTTTGTAATTATGATCATTAATTAAATCATATTTAGTAGCATATTTATTGTTAGTGTGTATATAGTTAGTTGATAGGATTGTGAATAAATTTTAGGGGTACTGAAAAATATTTATTAGTATAAATAATATGACTATTTAAACAATTATTTTAAAAATATGTTCATCAAAAGCGAGATTTTTCATACGTATTTTTCCTCAATTTTTATATTATGTCATTTACACGATAATGACAATTAACAAAGAAATAGTATATATCGAGGCATTAAATTTTATATTGTAAAAGAAAACAAAGTTTATTCTCACGCTTTATAAAATGTAGATCAGAGATAAAATTATTATTATACATATATCAAATATTGACATAAACTCGAACATGTGATTGATAAATTCAGTGTCTCACATTTTGTCCCATGAAATTTTTCATTATTTTCATCACATATATTTTAAGCAATTGCGAAATGGAGCATCCATTTTTTTAAATTTCTATTTTTCGCGCAAATTTTCCTATTCTATGATATCCGCGAATATATTTTAAGCAAAAACGGATTGATTTAAAGCGCTCTATAAATAATGATAAAATTTTTCGAAAAATATGACAAGAAATTACGAATGTTAATGCACATTGGGAGAGAAGAATTGGACCAAAGAAAAATAGGTGACCAGTTTTTATCTATCAATAAAAATTCTTATCGTTTTCGTCGGCTTAATTGTCTCAAACGTGAAAAAGAAAAACGCGAAAAAGTAGATGTTGGCGGTAATATGCGGTATCAAGGAAAGGTATGATCGAGAAAAATGAGAGAAGGGAAGAAAAGAAAAGAGAGAGAGAGAAAAAGAGAATGAGAGAGGAAAGCCCGGCTATTACATACTAGCTGCCGCAAAACTTAGGGGAAGTTATGAAAGTGGGATCGGGTTCGGAGAGTGCTATGCCGAGACATGCCGGCGCAGCATCTCGAACTCCTTTCCTCTTTTGTCGTTCTACCTCCATCTCTTCCTTTTCCGTCTCTCCTACGTCTCTTCGTCTCTTGTTCCTTTTTCGCGGCGCGAGTGGAAGACGAGAAATGGTCAAGTGGGATATACGAAACATATTAGACTCTACGGCACGTCCGCGAATTGGCCAGTAAGTTTTTGCTTTTTTTTTTTTTTTTTTTGCTTTTTCTTCGGAGTCCGAGCGAGCGACATTAACCCGAATCCTTCGTTCTTCTCTCGGCTCCGAGACGAAGGAGGGCGAATTTTGTCGCGAGGCGGGCGTGGCCGGGACGCGTCGAGTCTCCTCGCGAAATTGAGCCATCAAAAAAGTTTAGAAATCGTGCTTTGAATTCCGGGATCTCTCTCTGCCCTCTCGGATCCGCGCGGCTGGCCGCACGGTATTAATTTACGGGACGACGAAGGGAGAATAATCGTTACCGTCTTCGGATTGTACTTTCCAGATCGTCTCGTTTTTCCTCGGGACCATTTTTCTCTGTTTTCCCTCTCTCTCCTGCATGCGGGGACTCACCCGGGGAACGAAGCGGATAACGAGGCATGAACTTGGCGGGCGCGACCCGGAATATCTTGAGCCGTCGACGGCGATACCGGGAATTGGAACTATTCGCCCTCGGAACTCGGCAAAAGGCACGCGAGTGACAATCCTATTAGCAAGTAGGCAGCCTGCGAGATAGAGCTTCCGAGATAATAAAGCGTTGTTGGCGGGAGCGGCTTCCGAAGCCGACACTTCTTAGACATAGCCGTCGCTGCCCAGAGAGAGTGCGAGAGAGAAAGAAATGAAAATGAATTTATTTTATTGTTCTATTGTATTTCCTACTGCTAGAAACATCATGTCTCTTCTGAATTAATTATATTAAAGAGGATGTGTACATATTGGTTTACACGATCCTACTAAATTGCACGAAGCGATTTAATGCGATTAAACCTAACAATCGATTCTGAAAAATATATTATAGAAAATTAGTAGTTCTATAAAAGTAATTGCATTTAACAACAACGGTTTGGAGCTTGCGATTATTTTCAGCAACAGTAATATTTGTTTTATATTTACAATTGGATGTAGTAAGATTTGACAGAAAACGCAATTCGTATTTTTTAAATCCAATTACGTATTAATTCGCAAAAATCGAAAATGCACAAGATTGGCTCAATTAAATTTTACCGGTAAATATTCATAACAATCGGAATGCCTTTGTCAATTATTACGATATAATTGCATGAATTTTCGTGTCCCTGGAGGAATGCAAAGTAAATTCATGGCATGTCAGTCGGGCGAATGCTGTCTCGAGGGCCGTAATAAAATCTAAAAATATATACATATATCTTTCGAAATAGAATAAAATGGTAAGCGTAGCGTGAAACGGTTTGACCGCCATATAACGTCACTGTGCAACGGCAGCAGTAACTGGTGGCGCAATACAGCAGCCATATCTCTCTCTCTCTCTCTTTCTCTCTGTCTTTCGCGAAATACGATACATTTTCTGTATTGCGTTCTCCTTCGTCGTTTCTCCTCCGTCGTTTCTCCGGAACACGGTCGAACGTCGCGCTTCTGTTTCGCTTCGCGTCGTCCTTTTGTGTTCGCCGACGAATCCTCTTTCGCAGCCATCGAGTTTTTATACGTTTCACATTGGTCTAAATCTGTAATTTTGCTGGACATAAATTCAACTAGCTATCGAAAATACATGTACGATTATATATTTATTATTTATATAAAAAATTTTATTATAAATATTGTAGTTGAATACGCGGTATCTCTCAGAGATTTATAGTGAGAAAGAAAGATGTATCTTATGTATGTAGTGTATCTTTTTTGAAGTTAATTTTTTTATGAAAAATATATAATCATATAAAATTTTGCGTATCACATAAACGTGTTCATGCGATTTATGGTGTTGACCGGGACTGATGAGATTCTTCGCCGCTCATTTGACAAGTAAATTTTGGAATTATGAATGCAAAACATATGTATGATGGATGACAATCAATTTCTTTATTTGTATTTTTGCGTATCTTACACTGAAAATACATCGATGTATGATGTATTTTTTTTTATATTAAAGGAGATAGATCTTAAAGATATTAATTTGAAAAGACGAAGATTCAAAGAATACATTCAAAGAATATATTTCTCTCTTTCTCTCTAGAAAAAGAGAAATGTATTCTTTGAATGTATTCTTTGAATCTTCGTCTTTTCAAATTAATATCTTTAAGATCTATCTCCTTTAATATATAGTTAAAGAGTTACTCTCTCTCTAGTAAACTATATTCACAAGTTTTGTAAAGGAAACATTACAAATTATTTTATTTTTATTACTTTGCCATCTCAATTAGCAGCTTTTCTTACATCAATTTATCATCTTTTCTGCGATCGTCTTTCCTAACAATACTGTAATTTTTGCTGGCTGTCCCCTGTTTTTGAACAAATCTTATTTGATAACATCTCGTCTCATATACGTGTAGATCAATATTTCATGATTTAATGTCGTCCCCTGTGCGGATTCCACCTTGCGTAATTTTTTTTATCTTGCCTCTCTTTCTCTTTCTATTTCTATCTCTTGTCTTTTCTCTCCTCCTTTTTGTTTCCGTTTCATGAACGAACGCATCCTCTTGCGTAAAGATTCGTGCTCGTCGTATTCTCTAGTTCGCGCTCGTTTCCCGTACATATTCTGCTCTCGCCCGTTTTTCAATCTCTTTCTATTCCCTTTTTCATTCTAGTTGACGCCACTTTTGCCCTCGTACACCGCGCCCGGTGACTTCTTTTCTCCTTTTTTTTCGCTCTCCCAGTCCCAGTGCGGCGAAATCTTCGTTCTCTTTTATTTTCGTCGTCCATCCTCTTCATTTTTCCTTCTCGTTCGACGCTTACGCCGCTCTTTGTCCGCGTCGTTCGCGCGCCACCGCTTCCTTTATTGTATTTATTCCCCGGTGTCCTCCCTACTTTTCCGATGTAGCGCCGCGGCCCTCGGATACCTCTCCCAGGTTTTCCACGCACGTATACATGTATATAAACGCGCGCTCTCTTATTTTCCTCGGCTCCCCCTTTTCTCGCGTTCGTCCCGCCATCGCGCGCGCGAACGTCCACGCGATCCCGCTACGTGACGTTTCCCGTTTTCCTTTTCGGTATGTACGTTCGGTACACGATACGTGATCCGTTCTATCTTGTCTCGATATTGTCCTCTTTTGTTGCGCAAAGTGCATTCCTCAAGGCATCTCTCCCATTTTCGTACCATCTTCTCGGCGCTCGCGCGCGCGCTCTCCTCTCCCTATTCCTCAGATTCCCAGCCACTTCGTTACATCGCCGATGGGCTATCCTTGAAAATACGATACGCTCGATTCCCTCCCATTACCCACGTTAATTCGGCACGCAGCTCGAGAGAGCGGAGAACCGCAAGATCGTCGGACCCGGCAAACGTTGCTCGTTAGAGCGCGAATCCCCAGTCAAACAATATTCAGCTGAATTTCTGTAAATTCGCCGTTTCGCCCGGAGAATGGCGGGATCGTCGCTGTGGGAATTCGAGGTGTTACGCGATAGTTTTAACCGAGATGAAACGACACCCTTAATATTGTGGATGCGATAACGAAGTGAATACGCAAGGCGTTGAAAGGCGAAGCACGCGATAGGCATACAATCCGTTCGATAGATTTTACTTAATTAAATTTTTTCACGGCGATTTTTTTTAAAGACGATTGTCCGGATTTTATTCTGGCCACTTAGTAGATTCGACAGTTGGATGTCCAGTCTAGTACGAACGTGTAGAAGCACGGTTGGCTTATAAATTTCCCCTAGTTCTCGAGAGGGTAGAAAGAAGGAGGAATAGCGTTCGGAAACTTCATTCTCGTACGTTGCCGGAGATAAAACAAGAAGTGCGCGGTAATCGACGCGGATGAGACCGGGTCGCTGGTGAATTATTGCGCTCTGATCGATTCGAGGATTTTCGGGTGAGAAAGAGAGAGAGAGAGAGAGAGAGAGAGAGAGAGAGAGAGAGAGAGAGGGAAAAAAGAGTAAAACGACGAAGAGAGACGGCGGAAGTTGGAAGGTGAGGGAAAATCCACTCGGCCGCTAACGGACCGAGAAACAAGGCGGCGGGTCCTAACTTTCGTTACAGTGCGCTGCCGGGAATTTATTATTCCGCGTACGGAGATGGGGCGGCCTCCCTACGTAACCCACGTCCACTTTAACGCAATTACCGTCTCGTGCCATTTCTGGGGGTCGTGGAAGGAGAGAGGGATGATTCGAAAGGGCAGCAGGAGGAAGAAAAAGCGAAGATCCACGAGAAGGATTCTTTGCGCGCCTCCGTTTCTTTGTTCTCGCGAGGATTTTTTTTTGCCCACCGATGCCTACCTACGAACGTACTTTGACCTCACCTTACCTCAATCGCGGCCAAGCCGTGCGGGAGAAACCGTCTCCCGCCGACACG
This sequence comes from Lasius platythorax, assembly GCA_963971435.1. Taxonomy (NCBI): domain Eukaryota; kingdom Metazoa; phylum Arthropoda; class Insecta; order Hymenoptera; family Formicidae; genus Lasius; species Lasius platythorax. The sequence continues at coordinate 10,379,317 of OZ020539.1, read as the reverse complement.
GCAATTAAATTTAAATAAGGGACTGGCGAGAGGAAAAGTCGATTTGATGAAGACTGAAAAAAACGCGGGGGATCGGAATAGTCGATGCGGGTAGAAAGAAAAGATTGAGAAGCGGTGAGGTGGGCGAAAAACGGTTTGAAAAATGCCGGTGCTGACAGTAGCTGCTGCTTTGCTTGCGTTCTTGCTTTTTCTCGTTTTTTTTTGGAATCAAGAAAAAACAGCGAAAGCGAAAGCGGGACACACACATATACAATTCCGCCGTACATTCTCGGTATTTTTTTTTTTTTAAAGCTTTATCAATTGATAGTTACATTTCCGCGGCGTTTTCGTGGTCGTTGATATTCACGAATAATTGTGATCGGTAAGTTGCAATTCAAATAAAGATCTCGAAAGAGATTGAGAGGACGCGCAGGGCGGAGGCAGATGCAGTTAAGAGTTATTCATCTGCATAGACATCTCGAAGAAATTAGTTGATGCGGAGTGACAGAAGAAGAAGATTATCCGCAGTAAACTTGTGCTGGAATCCCGTTCCCATTTAACGTAATTACTATTTGGCCGCGCGAGGCGGAGAACGGCGGAAAGTGAAGGCGAGACGCGCGACTTTTTACATCTCGCAAAATCTCTTTATCCGGAATTTTGTCCGCGCCCCTTGCTCATACAATACATCGGATTCGCGGACTTAAGTAAATACGACGAAAGTCGAATTGCACGCTAGAGAGTCAAACTGCTTAAGATAGCGAAGCAGTCGGAACGGTGAAGGGGGGGCACTATTTCGCGTAAAGCGGAATTCTAATTGCGTAGGATCAGCTGGATCGAGTTTAGCTTCGGGCACGTCCGCTTTAACGCGATTAGCCTCTCGCGGAAAAGCGAGGAAAAAGGAAGGGCGAGAAGGCAAGCCAGGGCGCGTTTCGTCGCTCTTGCTTCTCTTTGATCCTTACGTTTGTTTCGCCACCTTGTTTCACGTCTTTCTTATCGATTTTCATCCAAAGGATGTCGCATGCCTGACTCACGCTCGTGCGGTCAGACGCGATTACGTGTTTTTTTTTTGTTCTTATTTTTTTCTATATATTATTAGTTTTTTTTTGTTCTTATTATTTTCTATATATTATTAGTTTCTTTTTATATGAACTCCTTCATAAACAATTAGAGGATTAGACACATGAAAAAAGAAGAATTATAAATGTCTTGAAACTTTCATTACTTTCAAATAATATTATATTAGGCGTCTTTACATAATCTGCAAGGAATATTTAAATTGTCATTATTTCATGCATAATTTTTAACTTTATAATGCAAAAATGGAGATGTAAGATTGCATAATTAATTTTTTATATTATTTTATTTAACGAATGAAACGAAGGATCTTAAAACAATAAAATCTCCATGACTAGTTGAAGAAAACTTACACTTGAACGATAGATTCTGCTTTTTGTGTTGAACAATCTCTCACTAAATTCAAGACGAACTCTTTACCAATGTAAACCCCGTCCAAACCAACGGTAAGATTTACGTGATTACAAGGTGCGCGGATAATTGACGACTTAAACATTTCTCCACCGTGTAACTTTACCCTAAGTAAAGGACCGTGCTCCGCCTTCTCGTCGTTCCCTCATCGGTAAATTTGTTTCACCGCGTTGGCCAACCTCCTTTCCCGCCTCCTGCTTCTCCGGTCAAACTCGAGATCAGAAAGAAGGAAATGTTGCAGCGACTTGGTCGGTCCGTCCGACCAAAAGCGGGGAATTCAAATAAGAATCCGATGGGAAACGTGGGCGTTTTAAGGGAATAAGGGGCGAGTTCGTGGAACGGTGGAGAAGGATCCGCGGATAAGAGCAGCGAAGAGAAATTGGTAGGGTGGCGCTCTGGATGATGAGAGCAAAAAGTCGTCGGGAGTCCACCGACGACGACGCCGACGTCGTCGTCGCCGCCGTCGTTGTTGGCTGCCGGTGACTGCATTGCGCCGTCACGTCCCACGGGACTTCGGGGGTCCGTTCCAAGATGGTTCATTAGTTGTCGCAATGCAGGACCTTCCCTTGCTGTCTCTCTCTCTCTTTTTTTTCCCTACTATTCCTCTTTACCCCATCCTCCGTCGTTTTTTTCCTCGACGCTCCGTTTTCCCTCCAGCTAGATCCGCCGACGGACCGCGCCGCCTTCACTTCCGGTCCTACGGAACGCCGTGTTCCGACCCAACGGCCATCGAGACCTCGAAACTCCGGGAATAGCAACGAAGAAGGATATTTTGCTCAGTCAAGCGTGTCCGAGGATTTCCACGAAATCCCTGTTTCGGGATGCATTCGGGCTCTCCTCTCTCCGCCTTCTGTTCGCCTCGTTACTTCCTACGTTGCGATTTCTCTCCTCCTCGCGCTATCCGTTGTAGAAGCTATATGTGCTCTCTTGTTCGACTGTGTAAGCCATGAAGCGCGCTATACGCACCTTCTTGCGCGGCTGCGAGGGATTACGAATTGCCGCAGCGTTGCAATCGTTCCTCTCTCACGAGCTCGATATCGAAACAATTCCGTGTGCCAAGTCGCGCGGAAGTACACTCAAAGACTCTATGATCGGGACGAGATTCGATTCGAGAAACCGTCCTCTTCCCACCTACGACGAGCGTTCCCGGCGGCATTGCAAGTAAACAATATCTCGCGACGTTTCGCGAAACCGGAAGCCCCCTCGGACCGTTCGTTCGCATCGATACAATCCCGATTCCTTCGGGCTGCGCTTCAAGTTGAGAGAGAGAGAGACTTCTTTAAAGGAGTTTCAAAACGCTGTCTGTTTCTCCGTATTACGTTTAAAAATTGCGGCCAGTAATCGATAAAAACCGTTGAGCGAGAAAAACTATCCGATCAAGCGAATGACGGTTTTGACAAATTCGATTTTTCTTGCAGATTTTTTGCAATGTACAGCGCTTTTCGTCGATAGATTTTGTTCATTTATTAAAAACTTGTTGTATTGCATAAATTGTATGATATTATTGCAGATGCGAATAAATAGTCTGTGACACTGCTCTGATTCGATTTTTATCAACGCGATATGAAACTCGTGTAAGGGTGAGATAAGAATCAACGTTAAACATGCGGGGAAAAATGACGTTTGACGTGTAGCTGTTTGCGGACAAATATCTCGACGTTTGCGAATTTATGTATTTTCTTCTCGTCGAACTTTTGTTGTTATTATGTCGCTCGTTTTCTACAAATATTATCTGAAATTTTATTTCGTGAAACATTTGGAAGGTCCGTGGCCGCGGAAACATCTGAGGTGACGCATTTACAAGATTGCTCCTCGCGGAGACTTTAAAAATGATGTACCTCTTTTACTGTCGCGGTAGTCAAACGACGCGGTAGTCAAATACGCGCGAAGAGATAAACGGAGATACTCGCACTGGGAGATATAACGTGACCGACGTATTCCTCCATAAGTATAGAGCTGTCTGTACCTTTATAGTGGAAACACAAATTTGCGTTTCCTCAAAGAAACATTCGTAGCAGATAAATGTAATATATAATAAAATATATAAAAGATAAAATTAAAGTTGATAACATTTTTTTAAATTTAATTTTTTATATAAGAATTAAATGTAAATTGTTGTGTAAAAAAAACTAATGACTAAATAACAAACGAATGTATATGTGTCTCAGAATATGGACATTTCTGCGATTATGGTAGGTGTCATTTTTATCACGCTCTCTGTAGTTACAGTTCCATATTCTGTGACGTCGTCTGGCTTCTGTCACTTTATACACGCCTGTAAACTTTCTGGCGAGTTTCATACTTATTACCATACGCTTATTACCATACGCGTGGTTCGATTTTTCAACTGTCTGCCGCAGAGTTGACTTTTACTTCCGCTAACCTACCTTGGGAATCTGACGCTCATGTCCGTCGACGTTTATAAATGCCACTGGATTTGAATCTGCCATGAGACCGGATTGATATTGTCTATTCAAAGATCCGAAAGATATACGGATCTCAAAATAAAGAATTTAAAGTATAGCCGCGTTATTTGATATGCAGCGAGATTATGCGTGTGTGAGAAAATATCTAAATTATTTCTTAATATGACTTATAATAAATAAAGTTTTATATATTACGCCACTAAAATTTCAAATCAAACTTTATGCAATAATAAAAGTAAATTCTTTCTACAAAATATATAGCACATAAAAATTTGTTAAAATTGCCATAATTAGTCGCTTAGGATTTTATCTAATTTTATCTGCTCTCGTAAGAACTCGTAGTGCCTCGCGTTTCGATGCACATCCATCAGTCGTTCGCATTCGCGACGAAGGGAGAAATTGGTTGTGAAAATTATATTCGTGTCTCATCTTCCCCTAAGTAAATGTAGGTTTCGAGCAACGATTGGTTTTCGCTCGGCGAGAGAGTCGATCGTGTGTATCAGGTATTCCGCGCCCGGCGCCTAATCTCCATCTCGTTTCATCGCGATATAGACAGGACCTGCACGCGCGCGGCTAATAATAATATTAAGTTCGAGTGCGCTCTTGGAAACACAGGCGGCGAGAATCTGTGCAAACACGTAACCGGCTGCCGCGTTACACGCCAGTCGGATAAATCAAACAGACGATGGAAACGTGATAAGTCCGTCTGTGTTCCGCGGGACGCGACACGACGCGACGCGACGAGTTCCCGGCGCGTAGCACGATCCCGGATTCAAACCGACCTTCGAGTTAATCAAAACTCAAACCCTGTCTCGAGACTCGTCGAGAAGATTCTCAACTTCGTCCCTTCTCCTTGTCCTCCGTTATCGTCAAAGCGAGAAAGACGAACGACGAGAAGGATCATCCCGTCCGTTTCCGCTCGTGCGATTTTAAATCTTCTTTCGCGTCTAATCTTGAATTAAGTCGTGGACTATTTTTTTATTTTATTTTTTTACCGTCAAACTATCGATTATGACACAACGAATTAACATCGCAGTGTATTGGAAATGTAAGTAATTTAGGGATATTTCGACATGTAGGAGTTCTCGACGTTTTTGTATTTTTAGTAGCGTTATGAAAGCTAGGATTTGAAAAATGTTAATTATATTGTCTAGTGTTTTTTTATTATGGTATATGTGAACAAAATTAATTGCAATATTGTAAAAGTTCTACGAAAGAGTTATGTGACGATTTTCGTGTATGCCGAAGAACTGGATTGATTTCATATGCGAAAATTAATATTTAAATTAATATTTAAATATTTAAGAAATTTTATATATTTGTTTATGAATGATATAGTATTTTTATTTTATTTTTTCCAAAAGTTATATTTTTTAAAAGAAAATATATATTTCTGTATATTATTATAGCATTATACAAAGTGTCTGAATTTTACTTAATCAATGTACAGGTCTTTCTTAATGTAACAAGAAGAGAGCAATCTCTACTTTAATGAGTATCCAGCAAATTTACTTTGAACTGTTTGTTATACGATCTTTACTTTTTCGCATACATAAACAAAGATTAATATACTATGAGTCCATTTTAATTTTTACGAAACATTAAGATGTTAGCCAGTTAATCTAGAATTGTTATTTCTATGTTAGAGCACGTCGAGAGATCCCTAAATTCCATTACATAAGAACGTAGTGTATGAAATTAAGTAAAAAAAAAAGTGATTCGACTGTAGGAGCAATCAATCATTTGTTAACCTCGCCTGTGTTTCATATCCTTCTGCACGTTCATACATTTGCTTCCTTCGCTTCATTTTTACCTCGTTTCCTTCTTTCCTGTTCGTCGCGCTTCGTTGAACGGACACGTGCATTCTAGTCTCGTTCTGTGTCGAAGTGCCTTGCAAAGGGGACCTACTTAAAACTGACTCCCGTGAATCCCGCGTACTCTTTTCGGTGTGTGCACTCTACTTCCTCTTCTCCGCATTTTCCATATATCTCCGTACTCCAACCGTCTCGTCCTTTTTCCCCTGCTGCGTAATGAATCTTGCATTCGCTTCTTTCGCTCCAGTTATCCTCATTCCTGTCGTGAATTTTCCGTTACTCTCTCTCTTCTTTTTTTTTTCTGAACCTCGCATCTTCGTCTTATTCCCTAGAGTTACTCTTTCAGCTTTTTGCCTTCTTTTTCTCGCATTCTTGTCCCCGTATTTCTTATCCCCACCCTTCTTCTCTTTCTCCATGAGTCGCAGTCGAGTTAAACCGAGCGCAACAACCGGTCCTGCGGACGAAAAAGGGATTTCGTCGTTGTCTTCCTCGTCCCTTTCGTTCTCTCTTTCACCGTATTTCAACTTCCCCTCCTCCCTCTCTCTTCATAGGGCGATTTTGCGCGGTTCTGCGAAGGAGGAACGTCGCCACGGCGCCCGCTGGCGGAGCTCCTTTCTTAATCTTTCCTGGGACAATCGTCTCGGCGTGATAATTTAATCCGGGAGTTACGGAATTAAAAGTTTCCCGCTGAGCGACGCACGACCGAGGACGCCCTCTCGTTTCTCCCTTCTGTCTTTTCCCGGCGATCTCCTTTCTCGTTCTCCAACTATTGTCCGACGTTTGCCGCCTTCCCGTTTTTCTCCTTTGCTTTCTCTCTTTTTTTTTTCCTTTCCTCGCGCCGCCCACGCGTTCTCGTTTTCCATTACGGCTCTAACCGTTCTTTTTCGCGACACGGACGAAAAGTATCTCGCGCGCGGCGTGCGATCAGACTTTGGACTTAATTAATAAATTTGTCTCGCTTTGCCTAAATATTAGAATTGCTAATTTCCGTAAACAGCTCGCTCCGCTACAGCAGCTACTACTTCTTGAAACCCGTCTTCTCTCCTTTGGCGGCGTCGCTTCCTTTAACTCCTGCCTCTCCTTATTTGAATCTCTCCTTTCGTTGCGTTTTCCACAGTAAGTTTTGACCGTTGTGCTATAAAGAGCAGCGTGATTAAAGAGAAAGCTTCACGAGAAACGACGCTCTAATTACTTGAAATTTCTTCACTTGAAAATTTTCATTTTTTTCCTTTCTCGGGAAACATTGGCCACAAATATTCTTCAATAAATTTTCGAAATAATAGAATGGAACATAGATTTATAAAATAATGGGCAAATAACTGAATTATTTGATGCACATATATTATATAAATTAAAAATTTTAATATAAGGTATTTTGTATATATAAATCTTTATAAATTTTCTAAACTGAAGTTGAAGAGAGGAAACTTTTTCTTGAGAAGATTTGATGAGAAGGATTGCATTGCACAATTTTTTATTTTTCAACACTAAATATTACGACATTTACTTCCTCAAAGTTTCTGAAAGCAGAGTCTGTTTGTCAATTGTTGCGCTGAATTTATTTATAAATTTATATTAAAAATTATGTGCAAGAATAATTATATCATTATATATCCCTTTTTTCATTATGATTGGACTGTCTATATTTGATGAAGCTATTATCCGCAGTTCGCAAGAAATCGTCAAATAATGTTCCAATCAAGAACATTCTCCATCAGCTCTCGTACTTTTCTCGTCCGGCGTCTCGTCTCGTGTCCTTGTTCGTGTTTAAGTGAAGGCCGTCACGATTAATCAAGTGACTAGGATTTCTAGTACTGACGAGGTCCCGCGACGTAATTTCTTCCTCGGCATGGTCGGCACAAACATTTTCCTACCTCTTGACTTCTCGAAAAGAAGGGAGCACTAATTACGCACCTCCGACGTCCGCCTCCGCGTCGACGACTCTCGGATTATTAATATTTACGACAATTCGCGGTGTTCCCCGGCCGGCACCTAACTGCGCGATATACTAGAAGCACGACGACTCTCATTTTTCCGACTATTTACTGCTGGCTCGTTTTCGAGCCAGACCGCGCTCGCGCTAGAGAGAGAGAGAGAGAGAGAGAAGGTGAAAAGAGGAGGGAGCGAGAGAATGCAGTTATTAAAATAAAAAAGTATGATAAATAAGAACGCGCGGGGAAGCAAGAGAGGGAATTATTAAAATAACAAATGCGTTGCACGAAAGTGGACGAGCTTGCCGCGTTTTTATCCGTTTGCAGACGTTTGTGCCTTTTTTTGCACTTTACCTGAAAATATTTTCCGCGACAGTGCGTGAGTGGCTCTGCCGGGAAAACAACGTATTATTATATTCCCAATTATGAACGCACAGTAAATGATAATTTTTTGTGAGAGGAAACGTCTCTTTTTCTCTTTCTCTTTCTCTCTCTGTTTTTGATACTGGACTTGCCCGGTCGAACTTATCTTGCTTCAAGCGATTCACCGAAAGATAAATTCTGTCAGAGAAATAATGATGCTTTTAATATTTGATGACCCGAATTATAATAATTATAACAAATTATAATTAATTAGATTTTCAGTGCAGATAGTCATATAAGATCAGTTTCCGGAAACGCGCTATGCTAATTAATGAAGCGTACCGAGTCTCTAATCAGATGTTACCTTCTGATTGGCGACGCGACGCTCTCACAGGTGTCGCCGTTCATGTAAACATGAATCTAATTTGAGTGTGTCGGGAGGGATTGGTACAGCGTGCTAATTATCGCAGAAGGAGAACTGGGATGACATTTAATTTATAGACTCCGAACGGGTCGCCAATCATCGCAGTAGTAATGTCACCGTAATAATTCGCGAAAGCGAGCATATTTCTCGCTCGATTTTCGTAAATTAGCTTGAACAACATTCTCATATCTCGTCACATTTTGATTTGCGACTGTCTCAATTTTTCTTAATGTCGTTGTTATTTATGCGAAGGATTGATCCTCATCGATTTGACGGATTTCAGCGCAACGTTTAACTTTGCATCGCGTTCCAAAAAATAATCCCGTCGTCGCGAATACGAGAGAGAAATATGCTGACAAGTAAACGTTCATTTGGATTAATATCGTTACACGCGGCTGTTTGTCCTGTCAGGCGTAAACTCACTTCGCCGTGTTTACCAGCGCGAAATAAAATACGATTTGCCCGGCGGGCAATTTATTTCTCTCACGGTCCGGGCACGAAATGGTAGCCTCTGCGTAGAGATTCGTCGGACCTTCCGGAATGTGTCTTTCGCTAAGGAAAATGACTTTTTACTTGCATGCTACTGGCGAACGGTAAGCGGAAGAAAATAACCGGGACTTACGTTGATTGCTTAGTTCTGCCATCCCTCTTATATTTATACAGCTATTCTTATTAGGGTTGCACGAGACCAAGACAAGACAATATTTGCGAAAATATTGTATTGGTCTTGAAAATTTTAATCTTGTCTTGGTCTTGAGCGGATTTTTGTATCAAAGATCTTGTCTTGTCTTGTCTTGTCTTGATTTTTATTAACAATTTTTATTTAATACTAAGCGCCAAATTTTGAATCCTATTATGGAATTACTATACATTTTATAGATAATAATTGGAAGTTTCAGTCATTAGCATTAGATTTTGTTCCATCAAATGGAAAGCATACTGGGAAAGATATTGCTAACATTTTTTTTAATAGCATTAAGGATTATGATATACAAATGAAAGTTCAAGGCATAACATTAGATAATGCTGCTGCAAACACAACATTTATTAAAGAATTTAGTGTGTTAATGGATAATGAAGGAATAGTTTTTGATACAGAAGACCAGCATTTTCGATGTTTTGCTCACATTATAAATTTAGCAGTACAAGATGTTTTAAAATTAATAAATGTCGATATCAAACAACGCTATAATAATCTATATTTAGATACAAACGAATATAATGATAGTGAAGATGAACGTGAAAATGAATTAAGTGATGATGAAATGAATGAAAATGAAAATGAAATCTTTTCCCATATAATAAATAATATTAGAAATACTTGTAAAAAAATACGACAATCTGAACAATTAACTATTCGGTTAAGATTATTTTGTGAAGCTGCCAATATTAAATTTGTAAAGCCTGTGTTAGATGTAAAAACCCGTTGGGATAGCACTTATGATATGCTAAACACAGCTATAATATTAAAACCAGCAATAGTTATGTTGTGGGATAATTGTTCCGACTTAACAAATTTAAAAATTGCTGAAACAGACTGGACTGTTTTGGAAAAAATTGCACAGTTTTTAAAGCAGTTTAAATATGTTTCTAAAATTTTATCAAGTGATTTAGATCTAACATTACCTACCGTTGTTTTAGCATTTAATATGCTTGTTGATAAAATTGAATCAATAACATTCAATTTAAATAATAAATTTAATAGAAATACACAAGATGAGGCTCTACTTCTTGCATTTCAAGCTGGACGGAATAAATTAATAAAGCATTATCGTAAATGTAATTGGATTTATTGCATTTCTTTAATTTTAGATCCAAGGTATAAAATTGAAGGATTCGATGTAACAACTTGGGGCAAAGATCTTAAAGATTGTTCTGTTTCAAAATTTCAGGATATTTATAAAAGTAATTATTATGTAGAAAATTCAAAAGAAACAGCCAATAAAATTCATCAAAATATATTTGAACATGATTCTGAAGATCAAGATGTAATAGATATAAGCGCCGTCTATTTATTTAAAGAAACATCTACTGTTTCATGGACAACAGAAATCAATCATTATCTACAGGCTCCGAGAGAATGTGCAGATATTAATATTTTAGAGTGGTGGAGAAGTCACGCTCATATTTATCCAACATTGTCAAAAATGGCTCGAGATATTTTAAGTTCAACTGCCTCGTCTGTGTCAGTAGAAAGATTTTTTTCAGTAGGAACTCTGACTATGTCAAAAAATAGAAGCAGATTACAAAGCAAATCTTTAAAAGCATTAATGTGTATCAATTCATGGGTGAAATCTTCTTTAACGTCAAAAATTTGCGGTTTTCATTTATAAGTATTTATATTTCTAAGTATTATATTTCTTTTATGTTAAACATTATTTTATTTGAAAGAATATTAAGATTTATTTAGCTTAATAATTGCGTAAAATTTTATATTGCGGTTTTCATTTCTAAGTGTTATATTTCTTTTAGACATTATTTTATTTAAAAGAATATTAAGAATATTAATTTCACAATAAAAGATATTATAATTAACATTATAATTAACATTATAATATATTATATTATAATTAACATTATAATAAAAGAATGTTAAGAATATTAATATTTTTTTAGCTATATATTTGCGTAAAATTTTATATTGATTACTGTATTAATTTCTGTTTCTAAATTTATCAATATATAAATGTTTTTATTTACTAACAATAAGTAAAATTTTTTGTTTTTCTCGCCTATTTCCTATTTCCACATTTTTTGTAATTAGAATCTCCGTTCGGAGATCGGGAACAATTAGGTAACTTTTTTTAAAAACCAAGACTTCTTGACAAGATCAAGAATCTTGATAATTTTGTCTTGGTATTGTCTTGATAATTAATTTAAAATCTTGTCTCGATCTTGTCTTGAATTTCGAGACAAGATCAAGACAAGACAAGACTAGTCTTGGTATCTCGTGCAACCCTAATTCTTATATTTATACAGCTCGCACACATCGTGCTATCACCGACATAATATTGTTGCGTAATCGTGTTTGTTTGAAGCGAAATGAAACATAATTCGTAATTAATGGCAAACTGTTTACGAGTAACGATATTAACGCGTTGTTTGGTAATTGCGTTATATATCATTTTTGTATTTCACAGATACATAAATTTAACTTTATCGTAAGATTGCTACAAAATTGATCATGAAAAAAGTTATTTATGGTTGTTTATTACATATTGCTGATAATAAAAAACAATACTGTTTGAAATAATATTACAATCATTGAAGTGTGAAATTCGCTTCGGCTTTTACTCGTAAGAGTCACGAATAGAAGCAAGGCAGACGAAAACTGGAACTGCGTATTTGAAAGATATAAATTACGTCTTCTATAGAATTAATTGCACCACAGTAATTCTGGAAATTTTATAAAAAGACTATTGGTCAGGAAATAGTATAAACTACTAGGCGATTTGTTCACTAATTGGATCGATCAGAAAAAACGAAGATTCGTTACTTTGAAATAGCACGAGAGTAGCATATGTCGTTTCGTTTCGTCGGAATCAACAATTAGCGGGTACAACTCTAGTTGGAACGAATTCAAACGCGTTAATGAAAGAGAACCCGGGTAAAGTGTACACCACGGAAAATCGAAAATTGCAACGCGGAGCAACAATATATACTTACACTTACTTAATCCATGTGTCACAAAAATATATAAATCGATATTGATAACAATCTTGCTTGAAAATTATCTTCCAAAAAAAAAGAAGAAACAAGTATTTTACATTTTGTTTTTTTCGCAGTCGTACAAATTTATCATTTCCTTGCAGAAAATATTACAGGGATTACATTTGTTTAATTACAACATAAAAATACTACTACGATTACTTTTTTTCTTCAATATTTTTTTTCTATTAGAAAAAAATATTACTTAAATATTACTTAATGTATTCTTAAGTACATTAAGTAAAATGAGAGAAATAATAATTGGCGCCATATGGCCCGGAAGTTTTTTCTTAAACCGGTGACTCCGAGCAAAAATCGCAGAGGTGGACACGCGTGCACGTAAAACGAGCGATCGACATGTTGCACTCGCGTGCGAACTATAAAGGGAGCGCAGAATTTCACGTGACTCACCTACCTATCTACCCGGCCCAGCGCATGACTCATGCTCGCAATTTGCCAATTAACGAACTTACCGTAATCAGATAGTGTCGCCTGACTCTGATCGTGCATTTATGTTAACTGTGCCGTTGTCATGAGGTCGGCCGAACGCGATGTTGCTAAGTGCAGCTCTGCTTTAGTTACCTTTCTCTCTCGCTCAGTTTGCCCTCCCTTTCTCTCCCTTTTCCCCGTTATCCTTTCTTAGAAGTAATATTAATAAGTTCCTACATCGGATTTACGTGAAACATACAAGCAAAAGCTCAGTATTCATTTTATAGAGATAATTTTTTTTTATTTAAAAGATAATAAAATTGTGAGATTTTTAGAATCCTTAATAATGCTTTCAAAAATAGTGATATAGGCACAGTTTGATCAAACAAGTCTCCCGCTTTTCTTCCTCTTCTTATCTTTATGATTCCCTTCTGACTTTCTTTTTGCTTCTCTCATTCTCTTCGATTAATAAATATGCCAGCTCAGCCGCGATTACTGCAAACTGGAGTATAAGCAGCCGCGTAACCATCGCTGCATTTTACCTCGATGCTACCTTTCCCTCCTTAATTAATAAACCCGCCGAGCTGACGCGTAGTTTCTTGCAACCTTGGGTCACTGTGTTGTGTAGCTCCGACTCAACCGTCTTTTTTATAATTAACAAACCCGCAGAGCTTATTGCAATCTCGGTCGGCGTTAACTCTTATCTCTGCCTTCGTAATTACGGGTATTCCCGCGTGTTTTTATATTTATACGTGCTTCTTGCATTTCACGACAAGTCGTCTTATACTGGAATTCATTTTAAAAGAAAGAGTGGAGGAGGCGAGTTAGAGAATAAGAAGATAAATGAGTGAGTTTCCTTATTTATTGTTCTTGCATACTCATTTTTCTGGCGTGGATAATCGACTTATGAATTTTAATCGCGTGCAAATTTCATCAACATATGAACTGGACTACTGAGCAACGGTTTCTAATTAGTCATTAAACACGGATAAAGCAAATCATCCAGCTGAACGATCAGAGTTAATCCAGTTTAAGGCGGCATTAATGTTGAAATTCAGTTGTTATGAAAGCAATGCGTTATATTATAAAAAAACGTGTAATTTATATTCATATTATATCTTTCATTAAATTTCGTTACATTTTAGACAGAAACTTTAACATGTTATCAAAAAACTAATTGTTATGTGGAGAAAATCTGGATATACATATATATATGATTCACTGAAGAATGTTTTCATTTATTTTTAATAATTTTTCGCATACGATGAAAATTTTTCGAGCTAATGATGACTAAATTCGCAAGCATCGAGTGCTAAATGTTATTTGTCGTAGTATTTTCAATAGTAATCTTATTACATGTATCATCATATATATTATTTGCGCAATATCTCTTTTCAGTTGAGCTCGCGTTTTAGTCGAGCATTTTCTTGTGCAATGGTATCGTTCAGCAATAAATAACGAGATCTTTTTCGTTCGCGACGTCTAGACGACTTAATCCACATGAAAATCTCTAATCTTTCTAATAAACATTCGATTGTGCTTAACAGTTGGCATAATGTACCGTCGTATCGCTATCGCTAAATCTCTTATACGTTGTGAATCAACAACGTCGACGATCAACGAGCTGACAAGGGAAATGTTTGGGAGGATTATCGTTTATCATTCGTAGTCTCTGCGTTTATACCATTCGTTAATGATGTGTCTCAATAAAGATATGATCTCGAACTTCTATCGTTTATTAGAAGAAACGAAAGGATTGCCAGATTTAAAAAATCTATCGCATTAAATAGCACATATGCAAAATGTACATATTTTTTACTTAGATTTGTACAAGATCTCAATTATTTTTTTTCATTCCGTGATTTAATTCTTTTGCAAAATCTGAGCTTAAATTTAATGGTTTTTTTTTTTAAAGTTTCAATTCTTCGCAACATTCTTAATTCTGAAATAAGAAAGAAAAGCGAGAGAGCGCGTTTATATTACAATTTATTATGTGTTCATTGTGTCATGCTTATACAGCTGATATAATGTGGCAGAAAAGACATGTTTCAATACGCTAATCAAAGTTATTCGATACAAATATAATGGAAACCAGTACACATGATTAGTTATATTTATTCTGCTCAAGGTGAATTGTAGCAAGGTTATTAAACTTTATGTAAAAATTGGTTCCAGTTCATTGGCAAAAATATAATTGCGCAATGAGTTTTGATTGATCTTGCCTTCATTGCCTGCCTACGGCTCTCCGTCTCGTAAAGTGTCGATATTTTCTCTTTCGTGTTCTGAGCGCAATTACGACCGCCACTTAAATGCACCGTTAAGCACGACGAAGCGGCTTAATTATTGTTTCGTTGGTTTGCAATCTTTGTCATCGATTAATTAAGGGAGAACGTATGAAAAAGTAATTAAAACCGGCAAGTATAACGTCGTATTATTACAATACGGGGGGTTTCATAATCCCACGATAAATGCCTATTCCACATAATCTGCCCGCTGTATTTCCGCGGCAATTTGAATACAAAGAACCGAGATAACCGGCTCCGGTGTTCCCATTGTCGGGGATATATATGTAACCGCCGGGCGCACCCGGCATGATACACGCGCGTGTATCTATGACGGTCTCGAATTAGTTGCCGGCTCGAAAAATTTGAATAAGACCACCAAATTTTCTGCCAGCCGCGTTATCGGATTTTCAAAAGAGACTTATCGTAGCGTCGTAACGCGCCGTGAACAGTATAATTCATGTGCCTCAATTTTCAAGATATCGTTAGTCGCTTCTTGACCTATTCCTGCGAAAGTTATGTTGCGCGGACCGCTTTATTACCCCGATACATCATAATTGTTGACATTTTTAAGAGCTTGAACTTGAGTAAATGCGTGATATGTACGCGTGATGATTTACAACAAATATAAACTCATAATTTTTTAATATAAGAATTAAATTTTTGGAAAAAGTTGAGGAAGCGGAAATAGTTATTAATGTTTTTTTTTTTTTTTTTTTAAGAATCAAGTGAAAAGAATAATACAGTAATAGATATATACTTGATATATACGCATTGAAACGTTATCTTTCATTTCATTATAGAATTAAATCGGCAGAATAGAAATTACAGTCTTACGGTAGATCACTGATGAATAATCAGTTAAATACATAGTAAATAAGAGACTGCAAATAATAATGCGAGATAGTAACTAGTTTGCTTCCGTCAGATGTGTATATTGGGAGTGCCAACAATGAACAAACGTATCGCATCGATGTTAATTATGTAATGCACATGACAGGTGTCATTAGCGTAATATATACTGTGCTGCAATAATGGACGGGAATCTTAAAAGCCGGCTCCACTAACAAATTAGCGGCTAGCAACGCCATAGCAATGTATCTTCGTAGCAGTGAGGGGGAAAAAAAAGAGTGCAAAGTGAAAATGAACCGGGTGGATTCCGTCAATTTACATTCCACGGAAATTTGCGAGCAAGTGCTACTCTTTATCTCCTCACTGTGCCTGGTTTAGCATACAATTTTTGAATACCTATAGATGTAGCTATATATATTTCCGTGAACATAATTTCTATATATTTCAAAAAATATTTAAATATCTTTTTTACATATTAAATGCATCAGAACTTTTTTCTACTAAATTTTATTATATTGTTTATGTGTAAAATTTAATTTAATTTAAAACAATTTAATTTTGATTGAATGGATAGCGAAAGAAATTTTTGTATCTATATGTAAAAAATCTTCACAAAGCAAATTTATGTATATTTTATATATATGTATATAGCGTTATTTGACGATACATTTGTATATTTATATCAACATTTTTTTCTGTTACAGGTAAGCAAGTGTTCATATATTTCTCTAAGAATTTCTTGGGAAGTCGGAGGTTCATAGTGACTGAAAAGTAAGTCAATCACTCACAAAATTTTCGTATGACTTACGTATATATCTAAAACTCGCTTAATCATGCTCTTTCATATGAATCATATTCTTATCTTGTTGATAAGGGCGTTTATAACAATATCTAGAAAAAAATACTAATTGTTAAAAAAACTAAACTTACAATTATGATTAGTGTATACTTATTTGAATGAGAAAGAATCTGTTTTCCACTTAAAAACTGCTACATGCTGCCAGCAACGCTCTAAACTGTTATTGGCAATTTTTGCATATACTTGCAAAGATTAGATAATTAGAATGTTATTATTTCAGAATCGTATGCGATTTTTTATCTTTGTATATAAAATAAAAATTAATTTAGTCCGCTGAAATACATATTAATAAGAATGAAAGGCATTTTAGAGTTTAAAATTATCACCAGTTTTTTTTTTGTTTAAATTTAATTTCTTTTTTATTTTGTTTAAAAAACTCTAGTTATATATAATACATTCAAATAATTTTTAAAAAGTATGATGACGAGCAAATTCATATAAGCAGTAATAATTGTAAAAATGATGTATTACGTTGCGGGTTAATTTGAAACTGAGATCACGAGGGAGGGGGGAGAATTCGGCTGTTTTTCGGAAACCAACGTGTACGGTTAACCCCGCGAAAGCGATCCTGCGTAAGGCGGAAGGTCATCGGTAGGCATCACGGCATGTTGAACGCGTACGTTTTACGCCCATGTAGGTTTATACCTAACGTCGCATCGGATAAATACATAAGCCGAGGATGCGCCGATGTATAATAGAGTTTCGCGTGCTTTGTTAAGCGAAAGGTAGGCAGAGGCTTTTCCTGACAGACGGCAGGGGCGAGGGGCGGTAGCGCTGATAATGGTGGTGGTGTGCCGGTTAGACGGCGCACGGGAAAAGTTACGCGAGCAGGTAACTTTTGATCTGAAAAGTGGTGGCAGGTTGGCAGGAGGAGGATAGCCGTGGACTTGAATGGCGAAGTGCCTCGAGGGCCGTTAGATGCATTTTTCATGTCTCGGCCAAGATATATACACCTAGGCACAAGCGGCAGGCTTTCCCTCCATCCCTCTCTCCCTTCTACCTTCTCTCTCGATTCCTCCTCTCCTCTCCTTCGCGCTCGCTCGCTCGCTGGATAACGCTAGTCACTAGCAGCCCTCTTCGTATCGCAGTTTGC
This sequence comes from Lasius platythorax, assembly GCA_963971435.1. Lineage (NCBI taxonomy): Eukaryota > Metazoa > Arthropoda > Insecta > Hymenoptera > Formicidae > Lasius > Lasius platythorax. The sequence goes on along the minus strand of OZ020539.1, from coordinate 10,361,672 downwards.
TAAAAGTCCCTGGTGATATGGAGCGTGTATTCAAACGATGTAATTTCTTCTCCTTGTCTCTCTCTCTCTCTCTCTCTCTCTCTCTCTCTCTCTCTCTCTCTCTCTCTCTCTTTCCGTTCGCCCGGGCTACGATCGGCATCTACCCACCTATCTACGGCCGCGTCGCATTATGCTCGCCTCTTTTTCGGGACAGTCTCTTCTTCGGCTTTAAACTGTTTCTGGCTCCGGTAGGTCGATCGTTTCGGATCGTCCGGGATTTTCGTCTCCGATCCCCTTCCCATCGTGAAATTTATTATCTCCCGATAACTTTCCTCGCATACGAGAGGAAGTCGCGAGGATCACTGCGCGTCGGCCGATCGCCGGCGATGGCTGGCAAGGCCGAAGAGCAGAAACGGGATCGAGGATAGCACTTTCAAGTTTCAAACGCGTGACGCGAATCGGACTTCTCCGTACCGTATGTGTGCATGTGTGTGATATAAGATATTGAGTAGGTCGCTTTCCTAATGCTTATTTTCGATTCAGTGACACGGGTCGTATGCGAACTGGATACAAGTAGCTTTCCTTATATTTCTACCAAGTTTAGGTGACGACTACGCGTTTCTGTTTTATCGCTGTCTTAAGTCTATCGTATCTTATTTAAAGAAATGAATAAAATTAGCCACATATTTCTGGTAATTTTTTTATTGTTACTATAAAATATTTTATTTAATTAAATTTCTAATTAAGCGCGTGTGTATTTTCTGCGATTTGTAATTATACCGCGATAGACTTGACGTCTTTTAATAACATCTTTTAACCTTAAGTTAATTAAATTAAATTTCACACAGCATGTACATGTATCAATGTAATGAATGATAATAAACGAAAGGCGAGTCATCATTTGTCGGGATGTTCCGTGAAAATCGTATCGAGCGCGTCGAGCAACCGAAATAAAGAAGAATCCTACGAAAGGGCGAGTTCGAGTGCAGGGTTAAAACGTCGAGGTCGCGGATGTCCTTCGGGAATTGCTCGGCCGAGGGTTGAAGAAGGGAAGGGGAGGGAGGGAGCAAGTTAGACGACTACAAACGAAGGTAACCGTTGGGTGGACGAGGACAGCGACGAGATCTGCTTGAGATTTCCGACGCGTGCAGCTCTCCTTAACCTCCGCTTCGTTCGCGTTTTTTAACACGGTCTCTTCCTTCTCGTCGTCGTTCCCCGCGTTTCATCCCTCTTCGCGGTGGCTGGATCTCCTCTCGTCGAGCAGTTCCACGGCGTACTTTGCTTGCAAATCAAATTGGACCAGGACCTCGCCCGTTCACACGGCGAAAAGAATTTTTCGACTTTTGATCGTCGACCAACTACTCGCGATCGATCTTGGAAACACGGAAGGAAGACACGGAAGAAATTCAGTTATCGGACTGCAGCTATCCACAGTTGATTCCCTCTCCTCCATTTCCTTCCTCCTTTCCCCCTCTTCCTCCCCCTCTCTCTCTTTCTCTTTCTCTCTTTCTCGTCTCCTCGCTAGACGTCTTTTGTGTACGTAAGTACTTCGGCAAGTATGTACTTACGCTCTTGCTCGTCCAAGATTGCGCTCAAAGACGCTCGGAACTGCTTTGGAGACGCCCCCATAGCTTTAATTATGACTTCAGTTCCGAATTGTCATTGAAATTCTATGTCTCGTCCGAGATTTCTGTTCGTTCTTTCCTGAATTTCGTCGTCTTAAATATGATTCAACCTCAGGTTGCTCCGTAGATTAAATTAGTAATTAATATGACTCTGCTTCTGAATGTTTCACAAATATTAGTCATACGGCTAAGTCGTAACGCTAACTCACAAAAGCATAATTTGCAAATGGAGTAATGTGTGTCTTTACGAATCTCTCGAAATATAAACTTACTAAGTGTTTGATTAACTTCAATTGTTATGTTATTGCTTCGTCGTTTTTTTTTCCTATTTATCTCCTGTACATTTTCAGAAATAATTAGGAAACTTTATTCATTTCTTATCTAACCTTTTCCGTAGCTGCAGTATTTTCATCTTTCACTTTTCACTTTTCGCACTGATTATTCGTTCGCGATTCTCATTCCCTCCGTTCGATCCCGCCATTTGTTGTCGCGCGTTCTCAGTCATAGATTAAATAGGGTCACGGACGGAGTTACAAACGGCTCGTTCGATTACGATGGGCGCGATCGTCTACGATGGGCAAAATTTTGTCTTTTCCGCGACTCGGAGGATTCGCCGAAGATGAAGAGCTTTAACGTCGGCATTAAGAGTCCAAACTTCTTCCTGGATGTCTTCTCGGACACGTAGCACCGTCCGCGTCATTTTTCTTTCACGAAACTTTCGACCCCTTTTACTTCATCCATTTCTGCATTTCCCTCCTCCCCTTTCCCCGCGCTTCTACAAGGACATATATGTACGTAGACACTAGCTCGCCATTCCGCCAATGATGAACAGCGATCGCTGAGGAACAATGAAAGTTCTACCGAATGTTCGAGGACCGAGAACCCTCTCCCGTATGAATACTTATAAAGAAGTATGGCCGGGGAAGAGAAAGAAATCCTCCCCGGAAATTTACTCGAAAGATCCTCCGCTGCGAGAAAAACCGATCCTTTCTTCGTGATAATAATCTACTGACGCTTCTCTTCCGCGATAATTCGGATTGCGTTGAAAAAATGGTTATAAAAAATTTGATTAATCCGAGACAAAAACAAGCTGAAAATAATATTAATGACAGGTGTATTTTTTTGTATATTTTGTGTAAGAAATTCTTTTCTGTATTGAATCTGATTTATTAGTATCTTGTATATATGTATATATATTAATCAGATTCAATACAGGAAATAATTTTTTATACACATGCACACACATTTATATACATATAAAATTTCTTATACGGTAAAGATTTTGTTTATAAATTGTTGAATTTGCAAATCTCGAGAAACATTTAGAAAATACTTTTATACATTAACATTAGTTTACATTAAATGTAAATTAACTGAATTGTTTTATTTTTAATAATGAATACTTTAAGCATACTTCAAATTCGTTAGAGGATGTACTTTTGAAGTTTGATGCGAATTTTCTGTGTGAGGGGACAGCATTGTGAATCAGTTAAAAGGCATTCGCGTGGAATAAGGAGAACTCGAGCAAGTTTTGGGATAGTTTCGCTATACCGTTTCTGGTACGATTGCATGGGAAAGGAGCTTCCGAGCTTTTCGAAATGACTCTCTTTCCACTCGAAGAAAGAAGTCTGGCACGATCTCGGGGTTTAGATGTCGTGCTGCCCGATAAGGAGGTCGCGATAGTGGACGAGAGGTTGGGCGACGGTAGACAGGGGAAATAGCAGCGCGGAAGAGGGGGGGGGGGAGGGAAAAGGCAGAAGTCGGCAGAAGGGTGGCGCACCGGTCTCTATCTATGTTAATTACCCAGGCGAACGTAAATCACACGATCGCCCAGGTGCCTCGTCCGGTAAAGTGGGTAAGTTAGCCTCGTCTCGCGCGAAACGACGTTGGCCGCGCGGGATAAAAGCTGTAATTAATTACGCAATTACCCGGTGCTGCTTAAAGATAAAAACCGTATTTTTCGCTTCGATGCGGCTTACCGACAGCCACATTGCTTCTAACCGTGCAATCTCTCGTTCCTTCCTCCTCTTTTCTTCTCTCATTCGCCTTTCCTTTTCTCTCACTTTCTTTTTCTTTTTCTCTTCCTCTCTCATTTCTATCTTCTTCGCCCTATTCTCCACTCTCGTCAATTTTCAAGTGGCGAATTCTTCGGCTTCTGCTGGCTGCAAAGGATGCGCGTCTTCTTTTCGCCGACTCATCCCGGCTTCTCTCTCCTTTAGTCTCCTCTCATCTCTCCGTTTTCTCGCTATCTCGTGGTACCTCTGCCGGTCTTTTTGTTACACCCGTTTTCTCAGGCATCCCTGATTTAGAGCTCATTTTCGTCGGCCGAAAGCTGTGCCGTTCTCACCCCTGAATCAACTTTGCGCCCTCCACAAATCACTGTCGAACCATTACGCCTTGCTCTCTCTCTCTCTCTCTCTCTCTCTCTCTTTCGTTTCCTTTACATTACTACTGCATTGTGAGTATACGTCAGCGTAGGTGGCTTCAGGGAGCGGAGGAAAATCCTCTAAGGAAGAGAATATCGCGAGAGATTGGAAATAATGTGATCGATCTGCGGTGAACAGAATCGATAAACTATTCGAATTTGATGCACGCAGTTTCAACGAATAGAACCTAAAATTTTTTTATTGCATTTATTTTATTATTAAAAATAAAATACTGAGATATATCAAGTATAAATAACGTAGGGCTCAAGGGTGCGCAAGTCTTTAAGTTAAAGTTATGCCAACGAGTTTTAAATTTTTAACAGCTTTTTCATTGTTAATAGCTTTAAAGATAGCGACATATGCCGCGCTTCGATAATTCGATAGTCGAGGATATTTAGTTTTCTCTTATTCCGCTTTCATCTTTCTATCAAATTTCATATTGAGCGACAGGGATGTTAATACGATGCATCCTAAATCAATTTGAAGGCGTCGTGACTCCTTACACGTTTATTGCCCCTGATCCTAGACCCTCGGTCCGGGTGCTCGCGTTACGTTACGGCGTAATATATCGTCGTCCTGGGATCACCGTCGTAATTATCCTCTAATGCCAATTCATAAGAGCGTCGGCCATTTTCAAAGCCCCGCACGTAACTCCGGGAGAAACACGGCGGCGATACACTCGCACACGGATGCAACTTCGACCGACACACTGACATTCGGTTACACGTATATAAACTTTGTTCCCTCCCACGGGACCAATATAACGTGTATCGTTCTCCACGATAAGAGGCCACGAGCAGCAAGGAAAGATGGACGTCTTGATTCCTCTCGCCGAATTTTCCCTCTGTCCTCCATCCCTCTCTTTCTCTCTCTTTTTCTTTTCCTCTTTCGCTCCTGGCTTTCCGTTGCGATTTTCGTTTCCGGACAGCTAATCAGCCGTCGACGACGCGGCACGATTACCGAAACGGATTTAACGGGCCCAGGACGTTTAAGCGAAGCAGCAAGCAGCAACGGGCCGGCAATTCGAGGTACCTTTCGGCAGCTTCGAGAAAAGGAGAATCGGGTCGAGACTCGCCTCGTGGCATTTCTGATGTGGCCATCGGTGCGGGCCATGAATCTTTCATGCGTCAATCGTCCCTTACTTTTCTAGCTACCCCCTTCTCGTCCCTCTTTCTTTATTCCTTTTCCCTTTGCACTCCCACACTGCCTTTCGTCGCTCTCTGTGGAAATCCCAGCGAGCCGACGCTTCGAGTTATCAGTCAGCAGAATCTGTCAATCGCTGGCGTAACGTATTCCAGTCGGCACCACTACTACAAACTCTCCCCTCCTACCCTCCACCCTCGTAGCGATTCTCGTGATCCATTTCTTATTCTTCCTGTACTCGGTGTCTCCCCTTTTGCCTCCGCGTCCGATTTCCTCGTCCTGCTCGTTTCGTATCTTTATGGGTTCGGACTTCCCTCACCTCGCGCGTTCGTAAAGGAATCGAACTTTAATGGGAATTGACGCGTAAAGCCGATCTCCGACTATTTCAATTTAATCCCGTTCTCTCTGTAATTCACGTGTTACATTATGTGAGACAATTGCTTCGCGTACGAAGTAATTTTACTAGTAATTGTCTTGTACGTATATCGTGTTGTATAAGTAATGGTGAGAACATTTCAAATGCAAATTATTATTTGTATTGTTTAAATAAAATATTATTTAAAATTTTTTTATATATTTTTCGCGAGAATAACAAATATTTTAAATAGAATTTTTGTTAATATATAAATAAATTATTTTTTAATCAATTTTTTAAATCAATTTTTAATCAATTTCTTATAATCAATTTTTTACATCAATTATTTATAATCTTATATACATATATGGCTCATTATCGGAACAAATCTTGGGGTGTTAATTTTGTGTTTCTTCGATTTTAGAAAGATGTAAGTTGAGCGATGCGGAGAAGATTAAAAATTTCATGCAGATACATACACAAAACTTTTCTACCCTTCCGATCTCGAACTCTTATTCTCAATTTAAGCTAATGGGATTAAATTATTTGTTTGCGAAATGCGAGAAGTTGGCCAACATAAACATTGGGGTAATTACTTAGATTGCTATTTTATGCTGGCAATAACAGCGCTAGCAATTCCTGCCGAGTGGCTCATCGCTTAACTTGTATTTTTTAAATTTTGATGGCGTAAAAGAGTTTTGCCCGTGCGCATCCAAAGGAACCAACGGTCTGTAAAAGTTTATTTCTGTTTACTGACGTTGTCGCGAATTTGTTGCTTCAATAACAGAAGTGCAACGTCTCACACTTCTGAATTATTCAGACGTTATCGACTCTTACGTTTTACATTGCCACTTACTTCGACGCCGTAATGGAAGGAATGGTGGACATTACATATTAGGACGGTTGGAGAAAAAGTCGCTCTCAATTCAACACGCTTTATTCCGATTTGTCATCTCACTTGTGACCTCATGATGATGATCGATCTGATGATTTAAAAGTGGTATTTTTGTCGATTGCATATAATTAAAATATTTACATAAACTCATCTGCATAATCGCGATATAATTTATTATATATAACGTCACTCATAATTCATGATATTCATTTGCGTATTGCGGTCTATTATGGAACGAACTGATTAATATTAATAGCGAAATATCGTAAACCGTGCGATATATACGAATCGAGACAATACATGATGGCGACATTTAAGCGTCGAATATTTATCAATTAGCTCCCGATTCCTCGGCAAATCCTGCGTACGTATCGATTCATTCCCGGTTAATTCGTCGTCATGAAGATCGAGAACTCCCACGACGTCGCCTTACTCGGGTTCCTCTCGTTTGCGCATCTATTTTCGTTTCCTCGCATCAATCTCATTACGGTCCCGCGACATTGGAGCGAGGAGGGGAGGTGAGAGTAAGAGGGATTGTCGCGAGAATGTAATATGGATCCGGTCCTACGACGAGTCTAATCGCAATTCCGCGGAGCGCACGAGACACCGACTTGAAATCCGATTCGCAGGGGGTGACGGGCATGGGGGGGGGGAGGGGGTTGGCGACGGAGTAAAGGGGGCAAGCGGGGGCATGAGGACGGTTGGCCCCAAGGCTCATCGTTCATTCATGGGGCATTTACTCGGTATCCCCGTAAAGCCGATCTTCTCTCTCTCCGTCCTTCTCTCTTCCCTTGACGGCACACCAGCAACCCCCCCTTGTGCCTCCTTACATCATTCTCTTGTCCGCCGGAATGGATCGGGATCAGGCGGATATAATATCTTCCTCGAGGATTCATTTTCGAGCGCCGCTGACCACGATCGTTGTACCGCGCCGGAACCTCGACGGCGTGACAACTGCAATTCGTCTTGCGTGAAGCACCGTTCACGAGGCCATTACTCTTGAATTCGGAAGTCTGGCGAACGAATCCTGCTATTGTCTCGCTGACCGCGACGTCCGAGATTCGTGCCAGACACACGCGCGTTTGGATGGCACACACACGTTTGTGTGCGTTGAACGCATTAGTGCGTTCATGTTATGAAATTATCACTCAACCGCCGCAATTCATCTTGCGTCTGCAATGTCGTACATCATACGGAGTCAGTCTGATGTTTTGAATGAGATATTCGTGTACGTAGACATCGATCCTTGAATTATATTGCACTTCAACGATTATTGCTTTAATTAATAATGATAATTATTTTTCAAATAAATATTTCCTATGTATTTGTAACATCTGTCATTCTGACGGAAAATAAATTTTTAAATATTACATTTTATTTTTAAACGCGCGAAAAACATATTATTTAATTATTATTTTTTCAATAATCTGCGTTTAAAATCATCATCATTGATGATGGACGGAAGATTTTTGATAAAAATAGGGACTTTTGTAAGGATCGCGTAAGAGCGCTATAAAAGTTGCAATCTTCACGCTTTTTGTCTTCGCTGAATTTGATGGTTTTTGTACAACTATTTCGCAATAAGTCACAATTCTTCGTACGTTATGCCCTGTGACTTTTTATCGTGGCCTTCTTAACAGCTTGCTGTGGGATTTTAGTGCCTGTAGCGGCGGTAGAACAGGTAGGTAGGTAGGTGTAATATATTCCTGGAGGATTCATTTTCCAGCGCGGCTGACCGCGGTCGTCCGCTCTCTCTGCAGGAACTTTGGCCGCGTAACAACTGCAATTCGTCTTGCGTGAAACATCGCGCCACGTCGTACTGAATAGTTAGCCACCGGATTCGGGGAAACCTTAAACGCGAAATTTGCAAAACGCCATCCCGTCGTTTTTTTTTCCCCCTCTCTTCTTATATTTTCTAGTTTCGCAAAAACCTGGCAGTTTGACGTATATTCCCCTCGGGAATTAATCCGGTTTAATTAGGTTCATATACGGAAATTGCTGGAATAATTATTGCAGAATACTTTACGCGAGGGAAATGAGATAATGAAGCAATTAACTCGGCGCTGTTAACAACGAGATATTAACAACGATATATTTTGTGGTCGTCGGAAACATATTTAATTGCAAATTTGGCGATAGCTTTGAATGTGGAATAACGGAATACTTTGGTTTCAGATTTTGTCATTAATACGAATTAGTTTATCTCGCAATGCATGCAGTAATCAATTCATATTTGAAAAATAACAGTTCTTAAATTCTTTTTCATTCTCTTTAAATTACGATGATAATTAAAAATCGCTCGTTTATCTAAGAATAATTTGATTTTTATGTACTTTTTTTTTAAACTTGTCCGTATATTTCTCTTTTGTTTTTCATCATTTCATCGTTTATATTTCGTATATTTCTTTATATAGACGAATTGGATTGATATGCCCTATACATATTTAACTCACTTTTTACATCATACTTCTACGTTGTGAAAAATATCGGAATCACCCGGATGTAATATTTTCCTTTAGGAATCCTCTCTCGGCAAACTTGCCGCAGTCGGTTCGGTGCGCTCGAACTTCCAACGCGTGACAACTGCAATTTATCTCTCTGACCCGAAATTTCGTAGCTCATTATTTACAGCTGTATCTGTGCGCGGAATGAAATTCGATAAATGGTCAGTGAGGTAACGACGAGGTTACAATTTATCATAATCGCGCGATAATAGTATTTATTGTATCGTGTTCGCATTCGATTATCGATAATTCGAACAGAAACATCGATATGCAAATACCGATTATCTTATAGTAAGAAGCAAAAGTAGATTATGTGATGTTAACAACGTTTTGATCAACAATAATTTATAAAGTAGTACACGATATAGTTATTGAAAATTTATTTTTATTCTATATTATATATATATATATATAATTTTTAGAATATAAATATTTCCATACGCACAATTAAATTTGTTAATAATCCTATTAAGAGCAGTGTAACTATAACATATTTTTACAGATCCTAATAAATAAAAACTAGGAAAATTTAGAATTTTGAGATTATTTGATATTTTTTAAGAATATCGAATATGATATTCTATGATAATTTTCTAATTACGAATTGAAGATTATGATTTGATATTAAATATCGAAATGACAAAATTTATGTTGCTGTCTCTTATTGAATATTTATTAGAATATAAACAGAATTCGCTTGCTATTAACAATAAATCATAAATGATAGTAAATCTTATTTAAGTATTATTATGGTAACTCAATCTCTCTCTCTCTTTCTCGTCAGGATAAAAAGCTTGCCCGCAAAATATGTAGCATTCATTATCGCGAAGCGTGAAAATGTTTTCTCAATTTATCGACGAGATTATTCAACGGGGGAATGAAATTGGTAGTCATCGTAAAGTGTTACGGTTTCCAGGAACGCTTCTGCTCGATTTAACCTTACGGTTATCTATTGAAACAAATCAATTCCGGGGCTTCATGTTTACGCGTTCTATACGATATTGTTATCAAGTCGACTGTTCTACCAGTCATGATCTTTTTATGAGAGAATTTTCCAATTGAAAATGAAGATCATCCTAATCTCTTTTCTGTGGCTAAGATTGTCGGAAATATAATATTCGATAGATGGGTAAATAAGCCGGTTCGAAATGAACTAATTTTATGCATACGTTTTTACAATAGATATTTGAATAGAACAAATTGAAATCTTAATGGAAAGGAATAGTAACATAATCTAAGAAAAAAATAATGACAAAACACAAAAAATAGAATAATTATTCATTATATATTTTATAAAGAATACAATTTTGTTATCTATTTACACAGATAGTATTTCTCTCTCTAGAAAAATACTTTATATTTTTCATAGTTTAACAACTCATAAATTATATTGCTGATTTCGGTCGTTTTATCGTTGAATAATCAATACCAAATCAATCAATTTCATGCATGAAAGGAAGTGCAAGAGATTCCGTATTTCTTTCAAATTCAAGAATCAATCTTTTTATAATATCAATCTTTTAATAGCAATTTTTTTTTTAAATAAGCGAAGCAAAAGATTAATTTTATTCGTCGTAACACTGCGGTACCAATCGTCAAGAAACGCAATAACAGTAATGTGCTAATTGCCGTTCTTTTTTCGCCGCGGTAGCGAGAGTACCGAGGTAGAAAACTAAATCTTTGTGACTCAATTATTGGATCCTCATTCCTCGGTCGACGGTAGTCGGGGACGATATGAAACCCGGAAAGTGCAAACCTCCGCCCTCCCACCATCCTCGCTGCAATCGGGGCGACCGCGCGGTGAAACGGCACTCAGATCGAAGGTTATTATAAATTCCAATCATAGTGCCCGATCGATAAGCCGCGAAGCTTCAAAGAAAATTATAAGTTGTACATCGTGGCCCGTGCGGGATGGCGAGAGAGGGAGGTGGGAGCCGCATGACGAGATTGTGGGAGGGTGAGACAGGTCAGAGGACAGGGATGGGATGGACCGGATCGTAAAGCCATGAAAGCGCCTTTAACGGGGGCGGCATTGCTGCCAGCTTTTAAAGTTAATAAATTCGTCGGCTTGCTTTACTCTTCCGAGCGTTTTCTCCTTCATCAACTTTCTCTTTTTCTCTCTCTTTCTCGCTTCCTCCCGTCTACCGATATCCTCACCCTCGTTTTTATCAACCAAACCGAATGAAAGAGAGAGAAGAGAGGAGAGAGAGAGAGAAATTTAAACTTAGTTTGAACAGAAGAACGGGCTGACCGAATTTAATAATAACCCCTACTCTACCTATAATAAATCAGGCTTATATTTAGTGCCGCGTTCTGCCGTATTTAACCACTTCAGATGAGTACCAGCTCCTGCCGAAGGGAGTAAAACTTCGCCGGCTCGATTCTGTGTGGGAAAGCTCGCGTAAATGGCAGCACGGAGGTGTAATCTCATACGCGAAGTTATCCGGGCGCGGTATTGTTCAACATATTGCGTTATGTTTATGCGCCCGCGCTGTCGTTACGCGCCGTATACGTTTCCGTGTTTCATTAAGTTAATTAATGCGCGTTAGATAGCGGCGCGGCTCCGATTCCACCTATTCGCGCGTCGAACGCGCGTGCCTGGCTAAATATTTTGCTTGCTATATCGACTCTCGCTGTAGAAAATCGCGCATTGATAAAACACCGCCGTTGTATTATCGTGATTACGATTGTTATTAAATGTGCCTGGCGAACCATTTTAATTGGTCTTTTCGTGCATTTTCTGTTCCTTTGTTCGGTTTTGAATCGCGTAACATTAGCACGTAAAACTTATTATTAATTTGACATTTTGTAGGATCATGAGTTGATTCTAAAAAATATTCTATTGTTATAATCAAGATTTTACAGTCTTTTCTCTCGATTTTTGGCGCTCTCTGTGTTAGTTGTGTTGTGTGTCGTGTAACACGGTTTATTTATCACGATATCTGTTTTGTATTAATTATGTAAAAGTATAAAAATTTACCTTTTCACAGATTTAATATCAAAACAATTGAGATTTTAAAACACCTGACTTGATCATTTTTCTCTTGATGTAAATCTCACGTATGGTGGACGTGCAATTTTGTTGCTGGAACTTTCCTCTTAACACGTCGAAAAACTTGGCCGCTAACAAACCACACCCATATTCAACCCGGAAGGACCATCAGGTGACCCTACTCGAGCTTCCCCGCTCTTTGTTATACGATTATTGCCGTAATACCCAGGTGGACTTGCCCTTCGTAATCGTAGCCGAACCCCATCCGCCCACTTTGCCGCTTGTAAATCGCGTTCGTGGAAAGCATTATACGTCCCATTCCGCGGAAGCCATTGCCGCAAAACAGAATATTTAATGCACATGTGCGAAAACGCGTACGTTAACTACCTGGAAAAATCTTTTCCCACACGGACATACAGCGTAAAATTTTTCAACGCGGTAGAAACAAACAACCAGTTGACCAAGAATAAGTTAACAAATCGTTTTATTTTCGGACGTATAATTACAAACATTTATATTTCCGATGTATTTTTTTTTGCATTGAAACATATTCGGATCATTGCACTAAAACAATATTTTAAAATATTTTAGAGAGAAAGCCACATATATATTAAGTTTCCATATAATATCCGGTACGCAAGTACAGATATTTCTGATTGTTAGAAAAGATTGTTATCCTTAAAAGAAATCGATTAGATGATATGTACGCAAATATTTTTCAAGGGTACGCATGCACAATAACCAGCATTTACGTTCGGCTCGAGTTAATTAATAATTTCTAAACGTAGGCGTATTTCACTGGAAATTTTGATTAGAGGACTGAGTGAGTGAAACGTGACCGAGAGATTTCCGCGGCTTGTACACGACTTGACAGAGGCGCGGAATGCAATTTTCGCTCTAGGATCGTGTGGATAGAGTTTCAAAATTTCACAGACCACTTTGTTCAATTTTCCAGCGTCCTGACTATTTTAATATTAATTTCCCGATAATACGCAAGAGAGAGAAAGAGAGAGAGAGAGAGGGAGAGAGAGAGAATCGATAGTAGATGTTATGATACATATATATTTTTAATAGCATTCCGGAGTAGCGCGACCTGGCGATCGTACTACGTCAAACGTCGACACGGCGCCATATGAAAGTCAAAGTGTAATCGTAAGAGAGTATCATATCGTGGGTATATTACGTATCGGACACCGGCGCGTAAAGAAATATTCGAAGTTATATTTCAATCCGCCGGAGTACCCACTTTATGTACCTATGTCTCATCCGACCGGGGACCCACGGATGGATAACCGATGGGGCGGCAGCGACGGGGAAGGGAGTGAGGGAGGTCGTCGGAGGCGATATTTTATGAGTACGAGTTTTTATTGCGCGAGACTTTTAGGACATCTCTTAAGGGAGGCGTGTTTGTAGTATTATATCAGTAATGCGGAATATCATCTCAGGTACATAAGGCTTCGTCGTGGTAAACTCTTCGGGGTCGTGAGGGATCCAGTTAGAAACTTTTTATATTCTATTCAAGTTCGAGAAATTACAAGAATTCTTTAAATCTTAGATATAAAGGAGTATGTAAATATTTAAAGAAAAAGTAATCTTTCTCATATATTTCGTGCTATTATATTGCTTCTAGATCTTTAACATTCAATAATGAAGCAATTAAATATTATTTTTGAGTAAAAATATCGGACATTAACTGTTACACAAACTTTTGTCAAAATATGTAGATTGTAGCTCCCCTTTCATGTAGATTTCTCTCAATTATAATAAATATTTGAGACAAATCAAACCATTAGCATTTTAGTTTTTAAATAGATGAAACATCTATATAAATACAGGCTTCTGTGACGTTAGATGCATCGTCTTTTAACGGCATATTCTTGAAAGACTTTCACTACTTTGAAAAATGGCATTTCTTTCGACTCTGGCGTTTCGACAGCTTATTATTTTTCATGTACGTTTTACAAGTGATGCGTGCAAATTTCTTGCAGATATTTTTCAAATAGCGGTTACGTGAACCGGCAAATAATGGATCTATAATTTAATTATAGCAGTCAAACTCTTTCGCGCGTCATGTGTGATATGTAAATCTGATATCGATTTGTTATTTGGCAAATAAAATATTTTTCGACGCATCATGAAATTTGTACATGAAGTAAATTGCGCTTAAGATAATAGTATTACAGCTCGGAAAATCGGATGGTGTTTCAACTCGACGAGTTATTTACTACATCGGTCTCTCTCTAAATCGCATAATAAATATATTGCTCTATGTACGCCACACATTGCGCCTGAAATTACTCATATATTACGTGCATACACACTCATTCTCGTTGGTGTTCGAAAATTTCGTAGGATTATTTCAATCGACTCGCAATAATTAAACAACAATCTGATAAAAGAAAAGTAGCGTCAAATTAGTTATTGCCGAAAATAGGTTATTTCTCTCATTAACAAACTATTATTAATTTTTAACAATTTATTTATGAAGGAAAAAATGTATAAAGTTTGTTATAAATAAATGTAATAATTATCAGTATTTATAAGCACTTACGGACACATGGGTAAGATAAAAGTATTTCTATTTAAAATTTTGTTAAAATTTGCAAATGTAATAAGAGAAAATTTTAATGCAATATGTTAATTCATCTAATAGTCACTTTAAGAAAGGCAGCGATTGTACATATTTTTGAATATTATCTTGAATTTTATCACGGTACATCATTTCTATCATTTCAAACTCTCGCCATAATTATAATGACTACAATGAAATCGAATATAATACCATCGCTCGTTATTGTGAATGCAAACGAAACTCAGCCGTCTTCCAAGACAGACACGATTGTTTACCTTCCGTAACGAGAGAAGATAGCAGCGGAAGTGACGGAAGGGAGAAGGGGGCACGTGAAAGAGAGAAGTCGAGGAAGGCAAAACGGAGAAACAGAATCGAACTCTTTCGCTGATGCATTAACCACAGCCGGTGTAACGTGGTATTATTCGGGCGGCGCGATGGCTGTTCTTGGCGAACTTTGAATCAGATTTTAATTAAACGAAATTGCGAAATGATATTTCACTATCAGTTATACGCGTAGACCGGTCTATGGTAGTCAGGTGTCCCGGCGAAATTAAGTTTGATTCGCTTTCTTTTCCGGCAGCTGCGGCGGCCAGACATAATTTCCACCAGCGTAAGTTCGCGTATTACTGGCGAACTTTGGGAATCGCGAGGCCGCGATATCAAAACGAGAGCGATCGGTTTCGATAAATACTCCGTCGCGAGAAATTATTTTTTTTTTCTTTCTTTTAATCTATATATCGTGCGGCTGAGATCTCTCCAGTATAATTAGAGTAAGAGATCGGCAGACTCTAAAAGGGGCAGATAATTAAAAAAGTTTAACTAAAGAAAATTGCAGATGTGCGTAAAAGCTTAATATAATCCTGGCAGCAAAGTTATGAAACACCAGTTTAATATAAACCAGTCTGCACGTTTACAAATGGAACAGTGTAGATTCTTTCCAATATATTTTAGAGAAATTATTTTTTAACTAAATTATGAAATAGGTATTATATATAAAGAGGGAAAAGATAATGCGTTAAAGAGAGAGAAAAGGAGAGAGGGAAAGAGAGAGATTAATGTGACGAGTTAATCTCGGTTATCTCGATGAATAAGAACAATGCCATTAAATGACATTATCGTCAACGCTAAGACGTTAGTTGCTACGTTCGCAAGATACTTAAGTCCAGTCATTAATTTCAGATCGCGACGGACTAAGCGGACTACTGCGCTTCATTTTAATCAAATAAAATTGCATAATAATGTTTCACGATCAATTTCGCAAGTTGCAATGGGACGAGCGGGATCGTTTGAAATTGCAACATAGGCAAACAAGTACTTCGCCCGGTATTATTTAGCCTAATTCATCGCGTTGCCCTACAACAGTAACATCGAAGAGCGCGCATGCGCTCACTGTAACTCCCGAGATGTAACATTTCGAGTTTCGGCCAAAACTTCGCGTCAGATTCGTGGAAACGATACAGCAGCATATTACACGCGCCATTGAACTATGCGTTATCAGCGCGGTCTGCATCCGAGCGTATTATTTCGATATGCAATTCAAGACGTCGAGCGGATTAATCCTTTTGTATGTCGGGCTTTCGAATTCGTTTTACAGGGCGAGGCTTTTAATATTGTTTGTCTCGATAAGAGGATTTTAGCAAGAGAGGAGGGGGAGTGATTGACAGTTGTTTAAAATATCACTCTTCATAGCTTATAACTATATTTTTGTTTCTTTTTTTCATATATCTTTTTTCTATTTTTATTTTGCATAATTTGTCCTCTTTTTGACTATTTTTTTGTATTTTTTTTCTTTTCTCTCTCTTTATATTTTAATTGATATATTCATAATATATGTCATCTAATTATTTTTTATATTTTATATTCTCAACTTATTAGACTCTTGCGTTCTCAGGAGAATTCATATTCCTAGAATAGAATCAACTCCGCAACTGCTATACTACGCCTAGTAGTCATAAACGTGATCATATCTCGTGCGGTTAAGAACGTCTTGACAACATATCCGTCTCGCATCGGGATTTCTCAATGCAACACGAGTTAAAAGTCGTCGCGGATCGTTAAGCCGATGTCACTACGAGCATTCGAGCACGATTCGGCGCTGCAGCTGCAACCATAGAACCGGAGGACCATAATTTTCATCGCGACACTTCGTTTCTGTGACGTCGCAAGCCGCCGCACTAATGGTAGGTTGCTCGCGCCGTTACGAGTCGGTGGCAGAGGTGAGGAGAAGGCCCTTTAAAAAACCGTGGAGGAAACGGTTTATGACCCTAAAAATGTTTTATTCATGCCGCGTAGGGACTCCCACCCGTTTCACTAAACGCGCACACACCGTCAACGTCGTATCAAACTTCAACTATAAGCCCGGCTGAACTCGAGTTTTCCGAAATGCGCCGGGCATGTGAAACTAAGGTCGTGGGCGGGCTTGACCCTCTCGGCGTGTATCTCTCTCACGTTTCGCCCCGATATATCGCGTGCGCGAGCTCGCGATTACGGTTGGCGAATGTATTTTTCTCCCCCTGCCCCGTCTTGTTTGCTTGCTTAGCCGATAAACGCCCGAGCAGCTTTGTGATGTTTCTAGAGTTTCTCTAGCGATTCGCGGATTTTCTGTGACCTCGGAACTTTAGCGCGCGCGTATATACGCGTGCGTGATTTCACATATCAAAATTTTATTTGAAATTTATCGACTACGTGTGGATAAGCTTGCAGAATGTTATATAATGCATAGCTTGCGCTATTTATCTGTGGAAATCAATTGTTTATTAATTACAAATAAATATTCAATCTGTTAAAATTTTGATCAACTTTAATCACTGCGTTCAATCGCATGCTTGAATATCATTGTGTTTATCAATATCGTTTTACTTTATACGTTAGTCAAATAGCATAATAGATTTCGAAGAAAAAGGAATACGTGCATTTAGTATTCACAATCTAATTACGTTATATCGAATAATGTTGCCGTCGGATACGACACTGCAAGCCGTACAGCATGCTCTTTACTTTCTTAACGAGCCACGGGATATAACGATGATTTATACACATATACGTAGGACATGTTGCCAAGTGCGTCGGGGCTTAACATAATGTGGCGTTGGGGGATTTAAATAATTAGCATAATGAGGTGAGCGAGGGTACGTGGTCGACATCGCCTCGCGTGCCTCATTCGAAGACGGGTTCAGGGAACGGGAGATCCCTGCGAAGGGGACTCCAATTTCAAACCTGAGCACGGTGGCTGTCGAGGCGGTCCAGAAAGGATGGTCCGAGCCAACCGGCCCTTAACACAACTCCCATCTCGTATTACTAATTAATTATTCACAAGTTTACTCCGCGTTACACGAAAATTTACGCCGTTCACCTCCGGTCGCGCGTTTTCATTCGATTTTCGCGCCGATTGATTTTGACTTTAAGTAGCCGCTTCCATTTTTTACGAGTTCACTTCTCGACGAGCTACATACAGGCTTATATAAACGCTAGATAACATTGTTTTTAAAAAAGAGTTTATTAGCTACGTATATAGATATGTATATTCAAACATATTATAGGGTAGACTATGGCACTCTATATAATAATAGTTAAAATTATTCAGAATTTCATAGTGCATTTTAATTTTTCGTAAAGATTTTTAAAAATGATAAAAAATAAACATATATATATTAATACAAAAAATTACAAAGGAGATTGAAAACTTTTCTAAAAAATAAAATATTGCATGCATTTTTACTCAGATTGTAAACAGATGGTGATTAAAGCGGTGTGAAGGTACTACTCTTAAATTTCTCAAACTATCGTTAATTATCCAAGCTACAACATGTCTCTACATACAACGGTCTTCCCTATATTCTGTAGAGCAATTTATTTCTTTGTATTAATTATAATATTTAATCAAAATATATATCTATGTGTAAATATCTTTTTTCTGTTCCAGGTAAGCATTTATGCACTTTGTGCAGAACTTTGTACAGAAGTTTCTCTGAAAGCCATAGGTTTTACAGACTCGACAAAAAGTGAGTTAATCATTCTCGAAATTTTTGTGTCACACAAACAACTTGCTCGATCATTCGCGCTGTCCCGGGAAGAAACGAAATTTTTTTTTTTTTATTGATAGAGCATCGCGTTGCATGATGTCGTACAATCGGAATGAGAAACGCTCGCCAAGAGACAGCCTGGTTCCGAAAGTTGCGCGGCAGTCAGCGAAAGCGAATTCTCCCCCTCTGCCTTCGAATATTCCAGCCATGTTCGTTAATTACCGCGAAGTAACATGGCGTGAGTAATAATAGTTTTGCGACTCCCGCGAATGGGTGACGGGGAAGAGCGAGGGATCGGGGCCAACAATAGCCGAGTTAATTAGCTCCCTTGTCATTTTGTAGGAAATAGGGAAAAACTAGCCAACTATAAATCACTTCGTACGCGCGCTAGTAAAAAGACTCGCCGCGCCGGTCTGCGTCGTCGCGCCTTCGAGCACGAGTTATGCAATGAGAGCACGTATAGCGGAACTTCCTCGTCGGTCGAAGCTTCCATCGATTCGTGAATTTTTCGTTACATAGGGGATTATGTATACAAGCTCAAAAAAATGACGGTGAATATTTCGCGCATATTTTCCATGATGGACGTACGTTATTATACGGAAGGCGTAACGAACGCTATCTGAAAAATACCTTGAGAGATTGTATTTTTGTTTCGAAGAAAAATACGTGTCAATCATACTTGCGTTAATTCGTTATCTCCGATTAATCTTTGGTCAACACTCTTTTACACACAAAAAACATTTATACATAATAATATATTTAATGATATATATAGAGTTCACGAAACCTTAATTGTTTGTATTTATCTATTGACGCACTGGTGAATTGATGCAGTGCCAATTGCAACTACTTTGCCTTCGGCGACTTAAGGACTCGAAAACTAAAGCGCTTAAAAACTTCATTCTCTTTATACGACTTCTCTTTTTCTTAATAACGAAAACCACGCGCGTCAACGAAGCAGACGCGTGACTACAGTCTATTGAATACTGTCTGCTGTGTTCGTCATATATTACGCGGAATTAGTCATAAAATTTTATTTAGCTTCGCTTGTCGCAAGAACATTGGCTCGCTTTTGAATCACGTCGACGTGCGCGCTTCTGCTCAATAAAGAGAACGAACGTTTTCAATTATTATCTTTATTACAATCGTATTTCGATAGAACAAGGGATATGAATCAGTAAGAATTTATTTTATTCTGAAATGAAGATCAAAGATACTTATGTATTTTTTGTGAATGGCTTAACATTCACGCTATATTTGGATATTTTTTCTTAAGTGCTCTTTATTTGACTTTTGATAAAAAGTATTTTCTCTACAAAAGAATTACTTCACACATTGACATTTTAAAAAATACATGATTTAATAATATTCTTCGACGATTTGAATTTTCTATTTAATATGCGCAATTTAATTTTCATAACGAAAAATATTGTTTAACCCTTTATTACAAATATGGGATCCAATTATGCCCGGACTTACGAGCTTCGACGGGTGTTCCGGTAGCAACGGCATTTGGCACGAATAGCGGCTGCTTCTTCTTCTTCTTTGTCTCGAACTTCGTCGGATAGCAGACCGCAGGGAAGTACTTTTCCCGAAGCGTGACGTCATTTATTTCTCTCCACCGCCGCGCGAGAGACCGTGCCACCCTCCGATATTCCGGAGAGTCGCGAGGGTGTGTCGGATATAACCGTACCATTCCCGGATTAATAACGTTAGCGCCTCTAAAAAGATCTTAACGTTAAGGTTTCGCACATCGTGACGCGAAAGTACTACACGGGCACTCGATGAAAATTGGGTTGCATCGCTTTTCGTTCTCTTTTTATCTCGTTCTTCCTCTCTCTCTCTTTTTCGGCGAATATCTAATGTCAGGCTGGACAGTTTACCTCTTCTATTAGTGAGACGTCAAAAGTTTCGTGCTCTATGTGCATTATCCACCTGATCGAATTTCCGAGAAATATTCGCGTTATTTTTTCCAGTTTCACGGAAACTTTTTAGAATGCTCGCGCTTTCAAACTAACATTTCGACCGCTTCTTTAAATGAAATATTTGCGCCAAGAGAGCACAAAAAATCAGCAATATTATAAAGATATACCAGTAAATATAATATAAATGTACGTATAATCATCTATATATATTCCGAATTCTTATAGCCTTTTAATGAATGAAAACTTTAGAAAATATCTTCAGATCTTTTATTTTTTATATTTTTTTCTATAATTATGGAAACTACTACACACGCATACATGCATATGAATTTTGCTTATAGAATACAGTGCAAATTTTGATGCGTCTTGAAAACAATGGCTAAGACCTTTTAATGAGATATAATACAATACAACGATGTTAATGCCACTTTGCCACGAAAGCGCAGCAAACTATTTCTACAAAGATGTTCAAACGTATATTTATCTGCCGCCTCGCGTCGCGCGGTTTAATCGTTCCGCTCGTTCACGCAAGGATTATGTAACGTAGGCGCGTACACGCCCGTAGCACGCAAATCTCAAAGTTTCATTTCGGTTGCACGGCCATTCGCGTTATTGCGCCCCCGGCGATACGCAAGATTCGAGAGACGGAGCCATTTGACCCACGGAAGTAGCCATTCTCGGATTAATAACGTTCGGCGTCGAACAAAGATCTTACCGTCGACAGCGCTTCCTCGCGCGCGTCGGCACAAAGGAGACAGACAAACAGCCCCGACTATCCGGGAAAATTGGGTCTGGCCCATTGGCGCCTATGGCCGGAAATACCCGTTAGTCTCGCGGAATACAAAATGGCCAGCGTCACTTCCCTCTCCTCCATACCACTAATACTACTATCGTCAACGACATTCACATCGGCTCGAGATAGAGTCTCGTATTTTTACTCGCTACACAGAAAGTCAAAAGCCCTTGAGTTTAATAATGTTATCTTCTCTCTTTCTTTCGCTCTCGCTTTCTTACCCGCTTTTCCATCCTTCCCTTTTTCTCGCTGTGTTGGTGCATAAACGTGACGGTGCGCACGCGTGCAAGATGCCAGGAACGACGAAGAGAGCGAGGAGAGAAAATGCGAGAGGAACGAAAGAGGGTCGCTTCGCACGGAAACTCGGAGTACAAGGGTGTGGTGAGGTGAGGTATAAATGTTAGAGTTACTCCACCCCTCACGGAAGGTGGCGAACGCGTGTTATGTGCCTGACATTTAAATATCGTAGCCGACGTCGGAGGCTTCGGGGAGGGGTTACTATCGATTGCAATTGCAGATAGGACTGTTCCCTTCGTTTTCACTCCCTTATTACTCGCGTTGCAAGCGATCCTCATGCGCCCTGCCATTCGAGATAGAGAAAGATAGAGAGAGAAAGAACCTTAAAATTTTGAAAAATATATGATCATGTCGCGTTATAATCAGGAAGATCGAGAAAAACGGCTGGTGCGCATATAAAATATCATAATATTATTTGTTGCTTTAATCATCTTGTAGTCGCATGCTTTTAAACTGAATTAAATTAAACATCTTTTAATAAAAAATATTTTTAAAGAAAAATGAGCAATTGAAAAAAAAAATTTATTTACAGTTTACAAGACTAATTGATAAATATCTTGAAAATAACATTCAATGCAATTTATCACTCGATCACATTAGAAATAAAGAGAAGAAGAACGTAACGCAATGTATAATAGCTTACAATTAGCGAGAAAAAAAAAAGAGATCTTCATTATTATACACATTATGCTTTGCAATATTATACTGAGGATTTTAGAACTATTGTGTCGACTTTCAGTTCGTGACTGGCACAAGCTGACTTGCTGCCGAAATCTCACCAAACTCCGCGAGCTTTGACAAAGCCCTATTGTTCTCTGACTTCGGATGTCGAGCTTCGAAACATAAATGGAAGGCTTTTAAAAGGAAATAATATGTTCATCACATTCAAAGCAGAATTTTATAAATTTTTTAAGCTAAATTTATTTTCGATCTTTGATTAAGGTCTCGAGAAATCTCGCTACATATGGTTAAAAAATATTTCTGCGAGAAAGAATATGAAATCTGATTTATGATTTATGACCCTTTCTAGTTGTTTTACGTGGCATAGCATATCATTGCTCTAAAGCCCTGCAAATGTGCTTTCTTACTCTTGAATAAATTATCGGGTAGAATAACAGTATAAATAAAATATTATTTGTGCGTGTTTTTAAAACATAAAATGGTTACCCATTTATTATAACGGTTATTATAGTGCTTTCTTATATATGATTTGATAAAGAGAAATATTAAAAATTCTATGTTAGATGATTTGTTATAGGAAAAGTATTGTATTATACAATAGTGAAAGTGGGGGGGGGTGTATCTAATTTTTTTAGATTATTTATTTTTATTAATGTATATTATTATTCTCTGTCAAAAGATATAAATACAAGATTGCATGGTTTAAATTAAAAACAATATATTTTCTCGAGCAATAATATATGGTAATAAGGCCAAATTCATAGATTTACGCGAACGTAAGAAATAAAAGAATATCCAAACGTTGTAGTAGTAATACCGGATATCGAACATAAAGTAACACGCGACTGGTACGGTACCACCTGCATTGGTACTGAGAGAACGGAACTTTCGGGCAGGAATCGTTTTCCGAAAGGGGAATTGGGCAGGGCCGAGACGGGATGGGGGTGTCAGTATCGAGCCACCCCTTGATCGTCGGTATCGCGAGGTTACCGCCGGTAATTTCGTCAGCCGATGAATTTTGTAAACGGCTCTGAAACTCGCCTAACTTTCCAACGGCATCCATCATTCCGTAACACTTTTTCCCAACCCCTCTTTCTACCATCGAGCGATTTGCGCAAATTGCAAGTTCGTATCTCGACGCAAAGTTTTGATTTCGGACTCACCTTCGGACGCGGCTTCGATTCGCGAACCGGTCGCGATTAACATCCGTCGATTAAGATAGTCTTTCGCTCCTCGAACTTTGCTCGAATCTCTTCATATTGCCGAGCGTATAAATCGTTTCTCCTAGTATCATTAATCGTGTTTTTTACCTGATTTTCGACACGTTTTGGCGACGATATAAAATTCTACATATTTGTATGACATTGAGATATGCTTTATCTTTCTTAGAAATATTAAAATTTAGTAGTACTTCTTTCGATTCTTTTCTACTGTTGTTTTGCTTATTTTTGAATTTTAATTTTATTCTTTATTAAGTATTTTTAAAAAAATTACATTACATATCAAATCTATTTTACCCTTCCTTATTTGTTCTGTCAATCAATATAATTCAAGCTTGAAAATGGATATATTAAGTTAAAAACAACAAGTAAATAGGCTTAGTGTGAAATGGTATTTTTTACTGTATCAATATAACGCATCGTGCGCGTCACAATGCGTCTAAAGCGAAGGGCAATTCGTAGTGCAGCACTTTGTACTGATCTCATCGCGCGCATATACGGTCGTTAATGCGACATTAACTGCGGATCAGGCGATCTTCGGCACGGTCCGTCGGTAGAAACAGTATGCCGGCCGTTAATAGAGTTTCTATTAAGCGCTAGGATAATCCAAATTCTCGGGATAATACTCCGGCCACAATTTCATTTTCCATTAACGCCGGCGTGGAGATCGATTGCTTTGCGATCATCGGCGCTATTATTGCCCCGGCGCCAATAATGGAAGGTACATACCATGATGATTAACCGCGTTACGTTCAGCTAAATCGGCTCTAATTTAGCGACAATTTTTCTTTTTTTTTTCTTTTTTACACCGGCGCGTTTGCCGCGCCTTGATGGAAACGTAATTGCGCGTAAGTAAGTGATCGTCGCATATCGATAGAACGCGACTTTAAATGCATCCTTTAACGAAAGTATTGCACCGCGATTATTGCAACAGCGTACTTTTACGATAACGGGATAGAACGTTCTATCGAAATTGAAAAATATGAGATATGTGTAGACGATGTGTGGAGACATTCACAAATGAAAGAGATTAATTAACTGTTATATTCGCGGCTCGGGCACATTCTCGAGGGTATATAAAGCAATTAATAGCACAATGTGCAATGAGGCTTATATTCATCGGGGAGCCATCGTTGATTTTTAGGGCGCGGCGGAATTTTTTTAATTCCCATAATTGCGAGCGATATATAACGCTGTCTACTACGAAAGAGCTGGTTATTGCAGCGTTCATTACAATATTTCGACGCGGGCGCCATCCAGAACCGCGGCGAAGGGGTACCAGCAGCGTTGCTCGAGATAGCCAGTTTCTAAAGTTAATAAATCATTCGTGTAATTGCCAGTAATTCCTGTAGTTTCCACCACACACCACTTTCCGCCTCAACTTTTCGTATAACTTGGCGCAACTTCGACGCGAAGATCGGTACGCCGTTTTCACTCTGCCGTCGAAGCGAGCTTTGCGAGAGGAAAGGGGATGCGGAGGAGAAGAAGAAAAAAAAAAAAATACATAACGCGGTCCATTTACGCGGAGAAGTCGACTTATCGATCGGCGACTCAGCCTCCCGTATCCTTCTTTATCGCAGTTTACGATCCTGCTTTTCCACGATTCCTATTGCATTATCCTGTTTTGCCCTCGAGCTTTCTATACGTTTCATTATATATGTATTTTCATATACACATCTCATTTGTGATTGGTCGCGCGATACGTTTTTCGTTTTCATTAACTTTTACATTGAATTATGCTAAGCTATATTAATTTAATGTGTGTGCACTGCATAAAAATATAATTTATTTATATTGTCCATCTATATAAAACGCGCATAAAAAAAGTGAAAATTAATAGTAGCAAAATAAATATACTTTCATAATTTTGAAGATAATCGTTCTTTATATCCTTTTTTTACAGTTTTTAAATGTTTCAAATTAAATAGCTATTAAAATTTACATTTAATTTTGCTGTTCTAGCCTTAAATCGTATATAGATAAATCGGTATGTATAAAAATGCACCAACGACGATCATTCGTCCTTGACTCATTATCCGCACATTGTTCCTCATGTCGCGGGTAAAAAATTGTACAGCATTAATTCTTTCTCCGAGCGTTGCGCGTCCTTTCCGTCGAGTATCCTTCTTGCGGGATTTCGCACGTCGCAATTCGCTCGTCGAGGACGGTATTATTCGCCGTAGATTGCGATAAGAGCCACGAACGGCCACGAATGTCGTCCAGGAGGGGAGGAGAAGGGAGGGGATCAAACAGTCCTACATGTTAAATAAATGGATTCCTCTTTCTCTACGCCGAGTCGCCGGATAAAGCTTCCGTGCTGCGATCCGCGGCCACCGATCGCATTGCGCGCGCCATTCCCGCGTCTCAAGAAATTTTCAATCAAACGTTCGGTATGCCCGGGGGCCATCTACATCGAATGCCACGACGAGGAAATAATGCGTGGTCGCGAGGAAGCAGCTCTCTCGGCGACGGTGGTTGCCGATGGTGCAGGAGGAGAGGGTTGGTTCGGCGCGCGTTCTTGAAGCCACCCTCTTATCCATGACATACCAATAATGGATGCGGGATTAAAGGGCCGCCAGGTTTGCGGATTCGACTCCCGCATACGCAGTGCAGACACATTTGATTTACGAGCTTGCCTCGCGATTCTTCTCTACGTCAGCCGCCCGGGATATAAAGCACGGGATGGGCTCCATTTTTGTTTATTTTAGAATTTTGCCAAGGAGTTTTATCCCCCGCGAAAACGACTACGTTGACTTTTCGGGCTCATACTATCTCTCTCTTTCTCTCTCTTGCATTCTCTTCCTTATTTCGCTGCTTCAGTTTTCCCTGTTCGCATCTTATTTCCCTAGACTCGAGGCGAAACAACATAGTCGGATAAATAAGAGACAGCAATGCGTACAAGATGTTTCACCTTCATGTCAAATTTAACCGATTACTTCGACAAATTTAGTGTTTATCTTGACTGGTCAATGTGATGGAAAATTATTTGCCTTGATTTTTTTCTTTGATGTTAAATATTTCGCCAATTAAACTTTTTAACTGAAATGTTAGTTAAAGTTTGTTTAAAATTAATTTATAGCAAAAATCAATACTCGATATCAAATACGCAATTTTTATCGCGGAAATATTAATTTCGAGGTTTGGCAAAGAAATTGTCAACAACGTTTAATGCGTTAATGAATGATAAACTGTGAAATTACAATTCTATAAAACAAGGATACTTCAATTTCGCATTTTTTCAAATAAAACAAGTAAGAAAAATCTATAGTCTGTTGTCGCGACTGTTCGTATAACTATTGACAAGCATGACTATAATTGCTACCGCGACATCGTCTAATTATGAACAGAGCCATTTTTCGGCATTCCGGTGTCGATTGCTTTTATTTCGCCGCTTGATAATTTCATTCTTATGCGATAATCATTTTTTAACTTTTACAGCGGCAGATTCTTGATATAAAGAAAAACTATTTTAATTTGCACAAGAAACGAGCAATGTGTTTTATTGGTCACTGGACGAGCGAGCATTTTTTATAAGATTGTGTATATAAATTTCAATATATTGTTACATCATGCATGACATATGAATATTTGATTAGTGAAAAAAGTTATTTATAATTTGTACAGTAATTTGTTTCAAAGAATTATGTAATTTCAGTTTTGCCGATGATTTTATCTGGTGCAATATTCGCGAAAATTACTTTAATAATGCGAAAAATTTTTATCTAAGAAGAAAATTCCGAGCTACATGATACATTGATATATGCACACCTTTTATTATTACAGCAGATTATTTAACAACTTGTCACGAAGTTATATAATTTCACCACCACTTTTCTGTCTCATTTTACTATCTCTCCGGTAAATTCGCGAAGACCCTTGGACGTAGTATTGCGATACCAATCTTCAAGACTTTTCTAGCGATACGATGCGAGTATCCGCATACTGTTCATCCACTTTTCCAACTCCACTTGACATTCGCTCCTGACATCAAAATTTTATGTATCTGCAGCTACGGTGCGGTAGAACTCTCTAGTCTATACTATCCTTCGCCGTATTTTCTGTAGACGAAATTTATTAACGCGACGACGACGGTCGGACTTTCAAATCGATCCTGTCGGGTTACGACTTTACGGCAACGGCCAGCACTAACAGTAAATTTAATGAAAAGAATCATGCATGACCGTTTGATATTAATATTTTACTTCTCAAATTGTAACTCGAGAGATACAATTGTAGAATGATTAGATTTTTTATTTAAGATTTAATAGCGTACGAGGTGTTATATTTCGTCGCGACTGAGAATTAAAAAATTAATTACGGTTCCTCGTCAATATTGACATCAGTTCCTGATACTCCTCAATTTTTGATTAATTTAATATTACATCAATATGAAATAGCATGCATGTACATTTTTTTTTATATGAAGAGAAGTAACTCGCGCGAGAACACAATATATTACTAACAGTTAACAGTAATGGTTTGTAAAAAAATTGAACATTATTTTTTTAAAGATAATTTATTTAAAGTAAAAATCGCGTACGAATTGCCGGACATATGTGTAACCTCGGTTTTTTTTTAATTACTCGTATCTTCCCGCAGTGTCAATATTAATCCACATGAATGTAACGCAAAATCCGCATGAAGTAACGCAATTATCGCGCATCGTCGCCTAGGTCATCTGTCAACAAACATTTTCGTCGCGTCGCAGCGCTTGCTGCGTCGCCGGAATAATTGGGACACGCATACCTCTCATTCTAGGCGAGATAATTGCGTTCCGCGAAAATTCGGATGGATCAATCCGCGGATGTGACCGGCTGCCCTGAATCCATTTATCCTGGAAAAACGAACGGCGACAGGGAAGAGAGAGAGAGAGAAATAGAGATTGAGAGAGAAAGAGAGGGGCGGTCTCCAGGAAGACGACCGACTTTTCAACCGTGACAGATCACAAGTTTACAACGACGATGTTCGTTTCTCGTGTAGGATGAAGATTTTCGTAGCGAACGGGGGTCTAGCCGGTGCAGAAGTTTCGTAATGTAACGTTGATGCACATGAGAGGGGTGGTCGGAGGATGGAATCGAGGGAGCGAAGTGCGGTAACCCGGTTGGACGTAGTCCAGGCACATTCCGAAATCTCGATATATATATATATATATATATATATATATCGGTCAGCTGATCAACTGACCAGCCACTATCGGATGGCAGAACGGAAGGGCAGAGGCTCCAACGGGATGGAGACTTACCCGTCCGAGTGGCGCCGCGACGCCTCCCGGCTGCTCGATGCTCCTCGGTTAGAAAAGCGAGAGGAAAGGGTTGCGTCGCCGTCTCTCTCTCGCAGCGCGTGCCCGCTCGTAAAATCGAATTATTAGTTACCACCGCGCGGACACGAAAACATCTCGTTAAATCACACTACCGCCCGTGAACCTTTAGCTCTGCATTCTCGTTTAAGCTCACTTCATCGCGTTTGAAAACAGGGAAACCACTTCGCGTAACGTTATTTCTTTTTCTCTTCGTTTGCATACTCTCTGTGTGTTATATTTTTTCTTTCTTTCTCTCTTTCTCTTCGAAAGTCGCTTCAGAATTTAATTTGCCTTCACTAACATTTTCTTGATGTATTTGTGAGAAAGCTGATATATTTATGTTATTTAAAGAACGAATTATATTCTTTTTTATTTATGCGCTGAGATCACTTCCCTTTGCTTAACACGCGCGCGTTAATAATTTTTATGTGTTTGATTTCTTTCCTCAAATTATTTCTTTGTTTATTGCATTGAATTTTTTAAATTGAAATAATTTACTAATTATTGTTTTTAAATTATATATACATATATATATTTAAGTTATATATATTACAACATTATATAATATAATTATGTTATATTTTAATTATTAAGGAGAATGTGGAAATATTCTCTTAACAATACTTTTAGTTTTTCAGTTAATTCGCAAAACTTATACATATATGGTTTTCTGAATCAATTTACAATTTATTCATATAATTTCTCGAATTTCGCAATTATTTTAAAACCGTAGAAACTATGCATTGTTAACTTGCATTGTTAACTTCTCGCTAGCAAAAGTAGTTTTGCCTTAATTTAACAGACCGTCCTGCATTTCGGAGAGAAAGCGTAATTTACCATCTCGGAGAGAAGCTTCCCCTTAAGACGATATTTGTTACGTGGCGACGTTGAGCAGGGATTCGCAAGGATGCTCATAAGGAGGGCTGGCCTTGCGGAAATCTTTCCCCTCGGACATTAAGAACGCTCTCCGGGTCGCGTATCTCACCGCAGAACAAACAGGGCTCTCGTTATGTCCTGCGGGGCTTGTGTTAGAGTTCGGCAAACATTCGATGGAAGGTCAACGATACTCTCGACGACAGTCCATCGAGGTCGTGTCCAATGGACGGGTCTCTGTGTACGACACACGGGGTTCAGAATGACGGCGAAAAGGCCGGTACCCGTTAAAGTTTTCTCCGGTTAAATGAGATTAAATGACATAATTTGTCCGGAACTCGCTCCTCGCATATCTCGCTAGCGAAGTAAATTTGAGAACGAGATCGAGAGCAGCTCTCGTACTCTAAGCTCGTTATACTGTTCTCCGGCTTGCTGACGGTTACATTTTTGGCAATGGCGGAGATCCCTACACGGTACCGAGTAATTAATACGGACCTCCGCTTACATCATAAACACCGCAGTCTGCTTATTACATATTCCAGCGGTTTGCACAACAACGTGCTTTGAAGGGAAACAACGAACGGAAATTGTTGATCGTAAACGTAAAGTCGATTCCGAATGTCTTGCGCGTATGAATTGATTAGAATTAATGCGCGAAATTTTTATTTTGCTTGTCATGCACAAGCAATCGTGAGCAATCATTTAAATGTGAGATATTTAAATTGGATGCAACAGTACTTTTGATAGTCGATTTGTCTCGTTCTTTATCTTACTTTATTTCTTTTCCATGCATACTTAATATTGACAAAAAATGCTTCGTGTACATTTGATTACATTACGTTACATAGCTGAAATGAGCAATATATGTGTTACTCTTTTCTATAGATCTTTTTCTTATGTAAATTTCGTTTGTAAATTTTCATAATATCGATTTCTCATCAAGAATTAACCATCTACATCCATAATTGTAAAATTATGTTGAAAACGATATCTTCTATTAAGATAACTAGCAATCCGTCTCCTACCTTCGAAAGAATTCTCATTAACAAGCAGTATGTAATGGCTATGCGCGAGGTGCATTATCTTCTTTCTTCTCGAGATCGAAATACGTGTCTCGAATCTTCTTGAGAGTCGGATTAATTACATTGTCGAGTTGATTTTCTCTCAAAGCTCTCTGCGGCTTAGCGAGTGTCGATCTTTCTTGAAAATCCAATCGCGGGTATCGGTTGAGAGAGAGGGAGAGGGAGAGAGAGAGAGAGAAAGTGTGTGTGTGTGTGTGTGTGTGTGTCTGTCTGTATGTGTGTGTTAGAAATATAGGAAAGCCAGCGGATCGGGTCTTCTTGATCGGTCCACAGTTTCACGCGCGCCACGCTCCGTTGATTTTCAATCCGGCACTCGACGCCAACCTGAACGAACATTGTACGTAGAAGAAAGAGGCACCCCGATAGCATGCAGTATAAATGCAGAATTGTGCTCGAAAGCGTCGAATGAGTCGGTGTTGTCGACCGATACGCCGATAGTCCGACGTGACGTTAGAGTTCGTTTAGAGAGGAGCGAAGAGCTTTTTCGCTAAAGGGGGTGGTCGGAAGAGCGGGGGGGTGATCGGAAGAGCGGCATGAGAGGCTCGCAGATGGCGGGACGGACGGGCGCGAAAGCCGCTGGAGGAAGAACGAGGAAACGAGGACGGGGTGCAATCGGATCGCGGAGATCGAGTCGGACAAGAGAAGAGAAAAGGGGAGGGACGAGAGGAGAAAAGAAGAAAGTTAAGAAGGGAAAAAGAAAGGTGTAATGTATGTGTATGTGAGGAAGCGAGAAAGCGTGTGAAGGCGGACGGCGTGAACATCGGCTTTGGATAACTTAAAAGTGGACGAGGGCGAGGGGGAGGGAGAGTTTCGAAGGAATCTTTCCGATAGAGCCTCCATCCGTCCCCGTAGGCCGCGGATCTTCCTCGCCGTCGGCCTTCCGTTCGGGCATCGGCGAAAGGAAGTATATACCGGGCGGCGTGGTTGCGCGGCACGGTGTGTGTCCGATGTTATCTGTGGTTGCCATGGGGATGCTATTGATTGGCCGACGCGCCGACAGACGTCACGGGAGTCGCGGCGCCACTCCGACTATTGCCCGTCGCCCGCACCCCGTCCCGCGAAACCGACCGAGGGTGCTACTACCCTCCCCGCTATTCTCTTCACCCTCGCTACCACCCTCGTTCGCCTCTACGTGCTCGCGCACGATGCAATTCGCCTGCACGTGTGTATATATCCCCTCGCCGATACACACGCTCGCACTTACTCACTCACTCACATATACACACATGTTTGCCTAACTGTCCCCTGTACCCCATTTGATAACCTGAACTCCTGTGTCGCACAGAGGCGACTCCCTTTAATCGTCCTCTCCGGAAATGCTGTTGAGCGAAACTTCTTGGTATATACGCTCCGACGTAGGTGACTACGCGAGTCGTTTGCGTGTGTATATGCACGTGTACTTAAGTACAGTGAGCGGGTATCCCTCGCGCCAGATAGGGCTCTCGGAGCGAGAGTGGGTTGGGCATCAGCTGATTGTGAGCGGCGACTTTTGTCATTAACGAGCGCATCTCGAGAAACAATTCGCGCATCTGAAAACAATTTGCGTTCAAATGACACGGGATGACGAAGAGGGGCGGACGGGAGGCGATAGCATAAACGAGCACGGGCGCGTGTCTACTTATGGAGAAGAAAACCGCCGGCGCGACGACTTCCGCGACCCGGAGCAGCCATTCTGGCGCCTGGTCGGTCGTATAAAACGCCGCCGGAGGGATTTCCCCGGGCGTTCGCGGTTGCACGCGAGTTCTGTGGAACGGAAACGCCCGACAGTGGTAAGAGAGAGAGAGAGAGAGAGAGAGAGAGAGAGAGAGAGAGAGAGAGAGAGAGAGAGAGAGAGAGAGAGAGAGAGAGAGAGAGAGAGAGAGAGAGAGAGAGAGAAAGACTGGTTAGGCGCGAGACGGAACGACGGGAAACCGCCACGTCGTGTCTCGACGATCGCGTTTGATTAGGGATTGATCGCGATCCCCGAGTCTCTTTGCAGACGTTTATCAGTAGAATTATATCAGTATAAAGTATCGGATATAAAACTCTTGACACACTAGAGCGAATAATTTGATGCAAATGTTTTTTTATTGAATAAATATCTTAATAACATCAATGGCTTTGAATCACACACGTGAGAAAAGTGGTATGAAAATTTTTTTTATCTTGCATCTATTTTTCTGACTGATTACAATTTACATGTTTCATAGCACATTAATTCAGTAAGCACTTAACACTCGCTATCAAATTATGATCTAATGTATGTAACTTTGAATTAGAATTTCTCAGCATTTCTTTCACATTAACTTCATTGAGAGAGAGAGAGAGAAAAAAAGAGAGAGAAATTTGATATAATTATGACACATTCGAAATTTAAAAAAAAGAAAAATCAAATAATTTCAAAATAAAAATATATATATTTAAATACATGTAATATATTTTTTAATTTTTTACTAACTTAGTTTTAGTAAGTAAAGCTTTAAAGAATGAGGAGATAAATCTAAAAGTTAAAAAGAAAAATATTATACCTGATGATATTTTTCTGAATTGCTCGCCTGCAAATTATGCAAATTTTTATTGGTATATTTTTGTTTTGATTTCGCCAATTATAATTATAATTTAATCATAATTTTGGCGTTTCTTTTGTGACACAGTTAGTCTGTGTGTAAGTCGCGCGCGTCATATCCTTCTCTTCCAATTTGTGTTCTATTAAGAGCAAGCGTGTCAGGTGTTAAATTACAGCCACGATGTCGCAAAGCCAGATGCAATTACCAAGACGTGAGAACGGTAGATGATCGGTTATGCGATCGTGGATGCGATTGGAATATCAATCACGAGTATGAGTTTCGCAATTGGGATGCTACTTGCGTTACCGCTCACGTGGCAAAAAAATAACGTCTACATTGGCGAAGGCAACGCGGCGCGTCGATTTATCGGCGTCGTCGTAAGGACTTTTATTACATATGCAGAACTTTCAGCCTTCTATTAATCTTCTCTTTCCCAGTCGCGCCATATGGTCGCGTATTAAAAATGTTTAAGGTAGTTTAAGGGCACACATTTCGATATGCTAATGTAAAAATAGCAAGTCTTGATTATAACATATTAGTATTTTAATGTTTCACAAGATAAATAGTTTAATCTTTATTTTATATATTCAAAAGAGTGGAAAACATATGGCAAAATTAAAAACCAAAGCACTAAAAATAAATTTGTTTGATACTCATAACTCCTATCTTAAGAATGTTTTATAAAATTTATGTGATAATCGAAATAAATATGTAGTGTGTAGAAATATCAATAATTTTTATTTTTAAAATGTTTCTATTTTACAAGTAATATTTTTTTGAAAGAAAAAAATATTTAAAAATTACGTATATATAATTATAAAATCCATTATAAAATTTTATATTCTGCGATATGTGTAAAAAAAATTTGCTACGGGTCAAAATTAACTCAGCCTGCGTACAGTTATTACGTTCGCTGTCCAAGGGTTAAGAGGGATCGGAATACTCATGGGAAAAATTGGGACATTTTAATTAATGCTGAAATATTTCTTTAAAAATATAACTCTTGAAAAATGGAAATACTGTCTATATAAAAATGAAGCTCCCTAAACATAATTTGCGCATATAAAGTCTGGTTCTTTTGCATACACGTCATCGGCATTTATCATTCTGCATTTATTACATAATTTCTGTAGAATCACTTTAATTATCTTCTCGATAACATAGCACATTCAGTTTTATTTACATCATAATTAAAACGTTTCACAATAGATATTAACGTTTTTGAGGTTCCAGCTTTCATAATATTACCAAAGTATCGAGATCTTTTCACATGTCAAAGTGTCTCTAAACTCTAAACAATCTCTTATGTATTTTATTCAGTATTCAAGTATCACTCGGGAGAATAAGACGATTAATATTCCCATAAGTTTGAGATGTCTCACCCCTATTTTCTCATCCTCCGGGATGCTTGCAAGTAGATAGATTACAAGGCGGCGTGTACTTCGGGTATGCGGGAGAATCGCCCGCCTAATGTAATGATTATTAATTGCTGCGGTGACGATATGCAGTGCACGCGCAAACGCGGCGGTTGCACCTGCACCGGTTTTATTAACGTCGGCAGTTCGGTATAGCTTCTCCGCAACTAATATACATACATCTCGGTATGCGGATAATAATCGTTGTTTCGAAGTTGGCGCGCACACGGTGCGCGGACGAACCTCGTGCCGGCTCTTGCAGACTAATGCGTCGTACTTTACTTGCCCTAACTGCGGATGTCATCGTCGTCGTCGTCGTCGTCGTCGTCGGAGTGAATGTCATCGCTCGTAATATTATTCGAGGTTAGAGAACCACGCTTATCCACCTGTCTTAACTGTGGTGTGCTATTAAGCAGGTTGCGATGGCAGTTAAGACTTAGTTTGGCTTAATCCTTCGGTATAACAAGTCTTTACTTAGTATATATATCGAAAACAACTCAATAAAATTGCCCCTTCCTTCCTAAAAAGCATTTAAATTTCTTCGAATAAATTAATTCCATAAATATAGCTGCAAAACATTTTAAAAGACTTTTTATCAATTTATTTTAAGATTACTTTATAAGAGGTGTACATATGAATCAGTAAAAAGGACCAGTACGTGTGTACTATGACATTTAATAAATTTATTACATAAATCCTAGTACTTAGCTATTATTACTTTTTACTGGTTATGTAAGGGAGACTACACCGGCTTAATAAACTGTACTATCATCGATGTACTGTGAGGCAAATACTATCTAAGGTTTATTAGTCATTCCAAAACTTTGTTATAAAAAAGATCAAGTTCCGCCGATAATGTTTTGCCCAAGTTTGCCCTACTGACAATGAGCGCAAAATCTCATGATACATATTATCATTAATATGTCATTCATCTTTTTCTGTATTTCAAATCAATCATATGTCCATTCGTTTTGTATATATTTCTTAATTAAATATTTCTTAATTAAATATATATACTTATAGTATATACTTATAATGATTATATTCGATCATATTAAATTGTCGCAAAAGCTACGATCCATCGATCGCAATTTCAGATAAAAATAGAATGCACAGACAGGGCTCGTAAATTGCAACGTGACGATCGTTTAATTTTTCTCGTTAGTCTCTCGTCATTTTCTGCTCGGTGTCTTCGCGGTCACTTGTGTAAGTAAAAAGATTGGAGCCGACAGGCGAGAGAACGAAAGGAAAGGGAACGAAACTAATTGCGGTGCCGCGCAACCTGCTAGTTCCGTTATAACGACGACGCCACCTCGTTCGAGCTTCGATACGTCTTGACGTATTTTCGATAGTACGAAACTTTCGTTCGCCAAATTATAACGAAGGCACTACGAATCTACAGCAATGGCCTATTCTTAACGGACATTTCCATCGTCAAACGGTTCGACATTTGCGCTGAGAATTTGCCGAACTTTTCAATTTCGACGGTTCATCTTTCACAAGAGTTAAAATATAATTATTTATATTAAAACAATAATAATAATAATAAATATCTGTATAATGACGGACCGGTGATAACATGTGAATATACATATATGATAATTATATTACTTAGGATAGATAAAAATTTATTGATGAGTTTTCTAATTTCGTATTAATGTGCATTGTCTAAAATTGACAAAAATCTATTTCCTATTTTAATATAAGCAGTGTGCTTAATGATTAGCAACTATATCATATAAATACATGCTGTTTTAAAGGGAAAGGAATTTGAATCATGCAAAGAAGTGTAGATAACCAAAGTCTATGTGTGTACTTCTGAAATTTGCTGAAATGAAAGGATCAGAGAGCAAAAGAAAATACATTTGAAGATGCAGAAAAGAAAATGTTGCCTCTATCAAGCGAGTTAACGCGATGTCATCAAGACCGGTTTATTTACACGAGACTTGACATTAGATGTAAGCGTCAGAAACAGAAACGGACGCTTTATTTTTAGCAAATATTGTACAATGGCATGTACGCGACACACGGCACGAAGCAATCCGATTTACTGTACAAGCAAATGCAGCATCGCGACATGCTGTTTCGATATGCCAATCGACATGATTTTATTGCTCGCCCCAGTAACTGCTTACCAAGAGCTATCTTTTTTTCTCTATCCTTTTTCCATTTCTCTCTCTCTCTCTCTCTCTCTGTCTCTCTCCCTCTCCCTCAGCCTCCTATTTTTTGTTATTTGTACACCAAACCGAGCCGAGTTGTTGCAGTACGGCAGCGGCGGTGGTGGCGGCAGTGCCGGCAGCAGAAAATCTCAAATAAATCCTTTCGTAATCCCGCATCGCTCCTTTCAGCCAGTCCGGATTTCCACTACTCGCTTTTATGCCACCTCCGCACCCTCCCAAAACTCTTCCTTTCCTCTTGCGTCTCCCTATCGTCCTGTCAAGAGAGAAAACTACTCTATCGTTTCTATCTTTCTTTCTCTCGTCGCCTTTTCTCGACTCGCATTACCCTATTTTCATCACTTTTTTTTCTTTTACCCCCCTTTTCTCCTTGTTTTTCGTTGCATTTTTGCGCAACCCGCGCGCTCGTTCGGTTCTTCCTTTTTTCTGCATATTTTTTCCTTGTATTCCGTCCGTCCCTATCGCGTAATCTCAGTTCGGGTCAGCGCGGCGCGCTCTAATCGCGTTTGTTTCGTATGCTTTTCCTGCATGAACCTCAATAGCGACTTCGTTGCCATTCATCCGTGCCGTCATTACGATATCTGGATCTGGCGCCGCGGGTTGCGACTGAAAGAGGGATTCGTCCGAGTTTCGAAACTACGTTCGTCACAGTCGAGAGCGCCAACCGGAATTGGTCGTCATGCCAAACGGGGAGAACGAGACAAAGAGATTTATTGAAACAACGCGAACAAAGAGATTTTTTAAGCTATTTGTCTTTCTTTTTTTAGCGAAATCGAGAACGATCGCTCTATTCCATCGTGTGTTGTGTGCCGCTCCTCCCTTTTGTGGTATATTTATCGTGCTATTATTATATCATCGAGCGTATTCTCGTTCGGATCGGATCATCGTTCGTTTGAGTTATGTTGCGCGATGCCTCGGCTTCTTATCGCCATAAAAGAGCGACAGTTTGGTAAGTATGAAAAAATACGCGATTTTTTTCTACCGAAAAGGAGGAGGTTGTCTTCATCCTCGCATCGTGTCACTTTTATCCGGCTTATGTCAAGTCACTTTTTATCCTAGTCCTTATTCAAGGATTAGCGTGACAGAATGAACGCGATATAACATCGAAAGAAGAAGAAACATCATAAAAATGAGTGCTTTAAGAATTTTACTTAATAAAAGTACATTTAAAAATTGCTTACACATAAGCGGAATCTACAACAATTTTACAGCCGTATATTATTTAGTATAATGATTATTCTCTAACATGTTTTAATAACAATAATTTTATTCAGCATGCAGAAATAAAACGAAGCAAATAAGTTTTTTCGATGAAAGCTCATCATAGATCGAACGTTTAAGATGTTTATATTTGATTATCTCGTATAAAAATCCAAAATAATCCAATAAAATAAAAATTCAAATAATCAAACATTTAGATTTTCGATCTGAGGCAATTCATTTTAGATCTATTCGAAGCCAGTCAATTAAGGGACTAATATAAGAAGATTATTAACTCTTGAGCACAATGGCCCTATCGGGCTCGGTGGGCTTGGGAAAGAATCTACGCAAAAAAGTGGGTATTAAGAGTGGGGACGACGAAGCTCTTCGCTTCATAAAAGTCATCGGAAATAACTCTGATTCAGTTCTATATTCGATTATGCCATTCGGCTCCGGCTCGCACTCTCGTTAATTGCCCGATGGGTGCGAGGAGTTTTATATGCGAAGTTAAATCTAAATTGTCTACTTCTAACAGTGTAATAATTTGGTCTTGTGGAAATGAGCCAGCCGTTGCTCACGTGATTACGTATACGGCGACTTGCCGATGTGATAACACGTTGCGCAATGCGCAAGAAGCATGCGTTATCGCGTGCATGCCGATAACGCGAATTGAAGGGAAGGAGTATTTAGGTCACAACAGACATGCTCTTGCAACGGAATGAATACTGGCGAGAATTGTTCAGAAAGAGGGAGCAATGTAATAATCTTAACGTAATACGTGTCATGATTAGATAATGAAAGTTTCACTATTCTAGAATATTTACATAATTGGTACACTTGTGTAGAAAATATATATCATAAACTCTTATTTTGTGATTATGAAATTTTGTATATAAAATGGCATCTTTTTGCTCAACTTTAATGCGACATTAATTTTTTAATTAATGTGCTTAATTTTTGTAACAATATTTTGAAGTAATCGATAATATAAAAAAGATATCCAGCCGAATTCTAATTATCACAAAATCTAGTTAACAAATGTTAGAAATTAGATTGAAATAGGCCGTGATTAGTATTAAACATATAGTGATTTAATATGTTGCATGGGACTCGCGTATGATTACTCATTTTTCAGAGAACTTATCGATCATGCCGATAATCGCTTTGAGTTTGATCAAGGTGCATGATCAACATACACATAGCAAAAAGTTCACGTTTACCGTCTGGCTCGACAACGATAACAAATTCATTCCGAAGCCGCCGTAAACGATCCCCCGTTGAGCTATTCGCGAAAGTGCGCCCGAAGCTTTCGTAATTTATTAAAACGTCGCAGACACGAAAATTCGAACGAGCCTTCTTGAGCTCCCCCTTCCCCTTCCCTCCTATCGTCTCCGCGCACCATCGCCCTCTGCGCGGATGTCTAACTCCTTCCTCGGTCTCTTCGGGGTCGCTATAAAATTTTCAGTGGATCCTGCGCAAGAGCGAGAGAAGTGTACCTGGGTGGTTACGACGGACTCACGTCCACCATTTACACACGTTTTCTCGTGTGTAGTCGGCGCGTAAAACGATCGTGGGGGCGGCTAGGAGCTCGGCACACGTGGAATAAGAATCCAAAAAGACGGAGGTGAGGAAGAGACGGCGAAACGGCTCCCGTGGGCTTTTCCCAATCAGCCCGGCTGCGCCGGGGCTAAAATGCACTACTCTCTTTCTCGGTCCCCGGGTTTCCACTGGCGCTCGGTATTTTCCCACCTAAGGCCACCGGGGCGAATACGCGCTAACTCGCTAATGCACGCTAGCGAGCTGCCGCGCGAACTCGCAGCAGCACACCCGACATACCCTGGTCTTTTATACGCTCGTATGGATTCCATTAGTAATCTTTATGCGATCTGTTAACGCGCGCACCGCACCGAGAGTCAGCGAGGAGTCCTTGGAGAATTTCTTTATCTTTTCCCGCGCTGGTCCGCAAGCGGACTTTTATAGCGCAGCACCGAGCTGAGTTTGCACTAGCAATCGCGCGCGCGCCGTTACGTTTATACCGCGCTGCGAGAACATTTCGGGGATTAGAAATGTCGATACGATCGTGGACTACGCCCGTTTGCTCGTGAGAATACTAAGAGGGAGAAAAAAAAAAGATCACTCTCTTTATAGATCATTTGGAGTGTATTTCTTCTCAACCAGAAATATGATACAAAGCAATGTTTTGCAAGCTTCTTTTGTGAGTTAAAATATCTCGTAATTTTTTTAATCTGAAATTTCGTGCCAATTGAAATTGGTATGATTTGTAAAATTGTATTGAAAAATATTTTTTTATTTAAGCAATGATATCAAAATACTCTTTCTCTTTTTTTTGATCTTATAAATTTTAATATTTTGTTAATAAGACATTAATTAATTGATGATTTTTCTAGACATCTTATACTTCTCAGAACTTCTTGTATAAAAGTTCTTGCATAATCTTTTCTCGCTAATGCAGATTTATATTATTGACAAAGAGAAAATACTATAATCTTTAACACGATAAGATAATTGATGTATATGTATGTTGTATAATTACTAATAAATTTTACATCTTTGCTACATCAAGCACCGTTATCATTGCGATGTTGTGAAATGAAACTGCGCAAAGTATTATTCGGTTGCTGTGCAACGTTCGCATACTCGTTTTAAGCGATTCCGTTAGTAACCTTTATACGATCCGCTGGGAAAAGAAAGTCCTTCGAGAATTTTTCCCTGAACAGCTTACCTCTCGACTTTCAAACGAGACTGTTCTGTCATCTCATGCATGGCGGTATTGAATAAAATTACGGGAAAAAATAATAGATAAAAAATTAATATCAGTGCTTAATGAAAAAAGAAATATTATTTTGTTATCTAAACAAACGCGTTATGATTATATAATATATAATAGCTATATAATATATTAGTAATTTATAACATTATTTTTATATTAATATACTTGATTGTTTTTTCTGTTGCAGGTAAGCGCGCAAATTCATCGTATCAACAATTTTTTGCATAAGTGATGGTAATAATATAAGCGGTGGAAACGTAGAAACATTCGC
The DNA here is from genome assembly GCA_963971435.1 of Lasius platythorax. Taxonomy (NCBI): domain Eukaryota; kingdom Metazoa; phylum Arthropoda; class Insecta; order Hymenoptera; family Formicidae; genus Lasius; species Lasius platythorax. Next base: position 10,320,589 of record OZ020539.1, on the reverse strand, counting down.
GAAGTAAGTACAATATAATAAATTGTTACTATTAGTACAACGCTAAAAACGTTATACGCCGTAATAAATATTTAACAAAATATCACGGCAATTACGCGATATTCCGTGCATCATTCCCTATCAATTAGTAATTAGATACTTGATCATTCGCCTCCCCCACGTATATTTGATGAAGCCAGGTACATGACGCGTTCTAATGAATGCTGCGTATCAACGATGCCATAATTGCGCCGAATTATATTGCCTCGCCAATCGAATATACAGTTAATGTTTGACAAGCATACGTGAAGTTAATCTACGAAATGCCTAATAACTGATCGACTCTTCGTTTCGCTTGGCACAAAAATCAATCAACAGATTTATGATCAAAAACTCGCTCTTAAATTTCCATTTTTTTAATTTTATTGAATGCCATAATTTATTTGCTGCCTTTATTTTCATGTCAGAGATATCAATTGTATTTTTAGCTGTAATATTTTCTATATAAGATATTATATCTTGTTTTATTTATATATTTGTAATTTTCTCTCTTTTTCTTTCTCTCTTTTTGTGTGTCTTATTGTTAGATGTGCTATTTTCGAGATGTCTTCTAATCTTGATAATTCATCGGCAGTCGGTTTGCCAGAAGTAAATACTCTTCCAGTCGGTCGCCACGATGCTCGGCGATTCCATTTACCGCAGACGAAGCTCGCGACTAATTAATACATCTACAAACGACAGTCTTGCTACGCTTTCATTCAATATCAATAACCGATAACTTTTGATACCGCAATATCAATCGACGGCTTCGTCCGCGATAGAGACCATCATGGCGCGTCCAATAAGACGATAAATCCTCGAACGCGGATCTTAATATCGATCAGCATCGATCTTAGACAGAGCGATGTTTGATTTGGGGTAAGTCAGATCGCGGCCAATTGCCTCTCTCGATTTCGATTCGAAGCGATTCGGGACAGTTAGACGAGAAGCCATGCGCAATTAGGCGATAGGATCAATTTGACATTGGGAGGGGGAGGAAGGAGGGGAAATAGATCGAGCGATCGCAAACTTCGTGTCGATCCTTGATGCACCCGATGTTGCAATTGAACACCCCGAACCCTTGAATCAGCTCTCCGCGGCGAAGCGCTCGCATTACTTACGGATACGCAAACACGAGAAGGTTGACAAACGTTGCACACGGGTAGAGGAGATATTGCCGCGCAATTGACCTCATATCCCCCTCTGGCGCGTACGATATTAGATTAGATTTCGGCAAATTGTCCCCTAGAATTACGCGAACGCGCATGAGGGAGCCACGCCGTTGTTTGCTCCGGGCATCAGCTCGGAATTTCGTGAGATTGTTGCGCCGGATGCAACTTGAGAATGCAGCTCGACGCTGTTGGTACGTACAATATTTGGAGGACATGGTACAAGAAGAATTATACAATTCGAATTACTATGTTTGTCGGTAGCAGCAAAACCTTATTTCGCGCAAGTTCGCTTTAAAATAGTTTTTACCTTAACAGAGAATTAATTTGTAATTTGAAGTTGCTTTGAACTTTTTTGGATCTAATTTAACGAATATATACAACAAGTTCTGTGTGTGTGTGAATATAATTTTCGCTGGAATTTTCGCCTCTATTGTTGATTTCAACGTTGTTAGTTTATGCGTGGGTATTTACGTAGTATTTTGACATTTATTGCAAAATATTTTATATTAAATTATCTCATTAACGTAACATCCCGAATGATATTTCTGCAAAAATTATACATTCTGCAGTTACAATTTCATCCAAGCGAACGATCGTTGTAGTTACGGTTTATACGCAAATGCTTTATACACGATTATTGAGATGAAATTTGCGTGGCGTGGCCGCAAATATCATCTTTTCGCTTTTCATCATGCAAATAGCAGCGAACATTACGCCACAATAATTACGTATTGTCATCTAATTGGCTCGATATCCCCGCCGTATTACAGCGTGTACAATATTAGATTAGATTTCGCCAAATTGTACGTGGAACAGTGGAAAATTACACGGCCGCATTAGGATCAACGGCTTTATTTGTCGAACATCGCGATACATGCGAAATTTCGCAAAATCATGCTTCGTTAAATACGCTTAAAATTAATGAATCGATTTCCGAGATTTACGAAAATTAAGACTATGCGAATTTTCGAGAAAGAAATACTAAACAATTCAATCCAGGATTTATAATAGCAAAAGAATACATGGATAAGAGTATATATACATGTAAAAATATATATCTTTTTTGCAATACAACAAGATGTTTAGCCTGCTAATGAAAGTTTCGTGTGTGAATTGATTAATTTATCGATACTGCGATACACATGCATACGTTTCTGATTGTGAGTGCGTGCGCGCAAAGATATTCGTTGGCTGAATTTTTACGGATCGGGTCGACGTTTTCGGAGTTACGGTGCTTTGCGCGCGCCGAGGGAAAATTGTATAACTTCCTAATAAACTATTTAGCCATCGAATGGGGAAGGAAGCGCAACGAGGATGGCTTTACGTATAGGTGGGAGCGAAGGAAACGGCGGCGTAGAAAGTGTAGGACGCGAAGGAGATGCAGGAGTGCCGGTACGACGCGGGAGTTTCAGTTTCCGGGTGATCTGTGGCTCCCTCGTTGTGAGAATCGATGCCGCCAGCCGCCCAATAACCATACATCGTACGACTATCACACCCCTGGGGTATAAACCCGCACACCATATCCTCGTCTCTCTCCTTCACCCTCTCTTCATCTTTCTCCCTCGCATGCATGCATGCTCTTCTGCGCGCCCACCCTTCTCTCTCTCTCTCTCTCTCTCTCTCTCTCTCTCTCTTACCCTCTCTCTCCCCCGACCTTCTTCATTTCTACCTGCCTTATTACAAATAGCGAGGCGTACCTACCCGTTTCGCTTGAGAAAAATTGCCCGGGATTTGAATTATTGCGCATTACTCCTCTCTCTTTCTCGCACGTCTCGAGTTACTATTCGTTATTTCTTCGGCCGAGATTCAAATTATCCTACGAGGTGCGAATTATTATTTATTGGCTGTTCGTATCGGATATTCAGGTCGCCGTTTCTCTCGCAATTTTAAACTCTGTCTCGACTCACTCTTTCTTTCTGTCTCTTTTTCTCTTTATTTTCTTTTTTCTTTTTTTTTTCTTTAAACCTCCTCGCTTGGCTCTCCTGAAAGTTTTATACGCAATTTCCGCGTTGCAGTTTCATCTATTTATACGTCTGCGTACTTACGCTTAATTCTGTGCATTTTGTCGGTTTTAAGAAAAAATATCATTAGTCTTCATCATCACCTTCAATATCTGTTATCTTTCGATTATCGTTGTATACACGCGTTCGATTTGCATCGCAGCATCACAACCAAGTCTCGTGAATATCTCCTGTTGCTGTTAGTTGCAATATACCACGTAACCTGATCTCGGCCTTCACTTGAATTTCAGAGTAACACGTGTAATTGGAATTAATCTTCATCTAGCTCGATAACGAAGATGACTGATATTATACTTGATGTCGACGTGATAGCTAATCTAACCGAGAAGATATGATGATTCTTATGAGCTAGGATATTATTTATGTATCTCACATATTTTATAACATACATTTTCTCTCTTTAATTTATCCTGTCTTTTAATTATCTCTTTAATTTTTAATTTTTATTTTAAACACTCAAATTGAGCATTTTACTTCGTTTTTGTTACATATAAATAAATATTTGATATTTTTATATGCAGATACAGCTTGAATTATAGATAAATAGATTATTTTATTAAAAAAATATTATTTAAGCAAGATGTTCATCTACGAACAGTCGTTATATTTTTTCAAGAATATGTATCATTATTTTTTCTTGACTCCTGAGTAATTTTTAAACAATTAATTTAAATGTATAAAGATATTTGTTAAAATTGCAATATGTGAGATTGCTATTATTATCCGTTATTATTTTTTTGCTCATTATGGAGAAAGGACATTTAAGATACCGAGTGAACGTAGAAGAGAAAGATTGTGTTCCCGCTTCTCGAGTGAAATTATGCAAACTTACGAGTGCGGCTCGTATTTCCTGATAAACCGTTAGCGTATTATTAAAATTAAAATCCGGGATAACCGGCAAAAAATCTCTACCGTAATTTAATCTCTCTCGCTACACAGTTATGAAACTATCGCTGAAAGTCCTTAAGCCTTATTTTTCCGTTGTATGATTATTGGCATATTACGTCAAGTATCTCGACATAATTTATATAAGAGTTAACGAAAAATTATATATTAAACAGATACTTTTTATTTTATTTTACAAAAGTTATTTTTATAGAAAACTAGGATGATTATATGGTGGTATATGTAAAATTAACATACACCATACACCATTTTTTATATTACATGATACGGTACAGTAAGATATTGAGTGAGGGCATTGTAGTGAATTTAAATGCGAATAGTAAGTAAAACGCAGGTCAATTAATATTACGCTGTGGGATCGTGCCCTTTAAATGTTGCAATTAATTGGCGGAAGGCAGGAAAGGGAGAAGAAGAGATGGAAGAAAACGCGTTCAAAGACGATATTTACAACGGTTCTGATTTTACCGCGAGTAAAGAGCTCCGCGGGTCGAGACGCCCGAAGAGCCGCAGTAGAACGAGGGTTGATGGATGAAGGGGGACGAGGAGGAGGCGGCGGTATAAAAAAAAGGGAAGGAAACACATTCAAGAGTGGAATACGAAGTGAGCCGGAGGAGACGAGACGGAACGCGATAATTGCGGCGAAGGATAATTTAACAGGCGGCTCTTTTCCGCCTCGGCTTCTGTTCGCTGTCCGCCCCCGCTTCTTCCTTCCCCCACTTCTTCTCGCATTTCTGTTTTTAATACATCTTTCATCGTCGTCGCGACGCATCGCGATATTCAAATCGAAGGCTTATCATTGAGAAAATAGTGAGTCGTTTGGTTGGAAATGTTTTATAATTCTTTTTAATTTAAGTAACGTGCTAAGTATTTAATTCCTTCGATTTTAACGAATCGTCAATTTTCAATTTTAATATTATTTTACTGTCAAATTTGACAAAAAACGTAGACTCATTTATCGATCCATTTGGAAGAAACTAGTTTTTTAAAGACGTCTCCGCGATTGTCTTTTCGTTTTTCTTGCGACGTCCTAAAGATCTTTGCCACTTTTATTCTCGCAGAAGAGCGGACACCCGTTACAGACAGTCGCTACGGCAGTATTTATGGAAATGAAGCGAGGTAGTTTGAACCCTCTTTTCACCCGCCGTCCGCGTTGACTATACCTACCTACCTACCTATCTACCCCACCCATTCTGTTATCTCCACCTGGGAATCCATCCCCGCCCCGCATGGACTTTTTCTCCACTTCCGCCTCTGTCGTTTCATCCGCTTTATTTCTTCCCTCCGTCCTACTGCTTTTCTCTCGTCCTCTCTCTCTCTCTCTCTTTCTCTCTCTCTCTTTCATCCAGTCTCTTTCCGCCGACGATCATCTTCTTCTCGCTTCTCTTGTCTCGTGCGGGCAAAATCCACACGCGCAGCTGTCGCCGCTGCTTGCCCACCTAATTACGCGAAATTCATAAGTTACGGCACGCGTGCCGGCGACCCTTCTCTCGGTTACTTTTATCCTCGCTGTAATTTACGAACGAGAATACGCCGTGGAATATAACCTTCTTGCGCAACTTTGCGAAAACGTTATTTTTCGTGTGTTTCTTTTCGTCTTTCCGAGCAACGTTTCTACGAAAACGTTGGTTTGGATTCCGAGCTAATTGATCGAGCGTCGTCGCTGCGTGAGTTCGCTCTACGGCGATTTATTTTATTTAAAGAAGTTGCGAGAGGCCTTTTAAATGAGAACGTGAATTTGACGGTTTCCCTTGCCGTGTCGTGAACGAGATTTGCTTCGGAATAAAGTACCGACTACGGAGAATTGATTTAAAAATAGAAATTAGAAAATAAAAAAAAAGATTATTAGATAAATAAAATAAATAATATTTATCGTTACACGGAAGCTGACAATAAATTGAGAAAAAAGAGACACAACTTTTTTTAAACTGTTTTATAATATTTCCGCATCTTTATATTCCATTTTTTCATGCTCTTTATTTCTTTAATGATAAATTATGATTATGTCAGTTTTGTGAAGTCGCTTCTAAGATTCGTTATCGTTCTATTGAGAATTTATCACGCGTCAGCAATATATTCTTCTGCAAAAGGCAGCACAAGACTGTAAGAAAAATATCGCTCTTTAATTAATTTCACTTTCTCCGCGAAACGCTTGAAATTCGATTCCGCGTAATTAGTCGTGAGGGGGCGGTTAGCTTTGATATCGGGTTAATCGAGCTGTGCAATTTCGGAATCAGCTCTCTCACGACAGATCGATTATAACGCGGAAGCCAGAAAGTGGTTATTAACGCACAATGGCAATGGCCGAGTATCGCTTAACGAGCGATTTAATTTAAATTAAACAGATTCAACAGTTTTGGAAGATGCAAAAAGCATCGCCTGTCCGTATACTTTTTGAAGTCTCTCGATGCTCGTTAACTCCGTAACTCTCTTTAGAGAGGTCGGCTCACTTGAGAAAAATTGTTCTTTGTACAAAGAGAAAGCACTCGTGCAATCTGTATTCAACAATCGTTCGCCGATAGTCGAATTCGAGTTATACAAAAATGTGCATTAATGACATCGATACAAATGCACTTCATCATACTTCTTCCTTTTGGTTGAGCCTGCTATTGCTGGACTGTTGCCACCTGTAGGATTTTTACGATAGTAAAAAGAACTCTTGAAAAAATGATTGAGAAAAAGTTGGTCTTATAGTAGCATAATGTATTTAATGTGAAAGATCCGACAAAATTATCAACCATTTAAGCGCAAAGTGGAATCTCGTCGGAATGATTATACAATGCAATTCATCTCTGCCGACGTTATTAATCCAGCGCGACATCGTACCGCGGCATGCGATGGTCTCTCTCTATCCGTGCGAATTAATTTGTTTCCACAAAGATCTCAAAGGGTGGTACTCGCGAAAGGGTGAAAAACGGCGGTGCTCGTTCGATCGGCGCTTTTCGTGGCCGCGCCGTCGAAACGCTCATTAATTCAGCACTTTTACGAGGGCGGTCAGAATCCATTCCGGACGATTAGACGCCTACCGCCGTTGCCGCCGCAGGGCCGGGAATGGGTTAAACGCACACTTAGCGATCGTGCTCTCACGATCGCTCTCGAAATCGAATCGAGGCAAATTCCGCGCTTTAAGCCGATGAGGAGTTTGCGCCAAGACGCGGAGTAATATACCGTCGGGAAGGACGGAAGGAGAGAACGTGCGGCATTAAATCGACATACGACTTGGAGTCACGGGCGTCGGTTGCGCCCCTGAAAAATTCAATCTTCCCTTCGCACGCGCGTGGACACAGAGGGGACGATGGGTAGCGAGCGGGGGAGGAGGGAAGGGGGGGGCGGACAAATGTATTCGGTTACGCTCAATTATTATCTTTCTATCCGCATCCGCCGCTCACCAATTCCATCACTTTTTGATTGCGCGACGACGACGTCGTCTCTTGACGATGGAAAATTGAAATATTCAAGAGCGGTATATGTGTATGTCACTTTTCGAACTGGAACGAGACGCGAATAATTCCGATATTCCCGGTAGTGGATTACGGATGATGATCTCGATCGGAAGTAGGCCACGGAAGTTAAGCGACAGTTAGATGATAGATCAAGCTGGTCTAATTTAAGTTGTCATAAGGAGATCGAGCGGCATAAGCCGCCTTGAATCGCTCTTCCACGTCCTGCCGCGTTGACATCCGCGAATTCTACTCTTGCAACCTGTTGCTCTCTGTCTCTCTCCCTCTGAACCTCCCCCCCTTTGCGTCCCCCCTTTCTCTCACGTCTCCACCTCGTCTCCACCGTGCTCCGCTCTAACGGAGTCCACGTGTAAGTGCATCCAGTACTTTAAAATCTCGTCGCCGCTTTGCCACCTCCGTAATCGGACTACGCCATCAAATTGCGATAGCGAGGGACCTTGAAAAAAGTCTCGTTACTACGTTCACAAGCGTCGAGTGCGCTTATCCGGTCGTCTCATGTTTGCTGAATGGGATCTTCATATTAAGCAAGTGCAACTTGAAATATATAGCCTTATCTAGTCTTAGCAACTATGAATGGAAGTGTGAATATATCCAAAGGATCTTCTCTCCGTGAACTTATTAACGAGAAGATTATGAATGTCGATGTCTTGTAGTCGCGATTACAATTAGATGACTATTTTAACTTTCAACATTTTTTTTATTTATAAAATTTGAACAGATTGGAGATTTATGCCTCAATTGTTTTCTTTACAATATATTTTAAATTACTTCTTTCAAAATATAGATATTATTTTGAATCAAAATATTCCTACGATCTTGACACGATTGGTAGCGCCTTCTCCGTCTCTTGTATGCTATTGTGTCGGGGATGCTTATTTACGATCGAACCCCGATCGCGTCGTAAACGTGCATGGCACTCTTCGTCGAAGACTTGCACGTCCGACAGTTAGACTTATGCGTACGTCACCGAGGAAAATTTACATGTCACACAGACCGGTTGCATGTCGGAGTGCTATGCGTTATCCGACAGCAGTCGCAGTTGAAATCGTGTCGACCTCAAACACCGGGAATAATGCATCTTTGCATCGTATATACACATGTTGCAATTTACTCTTTATCGAAAGAATGAACCTACAACTTTACCCGCCCAACATTTCTTGCACACGATTTTGCTCCGCACTCGCAACGAGGAAGTTCATTACTCCTCCCGGCGATAAGTATCACGAGAAGAAATTGTTGCTTAACGTGGATTACGTAATCACGTTATGCTCGATAGATGATGATCGTAATGCATACGTTCGTCGCGCATGAATTGTAGCCCACGTTTACGATGATTGGCATGTTGTTCGAGACAGGATTTTTCAAAGACACAGGCGCGCGCGTCGATAATACCGCAGTTACGATCATTATGTCATTGACTGTGTCGAGACAGCTTTTGTCGAGCATGTTTATAAGATTGCTTCTCCTTTCTAGGTAATACTTACAGTGTCCCACAAAACCTCATTTTATTTCGCATAATTTCAATTTGCTTTTTACATTAATAGCATTGTAATTTAAAGTTTAGTTGTCAAAATTGTGAAGAGACGTTTTATCTAAGCAAATTTTTGCAAAAGAAAAATTGGGATGGAATAATGTTGACTTATAGCAATTTGCACAACTAATTGTGAGTTCGATTAATTTCTCTTTTACGAGACACGTATCTTTCTTTGTATCGCGTGTGACAGTGACGAGAACGCTTCTTCTCTCGGAAGAAAAAAGAAAACCAAGTACGTTACAGACAGACTGGCATAATCCTGGCAAGGAACATCTGCGTGGATTCGTGCCTGCTCGAAATGGAGACGTTTTAAGCTCACGAGGCCTCGGTCCTGCTTGGCTCCCCTTCAAGGAATTTCGGTCTATGCAAACGCTCGGTATATATAAAGGACCAGATGTCCTACCACCTCGACGCAATCAACTTCGAATATCTTCCAGAGAATTCACATGCGACCGTGACAAACCTCGTTATGTAAGACTAGGCTCTCGAAATTTTAGGTTTTTTTTTTTTTTTTTTTTTTTATACAAAGAACATTAGAGAAAGAGGAAAAAGTGATGTCGCAGTTGAAGGATTTTTTTATAGATCTCTCGCTACACAGTAGAATCTCTCGTATAATAGATTCATATAAATCTATAGTAGATTCATGAAAATGTATAAACTTTATGTAAATTTCATATGAATATAAATAACAGATCTTCTCGACATAGTTAGATATACATATACCTAAACTATATTTGTTGAAACATCTCTCTAGATTGAGATTTCTCGGTAAAAACGGAGTTAATAAATAGGATCCGCTTCGTGATTCCGGGCACTTTGGAATGTCTCGCTCCGTCCGGAATTTGAAGATATTAAAGAATTCGTAATATCGGGCTTTCGCGCCCCGAACAACTGCATTAGGACGACAGACACGTGTGTAGGGTTCTGCATACTTTGGTAGAAACACCTGCGAGAGAGAACTAAACGCGTACCCTCGCGGGCTTTTTCTTTCTCCCCCCCCTTCTTCCCCCCTCGCGGCGGAAGAGAAGCGGCGGCACTTTGCGCGAAAACAGAACGCGTCTCCCTATTTTTCTCTCTCTTTCTCTCTCTACTTTTGCTCTCGCTCGTTTTCAAGAGAATTTGCACAGCGGGCACTCTCCGCTTCTGTCACGCGGAGAAGCGAGGAGCACCAGATGTCCTACCACCTCTGGCGCAATCTACTTCGAATGCGTACCCACGCATGCGGACGTGCCTCATGCAAATGTCTTCCTTGCCCGCATCGCTCTCTTTCTCTCGTAAAAGAAGCAGCTCCGCACGCGTTCATTAAAGTTATTAGTTTTGTGAGACTCGCCGGGCGTTCCAATATCTTCAAAGAGCTGAGCGGTGTGCGCGTTATGTGAATATTTCATAGACACGTGAATGGAAAGCGACGTAACTGCAATATAACGTTCTGTTTTTAACGTTTTCCCTCTTTTTTAGGATTTTTTTTTTTGTTTCATATCAACAGCTTTTTTTCCGAAACTGTTGTATATAATCGATAGTGAGAGTTGATATAGTCGTCCAAATATGAAACGGTGATCACCAAATATAACTGGTCTCATGGATAAGTTTATACTAATTATTTTTATAGTATTTCTTATAAAATAAATAAGCAATTATGTAGTTAGAATAAATCAAATTTTTGAGGAAAATTTCTGTTTGCAACTAATTTGTGATTGGCTCTCTTGGCAGCATAAAAAATATTATTAGCAGAATTAGTCATCTTATTCGTATCCAATCTTTACTTAAAAAGCTCTGATATAAGTAAAAATTTATTATAATAATGTATATTTTTTTATTGTAAAGTAATTTAAATAAGTAATTTGCGAATATTTTGAAAGAAGTTTGTTTTAAAAATTATGTGAAATATGAAAAGAGAAAGTTATATATTGTCTTTATTTATGTTCCATTTTAATAACGTGTGACTCATTATATATATCACGATTAGTTCTACAAAGTAATATAATTGATAATGTCTGCAAAATACGTAACTACACATATTCTCGATTAACGTCTATTTATATAATAAAAAAATTGCATTTATCGAACTATTGAAAACGCAAAGAAACAAAAAGATAACAAGTTAATGTATTGTTCTCTCCGCTTACGCTTGTTAATTATTGGCATGTTTATCTTACCAAACAGTCCTGAAGATTAATAACGTAATAAAACGCACACCTTTATGCCGGTGAAGGTAAACGATATCGTGTAGTATCCGAGGTGCAAGTGTCAGAACAATAATTCCGCTGAAATGATTAAACAATAAATGTAGCACTGAGATAATAATGAAAATTATTATTGAACAAGTAAATAACTTTATAACTCGCGAGTTGTCAAAAGAAAACGCGCGAAAATAACGAAAATGCAATATGGTGCAATCATAAATGATATTCTGCGAATCATCCAGGAAATTTATCTTATCAAATTCAGTTAGAGAAAGGGATAGACACAAAAAAGAGTATTCTTCCTCAAAATTATTTTTAACCACTTAAACGTTAATTGCGAATTTCGTATCGTGCCGTTTCGTTCGCCTTTTTAATTGGTTTGCGTCGTCGTAACGGCTATCTTCCAAAGCAATTAAATCGCGGCTTCGAAGGTTCGCCGTGTGAAACGCCGCGTTCTAAATTTTTGTTCTTTTTGCCTCACCGTCGGCGAGCTTATCGCGCCGATAATTCGAATCGATGAGTCGGCGGGCGCGCTCCGTATTTATCGGATCCCGAGACTTTATTCAAATTTCACGTCACTCGATTAAGCAGTCGATTTACTCCGGATTTGCTTTCGCAAGGAATTTCGCGGTTCCCTGCGACTTCGACCACGTGCAAATTCGCAGGGATCTACTCTAATAGCTCGCGCTTAGGCGAAACGAGAGAGAGAGAGGGAGAGAAAAGCTTGGCGTGGATGGTCGAATGGTTACGTAGGTGTGTTCTCACTCACACGAGGAATCTCCGGGAGAACTAGCCTTTCCACTTGCTCCCCTTTTAGAGACTGCCAGAACTACGGGGCGACCAAATGTCTTTCTACGTTGACGCAATCTACCTCGAGTACTTACGTGTACCCGCAAAACCCCACATGTGGTCGAACCACGTGGAACTTCCTCGATTCCTTATTTCGCACAAAGGAACATAGCCGCTTCGTTCACCATTAAGTTTATTAGTTTAAAGCTTCTTGAAATTTCTTCGTATCGCGTGTTTCCCCCCTTTGCAAACTGATCCAATAATTGTAATAGACAATTTTATGAGAGAATCAATTTGGAATAAGATCGATTTATAACAAGATTGCGCGCGTTGATATAATACCTATGATTAGTGATTATAGTTTCTACTTTTTTAATATAAAATATTAAAAGATAAAAAAATATTCTGAAAATTTTTTGCATGTTTAATTTTCCTGACGATTCCGCAATTTTACATACTGCTGGCATTAGTATAATAAACTCTATCAACTCTATCTTTTAGATTTTTAATTCTTTACCGTAATATATGGAAAAATGTAAACATCTTTATCTTACTTATAATTTCATTATGATAAGAACATGTTTATGTTTTCTCTATGCTATTCATTTTTGTTCATTCTCATTACGGAAGGCTGAAGATATTTCGTACTATTTTATACAGCTTTTTGCGTTTGTTTAATCTTAGTTTTCATATTAGAACAGTCCAAAGCACGTTATCTACGTTTATGTTTTTCGTGCTAAGTATCTTAATTTATGGTTGTGTGTTCCAACCTGGCGGTTGGCATGGTATAGTATAATATGTAATACGCGGGCTCTGCTCTATGCTTCTCGTTTCCCGAGTTCAGCAGTAGTAAGAGAGACGCGTTGTTTTAATAAGCAATAACGTTTGTTCGCGCGACGAAAGCGAATAATGCCGGGCGAGAAGTGGCGAAGCGTCGAAACAATAGGAGAGCTCGCTTGCCCGTTTCAGCCCTTTTCTCTCTTTGAGATCCTCGCAAAAGGGAGCGCGCCCACTGCGGCTCTCGTCGAGGGGCAACGTTGACCGCGCCTGTCGTTAGTAATTTTGAGCCACCTTCCTTCGACCCCTCACGGACCCTTTTCACCCTTCCGCGCAGTCAAAAAAAAAGCGATGACATATCGGGTAAGATCTTTCGCTTTGAAATAATTCGATTTAAGATCTCGCCACGGCGGTCCGCGACGTTCTCGTCGTCGCTTTAACCTCGTTTTAAACGGGCTTCTCCCTTATTTTCAAGTACTCTCCGGAAACTCCCGTAAATTTGAAGAACGGTCCCGGCATTGCGTCGTAACTTACACGTGACAAAGTTTCCATGACTAATTGCGCAACATTTACATGGTAACGCAGTTGCGTTGCAGGGGGGGGGGGATTTCGGAAGGAGAGGGTGTGGGGGGAGGAAAGGGGCCGTGCCGCGGAGCGGAGAAGGGAGACAGGTGATTTACGATGCCATGAATAAAACGCGAACAAAGTGTATCCAGGACGATGCCACGCGTGCTGCGAATACCGGAGTTATTTTCGAGGAATTGAAAATATTTTACGATGCGATGACGCCACGGCGTGACTTACGGCCGGGTCCGCCGAATGGTGGAGAAGCTTATCTCACACAGCCGGCGATACATTTTTAGTTGCCCGATTTCTCCAGCTGTATGTTTTCGCGCGATCGTATGCTCTGCCTTTCGTTATACATAGTTCCCGATTCGATTTATTATTTTTCCATACATCTCTAATGACGAGAAGGTCTTTATCGACATTCTCCACCCATCATTGAGAATTTTCCAGTTTTCACAATAGTAATATAACATCATAATTAAAACATAAAAAATATATATATAAGAAATTAGCATCTTAAATCTCTCTCTCTGTCTCTCTCATATAAATTAATTTTTGCTGTACGTTATTTAAATAGAAATTATAGTTCTTAATTTTAATGTAGTTTGTTTTTCTGTGAATTTTTTTATATCCTATTATTTAAATTTCGATTATTCTTAATTAAAATGTGAAATGTATATAATCATTAAATTTAAATGATTTGACGGTGTTCTATAAAATCAGAGGAACTTGCTCAGTATATAATAGTTCACGGTTGTATAGACTCAATTTAATAATTTTATATATACTATTTCTATTCTATATATTGTTTTCGTAACGATTCTGTATTTTTTGGGAAACGGTTGGCTTTATGGAAATTCGTCACGATTTGAAGAAACTCCCTCGGTATAACGAGAACGACGAGCGCATATTTCGTCGGAAATCTACCGTGTCTTTCCGATTTTCGGACGACGGCGCGAATTTAATCCAACATTTACATTTCAAAAACATATTGCCCGGCCGATTCACGGGGCTCTCGCGCGTTCGAATAAATCTCCGGCACGGCCGCGTTGTGTCTCTTGCTCGGCGAAAGCGGGGCGTGTTAAAGCAGTCGTGCCGACTCCCGGAAACGGGGCGGCATTGTCTAGGACCCCTCTCCGTCGCGGCTTCCGGCCGGCAATGTTTCGCCTGTCTTGCGAATCGCGAATTTCGAGGGTAGTAACGGCGACGGCGACAGAGCAGGAGCAGGAGCAGCAGCAGCAGGTGGCCATATGCACCTGGAGCTCTCTCGGAGGCAAGAGCCGCGCACGATTGTTCCGTATTTCACGTCGTCGAATGGCTTGCTGCCTCTGTTGTGTGCCGAGAAGCAGCGCATGAATAGTGAACTGAATGAGCCGCGAGTCGCGCACGGCGCGAATTTGATATGCAAAAGTGCTGTTTTACGCATGGGCGACCCGGCAGGTTTGTTGTACATTCGCACGGTCTTCCACGCTCCGCATGAAGATGGATACCGAAGCTTCATGGAAGAACAATCCCTATTAAAATCACACAATTACTTTAGCTGGAACGCATGTATATATATTTAACTGTGTTCTATTTCATTATTCAGTTTCTCCCAGAGTGCTATTTATTTCTTCTTTCAGAGTACTACTATTTCTGCAATATTTGACATTAATAATCGAATCAGGTTAAATTGCATATTTCCATTTCTATGAATAGCTAACAATAATATTTTCTCTCTAAGGCGTGTTAAATGACATTAAATCCACGCTGTCGTATACACACGGTATATTTCCCTGACATGTTTCTTCGAATCTCGGAAGTAGAATCTCGTGTATAAGGCTGATGTATAATGGGATTCCGAGAACAGCTAGAGGTACTTAAACTTTCAGAAATTCGGTCGGCTATTTGCGATGTGTGCATTTTCCCGGGCGAGGCAGCGAGTGGACAACAGCTGGTGACCAGGTGATGAACTCCATCATCATAGTTTCGGGTTATTACTGTGGATATATCCGTTACCGTAACAGATCGGCTTCGCGGAAATTGTTAATGCGTCATTGTCTCATAAACCGCTTGCGCATTGATGTAAACCGCGAATTTTAAATCGTCGAGACCGCATGACATCTATTAAGACACGAGTATGTAATGAGGGCACACTTAATTGCATATTTTAACTTTTACGTGTTTCTCTCTCTCTCTCTCTCTCTTTCTGAAAGAGATTATTGTAAACTCTTAGTATTTTTATTATATATATATATATTATAGCTAATTTTTCAATTAGTCACGAAAGGCAAACGCAAAATCTGTATCCGAATGCATCCAAATTTTTTTCAAGATTTTTAATAGAGAAGATATGTTAATTACTGCTGAACTATAAGTGATTCAAAAGACTCGATTTTTTAATCTTGAAATGCTAACTTGGTTGACCATCTTTTCATGGAATTTTAAATACATATTTATATATATGTATATATAATGAGAAGAATAATTTATACTTTATAATTATATTAAATAATAGTTATTAATTATCAATATGTTGCAATAAATATTGTAACTTTTGTTTGGAAAGAACTTTATTTTGAGATAAACTTTCGTCGACAATTTGCGGGGAATTGTTTAAACGCCTATTTATATTATACTGATGCATAGAAAATGATAATTGCTTTGAATTACAAGATGACTATATGACAATTTACGCAAGAGTAGCCTTCATGCGTCATTGCCGTCTGATCTCGCTTATGGCATCCGTCCATCGAAGCGAATCACATCCGACACGGCAGACTGACCTTATTCGTCATCCGAAAATGAAGCTTTGGTCCATTTGACGAGCTGGAAGCGTCATGTCCTTATTTGCGTCGACGAATCATCGGGATTTGTCTTTACGGCAAAGAATGCGATTCACTATTTTAAATTTGTTTACAAATTTTTAAGATCATCAGAATCTTTCTTATACGTCATCTTAAATGACTTTAGATTTATGAATTCATTATAATTTACGAGCATCGCACACTAAAATGTTGAAATGATTTTATGTAATACTTTGTAAAAATTAGGATATAGATACGTCTATCTATCATGTCACTGATTTTTATATGCGAAATAGATCGCCATTTCTTCAATGTATTATGAGAAAAGGATGTGAACATTCGAATGATTCGTCGACTTTTCGTTCTTGTTATTTTTCGCTTTTGTCCCAGAAAATGCAACGTGTTCGCGATCGATTAGTTACAACCGGACGCTATTATAAGATACGTCAAATTGCGATGTTTTTCCAGAACATCAAGTGGCATACGAATAAGTAAACGAACGAATAGCATGAAATTCTTAATGATCACCGAAGTGACTCAGTTTATAAAGAGTCAACATCATATTTAGATTTCATTTTTTTACTGAAAACTCTTGATTCTCGCGACTTTTTAGATTTTATATGTGATGACAGTGAAAATGTCGTGATCGTGATACAAAAGCCACAGTTTTGCGGTGTCCAATTACACTTCTATATTTTTTTTATTTGTTCGTGCCACGCGTGGATGGCCACCAGTTCCCTGTGTATTCGAAAATTTTTCACGTATTTCACACTGCGCCAAAAAGTCGCATACCACAATGTCAAGTGTCGCGATTAAATTTTGAACAGTCATCATTTTTCAACAACCTTTATGTTTTGTTGTCGAAAAAAATTTATTTAATCAACACCTAATTCACAAGTAACGATGAACAAAACTTTGAATAGTTATTTTAAATAACTTGTCTTTTTTTATACAACAGAAAAAACACTAATTTATATAATTCATTGAGTTTGTATTATGAATAAATTACATAATAATCTTTTATCATAAAAGATACTGCAATAATTGTTGATAACAAGAATATTTTGCTAGTCTTCCTTCTTTTAGCAATAACTGATACACGATATATATTTGTGATAATAAATACATATAATATAGAAGGAGAGAAAAGAGCCACATAAAACATTTATTTGTAGAACAGATAATAATATAAACTTTAGAATTAATTTTTTAGATGATATTTATAAAAGTTTGAATAATTTCTGCGAAATAAACTTTAAAATAAAAATTAATGAATAATTATGTAGGTATACAAGAAACTTACGAGCTAAACTATTTTAGTTTTCGCTCGTCAAACTTTCATTTCGCTTTTAAAATATTTTTCTTTTTTTTTTCATAATTCTTACCACGAGAGAACCTGGAAAGAAATTAAGGTCAGCGATTATGTATCAGACCCATATCATTTTGCCGAAACAGAGAGGTTCGATTATCCTCATCACGCTCATTATTCGCAATTTGTCGCCAGATTTATCCGCCTCGGTCAGGTAATCCAGATCGAAGGCGAATAACGAACATTGGTGAAATCGCTTTTTTTCTCTCCCATCGTTCTCGACGCGATATAGCCGCATAGCCGCGCGCAACTCTATATAGAACCGGGGATTAAATCAATGTACCGTGGCGGGGGCCGATATGAAGCCAGCGAAACGTATGTAATGTGCCTCTAAACGCCGGCAGAGGAGCGTAGATCCGATAGATTCGAAAATTCGCGTTCGGCCGATTGCTCGAGGCGCGTACCGCTTCTCCCTCGGAACGGCAGACGCAACAATGTCGATCGCCACGATTGTTTAACGCGATAAATCCGCGCCGACCGCCGTCGCGGTTTCAAGCGATGGCCGCGAGCTGGGACAACGCGAAACGGAATATTAAATATTTATCGCCGCGAGAGAAAGAGAGAGAGAGAGAGAGAGTCGTGTAATCCGCGCGATACGAGACGTCGATAAAAAAAAAAATGATAGGCCGCCGATTCGCAGGGGAGGCATCTCACCGGTAATCACCGTAGAAAATCACATGAATTTGTAAGCGAACGGCGCGAGTTGCGCGCACAACTCGAGATTGAACCGCAACAGCGGTTTCTACGCACACCGCTGTGATTTACATGCATATTAGGCGACATTACGCCGCGCTCACGTCGCGAATTTATAAATGTACACGGCGTGCACATGTTTTGGGTATAAGCGCTATGTGCAACGACCCGAAATTACATTGCGCCGTATGGGACGTGTCGATCACGCGGTACAATTCGATATGTGTGGAGAGTATACGTTATAAAATTTTATTACGCCACGTAACGCCGCGTGTAATGCGTTCCATTATCGATTAATGGCCCTGATAATAGCCAGGGGGGTAATGCACTTTGTTTACTTTTGCTCGCGTCACATTTATTTCGAAATCCGATTTGCTAATAGCAATAAATTCTTAATTCCATAATACCAAAATACCGTTTATACCAAAATATTTTACGCATTCAAGTACATATCATTATCTTTACTCGCTATCTCATTTTCTTGTTTTTTTTTTTTTATATATCACATTTATTATATAAAATAAAAACTTCCATTAGGATAAACTTCCATTTATCCGTAATAGGGCAAAATGTAAGAAATTTTTTTTTTCTGAAAAAATATATTAAAATCTCGACATACATTTTATGAAAAAGAATAAATGTATGTATTTAAAATTTGATTGATTTTTCTTATTAAAAGAAAGTTTTTCTACGAAAATGACAAAGAATCCTGTCTAAAGATTCTGCTTATAAAGATATCTTATTTGCTGCAATGTTCCGCATGATTACGTGCAGTTGTTGCACAAGATTCAGTGACAAATTTACTCTCACGAGAAGGCTGAAGAGGTACAAGGAGGACGGGCAATAATTATCGTGTCACGCCGAGCCCGATTTGAATCAGGGCTTTCAGGAGGGCGGGATGGCTTAGCGGCTTGCCTTTGGTACATCGTGTCTATTTTATCGTGTACGCGGGAGTGAGCCACGCGCAAAGCCTTTGATGTTCAAGACTCTTAGCACGATGGATGACGGAAGAATGAATGGGGGAGGGATGTGGGCGGTAAGGACGAGAGAGAGCGAGGGTGAGCGAGCGGAAAAGGGGAAGAAACCGAGGAAGGAGAGCGATACAGAAAAACGAGTGCTACGAGCATGGCACGCCGTGTGTCTCACACCTCTTTTTTTTCTATCACTTAGGACTCGGAAAATTTTCTTCGCCTTTGAGCTGGTCTCGCTTTCGCGCTCATACCGCGTACTCCTCTCTTCTGTTCTCTCGCTCTAAAGTTCTTTCCGCGTGAATCACGGTCTAACTTCACTACTCTCTTTGATCTGTCTAATTTCCGAAATTGTTATTCTGTCAGAGACCAACTCTCGCGTGACTCGTCGTTGTCGAAGCAGATATATCGAAATTTTCAACGATGACCGAGAGATTTCATTATGGAGATAAATGATATCTATTAAGATTGTAAGAATGCTATTTAAGATTAAATATAAAGCGACTAGAATAAAATTAAAAAAAATAATTGATGAGTTATGATTATTTATTCATTATTATATTTATGGTGAAATATAAAATTATTTGCATTTTTGAATTATTATGCTACACAAACAATCGGCTTTAATATTGATAATTTTAATATGATTAATATGCAACACGAAAAAGGGAGAGGGATGACGATACAGAGAAATGAGTTATATGTATACCATGAATTATAAATCATTAAATTCTATCAAATAAATTCAGAGATTTTTAAAATCACAGTCGAGTTTCTTTGATGTGCAAGTAATCATTTGTAGTGCCGGTAATCAGTGTATTTTGCAAACTGTGATTTTTACCGCGGATGTTGAGAAAAGAAATCGTAGTCAGTGGATAGCAAATTAAATGTTTCCACTAGAATAGAGAGAAAGAGGCAGCTGAATGAGCAAAGCGGCGCCTATTAATTCGTTTAATTGTGCTGACGAATCAAACGGCTAAAAAGTCGAACTTCCGAGCACCCTCCTTTCCTTCTAGCCTATTCTATTTCTTTCTCTACCTGGTTCCACCAGTTTCCCAATTCCTTTCTCTTTCTCTTCTGCAAATTGTCGTAATTCCTCAAGCTCGGTTAACGGGTAAAGTTGGCGTGAGTGTGAGCAGGAGCAGGGAAAGGCCAGTGGCATGAAGATAGAGAAAGAGAGAGAGAGAGAGGGAGGGAGGGGAGGAGAGAGAGAGAGCGCAAAAGTGAGGTGGAGACCGTAAAGGAAAGAGGGTAGAGGGGATGGGAAAATCGGGGGTTAGCAACCCTTAGCTCAAGAGTGGTAAGACCGGCTCCGCACGCTGCACTAGAGTCTAGAGCACTTCAGCGCCCCGAAGTCGAAGAGGCGTTCATTAAACGATAACTCACAACTCGGAGAAACGTCTTGTTAAATTGTCGATCTAACGACAATCAGTGCACAACATCGTGGATTGCAGGAAGCAAGTACCATCGTGATCAGCGAGTAAATTCATTGCGGAATTAATGCAGGAGAAAGAATGTTAGTATCATTAAATGGTACTTTAATTTTACTAGCAAAAGAGATATGTATACAGTTATGTCGGGATAATATTTATTTCGGGATTATATAATGCTGGATATAATAGCATAACGAATGCACTTAATAGTCATCAAGCGTTGATCTATATACATGTTTTATTTTATTGCTACTATAGCGGAATTTTGATTAGAAATAAGAGATTTAGTGAGTTCGAGCATAAATATCGCGATATTGCGATTTAAATTAATAATTTAGTTTTATTAGGATTTATTTGTATATATGTATGTAGTTTAATAGATATTAGACACTTGTATATTTTAAGATAAATTCTATATTTGTTTTTTTTCTGATTTTATACACATATATGTATATATATGTATATATAAAATCTGTACCTTTATACATACATTATATATATAATGTATGTATAAAAGTACAGACGGTATCATTCTGGTTCGAATATTATACACACGCACAGTTCGCACATATTTTTAGATATTTTAAATTTTGTATCAGTCATTATTTGCTATCGCACAAACTTACTCGACGTGCACAAACAGAAAAGTAAAAAGTATTTCAAAATATTTGAGCTACCTCCACCGGTCCTCTCGATATGGTAACGCGATAGTAAATTGTAAATATTAGCGCACACCAACACCATGGGAGAATCCGATTACGCGCATAAAAAATCATTGATCGAATTGTGCAAAGCGCGAACTCGATTTCGGGAATCTGTGTGATTTCTACGTTTTCACGTTTGAGTTTCAATTACACGCATACACGTGATACACACAAAACGCGAGACACGCATGCGCATATACTCTTCCTATCGATTCTATTCTCCGGATGACGTTTCCAATGCAATTGCAGCCGCAACAGCTGTCCATCAAGATTTACTTAATTAATATTTATAATCGCACATCGGTATCCACATGTTGAAACGGCGAAATCACTTGTCATATGCTGTGGCGCGCTATATATATTACACGGTTATTTAATTTCATTATTTTCAATTGGATTAACTGATGTCAAAATAGTACTAGTACTTTAATATTAGAACAATCAAAATGACGCTTTATAATTTATATAAAGGTATATATTCTCTTTCAAAAAGCATATATGTTTCCTCTTTTTTATATTTAAATTACAAAATTGATTACAATTTCAAGGTTATTCATATTTTTGCAGTAATTAACTCTTTCTAATTCACGTCAAGATACAATTAAAATGCGTTACGAGAATAAAAATTATTCTAAAAGAATAAAATATTGTCTTCGAAATGTAATAATTTGTGATAGCAGCTACTCGAATCAATAATGAATTCTCGGAATACCTTAATGAAGAGTACATGCAATAATGATAAAAATGACAGCAATTGTAATTAACTAAATTTATTTCACGGTTGAGAAACAACAACGGAGTAATAATTTACCAAATACTTGGAATGCAGATCTCGCGTTCGATGCCACCGCTAAGTAGATTAGATAAGCATCCTTCTTACACCACAACTCCGTCCTCTGTGGCACACTTCACATGCCAATCGAGTATCTCCATTACCATGTCTTACATGTAATACGAACCGAGGCGACGGGCATACGTGCGAGGTGTACAAGTTCCTCGAAGAATTGCGTCAGAGCTGCGCGACGTCGTGCTCTAAGGGGACCTGGAACTAATATAGACGGCGTCGAGACTCCACAGACTACTCGACCTAATAGAGTTCGTGATCTACATAAGGGATCGGTCCGGGTGGTGTCGGGATTAACTTTTACGCATTAATATGTACCGTGTGAAAGCGCCGCTGCGCGAAATGACATTGGTCGTCGACGTCGGCGAAATTTATCCCTGTTGAAGATGCTCGCTCGCTGCGTTGTCCACCAATTTAGCCGAGAAGGCGTTTCGTCGTTTACACGAGCGCGAGTGCCGTTAATAATTCCACGTCGTTAACTGTCGTCCGTGTCTCGGAAATAGAACTTTGCGACTGCGAAATATTGCCGCGTATATCGCAAGGCGTGCGGACAACGTTAAATTAAACGAATGCAAAAGAGCGTACACATTACTCGGAGGTATTTTCCTATTAATTTAATTAATGCTATTTTTGTTTTTGTTTGTTTTAAATAAACCTTGCATAACTTCACGTAACTTCAGACATTTCTCTCTGAGATGTACTTTGATTTACAGACATTTAAAATTAAGTGGGACGACTTTCTATATTAGAATTGTATGGCATCCAACTATTCTATTTAATTATAAAATTAGTTGAAAGTTAAAGAATTTCAATTATTTTCAAACTTTTATAATAATTCTAAAAATAACATTACACTTTTAAAAAACTTTTTTTGTGCTATTTTTTATTAAATATTTATAATTTTTATTACTTTATTAAATATCTTACTTTCTTCCAATTGCTTTTAATCAAAGCGTACCGATATTATCACATTGAAATAGCTATTTTTTAGAACTTGCCTTTCCCTATCTGTAGTTTTTATTAAATATTTATAATTTTTATTACTTTATTAAAATCTTACTTTCTTCCAATTGCTTTTAATCAAAGCGTACCGATATTATCACATTGAAATAGCTATTTTTTTAGAACTTGCCTTTCCCTATCTGTAGTTTAATAAAGGTACACGATTTCAGAGACACTTTATATATATTTTAAAGAATTTTATAATGTATGATATCGATATAATTTTATTATGTTCATAATTTTATAATTATATAATTTTATAATGTGTGATAATATTTCGAGAAAAAGATGATGGCATCTTCCATTTGTCTTTTGTCCGGTACAAAGAACAAGAATCAACAGCGAAGAAAAATATAATGAAAATGCTCAAACAAAAAGAAAATTGTTCCGTAGCACCATAAAGATCTGCGAAAGGAGAAGCAGGAGGGGAGAAAGAGGGTGATGTGACGGAGTAAAAAACAAAGGGAGAAGAAAACGGACTGCCTTTTACACACCGGGAGTATAGCCACTGACTCAGCTGTGCTTTCACGTCCGTCGTCGTAATGAAACGGGACTCCTAATGTCATTTGGTCCGGCTTTCCCCCCGACATCCGGGTAGCTCTCCGAGACGGGTGGTAGCCGGTGAGGATCGGAGGAGAGAGCGGATCACGCGCGCGGAGAAACGCAGAGAGATGGAGAAAGAGAGCTCGCCACTTTTCGAATTAACCGGCCGGCTTGTCTTAGCTAAAGCACATCGTCCGTGAGAACGGGACGAGGAACGTCGGGGAGGTTGACGGGTCGTCCTCGTCGTCGAATAGCGGGGCAACGAACGAGCGTTAGGGGGGACGATTCGAACCGACGGAGCTTGAGTCGCGACCGCAAAGTCTCAAATCGGACGAAACCCGAGAGAAGGAGCATATATGGAAGTCCACCTCGTACGATTTCTTTTCTGACCATATCACATCGGCTCTTTCGTTACCCCCTCTTTCTTCCTCTTCTCCCTCGCCGCCCCCGCGAGAGCGGAGTAGATATGCAGCTGTTGTCTATCTTCTCCGCAATACGAAATCCCGCTAAAACTGGTTTCGCCGGCGCATGGAACCTTTTTTGCGACAACCGCAATCGGCTTTCGCTGGCGGTTTCTCTACTCGCGAATTCTGATGCGGGGCCTTTTAGTTCCCGTCTAGTTCTCAGCCACCCCGAATTCTTAGGGGGGTTGTGCTGTCCGATATATAACGCAGACTGCGAGATTACGCAACACGAAAAAAGCTAAACAAAAATTTTTTTTATAAAATTTATTTATCTAACTAAATAGTGCATAAATATATTTTCTATATGTTTATTTATCATTTTCGGTGCACATTGGACGACTTTAACGTTTAATTATAAACCAACTGTATAATAAAAGCTTAGCTATTATATTTATGAAAATTAAACTGATCTATCATTAATACAGATAAATTATTCAAATTTTAGTTTTAGGAGAATAGGAAAATTAACCTCTTTGATTTGATATTTTAAATTATTTTTGCCGATGCAGTCTTCTTACATCTTACAACGTTGCTGGCATTGAAATTGCTTTTTATGCAATATGATAAACGTATATGATATTACGTATGCATTCGATGTCCATGTAATATCCATAAATAAAATCGCGAAATTCGCGTAATACAAAGAGAATGAAAGAAGCTTTCGCGGTTATTCTCGAAGGGCGGTCATCTGCATAGTGTCTTTACACGTTACATATACATATATAGATACCGTAAATTCGATCAGGGAACAACGTCATGTTTTTCCACTCCCCCAAGTAATCCAGATAACAAAGTTCCTCTCAATCTGGCCTATCATCGCGCCAATATCCTCCGGTTACGTCCCGTCCCGATATCTTCGTCGGAGTCCCTTCGTCCGTTGATCCGATTATTGGATGCTGTGAAAGGGTATTGCGGAACAGTTAAGATGTCTTGTACGGAATTAGTTTACGCTATACACGACGCAATCATTTTCGAAAATCAATCAACAAAGACATTTCTTCTGTTAATTTCTTTTAATCGCTTTTTCATTAAATTATTTGCATTTATTCTTACGTGGAATGCGCGTTTATTTCGAATTATAGAAGTAGATTTTTGACAAATTTATAAACTATACGGTCAATCACAAAATGATTGTAATAATGAATCTTACATCACAGTATTTTCCAATGATAAAATTGATATGTATTTAATATAATTCACTCTCAAAATTATTGAATGATACTTGTAATTAATTATTTAGATTTCAATATTTTTATGTTACTTATATCTGTGTTTTTATATTTCTATTGCTTTATACGAGTATATATATATTTTCTATATTTATCTTTATAATTCAAAACTATGTTTATTATACGTATTTATATTAAAGAATACAGATGTCTCTAAAGCGCATATCATTACTTTTTAGTTAATATTAAATACTACTAAAATCCATGAGGAAAGAAAATCTAAAAAAGTAATAAAATCTTTAGAAAAATTTGTCTTTCAAATAAAATGTTTTAAGCATATTACATTAGATTAATAAAAAAAACAAGTCTTTTTATTAGATATGTAAAAATAAAATATTGATTTAATCTCTTATTAAATAATAATTTTATTTCACAACATTAATATTATCCAAGCTTAATGCACGAAAATATACATCTCTCTTTGAAAAGATCGTGGCGGTAGAAAAATTTAGATTGTAACATATCCAACGCTCCGTTTCCCTTCCGAGAAATCCCATCTTCTTAACGCCACATAGACGTGCGTTTCTTCCCCGATTTTTACCGGGTGTTACCGCCGGTAATTTCGAACCGCGTGATCCGAAACGGCATCACCGTGCCGTGAAACGGCCGCGCTTAAGCTTTAGCCACATCGGGCTAATGTTGGTGGATACCTCCCACGGCGAAATTAAGGCAAATTGTGTGCCGGCGCGCACGCCGCCATACGACACTGTTCCGCTGGGAAAATCGATATGCAAATCTACGCGCAAATCCTAGTAATTTCGCTCACCCTGCAGCCCTTGCAGCAACAGCTCGACGAATGTGTGCGCCGTCGACACCCTCGCATCCCTTCCCATTTCTCCATTCGCCTAACTTCTTTCTCCTCGCTCCCTTTCTCTCTCTCCCTCTCGATTTTTCGCGACATAGTTTTTCCTCCGTCGTCTTGCCTGCAATGCTTGTTTCAACAGCGAAAACGCGTTCCTTCCCTCTCGGTCTATTTCCGTACGCGCGATAGGAGACGGCGGAAAGAGGGGCAAGGGTGGGAGATGGGTGAGAGGTTATAAAACGGGGTTAGCCCGGGTCTGAAGGATCGTGTTCGTCGACCACCTTCGACGACAGGGCTTTATCGAGGTGAAAAAGGTTGCTCGACATCGACTTCCCGCCACCATGAAGTGAGCACCTTCTATGCTTGTCTCTCGCCCACTCTCTTTTGCTTTTTTTTTTTTTCTTTCTTATGTCTCGTCGTCGAGTCATTTTCGCGGGTATCTCAGCACGTAGGTTTTTCATCCAGCTGGTTGGGAAAAACGATCCGAGATGCTTTTTACTCCGAATTATTATCGCGCGGTTTACTGTCGTACTTTTCACTACTTATATGTGATCCTCGTAATTTTCAGCCGGACGTTGATGTCGATAAAATTTTTTATGTCGCCCGGATCAAATAGACGATGCTCAACAAGTATACTGTTTTGCACTTTTTTTCAGATGTAACAATAAAATAATCAAAAGGTTCGCTGCCGTAGATAAGTGTTTAATGAAAGAACAATTTTATGAATTTGTGATTTCATTTGAAGCAGATCAATTGAACAGTTTGAAAGATATATCTTAATTTATTTTTAATCGATATTTAGATAATTTTTCTCTTTAGTGATCTAAAATCTTTAACATAGATTGATTTACCCCAATTTTATTGTATGGTTTATTGCACTGTGATTATTAAAATTTATTTATTATTATTATATTAAGATTTATTTTGTGCTAAAATTGATCGCAAAAATAAATATTTTTGCTTAAAACCGCATTTTATTCGGACGAATTGTATTTTGTCTTCCGTACTGGCGTCTCTGCTTTATTTAGGTGAGACAGGAAAAAAGGAAATGCACATTCTCCGAGTAACTTGTATTCGTGGGAGGTCAGCGCGAAAGGAAGGAAGACAATCAATCTTGATCCCAATTATCGCGTCGCTCAGCGACTGTAATTGAGTCGGTCTTGAGCCTCCGACCACCTCCATCCACCGGCATTTCTTTTGTAATGCCGGAAGGCCGAAACAATGAAGGCACAGAGGTTTTTTCGTTGTGCTCGTACGAGACGACTAAAAGCATTTTTTTTTGTTTTGGCACACCTGCTCGTTTCGCGCCAATAAGTTATCGAGAAACGAACAAACTAAAGATTATTTATTGCCTCCGCGTATCCCCCGATTAGACTTCTTTCGCCTTTTAATCTTTTCAGTTTCATATTTTTCTCGTTATATAATGGAAAAATAAGTAGTTTGATCTGTGCTACATGGCACGGATAATTGTGTAAATGTACTGATTTCGCATGAAATATGTGGATACTATGTGATAGAGCTCGAACACATATATAAAGATATTTTTATTTATACAATAACATAAACAGTACACATTAATTTTATATGACATTTATTATCGATAATATAGTTACTGCAGGTACTAATTAATTGACGTAATATACATAAGTCATGGACATATATACGATAATTAATAAAGCATTCGATTGTCGTTTTAGGTTTTTCTGATAAATATACGTTGCTATTAATATTCCAGATTTGATATTGAAATTTTAGTAATATGACCCCAGCTTTTCGTACAAACTGTATTACATAGATGTTCATATTGTAAAAAATGTTGAGAATTATTCTAGCAATAATTATCTTAATTCAAACAAGAAATATTTTTGAGTAATATATAACAATTAAAGCGACCTATATAATATGTCAATATTGATCACTTTTTGTCTGTGCCTAAATAACTTCATTAAGACTATTTAATTCAGGGGAGATTAAACATTTAAATAATTTGTTATATACACTTTTTCAGTTGAAAAATAATACCGTATGAAATAACAAAGTTAAATTATGTTTGTCTGGATTGTACAAGATTAATCTTAAAACGAGTAGAATCTTGTTACTACGTGACTCAGAAGTTATCACGTTGTCTTACGACATAATAAGGTTAATACCTTCTCGCGGGATCGGCAATGTAAAAATACTAAAGTCTCTTTTATATTAAGCTATTCGTCTAAGCGGATAAACATGAAATCGAATATTACTCATTATTATCTTGTGGCACATTTATATACTGGTTTATATCCACTTACGTTTCAGAAGCCGGAAAAATGACTGCTCCGATAGAACCTTTGTAATAAATTTTCAATATGTTGTAAATTTTTAAACAGCACGCGAATATGAATGTAGTGAATTACATTATTTATCCGAAATGTCAAATATTTGAATAGCAATTTTATCTGAGGAATTAAAATTCATCACAGGTCATTAATTCAGTTATAGTTACTAAGTTTTGTATAATGGTTGCATTATCGGATGGTCCATTTTTTACCGAATCTATAAATATTATTATTATAAAGTAAGCTTTTCTGAAAATACTAAACGCAGTTTATTATCATATATTTTCAGGTATATGTATATTTATTAATTATATATCTGAAAATATAAAATATAAAAGTGATTCGAATTGAGGTAATGTTACAGATAAATGTAGATATGTTTTAAATGTATAGCATAATTAAATATACAAATAATTAAAAATTAATCGAAATAATTTCGCACGGAATTTATATACTTCTATAGTTATAATTTTTATAAATTTTCTACACGATATAAGATTGAAAATCTATTTATAATATAAAATCAATTGAGAAATACAATAATAGTAGATCTGCTAATTTGATGATTTTCGAAAGGTATCTGAAAGGTATCTGAACAATATAGATTCGTCGACATTAAAATGAAGTCAGTCTAAGGATGAAACAATTCGGTCGTTAAGAGATCTGTGAGATATTACATCATTATGTATGAGATTTACGAGGCTACCCGTCTTCGGAGATCCTCTAAATATCATTAAAGTTTCATTAAAATTAGAGGGGAGTATTTCGCGCGGCTCTTCCGAGAATGCTATCTCTTATCACAGTAGACCCTTTAAATCAACTTTAATATTACTCCCACCAGTTCAAACCATCTAGAATATATCTTAACGTAAACATCCCGAAACTATATTTATTTATTTGTATCATTATGATACTCTTATCGGCATATTCGACAATTTATATCGAAGAAATATTGATTTATATCAGAATAAAGTGATAATAATATAAGATTGAGAAGCAATAATTCGTTGAACTCTCCCCGAAGTGCTTAATTTTCTAAAACATTATTTATCATTTTCTATCGTTTGCTCTCGATATTTCCTTCTTATTTCCTTTAATGAATTTTTTCAATTATTTAAACATTTCTAACAGATTTTCAATATACCAAGTTTATAAGGAGAATGAGAAACTTTACGAATCACACATTGTTAAATCAAAGAACTGTTTCCGGCTAGTTTTTCATTACGTCGAAACAGGATATACGAGAGCAACGATGTGTAAAGAGAAACAAACGTTATCGGCTCCAAAGCCCCGGCGACATTCACGACACGCGTCGTACACGAGCATGCGCTCGAACGAGAATCTTGTCTCGTGCAATTAGTTGAACTTGAACCGCCCCGTGTCAACGAGAGGTCGACTGTCGTGGTACGCGACGACGCCGAGAACGACGACGACGACGACGACGACGACGACGATGACGGTGGCGGCGAAGACGATGAAGAGGGCGGAGCGTTTCCTCTCAATGGGTCGAAACTTTGTCGGTGGCGGGCTTCCTACACATTATTCCTTGAAACTCTCGAATGTGCTTAATTAGGCGATATTTGAGCTCTTGTCTCGCCGTTGCCATCAACGCCAACAGGACCCGCTATCACTTCTCGTCGGCCGCTGCGCAACTGCCTGTCTTTGACGGAGTTTACGCTCGCAAGCCGCTATTACTGAAAACCTACTGGATCTCCGTAAGAAAGCACGGGCGGTTACCCTGCCAGATCTATATATGGACATCTTACATGAACTAATATTGTTAAGGTCTAATTAGTACCACCGCGACACACCGGCTGCGTGACCTCGCTTCGTGCCGCTTATCCTATCCTTCCTCCACTTCTTCCCGCTAACTTCCGCTTTTCTGCCCTCTTTCCAACCGGCTCGCCGGCACTTTCCTTCCACTTTTCCGCCTTTGTGCCACTTCCAGCTTTGCGCGCTCGCAACTTATCCCGTAAACCGCATTACACTCCATCCCAATACTCAAATTACGAGAAGGAGAGACCAGGCAAGGGAGAAACAAAGTAAACCCGATATGGATGTGGTTGAGACTTTCGATTATTAGTTATATCATGAACCACTTGCGCGCAGTGTTGTACGTTTTTATAAATAAATTTTAGACTATACATATATATAATAATCACAAACTTTTAAGCTATACACTAAATAGAATTTATAACTTTCTCTCTCGCTCTTCATTTCTTTCATATATATATTTTTATTAGAATAAATAAATATTTATCTATTGTTAGAGCATATTTAAATAAGTTCTGCGTTTTTTGTTTTAGGGTCGATGTAATCGGGAGAAGCCACCTTGCAAGTATTTTCATCCCCCGCAGCATCTGAAGGACCAACTCCTCATAAACGGCCGCAACCACCTAGCGCTGAAAAACGCGCTGATGCAGCAGATCCAGCAGGGCCTCACGCCGGGTCAACCCCTCGTGCCCGGCCAGGTACCCGCAGTGGTATGTCCAACAAATTAACACGATCGTTGCACCACGTCTTTTGCTATCCACACATTCACACACTTTTACCACGATCGTAAGATCTTGATTTTTATCTGTGTTTAGTCTCGAGGGTTATCACTAGATTATCTTTTTTTTTTATTTTTATTCCGGTAGGCGACGCTGCGTAGATTGTCGACGGTGCGGTGCTTTCTTATCACACTAGTATCAGTATCGTGAAACTTGGAGCTAGATGCATTATAGAAGCTGCGTTTGCATACGCATTTAAACCGAAACACTTTGCAAGCTTTTCCAGTAGAATACTCGAGGTACAAGCGCAGCACTTCGCCGTCCATATTTACCTGCGTTCTCCTTCTTGCGGACATTGCACCGAGAGATAAAGTTTTTCAGAATTAAAAAGTTTAGCACGTCGCATGTTCTTGGTCAGTGTCATCCCTATTCTTCCTAGAGAAACCTGACTTAATCACGTATTTCGATAGACAGTCAATTTGCAGAATCGAGTCTCTTTGATATAACGCGAACCAGTGGTTCTTAATCTCATTGTTTTATATCATGGTTTTTTTTTTTTTTTGAAATTTTTATGTAAAATTTGCAATATTTGTATTTTTACTATTATTTCTAAATCACTTAAAATACATTTAAATTATTTTTTAATTACAAATATCTAAATTCGAAATATTTGAGATCCATAAATATTTTTTGCTTTCGATTTATGGACCCTTAGATGAGTTCTAAAGTCATCAGATAACTTGCAAAGGGCTCATGAAGCACAGATTGAGAGTGGACATACTAATTCTCATCGCAAACATTTCTAGTATTGTTCGTATTTGTCATTCGAGGGAAGGCTTGTTAATTACGGGAAAAGCACAATATCAAAGTTTCGAACGATATATTTTGGCGCGGCAAAGTTTCGTCGACTCGTCAGAATTTCACGCGACATCGCGTGCGTTGCTCGGGTTTGTTTCGAGCGACCTAAATAAATCTTCGACGACCGACGGAACTTTTCCACGTTTTTTTTTTCGAACTCTTGTGTCCCTGTCGTGCGTCTTTAAATCGATGAAGCCTTCTCGCGCACGCACGAGATTGTCAATTCTTTTTTTTTTTTTTTTTTATCAACGGTGCAGTAATTAAAAGTCGAAACTCGTTATTACCGTTCTCTTTTTACTCATGACATACATTCATAGTCGATGCTACGTGATATCGAACCCTATACTATGACTGCCTGTCTGTCCCCTATGTTTGCCGCTGTGGCTCACGTGGTTGTGGTTGATTGTTGGTGTGTTCTCCAATTACGTCATTGGTGAACAGGAGGCACCAGCACCTCCGGCACCACACCATCACCTTCAACAGCAAATCCAGCAGCAACTTCTCGCTACCCACGCCTTTATGGTAACTCCTGGTTTTGGTTGGCTTCCACTAATTTTTAGTTAATTTAACGCCACACTGGCTAGTAGTGGACGTAAAGATATTCGTCGTTTACAAATCTGTGTAATAGCAAAATGAACAATTTACAATATTATATACAACGTTTTACACAATATGAGTTACTCTCATAAATTTTACATCCACTATAGTCATTCAAGCGATGCGCCTGTAATTGGTAAGCGTTCGTACGAGAGCTTAAACTTATTTTAAAAACGCGTCGCATAGTAAATTAAGTAACTTTTATTTGCATGCTTCACGAGATGTTTTATTTGTTTATTGAAAAAAGAAAATTTTTGTTTGTACATGTTTTCTCAAAGTTTTCCTGTAGCAGAGGAGAGCATGAAATTTTGCGGCCAAATAAAATATCTGCGCGTTTTTTAGCTCTGAAAGCGATGAATATCTTTTTCTTTGAAATATTTTATTTTATTTATATGTGCTATTACAAATAGTAAATAAGTATGTGAGAAAAAATCTTTAAATTTTAATCACAAAAATGTGAGAGTCAAAGAGAAAAGGAAAGGATACGAG
Source organism: Lasius platythorax (assembly GCA_963971435.1). Taxonomy (NCBI): domain Eukaryota; kingdom Metazoa; phylum Arthropoda; class Insecta; order Hymenoptera; family Formicidae; genus Lasius; species Lasius platythorax. Next base: position 10,287,576 of record OZ020539.1, on the reverse strand, counting down.
GCGTGGTAATTTCGGATTTGGAAAGATTATTGTTTTTATATAATAATCATATATCAAGAATGAAACTCTCTTTTGTTGTCTGATATTTCGAGAAATAATAATGCTGATATTTGATTGTAAATATTGCTGAATTGACACATTTTCCGACAATTACCTAGCCGCGTCTCCGAAAACTTTTTTTACAACGACGAAAGCTCCCAGGATATTAGAGGCTTTTGAGAAGAACGAACGAGAGTGTTCGACTCGTTCGGATGCGCTTGAAATTACCTGCCTTCGCTTCTGGGAGCCAGCTCTCGCTGCAAAACCAAACGCTTCGTATGGGAACGTACGCTTGTCGTTAAAAGCGAAGGGGAGGGCCTGAGAAAAGGGAAAAAAGACGATTAAGGCTTCGCGAAGTCCGCAAACGAGGTGCCTTTTCTTTACAGATTCTTGCCTTTGGCACCTAAGATTCGTTTTTGAAGTTCATCTGGCTCAGGTTAACTATTTTTCGCGTACATAAACTTCTTCAAAAGTCATTGTCTGTCTCGATGGATTAATTCATTGTATTTTATAGGTGATATAATTTTGAGAAGCAAGTGCGAATATATGCATTTTACTTCGAGAGAATTTTTTATTTTTTATTTTATACATTAATCTTGTGAAAAGTATTAATATCTAATGAAATTCGCTTATAAAATGAAAAAATAAATAAATTCTAAGTAAGAAGTAAACAATAAATTCTAAGTATTAATACTCTCTCTTTTTTATTTCTCTAAATTCTAAACAAATGTCTGATATTATATACATATCTCTTTATTACAATCTATGACTAGTTGATTATCAATTGAGTTTGCTATGAGATTATTTATTTAACACTTATTATAGATTATTTACTCAAAGTTAGGAATTTTGAATATAAGTAACTCAAAGTCGTTAATTTTTTTCAGATGTATTAATTTGCATTTTTTATTACACGTTGTTAATACATCAGATAATTGCTTATTTATTTGAAACTAAAGCACAGCGAAAATCTCACAAGATATCTCACATCAGATATATATCAAACGTCTTAAAATTAATAAACACACTCGCGAAGCCTTAACGCATCTTAAAGCAGAATTTACATGAATCAGAAATAGTAGATTACATATACAAAGTATTTGATAATTGACGGCATAAACGCGAGAAAACGCTAAGTTCTTGTGAGAGAAGTAAACTGCTCACCTCAAAGTTGATTTTTGTAAGAAAAATTTTTTCTTGGAAACGACTGCGTTCCTAAATTATATGCAATCAAACTTTACTACGCAGTCAATCGTAATTTTTGTCCAATTTGTGGAGCGTATATTTCTTAATTACATGCGCGTTTCAATCTTTTTTAATATTATGCAATATAATATTTTGTAACATACGAACTTTCAAGCATTATCAGTAGGATAAAGCATATTTTCTGTGCGCGACATACCTTCAAAATCAGTACTTCTATTTTTATGCAAAAGTTACCAAAAGTTTTACTGCAAATAATTGAAAAAAAAAAAAAAAAAAAAAAAAACATGACTGCGTAAGAAAGTTATTTTCGCAAATCGACTCGTTTTATGAGAAGAAGTCGAATATTTTCCGTCGCACCTACTCATTACCAAGTACTCTGTATACAAGTATAAAAATATAAAGTGCGCGTTTTAATAATTTCGAGACTCGCGTGCGTCGCGACGCGTGACAAATCGAAAACGCGTGGAGCGAGGGTGGGAGACCGGTGTGTTCTAATCCTTGTTACCTGGATACCTTCCGGGTGTGTTTTCGCAGGCGACGAATCCGTACCTGACCGGTATGCCGCAGGTTGGCAACACGTACAGCCCGTACTTCGCGCCCAGCCCGATAATGCCGGCGATAATGGGTCCGGCGGACCCAACGGGCGTCGGCAGTCCGCTCGGCGTGGTGCCGCAGACGGTGGCGATGCCGCAGAAGATGCCACGTACCGATCGCCTCGAGGTATGTCTACCACCAAACTACATTCAACAACAACAACAACAACAAGCGCAACAACAACAACAACAGCATGGGGCCCAACACGGCGCAGCCGGGGCCTCAAGGTGCCCGATGGCCGCGCCCAATACCGTGTACCAAGTGCCGGCCGGTCCCCCCAATCAGGTGTCGCCCGTATCCACGATGCAATCTGTCAATCATCCGTCGTCCCCTACCACCATCACCACGACGTCCCTGTGCACCCCCCTGCACAACCCTCACGCCCATCATCATCCCATTCACAATCTCATTTACGTTCACGCGTATTACTAGATCAACTCGACGCCGAGTATCGGCGACGTGCGATTATTCGACCTGGTAGAATCGACGCCGACGCGTCACTTTTTTTTTTTTACGTCTTTTCGTTTTTTTTTTAAATTTTTTTTTAAGTTTTTTTCTCTATTTTGTCTCACGTGAGTGTAGCGTCGGGTGGATTAATCAACCGGGGCGTAATGGTGCGCTGGTGATTAGAGCGTAACGATGACAACGGATGAAATTGCAGCGGGCAACCGGGAATATCCCGATTTCGCAGACGGGTTAGACGCGCGTCGCTAATTACAGTAATTTACGCCGCGCGGAAGATGATATGATTACGCGAACCGGATGGCTTACGTTCGGTCACGATCGACCGAACGTAATCGATGGATCCTAGGCTGGAAATCGGACATTTATTTTATCAACAAACGAGAAAATGACGAGCACGGGAGGACTACGACGGGAGAAACTTTGAGAGTGTCTAGTTTTAGGATTACAAAGCGCTATATATTTCTATACGCTCACTCGATTACGTTAATGTCACGTGTTCGATCACGAGGGGAGATATGTTAGCTTAGAGATAATAGCATTGAGATTAGCGCAACTTTAGTCGATGATTAGCGAACAATGCGATTTCGAACGCGATTCATATCGATACGAAAACAAACGCAGTATCGATAACGATTAATCCCGTGTACTTGATATTTTGCCGAATAATTTGCGACAGTATGAACATAAAGATCGTTCAATGAATTCTATGAAAACGAAGCAAACTCAATGTTGACAAGCAGTGAGAGAAAAGAAACGGGAAATCGAAAACGACAAAGATTTTGTGCATATATTTTGTAGCGCGATGGAGCGGCAGGAAACGAAGCGGTGATCAATAATAATATATCGGTATGTGGACGTGACGACAAAAAAAATTTAATTTAGGATACTGCACATGTAGAGAAATAGATTCTTAGGGATCGCGAGCGATATAAAGGTCTAAAAAAGTATCGAGAGGATTGTAAATTCCTAAGTCAGATAATTATAATGGCAACGATAAAACGTGATGATTAATTACGATTAACTTTTAGCGAGCAGAATATATGACTGATTGATAGAAGTAGATGAATCTGCAAACATGCGACTGTCAAAATCGTGCAAAATTATATATATTATATTTTCGCATATTTCGAGTATCTTCTTTTTTTTTGGCTTATTTCAAGTTATATGATTTATGATATCTATGTATCTCTTCGTGATAAATTGATAAATTGTTGGGACAGTTACATTATTGTACATATCTATTTTATGAAAACTCTTCAATAACAACTTTTGACATGTTTATTCAAATAATTAGATAATATAATCGCGTTTATTAGAATTGATTTAAAAAAAAAAGAGAAAGAATTGATTATCGATTGTTGATTGTCGACGGTTGACAATTTGTCGAATTTTTTAAAACAGTCTATTGGATTTTAGCTTTCCTTTGCGAACGATTTTCGCGTTCTTTTTTTACACATATATTTGGCGATATCAGTTGTACGAAAATGTCAAATCGATTCGACGTAACGGATTATGGCGATCGATGGCACTTTCGATACATTATACGAAGGCTAAGAGACTTATCACTCGAATGACCATCATAGCCGGTTTTTGCATCGCGCGAGACCGTTATCGTTGATTTCTTTGGGTCATCAAAATGTCGTCGTCGAGCGATGCAAACCAGGATGTGACGTACTCGGCTTATCTTTTGCCTCGATTCCCGCGCTGCAGGGATAATCTATCTCGCAACGTGATTACTTCATAGAAAAGCGTTTCTAACAGTCATACAGAAATTCAGATACTTCTATAAACACGCTCGTTTCTTGAAATAATTATTTCGTATAGATACATAAATATCTAAAGATATATCTAGGAATAAACGTAGGTTAGCGTAAGGTAATACTATATCGTACTTCTGTAAGAGCGTTTCGGGAAAGGCGGACGAAGCTTTCCGGAATTAGAGCGCGATCTTTGCGAAGCGTGCAACGGCAACGAGCCGAAATATACCGTCGTGTAATATCGCTTCGGCCTTCGGCACGCGGGATCCGGTTGAGGAAACGTTTCGAAAACAATAACAAGATCGCCCCGCGAAACTTTCGCGTCCGCGTGCACCCGGAGTTTTCTACTGCGCGAGTTCGCAGATTTCCCCCCGGAGCCGGCCATCGCGCCGCTTTTCCCTTTTCGCCCGGCGGCATTCGCGAAATTAACAAGTTTCGCGAATCAGTTTTCACGAGGGCAGTTCTCGCGCGAGGCAGTTTTCGCGAGGCGCCGGAATGAAATAAAATCGAGAGAGCAGCGTGAGAGTATCGGCGCGAAAATTCGCGCCGGTCTGTTTGCCAGGTGTGCCACTCTTGGCGAATCCACTTCGCGAATATTATAATAGATTACTTTTTGTAGAAGGCGTGTTTAGTCCGCTCGTTCCCGACGCGATCGTATGACGAGACGTATCAAGAATATTAAAAACAATTAAAATTGATATAAATTCATATATATATATATATATTTTACGATTCGACTCTCTTGATGCCCAATATAATCGAATAGCGCAATGAATTAAGAATTTATAAAGTAATTTATAAAAAAAAAAAAAAAAACTTAAATATCGTTATAATCAACTAAATTATTGAAAGCTATATGTAATTAAGAGAATATTTAAACGTCTTTCTCAATATTTAGTGGTATGTATTTGAAATTGAGAGGGGATTAACATTAGGACGACTGAATTTTAAATCTGTCTGGAATATCAATTTTACATATAAAAAAGAATAGAAACTATTTTTAAAATATTATGTGTGCTTTATCACGATCGATGTCAATAAAAGCGACTTGTTTCAGTAGTAAATTAAAATAATTATTGCATCTCTTACTGAAATAGTGAAAAAAAAATTAAAAAATAAATAATCGTGTGACGTTCTCTAAAAGTGATTTACTCGATAATACGATAGATTTAGCCGTTCTAGTGTTAGCACCCGCGTAGTCGAAGGCAACGAAGGATGGCAATCACGGCGCATCGAAATCTTTAACAATTCGCAGTCACTTTTGTTTTTGATAAACGAACGCGGGAAAGGAGACTCGAGAACGATCAACGTACAGCCGATTCAATTCAATTGATTTTATTATTTACGTGCTTGTACGTCGTGTCTGTGTATGTGATTATTATTCCGATAATCGCCACGACTATATATTGGTATTACGTTAATCTCAAGAATCAACGAACGGGATAGTCATTGCATTTTGTAGCAAAAAGCGTGACTTTTGCGGACGTTTCTCGCAACGTCCGAGGAGATCTAAATTTATGTACGTATGCAGAATCATATACAGATACATGACGCTTACACGCGCCGGTCCATCCATGCATACGCACATAGTGATATGTGTATATAGTAGGTAGGTTAACAAATTAATTAATTAATTAATTGTATTTTGTATTGTAGAAACTGGTAGAACGTAAACGAAAGCAGAAAGAGGAAATGTAACTCGCTACAATTATTTCAATTTTACTACGATAGATTTACGATTTTTTTTTCTTTGAATCATATTTAATTAAAATATAGTGTCTTTTTTTTCTCTAGATATACATATATATATCGATTGTCTAGGCGATCGATATTACAAGTTCGACCGACCGCTCTCAAATTATAGGCAAAAACTAATTTTGCGCTCGCAATAAAATTTCCAGCCTGGGCGAAACACAAAGAATTATTTCGACGCGAATTAGCAATACGAATCTCGAGATTTTTTTTTATCGGTTTTATAATTGTCATATATATCAAACCTTCGCACCAATCTGTCCCTCCTTCTTCCTCTTTTATCCCCGATCACCATAGTGAGAACGATAGCACCCTCTTTATCCTTCATATCGAGATAATACATGACCGATTTCACGTATTTACGAAAAGAGTAAGGATATAACGCAATGTAATGTCGTTTAATTAAATATTGCAGATATAGAAGTCGGAAATATACGATCGATTTATTAACTAACTACGATTGGTCTTACGGTAACACTTATTATAATATTTGGTAACATACAATAACGATGATAATTAGTAATCATAACAATACCTATTTGTGATGTACTACGATGACTTGTGCACTGAGTTCGGGTCACGTGAAATTTATTGATGATGAATTCTCAAATAAAAGAAATATAATTGAAACTGAAAACTGATGCACAGACTGTTTATTGATTCTTACAAGTTCACTTAATGACCAAGAAGTTTGTGTGCTTTGTATGTCTTATCTTAGTCTTCTTGTATTTTTTACTTATCTTTTTATTTATTGCCTTCGCTCTTTTGGTTGAATTTGCGCGAAGTATGCCCAAAACTGTATATGATTCGTTTTTTTTTTCTTTTCCGTTTGAAAATACAGACTTTTCTGTAGTGCACTTCCGCTTGCAATAAGAAATAGTTTCTTGCGTATTCGTGAAATTCGAGGATACTCGATCGGGACTGTGCTAGTAATCGGCTATCACTCAAGTAATCTGCGTGTAAACGTCTTTCTCGCGAGAATATTCGCGTTATGATTCGTTGCTAATTCCTGTCCATATCGACGACGACATTGAAGTTCGCCCATTTTTCTCCGAAACTCATCCTGTCTGGATATCTCAACGCCCCCCCCCCCTCTCACTTCCTTGACCCTTGCACCTGCGAGAAAAAAAAAAAAAAGATCGTAAGATCTGCATCTCCCCCGGACGATATGTTATTAATGCTCTTTGAATTAATTGCTTGCTGCCTGTTTATATATAATGTTATTAATATCGATATAAACACGTTTGGATTTTCGCTGTTTAGCATAGTAATATATTTAACCTTGATTGGCCGAAGTTACTTCTGGTGAATAGCACACACTACACGTCGAGGCACAATTATTTTTCACAATTTATCATGTCCTCTAAATTCTCGCATCATTGTCATAATTTTTTTTTTTTTTTAATGATATTAGTTTTACACACATATTTCAAAGTTGATCGCGCGCGCCTGCCGCCAAAAGCTTGACCAATCAGGGAAGTAGAAGCAGTACCGTGACATTCTCACAACATGTAGTATGCGAATGACTTTAGTGTATGAAGAGTAGTGATGTTTATTAATTTCAACTGTTTTTACTCGATGTTAACGGATTCTTGCGCTATACGGCATACTCATACTCCGACAAACGGGAGAACAGCTGATATATAGATACTGTTTTTTTTTTTTTTTTGTATATATATATCATATCGTTTCTTTTTCACAGGCCGGCACTTAACTAGTGGTCCCTATGTTCTGTTTTCTTTCTTACCGCCAGTCAGCGCGATATATTTTTTTTCCCCCATTATCTACGAATTTTATTTTCTCTCTTGGCGTCTCAACGATTTGGTTTCCCGTCTTCAGTAGACACACGCATATATTTACTTTTGTTGGCTAGCCAAACCTCATCACGCTGATGCTTCGTCGACGCGAGAGCGAACGCGGTTTTGTTCGCGCGGAGGAAAAGAGGAACGCGTATACTGACGTGACTTTGATTTCGCGTGGAAGAGAGATATTTTTTCGTTAATACGTATATACGTGAAAAAGCTCTCGTCGACGAGGATAATCGGCGTGCACGGCCAACTCGGCGTAACTGCACAAAGCTAATGCGCTCTTTACAGCTTCTCGTACATATTTCACGTTGTCTTATATCGGCAAAATATATAATTTTTTTGCGATTATATATATATATATATACATATCTCTTTCTTTATATATATATATTCGATTTACAAGTATTTGATATACCTACATATATATATCTGTACATGTGTATCTGATTTTTCAGCGCCAGAGTTATGATTTTTGTTCTGTCGCAATCGCAAACACGTTACTTATTTACTAATTCTATTAATTGTCGTATACATTCAGCGGCGACTTATGTGTTTACTTTTACAGCTAGGAGGAGGTGCTTTATGCAGTATGATCGCATGCGAATTTTTAATATTTATTGGCACATTATCAACATATATATATCCTTACATATATATATATATACAATAGACACTTCTCTCTCGTACGTATACACACATACATGAAAATATCTACATACACATCAAACAAACATACGACGACACATAACTTTTACGAGACACAAAACACACGTGCACACAATTCTCTATGATTTTAAATTCTTTTTTTTTTCCTGATTTTTTTTTCTGCAGCTGCTGTAGCGTTGTGTGTATGCGCTTCTGCGATAGGTATAGTAGACTTCATTTCACATCTTTTATGCTTGCTAACAAAGCGGTACTTTATATCGAATTTCTCGCGAGGAACGATGCACGCGACGGATCGCTGACATCGTTGCTCGTTTCAATGCTGCTTGCTACGCGTTGCTTTTCTCACGCGTTTTAAACAGTTTTTAATAGAAAATCTCCAATGTGTGTGAAATATATCGGATTTACGAATAAAAGTGGGATCTATGACGCGCGAGGATTGTGTAAAAAAAGATTAACTCGCGCACTACGAACATGCATTCGGATATCATATGCACTACTGTCAATTATTATATATGTGCTTTACCGCATACGTGTACATACGGAGAGAACATGATTTCTATAAGTAATTAATTTCTATTATCTACTAATTTGTGCGCGATGGTTCGTTTGAAAGATATTTTAAGATAATGTCACTATCGAAAATTGGTTACATGATTTTATATCAGGAAGAGTAATACTGCAGCAAGTTGAAAATTTATTTTAGAATGATCTAATTTACAAGCCAAGGTAGTAGCGGTAGAGATTTCACTAATGTAGAAAATGAAATTCGTTTGCTACTTTCGCATACATCGAATAATAAAATGATTAATGAAATCCCGGAATGTCTTCCTATGATATAAAGGAGACGCTGCCCTGTAATCTTGTCCTACGTCAAAATGTAAATTAAACAAAAATTATCTCCGGACCCTTCGTCCAAATCCAAAATTTCATTCGTTTTAAACGTCTCGTTCTCGTTTCTGCCGGAATCTTACGGAATGTCGCATTTTCCCCGATGTAATTTTCCTCGGGTGAAAATTTACGAGCGTTACTTAAAATTGACTCTCACAGCGCGCGCCACTTGCCGACCGTCCGTCGTTAATTAGGAACTCAAAAGGACCATTCGTCGCACCTGTTTCTCACTCTTTTAGCCGCGGTGTCAACTATACGCTATCTATCTCGCAACAATTCGCGATATGACGTACACACATACACACGTACACACACGCACGTACAAGCATCCTCTTTCTCTGTAGCTGTCTACATATGCTATTGTGTCTTTTGTCTTTGCACGCAGCTGTGTGCCATCTGCAAATATATATGCAGAATGTGTGCGTGTGTGTGTGTGTGTGTGTGCGTGTATATGTGCGTATGCGCGCGTGCGTGTCTCTCTTTCTCTCTCGTTAACCGTTTAATGTCTGTATACGTGTGCATTTCCTAACGAAGCTTCCCAGCTTGCCGAAAGCGCCCACTTTAACCCGCGGTTCACACTCGAGCGACCGAGTGCGTGCACTCGAATTAACACACTTGAACAAGGTGCGCGGAGAAGTGAAGCAAACACGAGCAAGCGTCACTTCGCGCGCGGAAGTGACGCTCGCGCGTAATGTGCTGTTACCCTTATTATCCTGTTGCATTGTGAACGCAGGTACTCTACGTGATGTCTATATAGATTTATCCTATAAAACAAAAAATTATTCAATCAAGCAAAAAAAAAAAAAAAAAAACTGACAGATAGTCCTAGTGCTAAACGAGATGAATAACGCTTCAGCGCGTAGATCTCAAAACTATATACATATAATATGCATGGTACTCTAGAATAGTACTCCGAATCTCGTATCTTGAGAGGAAAGTAGAAGTTTTTGTTTCAATTTTTTCGTTTCAATTTTTTTTTCGTTACAATTTTACCTGAAAATTAATCGAATCTTTTTTTGTCAATCTTACTTTGCAACGAAATTTTACGATATCTGTAGCAATAATGTTTTTTCAATAGTGTTCTCATAATTATCCCAAGAAGAATATCAGCAAGTTCGAGATCTTATCCGACTTTCTACTTTTCTCGAGACGTTGCGAGAATGTACAGGGAATGTAGTAAGTGATGCATGGTGCAGATTTTTCCTTTAACACGTACGCATATTAACCCGATTGATAATAAACCGAAGAATGCTCGTGGAGGCATTTATCGTATTACCCTGTATTATCCTCCCCCGATCGCCATCCATACCCCGTGTGTCCTTCGACCTTATTGGGCGGGGCGAGGGTGCACCGAGTAACGGCGCGTGCTACGCCTCTCTTTGACAGATTTGAACACGGTATTTCAGCTCCATTAGAGTAGAGTAGAGCGATCTAATTTCTCCCTTTTCTGGGCGTTGGTAAGCACCGATCTCTCTCTTGCTGACGCTAAAATTAGTCCGGTAACACGAGTCGACCGGCCTCACGGACCCTCCGTCCATTCCCGGCGAAAAGTACTCGCGTTCTCGTAGTAACGATAATCCTTACGAGCGCTACAGATACGCATTCCGTGTGTGTATTGATTGGTAAGTAGATTGTTTTATCACTCTCTCTCTCTTAAGCATAAAAATCTCTCGCTTTCGTTAGAGATTACTCTTTTCATTTAGAACAGAAAGGAGCGCTTAGAGAAAATCGATAGAGACGCGATAGAGAACCGCACGAGTATCGAGTCTCGAAGCTGAGTGTCAAGACACACCTAGAATTAGCGTACCAACGGCCAGAAAAAAAAAAGGAAAAACTATACCGACAAAGAAAGAAGAATGTGTGTCAAGTTGGCTCTTTTTAACGCCTCCCCCGAAACAGACCCGAAGTCCACAAACGGAACGCTCTTTCGCATCACTCGGTCCAATTGCTAGCTGTACGTTATTCTATATTCTCACTCTCATTTCTTTCTATACTCTTTCTCTTCTCTCTCTTTCTCTCTTTCTTCCCTTTTATGTTTCATTCTTCATCCGCCCTCTCTTTTGTTCAATTTCCTCCTTCGCGCATTTTTTTTTTGCCTCTCTGTATACATCCGTCTTGTGTAAAAAAAAAAATGACATAGTCCCGCCTGTACATTTCGCCTGGTTCGGCACGAGCTCTGTGGCTGCCAAATACACTAAAAGCCTAGCCTATAGTAGTCTATATGCGGCCAAGTGTCAACCATGAATACACGTTATTAAAATTCCAATACGTATCTCATATATTGATAGATTTCTTGCTCACTTTAAATATAAATTTGTAAGAGGTAAAAAAAATCAATTTTTGTTATCTATTCAATTTAAGTTTTTTTTTTTTTTTTTTTTTTTTTTTACGTGCAAAGTATTGTATAATTTATCTACCTCTTAGCAAAAAAATTTTGATTTATTTAAACTGCTTTTAAAGTAAACTATTGAATTAAATTATATAGAGTATATCTCATACATATATGCGACGATATAAAGAATTTTATTTAATAAATTAACGCATCGCGACAGTAAAGTTAAAAATCTGCGACAAGAAAAAGGCATCTTTTTTACGAGATAACCGCAGCTTTTAAAGGCGTCGTAAAATTACGGTGCACTGGCGCTGGCTTTGAAGCTGTTTGCTTTACTAGCCGGTCCCATTAATTGACTTCTCGCGTATTTACATGTTTCGCAACGTGTATTCAGGGCCAATGCTCGTCCATGCCAAAGTAGAAACATCCTACTCCGTAACGCACCAATGTTCCTCGATGTATCAGCTGTTCACAAAAAAATCTCTACTTCCCCTTTAATGTCAGTTAATCTACCATCTATCCTATTCAAGTCAATCCGGAATTCCTTTCATTCGACTCTCTTCGCGAAGTTTTTCTATCAATTACATCGTACGTATTATAAGAAAATAATAAGAAAACTTACGTTAGTCTCACAACACTGACAGCAATTCTATATTTTCTGTTCTGTCATTTTCGAATTATTCTAATTTAAATAGCAGCATGCATCAATTTACGAGCATAATTTTACAAAACGAAGTAATATCCAACGTAAACTTTTTCTACATATTTATTCACATTTGAGAAACCATCTAAACAAAAGCCTATCTTTTCATTCACCGTGCAATATGTATAAAAAATGTAAAAAATTAAAAAAGCTTTATTATTATTCTAGAAATATTTCATAAGATGTAAGCTTCTTCCAAACGTCATTCGAGAAATTTAATCTAACGTAATCCGACAGGGTTCAATGCGAATCAATGAAATATTTGCATTAGAATGTCAAAACGTCATGATGTCATCGTTTTTTTTTTATTACTAAGGGACAATCCGATCACTCATCCTTTCTCTTTCTTCCTCTGTGTATATATATCCATCTGTCTTATTCATCTTTAGCTCGCAACCATCGAGCAGTGTAAATGTGCGATCATAATCGAAGGAGAGCCAGCGACCGTTTGAACAATCGCCTCACCCATTATCCCTGAGCTGCCACCCTTGATGACCTCCGATTGACCCTTCCCTCTCTGACTTTTGCGCCCCCGGCCCTGCCAAGCCAGCAAGCCAGCCAGCCCCCTTTAGCCTCTAGCCCCCCCCCCCCCCTAAGACCCCCCTTTCGCCCACATAGATAGAGTGCCATGCCATGCGTGTTCGCTCTTGCTGTAGGTATGTCGCGAGTTTCAACGCGGGGCGTGCAAACGCGGCGAGACGGAGTGCCGGTTTGCGCACCCCCTCGAGACGGTGCAGGCGAACGAGGACGGCTCTGTGACGGTCTGCATGGACGCTGTCAAGGGCCGATGCAATCGGGACCCCTGCCGCTATTTCCACCCCCCTCTGCACCTTCAAGCCCACATTAAGGCCGCACAATCTCGGGCTAGCATTGCGGTAATGCATTCTCTCTCTCTCTCTTTCTCTCTCTCTGTTCTCTCTCTCTCTCTCTCTCTCTCTCTCTCTCTCTCTCTCTTTCTTTCTTTCTTTCTCTATTTCTTTGTTACTTCCATTTCTCACATTTTCTTCCTTCTTCTCTGTAACATTAACTCTCACAATTATCTTCCTTTTTTCGATTCTTGTTCATTCTTCCCGGTTTTTTGTTTGCGCTTTTGTTTTATCTTGTCCCTCCCAGAGACTTTCCTTAATTTGACTTGATGACTAGTTTGAGTATCTCGTCAAGTATTTCCTTCTTTACGTGGTAACGAAGTCCATTATTTTCCTACAAAATCTTCTCTGAGTTCTTAAGTGACACAGAGGGTTATCCCCTTGTTTTTTCTTCATCACGCATCCAAACTGTCTGTTCTATCTTTATTTATCCACTCTGATCGTCGGTGAGTTGCGACAGAATTTTATCTTGCGTTAACGAAACAGAATGTAACGTTAAACGTGACATGCGAAAGCAAAATGTCAATTTAACATAATTCAGGAAAATATTTCGTGGCATTACATGATTTCTGTCGTCAAAACACCGACGCTTTTTACCATATTTTGTGTCAACGATTGTCCCATTAAATAAAATCTCAGATGAATATAAATGACATGATGAAAACAGAATTTACATTTTTTTTTTTTTTTATAGAATTTATTTTACGAAAATGTCAGCGGAATAATGTTATCTGGATGTATACAGTATGTATTATGTATTAGTATATCATGTGAAAAAATGAAGATATATAGCATAAATATTTTTTCTATATGTATTCTATTTTATTACATAGAATACAGCCGTTTTATGCAACGACGAACGAATGAAAATTCTTCATGTTAATGGGTCAAACGACGACACTAATAATCTCTTTTCCTTTCTACTTTCTTCTTTTTCTGCCTTTCTGCCTTTTTCCAGCCTCGACCTCGCAGATCGTTCCATGTGGCGTGTGCTTCATGCAAGTGTGTCGTCTTTTTTTCATTTTTTTTTTTTTTTTTAATTATCTCTCCGCTGAAAATTGGTCGATGTCAGAAAGGGTAAAATAGCGCCCGATGCTCTGTCCTTTTTACTGTTGGGCTGCGATAATAAAGTACAGTGGTGTTAATGTCGCTTGTCGTGAAGAGAAAATGACAGGGATGTGTTCCGCGATATCAAGTTTCACTCTTGTTGCAATGCATTTATCATTAAAAAGAATTATTTATTAATTCTCTGTTGTAAAAGTGTGGATACTTTGTGACTGAAAATATAATGTGGATTATCTTTTTTTTTTTTGTTTGAAAGAACAAATATTAATTAATTTTTATTATCAAAGATGGAGGAATTAATTTAAATGAATTATTAGGTATATTTTTTAGTGTACATTTCTATTTCGTTATCTGCAATTAAGCGCAGCTTTGTGTGTATCAATCATATTTTATATATATTAAAAATGTTGCTGAATAATATTGCAGTCACAAAAATTTTTCACTTTAGAGAATATATATATATATATCGGAAATAATCGTTATATACATATATATATAGATTTGTTATTGACGTCTTTGAGTTATAAGAATGAAAAACATATCAAGAAAGAAAAGAATACATCGCGCTTTCGCCTAACACACCAGCTTGGAAAAAAATTGCTTTACTTTTTTTTTATTTTTTATTCGAACATAATTCCTCTGAATCAATCGCTTGCTCCATTTTGTACTCTAAGAGCGTTGATCTCTCGCTTTCTCTCTTTCTATTTCTCGTACATCGCCCGCGAGATTATCATTACGATCGTATCACCGTCCCACTGTACTTTTCTCTATCAAAAAAACGCCTGAGCGGACGAAAATTTTAAAATTCTGAAATCGAAGAATCGGAGAATATTGAATGCGCTTCTCGCGCGAGAAATCTCAGAAAGGTCTTTAGTACAGGCCGAGGATGTCAAAAGACTCGAAGTGCACGCATGTTCTCCTCGACCGCACATTGTCCCTACTTCCTCGCCTTATAATCCCTGATCTCACTTCACCCCTCGAGTCCATATTTTCTTTACTCTTGTTCTGTGTCTCTATCTATCACAATCTCTTTCTTCCATTCCTCTCTTTCAGTTTCCTGGGTTTACGTCGAAAGGAGCTTTTTGTTGCTGCGCTGCTTTTCGCCAATTTACGGTCGAATGTAAACGTTGTCAAGCCTCTCTCTCTTGATCGCGTTAATCCCTTTACGTGCTTCACACGCTGCTGGACACGTAACGAGTTTTATATTACGCCGAGATATACACGCGCGATCTATGTCACGAGTATTTATACATATGATCGTTATCATGAAAACAGAGATGAACGATGAAACAATAATATTGGCCAATTGTTGCGCAGTGCTCGAAGTGCATGATAGTTATGCTAGGAGTACGATGAATCGCCATGTCATAATGACGCGAATATTATCTGTATTATAATTAACTTCAAACTAAAAATTATCACAGCGTTAAGTTAATAGAATATATGATGTCGTGAAACGATATTTTTCGGTACTGTAATCAATAAGAATAATAATACATGCCTTCTTCACAGTATTTATTCTTTTAATTTACATTTCAGCTAATTTTTTTATAGGAATGTAAGAAAACGGAATGCAAAAGGCATCGTCTCCCGTATAACTACCATAGAGATATTTATTTTAATACCTTGTTTTCCTATCCTTGAACTTTGTCTCCCGATCTTCTTACAGTGCAAATACTATTTTCAATTTTACTATTTAATTTTCTCCCAACGATATATTGTATAGTTCTCGTCCCATGTTTGTCGCTTTTGTGTTCGTTCATATTTTACATCTCCTGTATGATGTTCAGCCGTTTCTGTAGTGTGTAGTGAGTAGTACACGAGGCAAAATTCTTGTTAACATCACCAAAACACCACTGTTCTATTTCTCTCTTTCTAGCAGCCTATCGCAGCTACCCAGGTGCAAAGAACTAGTTGCAATACACCAATCACCTGTTCGGTACCTCTTAGGTCATAATGAATACAAATACTTTCGCAGCCATGTGCACGTTCCATTTCATGTCGAAAATTTCAAGAATAATACTAAGAATTTATATATCGTTCGCATTACTCTATTAGACTGATATTTTGCCTGTCGAATAGAGCATAATCAATGCTAAACTCTTAATAGCATTTTAAATTATATATAATTTAATAATTACATCTGCAATAATTGTATTAAATTATATAATTTATGGGAGATTTTATTATATGAAATATGTTCAATAAATCTCTCTATATATATTGCATATATAAAATTCATATATGAATTATGTCGAATTGTATAATTTATAAACAGCTTGTCACACAAACGACATCATTTTCGAGTTGAAATGCAAAGGAAAACATCGAAATGGAACGGTCACATTCTTGTAAATAAGACGTAGTTGAGAAAAGATATCTTTTTACGAATGACACGTACACCACCCTGCTGACAAGCTGTGCTGCACGAAACCCGGCTATCAACCCCGCTGCTGTTTTGCTGCCCCACACAAAAACGCTACACTAAGAGTCCCCGAAAGATACATAGAAGACAGCAAAAAAAAAAAAAAAGAAAGAAACAGTAGAAGAAACGAACAGATACGACGGGTTTGTTGGGAGGTGTGTGGGCCAGGCGATGAAATGTCGTTGTCCAACTTCCGTTGTCAAATCTGTCTCTTAGTTCTCGCATTTGATGCGCGTTTGTTGACAACGTTAGCAGCACACTCGCTCGCTCGCGACTCGTTCATTAAGCAAGGACGGTTCTTAAATTAGGAATCGTTCCGTCGCTGTTGTCCTCCGACCGCTCTTGGCCTGGTTTCGCTCGTTTTTCTGGAGAAGATACGCTGGCAGGTTGATCGCGGACGCGATTGTTCTCTCTTCTTTGTTTATTTATTGTTCCCGTGTATTGTTTCAATTTAAACGCGAGGAATGATTAATCGCGGTTGTAAAAATTGGCACGATCGCTCGGGGGTCAACTGTTCGGCTAATGAGCTCGTTTCGATCGAATAATCGAGATTCTCTTTACGTACGTGTTTGACACAAAATACGACTGGACGGCGGCCGTTTCTCGAAATCGTAGCGTTATTCGTAAACAGCGCGGTGGTGAACGCACACCCCGTTTTCCGATGCGGACTCGATCGCCGTGTTTCGATACGTGAACCTTGTCTCCGGGATACGAGCGTATTTGTTATCCGGTGGAATAAAGAGTAAAAGCTATAGAGAAAAGAAAAAAGCAGAAGTAAAAGAGAGAGAAAGAGCGAGAAAGACTTTCAGCGACGTCGCGCGGAAGACCTGCAGCCACACCCGGACACAATGGAGGAAAAGTCTCACATGGATGATTGCGGCAGACCAGCTTGTTGGCAGGGAAGTCTCATTCTCTAAAAGTGGTTTTCAATTTCCCAAGGGTGCATACACCGCGTATACCGACGGAATCGCCTTTTCGTCCGAATTTGCCTCGGGGGTTACGGACCGGCATCGGGATCTCTTAGAGAACGAAACGCGCCCACGGAATACGGGAGAATTCTTTGTTTTGCCAATTCTCTTCATTTTTTTCTTCTCGTTCCCTCCTTTGGATGACCCGTCGATGGTTCGACGCCGCGAGAAAATTTAAAAATCGCGTTTATTCTTCACTTTTAAATCCCCTCTAATAAAATTTTCACACGTAAGACATTCTTCGAAATATATAAAATTAACAAGTTTGTATTTAAAAAAAATAACAATAGCATGACTTTAGCAACAAAATTATCAATATAGTATTTCAATAATGAGCTGAATTTTGGCAACAAATGCTTGTACAATAATTAATAATATATCTCGAATATTACATGTATATTTTGTCGATGGCTTCAAAGTTCTTTCGATAAGATTATTTCGATATTACGATAAACTAGCCTCGATGTGCATTCTATACAATGTCTCGCCAACGAGGGTCATGCCGAAACGTATCGTCGCGACGTAATGCACTCTTCGGAATTGGTATGCCATACCTGAATGTTTGTCAAGTGTACGACACAAAGTTTATATCCCGAGCACGTAAAAGTGCAAATATCTATCACAGTGAAACCGCATACGATACGCGCGAGCCGCTCACAGGCTCGTTCATCCTCGATTTTGTACAAAACAAAATCATCGTCAAATATGTAAATATATATATATACGCACATGCACACCGACACACACATTTACACACTCCACATATACAAACATACACCACAAACATGATCACGATTTCGTTATCCCTGTCCCTCAAAGAAGATGCCGACGACAACAGCGAGTTCGAGAATTGAACAAGAGAACACCATACACTTGGATATTCACGAGAAACGATGTACATTAATTTGCAAACTAAATCAATGTCTTTTTCGTAAATTTTTCAGGTATTATAAAGATAGAAAGACGAGAAGTACGGATTCTAAGAAAGATGACCCTCTTTTTTTGCTTCACTTACAGTCTCTTGCACGCATTTCTCTGTAATTCTCTTCCACAATTTCCTCACTATATATATATATATATATATAAAACTTTCTATCACTCTCTCTCTCTTTCTCTCTCTCTTTCTCTCTCGATCGCCTTCTCCGTTTCGCAAGCCGCCGAGAGAGAAGAGCGGTGGCCGGATGCTGACGCAAAGCGAGAGAGAAAAGTGGAGCGGGAAGCCAAAGAGTCAAATTACATATAATATGTGTGTGTGTGTGTGTGTGTGTGTGTGTGTGTGTGTGTATGTTATATATAAATATAACTTGTATATATGAGTATGTCCACACGGCAAATATGAGATTGTGAGAGACAAACACAAAACTAATGAACTTCGAGAGAGTGCCTCGATTATTGCAGGTGTTGCCGCAGTCAGAAACGCCAGCCGAGAGCCCGATGTCGATGGACCCGATGAAGTGGGACCGGTTCTCTTTCGTACTACGCGTCCCCCTGTCTACGCGCCCCCTTTTCCACGCTCTACGTCCGATTCTGATTTTTCTGATTATTCTTAAGAGATTTCCGCTTTTCATTCTTTCTCTTTTTTTTAAGTCACTATAGATAACGTACTCTCTCTCTCTGCCACGTAGATGCGTTACTTCTCTATCTTCTATCTCTCTCCATCTCTCGCCTTAACGTCGATAAAAAATAACGAATTGGTGCCAATTAGCTCGCAGATTGACGCTGACGCCAGCTACGTCCGTTGGTCCCACCTAACGTGCTATGATTATTATTATTGATTATTGTTATTATTATTATTGTCATCATCGCCATTATAATCATTATTATTACTGCCATTACTATTAATCGGTGATGTCTTTATATATTTGTGTGTCTCGTAGAAACTTGCGTTCTGCGAGTCACTGCTACATGCATTTAAAGGAGTGACGCGGTTGAATCCCGATAAACGCGGTATCGGAAGTAAGTGAAAGCGCGACAAACCGCGTTATTTGCTTACGGTACGCAAATGTGACAGTTCTCCATTCGCCGGTAATTCGAGGTCCATCGCGTTCTGAGCGAAGCGAGAATATGAAAAATTACGATATTACAAATATTATAGAGAGAATATCTTTCTGAACTTTTCCGAATTATATAAACGATCGACTCGGCTCATAATCCTTATTCACAGCCGCGTTTATCGGACGAAGAAGGTTGTGCGATCGCGCGTCTGACTAAAATCGTTCCTGTTCTACTCGCAAGAATTCCCGCGTGTGTTCGAAGACCGTGTTTATACAAATCTATATCACAGATCTATTTCTATCTTTGGCTCTATCTCCGAAATTTCCATATAATTTGCGTAGCTTTGCTTTTTTTAAACACAGCGCATAAAAGAGAGACAAGTAAAAGATCCAAGAAAAAGAATATATGTAGCTAAAATATAGAATGATCGAGCGACATGATAAATGAGTAGACAATTACGTCACTCGGGATTTACGTGCGAGTAACTCGAGCGGTACATTTTAAATCCTCGGTGGATATTACGCACGCAATTGACGTGCGTATCGTATCGTCTTACGCGCGATCGCGCAAAAATATCGTAAGCCGTAAATTCCGCGCGTATATGCATGTGCGCGTGTAAACGTGTGCGTATGCACACGATACGGTATAACCTGATACGAGCGCGATAATTCGTGCGAACGTGAGTGTATCTATACGCGGACCTATTTTACACGCGCACGCATACACATGCACATACTAAAGTATGTTTTTTTTTTTTACATAAAACAAAAGAAATATATATATATATCGCGACTGTCGTTTCTTGCCTTAGCCTCAACTGGTCTGTTTTTCTTTTTTTGATTTTTATCTTGCCCTCTTCCGCGCCTGACGATGCTTCTACATGCTTGCTGACAATACCTTCGTGCGCTTCGCTACCTGCCAATTAACGCCTGCGAAATATTGCCGACCGAAACTCGGAAAAAAAAAAAAAACATCTATATACCAACGTAAATAATAAAACCAAAATAAATAATATCACACGCACGATCGGCCGATATCACTGCATGCATATGCTAAAATACGGAAAAAAAAAATATATATATATGTATGCCATCATCATTACCACACCGCAACGATACAACAAAATATGTATAAATGTGCTAACACACGAATGAAAAAAATGAAAATGTCTCGACTGGGGACGTCTCGGGAACGGCCGAAACTGAAACGGATGTGGTCGACGCACGGCGATGCACGGAAAACTCTATGCACGACTGTAAAAAACGAAATCTGTACGCATAAAAATGTCACGGAAAAAAAAAAACGTGGAATCGGAAAAATCGAACGAACGTGTGTGAAAATAAAAAACGAAAAAAAATACGAAAAAAATGCAGACGGCGACGATGCCGACGAATGTGGCGGGAATGGGTGCGTTGGCTGGCGGAGTGTCAGGAGTGCCGGCAACTGCGATGCCCGGAGGACTGCAGAGCGCCAGTATGGCGAGCATCGAGCTCGGCAAGAAGCGGATGCGCGACTCCAATGATGATCTGCTAATGGTACCATGGCTTATGCATGAGTACACTTTCCATTTTTTTTTTTTTTTTTTTCCTTTTTTTCCGTAGCTGGACTCCGGTAAAATGGCCTCTCGGTATCGCGGACGAAGATTGTATCTTTCGCGAAACGTACATGTGTGTTGTTAAAAAATTTTTTTTGATAAAAAAAATATATTACTTTGAGAAACAGGGGGTTAACACTTACGAGAGAGAAAGTTGTATTAACGATACTTTGAATGTGCATGGCGCGATACAGGTATCACGTGTTAGTTAAATTTATCTCTCTATCGAGTCGATTTAACACGGTCGCAATATTGGCGAATTTTCGACATCATTAAGCAAAGTGCAAGAAACTAGTTGCTGACAGTTATATATAATCTGATGCTAATCTCACAGATTTCCAAGCTGATGTTTGCCTCTACTTGCTCGTGCTAGATCGGAGAAACTTTCCAAATGGAAAAGCGTGTGTGTATGTCTCCCGCGTCTAAATGTATAATCGATTCTCTGCTCTCTCTCCCTCCCTTTGCTGATCTCGTGTTATGGATTTTACATCGCGATTTTACGGCGCGCAGTAAAATTCGGGCGACGAAACGGTTCAGGCCATTTTCTGGAGATTCCACGTATAGTCGTATTCTTAAGTTATGAGTACATAATTATTGCGATTGTGAATACACTGCCGAGCGCGCTTAGAGCTCTAGCCTCCTGTCTTTCATTTTTATTTCTAACAAGAGTCCCGCTGTTTCTCTATCAGCCAGAAAAAAAGAACCGTGAAACGTGCAAAACGGTCGCGTATAATCCTAATGATACGGGAATACATTTGTTAACCCTTTCAGTATCATCGCGATTGAAGCATATACCGGCTTTCGCGAAACGTACATGTGTGTTGTCACACGTGTTTCGATACCATAATGAACTGAAATCTCTATGAGCCTGAGAACGCCACGTGTGGCGTCATTATTGAGAGAAATCTCCTAATGTCAATACTACTATGTAGAACACTATAGATATCTCGCCATAATAGAAACCGATACTAATGGCGTCACGTACGACGCTATAATCGAAAACCTCGCGCTGCTAACGTGATGAAAAGAAAATTCGCAAAAAAATCCTAGGATGTTAATAAAACGTACGGTTTCTCTCACACACGACTGAATTCTCTTTTATTTATTCAAATGATTTTTCAAGAATTTGAAATTGGTACTGAAAGGGTTGTATCTCTCAGAATGTATTAGAATATTCGATTTGTGATGCTCCTATCGCAACGTTTATTCGCGGATCGTGTATACACGATACGTATCGGCTTTTATCCAAAGACGACCGCGTAAGAAAAATTCTAGAGACTCTATCTTTTTTTTTTTCTCTCTCTTGGTTTCGCTTCCCACTGTCGTTCGTTGCAATGTTGTTCGTATCAGAGCTTACGCCTCGTAATGTATTTATAGATCGCTTACTACTTTTTTTTTCTTCGATCGTTAGCCACACGTTTACATTGCCGTTCGAGGGAGAGATCTTTGCAAAACGATACGCCACGTGTATCAAAGTCATGTGTCCAGGTATATAATGTCGAAGGTATATATGAAGCGTGTGGCTAGCGAATATCGTATATATGATTTAACATATATTTACCCCTTGGCGATTCCTCGACCGACGAAATCAGTGGATCCACGATCTAACGAAAGTGTAATAATTCACCTTCGTTACGATTGTCATCCGCTCGTCGGTCGCGCTTACATTTCGAAACACGCGCGCACTAGCGAGGCACTTGCAAGAGGAACTCGAATGCGGATGAAACGTATGTTGAAAAGTATGTTTATCTCCAACTCTTTAATATTTGGCGAGGATTACGTGATTACGATATGCAATATCTTTTTGTTTCCACACAAGCGAGCGCGTGAATATAGTGGCTCTCTGCCTTTATATACTCTAAACAACAAATAATTCGTTTCAAACAAAATTTCCAAGTTTTCATTTTTCACATTTTTCAATTTGTTTTCAAAAATAATTTATTCGAAACCCGATCGCCATTTATGTTGACAATTGCAGATGTAACAAATAGTAATAACGTTGAATTTTCGTGATGAAAAAAATTTATCCCAAATACGTCGAAGAATCTTGAAACGATTAAAAGAGAAAGCTGAACGTTTCTCGCACGTTCAAAGGATTTAATGAAACGGAATCGGCGAGGAATCTTTCTGAAGGACGCAAAAATCGATGCGGAAGTGCGCGCGTGTTTCGATGCGAGCTCGGTGAGAAAACCGTCGACTCTAATCTCCGTACGTCAGGACCCCCTCACGAAAAACGAAATGAAACGGAAAAGAGAGAGAGTGAAGAAGGGCGAGGACTCGTGAGACTCCCTCGCACTTTTTCGGTACGCCAAGAAATCCGGCATACTGTGGTGCTGCTGGTCTACGGAGCGTTAGAAATTCTGTGTAAATTCTGAGCTTGCGCCGATGATGCATGTTGTGCTTAAGCGACTACCGAGGTGATGGTGGAACGTAACGTCATCCCCTCGAACGCTCTGAACGATGACCGAAGTTTTGGCAGCTCTTGTCGCGGAGGAACGTCGAGCGGGGACCCTCGTCGTCGCGATGTCGCGATGTCGCGCGTTTCGAGAAAATCGAGAGATCTCCGCCGTCCGCGAAACGGCCTGTCTTCGTTAGAGTCGCGTCGAGTCCGCTAAAGAGCACTGTAGATCGCTTATACATACACTCGCTACTTTTTTTAATACTGCTCCCTTTCTTTTACCTCTATATCTATACATATATATTACATATATATCTCTCGCTCTTTCTCTCTGTCTCTCCGTCGCTCATACTGCCAATCAGGATCTGAAGCGCGATCGACAGATTCGTTCGGGCTTGAGACGTGATTTTATCCATGTGCAACTTTCTAACTTCGAGCGTCAGGACGAGAATGGATTTTCGTTGTACAAATAGGGGTTTTCTTTCGGAAAGCGCGCATAACTTCTCGGTATTTTCGGTACGGAGTTTTCAATACGCGAAGAAAGAAGGAAAAAGTGCCTGCAGAGAATTCATATAAATTCATAAGAACGCCCAAAATCTTTGTTTGTAGAAATCTATCAATATTCTAGAACACAAATTTTGAAACGAGATAATACGAAAGCAATCGAACGAGAATGGATTTTCGCTGTACGAATATACAGGATGTATCATAAGATCTGGAATTAGAGATTAAAAGATGTTTTCTTTGGTGCAAATGGACAAGAAAATCTTTTTCCAATAAACTTTAAGTGAATAATATTCTAATAAAGATCTAATTTGTGAGTCTTAATTGGAAATAAATTTACGTTCAATTTTCCAAACTTATTATTATATAGAACATTTTTTAAAATTTTAGCTAAGAAGCAATCAGTTCTTAAATTTATCATTAGAAATAACGTGTTATCACTAATTCTTATATTTTATAATACACGTTGCATAGTTTTTTCTTTAAAGTGCACTAACTTTTTCTTCGCGATATTTTTAATACGTGGCTAGAAAAGCTAAATCAATTTTTTTTTTTGCTACATTAATATATATATTATATTTATCTTCGAAAATCCTAATAGATGACTCGGTATAAATTATGAAGAGATAAAGAAAAGACACATTGCCTCTCGCGTGAGATAGCCGGTTGCACATTTCCAATTAACCAAAACGCAGTGAGACCGCTTCTTCGCTTTCGCGCACACGCTTACTGGCGACGTAATTTCGCAATTACGTTTATTTTCTGCGCGTATAGTCGCGCGAAGCGCATATGTGATCGAGCGGAGTCGTTCGTGGCACAATCGTATCCGTGCGTCGTCATCGACTTCGAACCACTTAACGTGTGAGATACACGTGTTATAACACGCATATATACATATATGTATGTATCTATGCCGCTGTGTGACAGTATGTTTCACCCCGGGTTACTTTTACCATCAGCTTCTGAGCTTCTGCATCTCGTTTTTACGCAGCTTCTAACTCGAACGTGTCACACCTCGATAGAAATCTTGATTTGTTGAGCTTTCTTTCCCCTCTTTGTTGCGCACGCGTCTTGTCGCGCAGACGATACTTTACCAAAAGTAAAGCCCGCTCGCCACGTATATATCACCGCAAGCCTCTCTATCAGCTTTCGTGAATCCGTGTTGTTGCCAAATCTCTCGCATCTCGTCGGTATCGCGAAGCCCTTTGTTCTCCGAGCCCAATTGCGCTTTTTATTAATAATTCTCTTGTCGATCTTGCTCTTTTCTCTATATCTCTCTTTTTCTCTCCACCTCTCTGCCTCTTTCTTATATCTTTCTCTTCATTCTCTTCGTTTTGCTCGAGGAAAAGACTCATTTGTCTCGCGTTTATCTCGCGAGAACGAACGAAAAAGGTTTCAGGTCGAACATTAGCATCGACATTTATCATATTCGCGATTCCTGCTCCTTCGCTCTCGCAATAGTTTCAATAGGAAAGCGACAGTGCAGTTTTCCGATCGGTACTTTGATCGTTTATTAATGCAGAACGACGGTCTCTCTTTAATCGAGCCGCGCACGGTCCTCGATGCTAGTACAATGGCTGGTCTTTCTGACACGCTCCCAGTAGTAAAAAAAAAAAAAAAAAAGAAAACAGAGGAAAAGTGTAAAAGAAAGAAAGAAAGAAAGAAAGAAAGAACGAACGAACGAACGAAACATTTTGCAGTTATCCAACAACGAAACGTCGTCGTTTGGGAAACGTCGCCGCAAGCTGCGTCATCGGCACAACTTTTACACACTACCACAATCCAACACCCTTCTTTACCGCGCCATCGTCTCCATTCTCCGTTTCTTTGAGACGCGACCCTCTCTCGTTTCCCGTCTCGAAAATCCAATTATACAGACGCAACGCGCCTGCTCCTCGAAATTAGTTGAAACCGATCCTGTGTTTGTTGCAGATGGACATGAAGTCTGTCGGGTCGTTCTACTACGAGAACTTTGTAAGTGCAGAACCTAAACACTGAATCATAATTCATACGGCTGTGATCGTTTCTTCACGCGTATCACACCGCTTGTACTCGCGATTAACATACAATTGATAAATATAATCTCCCGTCTAGTGGAGAGACGTCTCTCTCAAGAAAATTTTTTGCAGCGCGAAGAAAGTGAAAAAGTAATGAAATTTTTTTTGAGTTATCATTAAATTTACAAACATCGTAAAATGGAGTATTATCGATGTAGCGCGAGATAATAGCGACTTTTTCATTGCCTTTGTAAAACAACAATGATGTCGCAATTTTGCAAAGATTTAAATGTAATTCCGCGTGACGTAATTGTTTTGCAAAGAGAATGAAAAAAGCAGCTGTAACGCTATATCGATATCGACTTATCTTACGATGGGCAATTAATTCGCCACGCGAATCATGATTAAGTTCGATTGTTGAACGAAAGGACTCGGCCTTTCGATCGTTTTGGAAAATGTCAAAATCCGACGTTCCCTGCACGACTGGATCAAGAAAACTCATGAACACGCAAAAGAGAACGAACAATAATAAATCGTTATCCCCGGCCGAAAAACGGAGTCGAGGCTTTCACGGAGAAGGAAGCTTCCGCTCGAGCGGCCACGTCGCTCGTATCATCACCTGTTCTAATCGTAGATGTCTTTTGCAATTCTTTTTGCAGGCCTTCCCAGGGATGGTTCCGTATAAACGACCGGCGGCCGACAAGTCCGGCGTGCCGGTCTATCAGCCTACCGGCGCGACGACCTATCAGCAGTTAATGCAGCTACAGCAGCCCTTCGTGCCTGTGTCATGTGAGTACACTGGAACACCACCCCTACCCACCCAAACCCACTCTAACCAATCGGTCGTGCAACCCCCGAACGTGCAAAGCAACCACCACGCGATGGTGGTGCAATCCTCCTCCTCCTCCTCCTCCCAGGGAGCCGCTGGCGCCACAGTCAATAACTGCGCCGACGCCAACAATGGCGTGCTGATGGATCCCTGCAACAATCCGCCGCCACCGCCTCCGACCGCTGACAATAACAGTAACAATAGTAACGGCAATAACAAGCAGTCGGTTGCTACGCAGAATCATGATATCGAAAATGCGCGTAACTCTCCCGAATTGAATCATTCGAGTCCGTCATCGCTGCAGCAACAGCAGCAGGTACAGCAACATCAACATCAACAGCAACAGCAACATCAACATCAACATCAACAGCAACAGCAACATCAACAGCAGATCAATCAGCTGTCTCTGCCACCAGCGATGAGTCCGTTGACCTCGATGGCCGGCCTGACCTCGATGCCCGGCGTGGTGAATATGGCCTCGATGGCCTCTATGGCCTCTATGGCTAACATGTCGTCGATAACGAACATGAGCTCCATGGGCAATTATAATCATGCCTCCAATATGGCGGGTCTAAACATGCTCAACAATCTCGGGATGACAGCCTCCGGCTTACCAACCTCTTTCGATCCCGCGGCTCTCGCCAAAGAGGTCGCCCAGAAGAATTACGCCAAGGCTCTTAAGCTATCGCAGGCCTCCCAGTCTTACGGCATCAGCCAACTCGCCGCGATCAATTACACCGGCGTCGCACTGAACAAGCAGAACCTCGTGAATCCAGCCGCCGCCGGGAATCCCGCGGTGGCCGCCGCCGCCGCCGCCGCTGGTCTGCAGGCCACCGCGGCGACTCCCAGACCCGTTATCTCGAGTCTGGCCGGTATCCCGAGCGCTCTAACCTCACCGCTGTCGGCCGGTATCCTGGCGTACTCGAGACCGCCGCCCTCGGCCACCCCGATTAATCCGTATTCCCTGATCAGGCAGCAGATTCTACCGAATCCCTATGTCCAGGCGTCGATACAGGGTATGCCCGGTGCCGCGACCATGCAGACCAATCCCTACGTTCAGAATCCGTACGCCATGCTACCCGGGATGGCCGGCGTACCCGGGGTACCGGCCAACGTCGCGGCCGCGGCTGCGGCCGCGGGTGTTCCGCAGATGCAGCAGATAGGTAATCCGGCGCAGCCGCAGGTAGCGATCCCCGTTAGCTCCGGGGTGATTATGCAGCCGTATAAAAAGATGAAGACGTCGTAAAGATCCTTGGGACCGCCGGCTCGGGAGGACTCGTCTCCTCTCACGAGAAAGTACTGTTCCTTTTCCTCTCTAGGCACCTCCCGTTCTCTCCCTCGCGCGAACGAGCGTGATCGATTCCGCGATTAGTCACTACGGATAATAATTGCCGCTACATCGCGGTAGCGCGACATATTTTAGATAATTCTAGAATTAAAAAAAAAAGTTCTTTATGATTAGCAGAAGTTGACGCGAGTTGTATCGTAACAATGATTGCGTTACAGTAAGTAGAGTTTTGCGGTCGTATCTTGTAGAATAATCTTGGTCGGTATCAGATTATTGATACTGACTGCATCTAGATATAATCGCCGTTACATAAGCAGAAAGTTTGCTTTACAAAATTAATGAAAGACATTAAATATACAATTCATCGAAAGAATTATTTCATATTTTTGTTCGCGCGAAACCAGATGTGGGAATTAGTCCTAGAATGTTATAGCTTTCGCTATAAACTGCATGGCGGAGTTCAATAAACTCCCCTCTCATTTATTGTTATTTGACTTTTCTATATCTCTTTTTTTTTTCCCTGATAGAAATAAATTTACGTATCTTATTTGTATATTCTTTGTGTAATCTTACAAAATATCGATTTGCAATCTATTAGCTTTAATTTATTCAAAAAAGTCGTGTATTTTTTAATCTTTGTATCGATAGTGCAACGAGAAATGTAGTAAGACAAGAGTTCTAAGATTAATCTCCATCATCGGTGCTCAAGAAGCGAGAAATCGGTCAGTTGTTCGCGAGAGGGACAGAATATTTTGCTGAGCGATTGCAAAGCGAGAGGTGAGATGCTGGTATATTTAAAAAAAAAGAAAAAAACAAGTTCCGAAAATAGATTCATTTTCTAGTCAGACATTGTCGGTAAACAGTGCCTTATCGACCCGATTCCATTTGGAGCGTTTCGAGCGTAAAACCGCAAAAAAAAAAAAAAAAAGAAAAGAGAACGGTGAACAACGCGAGGAAGTGCGAGATTTTTTCCCGCCGCATTAATTACTTGCCCAAATGATTAAGAGAGACATGACTACCGTTCCGATTTTGTTACTGTCGAAGTGAATCTGAAACTACTTGCCGATCAAGACCGTGTTCGAAAGGGGGGGGCGGGAGAGTCTGCGAGACATCGAGCGTGGCCGAAAGAATCACAGATTACATCAATCGCCTAAAAATTTTATTTGCTTTTTTTTCTAGAATAACGGCGATATTTTTGCGGAAATATATTTGTAGAAATAGCTCAGTTTTACCGTTAATTAGCATTATTTTATCGCAGAGAACGTTGTTAAAAGTGTTATGTGTCGTTGCGCGTGACTCTGTTTTGTTGTTTTTTTTAAATGAGATAAATTGTAAATAAGTCAATATATTCGCGTCGTAAAAAATTCACGGCGCCGCAATATTTTTATTTCGGAACTACATAAATTTCTGTGTTATAGTCATTCGTCCAAATTTTAACATGTAACGTCCGTCACAAGGAAGATGAAAACAACGCTCGGCCTATGTCACGTTATGTGCGATACTTGCCTTTAAGTAGCGTAATATTAATTAGCGATCAGATTCTTGAAATGATTTATATTGTGCGAAGTTAGATTATTTTATTAGATCTTGGTTTGTTTGTTTATGTAATGTAATAATATGTTCGAAATTTTTTATTAACTCGTTTATCGCGGAACGAGGTTAAATAATCGCGCAAATCATTGTCGCATTTTTAGCGTCATATAGTACATTTAAAAAAAAAGCTGTTTTCTTCGTTATCATATGACATCCGAGATATTTGGATTATATACGAGGCTCACATAATGCCGTGATATATTTGTTAATATTTAAAGAGAGTTGTTTTAAAATTTTTATTGATTTGACCTGTATGTTTTTCGTTTAGTTCTAAGGATATATATTATGCCTATGATAACATATTTCCTAGAAATATCTTGCACATCGACGAGTATAAACCCGATCGGAAGGATTTCCGGCGGGTCCTAAGTTGTCCTATAGTATTCGTAAAATTTAGGATAGTCGTTTGCTTTAGTTAGCGTATCTATATCTTTAGCGTAAGCGTTCTCGAACACAACGTACTCTTCTGTCCTGGATGGATTCAATTCGGGGGAGTCTGTTGCACAAAGTAAACTTCGTCAATTCGCGATCTACGAGCTTATGCATTTAGCCGAATGAGAGAAGTAGCAGTTGACGAGAATAAAAAAAAGCAGTTAACGAGAATAAAAAATAAGGGAAAACGGCAGATCCGCGGAACACGCGGATGCATTTACGTGGAATTCGAGGGAGAAAGAGGAGAAAATATAAAAATGGTCTAATCTTGTGTGGAGGCGGTGAGACGGGAGGAGAAAAAAATAACGTCTCGTTGATCACCCCCTTCGGGGGAGAGCGAACGTTTACATGCGCATCATATTACACGACCGCGCAAACAATAACACCTAAGACACTCACACGATATTTAGATGATAGATACTACGTATATTTTTATTAACTCGCGCGTATAACGATAAGAGAGAATAGCGGAGAAGTTACGTGGTGCTGGCTCTTACGAGCATGCGTCTTCGAGAAAACGCGGGCACCTGCTTTTCTCTCTCTGTCCGCATTCACGTGTCTGCCAGTGATTTGAAAGTTTATTTAAGTCGATATGCATAGTTAAACATATATATACCTATACATATGTACGTATGCATATATACTATATACATATAGATATATAGATATATATATAATGAGTTTGTAAATAATTTTTCTTTATATGCAGAAACGAAATTGAAAAATATATCGTATATATCAGAGTTACTTATGTACGTGTGTGTGTATATATATGTATATATATATATATATATATACACATACATACATATATGTACGGAAAGGAGCACTCGCTGGCACGTATAGCGGAGAATGAACGAAACGGCCGGTCACGTATCGTAATTTTCGCAAACTGGGAAACCGAGCGAACGTATTGTATAACGGTAGGAATTTGTGTATACACGAAAACGCGGAAGAACGGAACGAGATGAGGTATTCCGGTGAAGATTCCGGTACGCAGGTGAAATTTAGTCTCGTCGAACCTTCATTTCCGTTCACGATGATATTTTATTTTAAGTGGCGAATTGCAGTCGCTAAGAAATTTATTCGGATTGCATCTTAATGTATCTCTCCTCGTGCTAAGTTTGGCTCGAGAAAGCACGAAAAGTGAAGATGATGGAGAAGTACATAAATTTCCTCACAATCTCTTTGGTTCTTCCGCGGTATTAGAAACAACTTCTTCCTCAGGGTCATAACGTCATCTATGCAACAAACGCACAAGATTGTAGAACGAGGGTCATCTTACAATGATTCTAGAGTAGCGATTCTTATGCCGTAATATACGAACTGCAAAACACAGCTATTAAATTATGAATAAATACACAAAGTTTGAAAAGGCACCAACTTATTACAGGCTTGGAATTAAAGTATCTCTCTTTCGCATATTTATCTGATGTTGTCTATATTACAATCTTTTTTATTCTGAACGTAAATGAAAAGATTAATGCAGCAAAAAAATAATATAATCTATTTTTAATGATATTTGAGTGATTATTTTACAAATATCTCTTCCATAGTCTAAACTATCTATTTATAAGACTGAAGTTTATGCGGTTGTTTCTTTTTTAATGTGATTACAATCAGCAGATATTTTAAACACTAATAATTCTATATTTCTAATCTACGAATTATTTTATCATTAATACAAGAAACATTTATTGCTTTAAAGCTAAGGCTAGCTCTTCAATAAGGTTCTTCTGTTTTTGTAAATCAATGAAAGTTACACATCACTACTCTGAAATCAAAATCGAGAGTTCTCAAGGATACCATGGTCTTCCATAACGAACGTCACGCGAGAAAATTCTTCGATGCAAACGCCGTTTTGCAAGCACTTATCGAGCAACGGAAACTTTGTCGAAGCGCTCGTCCCGAGATGAAGAAATTGTTTCTATCCTTACGATAAGCGCGCGTGCGGATCCTTTGTGATAATATGTAATGTATGACACCTATACGTACACACGTACACGCACACACTATTTTCGCATGCGCGTAACATTGGAATAAGACTAGCCCTTTCGGTGCCCTTGATTTACACACGATCGGTACCTATGATGCCAGACGTCACGTCATGACATCATATGTGATGTCATCGGCGCTAAAGGGCTCGAGAAGATGACGATGCGCAGGGTCATCGAACGAAGAAAATCTTTGAACCGATTCTCGATAAGCCGAGGATTCGGCGATGATGCGCGAAGTTTCGCGTATTTGACTTAATAAAGGCTCTACAAACAGGTCCGTGGATAGTGAGAGTCTACGACGATAGCCTGAAATACCGGACTACGGACCGACACTTTTAGGGTTCCTCAACTTGATGTCTACAAATTATATACGTACATTATCGAGAGGGTGTGGCTGATTTTTTTTTTTAAATTCACACCGAAAACTCGGAATGTGACGTTCTTGCTTCGATGCGTCGATGCTCGGGGAAGATCGATCAGTCATCGCCGTTGTTGCATCGTGTAGCAAAATCGTGTTTCCTTAGAACTGTGATTGTGTTGTCTCGCAAGGTCACTGCATACTTCCACATAAGAGGAATGTTAGTTATATTTTACTAGAGGAGAGTATTCTTCTAAAGAATATGTATATTAGTATAGCGCATCTTTGTACGATGATGAGAACGAGCGAGAAACGCGATCCCGTGTTTTCGGTGTGACATCGGCAAAAACAGCGGAAGTGCCTTCCCCTTGCACTCTATACACCATTGCACACACACGCGTATACAACAGATGCCTACATTATTTAAACTCGCGACACAAGAGAGAAGCACTACGATAAAGAAAGAACTTACACGCGCGATATATATATGATTATATTTATATATCCTTATTAAAAAATTATAATATTAATAATGAATTACATATATACACGTACATATATTTGTCGTTGTTGCATGTAAGTTAAACGCGATGCAACGAAAGGAAGAAAAGAGCACATACTTCGCAAGATAAAGCTGGTTATACGTATACAGGAAATTATTTTGTGAACTATGTGTATATATATATATAACTACATATACACACATGTTCGAGTACGTGAAAACTATTACGATGAGAAAGAGAAACATTTTACGAATATAACTATATATATACACAAACATACACACACATACATATAGTATTTATTATTATGTACTGTACTGTGTCTTTAAAATTCTCTTCATTGTACATTATTATACATATATGTATGTAAACATATATATATATATATATATATACACACATACCCAGACTTACACATATGTATAATATCGATATATCGAGAGTACATTACGCACGACCCCGGGAATGATGTAGATGCAAAAATTTGGCGCATCCCCGCAACAATTGTACGCGCGCGCGCGTGCGCGCAGGTCTCTACGCGAATCTGTCCGAAATTCTTTCGAATCACCACCGTGTTGTGTGTACTCGCGTTTTTATGTGTGTGCGTTCCGATGCGATTCAGGATTGACGACGTCGTCCTCGCGCGAGGCACGACGAATAAGGGATGAAACGCGACAGCTTGCGCCGCCGACTCGAGATAGATGCAGTCGATCTCGCAGTCCCGAATGCGTATTTTTTTGCGCGTGCACGCTCACACGGGGTTTGTCAAGGAGTCAGCCAGTATTTGTAATAATAATGCTTGAGAAATGCATGAATATTTGTTTTATTAATGCTTCTTCTTATTTCATCTCTTTCTATGATAAAAAAAAAAAAAGGAAAGTGAAACAGAACTCTTCCCGAGAGACTCGCTATATAATCCCTTGTGTAATATTTACATTTATATATATATATACATATATTATATATATTGCGCCCATTATTGCTCACAGTCTTATAGCCTCGCTTCCTTGCTTCCCTTGTTTTTAAATCTCCTCTCATTCGGAATCTGTCCGACGATGCTTATATCGTAACCACTTTTATTTCTCCTTTTATATAGTTAGCCTTCTTTTTTTTTTAATCTTTATTATTATTATCGTTGTTATCACACGTTATTCTTCCCGCTGTAATCGGTGTTCCGTCACGCCGATCAGTTACACTTATGTTAATTTCGACGATTATTCCCGCTGACGCTCTTAAAATCGCAAAGTGTCCGTTCACTGTCGCGTGCCCTCGGCGGTACTTTCTCTGTCAAGGTCTTTGTTATCCACGAATCCTCGCGAATTCTCTTTCTCCCGTGATTCTGCAAGATCTCTCTCTGTCTCTTACCGCCGAAAGCACGCGAAGGAATTACGCCAAGCACGCGGTGCTCTTTCTCTTAAGATCATGTAGATGTTAGCCGCTTTTACTATGGCGAACACTGTAAAAGAGTGCCGTACGACTCGCTGTCCTCTTGCCTTTTTACCGCTTCCCATCCGGATGTAATCTCTTCACATCCTCCGCCCACACCTTCGTTTCCGTCTTCACGGCTTTTCCCGAGCTTTAGTTGCGATATTTTTGAGGCACGGAGATGTATATTGGGTATATTAATGTCTATACCCCGCTCTCCCCTCTCCGATTACACGTATATGCACACACACACACACATATATATATATATACATACATACATACATACATACATACATACATACATACATACATACATACATACATACATACATACATACACACCGTCGACCCTTGATCTCTCGATCCTCTTATTCTATACAATCGCCACATTAAGCTCCGTTTCCCGGCAAAGGTGGTCGATCGTCATCGAGAAGAAGGTCGGCGCTCTAATCGCGTTTTATCGTACTCTGGCAAGTCGTATATTTCGGATGTAACGTAAGATAAATTTCGAGATGCAGTGCCGGAATAAAGACCTTGTGTTGATTCGATCGCTAAAATCTTTTAATGCCATAAACATAATAAATTCAAGTTAGCGATATCGTTGTTTTGCAATATCGTTTATTTTTTTTTTACGAGACTCGAAATTATTACGCTACGTTCGTAGTACGCGGCTTCAGTATTTTTGAATAATTTGGAAATTTTTGATCGAAAAATAGAGATACAAGAATTGTTCGAAATAAAGTTATTATCCCGATATATTGATATAATTAAAGCATGTGATGTGTAATTGACTAGTTTCTCTTATTACGACCTTTTTCAAATATTCTGATACGTCCCCCAATTCATCATCCTGCATTCCTTTCGCTTCCTCTCCAGCTTTCTTTGTTACTCATCGCTAAGCCTGCGTAAGATGTGCGTGTGTGCCTAATGAGCTCTTCCATAACGCTTGGCACAATAAGCTCCTATTGTAAATATAAAATCTTGACGAGAAGGTCGAAGATCATGGTTCCAAAAAGTGATCTCAATCTGCACAATAACGTAAGATTTTATTTCAGAGACACATGTCTTCTTCGTGATGTTGGAATCGTTGATCTTCGCAGGTCGTTGCTACGCAACCGTGTGATAAGCTAAGAGGCGGTAAACAGTTTTATCAAAAATTGATTTTTCGTTCCAAGTCTTTGAAACATTTATTACGATTTACGAACCCTGTAATCCTGCTTACAGCCTCGTATCTTATCGCAGCAAAGTTACTACTTCGCTAGCTGCTTCTAGTCGCGCCTCGTTTGCCGCTTCCGTCATTCCGTTCGACGAGCAGAGCCATTCGCAGCACGTAGTAAATCGCAAGTAATTTCAAGTATTTTCTCTTTTATGTCGTCAACAAATAATTTCTTTGCGATTACAAACGTGCATCATGAATTTTGACTGCGAAAAGGAGAGCCTTGGAAAGACCTAGGAAAGATCCAAGATAGTCGATGCAATTTAAATTAGTGTGCAGTATGCGACTACATATGTATGCGATATATATATATAAAAATATATATATATATATATATATATATATACATATATATTGCGTTGCAAACACATGCAACTGCACGCAAATGCGTAAACGAAAGTTTATGGCTCACGCGCGTACGGAAGCAAATCTATCCGGAAGTGCAGTCCATGACGATTTCAGGATGATTTGTCGTTACACTCCAATTCTCTGGATACAACGAACAATTCGCAAACGCAAATGACGGATTCCAGCGTGATTGGACTCTCTTATTAATGATATTAATGGTATCAATGGTCGAACGGCGGCGATCTAATTGTTGCTTGTTGTTTAAACATTTATATCGACAGAATTCGAGAGAAAATCGCATTTATATATTTACTAGAAAGGTTCTAGTAGTAGTTCTCTCTACTGTACTGTAACGTGAAAGAGCAAGTTACTTTCTGCGCTCGTGGCTAATAAAAGATTATATGTGCTTCTGTAATATAGCCGTCTCTCCATGATCCTTATCAGATTTGCCATTAATAATAATCAATATTTTTTATCGCTCTGTCTACCTTCTTCTGTGCTCTAAAGAATTTGAACGCAAAAGCGACGCTTCCTTGCATACCCGCATACCTGCGCCGATATTAAAATCAACATGCAGCACTGTTTCCAATGTAAGTATCGCAGTAGCACTTTATTGTATCGCATATGCAAGCTTTAGCTCCACATCATCATTTTAATAAGACTTATTCTATATTTAATAGGCTACTTATATATATATATATATATATAGAACGTTGGCGCAAAATTACATTCTTTGTAGTAGATACAGAGTAAGTTCATGTGTGCTTACTTCAGCCTGAGCGTCTTTCCCATACGACATATTCTAGTTGAATAAGTAGCCCCCGATTTGCGTGCTAAGTGCATTTCCTAGAGACAAATGTGAAAAATCAAATTTGCGAACGAGAACATTTTAATCTCTGGAAAGATCGCAATATATTATCTGCGGAGAATTAGGGACAAAATCATCTCTTTGATAATCAAAATTCATTTAACACGTTGATATAGTAACGGTAATTAAAGATTTAAAAATTAAAATCTCAGAGAAAGTAATTCGGAATAATATTAATTCGGAATAAAATTTAAATAATAATTAGTAGCGAACTGTGAAGTGACTCAATGAATACGAGTTTTACAATCAAAATTTCAAGTTTCTTCATCAACCGCTGCAATTTTAGATTCAGTTGCTGTTACTATATCTCAAGTTCGAAAAAAAAAATTACGACTTTCTCAGATTTTAATTTATTGAACAAGATGCGATCGAAATAATGCATGTAACGTAAGTACATAATTCCAGAGACTTAAAAAAATCAAGACATTTGCTATTCGAAACGAAAGACGCGATTGAATTTTACTCGAAGCCGTTTTTTGATTTACGCGGATTTTTGGATTCGATACTTCCTGGAAATGCATCAATCGCTCCAAATGGGAAGTCATCTGTACCTACTGCCTGGTCAAAACTGTCGCCTCGACAAAACTCGAATATAGACACTTACTAGCGCATGCGAAACACGGTGTAACGTAAAAAACGCAACGCTTGATAGAGGAGATTGCACGAGAGCGTACTCGTTCGAAGGATTCGCTGTCTGTGCGGCTACCTCCGCTGATTTTTTTTTTGGGAGAGAGCCACAAAGTATATTCGAGAGATGTGTACGATTAATACACTTACTGTACAATGCTCAATACACCTTTCTGGTTCGTTTGCAGCGCAAGAAATGAATCGACGTGCGACTTCTAACGACAGGCTCGAGACGAATGTGTGCCAGCCACTATACATATATGTTATTACACACGTATTAAACACACATAGTGATAATACACATACATATACGCCACTGGTGCATGTTAAAACGCGTTCGTTCATGGTCTCTCTTTCAACTTTCTGTTTCATGCTTGCCCTCGCCTGGATATATATACCCATCGCACGTCTTTCAACCGAAAATTCACCAACACGCATACCGTTTGATCCACCACTACCTCGCCGACGCTTTCATCCCGATTCCATCCCGATGCCGACGTCCT
Source organism: Lasius platythorax (assembly GCA_963971435.1). Lineage (NCBI taxonomy): Eukaryota > Metazoa > Arthropoda > Insecta > Hymenoptera > Formicidae > Lasius > Lasius platythorax. The sequence goes on along the minus strand of OZ020539.1, from coordinate 10,249,564 downwards.
GTGTGGCCTACGTGGCGCCGATCCAATCCCCTAATTGATTCCCGAAACGTTCGACGATTGATCACGATGGTTTCCTACGATGATTTCCCACCACCTCATCCGATCCCGGCCTCATCTCGATCGTATAATTATACTCGCGCGTGGCGATTGTGCGACCAACTCTCTCGCCGCTCGTATACGTCGGCGGAAATCTTGGCGAGAAAAAAAAAAACAAAACAAAATTTAACACCCCACATCATTAAATACCATGACGTTAAAAATGTTCGTTGTCACCTAACAATCCGCGAAACGATCTCACGCGCTTCACGACGTAAACGACAAATGCGTAATAATAACGACGCGAGATATTGTTTGCTGTACGCCACTTAAAACTCGACGCAAAATTGTCAATTATTTTTTTTTTTTTTCCGCGTTCGCTAACCAATCGTGGACGAACTTTGATGATGGGTTTTATCGGCGCTCTTCTCTCTTTCTCTCTCTCTTTTTCTCCCTACCTCTCCTCTCTTTTTTCCTGTTTCTCACAATCGTTGAACTTGTTTCCCGTTCGTTGACGGCCACGCCGAATCGTTCGATAAATATTTGGCAAACGAATGAACGAAATAAAACGGCGTACGGATTCGAACATTGTCGTGCGACTCGAAAACGGTGGTTCGCGGTGATAAAACGAAAAATAAACGAAATGATAATGCCGGTGAAAAACACGTGACGTATACGCTCGTCGATGGGTGGCGGCGACCTGACACACGCTCCTGTTCTCCGCTTTATCACGTGCTTCGGCCCGACCGGTTGATTGATTTTTCCCGAATTTTGCCTCTATATCCGGACGCGGGCTTTTTATCGTGCACATACATTTATATATAATCTCCCATTTTTTTTTTCTCGACATATATACACGTATATATATATTGTGTATTATTATAATGAATATTCTCTCTCTTAAAACGCTGGCTTGGTATGTGTGCACCGCATTATTCCGACGCCCGTCCATCACCCGCGGACAAAATCAAAATCGGGATCCCATTATCTACCTGCGCGACACACTCTGGTACATGCGTCGTCGTTCGCCGAAATCTAAAAATGTACGATAATGCGTGCGAACTACGTGTGTCCTACATACAACCACACACATTTCGCTTTTTACGTGACGATGCGACGTTCTGAAATTCGCATCGCATACTCGACCGTGCGTGTGTGAAAACGCGAATTCGAAAAAAAAAAATAAATAAATAAACGAAAACGCGCGGAAAAAAAACGCTACGACAAGCCGACGATTTATACTTTCGTTTTCCGTAATTTACGCTCTCATTTTTCTCACGTTTTTTTCACTCGCGTCCTGACGTGTGTTCTCTCGCGCGCGCTTTTATCGGAACGACGAACGGCTGCGACTGCAATTTAACCGACGACTCATCATGGTCCCTCGTGTGGTGTTTAATTTAAAAAAAAATATTAACGAAATGAAATGAACGATGCGCATTAAAAAAATTTGAAACCGAACGATAACACACGAAACAAAAATTCGATTTCGCTGTCGTACATGTACCTGGATGCTCCGAGGACACGCTCCACGCGTGTCTCCTTTGATCTGGTGCCTTCTCCACCGAATTCAACCGACTGTGTGGTAATGAAAATGACCACCAAAAAAAAAAAAAAAACTACCGATACTTGAAAAAAAAAATACCGTACGAACACTGCCTCGTTTGCTGCATGTGGATCGCCTTAGCAGCCTTAGCCACTGTCGGGGCCCAAGTGGTCCCCCAAAACGCTCACTGTGTCGTCTACACAGACAGCTGCGGACAGGTAGACTCATTATTGTAACCAGTTTTTTATCCGGTCTCGAGTTTGCATCACACGCATCGATCGCGTGATCGCGTATCCCTGCTTGATTCCCTGAAGATCGTAATCGCGAGATGACTGCTCCTCACCGATCGAGCTTCAAGGAATCTTATTCTATTATTTCCTTCATTTTTTCGCATTGTTTTTCCTAAAACATTGCAGGAATGATGGATTTTTTTTTTTATATATGCGTTACAACATTTCCTCCCGACGTAGGTGGGAATTGATCTGGTATTAATCACTAATTTTTCGACTCGAAAAATTAGAAAACGTACGGTGCTCCGTGATGCAAGCTCGAACTTTAATTGCTGCTAACCTTCGAAGTTAACGAGGGAGAAGGATAATCGCGGTTATCGCTCTACGAATAATCTGCTTTTTTTTTATTCACGCACCGCTTAGATAGCAGGAAACTTGATGTTTGTTTGATTAGTTTAAAGAGCGAACTCCGTTCCGTAATCCGCATCTCTCGGTAACTTTGGCTAACACGTAGCTTTCGGGGGCATCTCCCTCACGACTGCTCACCGCAACTATAACTGCGAATAACCACTGCCTTTTATCTGGTGTTTGTCTATTATTATACCAGTAATTATTATTATGCTATTTCGAAAGCGTTGTCGTCACCTTCGTCCCCCCCCCCTTGCCCGATATATACACACAGGCATACGAATACTCGTACACACACGATATGAACACACGGACAAACCTATTCACGAAAAAAAAAAGAGATGCACGCTTCTTATACAGTAATTAGTATGATTAGTACTTTTGCAATTAAACGATTTGCCATGTATCTATATATTATACATATACATATATATTATTATATCTATCATGCCATTGTCTTGAACCGCTTGTCTGATTAACGTTACGCGTTATTTGTGGATGAGGATATTGTCGGGATGTCTTTTAAACATTTCTTTGTATCCGTGTTACAATTGAATCTAATGCTACCGTCTGAGAGCAACTTCCATCTTTGTACGCTTCAGTATTCTATTTGTTTATTTTTTTCTCTTTCTCTCTCTTTCTCTCTCTCTCGCAGTGCATCTTACCGCAAGTAACATATACGATATGAACAGCTGTTACGAGTGTCGGGCGTGTATACTGTGCATGCTCATTAATATTACACTTTGACACTAAGAGAATGTATCGAGCGCAACCAGGGGGCATGAAACACATTTTAAAACATCTCGATAATTACCTGCGGTATAGAAATTCAATGTCCGGAAATTATGATTCTCTCTTGCTACGATATTTCCTTGCTAATCGCACTTTTTTTAAATCGCTTGACGTAATTATCAGAAATATCAAACGTCAGTTTCAATCTCGTTTGGAAATGTTGAAAAGATTAAGTGCAAAAAGACTGTGAATGCTCTATAAATCTATTAAGAGATAAATTTTAATTCTTTGATTCAGTAAAAATTAAAAATTACATCGCCCTATATACATACTGTGAATTATTCTAATCGTATAAAATATGTGATAAAGTACACTTTTTGACATTTCAAGAGAATTTAAAAAATCTATTTTTCATTTTTATGACGTCGAGCATTTTACTCGTCTTCATATGTAGAAGTAATTCGATTAAGTCAATCAGATTAAGGAGAATTTTAGCAAAATTGTTCAATCCTTCTTTTTTTTTTTTTAATGCAATTATGGTAACTCGTATCCTCTGGTTGATATCGCATGCATTGCGTCAATATTCACATTACATGATTCGTAGTATTCGCTATAATTACCGGAACGATTCGTACGGCGTGTCGTGTGCGCGTGAAAGTTTGCCGGATTATATTTTGAATGCTTTGAAAAAAAGAATCGATAGATCATTTAGACAGTTGTAGTATTTTCATTGGGCAATGACAATGGCGTGATTTTCACGATACGTTTTAATACGAAAGAACCGACTTCCTCGACCAAACATATCGACGTGTAACATTGTTCTTTCATCGAGGATATTAATAAATAACGCGTTTGTACTCTTGCTTTTCGAATTATCATACAGCTGCTGAAAGCTAACACTATTCTACAGCCAAAGAATCGAAGCAAACTGAACAAATTCCGAGTAATTTTAATTCAGAGCGAGTGTATATGCCTCGCGCAAATCTCTCAATCTCGAGCGACTTAAGGGTTGAGAACTTTGTCACGACTTGAAGCAAATATACACACAGCTTTCAATCGCTCGAATCGCTCAATTTCCGCTTACTTGGTCAAAGAACGACACGGAGTGTCTCTTACGCTTGCATTGCTTTCGACGCAATTAACTTACGAGGCACAGAATATAGAATACATGGATATACATATAAAGAATAAAGAAGCGCGCGCGCGAGCTTTTTTACGTTTTTTTGCGACCGATAATTCGGAAAACCAATGATCATTTCCATTGACAAAGCTTTCCCCGCATATGAAAGACGATCGGATTCAATAGTACCGATCGTCACGCATTGTTCTCTGTCGAACACAGTCACTTATCTATAATATTTGGCTAGCTCTGTTGTTATGGTTGCGGAGTCGCAGTTGACATAGTGTTGAACTTATTTGCAGTAGAATATTATTAATTTGACGGCTTATACGACATATATCCCACATCCATATTATACGATATTGCCGATATAACCGCTGACTATCCAATTCTCCCCCCCCCCCCTCTTTCGCGGCCGTCCCCCTCGTTATTTCGGTTCGCCGGCGTGGATCACCTGAGAGAGGACCCTCTTTTCTCCCGTAGCTTTAGTAGTGAGTGGATGTGTGTGTTACGGTCCTGTAATTCACGCACGCGAACCGAAAGCGAGTCGGTGAGTCGGCTTTTGGCAGCACACTAACGCTTGGGTGATGACACTGTATTATCATCATCAGCTGATACACGGACCACTCTCGTCATCACCTTCGTCGTCGTAAAAATAGAGATTGACGCTTCGATCTTTTTTTTTTCTTCTTTTTTTTTTTAATCACACTTGATACGCGCGTCCGACTTTACGAGTAACACCTACGATGATCACCCAAGCAACGATTCCCCTTCTCCCGGGCCATTATTTGCATGACCAGACTCTGTGTTCGTAGCGAGTTATCTCTTATGCAATTGCAAGAATTGTTTATTATAATATGGTTAATATTATGGTTATACATCGTTTATTACTAGCGTTATAATTATCATTACTGTTGCTATAGTTTTTTTTTATGGCCGTCATTATTCCTATCATCGTTACGTGTTTAAGACTTTTACTTTTGTTACTGACAACTTTATTATTATTATCTCATGATTATTACGATTGTGTGCGGGATAATCTTTTGCCGAGATTTTGTCGAGCGTTTATATAGCGAAGCAAGTTACTTTACCGTTACGTTTTTCATATATTTTGCACGCTTTTAAAAATACATATATGGTGAGCCTATGATATACTTTTGCGCGATAATATTTTGTTTCTTTAATTACTTTTTTTTCGTTAATTTTTTTCATATATATATCTGTCTGGTAGGTTGTTAATGCTTTGATCTAACGTTTTGCTAACACGAAAACCATATTCTGGAATTTGATGTTTAATCTATTTGCTGCATTTGTCTCTTATATATTTCGGATATACGAATAATTCTCCTAGATACGAGTGTACGTGTGTGTTTCCGTGTGTGTGTACATATAATATGCATACATCTTTTTTGCCGATGGGTAATAAAAGGAACGGATAGTAGCTGCAGTAGCTGGGTGGAGTTTCCGCTTCCACTTGGGTTCACTTTATACGTATTCTTTCGATTGCCAATGTTCTGCGATTCGCATTTATGTCTTTCTCTCTACCATATGTTAAATGTGAAATTATATTTTCGCGCACGCGAAAAATATATTACTCGCTTACGCGATTCGAGAAGCGGCTCCGAAACATCTTTTCTTGCCTGATATACAGCCTCCGGTGCGTTTAATACAGTTAAGTGTGATATACGCACAATCGCGTATAGTAGATCTCTCTGCGTACATATTATATATATACATACACACATTTATATGTAATTATCGCTCCTATCTCGCAAACCGAGTTTACATTAAGTCGATGTTTTCCAACATCGTTTTCGGTCGGAAACGAAAGCGACGGAGAGAAGAGAACGCGGGAGAGCGAAGCGCAGAGTTTCGAGCTCTCCTGCCAGCATCTCTTTCCATTGCTTTCCCGTATTTTGTTAACACTAAAATTTCAGTCTAGTCATTGCGCTGAATGGCCCGATGAGAAGAGGGCTTCCAAATCTGATTCGCAAATTCTATACAATGTCCACTAGCACAGGATACGAAGTTGTGAAATAATTTTCAATAAAATATAGGTATCAAGGTCCAAGCTAATATATTCGAACGTGACAATTTTATTATGTCAAATATTTTAATTGGATTGTAGACTTTGATCATACGAGAAATTTCGACTTTAATCATATGAAATTTGCGAATTAAAGATCCTTGTTTCTAAGCGCGCTCCTTGCACACATTGTGTCCGAAATATCACGGAGATTAGTATAACGAAAGTATCTCACACACATACACAACCGGCTCGTGTTATAAAAATAATACGAATTTCCTCAGTTTTCTCGTCCAGAGTCAAGCCAATCTTGCATATCCCGACAAATCGCGAGTGTATCCATTCGATAGAATTAATACGATTTAGCTGCAAGACTCTGTGTCGATCAGAATTTTAATATTTTACACCACGATAAATATATATACATACCATAATAGGAAATGATCTGTTTGAAAACGAAAGTTCTACTGCAAATTTACCACTTAATTCGTATGTGCGAATACTCAAAAGCGGCCGCCTTTTATTTCGTTTTTAATTGAACGGTTATGACGTGAAAAGGATGTCGCTCGAGAAGCCATTCGTCTCGGATCATGCATCTCGAATATCAATCCGATCGCGCTGATTATTCGCACATCAGTAGCATTAATTAATATCCATATACGAACCGATTTTTTAGAGCATGTAATGAATCGTGGATATGCTCTAACACTGAAGAATCTGGAGCGTATGTTTGTGCGAAAAATCTCTCAGTGAGAATAGGGTTGCTTAGAAATGTACCAAGACACCCGATATTTTGAATTAATAACTGGATTTTAAATAAATGGAGAAATAAATAAATATATCGAGATGATATATTTCTTTAAAAAAAATAATAGATACTAACTTTTTTTGTAAATCAATTTAATTTATATTGATACTTTTGTTATTACATTTATTACACAACAATATCAATAAAATATAAATCGAAAAAATTATCGGATAGCACATCGATATTTATTCTTCACTCATTCAACGACCAAGACTGCTTTGCATACGCGCAACGTGGATAAACTAATTAACGAGTATAGGAATGTGTGCATAATATTATTATAACATACGATTTTAAATCCATTTTGATACAGAGATGAAAAGGATTCAATTATCGGCTATTGATATATTTCCAAGCAATTTCTCTGAGCGAGAGAGAGAGAGAGAGAGAGGGAGAGAAAGAGAGAGAAAGAGAGAGAGAGAACGGTACATGAAATATGATTGTGCGCCTGTGCGTGTATCTGTGTGAGCGAACCCTTGCGAGAGCGCATGTGTGCGATATCATAAGTTTTTTTTTCTTTTTTTCGCACAAATCATACATCGTTTGCCGATCTCACCCGCTATAAGAGTATCTGGCACATTTTCTTTCAGTTACTGGACACCCTCCCGGTGTGCCAAGATTTTAATCGACAAGTGTGCAACCGTCCCGCCTGCAAGTTTATTCATCTCAGTGACGGTGAGTTATTCAGGCATTATTGAGGAGCACAGACTCCGATTACAGCGCAGCTAAATGCAGAATAAGTACTACTTATTTATGTGAAGTGATTGAGACTATCGTGGAAAAAAATGTTTCATGCACGGATGATCATAATTAATTTCAAGATACAAAAACGTGAATTTTATTATTATATTTTATCATCCACTTAAATTTATATCGAAGCAGAGATTTCGAATATATTGAGAATATATTGGTTTTGCATCGCATTTATTTGCCTATATTTTACAAATTTGTTTCATCAAAATTCGTTAATCTTCAGTATTGGAGAATCAATAAAGCCTCTCATTTTAATATTTTTGCCCATTCTCAACTTTATGATTTACTACCTTAATATTAAAAAAATTAAAATGCTACGGAATGGTACGATTACATTTAACGCTGAATGTGCAGTGAGAGTGCGAACCAATATCTCAGCAGGGAACACTTGACTCGTCGAATTGATATTCATCGGGCGCTTTGGCGATTTTCAAATCTCTCCTCGATCTCGCGAATCGGTATCACGAAGTAACGAGAGGTTCCTCGGTTAAAATAAGCGTATCACGAGCGACGGCGAGAAATTCGGCTATTGAAATTCCTGCATGACGGAACTGATCCCGCAGGCAGCAGGCACCGACGATTATGGCCTTGTCTTTCACACATTCGTCGTTCGATTTTCCGTTCGGATTTGCCAATCCGTGCGTGCGAGACGCGTCGCAATTACGAGCAATAAATCATTCGCGGTTTCATCGCTCGGAAGTCCGATTGTCGTTCCGGCGCTTTTTATTTTACTTCCGTTTCGCGACGTCGGTGCCCGACATCGTGTTGATCGCCTTCATTATCCCCGGGGCGTTTATTAAAAACGTCACCCTGTTACAGCGTGGCTCGCTTTTTTCGCGTTTAGCATGCGATTGATCTTTGCCGAGATGTAACGAGAATCTCTCTCTTGTCAAGCCGCCGTCAATTAGGTTCCACTCGCGATAATGAGCAGAAAGCGAGGTGAACTCGACAACGCGAGAAAGAAAACGCTTCTCGCTACCTCGCGAAATAAATAGTGGATGTACTTTTTACACAATCAATTGCGAACAATGGTACGCATTGCGAATAACGAGCGTTATTTGTATATCGCTGCAAATTTGCATGAATTTCTTTAACGTCGATTTGAAAAATATTTATACGTAGCTCTTATATACCCGATGAATATTGCATCAAGTTTTCTACACGACGAGTCAGAGATAAATTATCTTCAATCAAGGTAGAACAATATTTATGTTTAAATTATATTTATATACACAGAGTCAGTTCTCTTAAATTGAAAAACTCTATTGAAATAATTTCTGCAACTCGAACACACAACAAAGCACATTCATGCGTTTAATTAGGCAGTACATTTTAATCGTCAATATTCGTATTTACTCGAAATTCAGAAACTATTGATATCTTGATCTCATGAAACATTGTTCGACACTATAGTCTTCCTAGACGGCGATGGAACAGGAGTTTCGTTCGCAAACATATATAATCCAACTGATCCGATTTCTCTGTAAATTTTCAGGAAACGTGGAGGTGATCGAGAACCGCGTAACGGTGTGCAGGGACGCAGTGAAGGGCGCGTGCATGCGACCCCAGTGTAAATATTACCACATCCCGGTCGCGTTGCCGCCGGCACCTTTGATGGCGATCGCATCGTCCGCCTCGCCATAGGGTTGCCCTCGCTGGCGTCAGCAGCGCGCGGGGACCGCGAGGAGAGGAAGAGGACCCGATAAAGCTTGCGTGAACATGCATCTCCATGCACGTCGGGGATCGTGACGTCTGCAGGGGGTGGTAGAGACGACGGCGAACAATGGGAGCGGAAAGAAACGGAGGCGCGCGCGCTGAGTGAGGAACGTCGTCGTTCACGCCGTCGATTCGATTTACTTTCTCAACAGCACGTCTCGATACTCCCCTTCGCAACACACTTCTCCATATACGACTTCTCCATGTACGCTCGTAATGCACACGCACGAAAGTGCGAGTTAAGGCGCACGACAGAGCAAGGGAGAAGAAGGTAGGGTGTCGAGATGAAATTTCTGTTGCGGAGAAGGAAGAAAACGTCTAGGTCCGAAATGAGTTCCTTTTTTTTTGTCTATCAGAGAGAGAGAGAGAGAGAGAGATTGTAGCGCGGAGAGAGAAAATCGAAACCGAAGAAAGATTCGACACAGGTGATCGTGGAAGCTGGAAAAATCGAACGGCAATCCTGTCGCGAATTGGCGCGAAGAGGAGACTTCTCTACCAGTCGAGAATCATCAAAATATTTCTTATGATTATACAATGTGAGCTAGTAACTAAAGTCTTCCTTAACGTTGTCTTTTTTTCTCATTCGATTTCTATTTGGCTTCCTATGGACCGTCGTGTAAGAGAGGCGAATTTCGAGACGCTCGTCGAGAATATCCTAAATAATCCGGAAAAGACTGGTGCGCGGCATTTCGCAACTTCCACGATTTCCTTTTTCTCGTTGACCCGTTTGTATCACGTAAGGTGTCCAAGTCTCTCGGATCAAGGCAAAGAACAACGACAACGTTTTGTACAGACAGGTAAGCGTTAAACTCGAATACATCTTGGGGTTCATTGTTCTCACGATCGGGCGAGTTAATGAACAATGACCCGCGCGCGATTCTCAGCATGATTCAAGTTTCTACGACTTCCTCATTGACGCGGCGAAGTCATACGTCAAATTTCTTTCCCGGTCTTGAAAGGTAGTTTTCTCGAGAGCAGCAAAATACAGTTAAAGAGAGAGAGACAGTTTTTTTATTCTTGATCCTGGACTTCCGTTTTCTCGTCTATTATATTGATATTTCGAATACAACTAATTTTGCTTCACGCTCACGAAATACATGCAATATATAAGACATATGACTCTTTTCTCTTTTTTTTATCATGGAGTAAAATTACTGCTGTATTTTTGAAAGTAAAAGAAAATAAAATCGAGATTGACTTCGTATTTCTACTCATCCGTTGCATACTCGAGAAAGCTACGTTTCTGTATGCCTAGGATTTTCTTCCTTTTCCGGACTTGCCGCGTGCAGTGTCTTCATTCACTGTGACATGCAGTGCACGTTCGCGCAAAGCAAGATATGCTCGTAAAAGAGGATCCGGAGAGAAAGAGTACGTCTCGAAAAAATATTGTATCCGCGCCAGATTTCGGCGCGAGAGAAATCGTAATTGTATCGCATAAGTAGACTAGCTAGGGGCTGCGAATCAACGCGAACAAAATGAATGGATGCTGATCTTAAAGAAAGAGAGAGGTATGCAAAATATAATGACGATATAAATATTACCGAGATGTGAGAGAAAAATAATTTACACGAGATATGATATAAGACGCGGTGAGCGCACGCGCATATAACGAAGTTTTTTATACTCGTATATAACAAATCTCAATTATATTTTGTTTTTATGATAATAATGTAAACACGTGTGTGTATATACATACGAAGAGAGATATGTATATGTATATGTATGCATATGCGAAAGGGGGTGTAATAATTTCGCGCGAAGGGGAGCGTAATAATAGTTATCGGCGGATTGATTGGCGACGATTTTAGGCGAGCGATGCGAAGTAATGATCGGAAATGGAACGTCAGAATTGTTGGAAACTGCGAAGCGGTCGATTCTCTCGCGCGGAGAGGAACAGGAAGCCTTAGGACGTGTTTTACGCCGGCTAGTTGACTTTCACGATCGTCTTACTTGGTTCGCGAAAAATGGGCAAACGCCGAAAATCGCACATTCTCTATAGGCGGATAAACACTAATTAATTACTACACTACGACAAATGTATATGACAAATTTATATGCATACGATAAGAAATTATATTTAATAATTAAGGATATGAAGAGAGACTTCTGAAAGAGTTGGGAGTATGAACGATCGCGAGAGGAGATATCGCGAGGAGATATTCTTGGCGCGAGCGAGAACCGCCGAGAAGAAAAAAAAAAAAAGAAAAAAGGAGAGGCGAGAGAGGAATCGTTTTATATCTGCTCTTCGAAACAAACGAAAAAAATCGATCCGCCTAAATCGCGTGTATAGGTTTACACGATCGATAGGGAATAAGTTTATATACATACGTTGTTTCAGTCTTCGTAAATATTGTTGTGTTAATATCTTTTAATCTATAATTACATTTCCGTGGTATATCGCGCGTGAAGGATCCTCCTCCATCGGTCGAGTCTTTCGTCATTAAATGCATTCTTCATGATAATTCTTTCGTGCACGCTTAATTGCATCTTTGAAGCTATTCTTCAAGTTATGCTCCATGATTACGCGTGCACTTTGCATATATATATTCGCGTCTCTCTGCGAATCTCATTTCTCTTTTCATAGTTTAAAATTTGAACGATACATTCTCGCGCGTCCAGAACAGATGTTCCGAGCAATATTTTTTTACAAAGTATATATACATACGTCGAAAAAGATATTAATATTAAGACACGCTTGCGGACCCGATTTTCTCGTCGAAAATATCTCAAAGAGTGATTGCTCACTTGAGAGAATTTGCTCTGGAGAGAGAGAGAAAGAGAGAGTGAGAGAGAGAGAGAGAAAGAGAAAGAGAGAGAGAGAGAGAGAGAGAGAGAGAGAGAGAGAGAGAGAGAGAGAGAGAGAGAGAGAAGAGAGAGAGAGAAAGAGAAAGAGAGAGAGAGAAAGAGAAGGAGAGAAAGAGAAAGAGAGAAAGAGAGTCTTAACTTCCGAGTCTGCGATCAGCATAAGACTTCCAATTCACCACATATGCTAACACGTGGCAATACAAATATTTGAAAGACATTTTACCGTCCAGGAGAGGCTTACACCAACTTTCCCGACCAACGACACGATATGATCTATCGAATATATTCATACCGAAATACATTGCGAAAATGAAAAATGCACTTTTGAACTAGTCATGATGATGGATCAGGCTCCTTCACGCACCTCTTTTTTACTTTAAATGTTATATATCGTATTTCTTTTTTTTAAGTTAGTACATTAATCGTTTAATCAATCACTTTGACGATAATATAATTATTTAAACGAAATTTAGATATAACACAAAGTACTCTAACGACAAAAAAATAAGTATAAGAAAAAGATGAGAGAAGCCTACGGATAAAAAGTAATAAATAATAAAAATATATATATTAAACGAGTGATTAAAGAGTTAAGCAAGTAAATGTTCCTGTACAGCATTTAAGAATCAAAGGACACTCTTATCAAAGCAAAAGGAAAAAAAAAAACAGATTATACACCTTTGGTATTAGAAGGGAAAGATCCGAGGCTGCCAGTAGGCGCGAATATAGCTGGGGAGAAGTTCAACTTTGTAAATTACTCGTGTACATAAAATAGTATTATATTGCGTGAGAAGTAACTCGGTTAGAACACTAGACACAGAATAAAAAGTACTGAGGATTCTAGGATCGTCATCGATTATCAAATTGTTCGTTAAATAAGTTCGTGAACGAGCGGGAAGGGCGTTTTATATACGCGCGTTATAATAATCCGTTTTATAACTTACATGTAATTCCTTTACGACGACTCGCTTTTAAATCTTAGCGTTGACTTTCTTAAATTTGCTCTTCCTTCTTTTTTATAACATGCTTCTCTCTCGACACTATAATTCTAGTCATATGTTCGAAATTATTTAATATTAATATTAATTGTATTTTTTCGTTATTTCCTCTTTGATATATGTATATTGTCGCTTTGAATTCGTAACGTAATGTCACAATTCATACGTTGAAATTTTTGTCTTATCTACTTTTCCGTCTTCAATAACCGTCGATTATGCGATATATATCGCTACAAATGCAACTCAAGAGGGATATACATGTAAATTCATCGAAACGAATGGGGAAAGACATACGGACGAGTTCCTCCGTGCCCATACTTAGTATGTACATAGATTTAATTAGATACGCATAGAGGAAGAGAAAGAGAGATATACATATATATACGTTATATTATATAAAATTAAGTACAATAATCTATATGAATGTCCATTTAAGTGATTCAATGACACCACGAAGAGGAGAGCGAGATATTTTCAATTGTGATTCCACTTAGAGTATACTCGATACTTTCTCTTAGAGACCCGCGCTCCTCGTCTTCGGGATATTTCTTCTTCTTTGGTATCAGTGAACTAGATTTCCCTCGTTTACTACGTCTTCGTACGGAAAGACACCAAGAGCAGGAACGATATTCAGATATTCGTCCCACTCGCTGCCAGCCGCTCAGCCTGTTTAGACGAGCAAAGTCCTTCGAGAAGTTATCGATAACTCCTCCTTTCGTGTCGTCTCGCGATGGTACGGTTCGTTAAAGCTCAGGTACACCCTGATCCCGACGCGCTCGAAAACGAGATAAACGACCGGGATGCCTTCGGCTTATTTTCGAACGGATTTTCCTCTCTAATCGCTAAACGATGAATTAGTTTTTAGGTAAACAAAACGGTCACATACAGACAACGCATCTAAAGAGCGCGAAATTAACGTCGGACAGTACTATACCCGTCTTTCCCTTTAATACCAAAACCTCTAGTAAATACACAATGTAAACGAATATTATAATTAATGATAATTATGCAAATGCAGAAATGAGAAAAAAAAAAATAAAAACGGACAAAAACGAAAGAAGGAACGAAACGCTGCTCCGATTTAGGGACAAATATAATATCACGAGAGTCATTCTAAAAAGCAAAAACTAAAAAAAAAAAACAAGAAACGACAAAAAAAAGACAATGACAAAACACGATGAAAACGTTGTGACGAATCCACTGGAGTTTGAGCTTCCCAACTTGAGTCAAGGGTTTTAGCTGCTGCAGCAAGCAATCACAAAGCAAAACAATTATTTGTAATCAAGTAAGAGATTCGCCCGCGTAAATTTCTTGTCGTCGTGTATGCTGGGCGTCGTATTCGACGCGTCGATGAATCTCTCGAGGGATGACTTTATTCCCGAGAGAAAGTCGACGGGAAAACGTATCGCCCCGTTGAACGACGACATTGAATTAAACGGGTGATTTGTATATGCTGCCGCTTAAAAACAGAATGCTGCTTCGCATGGCCAACGATTGCTCGCTGGATCGCATGAGAAACGCGATTATAAACTCGAAGATTAAAGAGAGTCGTCACACACAGACACACATATATTGTCTCCGGATGTTAATTCTTAACTAGAGTTCTGCTATCGAGTTAGATCAAGTAAGTATTTCTGCAGGCTACTAGTTGAGAATTAAAATTGAGAGTCTTTACGATGCTACACACTACGAGAAGGATACTTGTCCAAGTATGTTTTACGTGCGATGCGGAAGACATCTTTCTTGCAACCCCCCCCCGGGGTGTTGCATCAACAAGAATGACTGGAATCTATTCTCATGCGTTCTAACGTTCGTGTTGGCCGGATATGCTCGTGTGTACCTACCTACCTAGCTTCTTGCGCGCTACGCATTTTTGACTCTGCTAGGAAAAGGAAGTGAAAATGAGAAGGAGGGCGAGAAAGAAAAAGATCTGGTCAATTAGAGATTGGAGAGAGAGAGATAGAAGGGAAGTAGAACAATGAAATGCGCGAGGTGTGTTTTTATTCTGCGGAGAAACCGGTCAACGCTCCTACTTATGGTCGCGATTGCCATGATTATTCGAACGAGATGAGGAACGAACGGGAACGCTCACTACGTTTCGGCGATTAATCCGCTTAATCGGATTGCTCGTCGACTATTGTGCCGGCTGCGTGTTCGAAATTACGTGCACGAAGTTTCGACGGGACTTATGGGGATATCGTTCGTAAATTCAATCGATTGCCATGAAACGTTTAGGGAAAATGATGAAGAAGAGCGAAACATTTTCTTTAAACATCTCTTCCGCAATGTAAATTGTAAAATCAAATTGAAAAAGGGAAATTGTTTTATAAGCATATCTTATCCAATATAATGATTGAGAGATCCAGAGAAAATATCAAAATAAAGGAGTAAAGTGAGCATTTTATTTCTTTATCTGGCAAACAAGAGATTCGGAAGAAAAATTGAGAAATAAGAGCAGAAAATCTATCTCTTCTCTACACTTTTCAGTTCAACATAATATAATTAACATATCTAATATATTGCGTAAAATACAATAAATCATAGAGAAATTGGACATTTTTTTCGAAACTATAGCGGATGAAATGTTTAGAGAAAATATCGAGGTAAACATTTTTTTAAAATAGATTCGCAAGGCACAAAACGCAAAAATATACACTATAGACCATTCACGCCAGAAAGAAAATTAATCGTTGATTTACAAGGAAATATATTAAACATCACGCAAATAAAGTTTTGTTTAAAGTGTCGTTGACATTTGAAAGATTTATTGATGAAAAGTACTTGACGTCACTTGATGTAATTAGATGCCACGCGTAAACGAACAAACAAGTCAATATCAGGCATACTTCTCTAGGTAAAGTTGGAAGACTGTATTTATTAAACAATTTACGCGAGTAAGATTTTTTAAAATTAATTCAAGACGAAATTATTAAATTGAAATAAAATAGCCATGTTCTTTTCTATATTTAGGACAATTATGAATTGTATAAGATAAATAATTAATATAACATTATCCGCACATGTATCGGGAAAATTCTAATTACGATATAAATGCATGAAATTATTTAAATTTATGATTAAAACTTAATAAAATTCGTATTACAATATTATTAGTACGCATAAGAAGAAAGTACGATTGTTGCAATACATTTATTATAACTGCGACTTTTAACTTTGCAAATCTGTGGATTTAAAAACTAAAAGTTTAGGATCTAAAATAATATTTGTCGCTCTGATTATTTTCCACAAATCAAATCTGAAAAACAAATCTTCTTAAATCTGAATGGCGCTTACAATTAAACTATAAAACAACCAATGATACGGTGAGCTTTAGTTTTAGATTTGAGATCATAAAAAGATTAGGCATAGAGTAGGTGCAACAGAATGAATATAAAGATACATAAACATATATTTTTGATTTTTATTCGATCGTGATATTTAAATCAAGACCGACAAGTTCCTTGATTGAAATTCGGGTGTCGCAAATTACAATAATAAGATATAATAAAGGTGTTACTGGGTTCCTCTGCAGGAAAACCGCCTTGACTTCGTATGCGAAATGTTTCCCTTATAAGGTATGTAATAATTCGCACACAACAAGAAGTTATGTAAGCAAAGGCTCGGGAAAGAGAAGTAGCGAGAAAGAAAGATAGGTATAGTGGAAGGAACGAGAGATGAATTTTTGTATGGAACACAAGAGAGAAGCAACCGGATGTTATTTCATATATACGTACCTATGTGTAGTATACGTGGATACGTATACGTGAACACATTCCGAGATTGAGCAATCGCTCCCTCGATGCTGTACGCGATTCTTCAAGAGAGTTCCTTTTATTCAGAGTACTATTATATATGTATATATACGTGTATGTATGCAGACTTTTTTTCCCCGAATATGCGGGCGATTTTCCTCCAGCTGGCATGCAAATCGAATAAGAAAAAGAAAGAGGGCGAAGGAAAAACATATTTTGATATGAGGAACAGCGGCGACGTGTCATCTCCCGCCACACGTGTCGCGCAGCGATTTTTGATAATTGTCAACGACAGAGGAATGCCCCCTCCCTCCCCCCCGCCCCTCGTGTAAGAGCGATTAACTTATATTTGCAAACGTAATGGAAAATTGTCTAGATAAAGAAAAAGAGAAAAAAAAAAACATTTAAGCGACTTTCTAGATAAAGAGCCTTGACATTGGTAGATCGATGTTAATGGATATTAACCTTTCGACTAAGCTAACGAGGACTCTATATAGTATTTTTGAATTAGGTTATATATTTAACACCTAGAGAGCGGTATATTGTAGCCCTTAGGACGAGAGTTTTACCGAACGAAACTAATTGCAT
This sequence comes from Lasius platythorax, assembly GCA_963971435.1. Taxonomy (NCBI): domain Eukaryota; kingdom Metazoa; phylum Arthropoda; class Insecta; order Hymenoptera; family Formicidae; genus Lasius; species Lasius platythorax. Next base: position 10,232,049 of record OZ020539.1, on the reverse strand, counting down.
GTCGATGTATTAAGCTTAATAGCTTTAGTAGATAGTAATCATTGTTGCTATATACGGTAGCCCTTTGCTGGGACTCTCCCTGCGATTCGCCGCGATGGGAGATCATTGAGAGCAGCCCGCGGACATTCTTGTGCGCTGCCCTTTCGTTATTTCTTCATTTCCGCTTTTCATGCTCTCCTTGTGGCTTCTCCCCCCCTTGTCCCTTTATCCGCAAACGAAAGAGAATGCGAGAGAAAGAAAGAAAAAGAGAGAGAGAGAGAGAAGGAACGATTTAATCTCGCGTTAGTAACGCTTAGTGTCTCTAGATAATATTATACACGAACATATTATATACAATGACTTAGATGAAGTAGGGTATTCAAGATGAAACACTAAACGAACAAAGCGGAACGCTTCTTTCGAGCTCTCGCGACGAACTTTACTTAGGAGGCACATGCTCTTCACGGAAAATATTCTATTTCTCACTGGAGACAGAGACCTCGTAGCCGGAAATACCTGCCTTGGAAATGTTCGTGTGCACCTTCGGCCTGAAATCGAAGAGAGAAAAGCGTATCCAAAATATTTCCCGCCCCGCCTGCTCCTCTCACTCTCTCTCTCTCTCTCTCTATCTCTCTCAACATCCTGTACTAGAGTACTCCGATTATCGCGATTTCAGATCACGTAGAAAGATCTCTACTGATTAACTTTAAATACTAATTCGTATAGAAAGAGAGAGAGAGAGAGAGAAAGAGAGAGAGAGAGAGAAAGAGAAAATACCTACATATTACTTACGGCTTGCGAGACAATGTAATTGCACTTTAATCAACGACTTGGAAGTATAACGTATTATAGAAAGTAGCACAGGAGTTCGCTTTTTGTCCGGATCAATATTTAAATAATAGAGATCCGACCTCATCTCCCCCCCTTCCCTCTCATTATCTCTGAGTCGTCATCTCCGTGTTGAAATCGATTCAAGTCGAGCGTGTTTCTTCCCCGCTTGTGTGTAAGCTTTGCGCCTTTTGCGAGATGCTTCTTAGACCCTCGACCCCACTTACACGCGCATAAACACAGACACACATGCACACATATGCATCCGGACAGATGTCGGAATATACAAATATACATACACGTAAATGTCGATGTTCTCAGATAACACGTTTTACCATACTCGAGTAAATATATTCGCATATCTTGAAAGCTACGCTATGGACAACCATGTATATATAGCAAATATATCTCTTATTAACGCGCGCGTAGTTAAAATCGGCTTGCTTAATAAACGGTACTTCATTACCTTTGCTATTCGCTGCATTGACAATTTCTTCCGTATCGGGTGGAGGTTTCTGCCGTCGATTTAAAAGCGATCATAAGACATCGTTCCCTTAGTTCGAAATCAGGCTCGTGTTGTATATGTTCCAGATCCAAAGACGGAATATGTGGAAATTTTTCTGTAACCGTACAATAATTTGTTAGCGAGGAAATAATTAAAGTTAATAAAATATAATAGTAAGACATTTGATTATGCTAAAAGGAAAGAATTTTACATTTATCGGAAACTTTTTTTTATTATAGATTTTATTATAAATATTTCGAATATATAGAGGATGAAGCAGTACTTTAATAGTTAATCCGTTTCTTTTAATCGCCGGTAACAACTACTACTGCTCGATTTGTATTATTGTATTCGAGTGTTCTATCGCGCTGCACTTTCAGCTTTCGTACGCGATTCGTCTCAACTCACTACGGCTTTTCTGACCAGCGGTATCGGCGATCTACAGAGCGGAGGCATGCAATTGCGTCGCGCGGGTTTCGAGTCCGTGCGACAAGACGACGAAGAGCGGAGACGCTCACGTGACTGAGCGTCTCCGCTCAGTCATGTTGCGTCACGCGATTCACGTGCTCGCGCGGCGCGCTCGCGCGCTCATCTGTCATTGAACGAATCAGCTGTGCGTACCACGCTACTATGCGCGTAGTAGCCGCGACCTACATATAACACTTCCCTGATCCCGCGCGCACGGGGGCTTAATTTTACGGATGTCCTTCTTTATTACGACACTTTCTTTCCTGTCAAGCGTTTTCCCCCGAAATTGTGATGTGGGACACACTTTTTGTATTGGCAGTATTAGTTCCCCGGTGCCTTTATCCTCTCGGAAAAAAAGTGTGATTCAATGTTACATTTTATTTTATATCTTACGAAGATGGCTTGATCTCTAATCCCCCTAACCCCGCCGTCACATGCCCCCCTTCCCTTTAAACATAATAACACGGTCGCCCCCCTTGACTACAAGTTTTCGAGAACAAAAGAAAACATAAAAAAAAAAAAAATTAACGGTAAAACAACGCGTGAAGACTAAATTGAAGTAAATCTATCGGGAATCATACACAAGATTAAAGAACAAAAAAAAAGTTAAAAATTACATAAAATATTTAAGGTCATGAATTTATAAAGATATTTACACTTTAAGAATATATATAAAGAGAATCTTCTGTGGCAGCATAATATACGGAAAATTACTAGTTCGACACTTAAACTAACCGTACGTTGGGGACGAGGACGAAGGATTTTCTGGATACGTAGACGCGAGGGTAGTATCCTGACGATCCTTCGGATCACTGCGTCTTCCGACAGTGATGTAACTATTAACATGTAATCCCTTAACGTTATATTTTTCCGGTGGTAGCTCGCGCATTCACGCTAAACGCTTCGTTTCCGATATCGGTATCAGCAAACGAGCAAGAACGCTTAGAAGCGTTTGTAGAACGGCGATCGCCGCGTTTAGCGAAAATAGCGAGAGCTGTACTAGCCGCCGGCAGTTTGTGATATATTTAGTGAAACAAATTAAAAGATGGTTGTTATTCAAATTAAAAAAAAAAGAAGAAAGAGAGGGAGAGAGAGAAAGAGAGAGAAGAGAAGCGCCTAGCGGTTTTACATCACAAACACACACACACACACACACACACACACATATATACACACTCTGAAAGGATTTGGTAGTATAACTGCGCGCGCTGCTGAGAGCAATTTGATTCCGCGTATAACGCTGAAAATAAATTTCATAGGGCATTCCGTGGTAGATTATAAGTGGGAGGCTGCCTTTTTCAAAGTCAGTTTTTGTTATTTCCGCAATTTGAAAAGAATATTTAAGAATGGTTGGTTTGCGAGACGAAGATGACTTAAAAATTGAAGGTGATTTTTTTTTAATAGCGATACGAATCAATCTTTATTGTTATGATGTCTTATAGTAGAAAAAACAGAAATCTGAGAATGAGAGTAAAATCTTTAAGAAATAAATATGTTTATTTAATAAGTATTTCGAGATTTCTTGATTGCGTTCTCCTTTTTTTTAAGGTTTCTCGCGCGCACATATTGAACTGAAGGAACTGAAAAATCTCACTTTAAGTCGGAGTTATCGCTTTTAAGACGACACCTTCAGTTTATCGGCATTTTTCGAGCATGGAACCGTGGAGAAAAGAACAAAACGTTTCTTTGAAAAGGTACTATCGACCTACTAGCTTAACATTGTTTAGTATTATACGACAATTTTATATAGCCAGAGTCATTTCTACTCATTACGACACATAATTTTTTATAACAAACCCAGTAATGCAGATTAATCCACGCACTGTCACCGACCTCCTCTCAGCAGCGTCGAGATTGTGTATAACTAATTGTAAATTTTAGGCGTAAATTACCGCGCGTATAATAAGAAAAAAAAGCGATAAAGTGAGAATGGTGGTAAACTATCGTGAAGGAGAGGAGGAATAAAAAGAAAGAAACACAAAAAAATACTGATAATACACGTAATAACACACACATACACTATATATTGTAATATTATTTTTCGAACATAGTAATGTAATGTAGAATATAATATATATATTATATATTATATATATATATTATCTCGTATCGTAACGATCATTTCGTATAGCGCTAAGTTGAACGAGGTGTGTTTTTGGAGATTTAAGAGAATTAATTAAGGTGGGCCAGAAGCGCGGGCGGGCGTGCAAGAGCGGCGCGAGGTATATATATATATATATACACACACACATATATATAAATATAAATATATATATAATACTGATATTTTTACCAAGTTTTTCGAATATTGGGGGTCCCCTCGATTCCTATATAATGAGAACTTAAATGTACCCTCGCGCCACTGCCGCCACCGCGTCATTTATTAGCAAGCACCCGCCGACCAGTCGTTGAGATTCGAGTCAAAGCTGTGGCATCATGCTCAACTTCGTGCAAATTTGAGAGCAAGCGACACATGTAGATAACGAAATCAATCGCCACACTTACTCCGAAATTACGATTTCTGCGATTCGTTTTTCATGTAGCTAACAAAACTCCATTTTATATTAAAGGGAATAATTGACACTTTCTTAACAAATCAAAGTCTACATTCTAAACTGAAGATACATTACATTGATTTTTTCGTCTGACAATAAAGAATTGCAGTAAAAATGCGAAACTGTATTATCTGTTTGTAGAATAGATTGAAAACAGAAAGAAAAGAATATATTTCTTAAGTATATTTTTATTGCAAATAGAGATATATATTATATTCCGATATATAAACACATTTTGAAATATATATTTCTTTATAATATTTATTTGGCAATTAGATGACTTGAAATCAGATTGGTGTCAGTTGTTTCCATACCGTAATAAAGTAAAATTGAGCAATACTATAATGCAACAGAAAAAATAATAGAAGAAAGGCATTGTTGCAGTTTGATGATCTTGAATGTTTTACGACTGGCCCGCGGAGAATTTTCAATTTATCGCATCGAAGATGGAAACGGCTCGGACGAGATAATTCGACAACGTAATCGAGAGATGAATCGGGGTCGGAATGCGAATCCTTGTCCGATTAGGGCGTTTCACTCCTCGACGCGATGTGTGCGTATTTTAATTTTGCATTGTCCGCGAAAGGACGAAGAATTGAGCAGAGAAAGAGGCGTGTACAGTGGGAATGTGGTTGGTTGCTGTAATACGAGATAAAAAGAGAAAAAAAAGGAAAGTCAAAATCCATTCCCCCGTTCCCTCTCCCGCCCTCCTCTTCCTTCATCTCCTACTTTAAAGACCCATCATTTTTGGGAACTCCTCGAATGTCGGCCCGGAATGGACAACATAAAGCGAAACTGTTTTCCGATGGCGAGAAAATGGACTGTATAAATTTGGCGATGACTGATCCAATACGTAAAGAATGAAAATGTTTTACTAATACAACACGTTGCGTTTTAATATAGTTATCGGACATATTATTGGTTGTCGAGAATATACGCGCGCCGATCGAAATTCAAAACTTATGACGAGTTGCGACTGAGATAGACCTCTTCCTTTCGTTTTGTTTTTATATGCAGTTGTTATTCGATGTTTTGTTGTAAGAATATGCTGGCATGTTGAATCGTGAGTGAGAACCAAGAGTCGCGAAGCTGGACATATCTATTTTTTGCGACGCGCAATCCGCTTATTACGTCGTTTGAGTTTTACGAGCTACTTTTTACGTGACCGCTGCATTAAATACCGCTCGTGACAACCTACTTTGTCCGTCGTTCCCCCGAGCGAATTTGACCTCGCGGTTTTATGGCCTGTTCAGCACAACGAACGAGAGAGAATCTGGAGTATTTCATACAATGCAGAGATAGCCCATCGTAATGCTTGTATGTGTGTTCCATCGCAGCGATATGAGCAGATTGCGCGTTGCTCTTAATAGAGAAGAGAAGTAATTATACGGACTAGAGGAAAATTAACATTGTGATGTTCATTGATCAAATATGTCAAAAGAAGAAGGCCCACTGGTTGAGGCCCGACATTTCTGAGTACACTATAAATAATAAATATTATGTAAAATTTATTGAACTATCTGTGTTTCATTTTACCTTATATTCATCGTATACGAAATGTCTCTTGTTCCTATACTTCTTAATTAGCGATAATGAAGAACACATTAAGAAAAATGATGGTTATTTCTGAGTTGCAAACAATTGAAACTTTAATAGCATTACGTAATTGAACGCAATATAATTTTTAAAATAAAATAAAATGGCTCTTACTAGCCCGTTGAAATTTGAATTTATATAGAGAGCCTTATTTAAATTCTTAAAATAAAATAATTTTTGCAAAAAATGGCACTGATATGTGCATTAAACTTTTTATCAGAGAAAAAATTTTTAAATCAATCGGTAAATATATCTGTATGTGAGATATTTGTATATCTCGTTTCCTCTTTCCTGTCCCAATAAAAAAAAGAAATGTACCTCGTGACAGTGAAAAATTGTGCGACGACCGATAAATATCTCTCTTCACAAAACAAGGCTGCACATTCGTAAATATCGAGAAATTTATATTTGCTGCGATGATACTTCACGCGCGAGAGATATCAGATGTCACACGACGGTTGCGAATTACTTTGGCGAATGCTTAGTTAGCGACTGCTGCTGGTGCACAACAGATGCATGTTGTGCAAGCCGATGTTTGAAATGTACCGCGATCAGCCAATCGCTATATGCTTGAATGTGCGCCGCGAGGTATAATATATTGCGCGCATTCACTGCGGAGTCTGTGTGCAAATGCAACGAGTGATAAAGCCGCGACTGCGCATTGTCGGAAAACGGCTCTCTAGCTCATTTTCGCTACGTGAAAATCCATCGTGAGGTCGGCAGATAGTGATCCAGTATGGACAATAGAAGCGAGATTTTCTCTTCTCTTCTCAGATAAAAATTATTGCACGATAGGAGCGAAAATTACAAGATCATCTCTGATTTTGATCGAGCACGAATCTTTTTTCGAAATAAATAAACAAAATAATATACGAGCAAATAATTTTTTTTTGTGTATGTCGTATCTATGTAAGGTCTTTCAATTTCACAAATTTTTGAGAAACTAAAAGTTTATTTTATTTATTATATTTATTTTATTTCGCGTCTGTTCCATTGACAACGATTTTAAATCAACAAAAATGTCTGACCACATATGTTATCTTTTATCACTGCAAATTTCAAAAGATGCAAAAAATTTCTTTCTAGAACCAATTATCTTCCCTCGAAAAGAGAATTTTATTCGATTCTACTGAAAAATAAATTTCTAACAGAGACCGATACATTTCCATCTATGTCGGTTCTGTAAAAAGTAAATCTGATGCTCCATTTAGCGAAATTAAAATATTGAAGACACGCTATGTCACTTTGAAATCAGCGAGTTCGGCATATATATATATATTAGTGATTCATACAAACTGCAGTTGAGGAAAAGTGAGATCTCATCACAAACGTGTTCTATAAGCGCGCCTCTGAGCGAAGGGGACTTTTACTACAAGGCGGTTGGCAGTTCTGGTTCGTCTGTTTCTACTTGGCCTACTCTCCGTATTCCGTACGGGTTTTCGCAATCACCGCGTGGAATCGCGCGTAAAAACTCGCGTTCGCGATCGATTAGGCTCGACAACGCGGCTAATGAACCTGGATGCAAGGCGCTACAGTCGGCAGCATTTCATGACGGCATCTCGCAATCGTGATCGCGTGATTGACACCGAGGCATCATAGAAAATTGGAGTAATTGTCATCGGAGCGGATGGATCGTAACGAGTGTCATCTACTTGAAAAATGTCACGGTGCTATCGACGAGGACATCATCGCTTGCGAGTGAATGCGACATTGTTGAGGAACGATCGACGAAAGACACAGGAAATCCAACATACTCCCTCGACTTGAGAACTCACGTGCGAGTAAAATCGGTGCGCGAATGCTCACGCTAGCATTCCTTCTGTCAATCGAAGTGAGTGAGACACCTAAACGATTGTCGATGCGGATATTTGCGGATAAATGTGGTTTCTCCTCTCGCGGGGAGACATTAATTTAATCAGGTTTTAATTTGGTGGCCCGTCGTTCTGAACAATCCGGACTGGATTTTAGCGTTCATGATCATAGAACTCCATGATCATAGAATCTAATGTTGCTTCTTTTTTTAATTTATCGTTATGACTAATTAAAACTGAACTAATCGAGCCTGACGATCTCTTGATCGAAATATCGAATATGTGTGTTGAAAAGTTTCATTAAATATAATATTTTTCCCACGAAGAAATGTGATGATCATGTGACTGTTGTAATTATCCATCATAACGTATTGTGAATCGGTAGTTGAAAGTTGTTCTGCAAAAAAGTCTGTTTATTTAAATGCGCGAAAGGATTTGAGAATTATTAACCCCAGGAACGTCTACGCATTGCAAAACAGGTATTACGTTAATTGACATAATAAGTACGTGATAAAAACATATATTTTCATATCTGCATTTATGATATTGCGGATAATTAGATGAAACTTCATGTAGCACGGATATTTTATATAATTGCTATATAAGATAAAATAATTTTTTATTTGAGCGGAATTCATAAGCTTAATTAATCTCATTATTTAATCTCAGTTATTTAATCTCTCTCAAAGAAAGAATTACTGTATTTATAAATTTTGTTATGGGTTCAATTATATGTATATAATACAATTTGAATCTATGACAAATGTATCCGCAAATGTGATAGACATATCGATAGTCGGCTTCGTCTGATCATGCTCGTAGCACGCGGACTGTTTCTACTTCACTTTGTTATGCTGGGATCAAAGATTGCACTGATTTATTCGGTTAATCGATTTTCTATGTAACAAAGTAAAAACCATTATGTTGCTACTATTGAAATAAACTATTATTTCAATATCAACACACATATTACATTAATGCAAATTTACGTTAATAAGTTATATCATAATTGAAATACAATTGCCTTTTTTGTGTTAATTTCTCATGACGCTTACATATAATTATTTTTAATCAATGGCGATGTTGCATATTTTATCATGCAATTTTTAAATGATGATCTTTTCGAAAACAAGTTTATCGGAAGATAATCAGAATTTACACGAAAATGAAAAGAATAGATTCACATATTATTTAATCATGATAATCACATTATCCAAGTGTCCAAAATTATTTTTTGCTTGCGAAAATTTTATATAATTCCACTGTTTAAATCAACATGTAATATTGAGTTTTTAATTTTAATTTTTCTGCAACTCGTATCGTATAATGCGAGTCGCATTTTTTAATAAAAATTAATAAAAATTTATTTAGATGGTATATTTTAATTTTTAAGTCATAATTCTTTTACTTCTATATCATGAAGAATTTGGATAAATATATAAAACAATATTGTACAAAATATTTATTTATAAGTAGGTTATAGATATTTTAAAAACGCAATAAATAATTATGATTTTGATATATATGACTTCATTTTAAAATCTCGCTTTACTTATTTTATATGCTTTTATGATAACACATATCTTACAATATCTTCCATTTCTTACATATCGTCCATTTCTTACAAAATATAAATCAATATACAATATCGCTTATAGAATTCCCACTTGATATCTCTGACCACTAAATATTAATAGAGGATTAGTGTAATTTTTGAATATACCTCTCGCTCTCTAGAATTATGCGCGTTACTTTAAATATAATCATAGAAATGGAGTTCAAATACATCGCACAACGTGTAAAATTAGCATAAACATATCTCAATATGAATATAATCATGTCTCTGCAGAAACAGTAGTAATACCAACACAAGAAGTGTACGTTACACACAGTCCGCCAAGAAGTTTTGCCATTTTAGTGCCAATTAAAGTACACGTTTTGTCTCCATCATGGACGATGATATGGACGATAAAGATGACACGAAGCGGTAAAAGCACATACAAAATTCTTATACAATCATCTGTTAATGCTTATTCCAATAAATAAATGTTTGCCTTTTAGAAAATCACGTAATCTCAGCGAGAAGAAACGCAGAGATCAATTTAACATGCTCGTGAATGAGCTCGGTAGCATGATTAGTGCCAATACACGGAAAATGGACAAATCGACAGTCCTGAAATCGACAATTCTATTTTTAAAGAATCACAATGGTAGGCATAAGATCTTCACAATATTCCATTTATCTCCTTCAATGTTTTTATAATTAAAACTATTTGGAGTTTTATACTAATACTCAACATTGTGTTTGAATAAATGCAGCATTTATCATTTGGATAAACTTTTAAACATGTATTTTTTATTGAAATTAAATTATATATGTAATTGACTATTTTAGAGATAGCAGTTAAATCGAGAGTCCATGAGATCCAAGAAGATTGGAAACCGTCTTTTCTCTCCAACGAGGAATTCACTCACCTTATATTGGAGGTAAAATTGTCTATAATAAACTATTAGTCTGTAAGTAAATCTTATAGTATGTTCAGATATTTACTGCCATATAAATTTTTATACAAATATAGGCATTGGACGGATTTATAATAGTTTTCTCCTCGAATGGACGTATTTATTATGTCTCCGAAAGTGTTACATCTCTGCTTGGATATCTTCCTAACGACTTAGAGAACATGACTATTTATAATATAACATATCAAGAAGACCAGCCACACTTGTATAATGTCTTATTGAATCCTGGAAGCACGCGAGATAGACGCACTGTGAAAAAAGGTACTGTTCATGATTAATGGAGATTATGCAATTTTTAAAAGATTACGCAATTTTTATTACACACAATTTTTTTTGTATTTTGACAGAGGACCAAATATCTTTCACGTGTCACATCAAAAGGGGCGGACTCAATTTTCAAGAAGATTCTGTCTACGAACTTGTACAATTTATCGGATATTTCCGTGAGTAAAAAATCTCAAACATTTTAAATCTATATAGCACATATTTTGTAAATTATATATTTTTATAGTCAAAGTCTTTTTATGAAATAATTTTATATTATTGTAGGGTCTGCTATGGATAACGATGTCGACAATCTATTGCCAAGTCAAAAATTTAGTAACACCAACGCATCAGACAACAAGTATTGTTCTTGATCGTGTACAAAATATATATAAAAGTAAAATCGCATTGAAGCGTAAACTCACGTTTAATTTTGCAGATTAGTATTCGTGGGTACAGGACGTCTTCAAACTCCTCAACTTATCCGGGAATTATCTGTGACGGACAACACGAAGTCAGAATTCACATCCCGCCATAGTCTGGAATGGAAATTTCTCTTTTTAGATCACAGAGCGCCGCCCATCATCGGATACTTGCCTTTTGAAGTGTTAGGCACTTCCGGTTACGATTATTATCATGTGGACGATTTAGACAATGTCGTTACGTGCCATGAATCACGTAAGTATAGAAGAAAAAACGAAAGCACACGCAACGCAGATTATTAATTGCTTTATTAATTTTTAGTGATGCAGAAAGGCGAGGGAACATCTTGCTACTATAGATTCCTCACGAAGGGTCAGCAATGGATTTGGCTGCAGACAAGATTTTACATCACGTACAATCAGTGGAACTCGAAACCTGAATTTATCGTATGCACGCATTACGTGGTCAGTTATGTCGACGTAATGAAGGAATTGCGTGCGGAATCGGAAGATTACGATAAAACGGAAAATCAGGATGTTTTAATACCCATAAAACAAGTAAGATTATAGACGCGATATAATACGCGCGATCATAAAATTTCATAATTATTGCAATATTAATTGTATGATACAAGACAAATACGTATGTATAAAAGTTGCAAGAAACTGAAACATTTAGAGAATACATTTCCGCCAGCTATTGAAATAATAATTTTTTGTATCATATAAATTTTATATTTAAATTATACAAAATTTATGCGGAATAGATATTTAGTAGGATAAATGTGGATTTATATAAAGTAGGATAAGATTTATACATTGTTTCCAGTTTTCCTGACTCTTGTGATTATAATTATTCTTATTGCATTTTACTAGAGGAATATCGCGAACAGAACATTTTCTATATAAAAAGTAAAAAGATGGACGAAATTGAACAATACAATAGAGACACGAAAATAATAGTTGACTTATTTAAAAAATATAATAAGAAAGTGAAAAAAAGAACAGACATTATTACGCGCATAGATTTTTTTTCTCGCACAAATTCTTAGACAAACAGAGTCAAATATAGTGAAAACATCATTTAATTTAATAATAACAATAACAATAATAATAACGTATTAAAATAATAAAGTTTTAAAAAAATATTTTTTTTATAGAAAGAAGGAAAACTTTCTATTTATGTGTATGCAATATTTATAATAATATTATAATTTAATTCGATTTGTTTTATTATATATTCATGTTTGAGACATGTTTCACATTCTTACACATGTGCATAGGTCACAGCATCTTGTCAAACTCCGTTGACGCGATGGTCAAACAAATCATCGAAGACATTAAAGTCGATGACAATTGCTTCCAATCTTCGACATTGCGGTGATTCCAATACACCTTCGATATCCGTCTCGTTACGAAGTTCTCCACATTCACAAATAACGCACGGATCACACTCGAACGCGGCTTCTGCAAGCAGTTCCATAGTGTCAAAGCCGATTACGTCGATGGACAACAGGCAACAACAACAACAACAACAAACGCAACAGCAGCAGCAGCAGCAGCAGCAGCTGGATGTCAATCAGTCATGCACTAATTTTATAGATCCGCAATATGCAACAGTTAATCTGCAGTCAGTCGTCACAGCGGGATTTGCAACGCCTGCTGCCCCTATTCTTTCAACCGTGCCTACCCACGAGGTAAAGAATTAAATAGCTAATTAATAACTTATTAATACGTATTACCTGTATATGCGCATAAAATATATAAGTTTCTATTATAATCGGATTTAAAATGCAATTTTTGCGCTCACGCGCATATTATACTATTTTAATTAATGTTCTATAAACGGAGAGACTTTTTCTGTACATGCACAGTTTTTTAACATCTCTTTAATTTTAATATAATAGAATTTCATGAGTAAATCTAACGATTACATGCGATTTTTACTCACAACATTTTATTTGTATGTGCGAATAGTTTATTATAATAGCAGTATTTTTATTAGTTATTCAAGTTTTTTTATCTTGTTCTATAATCTCTCTATTCTCGATATATTTCAGATGTTACATCAGCAGGGCATAGTGATGACTCCTGCGCAGAATCAAATACAAGACGAATTACAAAGAAAGCACGAAGAGTTACAGCAGTTGATTGTTCATCAGCAGGAGGAATTAAGAAGAGTTTCAGAGCAATTGTTTATAGCTCGATACGGGATTCTGACGCCACTATTAAATGTTCGTATGTCTTTTGAATGAAAAACTTTACGATATCTTCTTTACATATTGCTTTTCAAATGTATATCTACTTTATAAATATTAAAATATTGTCAATTACTTAAATACTACCTTATATACTTAGATACTATCAGATTTTGTCTGTTTATAGAAAGGCATTAAGAATCATCGATCGATATTTGTGTTCCAGGCGAGTATATCATATAATCCGTCGAATCCGTGTCAACAAGCGAATCGATGCAACACCAACAATACTAACGTACAATTGCCCGCATCTAATAGCGTAGGCGTTAATGTACTTCCCATACCGATCACCGTGCCTATAGTGCCTACGGAATTATTTTCGCAGTCCTTGCAAGTGAGTCCATCGTCGAACTCGACGCATGGCAATGTAGGTGCTATAATTCAAACTCAACAGCAGCAACAGCATTCGCAATTGCAACATCAACAGCAGCAGCAGCAGCCGCAAGGACCGCCGCAGCAGGAAGGTAATCCCGATCTCGTGTCTTTCCAAATTTGCCCGCAACAAGCCGAAATGATCTACGGTAACATAGATGCGTCCTCGAATCAGCAGTAGAGATCATCGCAAAATTAAATTCTGTGACATTCCAATTCCGTAATAGACAAGAAACGTCTTCGAATTAATAATTATCTTAAATTCTTCTAACTCTGCTGCATTTATCTGTCCCAATGAAGGAATTATCAGATAATATCTATTATCCATAGTTGCAATTGTTCTTCTATTTATAGAAAAAATGCATTTTCGGAAAACATGTGTGTGTATGTGTGTGTGCATGTGTGTGTGTCACAAATGTATAAAATTATTCTAAAAAAGTTATAGTAGTAACTGTGTTTGTGATATATCGCATACACAGATATTGCCTAAACTGTAATATAATATACTGTAATATAATTTTGACGTTTTAGCGCAATAATGTGCAATTTTTAATATATCGACGTATTTGTGTTCAACCCGACGTATAAAACAGTGCATCAAGTGTGGATTAATGGAACACGAGACTACTTACCGCTCTATGATTGTGTTGTACTTTTATTTTATAACTGTATCTATATATTCTTTTCATTCAATGGAATTTTAGCCATAAAGATAATCTTTCAAATTATAAAACTACAACACGATGTAAAGAAACACTGTACGTGCCACTCTATGTATATTGCATAAAATCAAAACTTATGAGAATTTAAACATTGCAAAATGATCTACGAACGAGATAAAAAATAATAATTTTTACTAACTGTACTTTTACCTATTATAATTCTGATAATTTTTCAAGACTCTATAATCATATCAATCTGCTTCGTATGATTGACGATCCTTGAATCTCATTTATCTGCCGTAAAGAGAATATAATTTATATCTATGTAATGTGAAGAGGAATATTTTAGAAACAGAAAGTTATACTGGGAGGAAACACGATGACAAAACATTTGAAAGTTACTGCGCTATTGTATGTGTATATTGTATAAAATTAATGTTGGTAATTTTCTCGAGAATTGTTCGATTATTTCGATAAAATGTGAAGAGTTTATCATGACAATTCAAAGAGCTCTGATTAAAAATGGGCACATTACATAAATGCATATTTATTGAATTTATTTGTTTGTTCGACAAATGACGATAAACATGACATTGGGAAAAAGGGACCAAACTCTACATTTTTTCCGGAACAGGGTATATTTACAGATTTTGTATATGTATATATAATGGTAAAAAAAGTAATATATATTTTGTTGTACTTACATATGTATATGTATAATATTGTCACTTTCATACACACATATCTAATGTATTGTAATTACAAATGTATGTTAGATTGTTATAACATTTCATAATTGTTATGAAAAAATATGTGATGAAAATAAGACAGAAAACATTCCGACGAGATCGCAGGAAACCGCGATATCGTGAAATGCGTTCAAGTTGATGTGATAATGTTCTTCAAATAATTGCATAAAACATGTAATACAAAATTGATATATAGATTGGCGTAAGTGATTATTAAATTGGAAAAAATAATTGATAATTTTATGTTATATGTGATCGTGAATTGAGAAGTGTATGTATATGTGTATATATATATATATATATATATATATATATATATATATATATATGTATATACATATATATAAAATGTACATCAAATAAGTATTTTCTGAGAAAACCTGAAATGTGTTTATAAATTTTACGTATCTTAATGAATAATAATATCTTTTTTTTTTTCTGTCGACGACTGTATAAATTTGCTACTTTTAATAAAAAAGACAAATTTCTTGTACATATATTTATATAATGTTTATTTAATATACTGAAATTTAAAAAATAGCAAAAAAGTTATTTGATTATCTCCTTTACAAAAATTATTTTGAAAAAATTAATTATTAATTATGCCAGAATGATGATTTTTTTATGCCTGAAAATCATATGAGAATAAAAATCCCGGAGAAGGCTAATATAAATAAAGTTTTAAAAAGTTGTAAAAAATAACAGTTTTCATTGTTTAAAAATATTAATTTAACAAAGACCACAATTTCTTCGTAACATCTCTTTACATACGATAATATTTTAATGATGCAAGTATGAATAAATTATAATATTATATAGAATGCATTAACAGAGCAACATACATCAAATGAAGATAATCCTAATGTTGCAATTTTCTCAAAGCATCCATCAAAATTTGTACTTCTTGATTCACGTTATTTACAAGAGCTTCCACTTGTTGTTTACTGTCGAGAATACTGATACTTTGCGTATAAGCATCGTATCTGACCCCGAATTTTCTCGGTATAGTTTGAGCAAATTTCCTAAAATAAAAAAAAATTAAATGTAAACGCGTCAAATTTTCTTTGGTTAACTATCAACGATTCCATTCGTGTTTATTTCGAATTATTGTGCAACGTGAATTATTATGCTTTCAGCTTGCGACAGATGCATTGCATAGCGCACACAATATGAAAAAAACATGCTGTTCCGTAGCGAGAGATAAGACAATCCGCGACATATGGACTTATTATTCCCGTACTCACGTCATCTTTTCTTTTGCGTCCTCGAAATCTTCGGCAACATAGTATACGGGTTGATATTCCGTTATCGGATATTTTTGCAATGCAGTCTTTGGCGGGTCAAACGGTCGAAGTTCTGGTTTGTCGCTCAAACAATATTCCAATTCTCCAAAAGATGAGAGCAAACCGGCACCATATGCCTTTAATTCACCATTTTGCCGGCACAACCCGTATTCGACGGTAAACCAAAAACACTGCAAGAACAAGTTATGAAAATTGTTTATAAGAATAAAATTCGGTATGTTATTTACCTACTTTCTTCCTTAATTTTTTATAAATAATTATTTTCCTACCGATAAAATAAGTATTAACGCAATTAAAATACTGGATTAGTACTAGAAATTAATTTTCTCACTTTTATAATCCAATCTTATCAATAACATAATTAATGAAACTCGTATAATAACATAGTTAATGAAATTCATACTTTCGCGGCCGTAATATTATATCTTTTCGTGAACTAAAATTGATAAGAGCTACTATATGTATGTTTGTCGTGTTATTATATTATACGGACAAAGTTATAATATAATAAAAAATTAATAAATAAATATGTGATAAACGCTGCTTTGAAATAGCATTATCTCATAGGAAATGAACTGTAATAAGTTAGAATTTTATATATTTTAATATAGATAAAGATATATATCATGATTTGCTACCGTCGCGAGTTTTTCTATGTAATCATCTGGTGCACCAAGCGACGCCAGACCAATAACTTGTGAGAATTGTGCAAAGGATGGATCGGCAAGAAGTGGCACGTGGCCCAAAATCTCGTGGCACACGTCCGGTTCCGGCGTGTAGAGTGGTTTACTGCTGTGCCGTATATATTGCGTACTGTGAAACACCCTGAAGGCCAATCCAGCGAGAAAATCGCGTGAAGACAATAATCCTGCCACTGGACGAAGTGTGAAACCGGTAGAGTCTAAAATATCGATGAAAAGATTGAAGAAAAATATTAATTGCTAAAATATAATTGCGTTAATAGGACTGACTAGTTAACAGCTCGTCTTTCTTATGATACAAGTAGAGAAAAAAAAATTGATTATTCTAACTAATTAAAATTCACGCAAAAAAACTGGCATTGATGTCACTCTAAATCAATCTCAAAAATTGCCTTTTTTTCTGTGTTTTGCATATAGAAAAATATAAGATAAAGAATATTACCTTTCAAGAAGTTAGATATATCTTCGAGTTGGGGTATATTGTCTTCCCGGTAACCGCAATTCTCGATGAGCAGTGGAAAAACATGATTGTGCTCTCTACAAGCATTTTTCGGATAAAGTTTAGTCAAGTTTTTGAAGACCACACCCCACGTAGCTACTTCTTCAGGCGTGTATTCCACTCTTGGAATCGGTTGTCCGCTAAAATATTGCACGGTGTATATCTTTTTAATTAACAAGATACATATTTAAGTATTTTTGTCTAATAATATATAAATATTTTTATAAAATTGTCTGCGTAATTTTTTTTTAATCCGATTTTGATATCGTGGCTTCACACTTACTGCTTGTAATTATAAGCAATATCAGCGAAATACTTTCTTCTTTTTCTGTATACGGGATCAGTGAAACCAGGATGATCGCTATCGAGCTCAGCACCATACGACAAAATCTGATTAGCGAATTTGTCGAGATCACGTATTCTCCTCGGAAACCATGGTACTGTGTTCATATTGTCGTTGTGATTTCTGAGAATGCATTTAAAATTTATGTTTGATTTTATTATCGAACAACGATATAAACATTGAATTAAATATGCACAATACGAATGATGGAAATTTGATTTAATAAATTAGATACATAATAATAAATTGATTATAAAAATAAATTAATTAATAAGAAAATTGTAGGACCGTGCATACTTGGTGCATTATTGCAATCAAAACATAACTTACATCTCAAAGAAGCAAATAGAGAATGGCGATATGTGTGTACACTATAGAATAAACAAATAAGACATTTTTCTGTCACGTCAGTAAATTTGAAAAAAAAACATCAATGTCAAATTATAATAAAATTTTTACATATGTAAGATAAAAACAAATCAAAGCCATATAATTAATAATCAAGACCATCGAATAATTATGATGATGTATAATATTTACCAAAAAATTAATAGCTGTTATAGGATTTAAAAAAATAATAAATAATGACAGTTTATAAGAAGAATACACTCTTTGAAAAATATATAATAATTAAAATATTTAAACAAATCTGAAGAACTCCTACCTAGAAATGATCGAAAAGTAATTGCACTGATCTCGTAAAGATTCAATTGCGGAGGGTATATTACCGCCCGGCGCACATTCCACCATAAATTCATAGCTGTTTGGTTGCCGAAGAGAACTTCTGGATTCAATGTGCAAGAGATTCACTTTGTGTTTCTGAAATAATGTCCTTCATACTTGTATTTCTTCCAATATTTAACAGTTTAACTAATGTGACGTTTTATCTCACTCACGGCGAACAGTTGGAGATATCTTCCCAACGATCCAACTTCATCTTCTTCTGTAGGGGAAAAAATTAGGCAGGTGCTTTTAGCTGAATCTCTGCCCTCTTTGATATAATTTCCGCCATGGATGAGTTTTGGCTAACAAATAATTTAATTAAAAATAATTATGATGCGTTAAACAAAATAATTATCCCTTAAAAAATTTCATTTGCAGAAATATTTCAATAAATCTCAATAGATCAATGTTCAAACATCTCAAAATTTTAAAGTATTTCGGTAAATATAAAAATATAAATTAAAAATATAAATTTAATGCAGGAAGAGAAAAATTTTTTTATTGACACTGTCATATTGCTAACATGTTAGTTAATAAAGATTTTTATGGAAATATGAATAAACATGATAATTTTATACTCAGTGCACTAGTAAAATATTTATTTAGATCTGAAATTAATAATTTATTAATTTATTATTTTTTTATTAATGTCATACAAACATACCGATAATTCTGTAAAATTTATCATTGCACGATTAAGTATTTTCACGTTCTTATGGTTCGAATATTTTCGCGTGCCACCAAAAGTAAAACTGTAAGGTAAACCGACACGTTAAAACTATATGATCAAGGGGTCTTTCAGATCCATATATATGACTGCGAGAACTCCCCTCTTGCTCGAGATGTGACCTGATTGAGCGGCTAAAAAAAAAAATCCCGATATGTCGAATGCTGTAAATTGTTTCCGTATACGCAAACTTTTTTTCATTTGCTTTATTCATGAGCAAAGATATGATTATACATGTATGCGCAGCGAATAAAACTCGAACGGACGATTAAATGTTTTTGTGTAGAAAAAAAACATGAA
This sequence comes from Lasius platythorax, assembly GCA_963971435.1. Classification (NCBI taxonomy): domain Eukaryota; kingdom Metazoa; phylum Arthropoda; class Insecta; order Hymenoptera; family Formicidae; genus Lasius; species Lasius platythorax. Next base: position 10,212,460 of record OZ020539.1, on the reverse strand, counting down.
CTTTAAGTGCTGCAATCCGTGAAGGATTTTGCATCATTTTACATTACGGCGGAGATCAGTTTGAAAGTCAAAGTTGGTTTTTCTGTAATTTATTTGGCATAAAAGAAATTTATTTTTTTCGCGCATTAGTGACATTTATTATAAGCGTCATCCCTTGGATCATCTTGTGCAAAGGGAATCTAAGGGAAAATCATAAAATGTGATATAAACTTCTATCACTCGATTAAATCGTTGTTTACAAACATATGTACTAGTACGCAAGAAACGACTTTCTTTCATCATGTTTGCTATCTATTCAAACATCGATAAATGTATGTTGAGTCAAACTTAAATTGCTGTTATACGTTATACTATTTTCCTTGTATACGGATCATGCGTATTGTATTACGTCCTTACACATATGTATTCCACTTACACATACAGAGAGAGGATGATAAGTTTGCGTATGTAATGTTTGATATAATGTTTTATGATTAGCTCATCATGCTGCAATCATGGTGCAAATCACGATCAGCTAATCTGTGATGAAACTGCAATTTAATACGTAATATATAAATTGTAAATATTATCATATATATATATATATATATATATATATGTATATATAAAACCGCGTTCATTAAAATCGCATCAATTCTATATCAATTCATATTTAAAAATAGTGTGGCTAGCTGAGAAATACAATAATAGATATCACATTGTATTTATCAAGAATATAACTATGCTATACTTAAACTGAATTAAAAATTATAAACTATATTGTAGAATATTATTGTAAGAATAACTGTGTATGTGTGTGTGGTGTGTGCTCATGATAGCTTCTATCTACAATCTTATCTTATATGTATATCTTGTTCTTTTTCTATTCCCAGAGGAAAAATATTCATTCATGGAGGCGAAAAAAATAATCATCTCGAAAATTGCAGGAAGGAGAATTGCAATAATACGTTGTCTCATTTCGCTAATAATAACAATTTTATTGTCCTACCGTGTCCGGAGGTGAGCTGCTAAGAAGTGATTCATCTTCTCCCTTCTTGACGTTCAATGTTTGGTCAAGCTGTCGGCTTATTTGCGCATACATTGTCGTGTGCGAAAATACAAAAGCACGCACAATCGATTGAAATGACTTAATTAACCTCTACACGTCCAACGACGCGGAAGAACTGATGCTGGCTGTTGCGAAGCTATGGTTTTAACAGGTTACTTGAGGAAAGAATATTCTTGTCTTGCGAAAGAATAAAAACAAGTATTGCTACATGCAGAGAAAGCTATTAAATACGCGACAAAGGGTCGAAAAGTTATCGAAATCTAATGCGCGAGATACTGCAATATCTTTCATGAAATTTATAGTCATATATTATTCATGCGTAAGCAAATGTGGCTGCGTCTTACTACAACGCGACAATGTAATTTATCTTCATGTTTTCATTAATCGCATCACATGATATTATATTATATTAGATTATTAATACACATTAATAAAGTTTATAGATAAAATAATTATATGTAAGGTAATTTTGATATATAAATAAACCATTTCCTTTAAATCATAGAAAATAGAAACAAGCATGTTCGTAAACCATTTCAATATACACGAAACATTACTCTAACTCTTTATTTATGTACCAATATAAACTTTTTTATCAATATGAGATGAAAAAAAGAAAGAAAGAGTTAAGTCTATTTCTTCCTTAGTATACGGTTGGATTAGATAGAATGGTATTGGATAGATGGATCTCTGCAAAAAAAGAGATATAATAAACAACATATTATACAAGATTTATAGATATAAGACATCTAAAATTATATAATTTCAAACAAATTAGCCAAAGTTTTTTCATGATTAAATTACTTTTTTATCACAGATGATATTATAATATATTAGCTTTTCTCTTTTTCTTAATGCACTTCTTTGAACGTCACTTTATACTTGCATTATATTTCATGTATTTCTATTTCTTTTATCTTCCCATGCATTGAAAGAAACTTAACATATTGCAGATCGAAGATGTGAATCGACGTTTTTAGTTTTTGAAGACTAAAAACGTTGAAAAGTTTTTCCGAGCATTCTTGTGCAATGTTGTTATCAGCTAAAAATATATCATATATGACGCGTATGACAAAAGACAAATTTAACAAAATAATTATCATTATGCTCTTCTAGAAGGGATATTTTGAATAAAATATTACAATTAATAAACTTACAATTTTTTGAATTAATGTATACATAATTTAAAATACGTTCTGAAAAGAAATGAATATAGAACTTTTATGCAATTAATATCATACGATCTGCAGTGTGTATTAAATGAATGCGGAGCTGTAAGTGATCTCAGTCTAGCAATTGCTATCTTAAGTCATGTGCTGCATTAAGTATATCGTTGTTTCGTCTCTTTTATAGTAGCCAAATAGTTCATTATCTGACCACTGATGATCTGGACGTAAACATCTACAGCACATAAACGATACCAATGTAGAATAAAGTGTGAATTGAGACTTGATCACACAATCTTATCATCCAATGTTTGTGACCCCGTGCTTCGCTCGATCACGACGGCAGGTCGTGTGATAACATATAAACGTATAAATGTGTATAAATGTGTATAAACGTTATTAACATATTCTCCAATAATATATAGTATATACACTGTTGCTTCTGTATATGTGTATATGTGCGCGTCTGTTGTGATTTGATAATGTAAACGATAATGTAACGATCTTTGTACCAAGAGTAAATTGGAAGAAACGCCGATCTCTCTTCTCTCTTAGTAAGAAAGAAGATTCAATGAAGGAAGCACGTCGAATAGTTTCTTTTGCCCGAATATATATGTTATATATGTTATATATGATTTCCTGAAAAAAAACAACAAACAATAAAGTGAGTCGCGACGAAATTTATTTGACAATGTCGTGACACTATCTGACGAGTGAAGTTTTCGACGTTATATTATCGTCCTGATAAAGACCAACTGCAACTTTAGTGAAGTGGTGTTACATATATTTAGAACAATCGATTATTGGGTAAAATAACGCGGCTAGAAAGCCTTTAAAATTTTTTGTTTGATTGTACTACTTTATTTTAAACTATTTCATTATATTTGACTGTATTTTTGCATGATTACACTATTTCACTATTACGTTTTCCTAGGCTTTCGATTTCTATCAAAGTTTTTATTCACGATACGATAAGCATTTTGAAATATATTACGAGAAAAATTAAAAAATATATTTTCGATTTATAAGAAGTTTTAATTAATCTGAAATGCTAATTCGTTCTTGGAAAGAAAATAAGAATAAATTTTAAGAAGAACTTTTTTCATCGGATAATTATTGAGATAATCTAAAACTTGGTAAGTAAGATTGTTCTTATTTCGATTAATATTGTTCTAATATACATTATGTTATATCAAGCAAAATTATAAAACAATGTATAAAATCGATAATAAAATTATCTCCATAATATTGTATATTTCAGTCCCAAAAAAATATCATTATTGTAAAATAATTGTTTCTTTTTTTCAGAAATAGCCGAATGTTGTTCTGTCATCTACACACTTGAAGCTTAATTTAAAAGGATCAGTTATATATCAGTCTTTCATGGATTCGAATTTATCGCTCGGTGCTATTAATCGATTCGCGACTTGTACATCTTTCAATGCATATCTGAGAGGAACGAGATTTGAGAACGATCCTCATAAAAGCAGACGATATTGCAAGTGGAAAGATCGCAGATAATACAGGATAAAGATGGCTTGCTCGCTCGATTTCTTCGCTGGTTGCTTGGGTGGTAAAGTGTATTTTGTGCAAATTGAATTGCGTTGGATAATTTGTCTAAAATTCTGATTATGTCATTTTTACATAATTATCTTGACATAATTTTCTTTATCAACCGCCAAGTTAATTATATTTTCCAAAATTCATTGCTTGCTCGATAAACAGATGTAATCGAATTTATGAAAGTTAATTTTATCTCGATTATTGTTCGCCATTTATAATATACTGGATTCAATGGCATACAGTGGATTAAAAGACAATAACAAAGAAAAATTATTTTATCTCATGACTTGGTTTATCGCGCAAGTTGAAAACAACATATGTCGAAATAACGATTTCTTATTTTATCAAATTTGCGCAAATCAGAAATTTAGCTAATATTCATATCAGCCTTTTTTATGTTATATATCGTTTCATGGATAAAAATATATTTGTTGCTAAATCATAATATAATTTCTTAAATAATGCATCATGCAGATTTTATATATGCATCATATGAAAAATATGATACGTTATAGACGTATATAGAAGCATTTATAAGAAGGTTTTCCGTTTTTACATAACAAGAACTATTTAAAAAATTTTAGGATGTGCCGGTATTGTGGTGGGATATCCTTTGGACACAGTCAAGGTCCACATGCAGACGCAGGACTGTCGCAATCCGAAATATCGGGGCACTTGGGATTGTCTACGCACCATACTCGCAAAAGAATCGGTATTTAAGAAGAGAAAAATTGATTATAGTTAAGAAAATGAGAATCTCAAGTTTTAATCCATTTCTCTTGTTCACGGACAAAATCTATTAATATCGCCATTCACGTGTATCTTTCCACAGGTGAGCGGCCTTTATAGAGGCATGACCTCGCCGATCGCAGGGGTGGCTGTGGTGAACGCCATCGTCTTCGGCGTTTATGGGCATACTCAGCGGCATCTATCCGAACCTGATCGATTGTCAGCACATTTTTTGGCCGGTGCATCCGCCGGACTTGCACAAACTCCCGTCTCGAGTCCAATAGAGTTGGCGAAAACGCGTCTGCAATTGCAATCCCCGTCTCAGGGTGATTCCCGCGGACCGATGCAGTGCTTGAGGAACATCTACAAGCAGGAGGGTTATCGCGGCATTTTCAAGGGTCTGAGTATTACGTTTCTCAGGGAAGGGCCAAGTTACGGCGTGTATTTCGTGACCTACGAGATGCTGACCAAGACGTCCTCGAAACAGCCGATCTCGACGCCTCACATGCTGCTGGCCGGAGGACTCGCTGGCACCGCTTCCTGGGTGATCTCCTATCCAATTGATGTCATCAAGTCACGCATACAGGCGGAAAGTAGCGATCGTTATTCGGGGGCTTTGGATTGTCTCAAGAAGTCCGTACGCGCCGAAGGATACAGCTGCTTATATCGGGGCTTAAATTCGACGATTCTTCGAGCATTTCCGACGAACGCAGCGACTTTTGCTGTGGTCACGTGGACATTCAGATTATTCGGCGAGCAATCGAATGAGGTACCGCAGAGGGAGGAGATCGTGTCGAAGACGTCGACGCAGACGAAAAACCGTACGACGAAAGGATACGAGTCCTTCGTCAGCAAATGGAACGCATTTTTCGATGGTATTTCGAGGAGCAACAACTTCATCACATCGTATTCAGTTGGATCCATCTTGCCAATTAGCGGACTAATGTCGGATAACAACGCCTGTTTGGTTCACAACTGCAGACAATCAGATTGCAAGCACGACGCATTGAAGCACAGGCACATATTCGAGGAGAGAAAAAGAAAATCGCGAAATGACGAAGGAGTCGAGGAAGATGAATACGTCGACGAGAAGAGAGCGGAGTGTGACAATGTCAAGACGACCGTAACCACGTGTACCTGTAATCTGCAGCTTGGTGTCTCAAATCTGGATAATACCTGACGTCGTCACACCAAGCGACGACCAAGTGACTTCAACGATATGTTGATGACAACGAAATGACTCGTGTAAAAAAGAAATTTGTGTACGTAAATTTCTCTTTGACGATTAATTTAATTAATGACGAATGTGTATACATACCTATAAGGGAAATTATTTCATAATTCACACAATTTAAGACAATTTGTGAAATAAATTAATAACTTGATTAATAACAAAAAACTTGTATCAAGCTCACTATGAAGCAGGAACAGAAGGATCTCTCTTTTGTCGAGCAGCAGTCTTTGATTGAACGGCGGACATGTAAGACCACATGTCACAGCCAGACGCGACATTTATTCGCTTTTAAAATCACACAAAATAATTTGTATCTCCTTCTTACAATCCCCTCACCGCTTTCATTCCCCTTCACGGCCTTCTGCATTTCTCCAGTTCACGAATCGGTCTTCAATCCTTCCGTTCACGTGTCAAAATTTTGACACATTCCAAATTCCTGCACATATGAACTCGACACACGACAGCACATTCCAGTCATTGCTAATTACTCTCAGCAACTGATCGGGAGCGGAACTTTATCGCAATCACGATCTCATCCCAAATCGAAAAATTATCAAGTCGCAAATTGTAAGTCAATCTACACCAAGATCGATACGAACTGCTAACCTCCCGCGCAATCACTAAATTCTCAGGAAATAATTATTCTTACTCAGTAAGTGTAAAATAAATTATTAAATATAAGCTAAATACAATTTTAAAAATCCAACAATTTAATATAGACAAATAGCGAAACAGTTCGATATGTATGATTACAATAATAATCTATCGTATGCATACTTAACCAATACAATTCAAAAGTGCTTTATTAGCAATTTGTTAATTATATTTTAGTACATTATTTCATTGTAATAAGAAATTGTTAATCCACACCACATCTTTAACCTTTAATCGTAGATTATTAATGAAGTAATTTTAATGTTATAATTATAAAAGTTCTTTATCGTTATTTGCAATCTTTTGCAATATCGTGGCCTATTATTCTGCTTGAAATTAATACTCACTATTTGTTTTCTTTTCCGTAGATCTATTGAAGAAAAACTGTTTAATTTGATAAAAATATTTTAATGTTGTGATCCATCGTGTTGATATTCGCGGGACTACCAAACATCTCAATTATTCTGATTTTGATATGGATGTAGAACCAAGTACGAGCAACAGAAAAGATGAAAAATGTAATGCAAATAATCAACGTTTAATAGCCGAAAGCGGCGGCCGTTGCATGAGTACACAAGCGATGCAGTCGCTCTATGATTTTCGACAAAATAATTTGCTTTGCGATGCAGTATTGAGATTAGAGGACGGTGGTGTTTTCCCGATTCATCGAGCTATACTTTCAGCATGCAGTACTTATTTCAGGTTTAATTTCACCCGACATATTCTCTTCGGATTTCACATTATGTATTTGTGTACATATGTATATATGGCAATTATCTAAGAAAAAAGTAATTTTGCCTGTCTGCGCAAATATATTAGTTTTATATGTGAAATATATAAATTTATTACAATATGCAAAATTAATGAATATCCCTTATAATAATAATCCGTATCTTATTAAAATAAATAATATATATTATTATATTAATTAAAATAAATATCGGATTAATTTTCGTAACTTTTATTGCCTAATTAATTTTACAGGACATTATTCACAACTACATTGCATTCTCGTGAGAAAACCGATGTCCTTCTACCAGGTGTGACAAGCCCGATGATGAATCTCTTGCTGGAATACGCATATTTGCGATCTATTGATGTGAATCGTGAAAATGTATGCGAATTGTTGACCACGGCGGATTATTTAAGCATTCTGGGTGTACTCGATCTGTGCTGTGACTATCTAAGGGATAATTTGGCGCCGGAAAATTGCATCGGAGTAATGAGATTCGCTCGTCAGCATTTTTGCAAAAAGTTGGAAAATGATGCTTATCGTTTTATTGTAGGACACTTTGTGGAGGTGCGATCAGCATAATAATTTACTTACATATTTTATTCTCCCTCTCTTCGTCCAATTTCATTCTCTTCGATGTACGTCAGGTATCTCAGAGAAGCGAAGAAATTTTACATTTACCTATCGAGGAATTGAGGTCGTTAGTCGGCGCTGATGAACTAAACGTAAAAAGCGAGCAGACGGTTTGGGAGCTGATACTGAGATGGATAAATTACGATCTAGAATCTAGAAAAGATTACATAGTGGACCTAATGAAGAATATTAGACTCGGTCTCTTAGACACGCAGTTTTTTCTGGAAAATGTCAAGGATCATCCTTACGTCGTGGGCAATGACGCGTGTAGACCCATCATCATCGAAACTCTAAAGTTTCTGTACGATTTAGAGATGATCACCCAGAAAGACGGAGAAGTGCCGACACCGGAAATCGCGCGACCTAGAGTTCCACATGAGATTTTATTCGCCATCGGTGGATGGAGCGGCGGCTCGCCGACAAATTATATCGAGACTTATGATACGAGGGCAGATCGATGGATTCCGGTAGTATCAATGATATTTTAATGTACAACTTCTTTAACGCGACAAAAATTAGCGTCTTGTTATGCCATCTGTGTGCATAATAATCGCAAAGTAGACTGTAAAAATCGAGAAAATGCAAAGTGAAAATAAATATACAAATTGTAGAACTATTTGTGTAGTGAATGTATACAAATTATTATTTAATTTTTATTAATCCATTTGTTTCATACAAGAGAAATTGAGCGAAATAGCACTCATGATTCTCTCTAAATCACGCTTTATACTAAAATTGAAATAAACACCATTTTAATAGAGTTTTAGCAATTATTTATGTGCGATCTTGAGTTTTCTAGATCGAGGAAACAGATCCAACCAGTCCACGAGCTTATCATGGACTCGCGGTTATCGGATTCAATATCTACGTTATCGGAGGGTTCGATGGGGTCGATTATTTCAACAGTTGTCGTTGCTTCAACGCGGTGACCAAGGTGTGGCGAGAGGTTGCTCCCATGAACGCTAGAAGGTCGAATATATTTCAGAGGAGCTAGTCACTAGTCCTGCGAAAGATTTGGATGACATTAATCCTATTGTCCATTTATTTATAATGGAGATAATTAAGAAATGAATAGAGAGTACTATGTTTACATATACACTCTCTAAATAATGTTTAAATGCACATTTTCTAATTAATCGCAAAAATTAACTTTACTATATAATAACACTGATGTTAGATGTAGAAAAATATAAAAATATGTGTATGTATGTATAGATATTGTACAAATATAACCGAAGTTCAGTGACTAGCTCCTCTAATATCACTAGCAACGAAAGCTCGCATCAGGATCCCTCCATTTGTCGCAGATGTTACGTTAGTGTGGCAGTTTTGAATGATCTGGTCTACGCGATGGGAGGATATGATGGATATCATCGGCAAAAAACGGCGGAACGTTACGACTACAAGACAAATCAGTGGTCTCTTATTGCACCTATGAACGTGCAAAGATCTGATGCCAGTGCAACTACTTTGAACGGTACCTATTTGATTCTTAAAATAAGCACATTGATACATTTATTTTATTCCGTCTAAAGATATTGACTGCAGCATAATCCAGCTGTATTAAAAATGTAGATATACTTGAGATAGATAAGCATTTTATAAAATAATTTTGTAATGTGACATATATATCAATATGTATAATGTAATGTAATATATATTAATAATTTTTTTGTTATATATATAATATAATAAACATATAAACATGGAGATAGTAATTGAAGCATGCACTAAGAGGAAAAATAAGTATTATAAGAAAGTTATTTACTGAAAAGGAAGGAATGTATATAAAAAAACAAATTTTTTTCTTCAATAATAAATTTCCAAATTTCGGATATGCTTATAAATCTCTGTCATTCCTATTTTTGCAATATAACATTGTATTAGTAAATTTCTTATGCTCTACAGACAAGATATATATTACGGGCGGTTTCGACGGGCACGACTGTCTGAATACAGCCGAAGTATATGATCCAAACACCAACCAGTGGACTATGATAACTGCAATGAGGTCACGCAGGAGCGGCGTGTCGTGCATATCTTATCACGGCTATGTTTATGTTATCGGTATTAAGACATGTACTTATTACGTAAGAAATTCTGTTACGACACCTACAAAACATATGCACAAGTATTTGTGTATACGAGGAAATTCAATTCCAAAACTTAAAGCTGCTTAAAGCTGCTTTAGTATACCTTGTACATATTTAGCTGAATTTGATCAATCACGCACAAATATCAGAATTTAATCACTGTAAAATTTAAAAAAGAATTTTCTTTTCTCGTTATTTTTTATTTTATTGCAATATTACTTAAATGTTGCAAGCAAATTAATTAACAATCTCTGCCTATAAAGGAGGCTTCAACGGAATATCGAGAATGTGTAGCGGGGAAAAATATAAGCCTTCTACGAACACGTGGAGTCATATTCCGGATATGTATAATCCACGTAGCAACTTTGCCATTGAAGTCATTGACGATATGATTTTTGCTATCGGTGGATTTAACGGTGTCACTACGTCCTACCAGGTGGAATGTTACGATGAGAAAACAAATGAATGGTAATTAATCTTTCGTCAGTGTAGAATTAATTTTTCGTCAATCTATTTCACAACTCTGTATAAGAAAGCAATACTCTATAAAGACAATATAAAATATTAAATATTTATGTGCTCTCTGACGCACAATCAAATTTACAAAAAAAGAGGCGTTTGATAACAGGCGTTTGACTTCCATCAGCCACTTTTCTGTGTAAAAATTGTAATAGTTATTCTTAAAATTGTGCGCAAACGCAGGTACGAGGCAACGGACATGAATATATGCAGATCGGCATTATCGGCCTGCGTGATTATGGGTCTTCCAAACGTATACGATTATATACACAAGCACCGTGAGCGACTGATGGAGGAGAAGCGCCAAAAGCTACTGGCTCATGAAGTACGCCGGAGTCAGCATCAACAACAACAGGAGCAGGAACAAATGAGACAAACTTTGCAGATTGGCCAAATTATACCAACACCACCACCTCTACCACGAGCAAGCGAGAACGATAATAATAATAATAATCGCTGGCGTTAAGGCCAATAATTATTATCATTTAAATTGGACAAGCCATGCAACACCTGTCTCATTTAATTCATCTGCAATGCAAATTTCGGATTATCGCGCAACACGGAATGACGATCAGAAGAATAAATTAGAGAATCAATATCATCCAATCAATATCATCTAATCAAATTATCAAAGATAATAGCACAGAGACAGCTATTTATATATATATATTTTTGTCAATTACATTATTCTTGTCTACTTCGAGAAAATAATATTTTCAGACTGCTATTTACTCATCTTTGTTAAGTTAAATCTTTTTTGATACTGCAGATATTTTCTATTGAATCTTTTTGCGATACAATTTTATACATGCTATAATATATAACGTCATCTTGAATAACTGAAGCAGTTTAGAGGACAAGCAGTCATTTTTATCGCAAATATTAATGATATTCCATTGTTACGCATAAATAATGCTAACACAGATTGAAACAGCTGCAACGTACATATCGAAAAGAGCGAAAACATTGAAGGGAAGCAAATGATAAAATAAACCGAAAAATGCAGAAACATAGAGAGAAATATAGCAACATAATCTGATGAGATATGAAACAATTTTGTCATAGAAAATATGACAAATCGTCCATCCAAAAAAGTGTTCACGAATTTCTTAAATCCGACACTGCATGTACCAGCAATGCTCTTTCTACGTGTGTAACAAAAAATAAAATTATAGTAACTCGTACAATATTGTCCTTCATTCATAATACTTATGATCTATCACAGAAGTAAAAGTCTATTGCACAACTTATGTAATTGCTTTGAATTTAAATACCACAGATAGATTAATCCGTAAGAAATATACTAAAATGTTCCTATCTTGTTCTATAAAAATTACGTACGGACATAATTTTATAATTCTGGACATTCATAGATTTAAAACTACGTACGGACATAATTTTAATTCTATGAATGTGTTGTTCTAGTCTGGTTTAAAAAAATTAAAATTTCTACTTATTTTTGTCATGAAAATGTCAACTCTATATTTTTTCACAAATTAATAATCAAATTCAATATTTGCTTTTGCTTCAGGAATTGAATAAATATTGAGTATTTGTTGAATTATCTGTTATGTACTATAATTTGTAATGCACATGATATAAATAATATCGTCGAATAAGATACATGAATCAAACTTTCTTATAGTCAGTGATCAGATACAATTGTGTTCTCTGCGGAATGGAGCCGATGTATCCCAAAGAGGTCGATGTCTTTTGCGACGACCTGTAGGCAAGGAAAATCGGAGTAACATAGGAAGGAAAGTGACAGCAAGTTCTTCCATTCACCAACACGCCATCTGAAATAGAAGCACGTTTCATGTCGGTTCGATTCAGTCTTGCGCGTGACGCTAGAGACGCGTGTTCACAATGTTCTCGAAAGAGTAACTCGTGCTTCGAGAAATATGAATTATGAGTCATGCGAAATGAGAAATGCGCGGCGCATTGAAAACGATGACGCATACTCATTAACGTGACTTGAACGTTCTGTTTAAAAATAAAAAAATTTTATCGAAAGAGAGATTGGGAGATTACATGTGAAGGGAATATTGTTAGTGACCTTCGCCGAGCCGGTTGTCTCGTTTTTGAGTTGGCCAACGTGTACATCATCAAAACGTGTGTATTTGTAAGTGGGGACGTGTACACGCTAAGAGTTATCGTGCGTGTGAGAACTGAGGATCTCTCCGGTCGAGCAGTGCTCCGAAACGCGCCTCTCGACATCACGATGGTGAGCTGAGGTGACACACAGGCAATGGCAAAAATCGCGAGAGGATCTGACCCGGTACCCATGGTTTTCGTGTGCGAGCATTGCACGAACCAGACATTCAAGCAAATTCAAGACTTCGTTAGGTGGGTCCATCTGTCTAACGTCTGTCAGTTACGACGCTTCGTGTTGCTGAAACGACGATATATTTCGTGATTTCTTTTTTTTTTTTTTTCATAATGTATCGACAATTTAAAGTCACGATTCAAAATTGTACAGGCTTGTACTTTCGATGTAATGAATGTCTGATTATACTCCAAAAAACGGACACTCGCGAATCACTTTAATAGTGCTAGAAAAAATGTGTCTACCGTCTTAATTATATTTATTAGTATGACAATGCTATTTTGCAACTTGTTCTAGGCACCTGAGAGATCAACATTGTTCCAGAGAAGGTGGATCCTTTGTATGTCTCTATGGCTACAATGAGGTGTGCACTAGTCTTCCTGTGGAAGGTGTCTCTGATAAGGATTATATAGCACATGCCACTAAACACGCAGTTATGCAACAGCAACGAAAAAGCAACGGCCAGTTATCCGAGATCGGATCGTCGTGGACCGTCTATTCTGCTGCGCAAAATCTACCTGCTGTCCTAAACGATCCGTTCAAAGGGAAGCAGAGTAATTTTCTAACTCGTACCTGGGGAGATGGATTTGTGGAAAAAGTGGACATTCCAAAGAGTCCTTACCTTCCTGAGATCACAATGCAACATTTCGAGACATACTTAAAAAAAATTGCAAGGGTAATCAATACATACACTAAGCATAAAATTTCTTTAATAAATATTATTTTTGATAATTTCCAATATGTTTTAAATCTGTGTGTGAACAATAGAAAATCTATATTTTATGTTTATTCTTTCAGAGATATCGAAAACATTCGCGTATGAACTCGAGCGCAAATAGGCCGGCTACTCCGAATGAATTACTCCAAAATTTTCCGAATCTTAGGAAGGTGAAATCATTGGGTAAGAGTCTTTAATATTTAATGTATTGTACATAGAAGATGTACTCTCAAGAAAAACATTAGTAACAGAGATATATTTTGAAATAATTATAAGAGTAAATTTATAAACTTTAATGCAAAAAATGAGTCAAAATTCTATTTCATACGCGGTGCGTTTATTTTTTTAAGAATAAATATTTCAATAATCAAATAATATTCTATTTTTATTACGAAGAGGGTTATCTAAAATATAGTATAAATATAATATAGTAATAATAAAATAAAATATAGTATAAATATAGTATAATATATTTTTTAAGATTAAAAGAATTACAACATATTTTTCTTTTACTTCAGATCGGCTGCAATTTGATTTAGCTAGTATTCCAAAGATCTTCTTGGTACCGAATTTAGATCTTTCACAAAGGGACAATTTTGACGCTGTATTTCCGTTTGCAAAAGACGGTCTTTTAACCGAGGAATACAATATTGTTTTGCACGTGAAGCAAATGCAAGAAAAGGTAGGATTATGAAAATAGAACAGACTTTGCTACTAATATAACATTCGACTTGTCAGATTATAAAAATAATTATTCCATAAAAATATATATGCACAAAAATTAATTTCCAAGGTTTCAATAATCCGCCGTTGAATTATATAAAATATTCTGTAACAGCTTAGTCACTATCTAGACATTGTGGAAGTCCGAATAGCGGAGCAAGTCGCATCAAAATCTCAAGCCTTTTTCCATGCAATGACATCTCATGACGCGCTTATGGAACAACTCACTCAAACTATTACGGTTCTGAAAGCCCTCAGGAAGAATATTCATCAAGTCGATAAGCATCTAGTCAAAAATTCTCTAGAAATTTTACGGTGAATATATACACAGCATATGAAACATTTATTTCGAAGATGCATTAAACAAGAGTAAGATCTTAAAGAAATATGAAAATTAAATGAAATGGAAATATAAAATAGTAACGCATATTTGTTTTATATATTGCTGCATCCACGCCAAACTGAGAATGCATTTCTCAACTTATTTACATTTCTTATTACTCGACTATTGTTAAGAGTTTATAATTAAGTGTTTATTTTAGATAAGTCTTTTATTAATTCGCAAGTGAATACGATAATCATTCACAGGCGTAACATTCTAACTACTTGTTCAGGATATTCGGATATGACACGGATGCAGCAATAATATATTTAATTGTATCAATGTAAATATTTTGCACAATATTTGTTCTTTTTATTTAGCCTAGAACGTGCTAGATCTAACAGATTATTAGTACAAGAGAAATTAAAACTTATGGCAACCGTGCATCAAAGCCAACCCATGATACAATTACTGCTATCTACGCCAGATTACGTTGCGGCATTAGACCTTATTTCCACGACGCAAGAAATTCTCTTGCAGGAATTGAACGGAATACATAGCTTTAGGTAAATATCCAGAAACTCTGAAGAGATTATTTTTCATTACTTATTACACGTACCGCGTAATTTTCTTGAAGGAATAATTCTTTAAAGAATTATCAAAATCTTACGTACGCAATTGTATATTTTATTTTATTTAGACATTTAAGTTCTCAATTAACTGAAATGGAGAAACTCGTGGACAAGATGCTGTCAACTGAGTTTCAAAGGTACGCGACAGCGGATCTCAATAGACCATTGGGTGGCGAGAATACCGTTCTAGACGGTGTAAGTACTTGCACAACTTTTCGGATCGCATTCTATCCCTAGCTCGTAGCAAACAGACCTTCATACATCTCTTCCCAGTGAGATCATTTGTACGTCCTCAACGAACAGGATAAACTGGTTTCCATCATTTCTGGTCTACTACGTCAAAAACATTTTCAATTTGTGGATACGTACAAAGAGGAAGCTGTGACTACTGTAAGAGCCTTAACGAAACAACGGGTGATAGAGGCTTTGGCAGCGAGCGACTGTTGTAGCGATCAACAAGCGGCAGCTCTCGAAGTCGGGGGTCTCTCTTTGACGGAAAGATTAACTTTGCTCCACAGTACTATACAATCTTTCACATCACTTCTATTACGAGTTAAGGTATATACGATCTGGAAAGGCCGTAACTTGTATACTTCACCTTTGTACACATTATCTTTTACGTTATATTACTTAGAGCATTAACGAAATTTTTTAAATTAATTTCAAACATGAGATTTTGTTTCATTTACTTATGCTGTAGAATATTTAATTATGAAAGTTAAATAATTCCAAATATTACGGTCTCAAAATTGTGACGATTATTTCTCTTAAGTTAAAGAGCGACTAGTGTGTGTATTATATATATAATAAATAATTAAATATTCTTATTAGGCAGTTCATGATGTGATGAAAGACACAGCGGACTTGTCAGCCGGACGTTTATGCGATGGCACGTTTGACGAATCAGTACCTGATCGATTACTGACTCAAGAAGAACATACGCGAGTAATCGACAAGCTCACTGATATGATTACCTCTGTATGTGATTATTGCCACGAGCGAATGGGCAATCTACTTTCGGCGGGGACAAACGAGAAGGATAAACTTCACAACGACAAGATTATTGCTGATATGTCGCAGAATAAATTAGAGGAAAATAAAGAATGTCAAACGTGGAACGATAAGGGTTCTTGGTTGAGCGAAAAAGCAACGACCGCTCAGGTTTGTCAATTGGCCAATATGGTCGAAGAATTTACATACGCTTGCGAGGAACTTTGCGGCAAACAGTGTACTGCGTTACGATCGGCATTTAAGGTAATTATCATTTACGCACACGTCATACATATTATTCGAAACAAAATTGACTTTTAGCGCTATCACAGGTAAACTAACTCTTCCGTCAACGTATGATCCGTGGTCTTTTTTTTTACAGGCACAAGCGAGTAAATTTGTACAACGCTTTCATAATGAACGCAAAACTAAATTGACGCTGCTATTGGAATCGGAAAGGTGGAAACAAGCTGACGTACCGTTAGAATTTCAATCGCTAGTGATATATGTATACGAGAACCAGTGCTTTCCGCTTAAAATATTTACGCGCGAGGATGGCACGAGAAATGAGAGTGTAGAAAATTTTATCATGGTCGGTGATGAGAAATTCGCCGTTGTTGGTACTGCTCTGATGCTTATACAGATGATACACGAGTACTGCAGGTAAAGACAGTGTCTGTTTATAAACTTTGCATAGTATAACACACGATCTCTTCTTAGGACCGGTAGTGAATTGGTCGCCTTATCTGGAACCATAGGAAGACAACTAGCCGAATTATTAAGACATTATAATTCTCGATGTTGTCAATTAATTTTGGGTGCGGGCGCAATGCAAGTCGCAGGCTTAAAAACTATCACAAGTACGATACTCGTATTAGCGGCACGAAGTCTCAAGCTTGTATTATGGTTTATGCCCTTTGTCAAGACGCATTTCCAAGGTAAGTGTCCACATCGTAATACTTATAAAGTATCAAATATTCTTATATTAAATCAAAAGTAGCATTAAATAGATACGCGAATATCTAGCCTCAATACATATTTTAATATACAGCACTCACAGAACAAAATCCTAGTCGAGGATTAATTGGCACGTCCGGTATAAGTGGAGGGGTGGCTTTATTAGATAGCGTTGAAAGGGACATCCGCGCGCATGTACGTGAGATTGAAGGAAAAATTCTCACTATCGTAGACAATTTGCTGGGCGGACAAATATCCAAATGGACAGCAAGACCTCCGGTGCCATCCAAATCTTTCAGAAATATTTCTAGGTAAATGTCACAATATTATGTGTGATTTTTAATATATCCTTCTTCTAAAATGTATATATATCTCATTTGTTTACATAGTTATCTAATGAAACTTCACGAAGCCGTCTCTGGAATTTTGCCTATTGTTGAAGTACAATCTCTTTACCGCACGGTAAATTCATCATTCAAGGAGAAACTTAGGGAGCAACTGGTTAAAATGAATATAGTGAACAATGGTGGCCCGCAGCATGGCGTGGTCACGTCGGAACTCACATTTTATCTCGAAGCTTTGAGAAAATTAAAAGTTCTACCGAGCGAAGAGTTAAATGACGATTGGATGAGTGACATATGGACTAGATAACATGCAGAGCGCGTGATATACTGCATTATAGAAGCAATGAAATATTATAGAAAAAGGTGACTAATCTCTGTGACACACATTCGTCTTCCTTGTATCACTCGTTATATCTGAAATATGAAACATACGGTATCGATGTTCACCGATTGCCCGATAGATTTTATAAAAGAAATATTACTTACTCATCTTGGATTTATGATTCATAACATCATGAGTACTTTAAATAATTAATGCTAAGGACAGCATAATATCATAATACTTATGTGCTGACAAATCGCGATACAGTTTCGTTTGATATAAGGAGAACAACAAACACAATGTTTCTATAAAATAGAACATTTAATATTAAAAAGTGAATTTTTCACACAAATGAGATAATCATAACTTATTTCCTATTAACCCTGACAATATTATTTCTTTTTTAATTAACAACTTACACCGTACACTCATCGTTTTCATATTTAAAATTATAATTTTGTGGTTACACCGGATAATCGTGTCATACGCATCTCTCAAATATTTTTACCGACCATAGTGTTCAAGAAATTGCTATAAAATATATATACAATATATACTATCGTAGATATATATTCATAGAAATTTTATTTTCTAAAATAAATATATACGTGGTCGTGGATGAAAAGATTGCAAAGAGGAACAGTATTTATTTTCTTGCAATTTAAAATTATCCTTTACAGGTATTTCGATGTATTACGAAGTCGTGATAAAACCAACCTACAATAATAACTTGTAATTTTTTTTGTATGATATTATATTTAGTATGCGCACAGCTTATATTTCCAAAAATTAGACATTTTTTAAAAGATATTCCTTCGTAACAAGAGTTTCAAAAATAATTAGATTAAACCGAATTGTATAGCATACAATGTATATAGAAATCAAATTAAAATTTAAAAAAACATTAAATTAAATTAAAATTAAAAAAAATTAAAAACAAGATAAACATGACTGCTTTAATTATTATATATTTATTATGTAAATCGATTGTGCATTGATTACAATCAACACGCTGTGAAAATAAAATTAAAAAATGCGCGCCTAAAAAAGATTATAAAAAAGATGAGTTCTCGTCATCCTAAGTTCTTCAGAAAAAAAACGCTCATATTATTTTATGCTAATATTCTTCATAATTTGTAATATCGCAACTCTTACATAACAAATAATTCATTACAATACTTACATATGAAAGACGATGTATTTGCAATCATAAAAAAATTTCGTCTAATATTCTAAAAAAAACACACTTTCGCATATGTATTGGTTTGAAAAATGTTAAGTCTTATTAAGTCTTAATTGTAATGTGCATTCCATTCCTGACTATCTAGTCTAAAAATTGTACATAATGTACGCAAAGAAGGTACACAAAAAAGTAATCGATTTAATTCATAAACAGATTCATAAATTTAGAGAACTATGCGTTATGATCCAACGCAGATGGATATTGTAAAACTCTGAAAACATTCTTTATCATGGAAAAATCGAAATTAAATGAAAGTAATCAGAGTTGATTACCATAAAAGATATCTCCTCATGGATATTTCTTTACCAAGACTGATGATCTCGTGTTAGATCATCACGCGTACGAATGAAGCGTTACGTAGAAAAGCGATTAAATGTAGATGTAAATTATTATACCTTGTACTCTCTTGCATAATGTATTATGAAGATCAACACATAAAGGATTAATGACACTGCAGTTGAAAGATAGAATAATTTAACACATTATTTATTTAAATATAAACGAATCTTAATGCCTACTAAACTCTGTAAACCAAGACTGGACATTAAGGAATGTCGAATAATATATAGAAATTAATTATTTATCGTTTCTAAACAGCTACATCGAAGACTGTGCTCTATTGCACACTATATATACATTGTATATCAATCATTCATCTGCAATAATATAAATATAAATTTACATCATGCAAGATACAAATGGTACGAATGCTCGCTCACCTGTCTCTATAGTAACGAAAAGTAAAAACATAACCTGAAGAAACAGAACTGTGCGAATACAACTACAATTTATAATATTATTCTTCACTGTTTTAAAAATGTCTACAGAAAATCGGTGATTAATTTATTCTGTATATATTTAATTCGCTCTTTGTATATATAAAAGAAACATGTATTATTATAATATACTATTAAATTAAATGATTATATCAAACCATTAATGTGTGCCGAGAATATCTTCATAAAAATGTTTTTTATCATTTAGTGTATCAATAATTTTGCAATAATAATTTATAAATATGTGATTCGGAAACGAAACCTATACATGAACCTTTATTAAAGATATATAAAACTTAATAAATAAATAATTTACGATACTCCTACTACCTATTATCTACTAGTTATCATAAATTATCTACTTGTATCTATTATTTACTTGTTATCATATATTTTTGACATAGCAGAATTACTTACAGTAAAGTTGACTTTATAGTGAGGAATCGATGCGGGAAACTGCATTACGGCTCGCTATAGAGGAAGAAAACAAACGCAAGACTGATCCTAATGAAACTCACGAACGATCCATTATTATCCTTGGCAGCAAGGGAATTGTAAGTGATAAAATTAGGGGAGTATACTTTGCATTGTGTCGCGACGTACTTTGCATTTTCAGTTGCGTTTCTAGGGTAAAACAACAATGGTGTATCGATTTCTGGAAAAAGACGAAAGACCAAAACCGACTATAGCGATGGATTATTCGTTTGGTCGCAAAACTGTGAAAAGTTTAGTAAGTGATACATATAACAATTACATTTATTTTATCTGTAAAAATATATTTAAAAACAATATGTTCCATTCCTCTTTTACATTGAAAATTCATAAATATATATATATTTTTTTCTCCCTATTTCTCTGTCTTCTCTGGTTACAAACCTTATAAAATAAATTTATTTACATAACAATTATTTAGCACAACTGTTGTAATATATTTATAATTAAAACATAAAAATAATATTTCTATTAATTTTATCAAAACTCTTGTTAATCTATCATTAAAGTATTAAATGTATAAATAGTATGCACTGTGTGTATGTATGTGCGTGTATGCAGGTGAAAAATATAGTGCACGTGTGGGAAGTGGGTCACTTGGCTTCTTCTTTGGTATCCGTCGCAATGACCGGATCTACATTAACACATTCCCCTCATCATACTGTGTTATTGATGATGCTGGATTTATCGCGACCAGAGGAATTATGGATTTCATTTGAAGAAACCCTTTCTATACTACGAAGCGGTTTGAAAATGAGTTATGATTCCGGTACAATTCAAGAATTACGGGAAAAAAGAATAGCAGATAGAAAAAAAGAGTTGGAACGCGGAGTTGATCCGTTCCCGATGCAGATGTGCATCTTAGGTGGGCGATATGATGAATTCAAGGTATTCTCTACATATATATTATATATATATATTTATTTTATTTTAATTCTAGATTCAATATCTGCTAGTTATAGTTTTAGATTTTTATTCTAGAAATCGCATATTTTTTTTATCACAGATAATGACAGACAAAATCGAAAAATGCTACTAATTTCAATTCCAAGATTGCTATAGCACAATTGCTATACAATTAATTAATATTGAAAATTTATGTGTTTTGATTAATTTCAAGAAAGTCTATACATACATAAGTTATCAAAGCTAATTTTTCAATAAATTTTAAATCTCTTCAATGAAATTAGCATACATCTCGTATAGCGTATTTTTGATATTTAAATTAATTTGTTTGAAATTCCTGCATTTTATTCTGTGTTAATCATCGCAATAGGAATTCGACTCGGATAAAAAAGAATTTATTGGCAAGATACTGAGAGCGATAGCTCACCATTTGGGTGCAAGTCTTTATTATTATTCGTCTAAAGATAAATTTCTCGTACGACGACTTAAAGATCTATTATCTCACTACGGATTCGGTTCTTCACCTGTGTAAGTTTTTGATACTTGTAAATGGTATGCGTTTTATAAGCAAATTTTAACGTTTATTGTTCGTTTAAATTTATATCTGTGGTAAATCTCAAAACATTTTGTTGAATAAATCGCAAGGGAGGAAAAGTGTACAGATTACGAGAAGCCGTTAATGATGCCGGCGGGCGCGGATTCCTTCGGACGAATCGATTTGCAATTTCCTCAAACGAGACCATCGGCAATTTTAGACACTATCAAACAGATCTACATATCCCGCATACCGCAAGTATCGCGGAGCGACGAAAGTACTTTGGAGGACCCCAGCAATGACCCTAATTTTAACGAGCCCATTATCGATAGACTGAGAATGCAGCGGGAAGAGGTATACATCTTATCACTCATGTTTGTTTAATAATTAGATTAATATTAGCTCCCTTAAGAGAGATAATTAGAATATTAGCATTAATTTTAAGCATTATACGCGTAAACTAAATAAATTATTTTCTCTCAGGAGATCAGTATACAATTGAATGATATGATGGAAGGTCGTATGCCGAAAATTCCTGTGCCGGATCCGATTTAAAGAGTACATCTATTTTCGCTATGCATCCTCTGTGTTTTTAAAGCGATAAGCAGAAGCGGCTGAAATAATTTACAACATATCTGTCTAGTGTACTCTATAATATGTGCAAAATTAATTTAAAAATCTGTTTTACGCGCAATTATGTATGTGTATAACGAGATAGATTTTTCCGAAAATAATAACGCAGTAAAGTTTTAATTAATTTTTTGCTGTGTAAATCGTTGTTGTTCGCGAGAGAAAAGAAATTTTAAGGTAAAAATATCTAGCTAGCTTAAAATCTGCACCTACGGCAACTTTATAAACGTTTTCTCTTCTAATTCTTTCTCTCTCTGCTCTCATCAAAATTGCATCATTTTCTCCTACAGTCAACGTAAAGATAAGAGAATCAAATAGCCATGGCTAGATTCGCTTCTCGAGAGTAGAGTAAACTGATAAGAGAAGATTTGTAATATCTTTCCTTAAAAAGAGATGGCAAGAGCACATTATATACTTTGTATAATTTTTGATCTCTTTCTCTTTCTTTCTCTTTTTTTATGAAATATATTAGTATATTTGTACCTATATTTATGGTAGAAAAGATAAGGTGGTAACATTTAATTACTAATTATTTTGTAGTATTATATATTTTAAGAGAAAACTGTTTAAAAGAAATCTTGATAAGCTTGAAAAAAAATAGAATCATCTCTGTTAAATGTTGAATTGTACGAACTTTTACTGTTGACTGAAAAATGACCAATTTCTCTCACATCTTTACTTTCATTCTTAAACCATTTTTTTTTTTTTTTCATGCTAAAAGTGTAGCAAAGAAATTGAGAAAATGGATTCTTGACATTTAAACTTCATATTGCTCGAAAGAATTTGTCTACATAAAAATTAACATCTTTGTAAGCTGAAGTCAATTATATTCATGTTTCATTTACGTTCTTCTTTTAAATATTTTCAAGTATCTTTCTCTCTTTCTCTTTCTGATAAAACTAATCAATCTCAATTTTTTTTATATTGTTCTCACGAGATAATTAACACTTTACAACTTAGGGTATTTCAGAAACCGGCTCCGCTCCTGTTTCGCTCGCGTTCTCCTTTCTTTATAGCGCCCTCAAAACCCCACGTCTCTCTTTCTCTTTCACGCACAAGAGGGTGATAGGGGGGGGAGGAGGGGGATCAAATGCTCCCCCGCACCGACGTGACGCTCACCGTTGATAAGAGACGGCGCGCTCGCGTGCACCCATCATGAATGGAGGCGCATGCGTACCCTGCTTCGGTCGCTCCCGATACGCGCAGAGTCCGTAAGCGTTTACGA
Source organism: Lasius platythorax (assembly GCA_963971435.1). NCBI lineage: Eukaryota > Metazoa > Arthropoda > Insecta > Hymenoptera > Formicidae > Lasius > Lasius platythorax. Next base: position 10,188,947 of record OZ020539.1, on the reverse strand, counting down.
AAACGGGGCTCCGCCGACTCGGGGGGGGTCACGCCGCAAAGAGCTCTCTCTCTCGTTCCTCGCCGCCGTTTCCTCAGTGAAAATGCCGCCGCGATAGAGAGCCGCGCGCGTGCCGTGTGCTCTCCTCGGGCTCTCTCGTCGCGCCTTCCTCCCCGTGACACGAGAGATTCACAACAGAATCTTAGATTAGAATAAATTCATTCTTCGCGAGACAAACTCTGTCCCGCTTATCTCGCCCCCGCGATACGAGATTTCGTCTCTTTCTTCGACACTCTGTCTATCTACTCGCTCGGCTCCATTCCCTTCTTCCGCGCATCGCTTTCTCCTTTCCTCTCTTCCTCCGTTTCTCTTCTTTCGCCCTTGTCACTATTGTTCTCCTCCTGTCACACCTTCCTTTCCCTTTCTTAAGCACGCGGTTTGATCGAGTCCGCGAGTGTGTCACGGACCGGATCGCTTTTCGCGCCCGCGGATTTTAGACGCCGCTTCCGGAGAACGGCGCTGTCAGACGCACAGGTGTACGCAGGTGAGTTGCGAGATAAGTAGCAATTCCGATAGATACAGAGAGGGAGAAGGAGAGGGAGTGAGAGAGAGAGAGAGAGAGACGACAGAGCAATATTCGCGATAGCACCGAAGGCATTCGAGAAGGCACCGACAGAAACCAGTCACCAGTCACGGCGAATCTCCGCGATTTCGCGAAAATCGGAGTAGTGATGCTGTGAGTCGTGGCGAACGCACGCGCGTGCGCGCGCGTGTTTTACGTCGCGCGACCCATTTACCTGCGACGTGCATCATCGTCGTCGGGGTTGCATCCTGGCCTCCCCACGGCTGCCCTCCTCGTCGTTATCGATTCCGGTATGAACGCGCCCTCCGTCGACAGGTATCTAACTTCCTGTCTCGTTTCTCTCGCGCGAGTCTTGAATCTCGCGTGCGTGACGAATCAATATATGATCAATGGCATTTACGCGCGCGTGCACGTGAGATTTGCTTACGCCTCGATCACGCGCGAGATTGGTTCTCACTGAGATTATCCGGTCAATTGTACCTTCACGTCCGTCGAACATACCGGCAATCTCTTCTTTTCGCATGTCCTCCTTTTTGATCGAAATGTTAATGGACAAGTTTTTATTATGGTTTTTTCTTACGGCATAAGTTTCTCAGGAAATTTAAGACAATAATTTTTATTTCGAAACGCTGTCAAAAAAATGACAATGCGATTTTCTCTGTCGTTCGTTGCTGCAAGATGATTAAAATAACTTTCATAAGATCAAACTTTCGTAAGACATCATCTTTAATATCTAGAAATATATGAATAAATCTGTGCGTTATATATATCATAGACCTTTTGCAAATTTAGTTTTTTTACAAAAAGTCTAAATCTTATATAATGCCGGTCTGCAAAGGGATTCGACGCTTTATATTATAAAAAAAAACAAGCTTTTGCAAAAAAAAATTGAGTTTACATGAAAAATCTGCAACATATACATTATATGCAGCGTTATATTCTCCTAGTTTTAAATCGTACACTTTATATGTCGCATTAAACTTAAATTTTAATTACGATTATTGATCGTACCGCTCGATTGAGGGAACTCTGGGAACATGTAAGAGAAACTTCTTATAATCTCGAGAATTTTCAATCTTCTCTTTGATTTTTTATAAGAACAGGAAGTTTATTACATTTGTGATGAGTTTATGTGACAAATTTAATAATTGAACCGTGAAAAATACTACTTTTGCGATGCGTACGTTTGTCTGATAATGCAATGCTCTTTGTATTCTCTAATTCGCCGTTTTTTTGCAAACTTCCATTTATTTAATTATAGCAGAACCACGTAAAAAAATTCTCTTCCCTTTCGCGTCTATTTCTCGCGATTGTAGACAGTCCCACTAGTTGCGGTAATTATCATTTCCGGTAATAAGCCGGTTTCGTGACTGTGCACTGTGCGGTACAAAAATGTAACTGTTTCTTGACCGTATATGCGGATGCTTACGTATAAACGTGCCGAGATCACGCAGGATCAAATATCGTATACCTGTTCTCGCTACTATTTCGGTCGCGAGGCAAGGATAATTTTCCATGATCACATAGTCTGTGCTCTTCTATTTTACGATATGCTCGCGATGTGTTTACACTGAACATCTTTATTAAGAATTTCGAACACACCTCGACCGATTTATGTAATTGTTCGAAATTCCACGCATTTCCTAAAAAGGCATACAAGCCAGTTGTAACGGAGGACTTGAAAATGACGGTTCGTATAAGGCAATTGCACTTAATGCACGAGAGAGTCTAAAATTAAATCGCGCATTGATTTTCACTAGGAATGTGTATATACTGTAATGTAAGAATCATATATTGCGCCGCATCAATAACCTGATTTAATTAATTTTAGGATGACGTTTCTTTCCTCTACTTCTTTCATAAATTATATTTCTATATACAAAAGGGAAAATCAAATTTACTAAAATTAGCATCATAAATGATTTTTGGTTTATTCGATTAAATATATAAGTAATTCAATATTTGACTGTAAAGATGGACACATTCATTTTTAATATATTTTAATATACTTTTTATATTTATTATATATCTCCCATCTTGCTTTACATTAATTTTGGCTATCGAATTGCGAATATTTCAATTTTAAAGAAATGTACACTTACTTCCTTTTAAAATTAGATATTTAATTATGCAATTATTTAAAATACTTTACCATAAATTAGATATGTTTTGTTTAAATTAAAACCGTCTCAAAATATAATATAAATTACATTAAAAGAGACGAAACTTAAGAATCACTAGATCGGTAACTATTGGGATACTACTTTAATTGAAAATCACTATTAATTACACATAGTCTCTATTGTGCATCAATACGACAAAATATATTTATAGTTTTGTATAGCTCATAGAGACTGAGGTCATCCTTAATACCGCACTCTCCGCATTGACTGTGTCAGTATGCGATTAACCTTCTCGACTCGATTCCGGTGAAATGAGATTCACGAATTGTCGACTGGAATAATGATCTTATCGTGTAAAACACAGTTTTTAATAGACCGGATTTTGAACATGTCCTTGTACGTTCTTCGCTTGTTACCAGGCTCTGTTGGGGGATAAAGACTTTAAGTCTTAAAACGATGCAATTCTCTTCAACAGATATCTCTTCGCAATCTTCTTTCTTTTTAATTCTCTTTTTTTTATATTTAAATATTAGCTTTTTACTGAGAGCCGAGCGAAACTTTGATCCTGACGACCTTGATCTCGAATGACTCGCCGCGTGTCGCCTGGTATACATGCTTTTAATTCCTTTCTGTAAGCCGCGTCCTGACGTCAGCTTTTTTAAGCTCTGTTTTCCTTCAATCGGAATATCCCAGAACGATTCTTATTTTCACATCTGTATTTTTTCCCGAGAAATTACAATTCACACATATACTATCATTCTTTAGATAAATATATAGATATGCATGCGGATATATTTATTTATCATTATTTACCACAATTTTATTTCTTATGGAATTAATTGAAGCCATGCCTTCCCATGTATTTTGTCTCGATTATCTTTCGCATATATTATGTAAATTCCAAAATTGTCATCTCCAGATACGCGTCGTCCAACGAACCAATCGAAATGAATTTCTCGCTCCTCGATACCGTGTCCTTGTCCTTCTTTCGCGGGCAATGAAAGACCCTGTGATGCCGGCGAATTTGATTTCGCGATGAGGATTATTTCGCCATGACGTCACGTTGTCAGCATATATATCGTCGCGGCGGCGGGAATCGTTTCGGCTCTCTTGTAGACTATCGATCGCAGGTAGAACTGCGCGCCGGTGCGACGATGAGCATGCGACCATGCTCGTGTGAAGCACGACGAAGTCAACAAACGCACGAGATTGCACATAGAAAGCATAGGGGGAAAACGTGTGGATACGTACCTGGCGGGACCAGGCCACCAGGTCGCACGTCAATGCGGTATTTTCCTGGACATCAGCTCTTGAAAAGTACTTCGGTTACCGCTATTAATTTTTTCCATATAATGAATAACATAGTGCGACTTTAACGTGAAAATACATATTTGTGTCTGACCTAAGAGTTTGCGAAAGACGAAGAGAAACGTGATTTTTTTATTGCATTATCTTACGCGTTGCGTGCACGACGATTAATATGCAAAAAGAATAAAGAAAAAAAATTTATCTGGTATCTGTATGAGTGTGTGACGAAAAGATGTAATATAATTTGAATCCTATGATCATAAAATTTCATACTAAAAAGATTTATACGTCATTAATTTTGTAAATATTTAAAAACAATTTTTGAGTGAATTTTAAATTTCTTTCTCCCCTTTTTTCCCTTAAACGTTTGATTTACGTAGCTAGTAAAAAATTTTCTTTTTATCTTAAAAATATATGCTAGTAACAAATTGAAAACATGTATATGAAAAATTTCGATGATTAGATAGAACAATACATATTGCACCGAGCAATTTAGGACATCTTGAAGAGTAATGATGACTTTTTCTGACGTTATTTCCGTGTGACGTATAACATATAGATAATAGCACTATGTAGAGCACCAGTAGCATTGATTTCGCGATTACATGCTATTCTTGCACCTTCCACTTTTCTAGGGCAACTGCATCAACGATAATTGTGCATACTCTTATGCAGTTTTGAATTATGAATCCCATTTTTATAATCGATATGAAACATTTAATATAGATAAAAATATTTCTTAATAAATTTACGTCTAGTGCTTTGCATAATTTAAAAAGATTTATTTCACTTTTACAAACAGCGTTTATATACTTTGAGACAGTTTTATCTGTATAGAACAGATAAGCGATTATAAATTTAAAAAAATATAAACTATCTAGATATAGATTAGGTTTCTTGATTACCTTACTTGACATGATAGGATTTATTGTTATAATGAGATCTACACTTACTGCAACACTTTCATTTGCTTTAATGCGCCTGTTACGTGCCTCTACCAGGAAATGATATATTTGCATGCACCACAAAAATAGAGAGTTTGCACGCCTTCGTCTAAGGTGCAGTCTCGCCGTATCATTAAGCAAGATGTCCTCCCACGCGTTAAGAAAAGGTGCGTGCATTAATTCTCGAGTGGCCCGATGAGGGAAAGGAACTGGTGGCAGCGTTACGAAAGGAAGGTTCTTCGAACCTGACCGAAGATGGTAGCAAGGAAGGGCGTTATCTGCCGCGTTTGCAAGTTAACAGGCGTATTATTCGCGACGTTGTTCTTCGCTCAAGGTTGGCGCTTTATCATATTAGCGTTCGCACACGGTTCTTCTGATTAAACTCTTCGAAACTCTTTTCAGTGGCAAATGATTATGCTATCTCAGAGCGTGAATAATAATTCGGTAATAATAAAAAAATGTCAACAAAGCACAAAAATTTCGAAATATTGTAATGTGGTGTTGACTACATAGCGCGCGCGCGCGCGTTATATAGTGTTAAAATATTATTAATTTAACAAAAAAAAAAGTGTTTTCACAAATCCATTCATTGGTTTATTTACGCGATAATTATTTTTTTCTTTTTCTTTTAGAACCAGGAGAATTGCATGTGAGAGAAGATTTGGTTATTTTAATATTTAAACACGCGGGTTGTTACGTGCATTTTTATATCAAAAAATTATCGAATATTTTATGGAATTGCGGTTTAGACAAAGTTCCTCCCCAAAACAAAGCCCCTGTTTTTTTTATAACGATATCGATTATTGCAACGCGCGCTTCTGCATACGGATTAACAACGCGTCACCGTTCTCAATGCAGTTAAAGGCACGTTCCGGCACGTGGCGACCGGCACAATTATGTTCTATAACGAAGCAAACGTTCGTTACCCCACGAACAATTGGTTCGTTGTCCTAGGCGAGAACCGAAGAGCGTGAAGCGTGCCCTCGAAGGGCTCGGCGTTCCTCTTTCAAAGAAACGGAGCTGTGAAGCACAGAATTAAATTGCAGGATTTAAATCGCCGAAGCTGCTAATCATATTTGTTTGAAACAACATACCTAGATTAGAACCGCCCTTTACATAGTTTTCTATCTGTTCTGTACCAACTCTGTAATATTTCCTTTACATTTATATACTGATAGTTTTGAATTCTATGAACCCAAGAAATACGAATGTGAGGAAACTACAAGAAGTGCATTTTATTTTTCACATATATAAATGTTATCCTTAAACTCTTCACGATTCACTTGCAGCGATTCTTTTATAAACACCGTATTAATATAGAATTGCAAGATTAATTTTTGTATAATTTAATAAGCATGGAGTAAAATAAAAATTTCAATTTTGTTAATATTTTAAATGTTCGTTGTTTATGATATTTAAAATTGTCTATGACAAAATAATTTTCACATGGAATTATTTTAGATAAAATTATTTTAACGACGAAGCTTATAATACTTTTACGTTTGTCAACGGTTGTGTTCACCGATTGTTTCGCATTATCGGTCTGACACTCAATGCACGTGACTTTTATCGGCGAGCTAAAGCGCGAGCAGAATAGAAGTGTCTCGACAGAATGAAAGGAAATTTTTAAATGAAACAGAGCATGATGCCAAGTGATGCTTGGCGTCACTTTGCGATGTTCCGTATGAAATCGCTATATGCTTGGCTGGAGCCCTTCCTTCTAGCATCTCAAGTTTACATTTACTCTCAGGCACTCCCTTTTGCCGGTAATTTAAGTCTAAATATTGTCGGTCGACGATCGAAGACGCTTTGTATTCGATAGTCATTATGAACTTTGGCAACTACCGTCAGTATTGTTATGTGCTCTGTACATGCTAATAGCCGATATTTTTTTAAATCAATTACAACAGTTGAGTAAATAACGACAATCGTCGCAAGACTAAGAAAGTTTGTAATTAATCATTAGATTGCGTTTCCAACAATTGTCGAAAAGCTTAAATACTTCTTTAAATGACTTGTCTAAAAAATATTTTCATACATATTTGTAGTACTTACAATTAGGGAAAATATCTGTGTGTTACGTAATTATAAAATTGATTTCTTCAACGTGGAACATCTTATCGTTTATATCTTATTTATTTATTTCGTTATCGATTCGTTATCTTCGGCAATCTAGGGCAATGTCACGTTTTGCGTCGCTCCCAGACACTGTTTTTAAAAGATGTATTAAGAAAGATGATTGACGGTATATATTATCCTCAGAGAGAAAGCTGAGAAAATATTTAGTTGCGGCTTCAACTATATCAGTTTAATTTACGAGAAGATTGGTATCAGTTATACAATCTTAACGAAGAGGAAGGGAGATATAAAGAGAGAAAGAGAGAAAGAAAGCTTTTCATGTAACATAATTATACTGCGATTTTTTTGCAAATATAATATAATAAACTCTTCCCAGAAGTACGAGTAGATTTCTGTGTTTGAATTAGTTAAATTAAATACGATGAATATTCTGAACTTTCCTTTCGCTCCGAGTTTCCATTGTTGTTAATTGTTTCAACATTTCGTTTGCTCGGCGAAAGAATGCCCGATCAGTAGTTAGTTTTAGCTAAGTTAACAGATTTTTTGCACCGGTCACATCTAAAGTCGGTTATTTATACAGTTTGCAGCACCGATATGATAAATAGAGAGAATGGAATGCAATATAGTACTCTCTGCACCGACTTCCCCTTTTCGAAACATCGTGCATCGAAGCGATAGGTACACTCGGCTGTGTGATAATTTCAGAGCCATGTTGACCACGATGCAACACGATGCGGTATGTATCTCTGTTTACACGTGACATTTATTTACGCGATCGTGCTTCCTATATACATATTATACCGTGTCAAAAGATACTGGTATCCGGCAGCGTGTTAAATTGCAGGTGACACACAATCGGTAGGATCGGCGTTTCAGTGCATCGATTCTCGAAACTCGTTAACTTTTCCAATACATGAAACACTGAAGACGATATAAAGTTGAAACAAATTTTTAACAGACTTAACGAAACTGTAATAATTTTGGCAGAAAATGTTTCCCGATTACTTCTGTAGCTAGATCTGCAAATAGTCGAACGAGTGCTCGACATATGGCATTGTGGTGCACGGTTAGTGCGAGAACGTCACATGCTTTCGACGTGAAACTCTACATGTCGCATTGCGCGTCATGATCAACAATGCTTGTCGCGAATTTTGACCGGCTTCGTTATCGTTTTCACGGGATAGAAGTATACGATACACCCTTTGTCATCCGAGTTTTGCGAAAAATAACGCGGGCTTCTCTACACCAACTCTATACGTCGTTCGTTCACGTGTTTACGTAACGAAGACCGTTCTCACATTGCCTGATCGTAAGAGCGTGACGGTAACCGAGCTACGTGTGGGTGACCGTAGTAATGTCTGCCCCTTTCCCTTTCCTGGATAGCCACGAACATTTCATCAAGTGGTCGATAAATCAATGTCCCATATGGGCTAATATATAGACAAATTGTTAACATTTTTATTGAAATTGCGAATACTTTCCTTCGAAACTATACGGATACGCGCGCGCGCTTGATAATGAGAAGACGTAGCCTTTTCTCGTATTTCAACATATCAGATTCTCTAATGTTGACACAGCTTAACGCTATGCGTTCTGCGAATCGAAATCGAGTTTGAGATTCACTGTACTCTGCGACAAGAAGACAACGAACACATTTCGCAATATAAATTGTATAATTAAAAAATAACGTTCGTGACGTGATGTATTGATCCTAAACACAATGAGTTATGAGAGAAAATTGAGTGAAAATGAAACTAAATGAAAACGAAATGATAAAAACACAGAGAGAGAGAGAGAGAGAGAGAGAGAGAGAGAAATAAGAAAAAAATGTATTTTAAAAATTACTAATATTGTACACACACAGAAATTTATAAAGTGATTCATACTTATTAAATCCTGAGAAAATATACAAAATACGAACCATAAATATGCATACTGAAATTCAAACTAGAAAATTCTTTTGCGAATGAAGCGAACATAAATGCATCGATTCGCGCATTTAGAATGCAATAGAATATTATTTTATATATATCACTCTGAACACACAAACAGACTCGAAAATGGAAACGCGAATTGAGCTTTTCACTTTAATCCGCAATATCGATCTGATAATACGATGAAGTGAGATTTAGACTACCATGGATTTATACACAGAAGCACGTGTATACACATACACACTGCGATCCAATAGATATGCTGTACTTCATAACTCACAGTGCCTGCGAATTTGTGGCACACAGAATGAAATCGAATAAAATCACTGCGATAAAGCGCAATTCTTGTTAAGCATCTTTTATAATGGGAGAAAGAAAATAATTAAATAAATAATTTCAGTCAAATTCGCGATGGTATTCCGTATTGTTTTTTTAAATTCTTACATTTTCTCTTAGAAACATGTGCTCTAATATACTAACTAATACAATAAATTTGAATATTATTAAGAACTCTCCTTATTCTATATATCTGTATTGTGTTCTCTATAATCTATATATCAGAAAGTGTTGTTTGTTTAAATAATTTAAAAAGAGATTTAAAGTAAACGTAATAAATGTACATATATACACCTTTTTTATATACAATATATTTTGCATCTTGTGAATTATTCCGCATCCGTTCCCTCTAAAATGGATATCATTTCACAAATAGCGCAAATGTGTTTTGTGAAGCACTGACCTTGTTGGCTCTCGATTCGCTATTACGCAAATGCACTGTGGCTGTTACACAGTAAAGATGCTCGCCACGAGGCAAAACTGAATATAATGGAGAGACACCTCGCCACCTTCGACTCGAATATCTAAGCAGATCCATTATAACGTATCTCAAGGTCATGTTCGTGCACGAAATCGCGTTATTCAACGAATATATTTATGTTTCGTTACTTTCGTTGAGTACACGCGAGCCGCGGATTATCGCAAAGTTACCTCCCGTTTCCCTTTTTGCAAAATAATCGCGCGATCAATTAATGAATAATCTTTGAATTAATTCGCGTTAGGTGACCCCATTTTCGTGCGCTTTTGAAATTGACGTTTATGTTTATAGTATCAATCAAATAAGATAAAACGATCTCTAGATCGTTATCAATACAAAGATATATTTATTGCTTCTCCTCATTATTAAATATGTTGATTTATATTAAGATATTAAAAAATTTATGTATTATTTAAAAAATATATATATATTTTTTAAATTATTTAAACATAAGTATATACTTTTTATATATTATCTAAATATTATCTATATTATTTAAATATAAGTATAGATATTTTTAATCTCAACGAAAAATATAGTTTACTTTTACTATAATAAAGAAATAGCATTCTATTGTAAGCGATACATTTTCAAAAAATACTTTCTTTTTTCAAATCTTTTTCTTGCCATTTTTCGACGAACTTTTCTTTACACGAAGGTCGAGAAAATCCAATCCAGACTTCCGAGCAAAATTGCGATGGTTGAAACAACAAATGAGGCTTCTGCCATCGTGATATCAAATAGAAACTGGAGAAGCTTTCTCGAGAGAATTCGATCCTATCGTCTTGGTCTATCGGAGAATCATCCTTAAGCAGTTATATGATATATTGATTGTGTATCGGTAGATTCACAGTTGAATTTGCTTATGTTAGGTCCACATTTTCAAAATATGAAAAAAATTATTAGAATTCTAGATGTTGTGTATGTGCACATAGAAATATTGAATTTATCTTTTTATGTTAATAAAAGGAAATATCATCATAATACGCCGTATAAAGTAATTAAGTAATCGATGTTACTATGTGACTGTATTATTGCACACAAAACTCTGTAAACGATCAATCGTAAATAATAATCTCTGTATGCGTTTCACTAACGATGGCCAATTTAAAGATCACTCCGCTTCTTGTTCCAAGTAAAAATAAATTTATATACAAGATAGTGCAAGGAAAAAAAGGATCTCACTCTCCAGGTTTGTCGTACTTAGATAGGACGCAAATAAACTCTATCGTTGATATAAAAAGTATGGTGTTTCTATAAGTATTTATAGCACATCGAATACGTTCCATTTTTATTTTCTTTTCGTTGCATCCTGCTGCGTCACAGCTTTTCACTTTATTAATTTATCTATGGTTATTTATTTATCCGATTCAATCATATAGAAGCAGCGACGAAATAATCTGATTCACGTCCGCATTTATCGTCTGCATTATACAAATCGTGCAAAAAAAAATCGAAAAATGGAACAGGAAAATTATTTCTTTCAAAGAACTTTTAAATAGAAATTCTGTAACGTTTTATGCCATCGCAAACGTAAGTTTGTCCATGAAGATTATAAAGAACGAAGAATTTTTTAAATGTAGTCATTGTCACATAAATGTCAAGGGCACTATAAACTAAACAATGTAGATAAAAAATTATCTTGTCTCTAGCAATATTCTTATTTAATTTAAAGAATTATCGTAAGAGAAGAGAAGAGAGCAAGTTTAAACTAACGAAATCAATTAGACTCTCTTTCAGTAACATATTTATATTAGAAATTATTAGATTTTCTATGATATCTTTCTATATGATATATAATATACAGGAGAATATTAGTTGCGATAAATATGAATTAGAACATATTTTATCACTCTTATCTGCATCTTAAATTTGATAAAATTGATATTATTTTTGATGTAACAACTTTAATATATATGGTTTTGGTATCTCTAAAATTATCCATCTAAAAACTAACAGTCTTTTTCGTGAAACATCATTGATGGCTGCATCGTTGCTATGCAGCTCCTTTTGTTTATCCCAACGCGATAATAATGTATCGTTTCGCGGCCGCTAGAGGACGTCGATCATTAAAACGGTTTCCGTATGTAAAAAACGATCACGAGGTCAATTAAAACCGACTCCCGAGGGCATTTCTCTATAACTTACTTGGCGCGGAGGATACCGTGATCATGAAGGCGGTTCCTCCTGGGCGAGGCCTTGCCATTGCACCTCGGTGAGGCTGACCCTTGCGAATACTCCTAACGTGGGTATGTCGAGCGCACAATTTTTGGTAGTCGGGATCTGCGTACGCGCTGTCCCGGATACGCGAAACCAAAAAATAAAAATAATTTTTCTTTATTTTATTTTTTTTTGTTTACTATAACAATTTTATAATTTTATGTTATTCTCGATATTATTTGCTTAAAAAAATGTCAAACTCGTTTTTCAAAATATGTCAGAGAAAGAGAGATTGTGTACGGTAAAATAAAAAGCTTATCATATTATCTTTTTCATATTTGTACAAAAGTACGACCGACTATTTCAGCATCCAGTATATATCTGGAATTATATTGTAATCAGACGATATTATTTGCTTTTAAAAAATAAAGAAGGAAATAAAGATTCGATACAGTATTATCGTATTGGAAACACAAAGAGCTGCATTTGTGGTTTGAGAGCTAGTTTGTGGTTTCGTATACATAGGTATGTCTCTAGAGAATCAAGATGAATGAAACCGGAGGGAATCTAAAAGTAAAGTTGACATTATATATGTGTATATATATATATATATATATATATATATATATATATATATATATATATACACATTATACATTACGTGTTGTGTTAATATTACTCAGTCATTGTAGATAATTACAGTTGTGTAATAAACCATAATCTATAAAATGCTCAATTTATCTCATTTATTCAATTTAATTTTTTATCAAACTATTGATAATAAATATTTTTATATTCACGTAAATGTTAGTTTTATGTGTTTATTTTTTAATATTTCTAAAGTATTGATGATAGAGAGTTTAATCATTTATTCCCTAAGACCCTAACATAAATTTTGTGGGTAATCTGTTGAGAAAATAATATGGAGTTTTTATGGACAAACACATAAATAACGCGAAACAGTGAAATCATTCTAGGGATGACAATCGACGTGACACATTTCATGCCGACATTTTTCCAACTTTATGACAAAAGATTTATGATAAAATTTCTGATCGGTATAACAATGAGATGAGCAGAAAGCGTGAATGTGTTACAATGAATCATTTGAATTGTGTGTACCGAAATAACCTGCGGTTAGTATTCTTTAAAGATTGAAATAGCATACATATACATATATCGGATATTGGTTTTATCTCTTGATTTTTCAATTCCGCGAGATTTTCGTGCCTACTGAAATTGGAACGTCGGTGACGAATACTTGCTTGTTTGTTTTACTTCACAATTTATCAGCGATGCATTTCGCCTCTGGCTTTCTCGTATCGTTCGTATATATTCGTTAAAAGCGATGTATTACGCCAAAGTATTATTTCCTGTCATTTATATTTATCAACCACACATATAATCACGAAACAAATTTTTAAGCATGCATTTAAAGATGCGCGAATATTTCAAGCTATGTAAATACAACCTTTTCAGTCCTTTAAATCTTGAAAAATTATATTTTTTTATTATAGATCTTAGATATTTTTATGAAAGAGTGCCATTTACATTTCTTGGCGCAAAACGCAGGGAGAGTTGCCAGAAATTTTTAATCGTATATGCCTACACATGCGTATAAATATACATGTATGCACAAATATTTCAAATATTTCGAAATATACGGAGCTCTTTCGAACTCTGACCCTTAGCAAATTATTTTGATGCAATGGATCTATAAAATATATTTATTTATAATATTCTTATTACTTTAAATTTTTAATTTTCTTTCAATATAATAATAATTAATTAGAAATAAATAATAAATTCAGATACAGAACAAGATACAAAAACAATTTATAAAGATACAAAAATTTATAAATAACTCTCTCAGAAGCTTATATATATATTAAAATTGTTACAAATATTTTATTAAATAGTTTAAGTATTTTAAAATAAAATCTAGAATATTTTATACGTGTTATATTACATAAAAATTGTAAATTGAATTATTACTGCAGAGATAAACAAGCAAGTAATTTTTCAAATATAACAAATTATAAATAATAAATTAAATAAATTATAAATCGCTCACCTCATGGTTGCTTCGCCGTTGCGTGACACCTTCCCAGGCTCCTTTCTTCTCTCTTGTTTGCTGCTTCTTCAGAACATTCACACTGATTCACGAAAACACGATTAATTACAATATGATCACGCTCGCACTAATCACTAAAATACAACAATCGTATGGCACTTTATCATATTGCGATAACAGAACAACGCGAATATATGATTCGCTCTCGGCACACGAAAAATCGGTCAAAATTCATGCGCTACTCGTTGCTGCAATGCTATCGCTATTAATGAATAGTATACGCTTTCATTTTAAAACGATTACTATCTTGTATCATAACGTAAATGTGATTAAATATATGAGTTTAAATTGGAAGACAAATATACGCAGAATAAAGTATCCGAAAATATGTCATCGCTTTGCCGCGATGAATTAGCACAATAGATATCAATCGAATAAATCTCGCAAAATACGCGTTTTGACAAATTACGACAATGTACAAACGCCGATTTCACGGTGAGCGATTGACAAATATTAAAATACAAAATTAATAACGGTAATATTAAAATACGGAATTAATAACTGTACTTATTAATTAAAACGCGTTGCGATATCGTTCGATCGGAGTTAATCCATCCTGTACACGTGGATGGTTTGTTAAAACGATCGAAAAATTCAAAAATTATGTTGACAATCTCATTTGGATACCGCGCGATACAATTCGAATCGAGTTAACGATTAATTAAAAAATGTGATGTATTAGAAAATATAAAATTGAGATTCAGTATTGCATGTGGGATACATTTCGCGAACACATAAATCTCACGAAATAAATGTATTATTAATAAATGACCGATATAGTACGGCTTTTTGTTACTTGAATTATTCGAGAATTTGTGTACTATTCCGTGCTCTTTCGATCGAAAAATAGATAAATTATATTTAAATTCGCGAAAAATTCAAAGCGCGATGTAAGATATAATCCAACTCAAGCATTAAAGAAATAATTATTATCCTGAATATATCAAAGTAAAATAATAATTTAAAATTGTAATTCCCTATTTTTGGATTGAAAGAAACGAAGTTATCATATCACCGAATCGAATAATTATATTGGAAATTCCGTGATATATCAACCGCTTATTAAAAATACATTTATTTCTCAAGATTTACGAATATTTAGAACGTATCGCGCGTGCAATATTGAATTTTAATTTCATGTTTTCGAACAAAATGTCATATATTCTAGTCATTAATTCGACTCGAATATCGCACAGCATCAAGATGAGAGGCTGTCATTCTCAAGTTTTTCGATCATTAACAGAGTGTCACGGGAATAGGATAGACTGATTCTGATTGAGCAGCATTGCGTCGCGTTTAATTAATAAATATTGTCGTTATTAATCTCACGTTTTAATATTTATCAACCGCACATCAGAAATTTGACGTTTGTACATCGTTTAATTTGGATCAAAACGTGTATTTTGTAAAATTTATTTGATTGAAATCTGTCGTGCGATTAGTTGACAAACTATATTTTATATATATGTTAAATTGCCTTAAAATGCAAACGTATAATACTCATTAGCAATAGAAATAGCTGTTGCAAATAATGCGTAAAATTTTCCGCATAATTATTCAGTGTCTGGCGGATCATAACTTCATGCAAAGCGTAATTTTCGCGTTGTTCTGTTGTCGCAATATACATATAATAAAGTGCACGTCGCGTGAGATCGGGAGTGCCATGTAAAGTGCAGCGCGTTTATCTTGTTGATTAGTGCGCTCGTAATTAATGTGTTTTCGCGAATGAGTGTCATGTGAGTGCTATGAAGAAGCAGTAAAGGATGAACAAGAGAGAAGAAGCAGATCCGGGGAAGCATCGGATATCAACGAAGCAACCGTGAGGTAAGCAATTCATAATTTATTTATTATTTATTTTTTTTACGAAATTAATTGCTTATATATTTTTATGGTAGTGATTTATGTTACATCTTCGCGTAATATAGTGCGTATAAAATATTTGATAAATATCTTCAGTATAAAGGTCATAAATTTTTTTTAAAACTCACATATTTTGTTGCATTTTGAGACGTAAAAACTGAATCTGTTCGAAAAAATTATCGTCTTATTTTTTAAATAATCGTGAACGCAGTGATATACATATTGCTATAAAATCTAAAGCAGAAAATAATGTATGTCTAAAGCAAAGAATCTCTATTCAAAAAAAGATGGTCTACACCAAGGTC
Organism: Lasius platythorax; assembly: GCA_963971435.1. Lineage (NCBI taxonomy): Eukaryota > Metazoa > Arthropoda > Insecta > Hymenoptera > Formicidae > Lasius > Lasius platythorax. Next base: position 10,172,724 of record OZ020539.1, on the reverse strand, counting down.
TACACATTGAATATTTATCTATTTAACAATATTTAAAGTTGCACGAATTTACAAGACGGAATTATCGTATTATTGGCGCGATACACTGTATTCTGGATAATACGACATTTTACCCGATACTCTTCTCGGCACTCTCGATACTACACGCTTACTTGCAGGCGATATTTATTCTCAATAATTTAATTTCTTGGTAATTTTATTAATACTTACTTTAATTATGCCTGGAGCTACAATCGCGCGGGAATTCACTTGTGGCGGAACTGCCTCATATTCGCATCGGCGCGATATATTATATTGCGATATGTATGTAACACTTATACGATAGTCGCCCGATACTTTTCTCGACACTCCCGATACTACAGTTATTTATTTATATACACTGCTTATTTGCAGACAATATTCATTCTCAGTAACCTTAAAGCGTAACTCAAATATAATGAAACATGTGTGATTCTTATGACCGTAATATTGTATCGTTATATAATTTTGGCTTTAGCGATTATAGGATTAATTACGATAATGGACTGATTTTGTTTTTTTGACACTCACTGTGCTCGATCATGTAATTATATCTACATCACAAGTATCTCGACGCCGACATTAATCGCGTGACGCGCACAGTAGAGTGTGAACACAGCTCACTTCCGGTTCCGATTATAGGCACGTTCCACTTGACGTTTGCAACCCTCGTGGTATCATTTCATCCTTGTTGTTCACATCGAGAGTTAAACAAATACAGATACTTGCGAGCGTTGCGAACAGCAAGTGGAACGCACACAAAAGCGTGCGATCCAATTCCGTAATTCCGAGTTCGTACTACGCAAATCAAATATGACTATCGTGACGTAATATCGGAATCTCGGAATCGGACCAGTCCTCGGAATCGGAGCTTGATATGTTCAGTAATCTCCATAATTCTTGCGTCTATAGTTATATAGTTCTATGTGTTATATGCGTATACAGTTCTGTGTGTGACATCGAGATGCTTGTGGTGCAGATACAATCGCGATTGAGCATCGTGAGTACCGAAAAAATAGAATCAGTATATTGCCATAATTAATATTGTGATCATTACATAATTATAATTATGGTACATAGGATAAGAATACTCAGAAAATTGTCTCATCACACATTTGAATTATTATTTTAAGTTAGAGAGAATAAATATCATCTGTATGTTTATAATATATACATATATATATATATATATATATATATATATATATATATATATATATATATATATATAATATTTCAACAATGCGTAAGATTTATAATTATTTAAATTATTTATATACATATAATTAGATTTTTAAAGTTTAAAATACTTTATAAAAACTTATATATGCAAAAAGATTTTTTTGGATATTATGTAATTTTTGTATTAAATACCTATTGTATTTAAAAAATGAGTGAAAAGTTTTCATTTCCATACAATAATTTTTTTTTGAGATATCAATGATTTTAAAATTACTTTAATTTGAATATATTTGTATTTTACAGATCAACGTTGTGCATAACAACTCTGCTGTTGCGCATCGTACTGGTGAGTCCTTAATTTTTTTTTATTTCCATCTCGTGATAATAAATCTATAATATCAGATATATATTCAGTAAGAAAAAATAAATTATTATTTTTAAATGTCTGTATCTTTATATAAATTATTTTAATATCTGAGTTTATTATTTATTTCTGTTTTCTAATTATTATTGTATTTAAAAAATAGAATTTAAATAAATAAGAATGTATTTCACAGATTCGTTACCTCGAAATAATTTGTCAAGAGTCAGGATCCGGATGGATCTCGTATATATTCCACAATATTCTTGCGCACATGTGTATGTATATGATTAAAAATTTCTGACGATCGTTCCTGCGTTTTGTGTCACAAAGTGCAAATATTGAGGCACTCTTTGAAGCATTAGAATCAACACAGACCTACAACAGAAAAATATAATTTATTAAGAATCAGAATTCGGAAGGGCTTCCTATTTATCTAGAAATACTCGCGCGTGTTTAAATGTATGCTTAAAAAGTGATCTTTCTTGCGTTTTATGCAAGAATATTTGCTAAAGAATTTTATTTTGCATTTATCAAGAAAGTTTCCTCTTATTAAAATATATATTTATATATTTGTTTTCTTTTATTTTTTACTTTGAATTTTGTTTAAAGAAATTGATTGGCTGAACTTGAATTATTATTAAAGATAACATACAAATACAAAGAATATTTTTATATAAAATCAAGAGTAAAAGAAGTAATAAAAAAACTATACTTCTAATTTGAAAACAATCATGTGTATCAGGTTTTACAACTTTAACGTGAACCCAGCAATTAGCACTTGTATCTATTGGATCTATTTTCTTCTTACACTTGCCGACCAATTCGCTGTAACGCGGTACGTATTGATTTTCGGAGCGGGTGGATGCTGTGAGATCTTCGAGGAGGGAGAACGTAGTAGGGCAACTCCTACCTATATGATACTTTTTTTTCTACCGTTTTCTCATCTTACCACGTGTAAACGTCTATATGATGCAGTGCATAAAAAAAGAATATATATATATGCTTTTTGAAATATTGTAAAAGTTATTACAATTGTCAATTATATTTGGAATACACAAAACATCGATTCTAATTGCGAATATGCTAAGACTATAAATTATGGCCTTTGAATGGCTATGCTATAAATAGAAATTCAGTTGTTATTCGAGAAACGATTTGCTTCTCTCGGAGCAAGTCATTAATCTCCTTGTTCGCGACGGTTCTCTAACGCCAATTTCACTCGTATATACTATATGTAATGAATAATTTCTATTTAATAAGAATGTTGCACGAAAAAATCGTTAAAATAATTTTACAACACACGCACATCGAAATAATACAATTTACAATACGAAGAACTAAAAATTTATTATACTTTTTATTTTATGATCTATTTTTATGTAACTAAATGGGTTAATAGATCGTTCGCATGGAGCGAGCGTGTAAACTGTTATGTTTTTTATCAGCTTTACGTTGGCTCCACAATCATATCTTGTGGTTTGCATGAATTTTTGCGGTTTTATCCTCGTTCACGACAGTTCCTGGTAATACTGTAAAACCGTCGTACATGCACGGAATATGTGAGATACTTTGTTTTAATATTCATCGTGCACATGCGCATAAACTAAAAAAAATAAAATAAAATATTTCATAGCAATCTATAATCACGATTTTATTATTTGTGCATTTAATTATGAAGTAAACATAATTAATTGTGAATAAAATCTGAGAAAATAATTACAAATTTCTTCAAGCTATACATGCGTGAATTACGAATAATATCAATATAAATTTAATTTTATTCGAAAGTGACATATTATTTCACTTTTTAAAGATTAAAAATTGTTTATTTAATTTTTTGAAATACAATTATATTTTAAGATGATACTACATCTATTTGTTTATTTAGAATCAATTTATCACTCATACAAGTTTTAATAACAGAATTCCGTCGTAATAGGAAAAATATCGATTGTGAGATAATATAATCCAAAAATATTTTCATTTTTTTATCGATCTCCATTTGAATGCACAATAATATTTTTACGTCAAAAACGTAATAGGTATTCATAATTTTATTTTGAGAAAAAAGTTGCGCAAGCAAACTCGTAAAAAAAACGATACTGCATGTAACGTTCTCGTGCCTGCGTCATCAGTGATTTTCTTATATGATTTATTCTCTACATATGTATCTTCTTTCACACACACACACACACACACACACACACACATACACACACACACACACACACAAAATCGCGTTGGATACATTTTATTATAAACTCAAGAAATTTAAAACATCTCTAGAAAGAAATTTCTTAGAATGATACAATTCTCTTCCTGATACGATTTTTTTGTCAAAAAAAGTGGAATTTTTAGTTTCAAGTTATTTTAAGAATGGAATCTTTTTGGTTAAGTTATGTTATTCCAAAATTATTGTTTAGTTTTTGTTATATATAGTTATTATTTTATGAGAAAAGTTATTCTGGAAATATTTTGCACGTTTATTTGTCTTTGCTGCAGTATCTTTCTCGATTTTATATCAAATTTTTGTTATTGTTACTTGAATAATAGACAATATAAAACTCAGGTAAAATTCGCAGCAATAAAAATAAGGAATTTGATGTAAAACACAGCCATATGATTTATCGGTTTGTCAACTGAAGAAAGAAGGATGCTGATAAGTCTGACCAAAGGATTTTCAAGTGCATTTCGTCTAAAAGATGGCATTTTTTTCGTAATTACAAAACATTTCTTTAATAGTTATTAACCATTTTTAAGGAAATGAATGCAGCAATCCGGAAAGACATTAGTCTAAGCAAAAATAAAGATATTTTTATTCACATTACTTATTTAGTTTTGTTTTTTTCAGTTTTTTATCTACAATAAATTTTTAACAAGTCTATCTTCAATCAAAATAAATTTTTGGTATTATTATTAACACAGATATCTACAGCTTTTCAAGTAAATTATAATACTTCTGTATTAGATGAAAAAAGTGTTAAAGTTTCATTCAATTAAAAGGAATAATTAAGAGAGAGAGAGAGAGAAAGAGAGAGAGAGAGAGCGAAAGAGAGAGTTAGAAATATTTCTTTCATGAAATGTTACAATATCTAAATAAAGAGGAAAACGCGAAAAAAGCTTTATTTGCTCTCAAATAAAGAATATTTTTTTGAAAAATGATGGATTTGTAATATCTGTTTATTATGAAAGCGTTATAAGCACAGACAAGGTACGCCGTTAGGCGCAATCATTCGTTCTATATACGCGTAGATAGGTTTGATCTCACAGGCGTTGTCAATAATAAAGATACGACTCGAACAAAAGATTGATAAACTTTATTCATGCAGCTTGCTTTACATTATCAGTTCTTGCGGCAAGTTTATTGACAAAGCGCTTTGTACCGAGTGGATCGCGATCACTTTGTTATGTTGTTTTATAAGAATTTCAAACTGTTTATTCATATAATTGAAAAAACATATTGCAAATGCGAAATTTAAAAGAAATTTTAATGAATAAAAGAAATATATTAATTTTATTTAAAAAATGAGCGGATACGTTTTAATGCTCGACCATTCTATTTTTAATTCTAGATATATGCAATGAAAAATATGCAAATTTATACATGAGAAAAAAGAACTTTGTTCTCGCAGACTGCTAAAATGATCACTATTATCACATATTTTGTTGAAAATGATTAAACTTTTCTATTACAAACAATTTTTCGAATCACTACTATAATAATATTACAAAAAGCCTGTTCATTAATAAAACAGAAAAATTTTGTCGAATAAATTTATTCAGTACATCAGTTTATTGCTTAATGCAAACGTAAATGACAACAGATGAAATACATTACCATAATCATTTTTTTCTATGAGCATTATCTTAGTAGCATTATCGATTATTAGATGGCTCATATACGCGCAATATGTGCACATTATAAGAAAAAAATCTATAGCGCAGCATATATAAAACCCAAACATTAATCTGTGATATCTACTAATCAATCGACATAAAAAAAGACTTTCTCATTTATCTATAACATTAGTAATTGAACTCACGTAAATTATATCTGTTTCAATCCTTGCTGCTTTCATGTAATCATAATTATTTGTTAGTAAAATTAATTAACACAAATATCAATGATTACGATTATAAAAAACATTTAATAACATTTTTTTAAATAACAGAATATTTGCTAAGATAACAAACTTTGTTTCTCCGCTGTGATTATACGTACTTGCTAATTGTAAATTAACATACAATTGTTGCACACGGCTTCGTGATACTTTTCAATTTCAAGATTATTTTTATTTTTTTGACGATATCTCGCGCTTTCTTGCAGTCACTGATTATGCAAATGCGTCATGAGGATGCATTCGCATTATATATCACTTTTTCTGTTTTTTTTTGTACATACGCTGTGAGTAATATTATTATAATTAATACGATTACTCAGTTAGCGATGAGTAATCATGAGTAGTGCTGGGAGTAGTGATCTCTGATTCACCTGATCCAACACGTGATCGCCATCGTTCGTTCGTGATACCTTTCACTAATACAAAATGACAGAACCGTTGTTAAACAAAAAAAGAACTCGTTGTTTGACAAAGAATAAATTTCGGCGAAACAATACGAGATGATATTTTCTAATTAACGTGGACATGGTTAACGTAAGCACATATAACGCCTCTTTCACTGTCTGATTATTGTGTAGCCTCCTGTAACGAAAACAATGTGAGCGTTGTAGTTCAATGGTGACATTGATCAGTTCTTCGTCGCTTCTCTCATAATCGATGTCAACGACGATTTTATATGTCGCGCCCATCAGACCGATTTTGTCATGTATATTATGTTTAAGCCCACATGGGATATTTTTCATTCTTAGATTTTTTTCTCATTTATTCTCTCATTTATATCATCTTCTTCAGTCTTTTTTTATTCCATCAAACTCTCCCATTTTCTCACTTTAGGCTGCTCACTTTCTCATGGTTATGTATATGCCATTTGCATTTATTGATTACATCTAAGGCAACTCCATTTCTTAAATTGATTATTCTTATTACCTTTCACAATTGAACAAATTTTTATATGTCTTTTTATATTTCTTTGACTTAATACTCTATTATAAAATCTATGAATACTAATAAGACATATAATAAAATTACTTATGAAATTTTTTGTTAGATTTATACATTACAATTTTATATTTATTCCTATTAATTCCTTAAATCTACCTTTTATTTAAAAGATAAATATAGTTATGACAATATTTTATTAATGTTATTATTTATTTACTTTTACATTTTTTAAGATATGTGCATAATTATAGCGCTTTGCATAGTGTGAAAAGAAGAATCTTATACATTCATAGCAGTAATATGTATCTATAGTAATATACATATAATAGTAATATAGAGTAAGCGGTCATATTAATCGATGAATAATTTATGCCAATATTTGTATAATGCTTTGAATACAGTTTCCCGTGTCGGCGACAAGTCCACAAAAATGTTCTAAGTTAAATTCATGAGTCAGCTTTTCATAACATTCTATCGTATCCGGAAGAAGACCGATCAAGTTGAAGGGATAAATCGTAAGGACCTCAGATATCGCAGCGCTAATTAGTTCATTGATATTTAGCCCAGCTAAGTTCTTCGTGGGCTGAAAAAGTGAATATATTAAGTATATTAGAGATTTTTCAAAAAATTTTTCTAACGATTATAGTTCCATCAATTGCAGAAAATTTGTAACTTCTTGAAATATCTAAGTACATGTAAATATTTTTGATTACACAGTTAAATAGTTTGAAAATTTTGCATTATTATAAAAGACTTTAGAATTTAAAATAAATGAGAATAAAAATTAATTTTAAAATATTTACGTTCGTTACGTTAAGGCACGAAGCTACGTTGAGAGGATTCTGTAAGCATTGTAACGTATTATGCACATCTTCCGTCAGACTTCTCTGCACGTTACTTGCTAGATCGGTCAATTTTTTTATGTTTGCATTGGCCGAAAGCGTTTCATTTCTTTCCTTTAAGCAGGAATTAAGAGCCGATGATAATTGAATGACAGTCTCACGTCCCTCGTTATAGAGTTTAGTGCATGAAGCGTTGGCGTTCTGAACTCTTTTTAGGAATCCTTTTAAAATATCCTCGAACTGCTAAGAAATATTTTTAAAGAAATTAATATCTTACATTTTTTAAAGTGCCACTATATCAGAGAGAATCATTTCCATAAAATTTAATTCTTCTTAGATACAATGAGACGGATAACGAGAGGAAAAGGAAGAAGAAAAATTAAAAGAGCGTTATGTTTCGAAATAAATAAATCAAAATATGCATAAAATAAATGTTTAGAATTCTATGTAAAGTATCAGTGATTGAATAAACTTGATAATTTTTTTTTTAGAAAGAAATGAAAATTTATTCTATTAATTTTATTAAATTATTATAAACTGCGATATTATGAGCTTACGAAATTCGCGGAGAACACACACACACACACAGTAATAATATTCTTTATATTAATTTATCGTGATATTATGCAATATCAATATCGATGCATCGCTAAACTTTTTCGTATTATTTTTGTATTATACTTTTGCTGTTTCTAACAAGAAATTTGCATTCAACGCGTAGATTAAACATAAAAATACTTTTGAAAAATATAATCCGATACAATGTTGAATAAAAAAATTATGAGTTCTACTTCCGCGAATATAATATAGAAAAACTGAATATAATATTTAAAAAATATAATGTTTCTTTATATTGACAATTGTTTGACAATTACTAATTATTCTTTAGCAGATATGAAGTAATTCAATCTGAAATACAACTTAACGATACAATTGGATATATTTGCGCTTTACGTTTCGATAGTTAAATTTATGTTAAAATTCACGTTTACCTTTGATGCATCATTTAGAAGATTTGGGATGTTATTATTCTCTATTGGAGAAATAGTTGAAGGTTCTTTTGGTATAATATCCGGTATAATATGCGGTATAATATCCGGTATAATATGCGGTATGGGAGGTAACAGATTAAGACCTTTTACTTTTTGGAAGTTGAGCTGAAATTAAGCAAATAAATATATTAGTATAAAATGTGGCGGATATATGTACATACATGTAAATATTTTCAATAAGGGAACTATTATCATTTTTAATGTACATAAATTATAATATATAGCAATCAAGAAATAATATCAATCAAAATATCTCTATCTATAATTTTTGCTGTAAAGATATGTTCAATTTTATTTTATTTGCTTTCCAATTTTTATGATGCAAACAATTATTTTAGATTTAAGAATCATAATACTTACGGAAACAGCTACGATGATGCAGCTTATAGTGATAATTTTTAACATTGTTGTTGATTTGATGTATTACACTTCACGACTTTTCTATGATAATATTTTTTCAAACTAAAACTCACGCGTTTATATATAAGGTATCCACCTCCAACCTCTGTAAGATATCGCTTAGACATGCAAATTAACCTGTCAAACTTCGAACTCATATTACTATGCAGTTGCTCTAATTAGCTTAAATAAAAAATGATTGCAACGTACAAAATGTATTACTTGGAAAAAGCTTTGTGCTTTACTTTTGTGATGTATTATATGTTTGTCATTTTGTCATTTTATCTTGCTAATGATAATTTTTTTGCGTTTTGAGTATAATATAAATACTATAACACACATATATACTATAATCAAATATATTAAATATAACAGAATCTGTTTCTATGCAATAAGTAAATTTCGAGAGTAAGTTTTCGAACACAGGAAATGTTATGTGCTCAATAATTTTATCGAATAAATAATATTTTAAATGTAATAAAGTAAATGATTTTAAATATTATTATGCTGTCATAAAAAAAGAAAAATTATTTTGCTAACATTGTGCAGGCTATCACAATTTTTATGTAAGTCAGATAATACCTTATTATATACAGTAATGCTTTGTTTTTACGCTTGTCAACAGCTTTTACGTACCATAGCTCCTATTGATTTCATCAGGTAAATGAGAATATTATCGTCCGGAAGTGCAGAGAGTAAAACCGTGGTTTTTTTCTCATCTCATTTTTTTATTTTGATATCTTTCAATCTTAATACAAGAAAATATACCTTTGTCAACAATATCTATATATTATTGCCTTTTATACTATTTTGTTTTAGAATGAAAAGACATACTTTTCTGGAACACGGCTTTACGATTTTATTGTTATATATATATGTATATATATATATTTATTTATTTTGATTATTTTTCTTGATTTTTAGAAACTGCGCGTTGTAATTACATGAGTAATTATGGAAATAAAATTTTAAATAATATAGAATAATACATTGGTAATAAAACGATATTATTTCATCGTTTAATGTATGTTAATAATTATGATATATATATATAACTTCTGATTTCGAAATAGAGAGAAAAACTAATATATTAAAAAAATTTATTAACTATTAGATTTAAGCATATCAGAACATTTTCAAATATTGATATAAAAAATTGAGACTACTTTTCTCTGTGTGCGTAAAAATTAAATTAATACAAATCTTTTCTGTGAAATTCCTCTTCCATTAGTAGAATCATTAATCTCTTTCCTGTGATGTATTTTTACATATTTAAACAATTTTTTTTACTTTTAATGCAATAAATATTTATTATTCATTACACTATAATAAATTGCAATAAATAATAAATATTTTTATACATTGTATTATACAATTCTATTTTATATAAAAGATATTTTATATAAAATCTCTATCTTATTCTATAACAAAATTTATAAAATTGAAAATATTAATAGAGTGAATTGTAGTGCATATGACAGTCTTTTGCTTTATCGTTCGAGATCGGCCGTATGATCATATTTTATTATGATTTGTATTTGCGATTTACATACGTGACCATTCTTAATGACATCATAAAACTCTCATATGTGCACGAAATGTGTGCAGTGCTCTTTTAATTTCTGCAGTGATAAAGTTGTATAAACCGCTTATAATATCGATTGAACATTTTGAAACGGTATATATTATTTTGCAAGATTGGCAGTTTGCAGGCCAAAAATATTTTTTTACATTTTAATGGATTGTTTTTTATATTTTATAATCTACACACACATATGCCAACGTATGCAACATATTTTGCAAGATTAACAATTTGCAAGTTAGTGTTTTCTTACGTTTCTTATGTTTGAATATGTATCCCAAGGTATTCAACAATATTTTTTTCCTAATAAACCGATATGAATATCATTTTCTTTCATTATGTATGATGCTAAAGAGCTACTCTCACGCTTTCAATCTCATCCTTTCACACACATACACACACTGGCTCTTTATTTCAATTCTATTTTTCTCTTACATTTTCATTTTATCGCTTTTTCTTTCGCATCTGTCGAGCAATTGTTCCTATTCATTAATTTCATACACTTAAATATTATTGAAAGAAGAGAGAAAGAGAGAGAGAGAGAGAGAGAAAAGAGAGTGTTTAAATACCATAATTTAGATATTATATGGACAAATTTTGTATTTTATGTGGCATTCAATGATATCGAATAAATAATACGGAAATTAGGAATATGCATTCAGTAAAATTTATTTTCATTGATAATTAAATATGTATGAATGACAGGTAGTCACACAGCAATTACATACGATAGCAAGATGTTCTTAAAATATTGATGCAATATCATCATATATGAAGTTTCTTTTTCTACAACTATGTAGAAAATGCCTTGAAAATTTAGCCTTCCGTAATTTAAATTAATTTAAGATAGACATTGTATGTAGTCAAGAGCGATAGTAGCTTTTAAGTGCTTTTAGATTAACTTCCGAGCATTCTTCTCGTGTGCTCTTGTTCTGCACTTTAGCACTAGAATTTGCAATTACAAATTTAATGTTTTTTTTTACTATATCCATGATCAAATTACTGTGACTATCTTGAGGATAACAAAATGAAGATAGAAAAAATTAGAATACTGTAAAATTCTATTGAATAAAATATCGCACCGAATTTATTCAGGCACGGATACAATTCAAGCGAGACTTACACTTTAAACAGAATTCTTACGAGAACGAAACAGTAGCTCTCGGGAGCGATAAACTGAAGAATTTTACAAAAACAAAAACGGACCTCTTGTAAGAAAAAGGATATTCTTCTCTGATTATTTCATCGTTCAAGTGAAGAGGGAATTTCGTTTCATTCTAATAGAAAGAATATAAAGGAAGAGAAAACTGGAAATGTCGACAAAAAATATCTATGCGTCACAAATATTTAACGACCAATTTGATTGTTAATAAAAAATTTTATATCTGCTGGATTATTTAGTTTTATAAAGGCATTTGATGAATATATTTGAGAAAACGTCTGGGAGAAATCTGAGGTATCTGACATGCTGGGTCGCAATATGTTACATTATACGAGAAAGAAATACGAGAAATCTTTATAGTTACTATAACTCTCTTGTATCTATAAATCTAACACTTATTATATATTATTGCATTTTGCCCAAAAACGCATATATAAATTTTAATTATTCTCAGCTTAATTCCGGCTCTATCAAAAATTTTTATCTTTTCTTGCTTTTCGTGCATTTTCGAAACTGCGTTCAATTTCTGCATCAATCGAGAGATCGCTGAACACCAGATAATAAATAATTTATTTATTAAAAAATATAGGCTCAGTTAAAATTTTGCGCTTTTTTTCGCACTTTTAATTTCAATTCAAATTGTGATGTACGCGTTCAATTAGCTGGAATTGCGCTGGAATCGAAAGTGAGACATAACATCAAGATCAGTATACCACACCGATGAAAATGCGAGCACGCTGATTGCCGTTAGAACCAGCCTCGCGAGACACACGCACATGTGTGATATATGTGTGCCGTGTGTGTGCCATATACATACATATATGTACGCTTACGCACGCGTTTACGCTCATATACGTACGAGTTCACCCCTATAAAATATTCCCATAGGAGAGGCGCACGGGGTGTCGTGGGAACGGTCTCGCTCGATATAAAGTGCCGTGCACATTTTTATGGGGCGCGTAGACGTTCAAGTAGCACGGGGATTCCTTTGTAACGAATCGACGACGAGTCTTCTCGCCTGGGAGTCGCGACATCGAGTCAATCCAAATGAGAATATATTTTTCTTTCTTCCTCCGAAAGAATATCATGGGAGATGCAACGCCAATTTTCTCGCAGAGCGTCTCGCGCAGCTTGTCCTCAGCGAAATTCTTATTTTTACTCGCGCGAGAAAACATCTTAAATATATAAAGTAAACTTTTACTAGAATTATATATAACATGACTCAACATTTATAACATTTAACTTTACTTTTAGATATAATTTCAATTAATTAATATAATAATATTGAAGTAATTCTCTCTCTCTCTTTCCAATATCACTTTCTAAAATTCAGATATTTTACTTTCTTACAAATAATACTGTTTGATATTTGTTTAAAAATGAAATAATGTAGTTATAGCTCATGTGTGTGTTTCCGTTAAAGAATTACGTAAACTTTTGTGAACATATATTTACAACTTTTTCCGATTAAATTCCTTAAATTAGATTCTTAGGAATGTATACATTTATTATTTTTCGTTAACTTTTATCTATTTTTTTATAAATTAAGCACACAAATATATTAAACAAATGTTTTTTTCAAATTAATTTTAATATGACAAAACATTTGTTATAATAAACAGTATTATTACAGATAAACTTAAAAACTGTATTATTTTATAGGATGCCAAATCTAAGCAACAAAATCATTAATTTCTAACATGACTTAATAATAATAGAGAATTAAGTTTCAAGTTAATATACATATTTTAACACGTTTAAGTTTACATATATCTATAAAGTAATTTATTCTGACACTTTGGCTACTTAATTGCCAAATTTCAGAATATAAATCAAGACTGTTCTCTCTCTTTCTCTTTCAAAACAAAGACGATAAATTACTGTTATTGCTACTAAATCAAGTACGCTATAAAGGTTTGATAAAATGTCATTCGCTATAAAGCCTTGTCATCAAAGGATCATTAATTTCACGCTGCTTTGCACACATTTGGAACCACAAAAGTATTCTCTAATTGATTTTTTTCCGGTAGCTATTTAAACGAATTCAGCGTAAAACTGTCTTTACTTCTATGATAGCATTAAATATTAAAAATTTGTTATGATGTTATGCATTAATTTCTTTCAATTAATTATAATTTTAGATTTATTTACGCAAGTGGTATCTCATTGCTTGTAAATTAAATTTATTAATGCTCAGAGTGATAACATTAATAAACCATTAGCTAACTCATAATATCATATAATTTTAAAAATCTAGATGTGGTTTATTTACAACTGCAAACATTTTTTTAAAGAAACAGTGTCAGATGTTGTCTATTTAATGTGTGTGTGTGTGTGTGTGTGTGTGTGTGTGTGTGTTTGTGAGTGTGAAGTATAATAATCAGCTGAGCGTATCATCTCTGAGATAATTTCTATATACATTAATATTGGTATACATAATGACATGTGATTTTTCTCACATTTGCGTAACATACAATTTCTATTTTTTTCAGAAGAAAACTAAATTGTTGGATCGGAATCTACAAAATTTTCGGTGAGTTTTTAATTATATCTCTATCAACATTTAAAAAAAAATGAATTACTTTCTAGTATTGTCTTTTATAATTCAAATGTTATGTTTTCTCTCCTTTAAAAATATAAACGTAGCATAGCAGAATAGGGTAATGCTAGAATAAGCAGTAAAATCCACACATCTGCTCGGGCATTTTGATTCATTTCCTGTATATTGGAATATCGATCATATGTGCTCCCGATGTTTATGATATGCTCTTTGTACGAAATTCTGGGAGCACGCGATCATAGAGGAAGGTTAGATGCAAAAATAATAAAACACTATGCAATATTGTGTTTTATGGTATTTATGAATAGCAATTATATATACTTTCTACAGAAAAAATATTCACAAATAATACATATGAAATATGTAAATATATATAAATATAAAAAAATTATTTAAAAGAATCCGGTTAAAAACTATACTTATTAAATTTTATTTTAACATGCGATTTTATTTTATTGTAAAGAAATTTCTTTACGTTTTTCTTGATTAATCTATATTGAAATTATCTTGCCACGAATCAAATTATTAATAAACGAATTAAAATATATGCTATATGTGCTATATAAGGATTAAAGCTTGCAACGAAAAATAACTCGCATTCGTTCAATTTGGTTAAGGTGAAATCGATTTCAAATTCATTCAAGGATTCTAAATGTATTGATTTCCACCGTTTCCAGGCCACACTATACATAATTTACATTACAGTGTATAGCGACCCATAAATTTGCTCACACGTACATTTGGGTATTATAATTATTAAAAAATTTTTTTTTGAATTTTTAAATATATTATATAACACTATACTATAATAAAAGATATAAACGAAAAATAAGTGTGTATGCTATTTTTTAAAATTATAGAATATTATAGTGCATTCACATACACTATAATATTCTATAATTTTAAAAAATAGCATACACACTTATTTTTTTAACATTAGAAATATTTTTACTTTCTTGCCAATTTAAAAGCTCAGAACTCTGAATAAAGAGACATTTCTATTCGACGTTGAAATATTTTACCGGCAATTCTTATGTTAATTGAGGTGATAGGTTGATCATCAAGTCACTGCAGACTGATTATAAATCATCAGCGTAAAGTCCAATAATTTCCGCTGAAGTCTCGCTGATACATCGCGAACGCGATGCGTAAAATGCACTTACGTAAAACTACTTTGAATCTTCTCGAACTTATTTGCCGAACTAGCTATTTGTTATTTTGCCGAATATTCACGAAGCATTCGCTCATGAAACGAACTCGAAAATCAATTTATCTAACCAATCAATGTTTGACGACGCGCGGGAGGCCAATGACGAAATGTTATGCTTCGTTAATTGCCATAACCCGATTTCACATTGCGATTAAGCGCGTGTATACTCATCTATTCCCGTGTACAAATAACAATGCTATTCGTGGCTCCATTATTGCGCGGCACTCATTGTGTGAACCGTACACACCGAAGGAAAGGGACGGTTATGGGGCCTTGACTCAGAATTCCCATGACAGATCCTCCGCCTTCTTTCGCATTTTGTTTTACAGTAGAAATGGCATCTTTTAAAACAAAGAGTAGTAAGATGTTGGAACGATTTACATCTCATCTATATCGAATGACTTCGATTTCTTCCGTCTTCTCTCGTGATAATCGAAACTATTGACCAAGAATTGTCGATTCCTACGAATTTCCTTGTTCGTTTCAGAATAACTGTCCATCGGATAATACTTAAAAGACTGTGTTTGCGTCATGCTTAATTTACTGAATCGCAGTTGATTTGCAGTAAGAAGCGAGTAACGATGGAGAAGAAAGCGCTCATTAGCGCGCAATCTCTTAACCGGCGAGACAGCTACGCTCAAAACAAAGGCAACCGTCAAGCAAAATGAATAAGGCCTTGTTACTCTGTTGTATAACTTACAGGGTGTTATTAACACGGATAAGACATTTCTCTGGCTGCAACAGCACCTTCTTTATTAAGACTCTACTCTACATGATTACGCTATATGACATTTATCAAACATTAATACTAGCCTTGCGTAACTAATGTCGTCATGGAAATTATTAATTATATCTATACATATAATAGTTAAAGATGGAAAAAGATAATAAGAATTGAAAAAAAAGTCAATATTGAATCTTAAATAAGTCGAATGAAAAACAGAAGATGTTGTTAAAGTCCACTTATTTTAAAGACCACTACTGTAATATTATGAATATATATATATGCAATAATTACAGTTTATCCGAGAAGTAGAAACTCTATTAGATTTGAATTTATTACACGCGATGTTCGTTGGAAAATGTCAACGTTTACGATCAAACGATTTAATTTCTTCGAACTGACCTGTTAAAATTTAATCGTTGTGGAAAACAAACGCAATTCCTGCATCGCAATTAGCAAACACGTTAAACGCGTCAAACATTCCAGCGAATGATCCCTCCCATCTAGTTAGCAGTATACTAACGGATATCGTACGGATGCCGTAATGAATAAATTTTAATTGGAAATTTTAATTCTCTTTCTCTTTCTCTCTCTTTCTCTAGGGACTCGTTGTATATCGCATTATCGTACTTTGCCTCGTCAATCTCGCTCCGATATTAATCGGATTTCTTGCAAATACATACGACTTGACCTCTTTGATTTTTAAAATTTTTATAATTGAGAAAGTTCTCTGACTTTTTTTCAAACAAGAATTTCTGTTATGCTTCAAAAAGAATTGTAACAGTTAAATGTAAAAAGTAGAAAATCAAAATATTTATCTATCATGATTTGAAAATAAAAATAACTCGCAGTTTTATTCAATTATTACTTTAATGTTTACATTGAGGAAATTTTAGTCATGGACGGAATTAATCTTGTTTTAATCATAAATTTACATAGTTGCAAAATGTAATTATAATTGACTGTATTAAAAAATAATTTTTCAGATTTTTCCAATCGTTGGACAAATATTGTTATTATGCAATTTCGCGTGTGTGTAATAGAAATATTTAAGCTTTAAATGACGTTTGTAATATTGTACCTATTTAAAAAGGCGTTTGAGAATCCAGAGAGCTCGATGCGCTTTAATTAATTGCCGAAGTAGGATAATTACGCCCGAAACTCTCCGACAATGGAGAGATGGTATGTGTATCGGAACACATGCCTTAGTATCGGTACCTGCCAGCTCGATATGCATGGGAATATACTGGCATGTGGTTTTGTCATGGCCATATGGCGCATCCGTGAACGCACGTGCGAGAGAGAATAGAAAGACACGTATTTTTTTTTATATAGAACGCTATCATCTCTCATGAAGAAACGTTTGCATTATTGATTACAGACTGTGAGAGCGTTGAAATGTTTGTAACAAACTTAACAATATTTTAATAATAATGTAATTTCAATGATAGAAATTTTAACGCAATATCATCTTGAAGGTAATTAACAGTAATATATCTCTTTGTTAAAAGGACTATTCTATTTATATATCATTCGTTGTAATTAAATGTAAGAATGAAAATTGTATATTTGTAGTGAGATATATTCAATGAATTTATTTGTGATGAAATTTATTCGGTTGTGCGAACCGACGGTTAAAGTGATATAATGCACTCTTTTATAAAATGCAAGTACCCGTCTATTGACACAGACAGATTTTGCAATAGTATGTTATACTCCCGAAACCTTATTACCGACAACATTCTCATACCTGCAAACAACATATTATAATATTATGTAAAACAAGTATTTCAAATTTGCTTGTACATGGTTATAATTTGTAAATGAATATATTTAATTTGACAATATCTTCATTATGCTTTTTAAATTCGCATTTATGATAATTAAAATATTATTAGAATAATATGAACCTGGAAAGTAATGAAATGTTTCTTGAGAAAACATCTCAATATGATAAATTTAAGTTCTATCAACTTAAAAATATTGGTAAATTTATGCTCTCAAAAGTTTTCTCTGTTGAAGGAAAGTTTTTTCATTTGATGGAGAATTTAATATTCGATATTAAAAATCGATATAAAAACTGAGCATGAAACACGACATTGTAGACTGATATATAATTCTCAGTATTTTTAAAGTTTAAAATACATTAGAGTCTCATATATATATCTGTGTAATATTAAAATTGCAAAAATAATAATAACATTGCTTGCTTTACATTCTAACAATTATAAGCATTATGTTTTATACAGCTACTGGAAAATGAATATTTTAATATAATTTTTGGATAACTTATTAGAAATAAATCTGACGTACCGACAAATGGATATTTATTTCCTAATATCAATGTTATTATTATTTTTGCAATTTTAATATCACCTACCAGTCGAATATTAAAGGCCCACAGATTTAAACAACCATGAAAGGTGCTAACATAAGGGGCTACCGAAATAGCAATGCAATCGCAGTTGCAGGTCTCAGTAGAAGTATGTTGGGAGTCACCCTTCGATCGGCGAGACGCAAGTGCACCTACCGTTCGTTATTCTTTACACCTGTGCTCACGCATAGAGCTTCGATACTTCGAGTGTGCGTGCGTTACGACGTATTGTGAAACTCTCGTATATACATATCGTAATGTGAAAAAAGTCCGACCGAAATAGTTGCAGCTGGACGACGCGCTCGGTTCACGACCTTTTTCGAAGCGGTCGCGGAGATTTTTGCCGCATGCAGAAAAGACAGAGCAACCATCAGCCTGTGTTCAAATAGCATGTTATCCGAATTGCTTATGCCATTATTATGCAATATGTGATCATATATGTGTCACGTTGAAAAAAAGAAAGATAAAAGACGAGACATTTAATTTTGTTGGTCAAAATTATTTTTGCCGACATTCATGTTTTATATGGTTCTTGAGGGCTGTAAGAAGAATGAGACATTTATTTTTCAGGACCGGAAGATAACCTTGAGCCGTTTAAATAGCTTTTATATTTCCGTGCCATTGAGAACTCTTCGCGATGCTAGAAAAAAAAATAAAATGTACTTGAATCTGTGTCTTTCATCTATCTATATCTTTTAAAAAGCTATATCTTTTCTATATTTTTTTCTATATATCTTTTTTATATTTTATATTTTTTAAAAAGTTTTTAATATGCTATAGTGAAATTACCATCATTAACCATTTTTACAAGGTTACTAGCCGTTTCTTTAAGATTGATTGATTGAAAACGTAGAATTTTTAAGATTCAATGTGGTCGTATGCTTATTAAATATAGAGAGCCTCTAGAACAAACTTCCTGCATTTAAGACCAAAGACGTAGGAGAGCAAAGGCAGATGTTGAGTTTCTTTCGTCATCTTCGTCGCGCCCTTAAACGCGAAAAATAAATCCATGTATCGCAGCTGCTTGGAGAAAAAGCGAGAACGCATGTCATTGAGAAATTTCAGTACCGTTAAATGTTACCTATATCTTACTTAATTAAATCTTAAGGCATGTATAACTTGCTTGAAATCTCATTTAAATTTAATAAGAATACGATCTCTAATCTTAAATACATCAGCTTTGAACTGTGTGGAATAGTGTTAAATAATCTTGGTCAAATTAATCATTTATTTTTACATAATATAATTAATTAATTAAATTATTCTTGACTGATTTTAACTCATTATTTAACATGTTGCTTTTATATTGTCTTCTGTCAGTAGCATGTCATGTAGCATTAAACTCTGCAAGTTCTTCGATCCCGATGAGTGAGATTTAAATTTTTACAAGTTGCGATTGCTTCTTTTTATTTCGGCAACTGCTCTGTGCATTTACGATTATAATTTGCGTAACGAGAAAGATTTGTCACAAATATGAAAGATAATTAATTCGATAGGCTTTCCGCCTATGGGAAATGTCATAATTTTTTGACATTTTTCATCGAATTGTCGTATATCAAAACAAATTCTATATCAAAATCAAAACAGATTCTATAGCGAGAGGGCTCACGCTGAGCGGAGAGAGACGCGTTGGACTCCGCGATAAACTTCTCTCGGTCGTGTCTCAGCAGATGTACGAGCATTTGCCGCGGCAGCTGCTTCTCTCATCGCCGTAAACTTCGGATATCCACCCCGGCTCTTTGCTTCGCATTGACCCCGAACATCCTCGGTCTCGGTAACCTAACGTCAACTGCGAGAGATCGCAGCGGCGATTTCTGGATCGCGTCGATGTAAATTTCTCCGACCCAGCTCGAGAACCGAGCTCGGGTAGTCTTCGGAAGGTGTAATCACGCGAAAAACCGGTTTCGCGTGATTGAACCTCGAGCGGAAAGTCGATGGTCGGGGTACTGTTGGCACTAGCTATATCCCTGAGATTCACAAGGTAGGGAGAAGAAAACAACCTGGATCTGACTCGGGCCAAGGCATTCATTCGTTGGAAAGAAGAGGAAGGACTGAGTTTTATTCGGTTGCTTTCAAACGGGGTTGTGCTTTGTACTATATACGTTCCAATTTTATATAAAATATGCTGTTCGTAATATATGCCATACAATCTGTATATTAAATTTATGCACATGCGTTTGTAAAAGATGATACGAAACGTTTATTCAGTTTTAGTCACAATTTTTCATTCCATAATTCAAGAAATCAAGCACATGTATAAAAAAATTTTGTAAAATTTATAAGCTTACTATTTGCAAAAGCATACTTTTCAATGAAGGACTGTAAAAAAATACAGAAATATCTACCGACAAAAATAGAGGACTGGAATTAAAAAAATTTACATATGAAAGTACAATCTTATGCAAGATAGATTCATCAAATGTAGGATGTCCACGCAATATATTCAGCATATTGTAATTAAATATCGCAGATATTTGCCAAGCGAACATAAATGAGTATTATGATAAAGTTTCTTCACGGAGGAAGGGTCTTGTAATTCTATGTCTGTCCCTGGCAAGCGACAGTGAGTGGGATAGAGCCGACCTGGGCCCATTGGACCCTCGGCATTCATGTCTGTGGAGTCTCTCAGGGAGGGTTGTCGCGTATCCGTTGTGGGGCAGACTCGCTTGTGCCCGAGAATATATGCCATCGAACAAACTCTTCTCGTACCAGATACCGGTGAAAGTCTGCAATGTTGCGTCGCGTCGTTCTCCGCGGCAAAAGTGCGATGGTGCGACAGTGTACTCCTTTCAAATCTGAATTTCATTGACAAGTGCTCGTTCAAAGTTCCACGTTTTAAAATTATTACGTTGTTGAATCATCTACCTGTGTCGCCTGTGAGTCCCCATCCAGATGGCGCGTTCGTTATTGCGTGAAAGCGTTGAGCGTTCATTTGAAAGCCGTAGGCATCGTCACCGCCCGTTGGATTACCTGATAAATTCTTCTCTACCTTTTTAATTATCAAACACTTTTTAAACGTGAATACTTTTGCTGATTTTTTTTTTAACGACTCCTCCATTGATGTGTGTCCGGATTTCATCGTGCTGTGCGATCTCCTCCGTTTTATTCGCTTAGAAAAATTTGAAATGGAAAGAAGTGACGAATAATTCTTCCGCAAGTGATTCTTCCGAAAAATTGTCAGACGACTGGATTTTACGAAGAGTCAAACGTACTTTCCAGTTCCGGTGGGGTCGCCGGAAGTAACTGAGCGTGACGGTGACGGGGCTAACGGAAAAACGTGGGAACTCGCATCGCACTCGCCGCGCTCCGCCGCTGCATTAGTTGGTCCACGCTAAACGAGCTCGTGGATAATCGCATTATACACTTTGCGACAAATGTTGCTCCATCGCGACAAAATTTCCATCGCGAGCTGCTATCGTGTTTAAGTCTTCCTCGCGGTGTAAACGAAGACGAGTACAGCACAAAAGAGCCGTACGGAAGAAGGAAAGAAAGAAAAAAAAAAGAAAAATAAAAACGGAAGAGATCAACTTGTTTGTTGTTAGGATGATGCCTTAATTGCCTCGTCGGAAGCACTCAACGGCTATTCAATTAAATGGGTAGGAAAACATTGTATCGATTAAACTGTGAAAGGTCCGTGATAAGGGAATTCGCAAGAGAACGAGTCCATAAAATACACCGAAGTCTCCTTCCGTCGTGACCTTATTAATTAGCGCATTAAGGCAGCGCGAAGTCAGTTTAATTGAATGTGCGCGCGGTATCTCTCGAACTCCGAGAGGAAAGGTCCAACTGCAAGGCGCTTAAATATCAGATACTCGAAAGTTGAATGAAGTTAGTTCTAGTCTCAAATAAGTCTCTGACCGTCCGACTAAATTTTTCATTTATACAGTTGAATAATTTGCAACGATTCGAGAAATTCGTATTAGAAGTGTCACACGACGTCGATTATACGACTCAAGAAGGATGAAAAACGAAATCCGCTAGAGAGGGAGAAGAGTATGATCGGAATTCGCGATGATAGACATATTGAGGACGCACGCAATCATCGTTTAAAAATAACAGAACGGAAAAAAATCGCGTAAGGAAGCATCATCACACAAGACGAAGCTAACTGCATTGTAGCTTGGCGTGCAGTAAAATACGCGGTTTCCCGCTGTTTGTCCGCGGAGGTGCTCTGCGGTATCTGTCTGCGACCTGCAGGCTGAAAAGAGACAGAAGAGCGAAGGCATCCGAGGAGAAGAGGGACTTAGTCGCGGGACCAGAAACGGAGAGAGAGACTGATCGAAATCCCACTCTTCTCTAGGTAGAATCTGTGACGTCAGCCTGGAGCAAGTTGTATGACCAGTTTGCTGGTAAAAAAAAGAGGCGAAAGAGCAGAAGAAAAGGAAGAAAGAAGAGGAAGGAGAACGGGAGAAATAGAAGGAGGCAATAGTCTTCTCTCTCTGACATTCATCCGCGGTTGCGTTTTTACCGGTCGGCTCTCTCTAAAGCATCTCGCGTCGCCATGTCATCCGCGCACCACGACATCCATCACCAGCAGTAACGCGTTTGCCCCTACTTCTCTCTTCTTTCTCTCTCTATCTGTCTTCTCGCGGCATCCATTCAGTGGCCGTTGTGCTGGACTAAAATTACCCCCGGTCGGCTGATCGTTGCGATCTAAGCGCGAGCGGAGTGCTCGCTCCAGCGCGGAACGTTTCGGAGCTGATCGCGACGAGGAGGCGCATCTCTCGATGGCGGTTGTGATGCATCGAATGTGTGAAACAGAACGTCGCGTAACACCGGACCAGTGATATAATCGTTTTGTGATATGATCGAGAAGTCGCTCTTGATGAGAGGTGCACGTCATTCTGAACGGGCTGATGAATAATACAGGCATTCGGAGTCTATATTATAGCGGAGGTGAAAGAGACCGAAAGGTCATCCGTTGACGTCGATGTATAGACTCACGTAATACTTGTAGTGGATCTTTCAAAACCTCGTCGAGAGGTTTGGGTATCTTGAAGAGAAACTTTGTCAATTTCTCTCTCTCCCTCTCTCTCCCTCTCTCTTTCTCTTTCTCTCTCTCTCTCTCTCTCTCTCTCTCTCTCTCTCTCTCTCTCTCTCTCTCTCTCTCTCTCTCTCTCTCTCTCTCTCTCTCTCTCTCTCTCTCTTCCTTCCCACGTGCAAAAGATAAACGTGCTACGTAAAGATCACACTTGTATATCAGTGCGCATGGATGTCGTTGGACCATAGTTGGATACCGCGAATGGTTCACCAAAGATACTTAAAACTTCCAACGGTCCATTGTATTTGGATACTTGACGCGGGTGATACTGTTCATCGTGAAAACATCGCTGCTCGAGAGAAATGGGAAACCACCCATCCGCCCACCAGCCACTCGAGAGGGCTACCAGCCATGCTGGAAATGGTCTTCGTCTCTCGGTACGTCATCGGTATTGTTTTTACGTCAACTATAACGTTTACGGTTACTTGCGCGTGCTCCATCATCACCAGTATCTGCGATATGAGACGAAACTGAGTCATGCACGTGTATGTACACACGTGACGGTTGCAACTATACAATAACTAAAAAAAAAAAATTGCTTTAACTATACAACATTTCACTCAAATTGCAACAAGCTGCAAAATAATATCCATCGGCATCATCCCCTTTTAATGCCACAATTTCTCGTCTAAAATTTCATAAATATGGAATTATTTAAAATCGAATATAAAAAAAAGTAAGTGTAGAGATTTTAATTTAGTTCAAGTGCATTTTGATATACTTTTAACTTGAGGGATTTAAATTTCTAGTTAACTAAAAATCTAGCTTTAGCTTTATCGAAATATTCAATATTGATAGCTCAAGACTTGTGAAAATAGTATTCAGCCGATATTCAATCAAATTCTCGCGCAGAGAAGAAATTATCTCAAAATTCAGAAAATGCACTCCTAAAGTTTGATATACCTTGCAGAACAACCTGTATTGCAACTTAATTAAAGTGAAGAGAATACATTTATTTTCAAGGTAGATCGTGTACTGCCGAATTTTTCGTTTGTGTACTCGTTCTTTCAAATACATTAAGTCTGCAATTTTAATTTCTCTTTTTCTTATGATGTTATTTTACATATTCATAAAGAAAGAAATGACAAATAAAAATATTGGCTAGAAAAAAAACCATTAAAGAACAGATAAAAACGCTTTTTTCTCTTAAATAGAATTCGTATCTTTGGATTAATCCTTATATTAATATTATCAGAGAGAAATATACATTATGCAATTTATTGTTTCTAATTCTAATTAAGCTACTCATAAATAATTATAATACTTTTATGTTCTTTAGATAATTCACCATCTTTTTACGTATTTGCAAAAATTAATTTGTTATAATATTCTCTTTATATCATTTCTGAAACTTTTACACAGTTTTGATTATCAATTTTCCTTTATTATGAACGAATCGAAGTACTTCTATCCGAAATTATTACAAGTATTACAGCGCAATGTATATTTATTTTTTCTTTTTTTTACTTTTGCTTACTTATAATTGTAGTTACGCTGTCATCGCTATGACAAAATCCATGAGTATTATGAGTATGAATCGTAAAATTGCATGGTCATGACATGACCATCAACGTTTTTCCTTTCAAGTGTTTTGCGAACAAGCAATATGAAGGGACGGTTTATTCCACGCTTCATAAAATCTGAGATTTGCAGCCGTCGGAAATGACGGTTTGCCCTTCTTATTGCCTCCATTTTTCACCCTTCATCGCGCCCCTCACATGCATCCTTATTTCTCATTTCATTCTCGCAATCTTCTACATACAGTGAATTAGACATTTGTTCATATATCTTTAGATATTGAAAAATGTTTTCTCCTCTTGTTTTTCCTCCTTTCTTTTGAATATTTAGTACAACAATTTATTATATCTCCTATTTGTTTTTATGCTATTATAATCAGTATTTATACCATAACTATATAAAGTATTCATTCATTCAAACAAAATAGAGATAAAGAAAATTTAAGATATTTTTTTTTACTTTACAGAATATTAAGATTGCGGCATTTTTATATAGATTATTTGCTTTAATATTAATGACACTATGTATTAAATTCTTATTTTCTTGTTCCTTTTTGGAAGAATGATTCTTTTTAAAAAATTAGATACCTACTAAAAGTATAACTTGTAGAACTTTTATATAACTTCGTTAAAAATTTATGAAAATGGATAAAGGTGGAATAAAATCGAATATTCGTTACTAATATTGCTGACTGCGCATCTCAGATATTCCTGATAACGAGAAACTTCATTAATCAGAAAACGTGACGTCAATCGCACCGGTCGTAGCATGACTAATATATCATTTTCGTTACGCTGGACGTTTCGTGTCATCGTGAACATTACAATCGGCTTATGAGAATTCGATTTCCGTGACAATCGTGCATTCTCATGCGCTTAGAAATCCTGACGCAGATCCTTGGTAGTCGTCGAGACCATCAATGCGCCATGTGAATTATATAAGCTCGCGTATCGCACTTTGTGAATCTCCATTTCATAGACGGGATGACGCACTTCATGCATGACGGTTTCTCAACAGCAAAAATGACGGTACAACGAGGTGCGGTTGACGCTCGCGTTTCAATGACCTTTGCTGGCCGAGCACGTGTCATATTTGGCTCAACCGAATCGACATTTCATTCATTGAATACCATAACGTTCAATTTATCGTTGCGAAAAGCTTGCGTCTGCAACATGCCACGCATAGTAAGCGTTAAAAATAAAATTTCGCAGCATCAAAAAACAATTTACATATACGTGTTACACGAGTTTCGCATGATATAATTACACGTATGTATAACTATCACGCGAAACTTCATGAAATGAAGATATTCTATTAGAGAATGTTTAATAAGACTTAATAAGTTTCTTTCTCTTTTGACATAATATAATAATGGAAAGTAATTTAAACTTCCTCTTTCCAGAATTCACTGTATGCGGTTTTTACTTTGATCTTTGTTCTTTTAAGACCTGTCAGTATTCCAGTCCTCTTTTACTATTTTATACACAGAGACATATTTAATTAATATTTAAATTTTCAATCTTTTTAAAGTAATTTAACAAATACATTAATACTTATATATTAATACTTACATATTTAACAAATACATAATTTAACATAATTTAAGAGGAAAGAATTTATAAAAGTATTTTTATATTAGAACAACGTTAAAAAAATATTAATTGTAAGTTTTTGACATACCTGATTAATGTAAAGTATTTTGAAATATTTATTTTGTTATAAATGCGTAATAAAATTCATAAAAAAGAGTTCTTGAAACTTGTATCTAATGTTACGTTAAACTAATTCGAGAAATTTGTAGTAGAATTCAGGATATTATTAAAACCGTGTGAAAATATTCCATATAAGCCGCATTTCACTCCGAAAACATATACGCTGTTTATGAAACATGAATGCAGTTTGTAAAGTTGAGGGGAAAATTACACTCCTGTCACTTTGATGTAACGGGAAGATGATAAAACGTGAAACGAAAAAATTTACTTCTATTCTGTATAAACAGAAAGAAGATGTATGATTTATTAATGTCTGCAAATTTTTTTTTTGTGTAAAAAAATTTCGTTATAAATTTATTTTGTAAAAAATTTTGTAAAAAGGCCAATTTATTTTGTAAAAAAGCAAGCGATATTGTGGAGAATAACCAAATAAGCATCAGATTTTCGAGATAAATTTACCGAGACGTGTATTTCCTGCGACGAAAATGCTTTTGCTTTGCCGCTTCGTTGCTATTTAATCCTGCTGGAGGCAAATGAAATAGTTTAAGACTGGCAGGACGGTGATAGAAATGTCTGGATCTCGAGCCGACATTTCTCTCGATTTCGCCGTGCAGCCTAATTACATGATGTTCGTTACGCGCAAATTAGCAGAATTG
This sequence comes from Lasius platythorax, assembly GCA_963971435.1. NCBI lineage: Eukaryota > Metazoa > Arthropoda > Insecta > Hymenoptera > Formicidae > Lasius > Lasius platythorax. The sequence continues at coordinate 10,145,265 of OZ020539.1, read as the reverse complement.
CTCGATTACGTCGAGACGGCGAAAATTTCGTTTCCTGCCAAGTGGACTAGTGCAATATTCGATTTAACGTCGCGACGTCGAACGATTCGTCCTCTATTTTCGTGCTTCTACACATTTTATTCTATATACTTGTTGTACAATACAAGCAATTTAGTGAGCGAAATATGTCGATATCTTGAGATCGGCATAAGCAATGTGTGTTGTGTGTGTGTGTGTGTGTGTGTGTGTGTCATCTTGGTCAGTTTGACAACGATAGAAAAAGATACTATGACGAATATAATCGCAGATCTGTATAAACACGCAGCGATTAGATATAAAGCTCTTCTATACGTCAATAATAGAACGATAACAACAATTTCATATTGTGAAGATTAGGGACGCGTACAGAAATAAGCGATCGACAAAATAAATCACACGCACACATCCATTAATTATACATTTTCAAAATTACAAGAAATTTCCCGATAGACGGGAAAATAAAGAAGATTATATGTTTAGCAGAATCGAAAATTCTGAAAGACGCAAAACCAATACTTTGAATTAATTTATTTCAACGGAGGAGACAGTTATATACGCAAATTACAGAGATGCCTGGTCGATCGAGCGAACGTATTACGAATTATTAATTCGAATCGCGTTACGCGGCAAGTCGATACGCATAAATCTAATCTCTGCACGCACAAAGTCACGCTCGCAAGCGTTCACGCCCGCGATCACGCATACTCGGTGATCAAATCGTATCGAGGGGATCGAACTCAAGGATAACCGGTGCTGTACACAGCGCTCGTTTCGTGACGATGAAGCGAAAGAGATTGAGAAAGCCTTTAAAACGTCGACTACTATAGGTGAACGAGCTGTACTCTTCCATGATTAAATACTATAATTTACAAATAATCTAAGAGTCCAATCTATCTCTAAAGAGATTTCAGAGGAGAAAAATTCAACATACATTTCTATTTATATTTGATATGCAACTTTGCCGCGATTAATGCTTATTCTGTGTTGAATCTTCTATGAAGTTTATGTAATGAGTTCAATAGAATTTATTAGATTATTAGATATACAGAAATATAGCAACGTCTCTTAAAATTGTTCTATATCTAGCACGCGTTGGATAATTTCAAAAAAATTTCCTGCAACTTTATATATATTTTCTCATTCCCAAATATAAAATACGATTATTTTCTTGATTATCAACCTTTTTATTTATTAATCGATCTCGATCAATGACGTTTAATTACGCATTAAATCAAAGGCGACCGATCGTGCAAATTGAAAAATCGTACGTTGCATGCCTGCACTTGGCATTTCCATGTCGTACAAGCCGCGTCACATTGCGTGAAAGCCTACTCGTTACACGCAGTCCAGAATGCAACGTTGAACTTTTCTGCGTGTACATACGTATCCGCCTCCGTTATTGCATGCGTAGACACCTGCCGCGGTGAAAGGACTCGACTTGGTGGATGCATAAACTGGGCGTAGTGTAAAGTCAAAGTATTTCGCGTACAACTTATTTTACTAAATTTCCGTTTCATTCACATCGCTATTCTTTTACGCGACTGCATTATTCGAATTTTTTCACGTGAACCTTGCACTTTCCATGCGCCCGTCTTTTGCATCAACTCCTCTTGCACAGGCTTCCACTTTCTTGACATTATTTAAAGTAAGATATAGCCTCCTCGCGCGAGTACTTTGTAATCCTGACTCCAGCTATTCATCACGTCGAACAATGCGGCTCCCATAATCGGATTACCTTTGGTCGCACGTAAACTTCAAATGTTTCTCACCTAAGTTACCTGTGCTATCTGAGACTTTCGAAACAATCCCACCGGAAATACATATAGGATCACACACATCTTCGTTTTATTTCTCAAATCAAGAAATTTTTGGAATCCCTTTAGAGAGTCTGCGTAAATGACAGATTTCTTAATCCTGAACGCGAATTCATAAATTATAACACATTGTCTATTACAAAATGTATATTAAGATATGAATAACATATTACTTTAAAATTTGCAATTTTCAACTTTTGTTGCAGTTAGTTTCATAATAGTACGAAAATTAGTATTTATTATATTTTATTTTAAAGTAAAGTAAAATATAATATTTAATTTAAATTTTAATATTTTTTAGATAATTTATAGCGGTTCTACTGTACTAGAAATAATTTGCGTTTTCCACGTAACTAGCTACTTATTGCTCGAAGTTGTGTATAGTTTTATGAAGATAAAGATTTTTATATGAAATAAAATTAATAACACATCTAGCTAGGCTAGATGGCAGATGTAAATAATTACACTGAAAATTAGTCTCCGGAATTTTTTTTATTCTCGTAATCTGACTTTGAAAATAATATTTTATAATTTAATATCAATATTCTTATCTTATACATAATTAGTAGATTCGAAATAAACACGATAAATTTATATCGCCGACGAGACGTTACTAATTATCAAAATTATCGATACATAACGCGATTCTTATTCTTAACTTCTAAGGTCATCGAACCTTAGTTGATTCGAGTAATAGGACTGGACGAACGTATGCTTGCTTTCGCCAGCCTTTTCTAGCTCACAATATCTCTCAAATGATCAGAAAATTTCTGGCTTCGTTCTTAGCTCTGAGGTTAAGAACAGACTGTAACGAGTCGTGCCAAAAATTCACGCAAGCTTTTTTAGATCGCAATCGTACATTTCGAGATTATCTAAACCGATGTTTGTGGATGAGTGTTCAAAGTTAGGATCAAGAAATAACTCTGTTATATATAGGAATTTGAAGAGACTATTTTTACTCGTTATAATTGTACGGAAGATAATTATAAAATGTTCTCTTTTTCTTCCGTGTGTGTGTGCGTGTGTGTATGTGTGTGTGTGACGTTCTACATGACATTATATATATCGTATTATATATAATATCTCTCTATCTATTACTTTTCTCAAAATATTTTAAATAAATTTTATTTACATATATTATATTTTATAATTTCTTTTGCTGATTATTTTTACAATTCTTGTTATTAAAAATTCTTTTATTACAGAATTTATGGAATATGTATTGTTCTCTGTATTATCGTTTTTTAATCCACTTATAAGTTTAGCATTTCTATATACATTTTTTTTAATAGAGCAGAGAATTACATTGTGAGATTATAATGGGTGAACAGATCACACAGGGATACTCATATTGGCACTCATACAAAAGCAGCTTATACGATAAAGGTGCACGATCCATAGTGCGCACGTACTGTCCTATGTTACAGCGCTCTCGACAAAAACAGACCACGGGTCTGGTTTCGTTTATCAGGTTTCTAGGTGCGAATCATTCTCTCTGATGATGCATTGCAGATCTTGCATATAATATAGTCACAAAATTAATTAAGAAATTCTGTAATATGTATGTATATTGAAGTTGCGCATTATCTTGCAATACGTTTACAATATATATAGAAAATAATGAAATACATGAAGAGAGATTGATTATTTATATAAATAATATTTTATAAGTTTTAACAGAGATAATAATTTTTAACAGATGATAAATAATAGTTTTAAAACTGTGTAAATTCTGACCCCCCCCCTCCTCTCTCTCTCTTTACAATAGCGGAGAACAAGAAATTATTATGCAAGATTTACTTATCTTTGTTTTGCCATGCATACGCTACTTGCACGTATAATGTGCAGAGATGCATTCTTGGCCGCCATCTTTCCTTTCACACCTCAAGGTCTTGTTCGCCGATTATCATACACGAGACACTTCTCCAGAAGATTTTCATCAACTATTTTGCATGCATTTCTACTGAAAAAAAAATTGTTTCTTAATTTGTGCGTGCACTCTATTCAACTTTTTGCTTTAAAAATAGTACGTCATCGATGGCCTTCTATCAAAAGCGGTCCGTGTTAGTACATTATACGATATAATCAATAATAATGTTATATAGTTGCAAATTATGCCTACTACTTTTCTATTTTAATATCTATTTTTTCTTTATAATGTAAACATAAATATAATTCTTCTTACAGTTTTTTAACTACAATTTTATATCCGTGGATTATTCTTCCTGCGTATAAAATATTTTTACTCAAAGGAAGCTCATGTGATAAAGAACTGATACAGGTGAAGTTATAACATTTTTAAAAGATAGAAGAAGCTTGAACTTCTTGGACTTTCCGGATTCTCGTACTCTTAGTCATCGGTATACTCTGACTGAAAATTCGAGAGAAAAGAAAGCTGCTCCACTCTCATGAAATATATTGAAAGAACAGAGGACAGCAGAGAAGTCAAGACGATGAGTCACTCGTTTTCTTATACTGTTATTTGTCATGCCTTTCCACGATATCATCTTCAATACATACTATCTGTTTCTCATTGATAATACTAAATCATCGAAACTTTGTTAACAAACTTATATTTTATAATTATTATATATTATACATAAACAAAATTATATATTATATATAAATAAAATATATTGATAGAAAAAAATTATATAAAATAATTGAAAGAGTAAGATGATGAAAAAAATGTTACATAATCGAAGACTATAGGTAAAAAACGTTCTTAAGACACATTTACATTCTATGACGGAAAATATTATTTGCCTATAGTAATATAATAATCAAGTTGTTTATGCGACAGAAAAAGATAATTATTTTTATTTCTCTTCTGTGAATTAATTTATTCACGCAGAAATAAAGAAAAATGTAAAAACAACTGACGAAAACAAGTTATTGCACGAGTTAACACGATTATTGCAAATCAAATAGTTATAACGTAGTTTAATATTTAAAGCAACATCGCAAACAAAGTTGCTAATATTGTACGATTTTTTTATCAAGACAATCAATGCACTTTCAACAATGCAACGCGAACAGATTCAGCGGTACGTAATTTAATTGAATGAAATAACTCGCGACTAAAATGAAACAAATTGGCTATCGTACGTATATAATTGTATATCCATGATATAAAATATTATATATCCAAAACTTCTAAGAAAATATCAGATTTCGAAAAAATTTTTTAATTTATGGGAACTTGTACATTTTTATCTTTGTTTTTGCCTCCACTTTTATTTCCGCATCTATCCTATTCTTAGAATTTTAATATAGTTGATAGAGTTATGATTTTCCCCCAAAGAGATCAAATTCCTAACACAATTTAAAAACTAATTTTAGCAATTAAAAGCAAAAATGAAAGATGTAACGATTATGCATTATACTGTTTTCCATGTGATTGTTTTAAAATCAAAAAGAGCCACACATGTTAACATGTTTAAGGAATTTTTGGTAAATATATTTTAAAATAAAATATTATAAATCTTCAACGAGATTGAATTGAAAAGGATCCATTACTCTAGTGTAGAAGCTGTTCACAAGAACTTTCATACTTATATTGCGAAAAAATACATATTTGATACTCGGTGTTCTATTTAAATGTATTTTCAGTTGCGGGTAAAATATAACTGATACATATATATTTATTTGTAAATAATATTTACGGAATAGTTACTATGTTTAGCAATGAATAAATATATATATACGTGTATATATATCCGGACTGTAGTACAATCAAAAAGAAGATGTAACTCCTCAAAAAACGTCGAAAAAAAAATACATAGAAAATACGGAAAAATTTTTCCATAGAAAGTGCTTTGTTCTTCAAGAAAATTGCACAAATTGAAAAATTAAGAGCACATACATATTTACGCTTTTTTAAGCTTAAGTAATTTTTTCTAATGATCATATGTCATAATGAATCGTCGAAATTATCTCGATACGAGAGCTATAAAAATATGTATATACATACAAAGATGCAGCATTCTATTATTATATTAATTGTGCACAATTGTTTGGTTTCGAACTGTTTCAATAACTAATATGCGAAATTAAAAATATGTATTGACTGTAGTATTGATTTTTGCGACATACCGAATAATGTCATCGATTTTTGAATCACTATTTTCGGGATGTAACAATTACTTAAAACTATTTCACGTATCGATTCAGAATCAAGTTGTTTTTCACAGTCCTGGTTTATATATATCTAACCATTATGTTCGCACGGAATATTTATAATCTCTCGTTGACCGCGCGGATATATCCACGTGCAATAAAAGGAGGCGCGATCAATAGATTTACAACGTAGGTTTACATCCCATAGAATATGAGTATCTTTACGTGATGCTCTTACTTTTAATATCGCAGCATCGTTGAACATCGAATTTATCGAGCGGTGCACACAATTTGCATTATAATTATATCTTCGTATGGAAAATGAATAATTCAGGACTTGTTCAATAACTCGTAACATTATGTAATACTATGATAAATAATTTATTAACATTATACATATAATAAATTATTTATCATAGTTATACTGTGATAAATAATTTATTACATAATGTTAATGTTAATGTCTGTCTACAACATTATATGCATATTATGTTATCTGTGAGCATTTGAAATACCCTTTTTATGTTAATATTATTTTTAATATTATAAATTTCTTTATTAATATTATAATAATATAATATATAATTATATTATATTATATAAATTATGAAACAATGATAATCCGTAATGTTTACATTCGAATCTATGCAAATGATAGAAATATCATGTACAAACTAGCTCCGAATAATTTTAAAGTAAATAGAATAAGATTGGCTAGCAAATTTCCATTCGAAAAAAATATTATAGATTGCCATTCTCAATAGTCGTATTTACAAATGGACATCTCAGTAAAGGATACTATAAAGTGTCACAAAGGCTGAATTACAAGCTGTGGAAGACTGCATTATTCCAGAAAATCATTTTTTCATCTTTATAATAAATTATTCAAAAATATGTGAGATTAAATATAATTTGTTTTTATTATAATATACATATGTTTTATCTGCTATCCGTGTTTATGTGACCATTAACACAATGTTCCCTGAATTATTGAATTGCTGTGTCGCAACGAGGAGGAAAGAAATCATTGTAGGAAAGCCGCGTTCCCCCCATCGCGCCAATTAAAAAGCAGTTACGCGTGCATTCGAACGCGTCGCCGCAGTCAAATTAAATCTGTGCAGAGCGTTATAACAGTCGCAGACTAATTTGGTCGATCAAAGTAGTTTAGCAAGGCACTACAGACAGTCGTATTGTTCGCTCGGCACGATCGGTCGTCGTTTGATAAAGATACGATACACTCGCAGGAAAGACGAACTTTAGCCGCGATGAATAGAGCGACGTGGTGCACGAAGAGCATGCAATCGTTTTTATTGTGTAGAGCGTGCATAGGTAAGCCTATTATCGTACTAAGTAAACAGTCCCGTTAATCCGATTGCGTTGAGAACGTTTACTTTCGCACGTTTTAGCCATTAGTCGGTCATCGTGCGATAATCGAAGGCCGTGCGGTATCGCTCAATCGGGGTTCCGATTATTTTCATTGGACCATATTATTCTAATCGAGCACGTGATCCCAGATGCGATCGTTTCCATGGAGAAGTGTCGCCTCGCAAAAAAAAAATTGGGATGCAGCTACTCGTGCGCGATAATGCCACTCCTCTGTTCCCTCGATAGTCCTTCACGAGTGACACGTGACACACGATTTAAAACCTATCGATGTTCTTCATAGCCCGCGCTTTAACGTACCTTCGTTAATGCCTTTTAATGCGAAAACGTTTTTTTGATTTGTGATTCGCAGTAATAATACCTGCTTTATTAAAGACTTATGAGTCATTAACTTTGATGTCACTGTCTATCTCTTTTAACAATTGTTTTTCTTATCCAATTTACATTGAAAGAATTGAAATAACTTAAATAAAAAACGTAAGAATAATGAAATATTAAAAAAATCATACATTCTAAAAACACGATTGACACATTATTCTGTATTCTGTGTTTTATGTTGCGGTACAATTTGGAACATTTTCATTAGGTAATCAATTTTTCAACGATAGATTATTTTCTGCAATTTTCTTTATTGAACAATAAAAATATTTTTGCAGAATTAAATAAATTTATATGCGAGTAAATATATATATAGTTATTCCTTAATTTTCTATGTTCTATTATAATTTTAAATTTTGGGATTTAAATTTTCTGAAAATAATATATATAATTTCCACACACCCAAGTTATCTTTCCTTTAAATGCTCTCATATTAATCTCTTCCATAGATAAGAAACAGGTATGTGTTAATACAAAAGCAAGAAAAAATTTGAAAAATTAATAATAAATTACAATTAAATTTATATTAAAGAAGTATAAAAGTATATACATTATATATATATATGTATATATACATACATTACATATTACATAAACGTATGTATATACACATTTGCTTCAAAAAATTATTTATCTTTATTAATCTTACGATCTCGTATATATAAAAGTATTTTTAATTTAATAGGGAGCGACGTTTCGCCAAATGTATAATCGCGCAATTTTGCGCGTTATAAGCTCAGAATTAATATAGAACACTTACAGATTTCTCTAGTTCCTTCTCATCGGCTTTGTTCCACTTACCTTATATCACATTCAGTTCTTTTCATTTCTGTTTCGATTGAGGCTTGCACGGTTGCGATATGCAGTCGCTGAGGTGAAAGTGACTTTTACGAGCCAATCATACCCTTTATAGAAGATGCTTGCGTATACGTCTGGCCTTGATCCTAAAATAATAGCCATTACTACGGATTATTGCGAGTCGAATGTTACTTTAACCCTTTTTTTTAATACTTGTGCTAAATTGCTAACTATTTACGTGCCTTGTGCAACAGAAAATAACATTAAACTCTATTTAGATTTTTACAATTCAATAGTATATACATATTTATTTATATATTTGGACTACAAATAAAATTTATCTCCTATTTATGATGACTAGAAATTTTAATGGAACGAATTTAAAATGCGTTAGAAACTGTTCCCATGTAACATACATTCAGAAGAAGTTATTTATGGAGATGCAATCGTAGGGGACGCATTTAGATGATCTAGTCGATATTTATTATCTGGGACACTGTATAAAGTTAGGTGTCAATGTGCTCTCATATTTTAAGGGCGAAATAAAATTAGTGGATTTTTTCTGTTGTCGAAGCCACGTGAGATTCCACGAACTTTAGCAAAATATATATATCTTATCTATATATATTATATATACATATATATATATATATATATATATATATATATATATATAAGTAAATATATATTTTATTTCTATTTCATTAAGTAATTTGAATTGAATTTAAGCATTGAATTTTGCAAAAAATTAATTCAGTTTAAAAATTCTAAAAAATGATGCATAAATATGTATGTATATTAAGAAGCAATTTATGATGAGTAATAATGTTAAGTAGCTATAAAAACGCATCACATATCATGTTTCAAAAAGAGATTCTTGAAATATTGTATTTTATAAAGAATTCGAAATATATATCATAGAATGTTTTTGATATAAAAGCTTTATTATAAAAATGGAATATAATATGTGAGTTCTTCAAAAATTAGTTATGATTTTATTTCTACATATATTACTTTAATAAATCATGTCTTAAATAATTTAATTTTATATATTTTTTTATTATATCTAGCTCTTTTAGCAATAACACAAAATTCTTAAATTTGATGCAATATTTTATTAATATCGGTATTTCTAAATTTGTAAAATATCCTTTTTTATGAGTTCCATAAAAAAAATTGTTAGCTCTTTGGTTATCAGTATAGCTATGAAATGATAACTTTAACGAGACGTAAGTAATATTTAATAACATACAATAGCGACATTAAAATTGTTTGCTATATATGTTTCTCGATTTTCCGTGAATGTATTCAGATAAGATTATAACATGGAAAATTCGTGGAAATTAACGTGTATCTATAAACCCTATGTGTGTGTTGTGTGCGTGTGCGCCCGCTTCTGCATAATATACAAATTTGTTATTCGCGTTTATTATCAAATTATCTGATCGAATCAAATTAACTCGATAAAGTTCTAATTACGTTCGACTGTAACAAATAACATACGTGCAACTGTATTTGATGGATATCTGAACATCAATCGCGAACTCTCGCGAAATATCTATACACGTCGCGTGATGCGTGTGATGTTATTCACGGGATTTTATCTACATAACCAGTGTAGGTGAAACATGTGTAGGATACTAGAAATACAGCTAAAATTCTCTCTGTATTAGTATCAGATTTATTTTTAGCTTTAAATTCTTTAACGAGCTTGGAAATCGATGCTTTCTTACAGACATTTTATAATATAACGGTTCTAATTTAATATTAAAAATAAAAGGATTTTTCAAATAACTTGGAAAATGTAAATATATAAATCTTTGCATATGTGCATTAATTTAATGTGGATTGCAACATAATTTTATTTGAAATTTAAAAAATTTAATATCAAAATTAAAAAATTGTGACAGATAATGATTCCAACACAATTTTTTCTAAGAAAAATTTATATCAAATTTATCAAAGAATTTATTGCTAAAGGAAAAATATAATAACATTAATGATAACTGCATTAAATTCAAAGATTGATTTCGAAGATTGTTATTTGCGTGTGTATTTTTTTTTTGACATAGATATAATTCTATTATAATGAAACATAGGCAGTGGTTATTCGTCATTGTTAGATATTCGTTATTTATGAATAATGCAAATATGAATAGCAGGTTAAATGAATTAATTAATGTTCTCATTATTCGAAATCACCACGGGAACATTATTCTCATCAATACAAGTTTCGACAAGCAGATAATTAAGCTAATCGTTGATCAATGTCAGTCCGCGAAGTCTCTACACAAAGAATTCGGAAATCTACACAAATTGATTAATTCAATATAACTACGAAATTACAAAAGTGCTCTGCCCTCGCAAAAGCAAAAAAGCGAAATTGTGATAACCTCTCCGTCACTTTCGACAATACTTTAGAATTCTTTCTATTAGAAAAATCGAAGAATATATGGTATTATATTATATGTGGCATTTTAAAACTACACAAAAAAAATTTCTAATTGATCCTTACTGTAATTGTACTTGGTGCGAAAATCTAGAAAGTCACGATATGATATTTGATCAAATGACGCAACACCGACTAATTAACCTCGCGAAATCTGACAGTGAAACGAAGAGCATGACAGAAGGAAACGTCGATGATGGCGAAGGGGAGAAACACAGAGCACGAGCGATAAAGGTCTTCTTAACGTGTCTCCGCTCTCGATCCGTCGACCAGCTCTTAGGGGTGCCGTCGATTTGAAGGGTAGATCCGCGGTCGGTATTAGGGGAGACCCGATATATATATATATATATAAAGGAGGGTTCCGATATAAAGGATTCGTGTTGGGAACGGGTCTCAAGATTCGATCACAGGGTTTTGTCGAGGCTGGCGACTCGGCGCAACGGTTGCCAGACACTGGCCGTTTTCGGACATTTTCTCAAGCCCGGGGGTCTTAACGATTCATCGGGAGGATCCTGGGCGCGTCCTTTGAGAATTCACTCGCGGCTTTGCTTTGACTGATTATCGTATCGATCCTTGAACTCTTATCAGCAGACAATTGCGGACTGACAGAGATGCCTTCCCTAGTTATGATTACCGTCTTGATTCCGTTCTGAGATTTTCCCGCTGACTTGACCTTTGTTAATCTTCTGCTATTCTGACACGTGCGCACATAATGAGAGCAATCTCATCGATATTATTAATCTAGACATCAAACTAAATTCCTTTAAATTTCTCCACGATTGCAACATTATTTTGCATTTTTCGAAAGCATTTTTAATAATCACATTTATCGCACGAATTAAAAGTTATTTTAGAAATAACTTTTAATTCGTGCGATAAATGTGATTAGAAGTATCAAGTTCATAAAAAGAAAATTAAGAAAATGTTTTGTCATGTGTATATGTGTATATATGTGTGTGACATTAAATTATAATATATTCTTTAATATAAAAAAAAAAATATATTTTTTGATACTAAAAACAATCATTCTCTTTCTTTTCTCTTCTATTTTTATGATTAAAAAATGATTAAAATTTTATATTATGAGAATAATCTCTTCCTTACGTCTCCGTTATCAGATTATGATTTATGTAATTGAATTCTGTAATTTTCACGAGGGTTGACGTATCCAATGACTCTACGTTTATCCGTCATGGGTGATTGATTCTTTACCATATTCGGAGGAGAGCTCTTCGCGTTAATGCCGTTTGAACTATTGCCCGAATTACAGGAAATAAGTCGTATTTTTTTTCTGCTCTGTTATTATAGAAGCGCGAGAGATCGCCGGGGAAAAGAATGGATCGGCTTCGACGGAGCTTCCGGGACAGTTTCCGCCGACGAAAAGAGTCTCACGTGCCCGAGTCCAGCAAGCCCCATCAATGGCAAGCTGATGAAAGTGCAGTACGTTCAGCCACGTGCGCTTTTCACGTCAAGGTAAGCATAAAAGTTTAACGACACATTAGATATGTAAATTAAATGGCCAATCATGTATCAACATTATTAAGATGAATAGGACTGTTCGGACTTGGCCTAATTAAAACTATAGTCGACATTATTTTAGCTGACATACTTTTTTGAGATACCGTAGATCAATTAATTTTCACATTGATGTTGTCGGAAAATTAATTACTTGAAATAATTTGATATAATTATATATTACTTCCTTTGAATAATTAATTTTGATTGGAATAATTGTGATTTTCGTAATTGATCTTCTGCCAATGCCTAGAATATATATCAATTTTAATACTAAAGGGATTAATCTTCAAATAAAGAGCTATTGGCCTATTTAAATCTTTAACGAGTGGATAATTTAGTTAATATGTTTGTGTAGTACCTGGGATGCGTAGAGGTATTCGAATCGAGGGGTATGCAGGTTTGCGAGGAAGCTCTTAAAGTTCTCCGAGTAAGTATTGCACGTTTCTTGAAATTAATATGATTTCTCAGCAAATATAGATGAATAAACTGAAGATATAAACTAAAGATATTAATTTTTGAAATTTTCAATTTTTGTCTTTCATAATTATATCTCCTATCTACGCAATTAACCTTTTGCGAAATTTAAAATAATTCTAAAAGCCAGATTATTTTTTCCATGAAGTTTTCTTTTCATTTTGAATATTCAAGAAGGATCCATAGGAGGTTCTACGACAAGCTGCGCGAAAGTTAGGCGCGTCATACTCTCCAAGTCTTTCGCCTTGATTATATTTAGCACGGCTCGCGTATGAAGAGTCGACATTGACACCAAAGAAGCCTAAAAATAAATCGGTGTTTTAAAGGTCAGAGGGCAAATCAACCACTCTAGTGATTCCACATTGAATTTTCAGAATTCAAGACGAAGACCGGTGCGAGCGATACTTCACGTATCCGGTGATGGACTGCGCGTTGTCGAGGACGAAACAAAAGGACTAATTGTCGATCAAACGATCGAAAAGGTTTCATTCTGTGCACCTGATAGAAATCACGAGAAGGGATTCAGTTACATCTGCAGGGATGGCACAACAAGGCGATGGATGTGTCATGGATTTTTAGCGTTGAAAGAATCGGTAAGTCAGATGCTTTTTCATCCTGTTCGCGAGTCGGGTAAAAATTATCCCAGTATGCAAAGAGATGTTTCGTTTTGTCAGAGATGAATTCATTGACGAAATAGACGCAACATTGGATGATCTAATAGCGAGAAACAAATTTGTAACAATTAATCAAGATACATATTTCAATCTTAAATGGCCCCTCACATTACTGAGAAATATATCGAAAATAAGTTGCTGCAGTTGTTGTATGTAATTTTTATAGAAAATTGTAAAATTTATCATAGAACTGTCGCTCAATTGATAGCAAACATTTCGCTATCAATTGAGATTTGTATTTGTATAGTTTTTCCATTCATAATATACATATAATATACATTTTTTCCCATTTTGCCTAAAATAAAATAAAATAAAATGTAAATGACACGTTAATTTTTAAAAGACTCTCATAGTGAATAGCAAAGATATTAATTCTAAGATATTCCTTTTTATGGATTTATCCCTTATTATTCAAGGGGGAAAGATTGAGTCACGCAGTGGGTTGTGCCTTCGCCGCGTGTCTGGAAAGGAAGCAACGACGGGACAAAGAATGCGGAGTTACAATGACTTTCGATTCAAAGACTTCCACCTTCACGAGAAGCGGCAGCTTCCGGCAACCTAGTCTCACGGAACGGTTGCAGGAATCACGCGATCGTGCAGTAGGTGAGTCGTATAGATTATTGTTTATAAATTTCTATTTTCGTAATATATATATTATAATCAATGCGCACACAAAAATGCAATTTAAGAAGTACGATTTTATGAATATCATTCTTAGAAATTCTTGCTATAAATGTTGAAGATTCGTTCTTAAAAGATAAAAATTATCGTACTTGAAAGTTAAAAATTAAAAATATTCGTAAAAATGTGATTAAAATTTATCACAATGTTACGAATACATTGAATATTATATTATTTCTCTATATTATACAAAATTTCTCACCCTCTACTAATATTTATTTATTTATATTTATTTATATCTCGAATGTATTTATGTTTTCAGATGTTCCTCCAGTTAAGCAGGTGTATAATCCCTTTGCGATCGAGAGGCCGCATGCCACTCCGTCTATGTTGGAACGACAGGGTTCTTTCCGAGGTTTCACGCAGCTCAATCAAGCATCCCCGTTTAAAAGGCAGCTCAGTCTACGAGTCAATGATCTTCCTAGTAATCTCGAACGCACACGTAGTCACAGTCTCGAGCCAACAGACTTGTCGCGAATGCCGTCAGCTCTTTCGCACATAGTACCTTTGAAGCCGCCAGGTGAGTGTTTATGGCCTTATTTCGTTTCGTTTTCGCTCGTAATCTTATCAGACAATCATTAATGAACGAGCGAATCAGCTCTAGCACAAGTACATAAAATGTGATTATATGTGCTATTAATTTAAATCGATCTGACTGCTGAATAACGATGTGCTTCCCTGTTTTTTACAATAGAGTTCGAAGGATATGACGAAGGTCATTACTCCTTATTCTGTTAATCCCCATTGTTGCCTGCTCTTCGATGTATCCTTAAACGTGCTCGTTTTCCGTAAACACACGGTACAACTGTGTTAACAGACAGAAACAGATTTCACGACACTGCGAGCGTGTAGCTAGAATCCTCGTAATCTTATTCCGCTCCCCGCGTGATTTTGCTCGTGCTTGAAAAAAAAACATTCAAAAAACATCGTTGTATATATACTCCTTCACTTTATACTTACCCCGACACACGTATATCTATACGTCCTGTAGCATGCCTTTTGTACCATCATGCATCCCAGCACCACGTTGCAAAATTCGGATTGCAATTAAATATATTATTAAACGTGATCTCTTCTGTTTCTCCGCAGTGAGTCCAATACCAGAAATATCTCCTGGTGGTCAGGACAGCGTCTCTGCAATGTGTCAGCAGCTTTCTCGAGGGCTTTCTCTGCTCTCGAGCAGCGACGACTTTGGACCAATGCCGTCGTCCCAGCTTGCCGCCAGCTCCATCGCTAAACAACTTTTCATGAGCACCACCGCTAACTCTCCTCCAGGTACGACTTTCTGGAAAAATCAATGAAAGTTACCGATTTCATTTTCCATTTCAGTCAATCGCGATGGCGCGTTTGAAGAATCGTACCTCTATCGTAATTTTCACATGATGCGATTGCGTTCTTTTCAGTAACGAGTAGCAACTCGTTGGACGAGATGAAACTGCAGAATGGTCCCAGTATTAATAATAACAACAACGACAAGAGTGACGAGCTCAGCGGTCTGAATCATGTCGGGCCCAGCTGGCAAGAGTCTGCATCCCCCGTTCTCGCGTCGAACCACAGGCTCACGCCTCTTCTTAAGGCAAGCAACTTGAGTCCCGTTCTTCCAAGGACGAACGCGCCCACTCCGGTCATTATGAGCACCCCGGCACCTGTTTCCTCTGGTGTGGGTGCCTTTGGCACGCCACCGTCGGCAGCAAGCCCCGCTTTTAGCACAGCTTCTACGTCCTCTTTGGGAAACACGTCTACGTCGGCCGTGAACAGATCGCCGATACCAATAAATTCGGCGATGACACCGAAAACAAGTTCTCCCAGTGCCAGCGTAGCGTCCGTCTCCTCGGCATTATCCATCTCGACTGACGTCGCCCAAGTTTCATCGGCAACCGGTGTTCCGACAGCTTTAGTAAGTTAAACATTTGCGGCAGTATATAAAAAAGTCTCTTAATTTGAGCGAAATTCTTTAAAATTTTGTTAAAATTAAATTCGTAAAACATGTTAACAATAAGTATAGAAAATCAGATGCTCTGACGTAAAAATTCTTCATATTTTTTAAAAATATTTTCCAATCAATATTTTATAAGTAAAATATCTAAGAAATCATATATATGTATAATACTTTGCCTTTCACATTTGTACGACCGAATATTCAATTCGCCAATTTCCATCTTCTTGAGAACTTTTTATTATTTCCATTATTTCCTACAGAGCCAATATACAGGAATCTTTTTTTTTTTCCTTTTGGTCCATTGTATCGTACCGCTAACGTAAATTACTCGATACGTCTTCTCACGAGTTTCTCTATTCAACAGGTACAACCGCTTTCCACGGCAGCCGGTTTGCCGAAACCAGAACAATGGTTGGGTAGCATAACCGGCTCCGTGCCGTCGCCGGTACCGCAGCAGGTACCTGCCAGTCCTCGACGAGCACCTCCGCTTCACGCCAGAGCGCATTCGGTCGGGTCGGCTGCGATGGGCCAGACTTCCAGAGGAGGACCCTCCGATCCCTTCGACGTCGAGTGGGCGGAAATCGCCGCCAGAAATCTGCGGGAATCGACCGCGGCAACGAATCCTTTCATTATGCCGAACGCGACCCAGGCGTTCCAGGTGCAGTTGTAGCGTCAGGAGTTCATCAACAGCGTCGCCAAGTATTTTCGCTCGAACACATAGCGGCAGCAGGCACGTTCGCGTTTCGACGTCGCGCACGATCGAAAATACTACACGTGAGCCGCTGTGTCCTCGGCCCGATCTCGAATGCCGTCGAATGCTGTCGCGCGCGTAATCGCCGCGGTCGAGCTTCTTCCGGTTCGATAGTACGAATCCTCTCTCGACGGGACCCCGAAGAGAAGCCCGGATCTTTCGCTTGTCGAGTCGGCATTTAGTAGCAACGACAGTAGCAGCGAACTTTAAATCAGCACAAAAAAAAAGATATCAGCGTAAAATACTTTATAGATAGATAAGTATACGCGCACAGCCTTAACGACCTCAGTAAAAGTAAAAAAATGGTACACACGCATAAACGCATAAAAGCATACGTTTGGGTGATGTGACGGGAGATACACAAAGTTTCATGCACCGAATAATAACAGTGGCTTAGCCAGCTCGTCAGCCGATTAAGGAGAAGCAATAGATGTCGCGAAATACCAACGGATTTCCCGACAGTATCGATAATTATACTTCAATGTCTGTCACGCGATATATCGTAATTGGATATCCCAATTATCTTGAGTAGAGTTAGGCTCGAACCGCGAGCGATTATCGTCGTTCTGCATGAAAAACGAAATTGTATGCACCCAAGATTACACTGCACCCTTACCATTTTTTTTTCTTTTTCAAGAGAGAAAATTACGCATAGTGTAGTTGCTCTTCGTGATCGTATCCCGCGACCTGGATCACGAAACGAGGTAATCGTACCTTTCGCAGGAAGGGAACATTGCATTTCCGGCGGGCTCACCCGGCTCAGACAAGCACGTATAGATAGATGTAGAATGACATTTCACCGTACATGAAATTGTCATTATGCAGGTGGATTAACATCCGCATGAGGGACTGTGATATTGACGCGAAGTGGCCAGTACTTAAGCGAATAGGGTCGAAGAGAAGTATCGTGAGGAACTTGCTCAAGGTCGTCGTGCCGCGCGATAACAGAGAATAAGAGCGATCGTGAGCTCGGGTACCGCGGACTCTATCGTCCTGTATAGCCGGCAGAAAACACCCATATAGATTACTTAAATAAAGATTAGTTGTTGAAGAGGTCATAGGAGATATTGTCTTACACTATCGTCGTCTATTATATACACACACACGATCGTGTTGCATTTAACGTAAGAGCGAGAATCGCGGGATGATGAGAAAATTCTCGCACGAGAACGACGCTCACGGAACGATTTCCTCGAGAGTCTTAGACGGTGCTTCCGCTCTACAATAGCAATAGCTGTGTGAAAATCGTTCGCCGAGCCGAGCCTCGAAAAAGTGCGAGTTCATATCTACTGATCTGATTGCAGTCGACTGCAAAGAAGTTTCCTCAGACCCGTATAGTAATTGATAGACGCGTCCCGCGAGATATTAGTATTGCGCCTCTAGCAGCTTTCTGTCTTTCAAGTTAACGGCTGCACTTTCGGTTTTTCGAAACGGATCGAGGGTAAACGTCGAGGAAGGCCAAGGGAGATAATCACAAGAGGGATAATTGAGGCGCGTATGTGTGTATGCATTGTACATAGATTAATTATTTAAAGTATGACACGACAGTGTAGGGGGAGGAGAGAACGTATGAAAAAGTTGCAGAGAAAGAGCGTAATGGAATCATTCATTAAACCGGCGACTCAGCAATGAGACGAGAGAAATTCTTCCTAGATAAAGTTTAATCGAAGTGTAATAATATCTTATAAATATGATTTTGGGGGATTATATTGAAGTGGAGACGCAACAATATTGCGCGATCGTATGAAATCTGCGACTTATAATTTATTTACGGGTTTGATTACGGCTCCTCCTAATTTTTGCGTTATTTTTAAGAATAGCAGATTGTCATACATTCGCAGTCATTTTGATAAATACGTACGTATATGTACAATACTATAGTACATGTAGACATTCCTGCAATACTCCACACCGAAAAACTTACGCAACATAAGTTTTTGATCGCGCGATTTGATTTCGATGTCGTATTAAAATTGCGTCTCAAATCGCATCTAATGTAATTTATTTATTTAGCCACGCTGTGAACGCGAAGCGTACCTATATCGATATTCTTCCACACGGCGAGTATTGTTTAAGAAGTATTACCGCTTCTCGATTGCGTAATAGATCTTAATCAGATAATTGATTTAGAAAAAATTGTTATTGGCGATTATGAAAGCGAAGGATATTCATCTATGTCTGCGAGAAAAATTTTTGCCGTCATCGTTGCGAGTTGTTCGGCGAAAATGGACTTGGTTTTTTCGAACCACCTTCCGTCCGTCCCGAAAATCAAAAGGTAACAAAGAGATAACAAAATTAAAAAAGCGCAATGCAATTTAAACAAACACTGTAAAGCAGCAGCAGGAAATGATGGGTACTTATTGCGGTACTTATGAGAGAGAATATCGGTTAATCAATGTACTTAAATATTAATACACGTAGAGAGATCGTTGCTGGCGAGATCGCTAATCGACGCACGTCGTCGATGTCTTCGTCTTTATTCGTTCTTTTCGTATTTTTCTCTCGTTTTTATTATCTTCGAAATTGAAACATTTCTTCCGTTATTTCGTTCGTTTCTTCGAGAAGGAGAGAGAGAGAGAGAGAGAGAGAGAGAGAGAGAGAGAGAGAGAGAGAGAGAGAGAGAGAGAGAGAGAGAGAGAGAGAGAGAAAGAGTGAGTGAGAGAGAACGAGAAAAAGTGTGTACATAATGCAGGATAGTGATTCGTTATAACATTATCACGTTTACGTACTTACTGTTTTTTTTCCTTTTACGTTTCTTGGTCGATGTACGCTAACTCACATGGTTCATTTGACTAGGATCGAAAAGGAGCGATAGCGTCTTGGCTGGTATTACATCCGCTTCTACAACGCTTATGCGACAGTGTCCGGGCATTTGATGCTTTTTTTCTTTTGTTGTAACTTTTAATCAAAGTTGTAACTTTTAATCAAAGAGAGTCTCGTTTGTTTGTAACTATCCTTTTTACCCGGAAAAGCGCGAGGATTAGCCAGGACGCGTTCCGGTGTCTCGTTCGACTGAAACAGACGAGTGCATTTAAAAAAGTGGATAACAGTGGGGCACACATATATAAACACAAAAACACACACACACACATATATATACACAGCTACATACCTAGAGAAAGAGACACCGGACAAGAGTATATGTATAGGCGAATAGATGCACCGCGTGCCAAATTCAAAAGTGCAACCGCGTTGCCTGCCAATTGGTACATCGCGCACGCTTTCGTGGTTGTGTTGTACATAGTGTCGCCGGTCGATTCCTGGATCAACGTACGACTTAATGCGTGTATATTTCGTAAAGGTATCCTTGTTCATTTTACATTGTATCTGCCACTGTAAAAATACGATTTATTATATAATATCTGTTGTGATTATGAACAGGCCTTTTATTTCTTTCACAAAATATATCTCCGCACTCTTTTCAAACAAGAAAGGTGCCAATTTCTTTCCATTCTCTTCAAGATCCGATATTCGTCTTTATAGCGAGAAGAGGCAACTCAAAAGACGGTAATGTGTAATAATGAATATGATATTCAGATCTCAGCAGCATGTAAAAATGGATGAAACATATCAATCCTTTTTCTCCGAGTTACACGAATGTCAATATCTATTTCTAATGTTTTATTTTTGAAAAGACAAAATTTTTTCTTGTTGCTTACTAAAATATGAAACTATGAAAGATTATGTATATGTATACAGGGTGTCCGGTAATAATCGCCCCACCCATTGTGTGCAGGTAGAGCGGATTAAACCGAGTAGGAAAGTCCTCTACCGTTTTGCGATCTTCGCAATAATTAATGAGAAATTAATTAAAAAAGATCAGCCAAATCCGCGCGAATATAAGCGCGGGGCGAGAAATGATGTATATACATTTATTTTCTACGCTCGTAGAAAATGAATGGAACTACACCGACGTTATAATCGCGTGTGTGAGTAAATAAAATGTATGAAATAAATTTGTGTGGAGTAACTATAAATTGAGACATAAATCACATGCGATAAGAAACTCGATGACAGGTGGATGTGATGTGCGACACCGAAACAATTGAAGGTCGTCGAAAAAAGTATCAACACAGTATTTTGTTTGTTTTTTTCTGCGTACCGAGTTCGAGTGGTGCTCGCCGAGCATGCCTTATTAGAGTGAGAAGGATGCGAGGAGGATAAAGAAGGATACGAACAGAGCTCGCTCGAGCGTGCCTTTTAAAAACAATCAGAGATAACGCGAGAAGGATGCGAGGAGGATAAAGAAGGATACGAGAAGAAAATCGAGAACGCTAGTAAGACACGAATCTCTCTTTTCTATTGGATCAGAGAATCGAGCGACTTTGATTATTGGTCATCGCCCGAGGAGTCCGCGTGGAGTATTTAGATCAGGAAATTCGGCATGCCATCGATAAACCGTGAGACGTGTCAATGCATCTCCCAAACTACGATTTTTTTTATTGAACTATAATAATAGAATGACTATGATTTGGCTACCAAGCGATGACTCCGCGCGGATTAATTAATACACATTAATACATATGCTAAGAAAACCCTTGCTTGCATCTTACCATCTCTATTCCCTTTCTAAATAGCATTAGATTTTAATATTCATACAACTATTTGTCGACTAAATTTTATATAATTATATGACAAATTGCGATGTTAAAAAGTTTTGCGATGTTAAAGAGTTTTGCGCTGCGAATCGATTGCGTGTGAATGCGCATTTAATACAATCGGCATTGTAAACTTTACGCAACGCATCGTCTTTATTTCAATCAAATAATCAAAATTACTTCGAGAAATGATCGCAACTTTATCGCATCGTGTCCAGATTGACAAGTGACAGAATCGCTTTCATTCTCTGAGCATACTGCACATAATGTAGCATGCTCGTTAGCAATTAAACGAATTGTACTTGTTATATCAAAATCATTCAATTAATTAAATTGATGAGATTGACATTGTGTTGCAATATTTATGATATTTGGCAATGATTTTCGTATTATACACGCTTATGTCTCTTCTTGCCCCGCGCTTATATTCGCGCGAATTGGCTGACCTTTTATAATTAATTTGTCATTAATTAGTGCGAAGATCGCAAAACGGTAGAGGACTTTTCTACTCGGTTTAACCCGCTCCACCTGCACACGATAGGTGGGGCGATTATTATCAGACACCCTGTATATTGTAATGCAATAATATTAGTAATATTTATTATCTATAGCAATATTTTCCAGATATAATGCAGTCGAATTTTTCAATACCTAAATTAACAATTCATATCTTTTATATATAATTTTCAACTCTATGTCTATTAAAAAGATGGTAATCTATGCATGACTGAATATACATATATTAATGTTTACTTACGAGATGTCACACTGATTGTCACACTGATCGGTATAAAATTATTTTTCTTGATATATCTTAATATGAAAATTAATGTTAACTGCAACTTTAAGTAATTCTGTAATCTGTTTACGAACAATTTTCTTAAGTTTTCGAGTGTTTCTTCTATATATATTCTGATATAGAAGAAAAACAAACTGAAATGAATGACAGATGAGGAAAATCAGTCGTAACTTAACCATGTTATCAAAATAATTTGAAGCACAAAAATTATTAATATGTCATATAATATAACACAAAGAGTACTGCATATTTTCTTTTTAGAATATCGTAAAAAGTTCGAATTATGTCAAAAAAAATCTGCCATCATGATCAGTATAAGCTCAATCAGATATTCGACCAAGTGAAAGCTCTTTCGGATGTAGTGGATGAACTTAGAATGGCACTAAATGATTTGAAGAAGGCATCCCTCGATGTGAATCGTGAGAGAATTTTTTTTGAGTCTACAAAAGAAAATAACAAAATTGATTATGTCAAACCGACTGTACTGCAAAAAATGAATTTTAGAAATACTGAAATTTGCACGAAAAACGATGAAACGCATCAGCTCGTAAATAATACCCAGGTATTTATAAAATATATTGGACAATGATCTTTTTAATACCAATAATTATGCAACATTTGCAGTTACAAGAATTTTACATAAATGTGAAATACTTGTTATATATTTTTTATTATACAAAAAGTACAAGCAAATAGTGCCATAAGTTTTTAGTATACATAACTTACAGAAAAAATTTATAATTTATTTTCTTACACAAACTTACAATGCATTTCAATTTTTTTACGTAAGTTTTTGTTATATCTTTTTACGTAAAAATTATTTCTGTCATGTAAATTGTTATACAAATGAAAAAAAGTATTATAATATTTGCTGTAACATGTTCGTTATATAAATGACAAACACATTATGATACTGGTTATTAGGCTTGGAGATCTTGCTCAACTTCTTCAAATTATGTGGTTTATTGTGAGAGAAAAAAAGATCATAAGCCATCGACGCATACAATCAGATCCTTAACGATATACGATGGCCTGAAATTATTTAAAAATAAAATTATGAAAAATATACAAAGCATTCAAAAAACTCGACGATCTCCCAAGAGCACTAAGCACGAATGTGTGATGTCTGATCAACAGCAATTACAAATGTGCATTCTGCAAAAAGAGGAAAATCAGAAGTCTCTCAAAGATATAAGAAACGAAGACATAATAAAAGACACTGACATCAGCGAAGAATTAGGTAATTCGACAGACTTGTCATTTACATCCGACGCTTGTGCACAAACAGAGATCATTATATGCTCATGGCAAGAAAACGACGAGAAGTCACCCAATCTTCCATGTCGAAACGTGATAGAAAATAGCACGCAAGCGGGCTCGTTATCAATGATAAGCGATGATTGTTCTGTGATTCATTCAGATCGATTCACAGGCGAATTATCGAAAAATCGAGCGAAACATACGTTCTTGGCGAATAAAATAAAAAAATATAAAAAATGTTCATGCAGGGAACAATGTCCTTATGCACTATACAAATTACCGTGCAACAAATACAGATGCAGTACACCAAAAAAGAAGGTAGACGATGAAATGAACGGATTGACACTCGAGTGCTTAAATTTCAAGAGAAAGAATAATTTTCCGAGATTTATAAATGTTGATACGGCACGAGAGAAAAGTGATAGACATTTCGCGAATTTTTCGCCTGTTAAAATTAAAGTAGACGAATCTTCAACTTCTTCGCTTTCGGTGGATCTCGAAGTTAAGATTTGCAACGATCACTGCAATTTGGAGAACATCGACGAATTCTCCAAGCGAAGAAGCGCCAGAACGTATATTGTAAACAAAAAAACTACGAGGAAAAATGACTTAATTAAAAATTTTAAAAAGGAGATTGAATCATCTTTCAATATAATTTCCTTATGGAGACACGTAAATGAAAAAAAGGAAAAAATTGATGAAATAATAGAGGTAAGTTAATGTTGATAATTTTATTCGATTCATGAAAGAACCTGTCATTACTGAGATTTGAGATCACGCGACCTTTTTCACATAATATTACATAAAATGTTATATTTTCAGAACATATTATCTCAGAGAAAATATATAAATCCTGAAGAGAATCATCAAAAACATCCAAAATATAAAACAAAGGACTTCATCGACAGTCATTGGTCATTAAAAAACAAGAATAAACAGGTTCAATGTGCTATTCCCGCATTAACAACTTCGATATTAAATGGAAAAATATCCGTAAAGACTTCAAATCCAAAGTTTCAACAAAGCGACAGCCTAGATCAATCATGTCGAAGAATGAGCAAGACGAAATGTACTAGTTTTCCTAAAACAATAACTCCGAGATGGATGAAGACAAATACGCAAACGCAAACCGGCAAATGCTCGTATTTTAACTATTTAGAAAACAGGTCGTTTTTAAATGATTATGCAAATGTAAAAAATGCGAGCAAGATGGATGAAGATAGAGAAAACAAGATTACGAGAAAAAATAATGCTTGCATCGTTGAGATGGACGCTTTATCGTCGCAAATACTTTGGCCTCGAATCAAGAGACATAATATTTATTCTACATTCGAGACTAGAAAAGATCTTAACGCTCACTCGAAAGAACTTTTGAGTCAAACATGTGACCGGACTGACGATTGGCGAAATCAGAGATCCGTAAAACCATCTTATCCACTTTGTTGTAATCACATCTCCGCTGAAAAGTGTAAAAATCTCATGTCTTATCTTACTGATTATTCTCATCCTTCATCTAAAACACTGAATTTTGACATGAGTAATGTATCGGGCAGACTTTATGATTGTCTTGAAAAACTCGAAGATATTACTGCTTGATATTTTCGTAATCGTAATATTATTTCATCGTGTTTTATCATCTTCGGCGTTTATCTTTGATGACTAATGATTAAAAATAGGAATGGTAATATTGCCACCAAATGTGTGCACCACATTAGTTAAAATATAATTTATTGTAGTTATAACATATTATTCTCTTGAGAAGATATGTATATGTAACCGTACGTAAAGCACACATTTGCAAAAATGCATTTATACGGATGTTGTTCAATATTTCTCTCATATATATTATTAAGAGTTCGAAAAAATATACTCTGATACATTATTTCCTGATAACGCATTGATTAATTTATGTAACTTAATAAAAGCAATTTTTTATCCTATTTATAATATAATTTAAACGTAATGTGCAGATGAGAATACATTGCAAATATACTTGACAAGATTTATAATAATATTGTTTTATAAAGTTTTATAATAATATTGTTTTATAAAGTTTTATAATAATATTGTTTTATAAAGTTTTATAATAATATTGAAAACATTATATAAGTATCTGTACATGTGTGGCACATTTCATTTATATAGTTAGTCTCGGAGTAAGTGATAAAATTTTAACATAATTTAAGGTTTCGGAAAAAATATTCTGCGTATATTGTACGAAGAATATGGACACATTAAATACAATGGTAGACGATTTTTTTTTTTTAATATCGTTTATCACGAATTAATATCGCAATGTTCCTAAATTCAATCTCAGATATTTGAAAAATATTTGAAAAAAATTAAATATATTTTTTACGCACTCATAACATTACTTAAATAATAATACAGAAAAAAAACAATATTCTTTTATTATAAAAGAAATGTAATGTTACAAATTAATCACGCGCATAGAGAACAATAGAAATAATAATTGATTTCAAATATCCAGATTGATGATAATTTCTTAATAAGTAAAGTTATTATATATATCTCATAATATAATATGTACCTACACACGTTGGAATACATAAACACATGAGATGATTTATACACACTGTATGATTTTACAGCAGATGCTACAATTTTCCATATTCATTAGAAATGTACGTCATATTTTGCACGATAACATAGAACTTAGAAATAGAGAGAGAGAATCTCAATTATATAAATTAAATTTTTCTGCAAGAGGTATAAAAAGTACAAATCGCATCGATGAAAGATTGTTTGAGTTTCGCAAAAAATTCTTTTCTGATACTTAAAAATAAATTCGTATAGGAAGTAATGGAAGAACAGTGTGATATGACATATCTTAAATTTGTTGTTATCATAATAAAGTCAAGGAAAACCATTACCATTAATCGATCGATGAAACCGGAACATATAAAAATCTAAATAAATCTTACTAAATTAAGAGCTAAGCTTTCTATATGCGCACAAATGTATGTGAAAGAACGTGCTGAAAAACAGCACGTGCATGAAAATTGTTAACACGATGAAAATCATTCCTACATGCAATCTTAACAGGTACCATTTCGCGAATTCATCAATTGCAAATTTACCAACTAATTCAGATTACATTTCGTATGCTAATCATTCTGCGTTACTCTGATTACTCACACTTGAAATTTTGTATTTGTTCTTCGAGGCATTCCGTCGTGGATTCTACGAAAGTTTTGTTCATAACTTCGTACACTTGCTCCATAAGCTTTGGAAGATCGTTTTTGGTCAAACCCGCGGTAGGAATAGGCGGTAGAACTGTAATATAACTAGTTCCTAAAATAAAGTCTTTCTTTTAGAGAGATATGTACAAGAAAATATAATTATATACATATATTACATATAAGAAAAAATTTCTTAAAGAGTACAGAGATTCAATATTCATTTTTATTTATTTAGTTACATTTATAAAAATATATTTATTTTCTTTGTTTATATACCTGAATAAAATCTTTTTAATTTTCCATCTAAGAAATAGTACTTTGACACAACAACGGGTTGAATCGGCATTTGAGATTCAATCGCGACATGAAAAGCGCCTTTCTTGAAAGGAAGCAACGAATTACCCGAATGTCGATGTCCTTCGGGAAATAGAAGAAGTCTCCGCTAGAAAATGCAATCGAAAATATCAAACACTTTTGTGAGATATATTTAAAATAATAATCTAACTAAATAATAATATATTAAAAATAAGAATCTAACTATAGATATATTAATCGAAAATGTATATACACATATATATATACTAGGGTCGTTCACGTCAAAACCGGAATTTAATTTTTAGACAGGTAAAGAGACAAAATTATGACCGGTTAAGAACATTTATTTTTCAATGTAATCTCCATTTACATCACAGCATTTTTGCCATTGCCAGGCGCTTTCAGTCAGAAGATGAATTTAAGAAGTGTGTGTTACAGTGGTTCAGACGTTTTTCTGCCGGTATTAACGCATTGGTACGTCGATGGCAAAAATACAGTGATGTAAATGGAGATTACGTTGAAAAATCAATGTTCTTTACCGGTCATAATTTTGTCCCTTTAACTGTCTAAAAATTAAATTCTGGTTTTGACGTGAACTATCCACGTATATATATTCATATTACATAATTTAAATAATTTATTCTTTAGTGTTATTTTAGATTGTTATTCACAGGGAACAGTAAAAAAAAATCACCTTTGCCAGACGAATAGATTCCGCTGTAGCGTTAATAATTCGTTGGGCTTCTTCAACGTTTTTTCTATCGATAAATACTGTTCCCCAAAGCCAAGTCGCGAGACCGAATGGTCCAAGGTACATAATCTCTTTCTTAGAAATGACAGTGCAGTTCTCCATCGCTAACCACAATTCACCTAAAACTATATGGACCAATTTTATTATGCATATCTCTATCATTCTTGATAAAAGATATACAAACCTGCTTTTATTCGCGCAATACACATTATTTTCTCAGGTTTGTCAAAAAATTTTTTTTCTTATTCTAACGAGACAAATTTAAAATAATTGCAATAACCGATTGTAGTTACCACAAAGATCTAATGAACTCTGATGATTGATGAGCACGACACAACCCGAGTCTTTGATGATGTTCTCTTTACCGCGAAAACGGAATTTTATTCCGATGATCTTCGCTACTTTTACTACACATCTAGCTGGCATTCTGAAAGATTTCATATTTATATTTCATATTTATATTTCATCTTTCAAACGTAAAGGTTTGATTTTATTCACACATGTGGGAACTTACAATGCATTTTTCCAGCTACCGATTCGAAACAACATGAATGGTATCCATAATCCTGCGGCTAACGCGCTTGCTACTATGAAGAAGATGAACTTCGCTCGATATCTTACTTTCTCGCTCAAGGCACAAAGCATCACAAAGAGAAATATCAGGGCGATGCCGCTCGTCGTATAAACGCCGCACAGTACTCTGATATCGTGCAAGATTAATTATATCAATCGTAATTAAATCGTAATTCGTGACATTTAAAAATTAAAATTAAAATTCACAAAGAGATAAAGTTATAAAAGAAATTAAAAAATTAAATCTAAATAAAATAAAATCTATATTAATTTGTTCTTTATTCATAACTATAGAAAAATAACGTTTTATTTTTAAAAAGTTTGCCTCAAAAGAATCACGTTCGTTTTTTTTACAGGTCTATACATGTATAAGGACTCATGTGCATCATTGCGCACTTATGCTATAAATTTATTAGTGGTCTCTCTGTCTCTCTTTCTCGCTCTTATCTCTCTCTCTTTTTCTCCCCTCCCCCTCTCTCTCTCTCTTTCTCCCTCCTTCTCTCTCTCACTCTCTTTATGGTTAATTAAAAGTTTATAAAAAGGCAGGTGCTTTAGCTAGTTAAAAGACACTTTTAGTAGTTGTAATGTTAAGGCAAGATGATACACATAAAATATTTTGTTGTTTCCTTTTTTCTTCTCGAATCATTTTTTTCTCTCTTTTTAGTGATTCCTCCACGAGTTAAAGAGTTGCAGGGTTATTATTATTCTATGTGACTATTATTTTCTCAATTTGTCCGCAATTCAAATTATCCACAAATAACTGTTCCGTGTGTAGTCACAAAGACTATCAGAATTGATTATTACGTAAACTTCTTCTATGTATGCATATCATTGCACAAAAATGGTTGAATTTTGAAAATATAATAGTTTTGTGTAGCGTACTCTTATAGGATAAACAACTTCTAATAAACGATATAAATAGATACAAAAGATATGAATATCTACTAGCATAATATTTAACATTCGAGAGTGGAAGCTGAAAACATTCTTTCAATTTTAATCACTTCTATTCTCTCTCCTATTTAATTTCTCCCCTGTTTAATTAAATATATTTTAAATATAGGTTTACAATCAATATTACTCGATATATTTTCTCGAAAATTAATTATTAAGATATATAACTGACATTTTCTTTATGCAACATTTGCGTCTACATATAGCATACATAAAAATATAGCATACATTGAAATATTGAAATAACATTAAAATAAAAATTTGAAATATGAAAACTAATCTTTAATTACATATATCGCGCATGTATGGACTTCGCACTTTGCATCGTCGAGAAACAAAAGAAAAACTGATGTGTCACACTAATGTATGTACATACATATATGCAGACGTATTTTTATATATTTTTTAGCAAATAAAAATAAAAAATCACTTTACATAAATTTTTTATTAGATGACGTAATTACCTGCATGTCGGTAAATACGCCACTTTAACGCACTTTTTTGAAACGATTGGTGGAAAAAGAAAGAGAGGAGATAAAGCATTGAAAAATTTTTTTGAGGCAGCTAAAAGATCACTTTTAATTATGGTACACTTAATTTTTTCATTCGATCCTCTGCAAAGTGTCCAAAAAATCCAACAACTTAAGGTGGCGTAATTACCTGCACTGACCTTATATTAAATAATATATTAATATATTAATATATAATATAATAATATATTATATATTATATATATATAATATATATTATATATTACATATATTATATATTAATATATAATTAATATATTAATATATTAATATATTAATATATTAATATATTAAATATATTAATATATTTAAGTTATATAAAATATAATATAAAATATAATTTCGTGCATCTCTAATATATATATAACGTTTTGGTAAACAATATAATGTAGAAATTTTGACCACCAGTGATAAAATTAAAAAAATAATTGAACACCCTTCACTCGACCGTACTGGCAAATTCTGTTTATTGTTAAGTGCACATCACAACGTTTCGACCTTAGTTTTAGGTCCTTATCAAGTGATCTATAAATCATAAGAAAAGGCACGAAGAACAATTAATATTACAAATAGTAGTAACGAAAGATTAAGATACAATATTGAAAACTAGATATGTACTTGCGAAATATAATTGTACTTTATAGATGTCAAAGGATAGACAATTCATTGTGTTCATCGTTACTACTATTTGTAATATTAATTGTTCTTCGTGCCTTTTCTTATGATTTATAGATCACTTGATAAGGACCTAAAACTAAGGTCGAAACGTTGTGATGTGCACTTAACAATAAACAGAATTTGCCAGTACGGTCGAGTGAAGGGTGTTCAATTATTGTTTTGGTAAACGTTCGCGCAGTTCATCATATATATCATATTGATCATAAATATCATATTAATCATAATTTTCAATCCAATGTATTTTACTTAACCTGTAATTAAGTACTTTTTTATTATTATTAAATTATTATTTAATATTATTAAATTTTTCTGTAAATAATTCTGTCCACTTTTCCTCAAGTCACTTTCGAACCACACTTGAGTGATACGCAATTTTTCCCGACTCAAATCTTAGCTGATACGAAATTCAAAGACTATAATATGTACACATGCGATCTTTTCTCAAGTATCGATTATTGAAATGCGATAAGTACAACTCAAGCTGCATCTCGAGGCAAATTTCTTCTGAGTATCTCTATTAAATCGAGATCACATATGAATATCAAATTGACTCTACAAACGTACTACAACTCTACTACGACAAAATTCATCTATTAAACTATATCACGTCTTAAGACTGGTTTTAGCTGATTGTGAGTTTCTCAGCAGAATTATGACGTATTTATACGGGCCGTAATCTTTAATTACATATCGCGCATGTATGGACTTCACACTTTGCATCATCAAGAAACAAAAAAGAAAACAGATAATCATCAAGAAACAAAAAAGAAAACAGATATATCACTAATGTATGTACATACAGGGTGTCCGA
Source organism: Lasius platythorax (assembly GCA_963971435.1). Taxonomy (NCBI): domain Eukaryota; kingdom Metazoa; phylum Arthropoda; class Insecta; order Hymenoptera; family Formicidae; genus Lasius; species Lasius platythorax. The sequence goes on along the minus strand of OZ020539.1, from coordinate 10,113,797 downwards.
TAATTATTGACACAGCCGAAGTGTGAAGGTAGATTGGCTCAATCTGAAAAGAAAAGTCCTGTACCATTTTGCTAAATTCGCAATAGTTATTGCGTTATTAATTAAAATATCTGAGCTAATGAGCGCGTGGGAAGCGGTAGGCCGGAATCAGTAGGCATGTAAGATAACTTATTTGTTTGCATCTCTTAACAACAAATATCAGACGTCGCTCGCCGCTCGCTGCGTGACTCCACCTCTCGTTCAGATGATGCTTTTATTGCTAAGAGACGTAAACAAATAAGCCATCTTACATGCCTACCGATTCCGGCCTACCGCTTCCCACGCGCTCATTAGCTCAGATATTTTAATTAATAACGCAATAACTATTGCGAATTTAACAAAATGGTACAGGACTTTTCTTTTCAGATTGAGCCAATCTACCTTCACACTTCGGCTGTGTCAATAATTATCGGACACCCTGTATATGCAGGCGTATTTTTACATATTTTTTAGCAAATAAAAAAAATGAGTTTAAAAAATAATTTGTTTATAAAACTATAATGCATATGCATAATACACGTTAATTTCATAACTAAAGAATTTCATAACTAAAACATAAAACACTTAATTTTATAAGGAAATAACTTAAAAATAAAAGAAGATTTTATTTGCAAGATTTTAAGAATTTTAACAATTGCATAATACATATACTTGTTTTTTCGAATTTAATTATTTTCAAAATATCAGACTATACTTATATATTAAATAAATATAGATCATATGTTTATTTATTATATAACATTACTACAACATTGTAATGATATATCATTTGTTTTATATAAATTTTATATTTCTTTGATTTTGAGTAAATCACTATAATTGGAATAACTAGATAAAAAAAAAACTAAAATTTATATATAATAGTTTGAATTTATGTCAAAAGTTATGCAGCGAGTTGTAGTATTGTGCGCAAAAAAAAATAATTGACAGATAAAATCTTAAACAGATAAAATTCATATTATCCGTAAATAAATTTTATTACATTAATCTCAAAAAGCACTTAAAGTTTTATTTTTTTAACGATATATTTCTATTATTTGTAAAAGATAAAATTTTAACCTCCGTTCTTCAACATGAACAGTTGGAAAGCATTGTTACAATATGGAACAATAAAAATCAATTATCGTTATAACTTCTACAAAACATGCATGTGGTATTATTAACTGACTCATTGTTTCGCGGAGATATGTAAGAAAATGAAAGTTCTTCAATAAGCAGTAACATTGTGTTTTCTCAATCCTTACGATAGCGTCAATCGTTGATTAACTTAAGTCATTAACTTTTCCGACACACATTATTGCACTCTTAACCACGCAGGGTCAAGTTATCTATATTACAAAGTAATCGACTCTCTTTATATAAGAATCATTTCGATTGCATACTTCCGCTCCCTTATCTTTGCAATTTTATTCTGAGAAATTCACTATGCGCTTCTTCACGCGATCAAAAAAATCTGTCAGATAAATATTTAAAATTATTGAGAGGTATTTCGAGAATTTTTTAAAATTTGAGTATTTTAACATTTGCGTTGCCAATCAAATTTACTTAAAAAAATAGTCGAGTCGTATTTTTTAATAATTTCTTATAATCGAAAACATATCCTTTGATTACACAGATCCCAATTACAGTTTACGGACTTGAGAAAGATATTGTAATTGATATTGCAATTAATAATTAATATATTTAATTTATAATAGGAATTGAAACAGTTAATTTTTGTAGATTCAAATTTTAATACTCTTCGGGTAATTCATTAATGCTTATTTTTACACATGCAAAAAACACGGATTATGATTTCAAGATAGGATTATAATTTGCAGCAATATACTTCTATTAGAAAATTAATATAAGTTATAAATTTTATAAAAAACCAACTAATTCTATTTAATATTAAATTTCATTATTAATATTTATAAGAGTAAAACACCATTTTTCACACTATAAAGAAAATAACTTAAATTTTTAAGTTGTATATTTTTTGATATATCCTATTTTTTATAAATTTAGATTTTAAATTAATCGATAGATTAATCAATTGTATGTATGTGTGTGTGTGTGTGATAGATTTCAAATTATATTTAATTAATATTAATAATCTTGAAACGAGAGAAACTACAAGATATTGGAATAGAATACGTAGAATGTGATAAAATATTTTTATCTGGTTATAACACATAAATTTCACAATGTGTACTACAAAAATAAATACAACAAATTATCTTTTAAGATAAAGAGAGATAATAAGAGATAGATTTACTATTTCTTGAAATACTGTATTCATCGAAATAATATACTATAGCTTCAATTTTCAGTTTGTAATGTGAAGCAAATAAATAATTATCACAGATATCACGCGGATCATCTGATCGCTAAAGGTCAAAATTCTTCTTGATCGTTACTCGAGTCCTTTACTCTTTCAGCTGACGAGCGAGTCAATTCATTCGTTAAAGGTTAAACGATTTCATTCAGTAAGTTTCAATTTGATTCGAATTGTCAAGATAATATCCTGAGATACCTCAATTTTTCTAATTCATCATAGTTTGTGTTTTTTATATTAAGCTCATAATAAATATGGAAAATTATTCTATCGATTTGATCATTTATCATTTATTATTTAACGCAATGAACGCGGAAATGAAGTTCTTAAAATAATATTTTCGATAACGATTTGTTACTTCATGAAAGATAATTCATTTGATGAATCAGTATATTATTAGCGCGCAAAACATGTGCGTAAAGTATAAAGTACAACATATTACGTATGAAAAGAAATGAGTAACATATAGTCCGATCGAAATTCAAGGAACATAGTCCGATCGAAATTCTATACATAATTGAAATATGTACTTACACCGAAGATAACACACGGATAATATACTTCAGTATCGATAACAACGTTACATACAAATATTCAATCTATTAAATTGATAAAAGTTTTTTTCCCGAGTATATAATTTTGATACTACCGCTATTAGTACTGTTAATAGATAAATGAATAACAAGTCTTGCAATCTAATAAAATACATCAAAGTTTTCAACTTCATGAAAGCTACAAATCTTACATGTTTTTCTGTGATGCACAAAATTGTGCAGCTTGCGGAATATAGATCTATTTTCTATTATAATAATGATAAGATTTTATGTTAACGAATGATAATGTATAATAAGTGCTTAAAAGTGCTATAAAAGCGCTATAACTTCTAAGTAAATTATTTTAGAAACGTATTACGTATATCTGCACTATAAATAATAGTAATGAAGGAGAACGCGTTAAACACGCCTTGTATAATATAATTTTATGATAATATAGTCAATAGTATAGATAATAGAAAATTACAATAGATTAGAGAAACTTCTACGCTTATACATATATGTATTTGTCACTGTGTGTATACGCGAATGTAAGACTGAACATGTTATTGTAAATTTAACATAATACAAAATTTCGTGAATTATCCGCCCTTATCAATTTGTGAATAAATTAAAGTTAATTATCTATCTAATTATTTATTTATATTTAATTATTAAATAAATGGATATTATTTGCTTGTCATAAATATATTTAAAATTCAAATACAGTAAACTTCAAAGTATAATAGTAAGTGACTATATACATATATATATATATATATATATATATAATTTAACACGTATTTATATTTAATTTAGATATTAATAAGGAAACAATTATTTTATATAAGCCAACTATATAAATATGTGAATAATTCAACGTTAAATGGACATAAAAATCTGCTATTTTTTTTCTTAATGAAAATTTTATTTACAAAAAGATTAATTAAATAAAATTGAATAAAACTTTAAAGATTCTGCAACACACATGCATTTATGCTACAAATTAATATGTTTCGATTCATACAAACAAAAGTTTTCCATATTTTTGATTTAAAAGAACAGTTATTTTTTTAAAGAGAGTTTTCTCAAATGTTTTATTTCATATAATTATACCGTTTATCATGAAGCAACGATTTATTCGCGTACTTATCTATACTTATTATCCTATCATGTATTAAATGAATGTAAATATTGCCTATAAAAAAACTTATATTATGTGCGTGTTTCGTTAAATGAAAATTAATGTTTCAATAAAGAGAATTTACACCGGCATTTACCTTAATCAACATTCGTTTACCTGATTTACTTCTTTCGTTTCGTGTATGGTTCGTGTACTACACATGGTTCATGTAGCTTATGCGTGTCCTTATTCTCAGTTTTTTCATTCGATAAACGTCAATAACGATCGCGTTAATAATAACCGTAGCGCGTATACACTATTTTATTTTAATTTACTCTGTGTTCGATGTATCCGGGACAAAATTAGCTGAACAAAGAACAATAATATCGTCATGATTGATTACTTACGTCTTGAACATGATGTTATTCAGGTACGTAGCGTTCACCGCGATTGATCAAAAACAACTGTCAAATGCCAACAACCGTAGCCTCGCTGTAGTGACCTATACACTATAATCATGGATGGCACGTGGTCCATCGAACGATACATCGAACGATGAGTCGACACGTCTCGTCAATCTTCGGCACTTCCCGCCTTTTGAAAAACACTGTTAGAAAGAAAAAGAGATGAGATAAAAAGAAGAAATAAGATATGTGTTCTATATAAGGACGGATATTCTTACAAAAAGAAGGAAAACTATACAGTTTTGTTACTTTCGAAACAAGAATGAGAAGGAAAATAGCCCTGTGTCCAATAAAGAGAGCATCTAAGTCATAAAAAAAAATGTATATGTATAATTATTAATAAAATAATAATCCTAATAACAATTCAGTTGATTTTTGCAAATTAAACAATTACAAATAATTATCAATATGAATAATACAAATAATTCATTTTTCACAAAATAATAATTAATGTTTGACGAATTCTCGTCAGATATAAAGTAATATTATTCCCCGACAGAAATAAATATTATTTTTGTGTGCACGCAGCTTTCAAATATTTATTAAAAGTAAAAATCGTGAATGTACCGTGAATTTTTTCGTTAATAATCGATATAATATATAATATTTAAATTTCACTTTACTATATATTTGTGTGTTTATGCCAATATCCGATTAAAAACCACCTATTTATAAAGATTAACCATTCACCATGCCGCATATGTGCAATATGTCTACTCACATTCACGCACACATTATAAATCTACACAACACACGTAAATTTGTCAGTCATCACCGCTGCTGTGTTCGTGTGATTGTGCATCTCGAAGTACTTCCTACTACTGTATTAATATCTCAAATTGATCTCTGCGATGGCATCTCCCGAATCAAAATCACCCGAACAATCTGAAAAAAACCGAAAATACGACAGGCAGTTGAGGTACGCTAGTTATAATAAATTTTGAGGTTATATATGAGTTTTTCTGTCCTGTCTTTTCTCCCGTTTTCTATTTAAACAGATAATTCTCTGCCACTTTTATAATTTTAGTTATATTTTCCTCAAAGTATGCTTGTTTTTTTTCCTTTTCCCTTCATATGGCGAAATATTTTTCATCATACAATTTTTATCATTGACAGATTATGGGGCGATCATGGCCAAGCAACTTTAGAAGCTGCTCATGTATGTCTTATAAATGCCACTGGACTTGGCACAGAGATATTGAAATCACTAGTACTTCCAGGTATAGGAGCATTCACTATAGTAGATGGCAAGAAGATTACTGTTGAGGATATTGAACCTAAGTATGTACATAATATTATCTTGTCATAATGTTAACTGTCAGACCAATTTTATTCTCTCGAGACTTATTTCAATGTGATACATTAAATGGATTTGAATTAGTTTTTTTCTAGAAGCAGACAGTGTTGGAAAATCCAGAGCGCAAGTAGCCACTGAAATACTTTTGGAGCTAAATCCTGATGTGACGGGTGATTACATTGATGAAGAACCTGAACAAATTTTATCCAACAGTCCAGATTTTTTCAATAGCTTTACTGTGGTTGTGGCTACCGCGCTGACCGAGAAGTAAGAATTCTGATGTTAAAATATTGTAAAAAATATTACGTTACACAGATATTATAATTTATAAAAAATATTGAGCTAAAATCAACTACATATTACATATTTTTTACATATTTTTACATATTTCTAGTATTAATACAAATATAATGTTTTTAAAAACACACTTTGTTTCAGAACACTGGTCCTTCTGTCAAAAAGGCTTTGGGAATTGGATATTCCTTTAATAGTATGCAGAAGTATAGGCTTTATTGCATATATGCGCATTCAAATAAAGGAACATACAGTTATAGAAACCCATCCGGACAACGAAACGCCAGATTTGCGTCTAGATAGACCATTTGATAGCCTGAAGAAGCATTTAGATTCCATAAATCTGAATGAAATGAGCTTCAAAGACCATTGTCATGTACCATATCTAATTATTCTATATAAATACTTAGAAAAGTGGATTTTGGAGCATCGTGCTTTACCGAAACTTTACAAAGACAAGCAACAACTCAGAGACATGATCAAGAGTGGCATAAGACGCGATGAACATGATTCGTCTAATAGCGAGGAAAATTTCGAGGAAGCTATGAAGGCTGTAAATACATGTATAAGAGCGAGCGATATTCCCGATAATATTAGAAATATTTTAAACGATGATCGTTGCATTAATTTGACAGCAAAGGTATCAATGACACGTTTCTATAATTTATACATGATTTAGAAAAATATGCGTTCAAACTGATCGGTTTATTTTAGAGCAGCTCTTTCTGGATTATCGCGAAAGCAGTGCGTGATTTTGTTGATAACGAAGGGAAAGGACTATTACCACTTAAGGGTACTCTACCTGACATGACTGCAGACACTGAAAAATATATTACGCTCCAACAAATGTATGATACTGATCTTTAAATAACAATTATACATAAGATGATGCTTGGAAAAAATAGTTCAGTCTTCATTGTCAATGTAAATAAAAATTTTATTAGTAAATTTATTATTAAAAAGATAGCAAATATTATATTACATTTAAATAGTTATTATTATTAATAATTACTAGATTAATTAATATATGGTTACAATATTATTAATAATATTAAAGAATGCGGCATTAAAACTTTTATTATCACACATTGACTACCAAGATCGGACTATTTTTTCGTGTTCCATTTTTAATATTCATAATCATAGACAAACATCGAATTTATTTCAGCTATCATAAACAAGCATCAGCAGATATAGAAGCTGTATGGCGACGTACTTTGCAATTGCTACGTCAATTGGGGAGACCATCAGATTCAATTTTAGAGAAAGATGTTAAGTTGTTCTGCAGACATGCCACTAACATTTATGTAGAGAAAGGAAGCTGTATTGCAGACGAATACGATTCCAAGGTTTTTGATACAAATATCATAGGTGATTATTTTTTCCCCCAAAATATGCAAAATTAAAATTATAATTTATAGTAAATTAATAATTTACATAATTATACAACAAAAATTAAATAATTATATATAAATATTATTATAAAGAAAGAGAATTATATAATTATAATAGCTATAATTATAATAACTAAGAGCCAAACTGTTCTTAATGTCTGATTTCACGTTTTTTGCAGTTCAAAATTTGGAGACTCCAGAGAGTATGATGATTTACTACGTTATGCTTCGAGGAGTGGATAAATTCCAAGCAGAATACAATTCATATCCCGGCGAATTCGATGACCAAGTGGAACCCGATATTGTAAAACTTAAGGTATCATCTTTTAATAATATAATTTATTAATAGGATCATCATGTTATGATCGCAATATTCTACAATTGAGTTATATTCCAGACATGCCTGACAAAACTGTTGAGCGAATGGGGATGCGGACCACTAGCTAAAGATGATTATGTGCACGAGTTTTGTCGATTCGGTGGCGCAGAATTGCACTCCGTTTCGGCGTTTCTAGGTGGTCTCGCAGCGCAGGAAACCATCAAACTTATCACAAATCAATATAAACCTGTTCACAATACCTTCATCTATGATGCTGTTACATCAAACTCTGGAACATTCTTTTTCTAAAGCTGTTGTATGCAAAACAAATCTCTACATTAATTAAAGTAATAATACAATTTTACAGCTTATATTAGCTTTATGAGTTCTTTCATTTAGATTAACAAAGTGACTTTTGCAAATGTTAAAGCTATTACTATCCTACTTTCCGGTCTATATTATTTTATACTATCTCCCATACGATTCTATATCTAAAAAAAAATTGCAAAAGCAGAAAAAAATGTAATAAATTTAAAAATTTATTGTAATCTAAAGTTTAAAGCATTGTGTACATTTTTTACAGTATTTTGACGCTTTTTTCCTATAATTTATCATATTATAAAACAAAATAATGCTAAACTTTATCTTCTTTTTTTATGTACATATATTAGAATAAGGATAATGTTATTTAATTCCCCCCAACAATATTTCTAATAATTTAACAGACATGAGTTTTGACAAATTTTATTTTATAAATGAGTAACCAACGCAATATGTAGTTAAAATTTCACCGATCGACAAACAAGAATTATTACTTAAAATAATCTCGAAATTTTGTATATTCGGTAGGAGCAGTATCGCTAGAAAGGTTTTTTCACGCATGCGCAGAACGTGATCTATCATTCAAAAGCTAAATTCAGTAAAATAAAGTGCTATTTGGTTTGTTTTTTCAAAATTATTTTCAAAAATTCTCATCTCAAAACCTCTCGTCTTTAGAAAAATAATAAAATATTCGAATATTATAAATGTTGTAATAATCTGAACCTTGCACGCAAGACGCGGTAACGCGAGCAGAAATAATATGCGTATAATCAACATTCAGCATTTTTTCGGAAATAACATAATGGGACGCGCAATTGCTAATAGTCGAGTTTTCAAATCATTGACGGTCATGCAAAGGCCGTACTTTATGTATACTCCGCGACTAAATATGAATTTAACCTCATGTGTCATTTTATTTCGTTTTATGTAGTTAAAAATTATTAATTACATAAATATGAATGGCCAGATTATGAAAAATTTGAATAAAACTAGCACTTTATAAAATTAACATTAGTAAACATTAATGATACATTAATCGTGATACGTAATACTTTAAATCGTCTTATAAATAATTAATTTTGTCTAGATATATAAAAACAATTCATAAAAATATTTTTGTGTCTAACCCTTTCTTTTTTAAATAATACTTTTTTCAAATAAACCGAATTAATGCGTGTACGCGATTTATAATAATTAATATACAAATAACGATATCTCACCCCAGGGTTGCTCAGCCGGCGCCCGATGCCTCTCCCAGACCTCCTCCTCTCAGGTTGCCAAGGTCCTCAGCTGCGTTGTTCTGTAACATAGAAATTAAATCCAAATTAAAACACCACATAAAATATTTAATATTTAAAAAAACTTATTGTTATACGCATAGAATTTCACGTATATTCGTTGCGTCCAACAATAAGCACAAATATAATTAAATAATTTTACAAATTTTGATTCAATTCAATTAAAAAAAAATGATAAATACTCACTCCAGGATTGATCCGTTGACGCCAGATGCCTCTCCCAGACCTCTTCCTCCTCTCAGGTAACCAAGGTCCTAAATTGCGTTGATCTGTAACATAGAAATAAAATCCAAACTCTCGATGACGTCGCCTCGTCGTTCTCCTCTTCATCCGCTTCTTCGTCCTCCTCGTCGGTCTCCTCTTCGTTCACCACGTCGTCGTCCTCGTCGTCTTCCCTGTCGTTCTCCTCATCGTCCTCCTCGTCGGTCTCCTCTTCGTTCACCACGTCGTTCTCCTCTTCGTCCGCTTTTTCGTCCTCCTCTCAGATCAGGTTGGTCAGGATTGTTGAGAAACACAAACATAATTAAATAAATTTATAAATTTTGTTTCAATACATCTAATAAGCAAATAATAAATACTCACCCCAGTGTTGCTCTGTCGGCGCCCGATGCCTCTCCCAGACCTCCTCCTCCTCTCAGGATGTTAGAGTCGTCAAGTATGTTGATCTGTAACAGAAACTAAATCCAAGCTGTAACAGTGTCCAAATACAACTAATAAACAAATAAATAATACTCACTTCAGGGTAGCTCCGCCGGCACCCGATGCCTCTTCTTCTTTTCTCTTCTCTTCCTTTCAATTTCTCAATCTCTTCCTTTCAATTCACACGTTGCGAGTAAACAAACAGTTTACTCGCGAAAAGTAAAAGTTCATCGGCATTCGGTACGATGAAAACGAACGCGCGATACTTTTCACGGCACTCCCGCATTTATACACGCGACACGATTTTACTCCGACAATATAATTTTAATCTGAATTATTATAACTGTTATATTTATCGGTTTAAATTTTAAATAAATTATAAATTTAAAATTTAAACCGATAAATATAACAGTTATAATAATTCGGATTAAAATCGTTCCTTTATATAAATAATTTTATATGTATATAAAATTATTTATACATAATGAGAATAATTTTAACAATGAGATGACATTAATGTCTACTTACTATTTAATCATGTGTAATGATATTCAATTATTTTAAGAATAAATTTAGCAATATTGGGTTCCCTAATCGCGTGTGCCCTAATCGCGTGTGCCCTAATCACGTGCCCTACTCGCGTGCCCTAATCGCGTGTCCTAATCGAATGAATCGATTGCATTCCTGATTACGTGCTATTGCACGTAGGTAAAATATAAAGCACGCGAAACATTTTTGTATCCTCTCAATAGTACTCTCAAATGTACCTATCGCTACGCATTTTGGCCAGTATTGGCCGTTTATTTTGCGTAGCCTATATTAATTCTACGAGCCAGTTGGACCTACCTTTCCTGGCTACATTCTCGACCTCTAACCAGAAATCGAAATAGGAGATAAACACTCCTTTCATTGCCGGCTACTTATTGTCGGCGAATAGAAAGCGCAAAGATTTTATATGCGCCCGTTTGCGTTGACGATTTGTTAAACGTACGCATTTCGATCGATGAAGGAGAAAAACTCCTTCTTTTGCCGGCTAATTATTATTGCCAGCAGATAAGCGTGAACATATCACGCTCGTTGACGATCGTGTGACATTACGATCATTCGTTGGATGTTGATTTTAATATGACTTTACTTTATCCAAAAAAAAGCCAAGTTTTGAATCAAAATTAATTGATTGAAATTTTTATAGTAACATATAATTTAAAATATAATTTATAATATAATGTAATTTATAAAACAGAATGAAATTAATTAAACATATATATCATTTATCATCCCTTTACGGGTAATTTAATTAATTGACCACTTGGCTTTACATCAGTTAAAGCAAAGTTTAACTACAAAATTCTACAATATAGATGGATGGGCTATAAAAAATTAGGATAAGATTGGCGCACGTTATAAGATTAAGTTACCATCGCATTTAATTAATAAAATTATTAGCGTTCTATATTCCATAAAATACTAGCGTTCTATATTCAATAATTCAAATAAAATCTATTAATTAAAAAAATGCTTTCTATAATTTTCCTTCTTTAATTTATAATTTATTATTTACTTTATAATTTATAATTTACTTTTGCAATAGATGTAATGGATATTGAAAGATCTTATTAAAAGTTATTTAACCTAATCTCTTCTAGCTCATCCATTTTTAGGCAACGGACCTAACTACAATCTACAATCTACATCTACAATCTTCACAAATCCGTTACCTCAAAAGTTAAACAAAGTCACTCACCGACACTGATGCGCAACAGCGGAGTTGTTGAGTTATTGAAGCTACGTTGTCTGTAACATACAAATATAAAATCCAAATTATAGCAGCGCTGAAAATAATTAATATTTCAAGAAATTGTTATTATTGTACGCGCCGAATTTTATATCCGATGCATACAATAATAAACAAATATATAAATATGGAATAATTTTATAAATTAAAAAAAAACAATTTTTTAAATAAAATAAAATTTTTTATACGATTTATATAAAAGTTTCTCTTTCTCTCTGAGTCTCTTTTGTTTTAATCGTTCAAATAAATAAACCGAATTAATGCGTGTATGCGCGACTTATAATAATTAATATACAAACAACGATACTCACCCTAGGGTTGCTCCGCTGGTGCCCGATGCCTCTCTCCCCATAGGCCTCCTCCTCCTCTCAGGTTGTCAGGGATGTCAGCTTAAATTGATCTGTAATTAAAAAATAGAATTTAAATTGTAGCAGCGCCCAAAATAATTAATAATTAAAAAAATTATTATTGTAAGCATTTAATTTTATGGGGATAAATAATTTGAATGACCAATACTGGCTAAGTTAGCATTTAATGTAACACGACGTTTCGACCATGGGTTTCGGTCCTTTTCAAGTGTAGTTTAAAATTAATTAGTGCTGTGCGAATGTCACATCTTGTCAATAGTAAAGTAGCCAGTTCCTTGGCTACTTTACTATTGACAAGATGTGACATTCGCACAGCACTAATTAATTTTAAACTACACTTGAAAAGGACCGAAACCCATGGTCGAAACGTCGTGTTACATTAAATGCTAACTTAGCCAGTATTGGTCATTCAAATTATTTATCCCGTTAATTCACGACTGGCAACATCAAGAATTAAATTATTGATTTAATTTTATATTTGACGTATAATATTGAGCGCATATATAATGAAATAATGTTCTAAATTTTGAAAAAAACTATTTTTTTTTTTAATAAAAACTTTTACAGGATTTATAAAAAAAGTTTATAAGAATATTTTTGTCTAATTCTTTCTTTTTTTAAATAGGTCAAATAAACCGAATTAATGCGCGTACGCGATTTATATAAAAATTAATATACAAAATAATAAATACCTCAGGATTGCTCCGCCGGTGCCTGGTGCCTCTCCTAGGTCTCCTCCTCCTCTCAGATTGGCAGGGTTGTTAAAGTCCGTTGACTAACACACGCGACATTGTCTTTAAACGTCATTGTCTTTACTCCCGCACTTGTACGCGCGATACTTTTAACGGCACTCCCGAATTTTACGATCGAAGCCCATTTCACATGAAAATCAAACTTCGAGTCAACAAGTCGGGATAACAACGGTACTTTCGAGCAAAGGTTAAGCCCGAAGCGGAAGAAGATGGAATCGACGCAAATGGGATTCGCTCGACTCTTGTCCGCGCCTATTCGTATCTCAGTCCGACTCGAACTCGATTAGGCAGATTTCGAATGAGACGCCAGGGTGCTATACCACAGGCGATATCACAAGGCAGGTAGACGCGAAAAGAGTGAAGATACCCATTTTCGATGCTAACAATATAGACAATCTAGAAAATGGGAGTGCAACCTCTTTTCACGAGCTGAAATCGTACCTAAGTTAGTCTCGTCAGCCGACCCATGCGAAATATAAATATCATTGCGATATATGGCTGGTAGACGGTAAAAGAGAAGGAACCCATTAACAACGATTCCAAGACAATCTACCGATTCGGATCGAACCGTTTGTCGAAGCAGAGCGTGTACCTCAATCAGCCGAATCTTGAGAATAAACTCAAAACCGCGCAAGCATCGTACGTGGATGTACATGCCATACGCACGCGGCCGGCATCACCTCATGTCGCGAAACACGAGGCATGAAAACGTTGCATTCGCAACGCCTCAATGAGACATCCCATTCTGTCGGCATCGGAAGTGCGATCCTCGATGACAATAATGAATTCGGGCTATTACGCGAAGACGCGACGACGACGCGAATGCCGATCCGCGGCACATCGGAAACCGACGACGCACGTGCGTCCAACCCATCAAATGAGCGCGCCACATAAGAGCCATTAAGACTCGTGGCAATGCTGTGTTTAGGGTCCTTCTCCTTCAGGATAAACCTTTAGGATAAACCTTAAAGTTAAGGTTTATCCTTAAGGATTAACCATCCAGATACTATATAATCTATAATAAAATTAAATTAATTAAACATATATTTGGAGGGCGCAGAAATGAAATTCTACTAAACAAGTTCTAAATTCTAAAACATAGATGAATGAGCTATAACAAATTAGAATATCATCGACGCGATATAAGAATTAATGATTACCATTAAATGTAATTTTTAAAACTAACATATTCTTTATTAAATAAATTAGATAAAATTTATTAATTGTAAAAATTGCTTTCTATAATTTTCCTTCTTTAATTTGTGCTTTAACTTATGTTTGGAACAGATGCATATTAAGAGAATTTATTAAAAGTTATTTAATCTAATTTGTTCTAGCTCATCCATTTTTAGGCAACGGACCTAACTACAATCTACAATCTACATCTATAATCTCCACAAATCCGTTACCTCAAAAGTTAAAGAAAAGTTGTCACTCACCGGCACCGATGCGCAACAGCGGAGTTGTTGAGTTATTGAAGCTACGTTGTCTGTAACATACAAATATAAAATTCAAATTACAACAGTGCTGAAAATAATTAATATTTCAAGAAATTGCTATTATTGTACGTGCCGAATTTTCTATCCAATTCATACAATAATAAACAAATATATAAATATGGAATAATTTTATAAACTCTAAAAAAACAATTTTTTAAATAAAATGGAAATTTTTATACGATTATTTAACGATTATTTATACAAATTTATTTAAAAGTTTCTTTTTCTCTCTGAGTTTCTTTTGTTTAAATCATTCAAATAAATGAACCGAATTAATGCGTGTACGCGACTTATAATAATTAATATACAAATAACGATACTCACCCTAGGGTTGCTCCGCCGGTGCCCGATGTTTCTCCTAGGCTTGCTCCTCCTCTCAAGTTGTCAGGGATGTCTGCTTAAATTGATCTGTAACATAAAAATAGAATTTAAATTGTAGCAGCGCCCAAAATAATTAATAATTCAAAAAATTATTATTGTATGCACATTTAATTTTATATTTGATGCGTACAATAATGAGCATACACGATTTATAATAATTAATATACAAATAACAATACTCACCCTAGGGTTGCTCTGCCGGTGCCCGATACCTCTCCTAGGCCTCCTCCTCCTCTAAGGTTGTCAGGGACGTCAGCTTAAATTGATCTGTAATATAACAGTAGAATTCAAATTGTAGCAGCGCTCAAAATAATTAATAATTCAAAATATTATTATTGTATGCACATTTAATTTTATATTTAATGCGTACAATAATGAGCGGATATATAATTAAATAATTTTTTAAATTTAAAAAAAAATTTTTTTTTATAATAGAAACTTTTATAGAATTTGTAAAACAATTCAGAAAAATATTTTTGTCTAACTCTTTCTTTTTTTAATAATTCAAATTAACCGAATTAATGCGTGTACGCGATTTATAATAATTAATATATAAATAATGATATCTCACCCCGGGATTGCTCAGCCGTCGCCCGATGCTTCTCCCAGACTTCCTCCTCCTCTCAGGTTGCCAAGGTCCTCAGCTGCGTTGTTCTGTAACATAGAAATTAAATCCAAATTAAAACACCACATAAAATATTTAATATTTAAAAAACTTATTGTTATACGCATAGAATTTCACGTATATTCGATGCATCCAACAATAAGCACAAATGTAATTAAATAATTTTCTAAATTTTGAAAGATATAAGGTTTGAAAATATTATAATAGCGAGGAGACACGCGAAGAGACGCGCGGTGGCACGGAGCGACGCCGGAGAAAACGCGTGAATGATGGGTGCGGGGGGGTGAAGGGGTGAGGAGAGACGGTTGCAAGAAATACAACTAATTAATCGATCTAATCCGCGGAAGAATGAAAAGATTATCATTAAATATCAATAGAAAAATGTTATACCATAAGTATTTCACTTGTGCAAAATATTATAACAGCGAGGAGACGCGAAGAGACGCGGTGGCACGGAGCGACGCGGGAGAAAACGCGGGAAAGATGGCAGGAGGGGGAGGAGAGACGGCTGCAAGAAATAATTAATCGATCCAATCCGCAGAAGAATGAAAAGATTATCATTAAATATCAATAGAAAAATGTTATACCTTAAGTATTTCACTTGTGCGTTGCATACGTTTTGTATTTTAAAGCGTCGAAAGGTTTCAAAATATAATAACTGCGAGGAGCGATGCGAAGAGATGCGCAGTGGCACGAAGCGACGCCGGAAAGAGAGGGAATGACGGGACGGTGTAATGGCGGAACGGAGGAACGAACTAAGCGCGCGCGATTCAAACGGCGACATCGTCGATTCGCCGAACGCGCAAGTCCCGACCAATCAGAATACACCATACGGATACATTCGAGTTGTCGCTCGTCGACGGGAGATGAGTGCAACGCGTTGCACATGAGCGTGTATGAGCAATACGATTGTCAAGCATGTCACGGTTCGCTGTCAGGTGTAATAAATCCGTCGAAAATCGCCGCGAAGAAGGATGCTATCGGCATTTACGTGTATTTATAATTACATATATGTGCATTATGCAAAGGTTGCTAACGTGAACGCCAAACACAGGGATGCCACGGACAGTATGACACCGAATCGTTTCGTCGTCTCCTTCGTCTTTATTTCGGGAATCGCGGTTACTGTCATCGCCGCATTATTGGCACAATATCTACGCGGCTTATCCACCGATTACGAAGGTGAGTAAAAGTTGATAAACATACCTGCATACTCTTATAACCATGTTTGCCATGACATGTGAGATTAACATATTTCTTGTGATATTTGCGAAGACTTGACAGTTTATTTCGATCCTTTCTTTCAGAGCATGAATTCCGTCACGTGTTTGTGCCGCTTCCCTCGGAAAGTATTATGGATGTCTACGACGACAACACAGTCGCTTTTGCATTGGGTAACATCGAACTCGATAAAGTTCATTCAGAATACCGTGGCGTCGACAGCAGAGGCCCTGATGTCTTTGCATCTAGCACTGGAGATGAAATTATCTGGAAAGCAAAAGAAAGCTATAAAATTGTTCCAACATGCTGTGGCACTAGCACCTTGTCATCCAGATGTTTTGAATCATTATGGAGAGTTTTTAGAACATACTCAGAATATAATTAAGCTAATGATTGATGATGAACAATATAATTAAAGCTAATGAATTTTATATACGTGCTTTAACTTATGAACCGAACCATGAAGGTGCTTTGATAAACAGTCATAGGACAGCTCATGTAGTTGAGGAACTTGACAGAATAATGCTCAGACTGGATGAGAAAAGGAATACACTATCCATGATACCTGATAACAATGTCGCATTAATACATGCTAAAAAAGAAGCTTATTTTCATCATATTTATCATACAGTTGGAATCGAGGGAAATACTATGAATCTGGCACAAACAAGAGCCATAGTCGAGACACGCATTGCAGTTGATGGAAAGAGTATTGATGAACACAATGAAATCCTTGGATTAGATGCTGCCATGAAATATATAAATGCGATCTTGGTCAATGGGTAAGTTTCTAATAATTTTGAGAAAATCTAAATATCCTGTTTGTTACTATTCTAATATTTATTATTCATATGTAAATGTTTCAGGGTAGGGTAATGTTTCCATTTCTATAAAAGATGTATTAGAGATACATAGGCGCGTGCTAGGGCATGTGAATCCTGTTGAAGGTGGTGAATTTCGAAGGACTCAAGTGTATGTTGGTGGTCATATACCTCCAGGTCCAGACAATATACATTATTTGATAGAGGAGTTTGCATTATGGTTAAATAGTGAACAAGTCATCAGAATGCATCCAGTAAGGTAAACATCTTTCATTTTACATTTACTATATATCTTTTCTCTTGCATATATTTTTATTCTAAGATTTTGTTCAAAATTTTAATCCAGAAATTTTTTTGTAGATATGCAGCTCTCGCACATTATAAATTAGTACATATACATCCGTTTGCTGATGGAAATGGTAGAACATCTCGCTTACTTATGAACATGATTCTTATGCAAGCAGGATATCCGCCTGTTATCATCCACAAGCAACACCGTCATAAATATTATGGAAACTTGCAATTAGCAAATACTGGAGATGTGAGACCATTTGTAAGGTTTATAGCAGAATGCACAGAGCAGACATTGGATTTATTCTTATGGGCAACTAGCAAATTTTCTCGACAAGTTCCTGCTCTGAGCCAAGAGATTTTGTTGACAGAAAAGCATAATACGATTATTTTGGATGACAAGAGCAGTGAAATAATGGAAAATGATTGAAAAGTAAGAGTCAAGTCAAAATCTAAAATATTTTTGAGACCAAAGAATGTATTAATATTATTTAAATTTTATATCATTATTTATTAATAATTTTAATTTTTAAACTCGTGTAATTCAAAGCTTAAACAATTTACATAACTATTTAAAGATGGAGGTATTGAATAATCGTTAGAATCAAATCTATTTATAAATAAGATTACTATAGAGCTAAAGCATATCGCTCTTATTAATATTTAATTTATGAAAATATGATTATAGTATTTAAAAGTTGCCAATTTATTTTATTGCATATCCATGTAAATACGAATCTTCCATTGTACTATACAAAATATGAATTAATTTATAATATTTGTAATATATTTAAAGTGTATATATAATAGATGTAATAGAACAAATATAAATTACACATTATCTAGATCAATCCTCTTATGATTGCTTCGATTTGAAGCAAAAACAAGTTAATATAGTGCTGCACATTAATTATGCAATAAAATAATTTAAAGCATATTTCTTTAAATTAAAATTACATTGTGTAAATATAATCCAAACTTTTATAACTTTCATGTACACTATTGTTAGAAAAACTGAATGAATGGTATAGAATGTCGCATTGTTTAAAAGATTCTATTGAACATTAGATTGATGGAAAGACTTAACTAGTATTTATTAAATTCCATGCACGGTGGTTTCAACTTGTAGGATTTAAAATGATCTACATCGATCCTTCTTTCTTACAATGCAATCAATCAAGTTCTTCAAACAGACGAAAGAAACAAAGCTCCTTTTTTAGCCACAAAACCCAACAGTAAATATAAATTTATATTATTAATATTATATAATATATTAATTATATATAAATATATATTCTTAAATTCCGGGTCGCGCGCGTTATTGGAGCAGATATCAGTAGACATGGCGACCAAAAGGCGGTATTTCTTTCGTGGCACTCCATAGCGAAAACAATTCGTTATAATTATGCGTGCGCTTGCAAAATCAATTAGTTACGATTACGCGCTCACTAATTACATGATTACAATTAATGAGCGCGCGGCACTCGATACTCGCGGTCTCTTGCGATATCTCTAACTCCGCGACTAAATATGTATTTATCTTCATGTTATTTGAATCATATTGAATTTTTTACAAATAATAATTAATAAATAACAAATTATTCACCTCACGATCGCTCTTCCATCGCCTGAAGCCGCTGCGTGCCTTTTCCTCCTCTCTTATTTCACCGTTGTCTTTCGTGGCACTCCCTAGCGAAAACAATTCATTATAATTAAGCGTGCGCTTGCAAGAACAATTAATTACGATTACGCGCGCACTAATTAACTGAATACAAATAATGAGCACGCGGCATCTTGCACAACGCTTCCGACTTGAATGGCTGGCGACGCGCAAATGATTATAGCGGGAAAAGCGCGCGACACTCGATACTCGCGGTCTCTTGCGATATCTCTAACTCCGCGACTAAATATGTATTTATCTTCATGTTATTTGAATCATATTGAATTTTTTACAAATAATAATTAATAAATAACAAATTATTCACCTCACGATCGCTCTTCCATCGCCTGAAGCCGCTGCGTGCCTTTTCCTCCTCTCTTATTTCACCGTTGTCTTTCGTGGCACTCCCTAGCGAAAACAATTCATTATAATTAAGCGTGCGCTTGCAAGAACAATTAATTACGATTACGCGCGCACTAATTAACTGAATACAAATAATGAGCACGCGGCATCTTGCACAACGCTTCCGACTTGAATGGCTGGCGACGCGCAAATGATTATAGCGGGAAAAGCGCGCGACACTCGATACTCGCGGTCTCTTGCGATATCTCTAACTCCGCGACTAAATATGTATTTATCTTCATGTTATTTGAATCATATTGAATTTTTGACAAATAATAATTAATAAATAACAAATTATTCACCTCACGATCGCTCTTCCATCGCCTGATGCCGCTGCGTGCCTTTTCCTCCTCTCTTATTTCACCGTTGTCTTTCGTGGCACTCCCTAGCAAAAACAATTCATTATAATTAAGCGTGCGCTTGCAAGAACGATTTATTACGATTACGCGCGCACTAATTACCTGAATATACTTAATGAGCGCGCGGCACCTTGCACGACGCTTCCGATTTGAAATGGCTGGCGACGCGCACATGATTATGGCGGGAAAATAACGCCTGAAGAAGCTGCCACCGTTGCGCCACAAAAATCCCGGCTTATCTAGGAACATCGGGATAGTCTCGATTTTGTCAAGTTGGTATTTGTACGGTCTTGTGATCGAACAGCTGAAGAAAGCGAAGGACAGAAAAAAGGTCGGAAGTCTGACACCCCGAACGAGATAATTTCTATATAAATTAACACAGAGTCTCAACAATAATCATGGTGGATCGTGCAAATATCAAGCAAATTATACCGGCATTGCCGGATGAAAAAATTGGTAATTACATTTCGTTTACTTAATAGAGATTCATCTATTTGACAGAGTGCCCCTCCCAGCAATGTTTCTGTTTTTATTGTTTAACAATTATATTGTCGTTATTAGAATAGAGAGATGTGCTAAGTTATATTAAACAATTTTGTTATTATGTCATTTTTTTTTTTTGTACAATATTCACACAACATTGATTTATGTGATTTTGCAGATATGCTGGCAGCTACAAGCGTGCTCCAGCAGCAAGCTGCTGATATTAGGAATCAACGAATTAATTGGCAGTCATATTATCAGTAAGTACTTATAAATTATTCTTGAAAGATCTGAAAATTTCAAAATATGCTGATTAATAACATAAACTTGATGGTGTACAAAAATATTTGTATGGAAGTATTTATACAAGAAATATTTTAAGTATGTTTAATGTTTTCAGATCACAAATGATATCAAAAGAAGATTATGATTTTATAGCAGCCTTTGACACAAGTGATGCTAAAGCAAGAGAAAATAAACTGAAGGAGAATCCGCATCAAGCAGCTAAAACATTTCTTAATTTGCTTGGTCATGTTTCGAAGGATCAAACAATTCAATATATTCTTACTATGATTGATGACATGCTACAGGTATAATGCTACACATATCTTTTATCCTTATTAACTGAAATTTTAATGTAATGTTATTAATAGGAGGATCGCAGTCGTGTAGAAATCTTCCGTGAGCACTCTTCACGAAAACGAGAATCTGTTTGGGGGCCATTCCTTAATCTGTTGAACAGACAAGATGGCTTTATAATGAATATGACATCACGCATTATAGCCAAGTTAGCTTGCTGGAGTCACGATCTTATGGAAAAAACTGATCTTCAGTTTTATTTGACATGGCTCAAGGATCAACTAAAACTTAGCGTAAGTTTACTTTGACAAATCATTATATCACAGGTTGTGCAAGTCAGAAGGCTGTCAATCTAATAAGATTCTAATTGATTTCAATTGCATCAGTTATATTACTTCTTTGTTTTTATTTCAGTATACTATAATAATTTATTAATTTGTTAATTATATTGTATAGCAATATAAAATGCTAATTTTTTAAAAAACAAGCATGATTTAAAGTTACATACATTAATAACTACTAACCATTCAAATTGCACAACTGAAGAAATTTACTTTTTTTTCTACATGAGCATGTATGAATTTGATAGTTATTTAACTTTTTGAATGATTTAATTTTTGTTGAGACATTAAAAAAAAATATGCTTGTCTTGTTAATGAGTGGTTTGTGCTTGAAGGCTACTGCAATGTTAGTTGCTTTGTGTTTATCTATGTATATAGTTACTTTTATATTGTTATTTTAATACTATTGGTTTGCCTTTTGGATGGTACAATAATTTGTCCTAATGTGTGTGCTGCATGCAATCTATGTTTAGTAATCCAGCTAATTTATCATACTTGGTGGTTTCTAGGAATAATAATGTATCTATATACAAAAAGAATATGACATTCTTGTTAAAAATTTTCATGCTACACTAACATTAATATAATACTGTCATATAATTTATTTTTAATATATATAATATGTTATTGATTTATAAATAACACTTATATATAATATGCTAATCCAATAAATACATCATTATTGTAATTTGCAAATTATAGAATTTATGTGATAAGTCTGTGAAAAAAAATTTACAAAAGCCATAAATTAAATATAGAGACATAACTAACCGAATAAAATCAGTGTGTGATTGATCAATATATAGATTTATTGCTTTGCGCAATTAAGCTTAAAACACGAGAACTTTCTTCGAAAATTGTAGTAGAATTTGTATAGATAAAGAATGAGATGGGGTTTTAGTTTGATGCCCTTCAGGACAAAGGCTTGCATGCGGGACTAGAACAAGACATTGCTGTGGAACAGGCCAAGGAGGCCAATGAGCTGCACGAATTGCTCAACCCGGTTGGTTTTGTAATGACTTAATCACAGTAATATTACTTATTATTCTAAACAAATTATAAAGTATGTTCTTAAATCATATACTGCCAACAAACAAATCACTGATGACTTATGAACATGTTTAATGTTATATACAAAAGTATCACGAATCTCTTAAATTTAGGACAATTGATTAATAAGTTTTAAACACGAATACGCATGAGTTTTGCTTTAGAAGAGCCTGTTTTGTGGATGTCATATTTACGAATTTCTTAAAAACTTTAGATGCTATATCTTACCTAGATGCTACTAATAGATGCTAAATCTTTCTATAATATCTATCTATATATCTTATATATATCATATATATCTATATATATAAGATGTCAAATTACTATCATATTTTTGCATGTAGCAACACATCGATTAAATACTATCTTTTAAATTAGAAAGAGATTATTTATTTTCTTCTTTTGTTCTATTTTTTATCTGAGCAACAGATCAGAGGATATACACACTATATTTCTTCCACTTAGAACAACGAGTACATCCAATCAGTGGCACGTTGTTTACAAATGATGCTTCGTATAGACGAATATCGCTTTGCGTTCGTATCCGTTGATGGAATTTCAACTCTCCTCAGCGTTCTGTCTGGAAGGGTAAACTTCCAAGTGCAATATCAGCTTATTTTCTGTCTGTGGGTACTTACTTTCAATCCTCTTCTGGCAGAAAAGATGAACAAGTAAGTAACCTTCCCTCCTCTTCCCCTTATTTGTGATATACATTTATTAAAAATGCTCATAATGTTCAGTATAACTAATAATGTCTAAAAATTATGTTTTATATTGCAGATTCAATGTCATACCCATTCTCGCTGATATACTTAGCGATTCGGTCAAAGAAAAAGTAACACGTATCATACTTGCAGTATTCAGGGTAAGTCAGAATGTCGGAAAATAAGAGGAAGATTATACATATTACATTGTTTGTATATTTTTTTACATTATCACAGAATTTAATCGAGAAAGTAGAAGACGGGCAAGTCGCCAAGGAACACTGCATCGCTATGGTGCAATGCAAGGTATTGAAACAGCTTTCGATATTGTGCCAACGGAAATTCGACGACGAAGACATCAATGATGATATCGAATTCCTGAACGACAAATTGCAAGCATCCGTGCAGGATCTAAGTTCTTTCGACGAATATTCAACGGAAGTGAAGTCTGGTCGTCTGGAGTGGTCCCCTGTTCACAAATCGGGCAAGTTTTGGCGCGAGAACGCCAGCCGTCTCAATGAGAAGAATTACGAACTCTTGCGGATTCTCGTTCATTTATTAGAGACCAGCAAAGATCCTCTCGTTCTCAGTGTGGCTAGTTTCGATATTGGCGAATACGTACGCCATTATCCACGTGGCAAACAGTACGTTAATTTATAATGTTATAGAGAAGCGTGCTCGTATTTTACCCTATTTCATACATTTTTATTATTTGAGAATATTTAAAACTGCAATTTTTTGTTAAAATAATGTCTCGTGTATTTCAGCATAATTGAACAGCTTGGCGGAAAGCAACGTGTAATGCAACTTCTTGGACATGAGGATCCTAATGTTAGATACGAGGCTCTTCTTGCAGTACAAAAACTTATGGTACATAATTGGTAAGTGATGAAATGTTAAAAATTTTCCATTAATAGAAATGTATATTTTTTACTATTTGTGTTAAAACAAAATAAATTTGTTAATTTTTTAAAAATTATTTTCCACATTTGTGTGTGTAAATTTTGTTGTTTTTGATGTCTATATGTAAAAATTTTATAACTACTTCGTAAATTCCTTATTTTCTAGGGAGTACCTTGGAAAGCAATTAGAGAAAGAAACAGGTGCATCTGGAGCGTCCACTAACAAATCTGGAGCACAAGTGCCGGCAAAAGCTTGAATATTCGTACAACTTGTACAAATCACGATTTTTCCGTTTGAAGAAAAAATACGAGAATATTATAGAGAATTCGCGTGCGTGATATAATCTACATCCGTTTATGTAAAGCGCTTGTATAATTCGAGATATTTACATTCCCTTCCATTATGTATTATTGTAAAAAAAAAAGAGAAGATATAATCGAATCCCTACTTTTCTTTCGTGCAATCCAATTTTGTAAGATAATTCTTGGTTATATATATATATATATATCCACTCATGTATATACAAACTTATACATACGGACGTTTTACATCGCGAATGTAATAAGATATATAAACGTCGGTGTAATGAATCCCGTCACGTGTAATATATTTTAGCTTTATGTATAGAATCTGTTCTCTGGAATGTTAGAGAGAATAAAATTTTATTCTGTTGAAAAAAAAACTATATGCAACATATACAAACATCCACATACGTACAGACATATTTTCGCGATTGCTTAAACTTTTCTAAATTGTAGTTTAATATTAATATTACAGGACGCCAGTTGTATTAGAAGAAATCTAAAGATATATGGTATCTCGATCTCGTTTACGTTGTCTTCTTCGCCGCACAGACGGCATTTCTTATCATCGTCATCATTTCTACTGTTCATGATTAATTCCGGTCCGAGTAGCGAACCGCATTTTTGGCACGCTAAAGTCTACAAATAAATATTTATTATAATCAAGGAATCTCTCAAATATACACTATAAATAATGCTTAATCGGTACGATTAGCGTATGTTAAAATGTTAAAGGAGGTAATATCTTTGATCGCTTACCGTCATTTTATCGGAACAATGAAAGAGCCGGTCTTGAAGAAGGTACGAGCAACCATGAGAGATTAGAGCGTCTCGTTCCATCTCTCCGAATCGAACACCACCGCCCCGTCGACGACCTTTAATGGGTTGCCTCGTTAATTGGTCGATTGGTCCGGTGCTTCTTACCTGGAAATGAGAGATATGTGTATATATTCTGTTCTCGTTATAATTTAAGAAAACAGAGCGACTTATTGATTTTCAAATAACACATAGGAAAAAGGAGACGAATAGAAACGCGCCCGCGTGAGAAAGAACCGTTATTTAAATAATAAAATAAAATCAAAGAAATCACAAAACAGAATGGAAAAAAATTTTTTTTTTGATAATTTTTTTAGCTAATACAAAAATTAACATGATCTAATTACCTGCCACTTGTCGGAGACCATGTGTCGCAATCTTTGATAATGGACTATACCAAAGAAGATGCTGGCTTCCATCTCGCATCCATATATGCCTGAATACATTCTTTCAGTTCCGTAATAATTATAGCCACCAAGTTCTAATAATTTCCCAAAGTAGTCTATGGCTGTGTTTTCCTCATCGAATCTAAAGGGTGTAGCATCGTGAACTAGTCCATGCACAGCCGCTGATTTCCCGGCCATTACTTCGATCATCATAGCTACGATGGAAAACAATGGTTATAGTTTTGCTACATGGCAATTGTAAATTACATCTGTATTTTTTGATAGCCTCTCTTGTAAAAAAAAAACTTGTCTTAAGCCCGAATTGAAAAATTCATCAGAATTCCTATTATCGTAGTATAGATAATTTAGATGGTATAGAGTAAAATTCACATCAGCTTACCTATTGTCATACGACTTGGAAACCCGTGCGGATTGAATATAATGTCGGGGACCATCCCGGTTTCTGTGAATGGTAAATCCTCGACAGGATACAGCCGCGAAAGAATTCCTTTTTGTCCCGCTCTTGACGCAAATTTATCTCCAACGATAGGATTCCTCTGAAAATTTAATATTTAATGCATTTAAAAACGCGTATTATATATATATATATATATATATATATATATATATGTGTGTGTGTGTGTGTGTGTGTTTGTGTGTGTGTTTGTTTGTGTGTGTGTGTGTGTGTATGTATGTATGGATAGGTATACAAAATTGTACCAACAGGAATACGGAATGTAATGCATGCTCTTCGGGGATCTTGACTGTTAAATGTTCCACATAATTTCACACTGTCAATGTAAGCGTTTTCTGTGCCTTTATATGTTCCAATGCTGTAGTTACCATTATCAGCGTCATAATAACTGTCAAATACATAGATTCGATAAGTTTTTGAAATATAAAAGTGACAATATCAAAGCTAGAGGGATTACTTACCAATAGTACGGGTCACCTTCTTTGATAGAGGCACCCATAATAGGTAAACCATCAACATCTAGCGTTTTCTCAAGCTCAGGCTTGTTCGGATTGCGGGCAAAGTAACTCTTCTTATCGTTCAAATCAACAAATTCAGACTTATAGATCGTTCCGTGCCCGAAACCGCGTTCATAGGACGCCTTGTTGATTACCATTGCATCTTCCATATCGTACCCCTACATATCCGATTATCAACGATATAGAATAGAATTGTGAACGATTCTTGAACTGAATTTTTGATATTAGAAACAAAGTAACACTTACCGTATATGAGATAACAGCAATTATTGCATTGGTACCCATCGCAAAATCGTCCATGTTAATATTATCATAATGTACTGGTCTAAAGAGAGGCGTGGCGGGCGTTTGCAATCTGTACATTTTTGTTTGCGACTGCTGTTGCCAATTGTAACACGGTGTTCCCATTGTTTGCTTACCCATCTACGAGATTGAGAAAATATTGGTAAAAATTTTCACTTGCGTTATTAACAACGTGTTCATAATCTATAAGACTACAGATGCGAATCAGAATAGTTTTTATCTTTATGAATTATTATAATTGTATCATTGTTAATTATAAATTATTAACTTTAGTGAACTAATGTCCGTGCATATGAGCGCGAACACATTGATTATCTCACTGAGCATAAAAAGATTTACCTGACATTGATACATGTTTCTTGGACTCTGATTACAATCTGGTAACGGGATAAGTTTAGCTAAATTGCTGAAGATGGTTGTCTGACTTACTTCCTGATGAGTCGTTAACTAGTAAAAAAACAAAGTTTTTTTTCTTATCATTAGATATAAAGACCATAAAAATAATACAAAAAACATAATGTATATTTACTCCTTCGTAGGCTTCTTCAGGAATCACACAGATATCCATATAAATTTGCTCAAATGTTCCAATAAGTTCAATCTTTTGCACAGCTAGATTTATCACCGGTCTCATCATTCTAGCTGCATTAGTAAACAAGAATAACCCTGGATACTGAGCTGGAACCTTCTTCTTTGGTACAAGTGCAATTTCCAATGTCGATGGTATCTGAAGATAAAATGTTTCATCGATATACATTCATGGTAATTATAAATTGAATCACAAGACATTGTGCTCTCAACTTACTTCTTGACCCTGTATCTTAAGCAATCTTAGTTTGTGGACCACTTTATTAATAATCTTGTTCTCGATCAAACCGATCAGTTTTCCATCTAACATGACGGTATATGAATTTTTCCAGTTATCTGCGATAGGCAACGGAATCATTCCAAGATCTACTAATACTGCGGGTATCGCGGCTTTCAATTTTGGATCTGGATGTTTTGTGACAATACAATTCATTGTCAAATGATTCAGCAATCCACATGGAGCACCGTCTGGCGTGTGTATTGGACAAATAAATCCTACGAATAATATAATAATATTATAATTGATATACTTGTTTTGATTTTTATTAATCAGATTATCGATGATTATGTAATATATAATCGCCGAAGGAAGATTATGAATCATTTTTCAACATTTCTATTATTATAAAAAAAACTACAGAAGGATTATTAATTACCCCATGCATCGGGCAACAATCGTCTAACTTCGGTAGTCCTCATACTTTGGAAAAACGCGCCTCTATGTATCGCACGAAAATGACTCATATAGCGCATCTTGTTGATATTTTCCACGACAATTGTGAGGCCGGAGTTTTGCATGAGACCTAGACCGGTGGACGATTTAATGCTTCCAGTGGACAAGAAATACTCCATTTGTGAGTCAATGTTACTCCGAATTTTGGTGACATTCAACATTTCTTCTAAATAGATAAAAAGACCAATATATATGTATAAATATTTGGCTTTATTCTCACAAGAGATTAAACTTATAGGTAAAATACTTACGCATAGTTAAGACGTATCTATTACCGGCACTTTTGGCACGTTTGAGAATATGGATTTTGAGACTTGCCAGCCATGAGCCCAATTTCTCTTTGAGAACTTGCAGATACAAGTGCCCGCCTAACAAACATTCGTGCATCATTACGGAATCCGCACCTTCGACAGCGCATTTGTTACGGGCAAGAGCGAATAGTTTTTTAGTCATGAATACAAGTAAATGAAACTTATCGGTAGGCTCATCAAGATGAATGGCAACGCAATGCCTATACATAAATAAGTATAATGATAAAATTAAGACTTATAATGAATTATACATGAAAAAATAGATTTAATGAAATACATTAATGAAATAATTTAATAAAATAACTCACTTTAGAATGTAATTACAGATGTCTATGTCAGTTGCATCTGCAGGCAATTCAAAGAATTTTACTCTAAAGATTTTTCCTACATACGCTTTACATTGTTCATGCCAATGTAAACCTTCCTCATGCAAAGTACGTAACATATTCATAACACTATTACTGTAATAGAGATCATCTTCACATCCAGCAATCAATGTTTTGTAAATATATACATCGGTTACATCTATCAAACATTTTAGCATCAATATTAATGGTACATAGTAAGTAGTTTTTCTATGAGTAAAAGCAAATTTTGCAGAACCGTCATTTACGTAATGTAGCGTATTGTTCTGTAAAGAATGCATTTATGTTATATATATTTATATTTAGACTTATATATTTATATGCACACATTCACATATATAAAATACGTGGCAAGAGTAATAATCTATAAAAAATACTTCTGCTCAAGTATACATACCGTGGCAGTGTTATCTTCTTGAACACTTCTCAAAAAAATACCTAGATCGCTAAATTGTTCACCACGAGTTTTCCAACCTGGTCTCCTTATAGCAATGGGATAGTTTCGTCTCGTCATTATTAACATACGTACAAGTCGCTCTAATCCTCTGATTATAAAGTATCCACCCCATTCTTGTTCATGTTCACCATGAGCAACTAATTCCTTAGGACTCATTTTATTTAGGTGACATCGATTAGACTATAAATATCATGTATTTTCATAAATTGTAATTCAACATAAAAATATTAGAAGGCAATCTATCATATAAAAAAAAATAAATAAGAAGACACGTTTAATGGTCAGAAAAAATGAAAATTGAAAAGTCAATTTGTTATTCCTTACTCATTACTATATATCAACGATTTATTTATTTATTTTTTTCTAAAGATTATATAAGAAAAAATAAATTTTGATTAATTTTCTTTAAAAAATCGAAGAATATCAAGGCAAAAAATATTGTCTTTTTCTGTTAAGATTACTGTGCCTATGAATACTAATTTCATTTTTTTCAATGTGTATGTGTGTTGTGTATGAGAGAGAAAGAGAGAGAAAAACCTACTTATTTATTAATAATAAATGTTGATTAGTAAGATCTTTTTATATTTTACCTTGAGCATAATTGGAACTTCTCCTAAATCCTTCTCAAGAGCTTCCTGCTCTATACCATTTATAGACCATCCAAGTCTTACTGTTATTTTACCTTTGTAAGTGGCACCCCTCTGTCGACATTCTGCCGGATATATTTTATAATTTTTCACACCAATTGTACCAGAAGGTACGGTAGGCTTATAAATTTGTACATCGTCCAGCCAGAGGACTACTTTGTCATCATTAGGAAGGATTAAATACACCGGTGTACTGTTTTTTATACCTTGAGAAAGGCCATCTTCCAGCATGTAATTAAAAGATTCAATGTGAGGTGTACCTAGAGATTGTAACAGCTAAAACAAATAAGAAAATTAATTGTCTAGTGTTGTAAATTTTCTCAAGTAATTTATTTCTGTAATGTGCATGGATAAAGATCCTTAATAGAATAATAACAATGAACCTTGTTAAAATTGTATTTCGATATTGTAGTATTTATATGATCTTGCTTTAAAAAACCAATGTATTTAAATTGAGATTTATAAGAAAATAATTTGAATTGTGTCAGTGAGTACATGTGTGTGTATACACGATTTTATTATATATATTTTTGTATAAAAAAATACATATTTACACTATTCTGTTTTTCAGGTGGTTTACCGAAATCCGGCGACGTGTTCGTTAATTTAGGCTCTCGCAACATATCTGACATATTCATAGTCAAATATAATTTTTTTATGATTACTTTTACAAAGCTTGGTTATAAAAAAACACTGCTAGCTTCCAAAACAAATTTTCCATACTTCATTAACCTCCAAGAACGAGATTATGTTGTCGGATTGCACCAATTGGCTATCAGATAGAGAATTTCTAGAGTCTCTATAGGGATTCTAAAAATTCTCTATCTGACAGCCAATCAGTACATTCGACAAACATCGGAGTTTATGGTACACCACGTGTGTGACACACCGCAGTACGCATTTGTATTCCGTAATATTTAGATAGTATATATATATATAAACGAGATATATAATATATTTAGATTATTTTAATGTAGAATATATAGTTGGAGATTTATAAAAAAAGAGATATTTTTAAAAAAAGTTGATCCTTGATACATATATATATATTGATGAAATAATTGATATATATTCCATTAAATAACCTGTTAATATCAAAATAGTTTTACATTGGGAACAGCAAAAAGCATCTCTATATTCCTTTTAATATACTTGATAAAATATTGGAAGAATGTTATTAGATAAAAGATGGCACAAATCGAAACTTTAAACATTATAATTACAAAAATTGCAGCTTTATTTATACATTTTCTTTTTTTTTATTTATATTATGAGTAAGATTATGGTTCAAAATCTTAAAAGTCATCTATTATATAAACTTGACAAACATATGTATAAATGGCTTTTTACGCATGCATGTGTACATATATGTATGAATGATGAACGATGAACCCTTATTACAGTTTATATAACAGAAAAATGTACAAAAATATCTTAATAGTATAAAATGTCACAAATAGAAAAAGCACACACATAAATCTCAGAAAGAAGAGATCTAAATATCTAAAAATATATCAAAGATCTAAAGTATATTTAAATATGATTTAAAATGTGTTAGAACATTTTCCACCAATTGCTTAATTTCTGTATTTAGAGTTTTAAGTTCTGAAGTTGTAATTTCAGTACTGTCATTTACTTTGTCAGCCTTTTTATCTAAAAAAGTAGAATAAGCAATCCCTAATTCAAAGTGAATATGTTTACGAACTTCCATTTCTTCATCTGTTTTAGCTTTTGGATATATTTCCTTAATGGCATTCTCCAAAATTTCTATTTGCAGTTTACATATTTTTATCTGTTTGACTTTGGTTGGTTCATAATATGCAAAATACTTGTATGCTTTGGAAATTTCTATTATTATCCTTCCATATTGTGCAAGATTATTTTCTATGGTAAAATATGATTTTGCTATATCAAGCCATCTCAAAACATTCACAAAAATTACTTTGGCATCATTGAGATTTGACACATATGTATCTGTGATCTTACTACTAATACTTTCTAGATCCTTTTCTAAGTCAGCAAATAATAAAAGATTCTCTGATTCCTTCTTGGAATTCATAAGGGATTCTGTTTCGCAAGATTTGTCAGTTTTTTGACATAATTTTTCTTTTGATGAATATAAAAGCATCATTCCATAGAAACTCCAGTATTTAGCAATATTGGCATGAGCATGTTGATATTTATTAAGCATTGCAGTATATAGAGATTCTGAAGCAGTTTTATCTATTGTCACCAATTTGTCTTTATAAAATTTCTCCATCACATAATCGGCAGCAGCAAGATGATGTCTGGCTTCAGTGAAACGATGGTTGTTTATGAAGTATTGGGTTAAATCAAGTGACGCTAAAGTCCAATAATAACATTCTATATCTTGAAATTTTAATGTTTCAAGTATTTGTCTATTCAATAAATTATGTACATATATTACCAATCTATCCTTATCTCTCGGCCAAAAATGATATTGGTTTACTAAATTATCCATAGTTATTAAATGAAGTTGATCTAGCGAAAGCAGAAAATTTTTTTCATCTTCAATACCAAAAATAATTGGTACATTAATAGGATCTGGATACTCATTTTCTTCCTTTGTGTATTTCAAATATAGCTCCATTGCTTTATCTAATAATAGATCAAATACCTCTGGTTCCTTTAGTTTAATCAAAACACTTTTTAATTCAAGACGTGCTCTTATAGCTGTCAAAATAGCTTTGCGTTCCAACTCTTTTTCTTTTAACAGCTCAATACATCTCATGAAATGGTTTTTACTAGCATATAATCCCTTCTCTTCTGTACAGTCAACATATATTAGACCCATATTCATATAAGCTATTGCAAGAACTATAATATCATCAAATGTTGTGTCCGTTGAACTGGTTACATCTTGAAACAAGTCATCCATCCTGATTTCTGTCATTTTAATTTTCTTTTTTTTCTTTTTGGAAAGTTGATCCATTTCATGTAAGTATTTTATTTCAAATGATGATTTCAGAACTTTTAGAAACTTCTCGTTAACATTCATATTTTCGACACTTTCAATTGACCTTGCATCTGCTAAAAATCAACATTAAAAAATTATATTGTATGATTATGTGATACTACAGTTTAGAATAAAATCTGTATATTTCTGTATATTACCTGATTGAGATGATTTCTCTATCCGTTGTTTAATAACGTATTCTGTAATCGCAAACATTATTAAGTTTAATATATCAATAATAAAAATTTCCCTTATTTGAACTTGAAATTTGAAAAACGTGTTATATATAGCAAGTATATACATGTGCTTGATTGAAAATAGGGGATTTCCGAATAATTTTCTTCTTTCTGTTGATTCATGTATAGATATAAAATACGGGTGGCATTCAATTGGACACGCTGTTTATTGGTCAAAATTGAACACAGGACTCTCTGATTGGTCAATCGTGCTAGTTATCTTATGCGGGGTCTACAATGGAGTCGTGGAGTCGTAAGTCCTAGGAAATTGACCAATCACAGTCGATTATTCTCCTGCACTTCAACTGTGATTGGTCAATTTCCTAGGACTTACGACTCCACGACTCCATTGTAGACCCCGCTTTAGGCACCGATCGATATGAGTCGTTGTGTCTATCGCACTGTGTCCAAATGAATCTCTTATTTCTCTCTCTCTTTTATTACTTATTCTTCGCCACCAGAGTATCGTGGGCGATATGCGGGGAGCAGCTCTATTCTTATTGTGTCTATGCTTGTAACGAACCACCTGTAGAGTGAGAGAGGGAAGTTTACACATAACCGAGCATAACACACTTGCCGGTTCAGTGTGTATTTATGTGTACTTGGAAATGTGATAGTTTCAATTAGAATTATTGCCTAATAATAGCGGAAATCCCATGTACTTTTGATTAAGAGATTTCGGTGAAATCATCGTTTATATTTGCAAAAAAAGTTTATTTCACTGTGTGAATTAAAATTACGTAGTATAATGTTCTCTCTCTGATCAAGGAAGATTCATAATATATACACCAAGAAATTAGAATTTTATTAAATGGAAAAAAAAAACAGAATAAAAAATTGAAGCTGTGATACACTGCAATCCCTGCAATAGAGGACGGCAATCCAACAAAGGAGATAGGATATTACGAAATGTTTATTCGATGCTCCTTTCACTGCATGACATAACTTGAGAATTCAAAATTTTTTTCACATGAGTGGGAACATCACTCAAGGTCAGTGATGGTCAGTGACCATTCTCGATTCTCATCATCGTTGTTGAGTGCGAACAGGTTGTCTTTCATCGCGAGTAATCTCGTGTTTTTTTTTCGCATGATTCTGCGATTTATGTATGCAAGCCGATTTACATATAGCATCATTCAGCAACCATGAATCAATCTGAAAAGAAAGCCAAGAACTTTGAAATCATCATGAAAAATCTCATAGCCGGCGGTGAGTCACTTGAAATTCTTCAAATATCTGACTTCATAATTTTTTAATAGAGATTTCAAGAACAGACGTTTCGTAAATTAAGACAAGAGCAAAAAAGTGATGGAAAATGGAACTTTATATATAGAATGTAAAGCCAGAAAATGCTTTAGAAAAGTTGCCAAATTTGGTAATCTTAGATTTAATTTCAAGCCCACTTCAGATTGTTTTCCTAATTTTTTACTTTATGTTATGAAAGAATAAAAAAGTACAATGTTTTATTTAGAAAATTATCTTGATCTTTATCTGAAAAATTAAAACAAAGATTTTTCATTATCTTTATATTTTATGTAAAAAAAAATATGGAAAAATCCTGTAATGGTTTTTGTATCTTCCATTATCATTTCTTTAATTATTTTATAAAGCACAAACTTAGAAACAGATTTAATATATATCAGAATTATCTTTTTATATATTTTCATATTTCATGTTCCAAAATGTCTTTAGAAATCTGCTTGACATTTAATAGGATAGATAACTCGGGATATCTTGTATTCCTTTGTATAAAAATATGTAAATTATGAAATATATTATAAATATTGATATATGTATTATAGGTGTAGCTGGTATGTGCTCAAAAACAACTGTAGCACCTTTAGACAGAATAAAAATTTTATTGCAAGCACAGCACGAATATTATAAACATTTAGGTAAAAATTTGAACTCTTGCTAACAATGTGAAATATTACTAAATTTATATGAATATATGTATATACATATCTATGCACACACACACACACACATGTATGTATGTCTATGTATATATGATTGCATACATATTTTGCAGGTGTTTTCTCAGGATTAAAAGAAGTTGTTCAACGTGAAAGTTTCCTTGCTTTATATAAAGGCAATCTCGTTCAAATGATTAGGGCTGTGCCTTATGCAGCAATACAATTTACAGCATTTGAACAGTATAAAAAGGTAATGAAGAGATTCAATATTACACAGATCACTCAAATTCAATGTGTTGTTAAATAATTTTTATCTAATATTATTCAAACAATATTTATGTGAATAAATCCTAAAAACATGCTTGCACATTGAATGCAATTTTCATATGTACTGAATAAATATATGTACTAGAGATGTAAAATATATAAATAATTTAATTAAAATGTGCAAACTTTCTATGAGAACTAATGATAAAGTTTATTGGTTACAGAGCGATAATTGTGCTATAAATCACAGAGTAAATACATAATACTTTCAGCCTTGTTACAAATTAATTAGCTAAATATTGTGACTTTATACACAGTATTTGAAACCATTGTCAATAACTGCTTGGATTCAATTCTTCCTGTTCCTGAATTGAAATGTCCTATCATGTTGTTTTAGTACGATTCATTTAATTATTTTGTTTATAATTAAACAGCTTAAATTCCTCCTGTATTGATGAGAAAATTAACATTGCGAAAGATATCAACGAGAATGGCCGAACCTGGATCTCCCTACTTTTTCGGGAAATAGCTTATCAATTCGACCATATGTATAAGGATTTTGATGATATTGCCGGTATATTAATATTTGATAATTATTAAAATAAACGTTAATTTTTAGTCGACTTAGAGAAAATTTCAAGAAAAAATATATAATATGAAGCAAATATATAAGACTTTTCATTAAATAGTTATTGGTAAATGCTTTAAAATACTGTTGACACATTTTGAATGCACACACTAATATTCGACCGATTATCTGCCCGATTAAAACTGAAAAAATCTTATTTATTTACTCTGTATTATATGCATATAGTCGATCTCTGTTCTCGCCAAGCTGTAAAAAACTATATAACATTTGTATTCTTGTCAGCGTTTAGGAAAATTTTTCCAACAAGGTTCGCATATAGATGGGTTCTTAGCCGGAGCTGCCGGAGGTGTCACAGCAGCTGCAATTACATATCCACTTGACACCATCAGAGCAAGATTAGCCTTTCAAGTTACCAGCAATACACTTTATTCTGGAATTAAACATGCTGCTGTTAGAATGTTTAAAGAGGTAAATAATACAATTTATTTTTATCTTCAAAAGATGTATTTAAACCTATAAAAACTTTATTTGCACCTTTGTACCAATATACTGTACAATAATAACAAGGATGCCTTAATTATTTATTTCATGTTGTAAATTAAAATAACTGTCAAAGTAAATTTTGAATACGAGAACGAGATCAGACTTTAAACTACATTAAAAACATATAGACAGATAAATTATGTATATATTGATAATACAGAGAGATTCAATCTTTCAAATATTCTTACATGAAAAAATTTTACTAACTTTTCACACCTTGGGTGAAAACTTTTTTGTATCAGAACATTAATAGAGTTAATAGAAAGAGAATATTTCAGGAAGGTGGCCTACGAGCCTTATATAGAGGATTCTGGCCAAATATGTTGGGCATGATACCCTACGCAGGATTTTCATTCTATACATTTGAGAAATTAAAATATTTATGCTTGAAATACGCACCACATTACCTTTATTCTGAACATAAAACAACTGGTGAGTTAGATTGCCCATTTCCTATAGACATAGGAAACATAGACTGCTCCTATCTAATTTGCACTGAAACTGAAAGTATCTGCTCGAGTAAAAAAGATAAGACCGCTTAACTAACAGAGCTTGCTATTCTTTTCTAATAGGCATGCAGAAACTTTATATTTCTGATAAAGAAAGAGAGAAATATAGTTCGTTAGATACACAGTCTCTTTTGTTGCGTTATGTTTGGCTCACTTAGCGGTCTATGCTTCCTATGTGTATATCATTTCCTGAATCTAACAAAAATATAATGACAGGAAGTTACAATTACAAAATTCTTCTATTTATGAACATATATCTCCTACTTTCCTTTTACTTAATCGAATAATCATTGCATAATTAAGTTGCAATAGCTTTCTATACTACACTCTTTTTAGAAAAAAAGAGAAATTGTCATTTTTTATTTCTTTTATTGAGCCTGTTTAACTTGAAGCTAATTTTCTTTTCAAAGAATTTGCCAATCATTTAAAGAATTAATAACGCATAAAGATAAAAGAATCGGCGTTATTAACGATAAATAAAAGTAATCATAATAATATTATATATTCATTGTTGCAGGTAATTTTATATTAAATATACCAGCAAAACTTTTATGTGGAGGCGCTGCCGGTGCTGTAGCGCATACTTTCTCTTATCCATTGGATGTTACAAAGAGACGTATGCAATTGGCAATGATGAATCCAACTACACATAAATATGCGTAAGTAATATGAAATAACAACTGTCTACAAGAATTTTAACTTTGCAACAGAAATTGAAATGGCTCTCTTATATTTAATCTTGCAATATCTTTTTAATTATCATCGTTAATATATATTTCTAGATACCATTAACGCAGAAATGTAGTAAATTTATCTAAGTATTATTTATCCATAAAATTAATATTCTCAGGTCTGGAATGTTGTCTACTCTTAAGATGATATATACTGAGAATGGCATTGTAAAAGGCTTATATCGTGGAATGAGTATTAATTTCTTACGAGCAATTCCTTTTATGGCAGTTGGTTTTGCAATGTATGAAGTGACAAAGCAGATGCTTGATTTAGACACAGGAGTAAGATTGTAATTATATACATAATATTACATAAAATAGAGATGCCTAGTTTTTATACATTATATATTTATATATTCTAATGAAAGAATACAATACATAAGAATACAATAAAAATAATATAAAATTTATCTAATCAGTTGGATGATCATAAAGTGCAGAATGACGAACAAATAAACATATATGTATATTTATTTATATAGTTTATACAATCAAATTTGCTTTTGTTAAAAAAAGTATTTTATGATATTAAAATTTCATATTACATTATTTCCACGAAAATGTTCAATCTATTGTAAAAGGCTAGACTGTGAATATCATGTAATTCAGTAAGTATTTTAAGCAAGTATTTTACTTTAAGTATTTTAGTTTTTAATTGATACACATTTTATATCTGCAATTGAGCAAATTGCTCATCATATTTACAATATAATAAATATATTTTGTAGAAATAGATGTTTAAATACATAACAATCTATATTGCAATCGAAGAATATTCAATATCGAAGAAACTAAATTATGTAAAAATTATTACTTCAATATGAAATTATTATATATATAGACTGATAAAATTATATACTTGTGAGAAAATGATATATTTTTGTACGTATTATCTCAAAATGTATTTATACATATAACAGAAATGTGTTTTATTTTGATACATATTTACTTTTTTTATTACTAACAGATGCAAGTATTAGATGAACTAATGAAAAAAATATTTTGTGTGTATGTGATTTAGCAGTTTAAGTGATTATAAACATGCATAAAGAATGAATCTTATATGAAACATGCATTTTTTCTAAAATATTGTGAATATGTAGAGCACAACAAAACTCTGTCTAAATGTGATAATATCTTTTTATTTCTGTAATTCCTTATAATAAGATGACATTATATAATTATACGTTCATGGCATTTTTTTGTTCCTTTTCACAAATCTGGGCTTATCCGACACCAGATTTGTAAGCTATGTTAAAGTAATGTCAAATAAAGCTCGTGTCAAGTAAAGTTTGAAAGAATATTGCAGGCTTAATTCTATGCCAATTTTATATTTATCATATACAATCGCGCGCGCGATTTATGTATGTATAAGTATTATTTCAGATAAGTTAAAAAATTATAATAGCTATCAAAAAAATTTTTAATTTAAGGTATACAAAATTTGCTCCATATACTGTAATATTTCAATTAAAGATATCGATTTCTATCGATTCGAATTAAATCTAAAATAAAATTTTTATTTCTCAAATGACTAAGGTTATTATTATTATTATATATATTTATTAATGAATTATTTTATATAGTACGAATATTTTCGAAATTTAGATAAATGAAAAATACTTGATATGATAAACAATTTTTTAAGTGTAATAATAGCTTTTCCGTATATCCCATACCATTATGAAATCAAATCAATAATAATATTTATGTAGATATTAATATACCAAGCATGTTTTCAACGAAATTTAGTAATCCACATTGATTTTGTCCATTGCATGAAAGTTGATATGCAGTGAGAGAGGGCAATAAATAGAGCAGATATAAAATTAATTATACTGGATGTTGATACCTATTATTTTGCCGTAATTTTAATCAAACTCCGTCGCATTATAATACTACAAGTGCATTTTTGTTCTATAGGAAAATTTATTCTTATTGTTGTAGAGCTCAGAGAGAATATATTATGTATATATACGCATGATAGTATAATAGAAAACGAAAAAAGAAAAAATGCTCAGCCTGCATTGTGCAGAAGAAGGATCGCGAAGTTATCTCCACGCTGTATCCTGTGCTATGGATTTACAGTCTTAATAAATTGCTATGTAATGTGCATCTAACACATTTCAAGTTTGTCTCGCCATCCGTTGTCATCACTATTGTAATTGCTTCATTATGCATTATATTCGAATTGCGATGCTTATTTCTATAAATACATCCGTATGTATGTATTTTTTTCATTTTTTTTTTACCTCATTATACACAATGCTTCTGCATACATTCAATGAATATGAAATTTGACACAACACATTGGACTGCTTTGGCTTGCATTACACATGTTTATTTACCAGAAGCATCATTTTATATCTATTAATAATTAATAAAAAGATCATCGGTAGATTTATAAGCAATTTTTTTTCTTTTAGTTTAACCAATGTGAATGCATAGATTCACTCGGTATAAAATACATGTTTCACTTTAGAAGGCAGATAGAATTGATGCAAGAGTTTTCTATTATGTTTCTTGAATCATTAACTAGTATAATATATAACTCAACTCTCTTTATAATTGCGGTTTATAAATTAAAAATAAATTAAAAATATTCATGACAAAAAATTTAGTTGACAAAAAATAAATCAGATCAATTAAATTTCACACTGTATACCACTAAATATAATTATTTTTCTTAAATGAAATAAAAAATATTTAAAGTGCGAATGTAGATATATAATTCTCATTAGTTTTTCTTTTATTGTACAAATGCGTGTTATTCCACAAAAATAATGTTATGAAGTAATAAAAAGCGACGTCAACAAGAACAAGACTTACATTCGCATATTTTGAAGATTTTTATATCATTTAGATAAAAATATTTATTTTTTGTGTGCTTAAAAATAATGAATATTACATATAGAATTGATAAGTGATATAATTTTAACAAATATCTGATGAATTCATATGTAATGCCATGTTAAAAGTTTTTAAATCATTTCTATCTGGAAATTGTATTTATTGAATTTTTATACAGCATAATTTATAAGCATATTAGTTTACTCTTGCATCAACTCGGCTTTCTTTCAAGTGGAACATTTCATGCTTCATTCACACCGATAATAAATGTGACACTCTTAAATATAAATTATGATCTTGGTATATTTTTTTGGAATCTTGCATGACAAATAACTTGTTTTAGAATATATGATGTTTCGGTTACAAGTACAATTATTCTCGACGAAAGTCTCAATATTCTCATTCAAGATTACAAAATAATACCATTTTACCAATATTTTTTTGTTCTACCTGTTACGCGCAAATGTGTGTGCATATTATTATATTCAGTTTTTTTATAATAAAAATACAAGCGGATATAATAAAAGTTGTAAAACTCAATGCTACAAGTGAATTTAATCGATACGTGTGTACATTATTGTATTTTTTTTCTTTTTTAGTGTACAAGTAATGTTGTGTCTACATGTATTGTGTAAGGCACGCACAAAACGTGCGTGTTATCTATTCTATCTCTCAATGAGACACCACAAAGTGAGCCATGATATAATACTTGGAGCTATATGTGGTATATGAGAACTTGTTTGAGCCTCACACTCATTTAGCGATGTTTTATTATAAGTTATGTTATCTGGCGTCACTATAAAGTCAGGATCGCGCATTTCCATTCCCCTACCTTGACACTTAGCCCTGAAGCCTAACCTCTTAGAGGAAGTAGTCTGGCGTTCGCCTGGTAACATGT
The DNA here is from genome assembly GCA_963971435.1 of Lasius platythorax. Lineage (NCBI taxonomy): Eukaryota > Metazoa > Arthropoda > Insecta > Hymenoptera > Formicidae > Lasius > Lasius platythorax. The sequence continues at coordinate 10,072,108 of OZ020539.1, read as the reverse complement.
GGTTCTCCACGTCTTGGTGCTGGGTCAAACTGTAGGCTGTAATAAAAATCAAGAAAATTAATAATTATGCTTTTATTATACTTTTGTAATCTGATTAAAATATCTTTAACTACATATAGTAATAATTTTTTTTAAAATATAATATAGCACATTTTAAGATTATCATATATATTAAATTTAAAATTGTCATATATGTATATTTAAGGTTATACACATTTAATATCCATAAAGTTACTAAAAAGCGAAAATTGAATATATAATATATATATGTATTCAGATAGATGCATTCAATATATGTATAATATATCTTATAATGTAATTTGTAAATAAATATGCACAATTTATAAATATATAAATGTATTGAAATCATACTCACAATGAATATTTTAAAGCATCATCCAATTCCATGATTGCAGCTTGATTTCCGCAACGATAACAGTAATTAGGTGCAGAGAATATAGTCACAACATTGCGGTCATGACACCTGAAACAATGTGTTATAAGTGATATTTCCTATTACAAACTGTTTATAGAATATTCTATATTAAGTTATACGCACATGTGGTAGAAAAAGAACATTGTTAAATATTTTAAAACCAAGTAAATAATATCAATGCTTGTATGTACCAATTATAACCCTCCATGACCAACTGGTGAGCTCGTGAGACGAGTGTTAATCCATTGGAGTGGTTGAACGTTTCGGAAATGTCTTGACCAAAAGTATATCCTGCCCCTCGCGGTGAAATACCCCATCCTCCTCTATCATCTGGATCCGACCATAACAGATCGCACATGGGACCCTATTAAATAACAGACGATTTATGATGATGAAATAAATTTCCTTATTATATATAATAGAATTTACAGGAGCAGATACTAACTTCGTGTGGCACTTCCTGAAGACGATCTAGAGCACGTATGTGATCTAAAGTATCGATCGACGGCGATAAACCACCATGCAAACAAAATATCTGGCCATCGACCAATGCTGTTAGCGGTAAATAATCGAATAGGTCTGTAAAGAACTTCCATACATTGGCATTCCCGTATTTACGTAAGCATTCATCATAAAATCCGTACACTTGTGTGATTTGCCTCGACTCATGGTTGCCCCGTAAAATAGTTATTCTTTCTCGATATCGCACCTTTAAGTATACAAAACAAAAAAAGACAAATAAATAATAAATATTCATTAATAAAAAAAAATGTATACTATATAATACATGTTGTAGAGAATAACATCTAATTGTACTAATTGACAGATGTAAATATATACCAAATTATAATTATAGATTATAGATACTTTAAATTATAACATAGAAATAATTTATTTATATGTTATACTATACCTTAAGAGCTACGAGTAAAGTGACAGTTTCGACCGAATAATAGCCACGGTCAACATAGTCACCCATGAAGAGATAATTTGTATCAGGTGATTTGCCACCTATTCTGAACAGTTCCATTAAATCGTGGAATTGCCCATGTACGTCTCCGCACACTGTTACAGGACATTTTACTTCTTGTACATTTGATTCCTTAGCTAAAATTTCTTTTGCCTGAAAGTTTTAAATATTATAAAATAAAAAATACTATCTCCCACTCTTTTTCTCTCTGAAAAATAGAGAGAAAGTCACTGTAATTGTTAAAAGGAAGAAAAAACAAGATAAATTGCATTGCAAATGAAGAGCAGATTAATTTACAAGTATAAGACAATGTAATATTTAAATAATAATTTAATATTTAAATAATATTTTTTGTATTAATATTTTGTGATCAAAACATAACTCCTGTGACATAAAATAATACATAAACATTTGAAATGGATTAATATGATGAATAAAATATCAGACTAATTAAAAATTTTAGATTATACTATCCTATTGCAAGTAAGAAATACTTTATAATGCTCATTGTCAGACAAATTTTCTACAAATGGATTTTAGTTGTCAGTTACAGATACAATTACTGACACACATTTAGAAAACTAGATGCTTTGGCCAATTGGCACAATATACGGATGCAACGTAGCAATACATTATTATGAAGTACATTGCGGCTATAATACCATCTTCAAAAGTCTAAATATAGTCCATTCAAAAATACTTGTTTCATTACCTCAGTATCTACCATTAAGATTTAGAAACTGAAATAAATCTTGCAATAATCAGATTGTTCTTCAAATAATTCTTTACAAGAGAAATTATTCGCATTACGCTAGTTTTCATAATTTTGATAAAATATATCAGGATTTTTCATACTTAGCTTGAATACCAGAAAATTTTGGGGCTAATATCTTATTAAATTTCAGACAACTATTACTTCTCCATGTTAGTTTAATTAAACGTAATAGAAAAATATCTCAGTCCACAAGAGACTACATGATTCATAGCAAACAAATTCCTCATCACTCAATTGCCTACACGTATCAACGGAGAGATAAGAAGAAATGACAGATGCTACCGCTGATATTGTAAAATATATTACTTTAATGCAGAAAAATGATAACACTATTTATCTCGTGTAGAAATTGTCAAATGATATATACCTTAAGAGATGTATAAATTAATTGCAATAGTGAATATACACTTGTTGCAGAATTGCATTAACAGGTCTGTGAGACGACATATATATATATATACATATAATATTACATATATATATAAAATAAAGTCATCGATTAAGAATTGTAAATCTCGTTGTTAGCTGGCTTCTAGATCTCGATATCAATGTGATCGCGATACCGCGATCATCGAGAATATAAAATCAAGGACGGTGGGGTAAATTCTTAAATATCAAGAAATTTATTGACAACTCTCGTGAAATGCGTGCGCTCTAATGAAATACGCGTGACATATCGGCGAGCCATGTTTGCAAGGCGGTGCACGCGCTAGCCGAGGTCGGTACTATAGCACACAGTGTTCCTATTCGAACATAGCATACGATGCAATCGAACTGGAATCATTTAATTATGCGACGCGAAACGCGGACGGAATCATCCGCGGAATCGTTCGAATCCGCGAAGCGATCGAAGTACCTTATCGCAGAGGGTTTTCACTTGGCTCTCTGTTAGTTGTTTGCAGTCGTTTAATTGTTCTATCCACTGGTCGAGTTCTTTGAGCGACGCCTTCTCCTCCATCGTACCTGTTCCCGGGTCTGCACGGAAATTAACGCACGGTATAAATCCAGCACACCTTTACTATCGCATGTAATCCGTCGCCGAGCGAGCTCTCTTAACGCGAAACTAAATCATTCGGTTTTTTTCCCAGCCACTGGCCCGAGAGAGAGTCCCGCAACACAAATATCCCGTAGGAACGGAGAGTAGCGCTCATTCACACAAAATGGCCGAACGCCGAGCGCTGGCGCGGTGACGTCAAGTCGTACTCATGCGTGATGCACCCCCGCCGTGGGCCCGATGTCCGCCAATCGGCATCGCGGTCCGAGATTCGCGCAGCCAATGGCGATTGACGACAGCACCGCGACTGGACAGACACGGCGAACTACATTACGCGTCAGTTCAATGACAGCCATAAGTTCATTTTTTTAAATATCGCATAAATATTATATTATTACATTTTATATTATTATATTATTACATTTAGCGTTATAAATATTACATTTGCGACGAGTTTGTCGGACGTAACAATTGGCTATCGAATAGAGAATTTCTAGAGATTTCCAGCGAGATTCTAAGAATTCTCTATCTGATAACCAATCGATACGTCCGATAAGCATTTTGTCGTATGAATGTATGCGATATATCAATCTACACTTTCGGCTCGCGGAAGGAAAACAGAGGAGACTTTCCGTACACAAGGTGTACAGAAAGTGTAATTAAAACGAACGGATGATGAAATGCGTAATAAAGTGTGTTCCAATAATAATGAATCGTACCGATGACGAAATAATTGATCTTTTCCAGGAAACTTTCAAGATATAATTAATCTCCCGTTATCACCTCTAGCACGCAAATCATGGTTTAAAGTCGATTTACATACAGTTGAGACATTTAACAATAATTTATTTATGGAAGCTTAGAATATTTGATATTATTATACATTATAATAATAAAATCGTTATCGCAAGAGATGGTTTAACAATGTGGCAATTACAAAACTGCCTTATACTGCTACAAAATATGAATATATATCTTATTAACAATATATTAATCATAAAATTATTAGTTTAAAAAAAATAAAATAATTATCTTGGAGGACTGAAATGCTATACTTAAAAATCTATATATATTAATTTTTTTTTATCATGATAGATACATACAGAATAAGGTTTTAACAAAAATGCATAATATAGTAATATAAGTGTAATATAGTAATATAAGTAATTAAGAAGCAAAAATATATATTAGGATCTGTTTGTGGAATAGAATTTTTTGACATCATGACATAAGGATCAACTATTTTTCACATATTGTCCTTCCAATAAAAAAGAAAGATTTTAAAAATAAATTATATAAATAGAAATAAATTTCAATATTGAATAATTCCATAGTGATCTAACATCGAGTATGTCTTCGATATATAAGCATTATCATTAATCTTAAATGGCAAAATCTCTATGAAGATACGTATTGGGAATTACAAAAGAAGGTAACAACAATGCGGTTTGAATTCCATCGCATGTATCCTTCATAAACACAATTTATGCTATTTGTTAGTTGCACTTTCTGCTATACTTTACTTATTGTTATTCTCTCCACTCTGTGCCTGTTTTTCTCTTACATAGGGTTGCATCCAATTGTTCGAGCCATGGCAGTAATAACATAATTTTTCTTCTGTAATTTGGATCCTTTACAATAGGATTATGTTCAAGATACACAGTCTGTAATTTTTTGTTGGCTGTTAAACTCTCCAATGTGTTCCAGTCTTCAATTTCATTATTATTCATCTGTAAATATTAAATAACGTAATAAATTTTAATTGTAATAATACATATTGTAATATAATTGTAATATATAATTGTATAATAACATATTTGCATAACTTACCCAGAATTCTTCAAGATTTTCAAGATGATTCATATTTTGAATTTTTTTAATTTTATTGTTAGCTAGATCCAATGTTGTTAATCCTGGACAATTTTCTATACCTTCTATACATATTATACCATTTTCGGATAAGTATAATTGATCTAATTTTTTTAATTCCTCAATATTCTCAATCTTTGTAATCCGATTACTTTGTAGGCTTAATAATGTGAGGTTTTTTAAACTTTCCAAATTTTGGATTTTCGTAATTTTGTTTTTACCAAGAAACAAATTGGTTAGCTTTTGAAGACCCTCCAGATTCTCAATTTCACGTATTTTGTTATCACCTAATTCCAGTGTTGTGAGATTTGCCAAATGTGAAACATTCTCAATATGTAAAATCTTATTGGATGATAAAAACAGCTTTTGTAGATTTAATAAATTCTCCAACCCTTCTATCTTCTTAATGCGATTAAATGATAAGTCCAAGAGTCTAAAACCCATAAATAACATTATTAAAAATATATATGTACATATAAACTTAAAGTTATTAAAAGTATACGTGCTTATATATATATAATTATAAATATATGTGTGTATATATATCATTCAAGGTTATGAGATTAAAATCAACATACTCCAGATTCACAAGAGCATCCAAATTTTCTATGTTCGTAATTTGATTATCTCTCAGTTCTAATTCCACCAAAGTAGTAAGTGTATCGAGATTTTCTATTTTCTTTATAAGATTCCACGTAAAGCATAATCGGCGTACTTGTGTTAGTGGCTCAAGATTTTCTAGTTTAGTTAATCTTGAATGGTTGAAATCTAGTTCCTAAAATAACAATTATCATTGATAACAATAATCTTTTGTTAAAATAAAATGTTCATAACATAAATACAATATATTACTTCTAAGAATTTGGAAAAAAATTTATTAGATTCTGCTAACAATTAGAAAAATAAAATATGTAAAAGTCACATACTTCGCTATCAGGATCTATAATTAATATCTTCTCAGGCTCCTCAGATTCTTCTCTCTCGTTTTCGACCTCCATTTCGGCAGAACCTTCACTTTTGTCTTCTTCTGAAATAATTGGATCAAGTCAAACATAACCTAATTTCTTAGTATGTATGTGTTTGTGTGTGTACAAAATTAAATTTTTTTTTTCGTACCATGATTAGCCATTATTGAAGAAATACGATGGAAGATAAGTATAATAGGTAAGATTTTAAAACAGTCGACTGTTATTAATTAAAATCACACAAAAATATTAGTAATCTTTACGTTAAACTTTTGTGCAACTAGCCGGTATCTTCGATAACGCACTATGACCCATTAACGATACTAAAAATGTTATAATAAACGTTGCACTATATAAAACGACAAAGAGCTAAACAAGCTCAAATTACATAGAGAAGAGAAAAAACCCACACACATAAAAGCTCTCTAATAATATAAATAACAAATCAATCAAACACTGGATGAAGCATCATGTCGAGAGCGCCAAGTGTCGGGCGCGTCAGAAACTCAGAATCTGTTCCTTAACGTCAAAAAAAGGGCGCCAAATACGGAGTCATCTGACGTTCGACAATTCAAACTTGCAATAATACACAGAAAAACCATTCAATCCCATGAAAAACGTAACGATATAATAGATAAATAATATGGTTGTTCGTGTTGCTCGCAATTCCCAGAAATTTATGCGCTTAAAACGAGACAAATATATATTCGGATGTTGAAGAGAGAAACAGAGAAAGCACAGAATCTGACTTCTAGCAAATGTAAACAACATGAACAGACCTATTATTTGCATTTACACAAGTTTGTCCAAATAAATGTTTTAAGGATATAATTATATATAGATATATCTAAGAGTATTCGATAGGATCCCGTTATTCTATAATCGGCGAGATCGACCTCTCTTTTGCTATTCTTGAATCTCCTCTCAATTGCTATTTTATGGCATATTCGCAAAAACGGAAATTAATCGCTTTGATATTATATCCGCTTTCTCATTCCACGTACGTAGATCACGTGACAATGTAGTGGAATTTTTTGTTGACAGATGAACAGCTGATTCAGAATAGAGAAGTTTCACTGGATTGATAATGATAATCTGTGACTCATCTGTTGATCTAAATCGATAATATATCATTTTTATGCTTATATCCTCAAATTTTTATATTGCATTCAATGCATCTGTTTTCCTTTTTTAATTTCATTTACTGTTAAAATAAATATGTTCATAGTAAATTTAAAGAATAACAGGATTATTGTACTGAATTTTTACGACCATGGTCAAATTGTTATCACATGTTAATTAGACTATGTTAATCAGATGACTGTCACAAATGCAATCTCACATATTATACAATTGATATATCCACTGATAATTAGTGCGTATAAAAAGACAAATGTGATCCCATATATATTTTATCAGAAGAAGAATAGTCTTCCACGAGCAATATCTTAAATATATGTTAACTGTTTTCTTATAAAGTTGAGATTTTATTAATATAACAAGAACAGTATGGCTCTGAAGGGAATAAAAGTCTTGGAATTAGCTGGACTTGCTCCAGGACCCTTTTGTGGAATGGTCTTAGCAGATTTTGGAGCATCTGTTATCAGAGTAGACAGGGTAACTAAAAAGTAGAAAAAAAAAAACAGATTTTATTAGTATTCTATTAAAATACAATATACGTAGTTTATATTAAAACATGAATGATGTAAAAGAGAACAAATTAATATTATTTTATTCATTATAGTTTAAATAAAATGTTTCAGTTATAAGAATTTGTTACCGTACAATTATTTATATCTTTATTTTTGTCACTATACAGATTGGAGCTCAAACATTAGATCATTTGGGCCATGGAAAAAGATCAATAGCATTAAATTTAAAATCTGAAAAGGGAATCAATATTTTCAAAAAATTAAGTGACCAAAGTGATATTGTTATTGATACTTATAGAAGAGGTATATGTACATAGAATATTATATGTATATTATTTAACAATTTTAATCGTCTTTGAAATAAAATCTATTGTTAACAAATTATGTTAGTTTGAAGTAATATTTAATTTTGAATTTAAATGTGTGTGTACAATCAATTTATATCAATGTGTAATAATAAAGAATTATATATATATATATTTAATTTGTACAAAATTATATATAGAATATATGTAATATAGGTGTCATGGAAAAATTGAAGATTGGACCAAATGAACTTATGGCAACAAATAAGAAGCTGATATATGCTAGATTGTCTGGATATGGTCAAAATGGCTCTTATGCGGATATGGCTGGTCATGATATTAATTATTTAGGTTTATCTGGTAATGTGATATTATAATTTATTATAGTTATTTATGAAATAGTATAGATCTACTGTGCTTATATTCATATAAATTGTACTTTATTAATTTCTTATCATAACACATTCCTTTACAAATAGGACCTTGTTATTGATTTTGTGAAAATGATATAAAAAATTGTTAACAGGACTGCTATCTTTATTTGGCCGATATAATGAGAAACCTACACCACCCGTTAATCTAGCTGCTGATTTTGGTGGTGGTGGTTTAATGTGCGCTTTTGGGATAGTTTTGGCACTATACGAGCGAACTAAAAACAATGTAGGACAAGTAATAGATGCATCAATGGTAGAAGGAACCGCATACTTAGGATCCTGGCTATTCAGATCCCAGAAGATGCAAGGTCTATGGGGAAATCCACGTGGCAAAAATATGTAAATGTTTCCTTGAAATATATAAATATGTTTTTGACTTTCTATTTTTGAAAAGATCTTATAAGCAACTCTTTTTTTCCATAGATTAGATACAGGTTCACATTTCTACGATACATACGAAACGAAAGATAAGCTTTATATGTGTGTTGGAGCGCTCGAACCACAGTTTTACGAAATTTTCATGGAGAAGCTTGGTCTCTCGAGCGAGGATGAGATACCGCAATACGAAAGTTTCGAAGAGAATCGTCGTAAAATCGCAGAAATTTTCAAGAAAAAAACTCAGGCAGAGTGGTGCGCTATATTTGATGGTACTGATGCATGCGTCACACCAATGTTAAGTTTGAAAGATGCTGCATCACACAGTCACAATAAGCAGAGACAAGCGTTCACGATTGTAGAAGATGATGTAATTCCAAATCCTGCCCCTCGCTTGTCTCATACACCCGGCATTTCTAGAGCGACTTGTAGAAATCCACAACCTGGTGAAGACACTGTAGAAATCTTAACTGAATTGAAACTTCAATCTAAGGAAATTGACAATTTATTATCAAATGGATTTGCTTATCAGACAAATCACGCTTCTAAAATATAATATGACAATGATTTTATAATTTTATAATAATGAATTCTATATAGCATAAGCTATATATGTAAGTAAATAATAATTAAATCAAATGGGAGAGGAAGACAAGGAAGAATAGTATACTAAAAAGGATTTTTATTCCTATCTTTGTATATATCGATGATTGTTTGACATAAAATAAAGAAAAAAAATTGATCGCATACAAGCTACAAGTAAATCATATAACATTTAAACTTTTTACATTCACCACAGTATAGCCTAATATTATAAATTCTATGGAGAATCTCCTATTTTATAGAAAATCTATTGTAAAATTGCCAAAGCATTGCAGGATCCCATCAAATAATTCATCGTAACAAAAAACTGTCAATTTGTTATAATTAATTAGAGCAGTTATACAAAACTAAAAAAAAAGTGTACAACAGATAAAGAAAAACTTTATATAGGTATACTAAAAACCCATCAGTATTGTACTGGCAGTAATAGACGTTTCCTTCGGTGCGCTAGCTTGCCGCACGCTCATTTCCCACGTGTCCAACAGCTGAGAGAGCGAGAAACGACGTGGCAGTTTTGCGACACGGGCATTCAGAGCCTTTTGTACAGCGCATAGGAATGCCGTTGCCTCATATTCATGCGGCGCCATAACACAGCGAGGTGGCGTTGAAGGGTAATCCGCGGGGACTGTGACCGAGATCGGTGGTACACATGGAAGATGACGATCGTCAAGCCAACATATCAATTGTATGCATTTGGATCCATTTTGCTGCGCAGGATCTAGACTAACCTGAAATGAGAAAATTGTATTATTAGTAATAATTATATGTAAACTTTTTTATTTAATTATCGTTTATAATTCGGGATAAAATTCTACATGTATAATTTGATATATCATGTGATATATAGAAAAAAAATATTTTAACAGAATCCATGTGAATCATATCTATAAAAAAATTAGGACACTTATATTAACGAATAAAAAATGGGCATACTTGTCATAAATACCAAACTTTTAATAAAAAAAATAACGCACGATCTCCGAGATAATAGATTGTCGAAAATGGACTGAAGGCGAAGTTGTTACATACCTTAAACCGCTGGTCTAATCTAGCTATTTCTCCTTGTAATACATCTGGTATTTCGCTAGGTGATTCTTCTACCTTTTGCTTTTTCAGTGGTGGTGGCAAATTTCTATTTTCATACATATAATGAAATATATATGTGTATTTTCGTTTAGATCATAAACTTATTATTAATAAAATGTGATTTGCACACACATAAATGGGCATGTATACACATACGCAGACAAGTCCATACACATCTGTTCACACGCATGCATACAACCATACATACTTACTTTATCTCAGGTCCAAACAAGGCATCTAGGCATGGTCCAAAGGTACGTTGCAATGTGTGATTGATTACTGGGCTCTGAAGATGTGTGCTCACAGCCTCTAATAGTGGACTGAAGATTTGATGTTCTTTCAATGTCGTTACTGGTGGTCCCACGCTACCGTCTCCTCTCTTAAAGTCCAATTTTTCTAAGACAACTTCGCATTTCAGCAATGTATCTAGTGGCATACGTTTACTCGGATTTGATAGAATCTCCAAAAGCTTCTTCATCTTGCTGAGTTTATCGACATCTGCGACAAAGAGTGGACACAGTGTAAATATAAATATTAATGCTGTTTATATATAAAATGTTGAAAAAGAATATGAAGAAGGCATACTAAAAATATTCATAATAATGTTAATCATTTTCTTTCTTTGTTAAAAATTTCATCCATGAAAATAATCCTATTATTTTGTGTGTCTGTATTTGTAATGTTAAAAGTATATCTATATAATTCTAAGAAACTTTTAAAATTTTTAAAACTTAAATTTTTAAAAAATTGAACAAAACAGTTTTATTCATAAATAAAAAGTTTGTTTTATAAAAATTAAAATATACTAAAAAATTACACATATAACACGAGTTAGTAGAATTATCATAAATAAAATTTTCAGCATATGTGTGTGTGTGTGTGTGTGTGTGTGTGTGTGTGTGTATGTATCCTTACTTCCTTCGCTGCTCATCTTTGCAATCATTCTTCGTAATGGCTCTATATATTTGCTCAATTGTCTGACTTTATCCCTGTAAGCTTGATCCTCTTGCTGAGGACTTGGTGTGGCACCTACACCTCCAGGAGTATTTAATGAACTGCTCGGAGATGGTGCCATGCCTGAGATTTAATATATTATGGTTTACATTCCAATATATATTCTCCTATGTTTATAAATCTTAAATTATTTAAACTTGCCTATGGAATTTACAGAACGCGATGGTCCTGTCATGATGGCATGCTGAGGGCTTGGTGATGGTACTAGAGCGGGCGAGGCTACCATCTGATTGCTATAAAAATATTTTTCATCTTGTTATAAGATATACTCTTATATGCTTGTTAAAAATTGAATACGTTAATGTTACCTTGACGGTGCTCCTAAACCAGCTGGACTTGGAGCCGAAGGAGACGGACTTTGCCTTAAGAATTGATTAGGCGTAACGTTACGTGGACCAGCAAATCCGGTATTCATCATTTCATTTGGCTAATAAAAATAGAGATAACAATAATGTTAATAAGATATTATCAATGAAGAATTAAGGAATTACCATTAATCAAGAATATCAATAATAATAAAAAAATAAGCATGCCAGGTACTTTTCTTTGAATATGATTCAACTGCTGTTGCATCTGCCCAGGACCCAATTGCCCAGGACCAATCTGATTCATTTGTTGCGGCATGCTCGTTTGTATATTGCCTATTGGACCCGCGATTTGGTTATTCATTTGACCTGGTAGTTGATTCTGCATTTGAGACTATGACAAAAACAAGCACATAAAATATTTATGTTTCTTCTAAACTTTATATATATATATATATATATATATATATATATATATATAGAGAGAGAGAGAGAGAGAGATAATTTACTAGAATAAGTAAATGATACTTTTATATATGGATATATACCTGCATATTCTGTTGCATCTGTCCGGCGGATAGTTGACCCATTTGTCCAGGTACCATTTGATTCATTTGAGGAATATTTCCTTGTCCCATTTGGTTCATTTGAGTCAACATAGGATTGTTTTGCATGGTTTGAATTGGACCCATATGACTCATTGGACCACCAGTTTGCGATGGCATCATACCCATACCTGGCATTTTGTTTTGCATGCCAGGCATATTCATTGGTTGACCGGGTCGTTGATTTAAACTTTGCAAGACTAACAAGAAAATATACAAGACCTCGAGGACTATTTATCATTTAGAGGCATATTTTCGTATATCTCACAAGCTATATATTCATATATTTGTATATTTCAAAAAAAAGCTTAAAGGTATATTGTAATAATGTAGTATTAAAAAAAATATGTGAATAATCTAAAGAATGTACTATAAATCAGAAAGTTGTATTCAATAGTTGTATCAATTTACTACAAATCAATTTATTCTATCCATTAATACAAACATAAAAAATGTAATGTGAATATAGGGAAAATCTTATAGACTTCCAAAAAAAAAAGCATAATTAAATTTATGATAATAATCTATAACAACAATTATTTAAATACTGCTCTCTGAGTTTTCTTGTTCAATACAATTTTCTTCTTCCATAAATTTTTCAAATGCTGTCTGTAAAGGAAAATTGTAAAAATTTTTCAACTTAAATCGTAATTTATCAATATCTTCTTTCATATCTTTTGATACTCGAGTGCATATATATTTGTGGGTGACACTGCAAACTTGAATATCTTTATTTAACTTTAATTTTACGACAATCGTGTCTCTGATATTTGATTTTCGCAGACCGTTTGGCCACACGTTCTCTGTAAATATTAATTCTATTTCTGTAATGGCATTAGACTTAATGGAAAATTGCATATCCTTGTAACTTTTTCTCGCATTGTGCATAAATTGGTGTACAATGGCGAAGCGATGCAAGTAAGCATCTATCGAATGTTGTATCTTGTACATTATATCCAATATTTTTTCAGAGATAGGGTAATATGTGCCGAATTCAAGGATGCCTTCGAGATCGATCACTTCCGGTACGAAAGAGTAGCCTGGACTGATATACCATTTACGTCGAGAACTACAATATACGAGTGTTATCTTGAATTTAAAAATCTCTGCACCAAGTACTTCGCTGTTCCCTTTGTATTTGGATATGTATTTTACAAAATTCTTGCCCGATCGCACTAATATATCTTTCATTCTCTCTTGATATGTCTGTTCCAAGTCATGTCGCTGTATTAACCAGTCTTCATATAATGATTCCTCCCTATTTCTCCGCTGCATATATTTAGATTCATCACGATTATCTATTTGTCTATTATCTGAATCGTAAGCAGGTTCACTCTCCAATTTATTTGCGTATTGCGCGTAATATATATTATCTAATCGCTTCATTTGTTGAAGTTATATCTGTATAATGCGTTTCTTCTTTAAACACGATGTTTCTTCGATATTTCGTAGCTGCTTAATTATATACTCAATGTCTACAATACTTAACTATATCTTAGCTTTTTCAAGGTCAAGGTTATCATAATATTTACTATAGCCAAAGCATATTAAAATTTACATCTCATCTCAGTCAGATAGACTCATTCTTTTTCAATCAAAAATTATCAATTATTATTATATTTATATTCACTGATATAAAAGCCTGCTTATACAGAGTAATTAATGCAAGAAATTTTAAAATATTATAATTTAATATATTATAACATGTGCAAGCTGCAAACAAATTTTATTACTATATTCATTTATCTACAATTTACTATGTTTATAATATATTATCTGTCATCTATTATGTTATAGTACATACATTGTCTTCGGGACAATATCAATGGATAAATTATTTTTTGCTTCAACATGAAAAAATATCAATATGTTGATAAAATAGAGCAAAAATATATTAATTATTTATACAACTCTAATGCTCTAATATCAAATTGTTCTGACACACCCTTTTTTAATTATAAATATGTTAATTACTTACGATTAGTTGCAGTGTTTGCAGGTGGTTGTGGAATTATGCCCTGATGATTAGGACCCGGACCTCCCATACCCATCATTTGATTATTTCCTGTTCCTTGACGCGCCAATGTCTGTAGAGCGCCGATTGGATCCGGCATGCCTTGATTATTAGTGCCAGCATTACCTGGTGCATTACCAGTTGCGCCTTTTTTAGAATCTATAGAGAAAAAAATCGAATTTTACTGAACTAATATATACAGGACAGTTGCAAATGTAATAAGACTGATCTTTTTAAATGATAATATAGCAACACTGAGCATCAATACTGTAATTTAATGTAAATCTTAAAATTTTGCAAATACAAAATTAATATGTGAAAAATATATTAATAACAATTAACAGTATAATTTAATGAATAATGAAACAACACATTTTTGAGTTATAATTGACAAATGTATTTTTACTTCTTTATTATTAAGCAGAATAGATCATGTATTGTCTGGAGATTTCAAGACAATAGATTTCAAAAATTAAAAAAGTTTCTATATATATATATTATATTCTATATATTCTCTATATATGTTAAATATCCAATGTTAACACATAACTTTACAAAAATCAGTCTCATTACTCTTATGATAAATCTTGTGTTATAATGAAATAAGAAATTAGTAGAATTTAAGAAGCATTACTCATTTCTCTGACATGAAGAATTAATCTGGCAACAAAGCCCAAGTATTCCTCCTATAAGAAAAAAGAAACATATTAGAAGACAATGTTAGAAAACTCGCTAGAAAGCAATATATAGAATGATGATATAATCTACTGCATAATGGATTAATCATAGATAACAGACTCTTAAAATTTGCTATAACAATCTTACTAATAAGAGACTATTAATCAAATTAATATGTATATATAATACTGAAAAAATAAACTATGAAAAAATATGGTCTGCAAAAAATATATAATTTAATTTTACAGAAATGTGGATAAAATAAGACAATATAAAAATATAGGATCACTATATACTCAAGGTTTTTCGAATAGCAATTTTAGACAAACCTTAGACTTTGCCTTTTGATAGACATGATTTTCCATTTCAATGCTATTTTTTGATGTAGGCATTCCAGACATCTGTATAGCTTCATCTCTGTCAATGAAAGTGTTTAGAATTATATATCATACAAAAAATTGAATAGCTTTTTTTTCAGCAGTAACATGTTATAAGGCAGAAGAAAAAACGAAAACAATTAGAAACAATTAGAGGAAAAAATAGAAAGGATAGTTAAAAACAAATCTGTTATAATTTTGTCATAAAGTTAATATATTGCTTCACATATAAATACATAAGAAAGATGAGGTATATATAAATATAATAATTTACGAACAAAAAAATATGTCTAAAAGAATAAATTTATGTTCAAAATTTTAAGGTATCGCACTTTGAATCGATAATGACATCCCACCCCCCTCTCTCCCAACCCAAATATAGATAATGTTTTCATCTTGTATAATGTATTAGATGCGAATTGACTTACATTTTCGCGATTACGCTCTGTCGAAAGCTTTGCGTTTTCCATGAATCATCCGCAGCCATGGTTTGCGCCATATTTAACAATTTAAATAAATAAAACTTGTTAATGATATCCACATTAACCTATAGTATATGGATGCATATATATACGATGTATAGATTAAACGCCAGCAACCTGCACTCTGCGCGTATAACCATAGAAAAAAACATAATTGATGGAAGACTAGATTGAAAATTAAGCAGCCGGCAGGCTGCTTTGCTCTGATTGGTCAATCCGCAACCGAAAGAAATCCTCATTATTCTATCTGACGGTAGATTTTCGAACGCAATCTCGGAGACCTCTACATAAAATGGAGAGATACTTGGTTACTGCTGGATAATTGTGTGATCATTGTGTGGTTTGATAGTGAGAGGCTATAATAAGATCAAATAAATTTTAATTATTTGGTTGGATCTTCTGTGAAAAAAAATTAGCATTAATTTATCTGGAAGATTACCTATTTTGACTTGAAATTGTATTTCATCGATTCCATTGTCCTCTACACAGGTGCAGTAAAATTTGGTTTTGATCGGTTTCTTTTAAAACGTACAAGGTCATGTTAGATATCGTTAATAAAAGACTTTATTCGATTTTGACGAAGAACTCAGATCATGTTTTTTTTATCTTTCTGTTAAGAGTGAAAAAGAAGCATTTGCAAATTCTTAATGATAAAGTAGTTTTATGTTCTATAATAATTCTACGGACATAATTTTTTTCTGAATATTGTCCTCTTCCATAACGTAAAATATATATTCAAATATGTACAAGGACATTCCAAAAAAGAAAAAAAAAAAGGATTTAGTCTCTTCTAATGAAATTTCAGAATTAATGATTTGTGATCTGCTGGAACTTATTTAATCAATAATTGGTTTAATATTCATTTAGTTGGGACACTTTTAAAATCTACTTTTATTTTAATAATAGTATGGCAACACATTGATTAAATTTATATATTTATTAATATAAAGAATCATATATATATTTACTGAGATAAAGAAGAAAAAGAAGAGTTTTTAGTTGAATTTTCCATAAAAGAGAAAAAAGAACGATAGAATGGAAAAGAAATAGTACTATATCCTAATGTGGAATAAATATACAATAAAGTATAGGAATAGAAGAGACTGTTTCAATATTGTCATGTTTTGTATATTAAGCATACAATTGGTTGATTATGCATACGAGTGTTTTATACGAGTGTACAAATTTGTTTCGATAAATTTTAATGCAGCTACTAATCTTGAAATATTATACTCAAAAATAAAAAAATCTTATCTTGCATGTATTCATAAAGCTTTGTGTCTGTATAAATATCAGATGACTATATTTGTATTATATATATTTAGTACAGAAATTACTTCATTGTTCTCTTTTAAACTTAATAATTTATATATTATGAACAGTAAAAACTGAGTCTGTGCTCGAAAAAGTTTTTCCTTTTGTTCTTTATATAACTGTAATGAATTCAGTTTGTATTCAGTAATTTTATGCATAATCATTGTTATAATAATAAGTAAATTAATTTTTTATTTGTAAAGTAATGTTAATATTTATTATCACCTGTTAGTAAAATGACGATTTTGCACCTTGATACTTATAAAGTAATTTAAATATTAAAGTATAATGTATAATTTATATAAACATATTCTAATAAAAGATTAAGTTATATTATTTTATTAATGTTTAGGGAGAGACAAAGAATCATTCATAGCTTTAGTGTTCAAAAAACATTGGTTCTTTACTAGCACTAGCACTAGCCCTAGTTAAAAATGTATAAAATTAATTTGTATGTAATTAATTCACTCAACTGTAATTCATTTATATAAAAAACGACATTTTTTTAAGTTTTTTTGAACTCAGTTGCTTTGAAATACATAATGTAAGTTTCAAAAAAATTGTAAAATTGATAAGATAACTCCTAACATTTATATTTTGTGCAATTATTTTACATAATAGCCTGAAAATGGCTTTGTAATAATGGCTGTGTAAGTGTAATGATAGTTGTTTTCTGTATAATACTATATAATTATGTATATATATATATATATATATATATATATATATATATATATATATATATAATATTTTAAAATTGTTGAGACAGTATAAATTTTGAATTAATTGGAAATATAATTTAATATCTGAATTTTTTATAATAGTAGATTTGAGTGTAGAAATAATTTGAATGTAGAAATCAAAGTTTTATTTTAAATTGAGCTGTAAGCTTTAGGTGTAAGTATTTTGCTTCTTCTAATCTATTAATTACAATGCTTCTACTAATTGTAATAAAGATGTCTAGAGACATTCACTTTATTATAAAATTAAAGTTTAAATTTTCAATCATGGTCAATTTTCAGCAGTGGATTTTGCTTTGCATCATATTTTCACCAATGAATCCAACACGACCAACCAATGTTCGGGGACATGAGGAATCAAGATCGGCTCGTAATGAAGACCACGATGTTCATTCAATTTTACGTTCAAGGACCGAAGAAGAAAAGCAAAGACGTAGACGTGAATGGCAACGTCAGCAAGAACGGGAAAGGCAACATGAAAAATTAAAACAGCAAAAGATTTTAGAGTATGAAAGAAAACGTGCGCAAGCTTTAGGATATGCTGAACAAAAATCTTTACATCGTAGTCGAAGCAAAAGCAGTAGTAAGTCTCCTTCGCAGTACCGGCATAGAGGAAGATCTATGACAAGTGCTTCCAAATCTGGCACGCTATTTGATAAGTAAGTTTTAGACATGTGTATGGCTGTATATGTATATACATCTTTTCTGATTTAAGCATTTACTGATACTTTTTATAAAGTAAAGTGATTATAGATAGAGAAAAATTTGTGGGAATGTCTGCACTTTAATTAAGAGAAATACAAAAAATTAATAAAAATAACAGATAATACAAAATAACAGATAATACAAAAATTTATGAAGAAAATTACAATACATTATAAACTATTAATGTTTATTACAGCATCTTATTCCATCATAAATTTAAAATTATTTGATTAACGCATGCGTCGTACATTATTCGTCATCTTAACAAATAATTAGATGGCTCACTAGAGACAACACTTTTAATATTATAGAAAAGCACGATATTTTATTAGCAAAATAGAACAAGAAAAATAAAATTAAAAATAAAATTAAAAACAAAAATAAAACGTAATTTTTGAGAACATTTACAAGTAGAAGTGTCCTAGAGATTTTTTCCTGAGGAGATCTGGTTACTTTAATGCAAAGAGTTTGATAGTTATAATTAATTTAATACATTACGATTGAATTTTCTTTAGATTAGATGGGTCTACAAGTGGGTCAGTACCTTTGTTCAAAGGTCCTGAGGGCATACAGATTAGTACTACGGAACTACGTCGAATTAAAGTTGATATTCGCAGGAATATTCCTACAAAAGGACCTACAAATATCGAACTACAACGAAGTATACTTAATGCCGAAGAAGTGGTCCTCAAAAGAAGAGATGGTAAAATATTAATTTCTGAACATTCTCCTAAATTTTTATCTTTTGCAGAAATTATTATCCAGCACTCAGGATGTCTACTTCTTGAAGAAACTTAGAAAACTTGATATTTTTCAAGGATTTCCTTTTTACCTAGAAAATTAGGGAATTTTCTTGTAGAATTTTAGAACTCAGAAAATTGTTTAAAAAATTCTCTTTGATAATTTTGTTTTTGTTATTAAAGTTGATATTCGCAGGAATATTCCTATAAAAGGACCTATTACCGAACTACAACAAAATATATTTAATGTCGAAGATATGGTCTTCAAAAGAAGAAATGATAAAATATTGACTTCTTCTGAAATTTTACATTTTTCTAAATTTTTATCTTTTGCAAAAATTATTATCTAGCATTCAGGATGTCTATTTCTTGGAGAAATTCAGAATACTTGGTATTTTTTAGATTTCCAGATTTTTTTTTACTTAGAAAATTAGGGAATTAGGGAAAGATTAAAAAATTTTTTTACAAGATTTTTACTTTTATAAAAAATTTACTGTACACAAAATCAATGCTGAGCTCCAAGAAGATAATATCAAATAGGAATGGTCATTTTTGACAAAACAAAGATGCATGTGACTCAATGGTTTTCCATGAGATATAAGGCAAATGCTCGAGCAGAGAAAGGAACCGAGAGAGAGTTCCTGTATAAAGATAATAAATTTCCAAAAGTCACCTTTTCTCATATCCAAAGATATCAAGATATTATAGTCAAGAGTCAATATTAGAGTCAAGAGTCATGTTAAAGTAATAAGTAAAAATGAATACTTGGCAAACGATTTCTGATTATATTATTTCAATATCATATTATATTACATCAATATAGAATTGACAGAAGTTTCTTAAATTTCTGTGTTCAAAGAATTGATCAAGAAATAATGTAATAAATTGTAATAATAGTTTATAGAAAATAGTTGGAACACCTGGGAAGAATGGAACAGCCTACTATCTATTTCCTCCTCAGTTCTGATCCTCAAGATTACAACCTGGAAGAGAAAGGCCATAAACTTCAATGAGAAAATGAAGATATCTTATATTTTAAGAAATCTTGTAAGTAACTTATAGCAGTAATCTAGAATAACTGAAATCGTTATGGTGTCCTGATATAAATGTCTTGAAAGAGAAAGAAGATCCATCTCTATGTTTTCTCTGAAGTTGATCATATATATAAAGATGATTGGAAAAAAAGGATATATCCTATAAAAATTAATATGTCAATAATTTTACTTCTATGAAGAGTTTATAAAATTAATAAAGCTACACACACACACACACACACATATATGAAGATTACATACAAGCAAGAGAAACATCTCTGAAGCAACAGATAACAAATAAACAGAAAGTTTAATATGATCTCCGGAATTGTACGCAATTGTATCGCGATCAGCTTCGCTTTTATATTCGTAAACTTACTTTAATCATTATTTTCTCTTCTTGTGGTTGTTAAAAATAATTAAATGTTCAGTTTGTTTTGACAAATAATATTTTTTTCATTTACTCGCGAATATAAGCACGAATGCCGTGCGTTTAAGCTACGAGTTAAATTACAAATGTGATTGATCTTAAGTGTAATAGTAAATATGTTATATTCTTATATTAAGAATTATATCAATTTTCCTTTCGAGATTTTAAAAATAATATTTAAGTATTATTTTTAAAAGTACACATATATATGCATATATTAATTGGAAAATGTTATTCTACTTTATGACAAACGTTATGTTATGTAGCAATATTAGAAGGATGAAACAAATTGAAAAAGTTCGAAAGTATCGAAAACAAGATTATATTTTTTATGATTAATACTAAGGAAAGCAAGAATGGAAAAGATTTAAAATATGAAAACAGGTGCGGAAATTTTCACTTGTAAGGATTTGTTCATATTAAAATTGATATTAAAACTACAAAAGTAAAGTATATAATTTTTTTAAGACAGTTTTTTTCATGTAAAAATGAAACAAATTGTATCTTTTGTTAAATGTAGAATAATATATAATGATATATTTTTTTATGATTAATCTTCATATAAATGTCTAATAGTTCTAATATGACATTTTAGTACTTAGAGTTGGATTCTTAATTGTCACGCATTTACTGATCTTATCGGAATTTTACAATCACATCTTGCAGTTAAATTGTAAGCGATTAATCAATATTTATTTATTCATGAAGATAAAAGGAGAAAATATGTATATGCATGTGTACTATAATAAAAATTAGAAAAATAGGAACACTCAGGTATGTATTTCGCAAAATTGTCAGTTTTTATACTGCTTAATTGGTCAAAACAAATATTAAAAATTTTGTTACTAAATACAATGTACAAAATATGATTTCACGATTGTGAAGTATTACTAACATTAGAAGATATGCACTATTTTTTGGAAGATTAGAATGGTACTATTTCTGACTGAAGGTTATTCAGTCAAATGAATATAATTAGCGTATATGGCAAATTATAAAAATAAAACATTTATTATAAATATAGGATAGTTTGTGGAAATTTTATTTTTGTTCTTTATAAAATAAGCATCTTTTGATACTTAATAATTATATGTCACACTAAATGACATGATTAGACTTAGAAAGAGTGATATGTGAGAAAACATGAAAAAATTATACGATTAACTTTTAACCATTATATTTAAAGGCATGTATATATTAATTGAACAATATTTGCTTCACAGAAGATGTTATTATGTCAGTGATGTGAAAAGGAATGAAATTAACAATTAAAGAAAGTTTACAATGTACACATAATTAAATTGTTCAGGACTAATATCACAAGAAACAACAAATGAAGATACTCGAAAACAGGTATAAAAATTTATTTCCTTTATTGCATCTTATTTTAAAATTAAGACAAATACAGGAACGCATGTGTGTAATATAATATTTATATTGTAACATTAATGAATATAAATAATATAATATTTATATTATAGCATTAATGAATATATAAATAATATATTTATTTACATACTTCTGTGTTATATTAAACAAATAAAGAGAAATGTATACAATTTTTTTATAAGATGATCTTTTTGACATATGTAAAAATTTAAGAAACTTTATTAAACGCAGAATGACATATTGATTTTTTATGATTAATCTTTATATATACTAATATATACTATACTAATATATTGATATATTGATAATTAATAATTTTAATTTGATGTAGCACTTAGAATGGGGAATTTTAATTATGTATTTTCAATGATCTTAACAGTTCATAAATTTTGGCGAGCAATATAATAATAATATTTGTTTATGTGCAAAAAGTGTATAGATAGAATTTAATAATATGCAATAGTTTGTTTGCGAGGCCACAGTTAAAGTGCTATCAATATATATATCAAGTATCTTATTGAAATCATGAGAGTTGATGAGAATATTATGAAAAAAATATATTTAAAAAAACAAAATATTTAACAAGATATGGAAAGAAAAGAGCCAGCAATTAAAAATAATAATTTGGATTTATAGGCCATTGGAAGAGAGCAGACCAATACAACAACCAATTGAAGATTCTTGTTTTGAATGGCAGAGACCAATAGGGAGTCACTGGATTTAAAGAAAGTATATAACCACACAAAATATAATTAACTAATCAATATAAAAATAAAAGGAGAATATTTTAATTTAAAAAGTTACAAAAATGCTTATATATGTTTTGCGAAATTACACAACAATGGAAGATATATTTTCTGGAAGATGATTCAGATTGGTATTAATCTTCGCTGAAGATACTTTATAGAGAGAGAGAGAGAGAGAGAGAGTACTATTTACTGTCATTTAATTAATCTAATATAAACAGCATATAGTAAATTATAAAATAGTTTCAATCAGATTTAATCAAAGATCAGTTTTTATATATTGGATTGTTGCATAGGAAATGTTCAAAAATTTATGCTTTATGGAATGTATTAAGTAAACGTTTTTCGATAATCAATTATTACATTAAAGTGATGCAAATATAAATTTCAAATGTAAAGAGTCATATAATTGTGAGATAATTGCTAATTAATATACAAGTTTTAATAATCAAATAATTAAATTGAATTGAAGTCGCCAGTGATGAGTAAAAATATATAGGTGATTTATTAACAATTCGACCTGATTGGCCAATACAAATGATTTTACACAACGTTTCGGCCCTTGGATACTGGCCCTTATCAAGTGTTGCTTTCAAGCTGTCAAAGTGAAAACCGTGATATTACTAATGAGTATTAATTAGTAATATCACGGCTTTCACTTTGACAGCTTGAAAGCAACACTTGATAAGGGCCCGTACCCAAGGGCCGAAACGTTGTGTAAAATCATTTGTATTGGCCACTCAGGTCGAATTGTTAATAAATCACCTATATATTTTTAATAATCACTTCTTTGAATTTTTTTATTTATATTTTTCCTTATAAAAATGACTTTAAAATCAGATGAAATAAAAACAGCATTTCATATGCATATCAATGATGCATATCATATAACAATCCAGTAATTCAGTTAGCATAATTTTTATTTTTATAAAAAATATGCTTTCATTATAATTCTTATTTATTTTATTTTTATAAAAAATGTGTGAATCTCTATTGTGCACATATAATAATTCATATTTCATTATTTCAATATGATAGGCAAGAAAAATTTAATTACCTTTTTCAAAATCTTTTATTAACGAAATTCTATTCACAAACGTTATATCACTGCAATTTATTTTTTATCATTATTTCCTTATAATTAAATCTCCTTTTGTATTTATTTTTATAATTTTGAATACTTAAGATTTGAATCGCGCATAAGATATTTTACTTGATTGCAATTATATTTTAAAATACTAGATTTATGTGCTAAAATTGCAAATATCTTTATTATCGTTAAAAGTATAATATCCAGAATTATTACTGATGTTAGCTAAAAATATTAGCTAAAAATAACGACTAAAAGATAATTTAAAAGCGAAGATATCGCCTAATTTGGATAGTCGGAAGAAATATAAATCATTAGCCAAATTTTTTTGCTCGATGCATATCAGAATTGTATCATTAAAAGATGTAATAAACTATACAGGAGAAGGATCTAAACCAATATTCGACAGAGAAGAAATAAAAAAACCTGTAATTAAAATTAATGAAGTGGAGGAGCGACGTACGGTTGTAGCTGTAGATGGGGAGCAGTCAGGTATGTATTATAGAAATAATTGTTAAATTTAAATTTAAAATTTTATTTTAATTTCACTATAAATTAATGAATTTTTAAAATTGCGTTTCATTTTTCTCGGACTATTCTAAACTCTCTAAAAAATATAAAAAACTAGATTCCTGTGTGTGTGTGTGTGTACATGTGTATAGAATGTCAGGCCAAACTAAAGAGGCAAATTTTATTTCTAAATTTAATCTTTGTTTAATTTGAGCAAAATAACACATATCGATGAACAAATTAATAATTTTGTTTTCTTTTGACATTTCATAAGTCCTAAATAATGTGACATTTATGAAAAATTTCCATACTTTAACATAACAATATTACAGTTTCCACGAGCAAGCCGCAGACTTCTAAGAAACATTCTCCATCGTTGAGTCCTCCATATAGTTCCGGATATCTATCTTCCCATCAATCCAGGTTTGTTTAATTCTCAATAATAGTATATTCGCTTAATTAAAACATTGAAACATTTTTTAAATATTTCTTTTTCCATTTTAGATATCGTACGGATTCGAAGCGTCAAGATAACAGGACAGAATTCCGTGATCATCATAAAAATAACGGGTAAAACAATGTCATTTATTTATTGATGAAGAAGTATCTAACTTTTTATTTATTTTATAGCAATATTTATTTTAAAGTAATAAACAAATGTTATATGATCAAAAGAAACTAATTCGTAATAAGTTTAGATTTTTAAAAAGTAGATTTCTACTATGTTTCAGGAGAAGCAGCATAGAGAAGCACAGAGAATATAAAGAAAAATATGCAGAAAGAGATGCATATAAATACAACACCAATCGTTCGCGTTCTAGAGAACGGGATTCGCACAAGTCACATTCCAGGTATGGAATTATCGATATTATTTGTTATTATTGACAATTTAGCACTTTTATTATTTTTATTTAAACTATCATTATTATTATTATGATTTAAAAATATTTAACATTAAATATATTATTAGATAATTAATATATATATTATTAGACACTAAGTATATTAGATTAATTGAACTAATTGATTTATTCTTGCAAGAGAGGCAAGCAAAAAAGATACTATTCTTTCTTTGAAATTATGAGTGGTTATTAGTTTTTTATTGTAATTATCACATTATGTTTATTACTATTGTTACAGGTCAATCATGGAAGAAAGATCTTATCGCGACAGGTATCGTGACAGATCAAATGAACATTCTCGT
This sequence comes from Lasius platythorax, assembly GCA_963971435.1. Classification (NCBI taxonomy): domain Eukaryota; kingdom Metazoa; phylum Arthropoda; class Insecta; order Hymenoptera; family Formicidae; genus Lasius; species Lasius platythorax. The sequence goes on along the minus strand of OZ020539.1, from coordinate 10,046,267 downwards.
GAAAGAAGAGACAGAGATAGAGATAAAGACAGAGATAGAGATAGATCCAGAGAACGAAGGGATGTAGCACCGCATTATATTGAACCACCAATACACGTGCCTTTCTATGCTTATGTACGTGAGTTGTGTATATAAATTGATATAAGTCTAACTTCTGATCTAACGAATCTCTATACAGTTAATTGGACTTGTAATTGATTTATTTCTCAATAACTTCTAGAATCTTCCTCCGAGACCAATTGTAGTAAGCCCTATGGTCCCATTTCCCAGAGGACAGGTTCCTCCTATGGGAAGAGGCCGACATTCTGGTCTAATGGCACCAGTCAGACCATTCCCTCCACGATTTATTCCTCCGGATATGTACAGATTAGGACCTCCACCCCCAAACCCAAGTAAATATAAATATTGTATAAATGTAATATATAATGTATATTGTGTGTCATATGTATTTATATATAATATGATACGAAATTTTACAGGATATGGACCATTTTAAAACAGTAAAACATAACTGTATATGTTGAATAATATGGAATTGGCGAAGAGAAAATTCACAAATTATTCTGATCAATCTTATCAATTAAACTTTAAGATTGTAAGATTGGCCAAACAAGAAGCAAAGAAATACGAAATATTTATAGGTCCAACCAGACAGGATATTCTATCAATTTTGTGTAATACAAGAAAATATTTTGAGAATGGATATTTTTTTGAAAAGGAAGCCTACATCATCAAAACAAAGCAATTATTGATGTTACTGTTTCTCTTGATGAAAACTGGTTTAATTTAAAAAAATAAGTTTCTTGTCATATGCAGTACATATAGGTTATGTCTAGTTTCCATTTTTTCTGAATAGATTTGTCACAAGAAATTTAGAGGAGCAAAAAGAAAACTTAAAGAAAAACCTTATGCAAGTAATGTAAAGGATTGCTGTGTTGAACACCACAAGAATCATGTATGAAATTTTTACTGTCCAGGAAGATGTTCAAGGGAGTTTTCAGCACTATTATTTTTGGTTTAATAAAAGCTCAATTTTAATTAATAAAAAGATAGGACAAACAATAAGAATAATATAAAATGTACACACACATTTGATATTGTTACATCATTGTTTATTCTATCTTATTTTATTTTATAGCTATTATATATTTATATTGTTATTACATATATTTATAATATATTTTAATCTTAATTTGTGCATCATAATTATGTATGTGTATACGTATTTATACACATAATAAAAGTATAAATCTAAAATGTATCTTCTCTATATAACAATATAGAATATTATAGAATCATCTATATGTTAGAGTTGTATTCTTATATACATATATTCTGATTTATATTATAATTAACACTATGCATTCTGTATACACGCAATATAAAATGGATTATTAAGGAAAGTATATTTTCTTTACAGATATTTTTCTTGAGACACATTTGTTTACCTTCTTACTCCCTTTTTTAAAAAACAAGGAAAATTGTAATTCTTCCTCATCTGAACTATCTATTGTACAGCAATCGACTATTACATTGTGACTACATGAAAAAGTAAATGAAAAACAGATTATGCAATAACGCTTAGTTTGCACATGTACTATTAGAATAAGAATTAGGATTGATAAGAAAGAAAAAGATGAGAACTGAGAAAAAGATTTGAAACAGAGGAAATGCTATCTCTCTCGATAAAGTTCCAATAATTAAAATGAAATTGATTGTATGGATACTTTAGTATTTCTCTTTGTTTTTTAACATTTTGCATAAATTACATTCTTTCCAGTTATTTCTTTTTTTCTAGATTCTAATGGCATATTTGCAAAATAAAAAATGTAGCATATTATGTCTTTTGTTCGTATGATTCATGGTTATATGTAATTATACGTGATATAAGAGAAATGTAAAAGAATTTCAGTTTACAAAAAAATTGTTCCAGAATGAAACCTAAAATCAAATCACGGTATTGTGTCCTTATAACGAGACAGAAACCTAAGAGAAAAGATGGCTCTAGAATAGAGTAAGAGTCTGCAGTATTAGTATTTCGACTTGTTTTATGAAAAAAGAAAATTGATATATTAATCTGCATGATTGTATTAATTCAATTGCTGAAAGATTTTTAATAAGCACATTTGTTGCAAGTCTTGAATGGAGAGTGCGTGCATATTATGATTTACTAATATATAGGTTAATATAAATTTGTATACAATCCAACTGTCTATATATCATGAAACCGTCGATATCAAATTGTGTTTATTGAAACTTCTTTTAACACACGCTTAAAAACGCTTATTAGCATTCACATTTTTGCTGTCTTTGATGAAATAGATTGCGATAAAATTAACTATTTGATTAAGAAACGTAAGAACGTTAATGTTAGGCTTTCTAGAGAGATGTCTGTTTCTATCACATTTCTCTTCATATATTTTAATTCTCAAATAAAAAGTTCTACAAAGCATGTGTGTGTGAAATGAAACTAACCTTGTTGCAGAATAACACTTGGTGACAATTTAATCCAATGCAGGATGGCATTTCTTTTTATGTGTACACTGTACAAAATGTAATTTAATATCACAGTTGAGTAATGTAGTACGGAATTATATTTAATTTGTACCATCTGGCCGTGCTCTGCCTGTAACTTTAGGCATCTTCTTGTTCGTTGAGTCTTCTATCTCTTTAGGCTTATAATAATGAGGCGCCACTTCCAATAGCCATTTGCTTTCAATTTCTGTCACCTATTCAACATACGTTTTTTTGAATATCAACAATATTAACTTTTTCTAAACTTACAAACAGATTTGTGTGAATTTAGGTAAGCCAGATATACTTTTATATATACCTGACGCATAAATTCCTTGGTAGTAAAGACAAGTTCATGATAAAGAAGCCAGCGTGGAAGCTCCTGAAATAAAGAGCTGTTTGGATGTATCGCGACTGTTTGATTATGCTTTGCAGTCTTATAATGACCTCCCTTCGATAACCGTGCCACATGGTAAAAATAACCAGCTGTAATAGCCTATAAACAAGATGTTTCCATTATTTTGCAAAATAAAATAATATCAGCTTGTTGTGATATATATATATATATATATATATATATATTTTACATATATATATTTAATATATATATATTAATATAAATATATATATATATTTAAATAAATAAATATATATATATATACATACATACCTTTCTAATATTAATTGTTTCTGTGATTCCTGAGACTAATTCCATCTCTACACGTTGCATTAAGCCTACTAGCTGTTCTCTAACATCTCTTGCTCGTTTCATAGATCTGGAAGACAAATCATAACAAACTTATTTTATAAAACTTTGTTAATATTACTGTTGCTAATCACTGATTAACATACCTGTGTTGTATGAAATTTTCGTAACACCAATGTGTACTAAAATCACTCTGTGCCCATTGATTATACACATTAAGAAGTGTCAGATGATCTCCGCCGAGTACATAAAAATTTTTGCGCGCAGCATCTGCGTGTATAATTTTGTCCTTCGGCCTATAAAAAATAGCGCCATTTACCGAGAGCATGGCCGCGATAGTCGCTATCTCTTCCGAGCAGCGATATTTTTCACTGGCTAATAGCATCTTTGCCATCATTGGGTCCAGCGGAAACTCAGCCATTCTACGGCCGAGTTTTGTTAATTCTCCGCGATGATTCAACGCGCCCAACGCATAGAGTTGCTCCAGCGCCAAGATCAATGTTTCAGGTGGCGGAGGATCCAAGAAATCAAAATGCATCAGATCATCGATCCCGAGAGCTTTCAGAGTTAGTACTGCATTACCTATACAAACATAAATAAAATATTTTGACCAATTAAATTTAAAGAATATAAAAATATAATACTTATAATTCGATAATGTATACTTTGTATATTCTTGTTAATTCTTACCGAGATTAATTCTTTGAATTTCGGGCACAGTGCTATCTTCAAGTTCGTGCTGATAGGCCCAAGCTGTGTAGAGGCGGAAGCACTTGCCGGGCGCTACTCTACCAGCACGTCCCGCTCTCTAAAATTTCGTTTTTTGCTCTTATTGAAATTTTGTGTATAATTTAAAAAAAAAAACATTGTAAAGCTTTTTAAGAGAAATATTACCTGACTCGCGGACGCTTTACTGATTGGTACAACTATTAAGCTCTCCATACCGGTGCGTGGATTGAAATTGTTTTGCTTTGCATAGCCAGGATCTATCACATACACTATGTTGTCTATGGTCAATGAAGTCTCTGCTATATTAGTGGCGAGCACAACCTTAAAAATAAAAATTTAAATTTTTATATGTATATAATTAACAAAAAATATTGTATAATTTTTCAAGAGAAATATTACCTTTCTCGCACCAGGTGGAGTTGGTTGAAATATCTTGATTTGCATGTCGCTTGGTAAATTCGCGTAGACGGGTAAAATTAAGAGTTCCGCCAACTTGCTACCCAGTCTTCTCACTCTCTCTTGCAATATTTCCTGGCATGTCTCGATCTCCTCTTGTCCTGTGTACAAAAATATATTTTTCACTATATCTTGCAATAACATTTTAGACATGCTGTGATGCTTACCAGTTAAAAACACCAATATATCACCCGATGGTTGTGTTGTGTGAATTTGAAGAATGGAAACTACACACGCTTCAATATAATCTGATTCCGGTGCTTTTGTATAGTAAATATCGACGGGAAAACGGCGTCCTGGTATCCTAAATATAGGTGCATCGTCGAAAAATTCACTAAACTTTGTAACATCCAACGTAGCCGATGATATTAACAGCTTTAAATCGGGACGAAACCTCGCGATGTCTTTCACTAATCCAAATAATATATCGGTATGTAAAGTCCGTTCGTGTGCTTCATCAATTATCATTACGCTAAAAATGCAAAAAAAAATAATTATCATAATAATTTATCAATATATATTAAGACTTAACGTTTCTGAATTATATCGACAAACAATTTTAATTTGCTAAACATTATTCACAATTATTTTTAATTTTTTTATTCACTTTTTATTTCATTTTATTTTTTCATTCAACTTCATTATATTTTCGTCTTAATAATTCATATTTTTGATTCTATTAGCAATATTCTATTCATAAATATATACCTATACGACGCCAGATCAGGTTCACTGAGGAACTCTCGGTGCAATGTACCGTCAGTCATATACTTGATACGGGTGCGATGCGACGTACAATCTTCGAAACGAATAGCATAGCCAACTTCATTTCCAAGTTTAACAGCCATTTCGTGGGCTACTCTTGCGGCCACCGACATCGCTGCTACACGCCGCGGCTGTGTGCATCCGATAATCTTACCGTCCTCTGCAAATCCAGATTCGTACAAATACTGCGGTATCTGTGTAGTTTTCCCCGATCCCGTTTCACCTTCTATTATCAAAACCTGATATTCAAAAATGTAATGCCTCTTGTATTCCATAATATTGTTTATTATCCGTGACGTTCTCTGATATCTGCTTATTTACCTGATGATCCTTGATAGCTTGTATCAAATCCTTTCTAAAAGGATAAATGGGAAGACTCTTTTTTGTTTCCTGTATCGTTTGCAAACTTTTAACATGCGCAGGCGGACTTTCCTCACGTTTTTTCTCCCTATCATGCCCTGGCATATGTAACACTTGAACAAATTCTATCATCTCATCCTCCATGAGAAGACTATATTCTTGTTGAGCTACAAAAAAGAATTATAAGATTATTTAAGCTAAGAGAAAATATTACAGAAATAATTACTTGCTTTTAATAGTTAACAATATATACCTTTTCTATCTTTAGCACCAAAACGGAAAACAGCTGATGATATCTGATCTGATTCCCATTTGCTTTGTTCCGACTGCGGTGGCTCTTTGTCAATATCAGGTTCTGGTTCCATCTTACCCTTCTCAAGAGGCATGTGATAACGCTGGATACGCTCGAGCTCCCTTGCCTTCTCATGCTCTTTTGCCAAATACAATAATTGCTTCTTACTAGCTCTTTCATGTTTTTCCCTTTCTGTTAAACTGTTAAAAAAATATATTATTGGAGAATTGTTTTTAAAGTTAATTATATGAAAAAGTTAAATATCTCTGTATAAAATTACACTTCTTCGTCAAATAAATATTCATCGTCAACAATGTCAGCCTCCAATTCTGCAACTTTGTCCTCTTTACGTTTCTCCAAATATTTTCTACGAGATTCAATTCTCAATTTTGGTACCAGCTTCTCTTTTGCATCAATCTCCATAATTTTGAGCCTCTTAGCTGCTTCGGCTGCAAGAACAGAAAATATAAATTTCAAAATTAAGAATTTGGAAAATTTCTTCACCACGATATAATATTAACTTATATATAACGTTGTAATGTGTATAATATTAATATTATATGTCTTTGTTGTCTCTAATAGCTGTTAATTAGTTGAGATTAAAGGCAAAGAAACGAGATATTCTCTATGCAACTTACCGGCTCCAGAACCACTAGGCATGGCAATTTTGCGTGTTTTGCTTTCATCTTTGGCTCTAAGACGATTAGCAAAGCTATCTCTCTCTTTGATATCCTTCTTGCGAAGCTCCTCTTCATCAGAGGGCACAAACTCCATCTCGGAGGTCAGTTTCAGTACCGCTTGCTCTCAGGAAGCTTTCACGCACATTAAACGTCTCACCAGGTGCTATGCGTTCTGTGAGCAACTACTCGTAATATACTTTTTTCTTGTGTAAATTATCGGCATCTAGAGACCCTTTAATGAGTCGCGTCACAACAGACAATCCGCCATTTTTTTATCAAAATTCTACGGAAAGATATGTAAAGCATTTAATTGACCAATCACGATGAAGAAATATTTGTCACGATTGGTAAATAAAAAAGCTAGGACGAATTGATAAAAAATGGCGGAACCAATCACAAGTGGCAGTCTCATAACGCGCTCTGGTTAAAAAGTCTCTAGGTATTATGACGCCATATTCGGTCGCTCTCATGTACGAAGTAGCTCGATCAGTAAGCTGAAAAGTCGAAACTCTCTTCGTGGGTTTCTGTTTAGAATATTTTCGCACTTTTCCGTCGAGCTTTCATGACTAGAGACCAATATCAAGAGATAGATAAATAGAGAGATACACTCTGTATCTATGCTGGTACCATATCAGTCAAGATTTTTAATACAAAATTCATTGTTACTGTTCTCCCACAATTATTGTATTATGCGCTTTTCCGAATCCGAATTATATTTATCGCGTCTTTGCACATGAAATCGTTGATCATAAATAACAGAGTGACGGTGAATTATTAAAGTGTGTGTCGGTTCCAGCCAAACGACTCGCTGATGTCATTTATTCGGTATTAAATTTTTCGAAAAGTTTCTACGCGAAAAAAAATATCAACACATTACAGAGGACGGAAAAAATTATGTAGTTGCGATGGTTGCAAGCACGGCGACTGATATGACTGGATCCATATATCATGAGAGACAAGTAAGATTTGATAATGAAAGATAAGATGTTATTGTATATTCTTTATAGATTATTGTTATGCACTTATGTCGCATAAAAAACATGATGCAACAGAAAGCGTTTTTTTTTTTTTGATAGAACATTAATAGAGTTAATTATTAAAACAAATGTTTTTTTCAATTGATATGTATGTATATTTGCTTTAGATACGTATTAATTTAAATGAGATTACAAATTAAATTATAGGTGAAGGAGCTATGTGCGTTACATGCACTAAACAATTTGTTTCAAGAGCGTGGCTTTAATAAACAGGAATTAGATCAGATTTGTTACAGTTTAAGTCCTGATGTATGGATTAATCCTCATAAGTCACTACTAGGACTTGGCAACTATGATATTAATGTTATTATGGCTGCTCTTCAAAGAAGAGGACGCGAAGCTGTGTGGTTCGACAAACGTAGGTCTGTACTTTTGTATCAGGAAATGTGATTACATATATGATTACAATTATGAACATTAATAAGAATTTTTATTTTATAGGGATCCTAAGTGTCTTTGTTTAGACAACATTGAGGGTTTTATACTTAATGTTCCAACTGAATATAAACTAGGTTTTGTGTTACTTCCTTTGAAACGACGTCATTGGATTGCCCTAAAAAAGATTCACGGTGCCTTTTATAATCTTGATTCAAAACTGGACTCACCACAATTAATAGGAAAGGTCATTAAATACAAAGTTAATTTTGTCAAAAGATATAAATATCTTTTTATATATGTATATTGTGCAATACTAATTATATATCTTCTCTTATATCAGGACAACGATTTACTCATATATCTAAAGGACCAGATAGATAGCAAGGAAAAAGAACTATTTCTTGTTGTTTCTAGAGAAATTGATAGCAATCAAGGATGGTTAATAGATACATGTGAAAACAAAGATGACAATAACGTGGATCATGATTCCATTAGGTATATCGAGGATGGATATCCAGATTTAGATTTGAAGAAATCAGAGTCCAAAGAGATGAATGAAAATGAAGAATTTCTAGATAACAAAAATTCTAGATAATTAGGGCCATCATGCTCCACTTAATTGTTCATTTATTCATTGTTACAATCTTAAGCAAAAAGGTGGCTATAGTTGTTGCAAAGAAAGACTTGGAATTATACAAATGAAAGAAAGAAAAATGAAGCAAATAAGGAAAATTATGTGTAATGAGTGTTTCACTAAAAGTGTTTCACAGTAATATTTCCATTCCACATGTTGATGCAAATAGAATTTTTTTTATTTATTTTTCTTAAGGAATAGTTATTCGCGCATTTGTATCACATTGTGTATATCACATGATGTATGCCATGTACAATTTACACAACACATTTTAAGTGAAAAAATGCAATTTAAAAATTAACGTGTAAGATATGTAGCGTTAGATATTTATTAAAAATGAAAAATGTTGCTTTATTAAAAGCTAACATGTATAAGAGAATAATAACTCGTATTTAAACAACAGATATTCACATGAATTGTGAAAGGGTATTTATATGTACACGTATCGTGATATTATTTATTGTGATAATCATATCTGTTATTTTATGGCTTGTGTAAATAAACACTTATGATATAAAATTATGATGATATATTTTAGGTTCGGTTATTTTGTAATAATACAATCGTACAACTCTTTTACACAATGGATATGCTTATAATTTGTTTTATTAATGTCACTTATTCTGTATATATAAATAGATTTTATTATTTATATTATATAAGAGCACAAAATTTATTTTTATTGTCAATATTATGTTATATATTTAAATTATGATTTTAAAAGCATCTAAGAAATGATTAGCAATAATTAATTTATTTTTATTATTGAACAGCCGCAAAAAAGTAAGTCAATCTTAACCAATGTAAACCTATTATACACATATATTGTACAAAGCATAATCACATATGACATTATTGCTGTTACCATTTTATTGCAAGGGCTGTATTCATCTTTTGTATTTCATGGTACTGCGTATTAAAATATGCGCCAACTTTATCTGTATGTTCTCCTCCCAGCCAAGTTTTATACAAATTTTGCACCACTTTGTTTTCCTCAGGTTTGCTCAGTGGAAGTTTATGATAAGCATTTTCTAATATCGACGCAAGTTCTCGAGGTTGGATATTTCCTTCAGGTCTTATTTGTGCTCCACCATTTAAGCAACCTAACAATAATGATGACATTAAGATCACAAGATTATTTGGCACACAACATTAACGAACTATTTTAAATTAAGTGATAGTTACCACATGGACATGCCATAATTTCCACATAGTCGTAAACGCATTTGCCTCTTTTCATCTTCTGCACTATGTTTTGTATATTTCTGAATCCATTAATAATAACGAACTTTAATAACACCTGGTCATTTCTTTTCAGCTCTGCTTCCTGGAAGTCGGGATTTCTAAGATTTTTAAAATCTACCGCGACATCCTCCTCGTCAAAAAGATTCTTCGCTGCATAACGGAAAATAAAATCCGCGTAACCACCTGATCCTGATCCGCTGTGACCCCATAATTTGTTTTCGATTTCTTTGTTATAGGAACCAAATGGTTGTTTGATTTCACCTTCGTCTATTTCGTTTAATATTAAACCGTCTTTATTGAGCATTTGTTCCAATTCAACTGAAAAATAATACAAACTATAAATTTGTTTAAATTTTAATAATTTCTAAATGATTTGATATAGAAATTAATATATATATATACTTGATGTTATGACGCAATCTACGTCTCTCGTCTCTTTTTGCTGATTATAAAAGTCTTCTCTGGAAGCTTCCAATTTTTTGTCATAACAAGGCATTACAGTTACATGATATATTTGTTCTGGTGGAAGACCCATATTTTCGGCGAAGTGGTATTTTACTAACGATCCCATAATTTGTTGAGGTGATTTTGTGACACTTATATATGGCAATATAAAATTTCCATGAGTTTTCTCTGCGTAACATACCCAACCTGTCATAGAAAATTTTACAAGTTTCAAGAATGACCAATATGTATTTTCATTAAAATATTTGTTTTACCTGGACAAGAAGATGATAGCATTGGTAATTGATTTTTTATGCTTTCCTTATTAGCTCTATAACGCTCGACGAATTCTTTTGCAGCTTCTAATAAAGCAAAATCATCAGCCACAGTCATATCTAATACTGCATCGGCTCCCAATTTATAGAAGAAACCTGCCAATTTACGGAGAGTTTGCTCAGGTGTTAGTTCATAACGCTGTGCCAATGACAATACAGGTTGCACTGATAGGCTTACTACTATATATTTGAGATCTGTACTTCCCATATTCTGTATAAGTACAAAAATATAATTATCAAATACAATAAATTAAATATATAGTTTATAATTATAATTATATATCTTACTATGAAAGACAATATTGCGAATATTTTTAAGATTTCAAATTTTATCTCTAATCTTGATTTTACATATCATGATACACATTTGTTACTCACCTGTTGAGTTATCTTTTCCTGAAATACTCTGAGCAGTTCTTCTTGACTTTGTTGAGTAACTAACACACTTTCAGCAGATGTAATGCAACCACTGCATGCTAAACAATCTGCGAGTGTGATTTCAACTTTTTGCAATTTTTCAGGCTGTCTAATCTATATTATAAAGTAAATTTTTTAATAAGAAGTTTTAAATTATAATTTGTTTTCAGTATGAATAAATGAATGTTAGGAATATTTACTTCATTAAACGCCAAATCATCAGATTGTATTTTTATTTTTGCACCTGTTTTGCTTTTGTTTGATTGCATTTCTATAGGTTTAATGCATTCCTGTAACAATGTAACATAATTTAAATTGGAGCATGGTTTGATTATGTGTGTGGATAATTCAGAGGATGACATAAATTATTATTTACCTGTGATGGAGTGATAAAGTCATCCAGATTTGTAATCTGCAATGCTCCGCTAAATCGTGATGCCATTTTTGTCCAAATTTGACTTCTTATAATTGATTCTTATGCTCTAAATATTTTCTGTTAAGACACAATTTATGTAGAAAAAAAACTGATATTATAAAAAATTATTTTTTCTTTATAAAAAACAAACTTTTTAAAAAAATAACAGACACACACAAATTATTAATATTCTCTATTTATAGTAGATATTCTTTTCTGTAAAGTCATACAACAACATTAAACATAAAGCATTAAAGGGGATTCTCAGTATTATATAATAAATATTTTAATGTCATAATATGTGTGTGTCAATTATAATCAAAGACACTGTAGATAACCTCTTCATTATTTTTGAGACACATAACATGACTCATTAAACTTCAAGTTTTTGCAACTCTATATAAGTGAACATTTTCTATATTATAATTCATACATACACTTAAGATAAAAATAATGGTAAAAATTTTCATGTAGCAAAAAAAGTAAGGAATACTTTCATCAAACACTCTAATATGAAAAATGTTTCTCTTTATTTATGATCAACACAATCTGTTCTCCTCCATATCATATGACTCACTGACTTGCGCCTGAGACATCGCAACCATTCCATTGTACGGAGTACTCGTATAAGCATCATCAAGGGTGCGATTCGTTGCTTATATAAAATAACAATAATGACCGAAGTTAGAAAGGATGATGTTGTAAAAATTCTTCACACCTATCCGCTTTGTAGAGTGAGTAAAATGTATTTTCGCGCCTAATTTATTGTAAAAAAAATTTCGCTGCATATATAGATGCGAATGTGACAGTTGATCAATAAGGGATGATAAGCATATACGTTTTGCTATATATGTATTTGTTCAATCGATTTTTCGAATTTAAAACCGAGATTATACGCATTTTTATCGGCTTTATATATATATATATATATAATCATTTAAACAATTACATACAAAGCATTTATAAATATTTAAAACATTTTTATCTCTCTTTAAATTTAAATTTTATCTTCCTTTACATTTTTTAAAGATCTATCTTATTGTTATATATATATACACATATACATATATATATATATATAATTTCGAGAAAAATTACAAATATGTTACATTGCATGAATTACATTACAGCCAGCTAAAATAAATATATTTATATGTAAATTGTTAAAATTAGTAAAATGTGATCTATATATTATTATATTAATTATATTACTATATTATATTAATTTGATTATATATTTATTTTGACATTTATTTATAGAAATGTGATATGTCCGATGAGATGAAACAAGAAGCAATGGAATTATGCGTAACTGCAGCAGAGAAGTATGCAGACAACTATGAGAGCGTGTCTCGAATGATCAAGGAAACAATGGATAAAAAATTTGGTGCATCATGGCATACTGTCGTTGGAGAAGGCTATGGCTTTGAAATAACTTATCAATTGAAACACCTTCTGTATATGTATTGCGCTGGCAATTTAGCGATATGCATTTGGAAATCTGCATAGAGCAACTTTGATAATTGTAATGCATTTTTTAACAGATTATATGTATGAATTTATTGGAAGTATTTGTAAATATGCGTAAAGAGTGTTTGTATTATATATATACATATATATAATTGTGACAACGATATAAGAATAAGAAAAGAAGAATATTTTTTATGTGTCTCATAAGTACACATATGGGTCCAATCTGTATTTAACTGTATTTAAGTTGAATGTTTATATTATCATAATTAAATGCAGTTGCATATTGGAAGCAATATTATTATAAGCAGATATATCTAGATAAAACATAACAAATTAATTGAAATATGAATGTATTGAATACTTTCTTCTTTCTGGCAGAACTAATTACATCATTTGTTATTACATAAAAAGAGAATTAATGTGCATGGCGTTGTATATATAAGATTAAAATGTATACTCTTTTGTAAGAAGATATAAATTATATATATTTAAAAAATTTATATACATGATAGTGTATTGAATTATAATTTAGTCAATAATTCATCAAAAACCTGCAACTGTCCTCCATACAAGAACTGCTGTATTACCTCCAATAAACATGTACAATAGTGATTTCTCTTGATATGTAATTGAGCATGCATAAGCTTCTCCAACAATTACTTGGAAGGGTGGTCCAAATTTTTTATCCAGATTATCTTTGATCATGCGAGCTGCGTGTTCATAATTTTCTGGATATTTTTCTACAGCAGTGACACTGGTTTCTATGACCTCCTGTTTCATTTCCTCTGGCATGTCGCTATGCTAGAAAGAGCTCTCTTTATTTTATGATTAAAATTGAAATATTTTAATTAAAATATAATACTATGAACTATTTCAATTTACTTTACACAATGGATATGTATGAACCACCAGAGCTACAACATCTTTCTTTACTTCCCCAGCCCACATGTTTTTATAAAAATGTTTTTTTACAATTATTTTGTATAATTCTATTGTATAACACTAAAATTATCTGCGGATTATATTTTATATTTTTAATAAAAGAACAAATATCTTGAGTATATTTGGTTATATTAAACAATACAATTAAACAAATGAATATATGTGTATATATTAACATATGCTCTATCATAAAATTTACAAGCATATAAATAAAGAATTATTTTAAATAAATAATTATATGTATATAAAAATAAATATTTCAATAGTCTATTTTCTTGGTCATTATATATATTAGGATTGAATTTTATATATAAATTTTCAAATGGAAGGTAGGAGAGATAGCGATTCTGATTGGTTACGCCATGTTGTTTCTCTTATTTTGACATATGTATGTACATACAGCTTTCTTTATTTAAATATTTCTTAATTCTAAGTTAGCTGTTTATTCTCTGAACATTAAGATATTCTCCTTTTTGCACCGTTGTTGCTAGATACCAGAGGATCGAGCGCAGTATTTAGTAAAAAAAAAAATCTATGTGCGCCATTTGCGACTCATCATGCGATGTGTGTGACGTGTGATAGTGTTGGATGTGCGTGAGTCTCGCATCCTTGATAATCTTTGCGCCGGTGGTGTTCGTTAATGTCATATATATTTTTCGCGCTTTTCGCCACCTCGATACGCATAACTATATCTTGCGGAGTATCTTTTTTCGCATATGTGTGGCTGCAAGCATAAATCATAAGCAACGTTTCCGATACTGTGCCACTGACGTATACGATACATCAACATGTCTGCTCTTCAAAAGTCAATTTTGAAATCCAGGTTGCCACCGTCAGCTGTCAAATTTTCGGCATTAAATTCCAGGTTTGCGTAGCTTTCTGCTAGAAATTGTGTACAAGCAAGATTGATTAGTTGAAAGATGGAGTTAAATATGTTTTGGATCGCTACAAAATATCGTACAAGAGTACTTCTTTTTTAGAATTAATAAGTCGAGAGCCCAGCGAAAGAGAGACTACGATCCGGTGCAGTGGAATCCGTACTTCGATCATTCCAAGGATGTGCCAATAGGACAGAATACATTTCATGTTTATATCAAAGGCATTGAAGGGCCATTATTAGTTTTATTACATGGTGGTGGTTACAGCGGCTTAACATGGGCAGAACTTACAGTAGGCATCATTTGCAAAAATTTCAATTACACGCCTAAGAAGAAAAAATTAATACACAGTATGAATTTTAGAAATCGATTATGTCAATGGTATTGTGTAGAGTCATGGCCATTGATCTTAGAGGTCATGGAGATACTTACACTACAGACGATGAGGATTTGTCAGCAGATACTTTAGCATCGTGAGTGAAATATACTATATTTGATTATTTTGATTGTATAAATTCTTTATCTGTACTTTTTAAGTAAGAAAAAGAATGATATGATTGAAACTTGTTAAAAATTCTTCATTATGAATGCAAAGAAAACTGTGAGATTGTATATACCTATGATCTGAAATTATATAAAGCACAATATTAAAAAATTTTATTTATTTTATAAATGTCTCACTAGTGCATTTCAATATAGTCTTGCAAGCAATTCTATATAAAATCTTAAGAAATCCTTCCAATTTTTAATAAATTATTTATCTTTTTATCTAGGGATGTCGCAGCTATTATAGATGCAGTTGCAAGTGATACTCCAATAGTTCTTGTCGGCCACAGCATGGGTGGAGCAGTAGCTGTGAAAGCAGCTCCATTAATTCCAAATTTATATGGATTAGGAGTTATAGATGTTGTAGAGGGTACGGCAATGGATGCATTAACTTCTATGCAGAGTTTCTTAAGATCTCGGCCGTCTAGTTTTAGCACTATATCTCAAGCTATAGAATGGTGGTTAGTATTCAACATACTTTGATATATTAATCATTGTATTATGACAAATGTGTTCTTGTTAAATGATTAAACTTGTTCTTTGAAAATAACCTGTAACATAGCAGTTAATTTATATAACTTTCTGCTTACTTCTATATAAAATAAAGTTTCAAAATAAAATTAAGTGATTTTAATTGATCATTTTTCAGCGTTCGTAGTGGACAAATTCGTAATATACAATCCGCGAAGGTGTCGGTTCCCGGACAGATAAAGAAGTTAGTGAGTTTAAAAATATTTAAACTTTTTTAATATCTTCATATTAAAATAAATCGAGTTATGTGCAACACATTACCATTTCAGCATTGAAACTAGCAAATTAGCAACTCATGATATTGACTCATTGCCAACCCAATACAACACATGTGAATCTAATCCAGAACCAGTTTTACCACGAGATGATATTATTCAAGAGGAAGAATCATTCAGTATGCCACCACCACCACCTGCGTCTTCTGCTAACTCTGTTAACAGGAAATATGTATGGAGAATAGATTTGGCAAAGACAGAACAGCACTGGTTTGGCTGGTTTAAAGGATTATCAACGGCATTCTTGAATGTCCCAGTTCCAAAAATGTTGTTGTTAGCAGGAGTCGATAGATTAGATCGCGAACTTACTGTAGGACAAATGCAAGGTATATTATTTTCAAAATTACGATATAGCTTTTACTATTTTCTAATAAAATAATTATTCATTTATGAAAAAAATAGGTAAATTCCAAATGCAAGTATTACCCGCGTGTGGGCATGCTGTTCATGAAGACGTTCCAGATAAAGTAGCAGAAGCTATCGCTACGTTCATGGTCAGGCATAAATTTGCAGAGCCAGCCTCGGATTTTCCACGGTAAGCCAAAATGTATTCTCTACTTTCTGTATTTAGAATTTAATCATAGATATTTTTTGTAAGATTTGTTTTTGGAAAGAAATAAAACGAGCATTTTCTAGATTTCTAATAATTTTTACAATTTCTATTTATAATTTTGTGAAAGATGTGTAATTTGTTATTATAATTGTTTTAGGACTTTCCCGGCTTGTTAAGAAAATAATTAAAAGACTATTGTAATGTAAACTTATTAAATAATGTGAAGGGTTTTTTTTTTTAATTAGTCGATATGACGTTCTTATTTATTTCAACAGAAGTTATAACTACCAAGTATAGAAACGTACATACATGTGTAAATAAAGACATTTAGCTTGATGAGAAAAATAAAATTGATCTTATATATGTAAATTTCTTCTTTTGTCGAAGTTTAAGCTTGTCAAACTTTAATTTTCATGAAGTTATTAATGTAATTTAATACACAGACGTTATTTGAAATACCTATATCTATAATACTTATTTTTCAGTTTCTCTCTCAGCACTTATTTTATCACTCATTTATAGCAAAAATTAATCAATAATTTATCATACATCTTAGAACAATTTCAAGATATAAGAAGCAGTATTACCTGTATTATATTCTCTGAGAGAGAATAGTTCATATATATTCTATTAGAAAACTTTTGGCTCGTTTTTAGATTATAATAAATACGAATTACACTACAAACATTGTCATTAGCAAAATCATTATTACACTGAAAATTTATATAAAATCACAATAATATGTACAAATTCATAAATAAGCACCGAAATAAACGTATGGCAGTTACAATGATTGGAATTTCCTTAATATAGTATAAGAATACAAAAACATGTAAAAATTCTATAAAAGTTGTTACATACTAAGGAGCAATTTAATATTTATTCATAAATGAAGTTATCTATAAAATTGTTTCAGAAAAATAACACTGTAATTAATTTAACATATATGCAATATCACAAGAGAGCAGATTGTGTTATATTTCTGAAACGCGTAATTTACATATAATTATGAAAATATAAAATGATATAGAAATAAGTCTTATAGATTATTGATTGGTAAGAATGATTTTAAGTTTGTCAAACTTTAATTTTTATGAAGTTAAATGAAGTTAATGTAATTTAATACACAGACGTTATTTGAAGTATCTATATCTATAATACTTATTTTTCAGTTTCTCTTTCAGCACTTATTTTATATCACTCATTTATAGCAAAAAATTAATCCATAATTGATCATACATCTTAGAACAATTTTAAGATATTTATACTAAGCAGTATTACACTCTGTGTTACGCTCTGAGAGAAAATAGAGAGAGTTCATATATATATATTCTATTAAAAAACTTTAGATGCCAGTAGCTAAATTTTTGACAACAACACAAGGTCCCGCGCGGCCAGCTTTAAGAGGAGCAACCTTTAAATATAAACATGTTTGAAGTTCACAATATATAATGTGTACATTTGAAATTATTTTTTTATTGAATTACAATCATTTATACACTTACGGGTTCCCATTCATTGGAATGTGGATCGTAGGCTTCTACCAGTGTGAGATATTGCTGACCGTCATATCCTCCCACAGCTATAAGTCGGTCACCTAGCACACACACACCGACCGCATCCCGGGGTACACTCATTGGCGCAACCATTGTCCATGTATCAGTTTTAGGATCATATCTATTGTCATGTTCCATTATGTACAACTTGAAAAACTTTAAATGCATTTAATATACAGTGTAATAGTACAGCTTTACCTCTCTACGCAGTCAAATCTGCTAGCATTAGGGTTACTGGCCGGAGCATCGTGACCACCAAGTGCGTAAAGACAACCATTTACTACTCCCACGCCTACACCACCTCGTCTCTTCGACATAGGCGCACATGGTGTCCACTTATTAGTATGCGGATCGTAGCATTCTACGGTATTTAAACAGGAACTAATATCTCTTCCTCCCACAGCATATAATCTGTCAAAATAAGTCAAAAAAGCTGTATTAAGAATTTATCTTAAAAACAATATTAAATAAGATTTTTTGATGTTTAAATAATTATGCATGAAAATTTGAATTAAATAATGAATGTAACGGTAAAGTTAATTTTTAGAAACTGGGAAACCAATTTTTCGGTTCTAGACTGGTCTCAATTCCTTTCTAGAATATCGTTTTGGTATATATTTGAAAATTTTTGGTATATATTTGAAAATTTTTAATTAAAAATTGAAAAAATCTAAAAAGTTTTCACTCGGTTTCTAAAGATTAATAATTCATCAATACATCAAAACTTACTTATCATTTAACACAGCTACGCCGACTGTAGACCTTTGTATAGACATAGGGCATATCGAACTCCATTGACGCGTTGCTGGATCCCATCTCTCTACTGTATCGAGAAAACTCCAACCATCGTGACCACCAACAGCATATAAGGGTCCACCTAAGACTGCCACTCCTAAGAAATATTATTTAATAAGTTATGAATAAATGAATCACGCTATCAGTTTCGCAAATTTTTTCGCAATGTATATATACCTAAGCCATGACGATGCACATTCATGGGTGGTAGTGTACTCCAGGTAAGAGTGGAAAAATCGAAGCATTCTACCGTGTTGAGCGTTTTTAAACCGTCTCTACCGCCTGCAACGATCAATTTCTTATCGACTACTACGGCGCCAAATTGCAATCTTCTACCGCTCATGGCAGCTAGAGATCTCCAAGCATTATCGCGCAATGAAAATGCATCTATGGATGTCGCACCTGAAAGTTATGTCGTTTGTTATTTCATTTGTTAAAAATTAAAATAGCATGACTGAAACATATAGTAATATTGTATATTATATTGTTGCATTTATCTTAATCGCAATCGATATTATAAATAATTTTGTATATAACAAATTACCTTTATTAGCATCCATTCCTCCGACAGCTAACAATGTACCCACAGTAGCTTTTCTCGGTTTCGTTCTTCCTGATTGAAGCAGAGGTCTTCGTTCAGGCAACAGATGGTACTTCAATGCTTCCATTACTAATTCCTGCGCCATCTTTTGGTCTTTGAACATTTTATTGCTCTCAATATTGTCAGCTATAAACTGTTTTAATTTATTAGTTGATCTATACAATATGATTTTGCTAAGCAAAAGAGTTTTTGCTACATTAAGCTGTTGATGAACTCACCGCAGGTGATAATAATGGTAATTTGACTAGACCTAACAATTCACTGGCATCTTTGCTCCTGTTTTCTGGATCATGCTCCAGCCAAATCATAAGGGCCTGAAGTAACATTGTAATAAAAGTAGTTGTGTTACTCTGTACATTGAGCTTATATATTTTAATTGCATATGTGAAAAATGTTTACTTATAAGTAATTAAAAAAATATCTATGATTAAAAGCATACGTTATAATAATATATTTTAATATTTTAATTTTATATATTTAATATTTTAAAATATTTTTTAATATTTCACACAAAATTCATTTTCTTAATAGGGTAGATTATTTGTTTTGCATTTATAATATTATTTACATTATAAGTAGTTTATATAATGCTTATAGCCAATCTTACATGGAAAATAGTTTCTTCTGAAGGAACATTAAGATCCTCGGATTCGAGTAATTTTGCGACTTCGTTGGCAGATAGGAGTAAGAATTCTTGATTTCTTGTAACTTCCATGAAATGTTTGGTAGTATATGCATGTGCATGTTCAAATAATTCTGTACAACCCTGTGTATCAGCAAACATCCGTATGCCGAGACAATTACTTGGATGAAGCTGTTTGATAAGAAATTGACAGCATGCTTTAATAACTGGATTTAATTGTAATAAGCATGCAGTTGCAAGAAGTGTCTCTACACTATCTTCCTGTAATTCTATGCAACCTGCATATAGACATAAAAAATATATTATTAGGAATTATTAACATTAGTAAAAATGGCTTAAAAAATTATAGCTCTTCAATATATTATCTTTTTTTCAATACAATATTATTAATATTCCTAAAAAATGTTCTTTTAGATCAAGTGTATCTCAAACAGAATTACCTGTATAACAGTAAAGAACCAGAGCCCATAATGCATCTCCATCTACATCCATTAATTCTATTTCATTTTGTGCTGACTCTCGTAGAGAGCTTGTGAACATGGCAGCAAAATATTCTGAACCAGCACTTAGTACTAATCGATGAGCTGGAACGCGCTTATTTCCTAAAGAAAATGTACAAATTAGAAAATATAACAAAATTAATATTTTAAATAAATATTTCAGATTATATATTAAATATATATTTTCAAATATAATATGCAAAGATATTTTCAAATAGAATATGCTTTTTCTCCAACTTTTGTATTAGTTAGAAACTTGGAACAATAGCCACAAATTATCCACTAATAAAAAGCTCAATTTTTAATAATTATATATATATATATATATATATATATATATATATATATATATATATATGTATTAATAATAAAAAAGTTTTAATTCTTGAGTAAAATAAGTCTGATTATGAAAAAGCAAAAAAAAAAAAATCTATTAATTGAGACATATTTGATTATTAACTATTATCATATGATTCATCTTAGCAGTTGATAGTTAACACATTGACACAGGTACACGATATCCAAGCTATCATGCAAAACAAAGCTCGGTCCAGTCCGCTCACCCGCGATCAACGTAACATCTGTCAGCTGTTGCTTGTGCAAATAACTTTCCATCACCCGGAGACTGCTCTCTGCATGCTTCGGCGAAATGGAAACGCACGACATCATACTGGAGATGCTATGTTCGCTAGCGTCCTTATCGAGACCCAGCGGAAATTCCTGTTGCTCGCCTTTATTGTTCGTGATTCTCGCGGGAGAGCTACCCGCTACTCTCGACGATGGCATCTTCGTCCGCGAGAACGACGACGATCGGAAGGAACGAGGACACGGGACGTCGCTTTTTCAGGACACGTCCGAATTGTGCGCGCTGAGATGTAAACAATAGATCGTGCTCAGCTGCGGTCAATGACCATCCGCAATCATCCCACGGGTCATCGCACTCGGCACTGACTGATGCTACGCCGCTACTAGTCGCTCAGCATCAGCAGTAATCAGTTGACATCATCAGCTACGCGACGACCCGTACATCACGCGAAAATAAACAAAGAGCCGAGTGTATACAGCCGTCAGCTGTGATGATGGCGAGAACGCACGAGGCTGCACGATCCTGCATTCGCGTCGACTCTCTTTGTTTTCCTTCCTCTCCCTTCTCTTCATCTCCTAGAGCAGAGAGAAACCTGAGAGCGGCCATCCCGCTTCAGCGGACGCATGTCCTGATGCGCTCCCTGAGAAAATGGACATACACTACGTCCGTGATGCTCGGTAACAGACGTAGTACATGGTTCATGTCCGTGATATGGTTCATATCCGAACTAATCAGATAACCAAGATGAGAATCAGACGAGATGAAGAGATGAGTCAGACCAGAGTGTTCCTTTCTGGTCCGTAATTGTAGATCAAAGATATTAAAACATCATAAATTTATTAATATGTTTATTAACTGCGCGTTACGTTTTAGCATTCTAGTATATATTACAATATAAATACAGCGATATAAATTGTTACTGAAGTATTTTTACGTATATACACATGTGCATTTAATAAATTTTCTAAAATCAATTTTCCTTAATAAGTCTTAATTGAATATAGTATTGTCACGTCTGAGGTAACAATTCTTTCTTCTACAAAACCTAAGTTAGAAAAAGAAGAAGAGATCTCTATTTTTTTTATTGGGCAACCTGCTTACACCGGTTATACCCTAGGAACGCCAAAAGCTATACTTAACTTATAGATCTAAATCTTTGCGCTATTATTTATTGCTATCTTTACAAAGAGAAAGATATTATAATTTCGCTTTTAGAATCCAAACCGTAACATCTGTCTCAACGTCTCACCGTCTCACCACCTCACAGTATTTTTATTCTGGTATACAACACTGTTTATTTATCACTTTTTGCGCTATTATATATTGCTATTTTTATAAAGAAAAAGTTCTTTTTATTTCGCTTTTGGAATCCGAACCGAAACATCTAACTCACCGACTAATAGTCTCACCGTCACACAGTCTCACAGTCTCACCGGCTCACCGACTCACCGGCTCACCGAGTTACCGACTTTTTTTTTTTTTTTTTTTTTTACGAGGGAGGAGGAAATGCCTAATGCACACCGGTTAGCCCGTACTAACCGGTAGTGTGGGACTCTCACCGCACTAAAACCTCCCCCCCGTGGCGAGTGCCTGACAACGGCCTTTGACCGGGTGCCTGGCAACGCCTTGCGGCGGGTGCCTGACAACGGCCTTTGACCGGGTGCCTGGCAACGCCTTGCGGCGGGTGCCTGACAACGGCCTTTGACCGGGTGCCTGGCAACGCCTGCGGCGGGTGCCGGACAACGGCCTTTGACCGGGTGCCCGACAACGCCTGCGGCGGGTGCCGGACAACGCCTTCGGCGGGTGCCCGACAACGCCTGCGGCGGGTGCCCGACAACGCCTGCGGCGGGTGCCCGACAACGCCTTCGGCGGGTGCCGGACAACGCCTTCGGCGGGTGCCCGACAACGCCTTCGGCGGGTGCCGGACAACGCCTTCGGCGGGTGCCCGACAACGCCTTCGGCGGGTGCCGGACAACGCCTTCGGCGGGTGCCCGACAACGCCTTCGGCGGGTGCCGGACAACGCCTTCGGCGGGTGCCCGACAACGCCTTCGGCGGGTGCCGGACAACGCCTTCGGCGGGTGCCCGACAACGCCTTCGGCGGGTGCCGGACAACGCCTTCGGCGGGTGCCCGACAACGCCTTCGGCGGGTGCCGGACAACGCCTTCGGCGGGTGCCCGACAACGCCTTCGGCGGGTGCCCGACAACGCCTTCGGCGGGTGCCGGACAACGCCTTCGGCGGGTGCCCGACAACGCCTTCGGCGGGTGCCGGACAACGCCTTCGGCGGGTGCCCGACAACGCCTTCGGCGGGTGCCGGACAACGCCTTCGGCGGGTGCCCGACAACGCCTTCGGCGGGTGCCGGACAACGCCTTCGGCGGGTGCCCGACAACGCCTTCGGCGGGTGCCGGACAACGCCTTCGGCGGGTGCCCGACAACGCCTTCGGCGGGTGCCGGACAACGCCTTCGGCGGGTGCCCGACAACGCCTTCGGCGGGTGCCGGACAACGCCTTCGGCGGGTGCCCGACAACGCCTTCGGCGGGTGCCGGACAACGCCTTCGGCGGGTGCCCGACAACGCCTTCGGCGGGTGCCGGACAACGCCTTCGGCGGGTGCCCGACAACGCCTTCGGCGGGTGCCGGACAACGCCTTCGGCGGGTGCCCGACAACGCCTGCGGCGGGTGCCGAACAACGCCTTCGGCGGGTGCCCGACAACGCCTGCGGCGGGTGCCGAACAACGCCTTCGGCGGGTGCCGAACAACGCCTTCGGCGGGTGCCCGACAACACCTGCGGCGGGTGCCTGACAACGCCTTGCGCGGCGGGTGCCTGGCAACGCCTAGCGTTCTAATGATTCTAATGAATTCTAATTCTAATGAATTGAATCAAAAATTCTAATGATTATCGATATACATTGATACATATCGATATACATCGATACGTATCGATTGCCTAATTTATTAAATTATATATATATATATATATATATATATATATATATATATAAGTTATTATATATATTGTATATAATAGTAATTATATATATATATATATATATATATATATATATATATATATATATATATATATATGTATGTATATAAAATGTATATATATATATATATTAATTATAGTTACAATGTAGATTGGACAGTGAAATATATCGTTTAAATTTATGGACGTTCCGCGTTGTGCATTACTACTCAAGATTTTATTCTTTTTGAACTTTTAAACTTGGAAGAAAAGTGTCTAAATCTAACAATAAATGATACTTTCTCTTTGTTATCTTTGATATCTCACTGTTCATTGATGTACGTAATCTATTGTGTATAAATATTGATTTTTCGCATGAGTTATAATTATTAACATTACATTTGTTTTAAACTTAAGACAAATATATCTTTCTTTTGATGGAATTATTTATAAATAATTCAATTTTGATTCATTATGATATCATTATCATTTGGTTATCCTCCTCATCACATTTATTATTCTACATAAAACTTTTAAATTTTGTCCCTGTTTGTTTAAAACAATATATATAGGAGGCAATTAATTAAAATTTAGAAAATTAAACTGAGTTATTAAATAATATCTATTATGTATCTGTTGAAAGATTACTTATGTACAAATTTGTGAACGACTTAAATCCAGATTGAAACGTTCCATGTTTTTTTTCTTTATATTGTTATAATAAAGAATTTATTCTACTTTTTCACCAAGCTGTACGAACTAGTTATGTATTAACTTATCTTTTCTATTTTTGTATTTAATTAACAATAACCGCCGTTATACTTATTTATTCGGGATTTAGGATAGTTTAGTCACGGGAATTAAAATAACTCCCGTGCTAAAATGCTAAATTTATTATAACACAATAGATCTTATTTTTTCACATATTCGTATAGGACTTTTATGATATACTATACAAAGTGAAATTAGTTCATATTTATTGCAGGATTACACGCCCACTATGCCATTTAGGACATTTTGTTCACAATGGCTGTATGTAAGGATTGCAACTGTCCTCGCCTTTGGCTCATGCTGCAAATCATACTCGTACTGGTGCGTCATAAGCCTTCGGCTCATGCGGCAACTTCACGTGCGACACTTCACTTGCCACATAAGATACTATTTGATCATCTGTTTTAAAGCTTTAAAGCCCCATTCTCCCTTTTCCCCACCTTCCAGATCCAACACTTTCTGAAAACTTTGTAGAGCAGCTTTTGGGTCATCTTCTTTGAGAGCTTTACTATTATAATATTGATTTTCTAAATCCACATCTGGTTCAGTATTAGAATCTTCAGAATACTCCTAAAATAAATGTTATATTAATAAACACAGTTAAAACTACAATATTCGCTGAATAATAATAATAATAATATATTTAGTAAAATACGAAGGGGGAAAAAGCGGCTAAACATAACCTAAATAAACAAACGATTGAATATGTATTTGCGCGGGACGAAATCGATGATTTTTAACGACGGACGGAGTTTATTATAGAAGAAGATCTTTCGCAAGGCATCTCCCGAACTATTTTTACATGCTACGTACAACAGCTCCTGGAATCCTAACCTCAACGCGAGCCGGAAAAATGATCTTCAAAACTGAGACACGCACGATTTTCGGAGGAAAACTTACCAAATCCATAATCCTCCTCCTCCTCGCATATGAAATCATCCTCGCCGTCTGACATTTCGCAGGTTTTTATCGGTCACAAGTCACAAGTGTCAGCACAAAGTTTCACGCTGCCCTGTTGATAGCGATGGTTATATCAAATCCAACCAAATCGTATCTTGAAATTCGCTTATGCATAGACGCCATTGACGCTGTACCACAGCCCACAGCATCTATATAATATAGATGTCTGCGCTTTGTACGATACGGTAGCGTAATGCGTAATTCTGTATCGACGCCATTGACGAACAAGCTGACTTACGCGCATGCGCAAGCGCGCGGTCTTCGTACATGACCTTTCCTAACACGCAACATATGATCAGTCGTTTCGTTTTTTTGTTTTTTTTGCAAACATAATTCGTAATTATCGAACATATTAATCTTTTTCATGAGAGATTCGAATTGTATTTAGTCATATCAATCGTAGAACTTTTTAATTATACATAGTATGTATATACGTATATATACATGTGAGAGAGAGAAAATGCTACTGTGCTATCATTCATTTCCATCTTCATCTCGCACCTCGTATTACATGTGGATTTGTATATACATATATATTTGCATATATAGATTTGTCATTTTGCTTGCAATCCCCGGAAATTTCTGCACTTGAAATGGATATATTCGAGCGTTTGAGAGGAAAGAAACGAAGAACCTAAGTGCAAGCAAAACGAACAGACTTTATGTAGATGTAGTAGAGTAATAAAGTATATATTGAAGGATGTAGCCTATGCTTTACATATTGGAAAATAAAAAATAAAATTAGTTTCAAAAAAATATGAAAAGAAAACATTATGTTGTCTAGAAGCTGCATTCTCTTTCTTATTTTTTTTTGCTCTGAAAACCTTGATCAATTATTTTTGACATATTAGCGATTTTCTCCTATTTTAGACTGCTAGTTTAGGCAATATTTTAGGGGGATCCTTTTTCAAGGCTTTTATCAAAAAGGAACCCTTACAATAATTACAAAACAGTTCTTATATATTTATTAATACTATATTCAATGGCACAATATTTCTCATTTGAACATTCAAAATAAGATGTTTTTCTTTTAATTACATGTAAGACATATAAATACAGAGGTATAATTAGAAGAATTAGAAAAAAGATGTTTTTATTGTACTTCAATGTAAATATATAAATATATTTCTTTGGATATATATAATGTCGTGTGCTTTTGTACAGGTTTATCCTAAAATGAAAATGCACGCAGTCTATGTACAAGTGCAAATATAAGAGATCCACTCGACAAAGACTATACTTTTTAATATAATATATAATATGCATCATATGTAAGAGAGAATTATGAATATTATAATTATGTGATTCATAATTGAATAGTTCATATTATTTGATTAATTATATTAATTATATCAATTAATCAATTTTATGTGGAAATTTATGTTGCCTGATTATACACTATAATACATTATAGTTCAATCAACTCAGATTTTTTTTTTACTTAAGTTATATATTATATATATATTTTTTTATAACTTTGGTATATAACACTGCATTGTGCTTTATGTAACAATAAAGCTGCAACACTTGTACAAGGTTTCTAATCACTTTGCTTTTCTATTATATTATTTGTCGATATTGTGTACATATAAAAGCAGTGTATTTAATATTATATAGATTCTTTATAATTTTTTAGTGTTAAAGTGTCAGAGATATATTTACGATTATGAAGTACAATAATAAATGTATAGCGTATATTATAGTAAACACAAATGTACATTGTATATGTGATTGTTTAAATGAAATACTGTACTTAAATTAAACAGTGGTCATGTTCAGCAGAATTCGGCATTATATTAGCATTTTATGTTGCATTGCCAACAGTTTAAAGCTTTCTGCTGAGTGCGCTTGTCTCGTCACGTATTGTTTTGCAATATGTTACACTTATTATATATAAATATACTTTATACGTTGAAAAAATTGGTATTTGTTTAACCAACATGTTGGAAGTTAAAGGATTGCTAGATGTTCAATAGAAAATCTTTTAACTTGCAAAGTTGCCTTTTCTGCTGCAAATTATTTTAGATGCATTATAAGAATTAAAGTAAAAGAAGAATCTATACATTTTGTATGTAATAAAATAAAGGTTTTTCTAAAATGTTATACTGGGACTAAACTTAGATGGCAGTAACAGAAATAGATAGCTGCGCACATGCAACATTTGCTACAAACCAACGTTCGTGAAAATATTTTGACTACATATTTGATTGCATCAACATCAATTAAAGCTGATCTCTTTCCGATTGTTATTTGGTAACTTGCTTTTTTTATCATAAGAAATTATATTAGCAATATAAAAGCTATTTTATTTTTAGTATACTTTAATTAGTTATAAAATAATTGGTTATTTTCTTGCTTTTAAAGAAAAATGTTTTCTAACACAATTACAATTTCCTTTGGAAACATAATTTCTTATGCAAGTTACATAAATAGAGATACACGAATGTATGGCTATGAAATCACATTGTATATAACTTTTCTTTTTTCAGAAAGAGAAAAAAATTGTCGACTAAGATTTTTAAACCAAAGACGTTGATGCAACCGTCCTAGTGTCGTATCGCGCATCTATAGTTGCGCCGTAACATCTCCAGGTACTTTCCATTAATGCACTAGATGCAGATACCTCCACCATACACTTGTTCGGATTTGGTCGAGGGATCCGTGACCGATTCCGAAAAAGAGCCGTAAAAGGGCCTTTTTCGACAACAACAAAATCGATCGATTAACTCCGTCAGATCGCTACTCTCGGAGTCATCCCTGAAGATGCCGCTCGACGCTTCTTCCGTGCACGGAGCTATAAACGTCTGCAGGTCGTTTCTCGGAAAGCCCTCGCGATAGTAGATCTTGATCGTATCGTACGCATCCATTATCACAGAAATGAACAGACTTAAGACGACATAAATATACAACGAAATGAACGAGTATAAATAGATTCTAGAGAACCACCACAGTACTACTGATGATTTGGAAGACGTGATGGAAAATGTGGCAAACATGTCATCACCGTTGATCAACGCGAACAAGCACTCAGAGGTAGTCGCGAGGGAGCGAAATTTCATGTTATATGGACCGAGCACCAGCCAGCCGCAGAATGTGAAACCGGCATAAATGAGGATTGCGCATATCAGGAATCTTGCTACCTTCGGCGTCGCTTTTTTCAGGGTCAAAATGACGACATTGTACGTCTTGAAGAAGCCGAGATAGCGCAACACGCCAAACCATACCAGCAGATTGCCAGTACCGAGACATATGCTGCAGATATTCCAGTGATCGCTCTCGGAATGTTTCCGCTCAATTTGCTCCTTTATGATGGTGCCAATAATGATCAATAGATCGTTGACGATGATCATGATGTACCAGAAATTTAAAAACTCCAGTCGGCCTTCGAGGCTTAGTGTCGTGCCATACGTCTTCTTGAAGAAGTTAATCGTCTCGAATTTCAACACCTGCGCTCTATATATCGCTCGCGAGCATAACAGCAAGGAAATCGCGCAGATTAATATGACAAGCAAATTTAGCAGAGTCCTCAGCGCAGATTCGATGCGATTATCCGTGATATAGCGGGTGTCGCCCTTGCATTGCAATTTCCTAGCGTCGGCGTCTAACGAGAGCAGCATCTGTCCATCGAAATCGCGGTTATCAAAGTCGATCTTGATGTTGAAACGATAACAATCGGGCGATGTCATCGGTCCGGCCGCTTTCAGGTTTACCGTCTTCAGAGCAAACTTGAGATGAGCGCGTACCAGCGCGGGGAACTTAACGGTTATGTTTCTATCCTGCAGAAAATTGTGCGATGATTTAAATGTGTCGAAAACCTCGAGACTGATGTTTACGCAGGTTTGCACAATTTCGCTGTTGAACACATAACTCTCGTTGAAGCCGAATATGGTGCCTTCCTTGTATTGATAAAGACACAATGTTACAGGCCCGACGGAATTGTCCTCGGCGATGTAGGAGTACGAGCCAATGGCGTCGTCGACGTTGTAAAAGCCGTGCAGAGCGTGATCAATGGCATCGTAGAAATTGCTTCGTTTGTAGATGGCCAATGGTCCCGTCGCGGGTGGATATGCAGGTACCTGAAACGTTATTCACAAGCATTATAGCATGAGAAATAGCCATCAAAGTGAAGAATTCATTTCTCATTACACTGTAGTTGTAATAACAGCTATAATAATATCTAAGCGTTATCGACTAAGAGGCCAAGCAGTCAAAAAATGCGATAATTACTTAACAGATTACTTTTAATTAAGAATGCTTAAAACATGCTGTACAATTAAAGTATGATTTTTTATGCTATTTTTATCATGTCATTTTCATAGCATCGAGAAGGTATCATTTAGATTCGTAGATATATAAGCAAAGTACAACGATATACCTCTTGAGTAGAGTCCCATCCCATCAAAAAGAGATGGGAGAATGTGATTCGATTGTCCCAAGTATAATTCACATGCATGTAATTGTTGTGTGCAAATAAACAGAGCTGTACAGTCACAAGGATAATCTTGACGACCTGGACGACAAATTTGTATGGGAAACGCCGTTTCGCCTGCCACTTCTCAATTGGATTCATAAAGAAGAATCGCAGTTTGCGACGCATCTTCTCCTCTGCGAGAGTCGTGATCGGGCAAGTTTTGCATTCTACTGGAGTAGAATGATTTTGCCTATAATGCACAAGAGTTAGTTTTATCTATATTATTTTATCATGGAATTCTTTTCAATATGATATTAATACTTAATTATTTTAAATCACAAATAAAATTCTGTTATAATAATCAAAAGAATATATATATATATATATTCTTTTGATTATTATAACAAAAAATCTTGAAAGCACGTGTATATATACATATATATAAATTATATAGAGTTAAAAATTTATTTATATTTTTGGTGATGATTATATAAAAAACAATCGATGATTTTTACATTTTTGTTCAGTTACATTACAAAACAAATAATTTTTTTCGAGTTTTCCAACAGCACACTATTTATCAAGCACGGTTACTGTCAAGCAGATTATCAGAAATGTTATATTGAAATGTCGGAAACAGTCGAGCTATCAATACTATATTTTAATATGAGCGAACAGAGTCCACTTGGTCGAACCGCAACAAAGAAACGTAACGACGCCAAGAATACCACATAAAGAAACGCATAATTCGTTTAATTATCGACGTGATTTAATGGCTCTCGCGATAATTATGCATACGCATAATCTCCGATTGGCAAATAATTTCGATAAGCGCGCTCGCCTATACAGACCTCGGTTCGTTGACAAACACTTCGTTCAACAACGCGTTCTCGCTGGTGATCTCGTCCTCGCTTTCGTCGCCGTGGCTCCAGATGCGGTTTTCTAGATTGTTTCCCACCGAGGTGTCCTCGTGCTGGATTCTCTTGCGTACTTTCGCTGGGCTTTCCTCCATCCTTTAAGATTCCGATGTATCAATGAAATGATAAGCGAGCTCAGGTAAAATGTCAACAAACGAGCAGCCTCCTATCCCGCAGAATCGTCGTCGTTCCACTTTCCGACTGGCGATGAGAATGAGACATCCAGCTGTTCACATGCGTAGATCTGCGTAGTAATGCGTATGAGAGAATAACACAATATTACGACACACGTCAGACACAGCACTGGCCGTTAGGTTAGATTAAGCGTTAAATATCATGTACCAGAGCGTAGCGCGTAGTTGATGACAAATCCGATAATCCCAAATTATCAGCCATTGCACGCCATCCACCTCGATACAACGACGAAGCTCGACTGACCAACGTGCGCCACTGATTGGCTGTCGGCGGTGGAAGGGGAACGATGACGTCAGAGAACATGACGCACAGCTACGTCGGACCACGGTACATGCGCAGTAGTGAGTAAGAGTCACATGACCTTCAGTAGCGTATGTATCATATCGAGATAAATGGTATCTTCAGGCCCACTATAGTGGGAAATATTTTCTAAAAAATTAGTAAATTCTATTATTATTATTATAAATTGTAGCATTATAAATTCATCTACATGCTCAATATAGGAAATATTAGTATATAGTATTATGGTATTTTATATAGCGTAAGAGAAAGAATACATTTTAAAAATTTGTGCGGGGATCCCAAAAGCGCTTTGCACGAGTCTGTGAACAGGCAGTTGCACGATCAGGGGGAGCGCGGGAAGAAATCCCTCCCCGCCGCCATGACGCATGACACTTGCGGAGTTTGCGCATCCTTTTACTTGACGGAAATTATTGTCTCAATAACATTATAATTTAAAATTGGTACAGTATATGAACTGTTTCTATTAAATATTTTATATGTTTTGTGATTCTTTACAATATCACAAATACAGCTATGAAATTGCCACAGGTGCAGCTTTGAGATATGATGCATCTACGATGAATCTAACGCTCTCCAAACTCCAAACTCCAAACATGATACTTTCGACGGAAACGCTTAACTTTGAACGAGAAGACATACATCGATGTCGTGATATCGAGTGTAAGTTTATTCTGATTCTACTTATATTTTCGTTCTCCAATGCTTCTTTGAGCATGTAAGTTTATTCTGATTCTATTTATATTTTCGTTCTCCAATAATGCTTCTTTCAATTTCGATTTATCTCTTAATCGGTACCTTGCGAATCGGTAACTTGCGATATAGATAGATTGAACAATATTGCTTTTCGATAATTGATTTCATTTACTGGATGATTATACTGTATGGCTTCGAGTGGATTCAAGAGGGGATTGAGCTATATAATGAATATTACATTTGTTCTCATAAAAAAATGTTGAGGTTATACTTCGAAAGGATCAATGATTTATTTTATTTTTTATTAGAGTTTGATTTTAGAGATATTATATTATAGGTAACTTTAAATGTGATATATAAAGTGTTTTCTTATGAAGATTTACACCATCTTGTGACATACAACGCGCTCACGCATTTTTCAAGAAAATGCGTTTTTCCAGGAAAAAACGTTACGATATTACGTAATAAAGGAAAGACGAGGAAAGAGCATTTTATAAAGATTTACGTTTTGTATTATACGGTTTTATTACATGCAATTTTTCAAGATTTCTTATTCGTTTTCTTGTAAAGAATACTACTTAATAAAATTATTAATTATATTATATAATTTATTAATTATATGATATAATTTATTAATTTAATTAATTACATAGATTATTAATTATATTACATAATTAATTCATAAAAATTAAAATTATGTACTGAATTAAAATTATGTACGGGCATAATTTTAATTATATTAATTAACATTATGTACAGAATTAAAATTACGTATGGACATAATTTTAATTCTATGAATTATTGCACGGATTAGCTGTACTTGTCGATTCGTATTGTGTGTTTCGTCTGTTTGTCCTTACTTATATTTTTTTTTTAAGAACAAATCAGCTTTTCTCCTCTTTTATTTATATAAAAAGAGAATTTTATAAATAAAATATATAATTAGATTTAAAATTAGCGTCAAATAAGAGAAACATCTTTTTCCATCTATATGACAAAGCTATGTTATTTAATTCAATCTATCAACATTCTGTTTAATAATAGAGAGTAGCAATCGGAACAAAACAGATATGCAGTTGTGTGAATAATGTATAGTTGTCTACACGACAACATTAATCGCATTGTATATTGACATTGCCACCTATTCAATATTTGCAGATAGCCGACGATGAGATATCGGATGAGAGATACAATGCAATAGGAGAGCGACTGTATGTCATAATGTGACGGAAGCATCGATCCGTGAAACAAGAGGTAATCTTAAAAATTAATCTTAAAGATGCACTCCAACTTTTCTATCACATTTTGTAGTTTATATCTTCCTTCTGACATACACATTTAGAATCACCAATTTCGTTATTATTTGGATTAGGTCCAATTCGTTTGAGTCGCATCAGAACACGTAGAGCAGGATATGGATCGGAGTAATCTGGATTGTAGCGGAATTCGATGGAATATGCTGGGATACGTCGTCGGAAAGAGTCGCGAGGACCCAATCGCATGAACGGAATGGAGCGCAGTTCGCTAGGATAGGCTTGAAGGTAAGTGCAACCTGGAAAAACTCTTATCACAACACGTAGCCTCTTCCAAGGATGAGAATCGAGTGGCGACTTCTCGGGGGTTGCGCGCGCGTGTCGAGGGGATTGTTGCGCGATATCGGTGGCTGCGCGTTGACACACGGCGCGGGCTCTCGTTGCGTCGGCAGCGCAGCATTACCATCACGTTACCCTCGCGACACAGAGGAGCGGAGAGTGCGTCCTGACGCGCGCCAGGTGAGGAAGCGCGCAGCCGAGAGAACCGAGCTCGGCTTTCGTCATCACTCCGACATAGGCGCAGTTTATCCCCCTTTGCCGTCGCGTTCATTTTCTCGAACAAGTAGCAGTTGGACCAGTATCAACATCGTGCTCGAGTCGGCCTTGAATAACGACGTGCTTCTGAGACGAGACCGGGATTCGATCAGCTCGACTTTTCAGAGAGCATCGCCGAAGGTATTTTCACGTGCGAATATGTACGAGTGACTTTTAGAATCAGTCTGTTGCTTCTTGTCGATCGAAATCCTCGGAGAGCGATCTTCTTCAACGTATCACGATCGACTCTGGGATTCGCTGGGTCGTCGACCTGTGGTCGTCTTGCGCGAGTGTTCGTGTAGAGTTTCATCGAGCGGAGTGCAGTTCCGTATCGTGATCCTCTTTGTCGTCTTTAATCTCCTCCGTGGAAATTTTCCAACTACGGGTATCCTCCGCATATAACGTCTCTGATCCATTCCATCAGTGAAGACAACTCGCGCCGTCGGTCCACGCGACCAATTGACCATAGTCTTCCTCTCTCTCTCTTGCGTCGCGTTAGCCGGAAACAGCATGGGGGACCAGGAGCAACAGGAAACAATGCCGAGCGTGGTGGAGTTGAATGTGGGCGGCGTCTTTTATACCACCGCCTTGACCACGCTGACCCGCGAGAGCGACTCGCATCTGGCAACACTCTTCACGGGAAAATCTGCCGTGGAGAAAGACGCCAAGGGCAAGTACTTCCTGGATCGCGACGGCGTGCTTTTCCGTTACGTGTTGGACTTCCTGCGCAATCAGGCATTGGTTCTGCCCGAGGGCTTTCGCGAGCGCGAGAGGCTCAAGCAGGAGGCTAATTTCTACGGCCTTCCCGGTTTAGAGAAGGCTATTTTGGAGAACGCCGATTCCGGCGGGCAAGCCGGCGGCGCGGTCGGCAAACGCACGCCAGGATACATCACTATCGGTTACCGGGGCAGCTTCGCCTTCGGCCGCGAGGGCCTGGCCGACGTCAAGTTTCGCAAGCTCTCGAGGATCCTCGTATGCGGCCGCGTTGCACTCTGTCGGGACGTCTTCGGCGAGACGCTAAACGAGAGTCGCGATCCCGACCACGGCATGTCCGATCGTTACACGTCGCGCTTCTTCCTGAAGCACAGCGTCATCGAGCAGGCCTTCGACATGCTGCAGGAGCAGGGCTTCAGGTTGGCGGGTAGCTGCGGTTCTGGCACCGCCGGCAGCAACTCCGAGCAGCTGAAACCCGGCGTGGATTCCGAGGAGAATCGCTGGAATCATTATAATGAGTTCGTCTTCGTGCGCGATTAAAGAATTTCGTTAGCAGCCTCTTCCGATAACCGCGAGTAAAGTGTACTTTCGTTGATCTGATTGTCGTCGATGACTCGCATCTTCTAAACGTGCTAAGAAAAAGACTTCCTCAGGTACTTCCTTGAAAGGATTCAGGCAAAAGCGAGAATGGAGAAACGTGAGAACACGTGTGTGCTTAACGTGTGAGCGCGTAACGCGCGATAAATATGAGACATTTTCGTTGATTGGATAAATAATGAGGTCGATATATAATATCGGATTTAGCAAAAGTTCGTACGAAAGCGTCGAACGTTCGTTTCGCGGAGTTCTCAATTAATTTCGTCTCGCTAGAAATTTCCCCGAAGTTATCACATTATAATCAATCAATGTCGACATAACTAGGAATTTGGGGCGTTTCTATTTTCGAGAGTACCAACATCGTCAGCCTTCTCTGAAGCATTAATTCTTGAGATTCCTTCGCTTTATAATCTTTCGACTCTTTTATCAGAGTGAGGAGATTGGATGAGGCAAATATAGATTTTCGTATTTCAATAGAACCCTTATTTGAAATATTGACGCTTCATTAATACTGATAATGAGGAATTAAAGTTGCATTAAAGAGAATTAAGAACTCGTCGATTATGACTATGTTGGATCTTCAAATGTCATTTGCTGATAATTTAGTTAAAATTGCGTAAGAAAAAATTATGAGTAGCAAGTCAACATCGAACTATAACAGTCCGAAAATGTTTGTTTTAAACCAAAGACATTTCGTTGAATTCGTTTAATCATATCGTATATCTTTTACGCGTATAATTAAATATTTAATTCTATATGAGTTTGATTGACAATTGCACAAATGGAATCGAAAACTTCTTGAATATATATGGCATGTTAATGTTTTCTATAATCGGAACGTGCCGACGGTAGCGTTTAAAATTGCCGTTTCCGACAAAAATCCGACTCGTTCTCAAAGGTTGTTGCGAGGGAGAAACGTTAATTAAAAACCAGTCTCACATAAATCCACGAGATGAAAGACGCCGATGTCGGGCGTTTTTCATCGGTGGTGGACGTGAAGAAAGACGGTGAATGAAAGGCGCAGGAGGAAAGCGGATCCGGGCGAAGGCTCGGTGATGTTGAAATATTTGCGAACGCACGCGACTTGACTATTTAAAAGGGCAACAATGTCAGACTACATGTCAGTGATAAATATCGCCGGAAGCGACGGACGATAAAATGTAAGGAAACACACAAACGCAAAACGGACTTGACGCGAATGAGAGTATCTTAAAATCGAAGGATCGAATGCGTGGATGACACACAATAAAATGTCGTTTGCGTCTTTCTTATTCGTTTGACGCGGAAGAAAATTAAAGATGTTGGAAAATCTGAATTATCGAGATCATCATTTAAAGAAAGTCTCCGGCACTGTCTAGTACGCCAAGTAGTTAGTGTTAGTAAATAGTCAGACTGAGTAGCAGTCACTGCTAGTTTATGGTCAGATCGAATATTGCTGATTACTAGTTGAATCAAATTAATTAACGGTGTGCTAGAAACGGATATTTTTTTGAATAGAAAGTATTCATAAAAAAGTGGTTTGTGTTGCAAAAATTCAAGAGAATGATATAAACATACCTAACATTCGGTGAATCATCCTTTCGGTATAATTAAGCATTTCAACTTACAATTAGCTTAAACAAGTAACTAGCTTTATTCTCGGTGCTCGGGCAAGCTTGTTGAATGCATGTACTTACAACCCGACACGATGTCAAACGCGCTATTCAAACAACGAAACACCGGATATACGTGTCTCTTCTAACAATTCTTTATCAGCTTCTTAAGAGCACGAACAAGGTAACGCTTTTTTCTTTTGTGTCTTAAATTTTTTCTCTTAATTCTTTTCTGTAAGTGTTTTTTTGTAAAGCGAAACGTAAGTGTGATAAGCAATTCGTATCGTTTTCGATTTATCGACTTCCAAAGAAGGAAAAAAAGATTTCGTCTAAGTATAATGAAAGCAAAGTGTTGTTATGAATTTACAATGAGTCCCATTTCTTTACAAAGGAAGTACATTTGCGAAATTATTTAAATAAAAGCAAAACTCAAATATTTTTTCTTTCTATATAATTGTGATTTTCCGCGAATAAAAAAGAAATGCCTGATAAAAAAAGTTTCAAGAGAAAGAGAGAGAGAGAGAGAGAGAGAGAGAGAGAGAGAGAGAATGACTTTTCTTAAATAAAAAACGGAATATATTATAAAAACACCGAAAATATTTATTATAACTGAACATATCAATACTCAATTATTGTTATTTTTGAACAATATGTCATCTGTGCATACTTGAATTTAAAGTTTAACTTATTTTATATAATTAACTATTAATTTTTCTAGCCTTTTTTTATTATGCTGTATAATTATTTAAAATAGAAAATAGTAGACTTTTTTCTGATTTATATTATAGTAGATTTTTTATTTTAGACTCTCCGATTATTATACACCACAATACGCAACATTGCTTTTAATCGTTTGCTTATTAATATTATTAATAATTATTTGCATATTCAGAAAGATTCGAGAAATTCATCGCAATTATAATCTTTGTCGCAACAGGTTATCATATAGTGGACAATGTTTAGCGATTGTTTCAAAGAGTGCCGACGGCGCTGAACAGATGAGATAGATATTGAGTTTCGCGCGGTCATTAATTTCTCGTTATCGTAAAAACGTACAATGTTGAAGACTTTTTTTAAGAATGATCGAGATAATACGATATATAATTCTCGTGACGTAGCAGCGTTTCCTATGTTGCGTTGTTACGAAATGATACTTATCAGTATTAGACAATTGATGACTTTATAGAGAATCACGATATACATGAGAAATTAACTCTCAACTTAAAAAAAAAACACATTCAACTTTTTAAGCACTGAAGTTATATATTGCGAAAAATTTATTACTGCTAAAATTTCAAGAGATAAAAATTTCACGGCTTGATACTTTTCCTTTATAATATAATTACATATTACGGCGGTCGGAATATAATTTTGGGGCGATGATGCAAATTATAACTGTTATTGTTAGTGCGTTGTACGCTATTCGATCTACGTCCACAATGGATTGATTTATAATGACGTTACGTTCTCGGGTTGTTGTGCGAATTATACGTGTCAACGTGAGACATTATATATCACGGAAAATGGATAAGATAGCCCAATGTTGTGCCCAATGCGTTCTATAAAATTTAATTTATCTATATTACGTCTTTCATTGAACCGGCTATTTTTTTGTAAAAAAAACGAATGATGTTAAAATTGCTAAAGTTGCTAAAATTCATAAAACAATGTTCCGCGTATCAAGTGAAGATATAATCATTATATGATATATCGCACAGTGAAACGAATGAACGACATTTTCGATTTTTTCAAATTTGCCTCTTGTAAGAAACCAGCTTTAATATTATATGCAACTGATCACGACGATGACGATTGCAATGAGCAACGTGTCAAATCTTACTAGCTGGGAGATTCTATTAATATGAGGCAGTGGTGTGTGTACCGTAATCGTTTCGCGATTACATTAGTAAATCGCCTACTTCCATTTACTCTGTACAAATAAAGACATTCAGGTAAATCAAACTTGTAAGATAGTAGATACGGATGTTGCAAGATATTAAGTGTAAGAGAGTCTCACATAGAGCGACTATAAACTTTGACTTATTTTACGATGGCACAAATTTTTAATCCTTTCCTATGGTATATGGTCATTCAGACATTTATTTTTTACATTTATTTTTGTGCATCCATTTGACAGACACTCGATGTAACCATTTATCGAATTTCTCGATTTACTACTCGATTTACGGAATTTTACATTATAATTTGATCTATATCACGGAATTTTATGTTAATTTATCACAATATACACGAAAAATATATATTGGGCCCAAACAAATATTTATTGCAATGCATAGAGCTCATTGAAAAAATTATTTATTATTGAAAAAGAGTTATTCATTATTTCATTTTGAGTCTTTGTAGTCGTTAAAATTACAATGACTGATTACCATATGCGTTCGTCTATACTGTCAAATAGAATTATAAACTGTATTTTCTGATTCCTATATATTGATTTCTAAGATACACTGGGAACGATTTTCAGATACAGTAAAAAAAAATATATACGTATTCACACATGTGCGTTAGTATATTAAACTTTTCAAAATACAATATACAATATATATATATATATATTTTAATTATATTCAGATTTTCGCAAAATCTTTCTTTGAGTTGCATATATCCTACATTTGTTGCGCATATGCAGATTAAAATGCACCTGTTGTGAGCCTTAGAAGATACATTATTTTCGGGTATACGTAAGATTGTTTATTTACCTGCACCAGTGTATTATGTGAAGAACATTGAGATCGACGATATGTCGATTATGATTCGTGATATAGAGGCTCTATTTCATAAATTAGAAGCAGTACTATAACTCGCCGCAAAAGGGAGCGAGTCTCGAGTGAACAAATTTGATAGAATTTAGCTTTTCGAGTTTCGTCAGATTTTAACGAAGAATTCGAATTTTATCGAAATCTTTCGATTGTTCACAAATCTTCGCTTAGCATTATTATCTTAGTATTATTCTTCATTATTTTCTATAGATATGAAATATCTATTTTACGTAATCTCCAAATCTTTATTTCGCTTTACAATGTTCAGTATATACGATGGAATTCGAACTTCTCGAATCTTGATTAAAAACTTCCGTTTAATTTTAAGTAAATAAGCTCTCTGCGAAATCTTTTTCTTTAACATAAAGTTTCCGTAAATACCACGGAAGTTTAGATATTGGCATTCCAAATTTTGTTTGTAAGATAATAGAGAATATATAGGAAACACAAGGTAGAAAAAATAATAGTAGTTTATGATTCGATCATTTTTTTCAAATTATATCTATGATATATTAGAAGATCCTTGCACTATTCATAATGATGGAGAATTTATCAAAGTATTTCTTTTAATTCAATTAGGAGACATCTTGACCAATTGAATTTAGGTATATATATGTATAAAATACTTTATGCATTAATACATATATTTATGGATTGGATGAGGGAGAAAAGAGGTTTTTTCCAGCGCATTGCACATGGTTTGACATTCTTTGAGAAATAGTTCAACTAAAAGTTGCAACGCGCGTCGTGGAAACATTTGATTCCGATATTCGAGACTCGGAACCCGTTTATTGGAGAGAATTCAACGAGTAGAATCTGAACGGTGTTAGATAGCGTGTAAGACTGTGGCGCGATATGAAATTATTGTACATGTATATACGTATATCTAAGTATAAAAAGAGGAGAAAATAAAAGAATGAGATGGTATGAGAATGTGATTATGGCAATCCTGGATCCATGTATCTCATGATTTTTGTTATTATTCTCATATTAAGTTCTCTTCGCTACTTTTTTCTATCGTAGTCCGGTTTAGGCAAGTAGGGACCAAAAAATCACTTAGATAAACCGTGAACATCATGTAAAATATCATGGCTGAATTTATAAAACACAATCAAGAAAATTTATCTATTTCAATGAACATCCTCTTATTCGGTCTAAACAACTACATTTTCAAGTTATTTCTTTAATGAAATTTGATATTAAATTCTATATGAGATTGAAAATTTCTATTAACTCTGTGCGACGCAATTTTCAACGATTTTTTTTTCAGAAAAGTATTACTAGATTTATTTTTTTGGGAGGTATTAAATCATAATGTTTTTGATATTGTTTCTGATATATACAATTTAAATTAAAAGTAATTTTATATATCTAATTCTATGAATAATACTGCGCGGAAATAGAAATATATAAAAACATTTTATACATATTTTTATTAACACTTTATATAACTGTTGTTATATAACTATGTTTAGAATTAAAAATCTAGAATTTTTATAATTTTAATTTTTATTTGCAACTTAAAGGTATAGTTATGAAATAGTTTTAATAGTATAAAACTTTTGTTTAACAGAGTTTTTCATGTGCTTTATATACATAATCGATTAAAATATGTCGGCTTATTCTTGAGGAAAATATTTAAATCTGCAATAACATATATACAAATATAAAATATTTTTTGCATTTTGAGTTGCTCTACAATATATTCGAGACTTATCGAAATTCAGCAGGGATGGTAGCGAACGTTTCCCTTTAAGCTTTCCATTATGGAGGAAAGTAATGATATTCCTCTAGAATAGTTTTTCCTCTGTATATGAATCAAGTGAAGTGTCTAATTTTCGTTCTATATTGAAATGCATAAGGGACGATAATCTATGAGATAAAATTAATTGCTTTGGATTAAAAAACCTAGAGCGAAAAAATTGAAATAATGAAATTGCTGTTTGGTGATAAAAATAATAAATAGCATAAACACAAAATTTGTAGTAATATCATTACAATCTATATATTTTTCTGAAACAATAAAAACTATAAATTTCTAATTAGTTTTTGTAAAATGAATCATGGATTGTGCTGTTTTGAGATGGATCTGAGATAAATTCAAAATCTAGGTATTCTCTAAATTTTATGCCATTAAGACGCAAATAATTTCGAATCTCGCATATCCTAGAGATGAAGATTCTTGATCCAAAAATGTAGAGCTATCAAATTTTTATTAACTCTAACGAGAATATCCGGGAAGATCGCAACAGATGCAATATGCAAAGTCAAATTAATTGCAACAAGACGGGATCGTTCCGTTGCCAATCGAGAGAAGGAAGAAACGATTCTTCTTGCACGATAGTTTCTCCGTGGAGGAGATTGCGTGTTAACGAACACGAAGCGCCGGAAGATGGTGGATGCAAACTCGATTGCCTATTTGAATGAACTGTCGTACTTACACGAACGCGGACGCCCAGCTCGTTGGAAATGTAGCGGAGCTGGGCTACACAGGGGAGCAATCTGTTGCTGAGTTTTCATCCGTCAGGGAGGTAGAGAAAAGCGAGAGAGCGAGCAAGAAAGAGTAAGCGTCATCAACGAGATGTAAGTAAAATCGAGGTCGAGTTTCTTTTCGACAACGCCTCGTTGAAGACGCGAATAACACGACGTTGTTTATCTTTGCTTTTATCATTTTCTTTGAAGTTTTTGATGGCGACATAATATGCAAAACTTTACGAACAAAATTATTTTTCTTACAAGAGATAATATTACTTACCTATATACAGATAGGGAGTGTCTCAAAGATCTATGTTCTTTATATACATAGTTTAAAGATTTTAATGGAAACAAAGATTCTTTCTCTCTCTCTCTCTCTCTCTCTTTCTTTTGATGCATTTTTTTTTGTAGAATAATTTATGAATATTTCGAAAAAAACAAATTTTAGAAATGCAGAATGATGAGAAAATTGATATAAATATAATGGAAAAAGTAATTTACAAATGAAATTTACATCTTTAATCGATCGAAACTACAATTTAGTTCAAAATTAGATCAGTAATAGATTAATTGTGGTAATAATTGAATGAATTTATGAATAAGTTCTATTCTATTCTCTATTTATAGTAATCTATGTAAAAGAAAGAATATGTACATCATATGCCATTTTAAATTTAAATTATATAGTTCCTCGATAATTAAACAGTTTTCCATTGAAACAAAAATAAACGTATTAAATATATTATAATTAATTATTATAACAGGTATTAATAAGTAGACATTTACTCTAATTTTTATATACGTATAAGAATTTTTAATTCTCGATATTTAACTCTAAATAATATTTAGAGAACTTTAAAAAATATTTCTTTTTCGCTAGATTGGTCAGATATGGGTGGATAAAAAAAGATCAAGGGATTCTTCAGTTAGA
Source organism: Lasius platythorax (assembly GCA_963971435.1). Lineage (NCBI taxonomy): Eukaryota > Metazoa > Arthropoda > Insecta > Hymenoptera > Formicidae > Lasius > Lasius platythorax. The sequence continues at coordinate 10,002,829 of OZ020539.1, read as the reverse complement.
AAATTTCGTTGAGGGCGTTTCTCTTTACAGCGAGATTTTGTTCATAACGCCAGTCTGGCAGGAAATATCGATTATTGGTCAGGCATTTCCCTTTTTCGCGTATGTATAAATATTCTATGGATTCTAAAAATGTCGGTTTATTCTCGCGAAAATATGTGCTAGAGCATCTCGATGCATGTGCGATGCAGATAGAGCTTAAGGATTAATATACTTCCGAAAAAGACTATGTATGTGTCAGTATATATGTATCGGTATATATAAAACAGGAATAAATTTTTCGTAAAGTAATAATTATTTCAACAATCTGGCTTAATAAACAGGGGAGTATATGTACGATGAAAACATTAATTTTTAAAAAAATATTACATATTTTCTTTTTTTTTTATTTAATAATGCATAAAATTATTATATGCATATTAAAGAAGACAGTATTGCAAAATAGAGAAAGATACAAATATAATTGAATATTATACTTATAATATAGAATATTATATATTTTATTTTTTTCGAGTTACACATACAAAACCAACTAAATGTGAGAATAAATGTTACACATACAAAACCAACTAAATTTGAGAATAAATATTGTAGCTTTATTTTTATTTTAGAATTTCTACTTTAGGTATATCTATAAAATCCTTATATTTTTCTTGGTTTTCTGTGAATAGTTCTCTATAATTTAACCCACTCATTTGCGGTTCTATTTGCACAATGATTTTATCTTTGACTGGCCTTTTAGCTGAGTTAACAAATCTCCACATTTCTGTGCATTTCCTTCCTTCGATATATAGGTCTATTTTTTTGCATTATTTATCCCGCACGTCATTTTCCGCAGCATTTATCATTTGACAAAGTGCTACTTACTTTATTATATCTTTCTTACATATCCTTCTATTATATCCTATTATGTTCTTTTATTTGAACTGAGCTATTTCTTGTATAATCTTTTCTTCTTCTTGATCATAGCTTCTATCTTGCCATTCCACCACATACTGTGTTATGTCTTTAAATATTCTATCTTTATTGTTGCATGTAACTCGACATTACGTTTTACTATTCGAGATTTTAATTTCCTTATCTGATATATAGAATGCAAAATTACAAAAGTATCAGAATAATATTTGAGACGATCCTGAGTTATTAAATCATTTTCTACAATTTTCAACATACATTTATTACGTGCATACGCATTTTCGCGAAAAATAAATCAGTTAATTCGAACTAAGTGCACTCTTGTCAAGCATTAATCTGATTTGAAAAAGTTTGATAGCCGAATCTGAAGAAAATAGTGCAACAAGAAACAATATAACGATGTGCAATGCGTGTATTCGATACATCTCTTTTTTTTTGAAATTCTTGTAGCAGAAGATCAGATTATTTTTTCATAAATTATTTGGATCATTATTTGTTTAATCTACTACAATCGTATCATCTACTGCAAAACTTCGACGTGGAGTTATCCTATCTATTTTATTGAATTTTTTTAATATAGCGCGATTCTTGAGCGTTTCTTCTGACTTTTCAAGCATCGAGCTAAATACGAAATATATTCTATCAACCACGATTAATAACGACATGTTATTATTGCGTTACATGAATTCACGTTTTATATCGTATCTTGTTACCAAGTAGAGGCGTAGCAATTATTCAGGATTTATATTAATTATACAAATCCTGCATAATTGCTGCGCTATACGTTCATTGGATAATATGACAACAATGCATATTATACGTATAATTAATCTGAATCCCATATAATTGCTACGCTATGGGTCCATTCAAAAAATATAATATAATGACGATATAATCAGAATAAGAAGTAAATTAGGCAGACAATTTATATTTGTTATATTTGTAATTGTTTTCCTAAACGGATATTTGAATGATACATTTTGCACTTGCCACTGGCACATACAATATTAATATGTTAAATTAAATGATATTACACCTTTTTCTTTTTTTTTTGGCAATTAGCATTATTTTGAAAATTTCACATCATGTTAGCTAAATAGATTAAACAATATCGTTCATATAAGATTTATGATAAAAAAATACAGAGCAAATAATTATAAAATATATACCATAAAATTAAATAAAATGCAGAAATATATTGAGAGATAAATGTAAATTTTATTACCTTTTTTTTTGCGCTATCATATATTAAAATAACGCTATTGTTATAATCTTATGTAACATTATTAAAATATTGTTGCATTACTGTATGAAATAATAGTTGCATCGTTATTATTATTGTGGTTATCGTTATATTATATTTTTAAAATTAAGTTTAAATGTACCATTTAGCGTGTATTTGACAGTAAAGACACAAATAGAAACGCAAGAAAAAAACATTCTGTCGAGCAGAATAACATAATTTCCTTATATTACAATAAAGGAATGTGCTAATGAGAAACGTCATACGATAAATGTCAGGTATAAACTTAGCTTTAGACGGAAGAGGATATTTTTAAAAGTGAAAAGTGGGTGGTTTTTTGTCGAATCGCAAAACACATTAAGCTGTACAGATGCGGTGTTCTTGCTGGAGGTGAGAAATCGATCCGTAATTTAACCTTCGTCTAAAAGTGTGCGCAAATTGGGAATTGGAATAAAAAAAAGAATACGCGACCAAAATAAACCAACGGTTGTTCTGTTGTCAATTAAAAAATTCGATATCTCACCCCGATTGTAATATGTATACTTCCTGTATACTTCGTTTCCGACATCACATTGTCGTTTTGTGTTTATTGAGTTTGTTGCACATCGAAAATGAATCAAATGAATCAAATGAATTTCCGAAATGACAAGTGCGATAAATAGTGTGCTAATGAATGATCGTTATTTAGTAATTGTGATCAATTATCTTTTTTTGACATTCTATTTGTTGATTACGTTTTTATACGTTTTTTATACGTTTAAATCTATCGTTCTGTTTCAATTCACAGCCGCATAGTAAATAAAAATGATAGGCAGCGATTGCATCATCTATAAGAAAATTCTTTCCGTTTCATAGAAAATAGTATTTGATATTCGTATAATACATATTTTTCATATTCGTGAAATATTGGAATTAAATCATATAATTTCTTTTCTTTCTTTTTGCTGCAAAATGTAATACAAACATAAATGACTATAATTCTATCTAGAACCAAAGTATATATTTTTATATTTAAGATTTAATCTATCACATATTTTAATTTTTGTGCCGGATAAAGTAATTTAGATTTTAATTTCTTGCTCTTTAGAATTTTTGAAAATTTCCTGATTTTATACAGAAAAAATATAAAAACACAAATAACGATAAACAAATAAAATATACGAACAATAGTAAGAATAAAGTAATTAAATAAGTAATTAAAATATAAATACGTTAAAAGAATTGACATGGGAAACATATTTTCTGATTAAAGTCTGAATATTGCAGTTACAGCATTTTTCCAGATTGCTCTATATTCAGTCTTTCGCTTGGCGGTTTATCAATTTTTCGAGCCATTTGTCGTGTCATTCCGGTGCAAATAAAGCGACGGTCGCTTTCGTGCAAAGCCGCCCGTTTATTCGAATTTCCATTTGCCGCGTGTATTATCATTGCCGTACAAATTTTCCCGATTAACTCATAATTATCTCTCCCGACCTATGTCTCCGCCGCTCACTCCTCTCGCGTCTCTCGTCCCGGCATCGATCGAATCGGATAATTATAACACTGCGGCCGGTGCTGCGGTTCGAAGGACGACGACGACGACGACGAGGAGCGGTGGCCGGAGTGAGAATTTCAATCTCGTGCTCGTTGGCGAATTTCGGATACTCGAGGTGCCAGCAATTTCCCTCGACGACGAATACAATTTCCAGATAGGGACTCGCATTGAATGCTGTTTACTGTGGCGCGTTACGAGGATCCATGAGGTCATCTTGTGGAAACTGTTAATGAAGCTACAAGTACATTTACTCGGGCACATCGAACCTCCCCTATGTTTCAAGATAAATATTTATTGCGTAATTACATATTAAAAAATATGTATTTTGACTTAATGGAGAATGTAGGTAGTACGTAAAGGAACATTATTCGCGCGTTTGCTCCTATGTATTCTATTGTAGGTTTTTCATAAAACGCAAGAATTTATGTTTATATGGCGTGTAGTAATTTTATCGATGATATATTCTTCTTGAGACTTAAAAATTATTTTTTGAAACACTGATAAAAGTAATTTCTTGCCCAAATAGCTTTCTATGTTATCCTAAAGTTTGGTAGTCGCGGAACGAACAAACCTAGGAAGTTTAATAGTCATGAAGAAAGGAAATTGTTCTCAGTTTTAAATTAAAGCAATGTTATAGCGTCTCACGAGATTTCGAAGCCATTAAAATTCATTCAAAGTTCTACATTTAAAAAAATCCATTTACGGTTTAAGCCATTTCAATTTAATGTGATAAGGGAGATATAATATGATTGCCCATGTTTATATTACAAATAAAACAAGAAGGGAAAATGTGATGCGGGAAATCTGTTGAAGAACATTTGAACATGATTTCAAACACGTAGAGGGTGCATTTATGATCCTCCAAGAATAATAAACAGTAGTCAGGTGCGGCATTTGCAGCCTCTTATATTTCAATAGCGATATTTGAGTATTTTGGATGTGCGAGTTATTTAACTCGACGAAGAAAAGTGTCGTGCAAGTGTATCAGCAACACATAAATTTTACGAGAGAATGAGTTTATATTTAATTATGAGATGAAAAAGATTAATGAACTGTCTTAAAATAAATAAAATGTCCCAGAGATTACAGTTTCTTGAAGGCGATTTTACAGAATGTAGGAAAATTAAAAATGATTTACACGATGTCCTTGTCCCGGATTTATCGCTGATAATATTACGCGTTCCTACGTATTCATATGTATAAGTAATCTCGTATTATTTTTATTTTCCGTGCGGATATTGCAGAGAGATTTATTTCCAGATGAAATGTGCACAGGGAAAAAAGATTTACGATAAAGTTTGAAGTATATGATGCGTGAGCAATTAAATTACATTAGATAACGAAGTTTTTGTCACAGAAACAAGAAAAGTGTCATTTTTCCTTGAAAATTCAGCGAAATTTTTAGATTTCAGGCTCGTTTCTATCTTTTTATTTTATCACGCAAAATCTTTGTGACAGTCTAGTTCGTTACGTAGCATTGCATATTAAAACAAAATTATTCTACTTTTTTAAGGGCATAATTGTATTGCTACATGAAAATGACAAATATAGAATTAATTTGTCAGATTATGTGAAAGGTATAAATATTTCACAATCTACCTAATGATGGTATATTCGAATATTTTTATAAAGTTTAATCGCACATGGTAAGAAACTCGGAAAAATGAAAAATAACTATACAAATTGCTTCTTGAAATTCTCTGTATAGATAAATATCGTCAGGTTAATATAACGCATATAACGGCGATATCTCTGAAAATGTTCTATTCGAATATCTCCGTCATAAGGGATGATCGCTCTATCGTGATGTGCGCGTAATGGTATTTCGTATTCGAGAGCCGTTCGATGCGGATTCCGCGGACGTCGACGACGTCGCTCACGGCGACCGCATTTTCCCGGTAAGTGATCAGGATTGAGTTACGTCGTCGCGGCAGCAATCATGAGTAGCCACGAGCGATCTCGGAAAGCCTATAATGAATCGGAAACAATTAAAATCCTTTTGAAACGTTTATGTTGTGCCACGGTGACTTTTTATACGACAGAAAGAATTTTTTGCATTTCTTTTTCTAGCATTCTTCACACCCACGCTTTTCTTATAATTATTAGTCCTTAACAATATCAAGATATTTTTACTGCAAAAGTATTAATTTTATTTTTTCCTTAGATTATAAAAAAAATATATTATTATGTGCTACACACATATATGTACAATAGAAAAAATTCTTGAATAATATTGTATCATTTTCACACAAATTATTTTATTTCTATAATAAAATAATTTTTTTGATATTAGAAATGCATAAGCACAGAAAGCAATCACGTATGGTAAAGTCGGAGTTAATATCCGGTGTTGCAATACAAGTCAGCGCGGTTTAGAAATACGTAGGAATTCTTCCAGATAAAATCAAGCTCTCACGTATTAGCACGAATAATTCGGTCCATATTTGCATTTAGGGCTGAATGTAAACGTCTGATTCTGAGCTTCCTATTGCTTCAGCTGTACATGACACTATTTCAAACTTAGAGTTAGGCAACCATTTAGAGTTAAATGTGGAATAAATGATCGATATAAGAAATGTTACTTTCCTTGCAAAAAATGCTCCTTGTATAAAATTATCTTTTTATAAATATTACTGTTAGTTAGTCTATTGCATTAGTTAATCAAACTTGATTAACTAATGCAATAGAAAATGCGATGTCATCGAGCGCAAAGTTATTTAGATGCATTAACTTTATCTTCTCATTATACACCCACATTGAATATTATTAAATAACAGTTTTAGAAATCAGTTTCAAGTATATATTTTTTTATTTATGCGATTGGCATACTTGTAACTAATAGTTTATCTCAACTATTAATAATGTCTCTTTTTCTATCTCTCTCTTATGAATTGCTATTATATTTTGTTTACTAGAATGAATTGTATGTTGCTTCAAATTTACATTATCGCGATCAAAGATCAATTATTTTCTTTGTTGCTAAAACTAAGGAAGGAAAAAGATTAAGAAAAATCGAGACGCTTGTGCACGAGAATTACGCTCGCAGGATTGAAAAATTCGAATAAGGATCCGATCAAAAAATCACGGTCACGATTCAATATCGATATGAACATTTTGCAATTATATTTCGGATTCGCAGATCTGTCTGGTTCGATGGGTCGAACCGGACTGAATGTTCTCACAGTTTGATCAATACGAGCAGCGCGCAGGCGTTCTCGGTAAATGGAAACACGAGGCTCTCTCGCTTTCCTGTTCATATCTGATCGGAAACAGCTAGATGGCAAGGAAAGCAGATTGAGAGAAGCATATAAGAAGATATATATATGTATATAGTGGATATATATATATATATATATATATATATATATATATAATAGTGGAAAGAAAGATGATTCTCTTTATCGCGACATTTTAATTGGCTATTATATTTCAAGAAAAGTTTTAAGAAAAAAGGATATCCTGCCAATTAGAGATATAAGCTTTTTCATTCGTAGATAGGAGCAAATCTTTTTTAAGAGTGATATTTTTAATTCTTTTATTGCCTTTTATCTTAAAGATGATATCTTTTTCGGCTTTTTTTGGCTACAAAATTCTTTATTTAAGATTAAAAAATACAATAGAAAAACCAATCTAAAGTAATTTTATTCCCTCTTGATAGAGTAAAGGGATTAAGTCGGGAGATATATTACTATGATCAACATCCGAGCGATATATTTGAGAAATGAAGAAACGACGCATTTGTCAAACGGAATGCACTTATCATCCAAACGAATCGTATTGGTGTCAATGGGGAAACCTTCGATCATTCCATGATGATAAGTCTTTTCATCACTGAGGTTCCGCGTTTACGATCCCGACGGTCCTCGGGATATCAAATTATCGGTTATATTCGAGAGATTCTTTTTTTTTTGTCATCCCATGCAACTGTAACCGTGTCATGCGATTCTCTTCCGCTTGTCTCTTCGTTGACATTGTGTATTGCATTCAAATATCATTTCGCGGTCCCGCGAGAAATGATGCAAATAAAATTTCCTCCGTTGGTATAACTTCTCATAAATTCTCATTGATATTTTTTATCGAAATTTTTTTATTGGAAAACAGATAATGAGTGTTTATTTCTTCTCTTTGCCTATGCATTGTTTTAAATTAACTGGATCATAATGTATATAGCGTGTCCCATAACTTGCGATCTCAATTCCAATGATGCTCTGACTCTAATCTGGAATTGATCTTTTCGCAACAAAAATATCGATGAAGATCAATTTTATCGCAAAATTTTCATGTTTAATATTTTTTATAACTAAATTTTATAATTAATATAATTATTCTATTAAACTAAAATCTTGAAATTAATTGAAGAATAATTAATTAAGGAAAAATTAATTTTGTTTTGTTCGTGCTTTAAAGTTGGACAAATAATTCTCTTTGAATCGCTTATAACTCATCAGAAACTCAGTTGGTGCCTTGACATTTTTGCTAAAGATTTTAAATTTATCGGATCATTTATCATTAAAATTAGGATCGAATTGTTTAAAACTCTACACATACATTAAGCGCATTTCTCTAATGCATATATATAGTATAGAAGTAAATTTAATATAGTAAAATAATTTCTTCAAATGATTTATTTTTGTGTTGTCTAAATTTGGTGACAAACGAATTGACGAATTGCTGACAAAGTGTTAGAGTGGTGATTATATCCGTGCTGAATTATCTCAAACAAGCGTATTTCGCGATCCTGCGCGCGCGATCAAACGCACAGAATTCAATCTCGCATTATTCGTTCTCCGCTCTGTTGACCCTTCGGGTAATCCTGCGCTCGACTGAAGCGGGGTTGAAAGGGCTAGCTTCGATCTCGGAGTAACAGAAATTTCAGGATTTTTGCTCGTTGGACCCGCGTCGGATCTGTCCATTCGGTGTCTCGATTGTTTTTCGATATTAAAATTCTGGTTTATACGAGCAGTCAGAAAATCTGCATTGGTGTGGAATATTTATATTTAAAGATGTATATAACGCAGAACACAAATGTTTATGCATGCCCTAGATTTTCCGTACTATGTTTATTTACCAGTTTATTCACAATATTTACATACTGTTGATCGATTTGGAGTTTCTATTTATTTATTTATTGAGACAGTAATACTTTTTGAATTATAAACGATTGAAAATCAAGAATTTTGCTTTAGAAAAACATAACAAAATGTTATTCTTTACTTGTTTGAGTTTAAGTAGATTTTTACATACGATTTTAATGTAAAGCTTAATTTTTGGATATAATTAAATATTGAAAAATTGAGGAGTATAAGATGTGATTTATCAAACTTTAATTGAAAAGTTGATTCTAACATTTAATTAGTCAACGAATCTCATTACATGGAGCATGGATATGAATTATGTAATATTCTCTGCACATATTTCATTATTTTGTAGAAGTATATATGATGTTTTATAATTTAATAACTTAACTGGGGAACGCCATACACATACATACACAAGTACTTTAACGAGGTAATTTTGCAGCTATTCTGATATACTTTCTTTAATCACGTACCGTATCCAGTTTTTGATGAACGTTATAGTTAATCGCATTACGTGAACGTTTTTGGAGTTATATTATTCAAAGTTTAAAGGTCAATACATTCATATAATGAGAAGGCGCCTGATCTATCTATTATTGCGCTGTTATTGCAATTAGAAACATTATATCGGTGTGTTATTGCTAAAATTCTTGCTTTTTTATATTTATCTCTACGAACGTAATTCCCTTGAGATATATATAAAAAGATGATAACCTTGTGTTATACGCGCCCTCGACCTTTAAGCCAGTGTTGCGCTCCAACGAAGCAAAATCCAACCCCTGTGATTTTCAATAACGTGTGCGTTTTATATGTATTTTTATATTCTGAAACGAGAAACTTTCCGTCGGGATGTTTACAGGAACCACCGTAATATTTTCATCCAATACGGACTATAATAGTCTTTTTTTCGTACCTTTGTTACTTTATCGATTTATATTACATGTCATAAATAACTATCAGATTAGAATTATATAAGCATAGAGTGTCGGATAGAGATAAAAATATATATAATGTATATATATAAAATATCTCGGTATAAAATCTTTCGAATATAGAAAGATCCAAGTTGAAATATTAAGGTGTTTTATTACAAGAGTAAATTTGGTTTAAAAAAACGGGGTCAACGAGTGTTTATGAATTCGCTTATTGTATTAAACAAATTTACTCCAGTTTGTGTACGATAAAACGTGCCGTTAATCTTTGTTTAATTTTCGCGATAATAGCCTCAAGTATCGGCAATAAAGCTAGATAATCTTAGTGATATCGCGTGTACGTAAAATTAATACTTACGTGGTATTTTTATTACGTTAAGTGCACGTTTAATTTCGTACGTTAAAAGATAATAACTTATCGGTGTCTCTTATTATAATAAAAAAAATGAGTTTTTTTGCGCGTTGTATATTTGCATGGTTGCGTGTTTTCCGTGTCACACATTAAATCAGATACTTTTTTACAATTACACGCGGTAAGCAAAAAATATAATGCAGTACAATATTGCGGGCAAGTAATAATTTTAACCATTGTGGTCTCGTGATCAATAAACGGATAAGGCTGTCACATTTAGGTTTTTTCAAAGGTTTTTCTAAGATATTTTTATTTTTTTTAATTGATAAACATTTTTAAGCGCACTGAATAAAAAAAGCTTATTTTTAATATTAATTTATCTTGTCAACTGTGATTTATGATCATAAAGCGAATTTTAATATCGCATTATCTAACAAAGTAAAATTAAACAACGTTTACAAAATAAAACTAACAGTATTATTTGAAATCTAATAATGAAGAAAGACATGATATATAATCTTAATATTATATTGTAACAAAAACTATAAAATATAATGAAAAATAAGCACGTATAACAAATAATTTAAAATTTTTAGATTCTTTTCAATATAATCTTTCTTTAAAATTGACTATTTATAAAGTAGAAAATAATTATAATAATAAACGAACAGATTTATGTAAATATATTTACAAATTTTAATAATAAGTGTGTTCTACCATTAACGTTTATATATTTTATGTACGTTACTTAATAATAGATGGATGAGAGCAGAGGTAATTCAATGTGTGAATGCCCTGATGGGAATAAGCACGCACTGATGAAAAAATCAATTTTAGAGTAATTACATGCAGAAGTGTAGTATCCATTATCTTCTCGTTTGCTTTAAAATGACACTCGTTACGAGCTGTTTGTAAAAGAACGTGTGATCGTCGATAATTTAAATGATCGGAGCAAATGCTGGACCTGTAAAACCAATATAAATATAAAATCGATTTTTACATCGTTTTATATAAGCAAACGTTGATAGTGCATTCACAATCATATAGCGATGCGCGATCTATTGTAGTAAATCGTACGTGCGTCGCATTCTTGGCAAATGCGAAAATGGCATTGTGTGGGTCGTAGCATTCTTCTACGCGACATAGCGGAAAAAAAATAGTGGGAACTTTTAAAAGCGAGCATTTGTGATGACCTACTTTAGTTTATGAAGCATTCGCGAATGCGAGATGCATTTTCCAATTACCTTTGGTATATTCGGAAACATGCTTGCCTCTCTCTTAGTTATGATCTACATTAATCAATAAACCTTTGAGAGAATTTTCATATGTGCAGAAAATTCAAGGATGTACGAGAACATATATATGCCTTAAAAGTTACAACAAGTATAGAGTGATATCTGAGATAATGAATTTTTTCAGCTATTTTATCATTTTTATTTTTCGCCAAGATAATATAGAATTATTCAAAGAATTATTTAAACGTAGAATTATTCAATAATTACATTCTTCATGTTGATGCTTCTTCATAATTATTTTTATATTTCGTAGAATTAATAATTTGATAAGAAGCTTATCAAAATACAAAATAAGATGAAAATAATAGTTGATTTAGAAATCAAGAAATAAACTGTAATTTAGAAAGAAATCATTTATGTCTGGTAAAACAACGTATAATTATATAATTTGACATATGATTACATAATTTAAAACTTTGGATATAATTATTACTTAAATATAAAGACTAATTAAATATAAATAATAAGAAAAAATATATTATCTGGCTAATTATTTAAAAATGATTTTATTTGAATACTAACTGATATCAAGTTATATTTATGGAAATTTTTGTAATCTTTTTACAAACACCTAATATCGGTACGATTAATCACGTGCGATTGTACGATATTTCACGGAATGAACTAGAAAAGGTTTTGATAGATGAGTGACGAGAACATAGAACAGATAAATTAATGCGATGCTTCTGTTGCAATGATATCAGGTGTATGCATATATTAGGTGTGATTAAGAATATTTTTTTAATGATATTATTGTGCTCTGGCTATTTGCGAATGCGTCAACGCATGAAATTTTATGATGTAGCGTAATAACGTTTGAGCAGGTGTTATTATATATACGTCTGTGTGTGTGTTGTTCCATGGGTACTTTTAATATATTTTTAAATACATGATGCTAATAATTTTTTATTATAATTTAAAGGAAAAAATATCTCAAAGATAATCTGGTATTAATATGAATAAAGCATAGAAATTGTAACACGAATTGTCAATTGTGAAAAAGCATTTCTAAAGATTTTAAAAGATATTAGTATTATATCATAAAACATTATATCATATTCTACATATATATATTTTTATAACTTAAATATTATATATATATATATATATATATATATATAGTACTTAAGTTATGAAAAAGATATATATATTTAAATAGTATTTAAATTTTATAATTGATACAATACAAATTTATAAAAGTTTGCATTTATGCAATTGAATTATTTATATTTTAATTTCTTTAACAACTTCAAAATATACGGGAGGTAATTATTAGTTTGCTGTATTATGTATATGCATTTTATGAACTATTCATCTTACATAGAAATAAATATGCATACACATGTACACTAGGTATAATATAATCTTACGAGTGGAAGAGACGGAATATATAATCTCGGAATACGGACGTTTTCTCTCTCATCGTTCGTCAACTCGGTTCATCAAATCCATTTGCCAAATACAGTTTCTTCACGTCTATTATCGTGAATCTTTCCATTTGCTTCGTTCTATCTTTTAGTAGTTCTTCTTTTGCTCTCGATGTCCGTAAAGTGCATTGATCCTTATTTTTAACGTAAAAGGAGACTTTAGAATGATATCAGTAGATTTACGAGTGTAAAATAATAACATAGAAATCCTATCAGAAATGGTTGAAAAAATAAGACTGATGTAAACGAAAAAGAAGACGTCTCTCGAGATAGCTGCGTAACTTTACTAACTCCATTATTTTTATCGCACTTGGTTGTACTTTTACATTTTTTTTTTATCATTATTAGTATGCTGAAAATGATTGTAAAACTTGGCGACACACAAACTCATTCTGCTATTTTCATTTGATCTTTTGCATTTCTTTCATGATTATCAGCATTTAATTTAGTTAGTAATATTAAACTTCTAAAATTTTGATAATAGTAATAAAAGTACTTCACAGAGTTGTTAAATTATTTTAATATATTATATTCATATATTAATATATAATGATATTAGAATATCAGAATTATTTATATGATTTTTCTTCAAAAATTGTTTCTGAAGAATAGACGCGCTTCTACTTCATCTTTCTTTCTTTTCTTTTATCTTTATTTTAACATCTTTATTTACATTTCAAGAGAGTTTAAATTATATATATCATTTACTATCTGGCAATTCTGGTTTCTAACTATTCCTTAGTAATTCTGTATAAATCATCTATTTGATCTAATTGTGTGTGCTGCAGGTGAAATAATTTCCTTAAATTATTCGCCAAAGTTCTTACTATTACTAACAGCGTTGAGAGATGTTAATGCATAATTTTAGCGCATTTATTAATATGTGCATTTAAATCGTGCATTTGAAGGGAAAAGGTATTAAACCTTTTAAATATTTTTCAAATATTATTCATCTTAATATAATAAAGTTTTAATGAATCTTTTTTATATAGCAGAAGATTTATAATGTATATTTATATCTTAAAAGTTAACTAAATTTTATGAAAACAATATCCCCTATAAGTTTTGAATAGGTTTTGTGTATATAATTATGCAATTTTCTTTCTTTATGTCAAAAGTAAAGTTATTTAAGAATGGATAAAGTGTTTAAATAGCCAAACGCGGTTGTCTATAGCGAGATTGGCAAATCTTGCATCGGTGATTATCTGAAACTGGTTGTATTGGTCCATTGTAAAGGAACGTTCTGCTGCAGACAGTTCCAACGCAATGTCGGCGTTGTTCCATTACCGCCCGTGCATTACTCTCTTTGTCCCGGGCACCTTGTTTCGCGTACTTTTATTTGTCGTCTCGGTTGGGAGAGTGAATGCGCGCGATCGGCTGTTCAGTATGGAAAAGACATTTTCCGCTGCTGGATTTTCGGAATTTTGGGGAACGCGATTTAACGTAGTCTAGCTGGTGAACGACGTTTCCTGGTAGCGGAGCGCACGGTCTAATAAATATTTCAGGAAATGCACCCGTTTGCGAGAAGCAGGGCAATGGGAACGAGGGAAGAACGAATGCGTTTCGCACAATGCATGCCAGCGAATGTATTCGCGAAATAATGTACGGAACGGCATTCTTTACATTTTACATCACTGAACGTGACCGCCGGTGAGTTTCCGTTTTTCTTACATGATTCGAGGGAAGTTGTGTAAATAACAGCATAATGGCAGTCGCAAAACGCCGAAGCTATATTTTATTTTTGTATGCATAGAATGCAAAATAAATAAGCGGCTAAACATGAAAGAGATAAAAACAAAAGTAACGATATACGAGAGGCAACAGACAGAATTATAATTGAGTTATGATATGGCATATGATTCAGAGCACGGAGTAGAATTTAACTCGGCAAAGAATTGAAGCCATTTTATTTTAACAAAAATATTAATGGAAAATTGTTCATGTTGAATGACATAATTTTTCTTACAATATAAAGACCGCTGATATAATTGCTAAAAAAAAATTTCAACATTGGTCAATAAAACCATTTATGCTTATCAATATTATTTAAAACTATATGTCATAACTGTTTCATTGACATAATATTATAGTTAGTGAGTATATTTTCTGGTCTTATTTTTATATTGTAAAAATCCAGATATTAATTGATCAGATCTTTTTTATAAATGTATGTAACCTGATATTTCACGAGGGTGGAATTTCGAAAGTCTCGTATTTTTATTATATTATAAAAATTTTGTTGAATTTATACGTTATATTATTTGTAGCTGTATTTATAACTTGATGAATATGAAATTGATGATTAACGATGATGTTTGTGATGATGAATAATTTATCTGGTATAATAAAATAAGTAACAATTTTATATATATATATACGTGTTGCGTGTGAAAGCTAATATAATAATATAATTCAATTCTTATAAAATATAATCTGTCTGGAGAGAAACGCAAAATAGAATGCAAATAAAATCGCTTACATTAGAAATGATCAAGTAATGGGAGGCCAAGTTACGACGCGGATACGTGCTTATCTCCACCGTGCCAGAAATAACTATAAAGAAAATAAAAATGTAAATTTCTTTCCAAATCTCTCTCTCGTGAACTTTCTTCGTTCTTCCCTCTTGTTCTCTTGAAAAAAAAGATCTTATACTATTTAAAATTAAACATAAAGTTCTTTTATATTATTGAAAATTGATTTATCACTTAAAAAACAGTGACGACAATGTGTATTTGTTAAGAAAAGATTTACTCAAAATCGATTCATTAATTGATCGAAGCTTTTTTCGTAGAAACCATTTGTTATCTGATATTATATGGGAGTAAAGTTTCATAAGTTTCGTGTTTCTGTTGTACTATTGTATTTAGTAAAATGATATTGATAAAGCAATTATAATTAAAATATACACAATCGTAAAGAATCGAATGTTTATTTAAATCTATGCTGTATCAATTACAAAATCTCGAAATACCACTTGTTGACTAAAGTTTACAAGCCATTATTTCTCAAATCGATGAAATCTGTTATGGGAAATATATTATGGGAGTTAGAATAGCGTGAAATAGATTTGAGACTGAATATCTCTTTGTTTGACGCTAATTGCTAAAGCAATTAAAAAGCATTATGCATTTCGAGATAAACCCTTTAATAAAATATGGTGAATATTATACCACAATTTCAACGCTTCCAATTTTGAGCTTTGTTTTATTAATTACTGATTTGCTACGATGACTGACCAATTATTTCTGTTGATACGTGAAGCAATATAATTAAACAAGTTCAAGGTAGATTCAGATATATATTCAAGGGGAAACATTTGCATGCTTGCTGCTAATTGCTAGGGCAAGGTAAGATATTTTAAGGTACGTCCGATATAAAAGGCGTGAAGTTCGAACAGTTCCTCGATGAAATGTTATCTCAATTTTATGTAACATCTAACGATTACGTCAATGTCTTTTACGGATTCATTTTCATTAGCGATCCTGTGCTTTCGATCCGGTTTTTCCCATCCCACTTTTCGCCACGATCTAACGTCCTGATACATCTCTTTCTTTTAGATTCGTTATTGAACTCTCGCTAACTCTCATTCTTCAAACTATCGTGAGATATTCCACTTCGCCAGACATCTATCAAGGAAAAGTTTGTTCTTGCTGTAGTCAAGAGTGAGAAGTTTCAACGAAAAGTTGGCCAAGAAACTTACGACTTCACGAATATTAATGTAGCAAAGTTACACGTAATTTTCACGAGCGAGAATAATTTTTAGTGTCTCGATTTTCCATCTAATTAGGTTGTCCAGAGATTCGATGATTTTGTTTATTTCTTTTATAAACGTTGATAGATTTATGTGGCATTGATAAAAATTTAACTTATTTATCAATATCAGATAAAAATTCTATCTTGATGAAGCGACAAAATTTATCGTAGCTCCAATTTCGAGCTGCGTTTCACATTTCATACATCTCTCATTTCCGTTACACGCAGTTGAGTTTTAATGGGTCGCATTGTATAAAGCCGATTCTGTCTGACTGAGGTCGCATTATTTCTCCTTGCGCAAGTTAGTTTCAATTTCCGCTGAGCGTCGTGTTTCCATGCGCGTCGAGAAAATTCGAAATTTGTCTCATATTCAGGAAGAATTTAACGAATTTTCAGAAACTCTCGTCGTTTCGATGATCATAAGCACCTCAAATATATTTTTGACTATCGAACAAAATGCCGACACAGTGCACGCGATTTCCGATACATTCCATATCTATTATTAAATTTCGCTCAAATGCATTTTCCCGATCTGTTTACGCGTGTATGTGCCTGCAGGTTTGCATTTTTACGTGTATACCCTGATACATACATATCTCTTTCGAACTTTCGTAATGTGACGCAAATGCAAGATTTATCGTCTGTATCATGGCAGTGTATTTCATCTAAGATATATATATTGCTAAATGTGATTTTTATCTTTTGTGTGTTATCCTCGCTCATAAGTTATAAAGTCAGATTTGAACTCATCTAGATGATATTTTATTTCATAATATGTTAAAATCCTTTTTTCTTAATGTTTCTAAGTGCTAGGAACGGAGTGTGCTAACATTACTTAGAACTAGCTCTGGTTAACTAAATCTCTCTTTTCCTCTGTTTGTATTATATAGTGTTCATTTAAATAACTTCATTAATTTTCTTTATTAAAATGTAGATAATTTAAGGGAAGAAGAAATTAAGGCTTTTCATTTTTTTAGTTATTTTATGCTTATTATATGCATACGTTTTTTGAAATTTTCATATTTAGTAACTTTTTAAACAAAACACAACAAAATCTTATGTAAATAAGACTATAACTTATATATATATATACACACACATATATACATATATATGAAAAGACAGTAAATCAAATTTATTTAATGAAACTCAAACTATAATTTATTTATCGATTGGTACGTTATTAAAAGTTTATTTATTTTTGGTCTAGCCTCGTTCTCGACCTGCGAATATGCATCGATTTTATTTCTAGAAGTTTGCCAGAGATGACATTAATATTTTAAGTACTTCGTATACATTTAATCGCGAATGGTAATATAAGTCAACCGATTACAGAGCTCTGTTCATGCTTTGGGGCATAGAGTAGATAGCTTTCAAAGATAAACATTTTTCTTTGAAACGAGAAGTGGAAATCAGACTCTTTGTCATTAAGTACGTTGGGTATCAATATCAATGTCTGTTGAATTGCGTAAACAAATCAACTTTATCAGAAATAAATTAATATTGTTATATTTTAACGATCTTAATTTATTAAAAATAATGATATTTCGTAGCAAAGTCTTTGCTGTTAAAAGAAAATTGTTAAAATGAAATTAGTTTATAAAAATACGAAGTAAATATTAGAGCTAAAAATCAAGAATTATATACGAGAAAAGCGTTTAAAGCAACATCGTAGCTGAAAATGAAATGGGAATTAAATTTCGCGAAAGTAACAATTTATTGCATTGAAAACTTAATTGAAAATGACGTATTATATATATATATATATATATATATATATATATATATATATATGTCGATCATTACTTTTTAAATCAATTGACTATGGGAGGTAAATAATTTTGTTCGTTTTTCTATTCAAACCGGAGTTGTTGGGCGTTTTAATTAAACGGAATTTTCAAATCTTTTGTTAAACGTGGGATAGCTGTAGGGCAGAATGTTATTATAAATGAGATTTGTCTTTTACAAGAACACTGTGCATATCTACATACGTACGGACGTGTATTCATTATTGCCACAGTCGGTGCCGCAATATGCATGCATGTGCATGAGTATACCGAGAGTATCCCAGGAGTAATGCACATATCATGCTTGGCGCAAAGCGGCGACCCTATTCGTCACGCTTGCGGTAATTGGAACAGATAATTGGAAAAAGTTTTGGAGATTCATTAGCAAGCAATTGTTGGCGCGATTGAGTGTTTACTGCTGAAAATGGGATTACACATCCGTCGAATATTTATTTTAATCGAGCTGCGTGTTTTCCTCCCTCGTGCCTGCTTTTAAAAATTTATATCATAATTAAAATTCAGCGACGACTTTAGCCGGTAAATTGATTTATGCGGCTATGTAGAAAATTTCAATTTCCTGCAACGATGGCTGCTGCAACGCTTTGATTGTTAACTTTAATTGTTTGTTTTATTACGTAGCGAAAATTACATTATCAGTTGTAGCATATGTTTTGCTTTTCTTTTATAAGTACATATGGTATATATTGTAGCGTTCTTAAATTTGATTTTTTAAAAATAAATTTTCAATATAGAATTTTTATTTTTAATTGGTATGAGAATTGAATCCGATCGTTTTGTTTGTTCGCATTTGTCTTTCTAATAGAGTTTGTACTTTGTCGTATTATAAAATCAATAAATACTCCTATTTAAACAGTTTTTAGGCAATAATCTTGGGAGACGTGTCTCTTTAAATAAATTAAAAAAAAGAATACCAATAACTCTATCAATTTCTAAATATTGAATGACTTAATATTGTAAAAGTGAGTTTACAGGTTGATTGAAATTAAATTGCAATCGGCGACATCAACTTGATGTGCGCCAATCGACACATGTTTGTTTCGAATCGGATCGCGAACACGTTTCCAATCTAGTAACGTGTCTACAAAAAAGAAAATATGTTTCTACAGTGATCGATGAAAATTTATAAGAAGATTTTCGTTATTGCGTCACGGTGACGAACGGAGAATCAGGCGCGGAAAAAAAGATGGATTGAGAAGTTCATAGCGCGATAAAAATTAGACGACGCTTCTCGGCGGAAGCAACGAGAAAAATAAAATCTCCAAGAACGAATCTGTACCGTCGTTTATCGTGATCTACCACGATCCACTGAGGATTATCACGGGTTACGGATACCGCTCGTGGTACAGTTTAAACTTTGCTCTTCGACAATTTTTCTCTCTATTAACTTCTAAGCGAATTCCGTCGCGAAGTTGTTGTAATCTAGTTTCCTAGGGGGAAATTGCGTAACATGGTTATCTTTAATTTACCGGAACATATGGAAGACATAATTATAAAATGAATAACAATTCGCATGCAAATATTTAAAAATTGGTGCTATATATTTATTTTCTTCGTTAAAACAACTCTTACTTTAAATATATGTTTGGAAAATCTTTTTACTTTAATTATATCTTTTGTTGCGTTTCCCTTTAAACTTTCATTGAGTCAAGCGGGCAAATAGCAGTATATAATTGTATACAATAATCTATTTTCAAGCAGAGCTTTTAAACTGTGTTTCAATTACCATAATAAAAACCTTTTGAAATCGAAGACAATAGAAGGAAATTTTAGTTATTATTTTTGCCAAAAGAAACGTATTCGAAATATTTGATTTTAGTCTCAAGTTTTAAAGCTTTTGCTGCACGATTCGTTGAACACATTCAAAAATTGCGGGAATTACGCGAACTCGGGCTTTTCATGCAGTTACATGCAATTTCCTGTACATTTTAGTTTCTTTTATTGAAAGCTGCGAAAGTGCAAAATAAATGTTTCATGATTTGAATTTCTTTTATATATATATTAGTTTTATTATTCACTAAATAATTAAATGTTGAATGTTGAATGAATTGAAATTAAGTAGTGTACTAATTTTTTATTTTACTGCTTTTGTGAAATTTGTTTAGCGTTTTTGTTTCGTCTTTGTATAATTCCAGAAATTGAGATTACAATTAGCGGATTTGTCAACGTTAAGAAAATTTTGGGTAATTTATATTGAGTCAAATACATTTCACGGTAATTTACATTGAATCAAATACAAAGCTATCTACTCTCTTGATGAAACGCATGTGAAACGCATTATGCATAAGCAAATATATGCATGCGCTGTTCCAAGGTGTGTGACGCGTTACTATGTTTTATTCAGTTCCTTGTGTCGCGAGTAACAAAGCAGAGAACTAGACGAGCAAGATCATCAGTTTCGTGCGCTTCAAAGAATTGTGAAAGTTAAAAGGCGCTTTTAAGTTGAAACACTAAGTATAATGTAGAGTTCTAAAGTAAATAAATTCTGTAGAAGAGGAAAGAGATTCTCTTTTTGTTAATCTTACAATTCAAAAGAATAATACATTAACTTGCTTATTAGTATGCTTGTTGTTTAATATGCTAGCAATGAGAATGTTGAATAATTAACCTATTTGGTTATAAAAGAGAGCAGTTAGGGAATATCCTCTAGTAGAATTAGAAATATTATATTAACTCCGTTTTACCAAGCATAATTTATTCACATTATTCTGAGAATTTTTGTTTATACTAGCTTTATACTAGCTTTATACTAGGTTTATACTAGCTTGAAATTTGGAGGATTTTTAAGCAAAAATTAAAAATTTGATAATACTAAACACAAATATATTGTTTGCACAAAAATAGCTACATATACATATATTTAAAAATTATAATAAGGCTATGATAAAAAATACAAACTTGATTAATAAACAACAACAACGCTAAAAAATATCAGATCAAAAGCACATAACGCTGATTTTTCATAGAAATTTTGGGATTGCAATAATTTTTCTTTTCTTGTTTATTTATCTCAGATTCGTATTTTTTATCATAATTTTATTGTTTTATATATATTATAAAGTTATTTTACAGGCATGTTTAGTATTATCAAATTCTAAATATCGTTCTAAGAAGGCTCTAAACTTTGATGAAGTGCTTTATCCACATTTTGTCCATAGTATGAGATTTATGCATGCTTCTGTTAGTTGAGAAATAGTTGTATTAGTTCTCTGCTGTTGAGTTAGGAATGTATAAATATAACAACATAGCAGTGTTCGCCAGAATTACGGAGAGATTGAAGCGCATTCTGACGCGCGTTAGCGTAGCAGTAACATGTTCTGCATAGCGGTATGCGTTGGTCCTTTATGGTGTTTATTCGCATAAAGCGTGATGGTTAGTATCTACAAGGAATGAGATGCGGTATCTTCAAGGAAGATGCATTCCACGGAAAGTGTACGGAAGGACATTCGTGAAATTCGAGTCTTTCAAGAGGGACGAGAGCGTTTTCTTTTGACGGGCACGATTTAACCGAGCATTGGATTTCGTTTTCACATAAGGGTATATTTCAGTATTAAGTCTCCGAAGACCCACTCGATGTCTAGCTCTCCATCTTCGTAATGGCGTTTTTATGTTAGCATTGGCTAGCTGGACGAACGGGCTTTCTCATAGAGGAGAATACGAGCAATGTCGTTCGTAAACGATTGATGTACTGGAAAGTGAACTTACCCGACCGTGCTATCTATTCGTGTTTATTATATGGTGATAAATGTCGCAATAATAATAATGTCCCGCGAATTCTCCTAAACGTTAATTTTACTTTCACTTTTGTTCAAAATATCCTATGACACGAGAGATTCGTCCAAATTAAAAATAAGAAAATTTCTATTTGGTGTATATTTATGTATTTAAACAAATGACATATAAAATTTTTAACTATTACAAATAACTTTTCAAATTTTATTTGATCTAAAAAAATCTTTGATTTTGTAAAAGGATATCGTTATTTATGTGTAATTTTTCTTATTAATGGCAAAATGTCAGTTGTGTCATTGCGATCGACACTATGTGAACGAACAAGGAAGTAACTATCTTCGGAGTAAGCTTTGTGAACGATAACATTGACTTGGAAAACTCGAGACTTTGTTTAACTGATTGTAAGATGAGAAATTCGAAATTGAGGGAACGAACATTTCGGAACAATTCAGTGTCGCGTTACTCTATGTCACCCTTTTGATGCGTGACAAGCACGGAACATCGATCCGAATTCTGCTCCCATTCCTCACATACTATTTCGCGCGTAAACTGTATACACGTAACATAAGTTATCTTATATTGATTTATGATCAGGCAGAAAATCGATAATGAACAGAATGGTAAATAGACCGCCAAAAAGAAATTTATGGAGCAACGTAATATGTAGTAATGTAATAAACCGATAGTAATTCACAATTCGTAAATTACCGTATAAAAACGTTGATTTATCGCAATTTATATGATTGTAATTGATTCGTTAATTTAAAATTTAAATAGGTGAAAATCTATTATTTCTTAATTTTGAAAAATACGAGAGGAAAATGTCTGCTTTTCCATCGAAGTGACAGCAAAACTGAAAATAATGATTTATTTTTGTTTTTCAACGACATTATTTATGCTAGTAAAATCTGAGTCAATATTTTGTCGTGAAAATTAGTGACTGAATTTTAGATTGATACAAAAATATAATTTGTGAGGACCATCTTCATTTTATTTCATTATCCGATAAATGATGAATTTATAATAGAATTCTATCGATTCAACTACGCTTGCTTTAATAAGAGGTTCCTCTCAAGTCGAGCACTTGAAAAGCACAATATTAGCATTTCCAGATTTATGTTCTTTGAATCGTAAAGAGGATGGATGCAGCACAGGGAATAGTGACTTACGCTTGAGAATGCTTTTACGTTTCAAGCATCTCGTCTTCTCGCCTTGCTTTATTTTCTCTCAATATTCTTACATCTTGAAAAAGGAGATTTACGTAGGTAGACATAAATAGCGTTATTAATATTATAGTATATCGTGTACTACATCTCGTATGTGATACGTGATGATTTTTTTTAGGCACTTTTGAACATATATATACTAAATATCGTTCATACTTAGCCCGTATTCAGCACCATCGATGAGTTATCCAGATTTATTGCGCACTATCCATAATTCGCTTTGTCTCATATCTGTCAAGTAGCCTTTACAATTCTTACGTTTCGGAAGATCATCGAACTGCAATTGTCGAAATTAATTCGCTCGTCAGACAATCACGTTCACAGCAAATAATTTTTCCTTACGTTTTAAAGTTTTTTAAAAATCGGTTTCGATTCTTGTTAACAAGATAAATTTCAAGATTGGTTGACTTCGGTATTTTGGAAGCAGGGAGTAACGCAATTTTATCAAGAATCCTAAGCATAGAGTTTATCACAGATATCGGGTGTAACTCTCGGACGAGATTGATTGACGTGATCGATCGTCTATGACACATTCGTTATGTATCCGTCGATGGTATTTGCGATATAAGGTATTCGCCGCATTATCGACACTTGAATATTTTTCTTAAAAAAAATTTGCAACTTATTGTAGCAATCCTTTGTCGTAACTGACCGATCGGAAGGCATCCTCGACGAGGTCTGTCAAACATCTGACCGCCTGTAGCAGGGCCGCGAGAAGCAGCGATAGCGAGAGCGAAATCAGCTTACTGGGTACCAGGGCGTTTTCCGAGGCACTTTGATTTTTCCCCGACGTTTTCTTTCTCTTCCGCTTATCCCCAGTATTCTTTCCGACGCTGTTGTCTTTATCCTGCATCTTAGCCGCGGTTGTTGTCGTACGCTTCTCTCGCGATCGCGATACCGTGTTGTCCGATACTTCCTTGGTTGATTTCGGCGTCGTTCTCTTCTGCCCGTCCAGAATGGATCGTCGCTGTGACGCGAAACTCTCGAGCTTTTTCCGAAAATCCTCCGCCGTCGCTTCAACGGCCTGCAAAAGCTTTTTCTCGTGAGAACCTCTTCTGTCGCGTCGTTTCTCTCGGTCTGTTTGTAACGTGCCTTCCGAGCGTGCTTTCGCATTAATTGTCAAGCGACGAGACTCCGTGGCCTCAAGGAAAATATCTTGCAATGAGAATTTTTTACTCTCCTGTTTGTCGCCAAGTTCCGTGTTCTGGAAGATCGAATTCTCGTCTAACGAGTTTGTCCTGCTATGCCACTTGTCGCGGAAGAGAGATTTCTTCTCGACGCACGCGCTATTCAGATTGTAATCGATCGTAATCGTAGGCTCTTCTGGTTCCGACGAACATAGTCTAATGTTTTCCTTAACTTCATCCAGAACGATTCTTCTGGGTAGAGTTTTGCCGAGACTGTTAGGTACAAAGTTCATCGTCTTTTCCGGACATACCTGGAAATCTTTCGCTTCTTCTCGTAAAACGTTCGATCCATCGTTCCAGTCGACACGGTGATCGTCGCTCGATCTCGAAGGATTATGTTCGTCAACATTGATTGTATTCGAAGATTCTTCATTGGAGCTATTTAGCAAAGGCGCGCTCGCATTTCCGTCTTCATCGTCGTTATCTTTGATTGTTATATTTTGTCCTACCCATACTTCTTCCTCTTCGACTTCCTCTTCTTCGTCCTCCTCCTCTTCCTCTTCTTCGTCTGAATCAAGAGACATAGATTTGTTTTTGGTGATGGCTGGAACGATGCCATCGGCGTGGAGGAGATCCTGTACTTCGTAAAGACTTCGCTCGATGCTCGGACTCTTATATAGTAAGTTTCTCAGCTCCGGTATATCCAGATCCTGAACGTGAAGGAGATTTTGTTCGATATTCAGGAGACTCTCCTCGATCTGTACCAGACATTGTTCGATATCGCAGCCTGTCTCCGAGTCCTGCTCGTTCTTTTCTGATTGACTCGCATTGTTCGTCTCGCATCCTTCGTTGTTCTGTTTTCTCGCGGTATCGTTCTTGGGATCTTTCGACATGACTTGAGATTCTTCACGATGATTTTCCGACCACATTTCTGAGGACCAGGGAGGCATCAGGGAGGCTTGATGTTGCGTCTGACTGTCGTAGAATACGCGGTAGTTGCTGTGGCTGTTGGCTATCTCGTAATTCACGCCCGCCGTTCTAATATCCCAGGCTAGATTATCGCTTTCCATTGACTCTATACAATCTCGATTCCGCATGTCCGCTGCAAGATCGCTGTTTTTGCCATGGCTGTTCGCCACCGCGTACATCGACGTTACGTCAAGATCGCGAGTCGTGTCGAGATTATTTCTGGCGCTCTGATATCCCGAATACAGCTCCGTGTATTTGCTATGGCTGCTCGAATCCTGATAGGCATTTCCGTGACTATTCGCGAGCGGATATGTCGCGCCAAAGTCGAAATCAGGCCGATGTCGTCTCGAATCACGTCTTTTCAATCGTTCGTATATCGACCACTCGCGTTTACCATGACTGCTGGTATCTTTGTCACAGTCATCGTCATTATCATCGTCGTCATCGTCATTGAACTCAATTGCGTCGGGATACGATAATTCCTCACCCTCGATCTCGGGAACTGAGGGGCCGAGATTTCTGTCATCGATCAGAATGTAACCGTCCAGCACATTTTCGTCGAGGTCGATCCATTTCTTGGAACGATCTTCGGCGGCTATTCGACGTCGCTTTTCGGAGCGATTGCCTTCGGGATGTCGTCGTCGTTCGCGTATTGTAGGATCGTGTACGTGTATTTGCACCGGGCAGAGGACGTCGGGATTCATCTCGGTGTTGTCGCGCAGCTGTGGCGGTGTCGTTGTCACCAATGGCGCCGCTTCGTCCAGCAGATTGTCTCTGGATCCGCGGTACCGATAGCCGGGACAGGGTGTGTCGACCGGTGAATGTGAGAGAAGATTGACGTAGCCACCGGCGCCTCTGCCTAGGAGTGATCAGGTACTGGTAGATGGATTCATCTGATCGTGAATCACAGCGGAATCTTGGCTCTCGTTCAGCGCTTCGTTGCTTGATCTTAGACGAGGCATGTTACATATTACCTGTTGGCGAACACGTAGAAAATGAAAATGAAAATGTCTATGAATGATTCTTCGGTGCTTAGTAGAGAAGATATATCTTATTTCTCAGAGAACGCAAAACAAGATTTGAATACTCGCTGCAAATCTTTACGCATTATTACATAAGATTAAAAATTCCATAATCGGAATTACAATAATACTGTATAGCAATTATATATACTGGTATTAAAAGAAAATAAAAATTTTTGCGGCACCGCAATACACGTATTAATTATTGAACATAATATCAAGTATTTTTTGAAGATTTTCAATGAACCATTATATTATATTTGTCACCCTATTTCTTGTCCTTAAAAGAGTTAAATACTTCTTCTAGAAAGCACACAAAAAACTAGCTACTTTATTAAAATGTATTGTTGCTAAGCTTTACCTTTGGGGGACTTATCCTAATATCTCTAAATTCCTCCGTGAACGTCAGAATATAAGCACAAAACGCCATTGCGCAAAGCCATTCGGTTACTGTGCTAGCCACATGCAATTCCCAGCCGCCATCCTCTTTGTACCATTTCCGAGGGTTCGTTCCTAGTATAGGATAAAATTTAAATATTAATATAATAAAACTTATGATGCAAAATTGAAAATATATAAACTAACCTTTATAAGCGAGATGGGCTAGCACGCCTGTGATGAGGATCACGAAGAAGCATACTGTACAGAAAGTCGATAATGCCGTGCGAAGATGCGCGAGTCGTAACGAGCATCCTGATGGGTGCAAGTAAAATGAACATACGGCCTGTAAAAAAAAATTATTGTGACTTATATGCATATTATGAGAAAAAAACTTTATGCATGTTTAACGTAAATAAAATAATTCTAAGGATTCTTCTCCGTTTTTCGGGAATGAAACTTTTGTAAATTTTCGTTAATTTTAAATCTCGGCTTGCTTTTTAAATTTATGATTTTATAGATTTAATTTGTATATCAATTATTCGGAGATAATTTTATTATAGTTACAATAGTTTCATAAACTACAAGGCTGTCATATTCTCTAAATATCGTTTATCCATGCATAGTTAAATCTTGATATCAGAAAGTATTTAATGAAATTTTGCTTCGTCAATTGCTACTTTGAACAGTGAATTAGAAATTCGCACCTGGGTCCAAAAATACGCGGTACCACCTCCAAAACAGAGCACCGCGCCAATGAGGTGAACTACGATTACTGAAGTTTCTTGAAAATTCGCGACAATTGATAGACCGGCGGTTGATGTAAGGCCGAATATTAAGGCCCAA
This sequence comes from Lasius platythorax, assembly GCA_963971435.1. Classification (NCBI taxonomy): domain Eukaryota; kingdom Metazoa; phylum Arthropoda; class Insecta; order Hymenoptera; family Formicidae; genus Lasius; species Lasius platythorax. Next base: position 9,975,198 of record OZ020539.1, on the reverse strand, counting down.
TGATTCCATTTCGGCAAGGAGGCTGGTGAACCGAAAGTGCTGGTGCACTCTTTAACTTGGGAATATCTTATATAGATCATAAAGAACACTGCAATATAAATGACACAGTTGTATTTTATCTATACATAATATTTATATATTATGAATGTTTATTAATAATTATATATAATTATATATAATTATAATAGTTATAATTATTAATAATTATATATAATTATTTTCTTGTTGTAATGCTATTATCATAAAATTCCTAATCTTTCTTATTGTATCATTAATCCTTTTTAACATATCGAAACTTTCTTGTTTTTGATACAATAATGAGAGAATTGTCTGTGTTATAAACTGCGATATAATCGATATTGCATTACTCGAATTTTTCTCGGCAATATTGGTAGTTGGCGTGATATAAAATATATGTGCGCATCAAGAGGATGTCGTTTTTTATAAAAAATATTGCGCTATATGTTTTACTTACTGAGAATGGCAATCAGATTGACAGTTTGAGAGAAAATGCAACTCTCTGGTGCGTAAGTTGCTGCATCGGAGATATAAGGAAAACCAGCTTCTACATGTCCTAGTAAAACAGCGATTACGTATCTGCAAATTGCAATTGCAAACAACCTTTTAAAAATTTGATTTATTATTTATTATTAAATTTTACTAATGGAACTGAAGATGAAAATATAAAAGATAAGTTTAAGGATTAATCTAATGTTTCTTATATTAGTTACATCAAATTGGAAATAACAATGATAATAATAATATAACGGATATAAATAAATAAATAAATATATATACATATATATTTATATATATGTAATGTGAGTGTTAATATGAGTATACATATATGACCATATATATACTCGTAGTTATAAATTGGTTTGTAAATTTGAATAGTAAAAAATTTATTTTTGACGCGCAAATTTCATTAAATTTTCAATCGGTCCTGCTTATCAAGAGAATAATAATTAATGTTACAAAAATACTAATAGATATTAATAAATAGATACAATAGTAGATATCAAGTTGGTTTTTTTTTTTTAAGAAAAAAGAAATATTAATATATATAAACATATAAACTCTTTAACGATTTATAAACATGATTAGATTTACGTTAAAATGAAGATTGTAGGCAAGGAGATAAAAACGGCGATCGGCAGATAATGTAGATTAGCAAAGAACTCCTGTTTTTCCATGATTTCGATGTATAGTCGTTGTCAATGTGTTAAAGCCGATGATGATGACGTTAATCGTCGACGTCTGCGATCGACGCCGTTATCGGGAAGAGTTTTGCATCGATGCAGCCGTCGACGAATTACGATCATTCATATTCCTTGATGGCTATAATAAATTCATAGGCCTTTTAATCCTCTCTTCGTTAAGTCTATCAATCTCTGCAACGTTTAAACCGATGACAGTACCGCGATTCAATTGCCATTAATATTTCCTGGATGAGTTCTGCAAGAGAAATAATTGTCGTTATTTTTTCACGCAAATAATACACTATCTTATATAATATATTGCAATTAGTTTTGTCGGTGCGAGATAAATGGTACTTCTATAATTATATTCGACAACAATTATTTCCGCCAGAAACATTAACGTAACGTTTTTTTTATTTTTTATATAGTGTATATTTCGTAAAGAATATATAACATCGTGTTTCTATATATTCTCATATATTATTTAAATAATTATAGCTATAAAATATAACTATGAATTGCGCGCAATTTTATGTTCTGGTTTATGTGAGAATAATTTTGTGCAACACATTCAATAATTTAATATATAATGCTATATTTTTAAAAATTTAATCGATTTTTTTTGAAAAATGCACAGTAAGTTATAAGTTTTGAGAGATAAGAAACATTATTTTATTCACAAAGTGAATCTTTATCCCTAATTTATAAATTTATTTGTTGTCACGTACGTTAAATACATCGACCGCTTTGTCCCTGACGTCTTTATCTTTATATCGAAGGATCTCTGTCATCATTTCTTGTAAATTGTAATCGGAATAACCGGCGTGAGCTTCTGAGAAAACTTGCTCTTACGAAATATTTGATATCACCTTGAAGAGGAAGTTTATAAATTCTCTTATAAAATACTAATATATATATATTAATTATATTTTAATATTGAAATTCTACCATAATTAGTGACCATTTGAAATTGTTATGTTTTTGAATTTTATTTTTTAATTTAATTTTCACTAATGATACACATTTGCTTTTAGTGACATGAACAGATTAATTATTATGGATATTATATTATTGTTAGTTAAACTCGATTGCATTACATAAATCTTTGTCTCTTCTATTTCCAAGATTAAAATTTATACTTAAGCTTTTTAGGCAACTAATTTTATAATTTTAATCAAGATCTTATTAAATAATTATTTAGTAGCATGAATGATTAACACTAAAGGTAGATATAATAAAATATGAGTCCAAATAATGAAAATTATATAAATTATTATAGTAATAAATAATTTAATCTCAAAAAGATAACAGTTTTAAGTGGCAACGGAAATCAAGAGACATCAAAGCGTAGATATATCGGAGAAAATGGCAAAAACAGAATTTTCAGATATAGGACATCATCGGTAGTATATAACATTAATGGCAATAAATAGAATTTACAGATTTTGTGGACTTTACAGCGTATACTAATGAATCTCAATGAGTTCAATAATAATGACATTCATTTAATCTACTGCGCATCAGAGATTCATACTGAATACGTTTGAGATATAGCAGAGAAAATACATTATGCTTATGTAAATAATATTATGCTGGTAACAGCGCTTACGACACGTCTCGTTTAATAAACGTGCGAACTGTCACACGGGCGTTGTCTGCGTGAAAGATTGAAGCGTGCGGTTAAGCAAAAAGCCACACATATGAGATGCAAACGGATATGACAAACTAGAAATCCCCAGTTAAATAACACTTTCTCGTTGTCTTTTTTCGCTCGTTATAAGCTAAAAATAAAATCGATGAATGATATGTCGATGACGTTTATAATACAACGTGCAACAGTGAAAGTGATAATTTATATTCGTGTTTACTTTTACGATACGCAAAATTATAGAATGCTCATGGAAAAAGGATTTTATTAATTAATTTTCTGTTATTCTTTCTGTGTTATTTGAAAAATTAAAATCAAAAATTGCTATAAGACACACTCGACAACACATCGGGCGACGCACAAAGAATTTGCACCCCGAAAACGATGGTTCCTCCCGTTCCTCCTCTACTCCTTCATTCGTAGGGTTGTTGAGACTTGTCGGAGTCGGAGCTCTTCGTAATCTTCACTTTTGCGGAGCATATATCGGAAGTCGCGGTGAATATTACGCGCAATTGGAAATTTAGGTGGGAGGTTCACTTGTAAGCTGTCTCGTTTGAATTTTCTTGTAGGGCAAAACCTTATAGGATTGCGATAAAACTCGTCGGAAAATGCTATGACCTGTGGAAGTGCGCGATCGATGTTGCGTCAACGAAAACGACGCTCTCGACAGTTGCGCCGCGCCGGACCTTCGTCGTCGGCGCAGTCGGCGTCGTTACTGTCTGACCAGCACATTCGCCAAAGACTGTTTCTCCTACCACACTCTGAGCATTTTTTGTCGCTATGATGTGTTCGTCGTTCGCGCTCTTAAGATTAATAGCGACGGTTATGTGGAAAAAACAAAGGTGGAGAACTGCAAAATTATTTCGTTAAATTCGGTTTTGAGTTTGGTACCAATAAAAATTCAATAAGAATCCATTCGAGCTCCAATTTTAGCAAAGAACTTTATTAAACCTGGAAGGACTGAGATTATGCTCTAATTTTTAAAAATATATAAGTTAAACTATAAATAGAAAGGAATGCATAAATCTTGAAGTCTAATTTATTATGCAAGATTAAAATTAATTAAAATAATCTCAAGATTATAATTCTTTTAGAAAACAAAAATGACTAGAAAATTTAAGCCTTCTTTCTTACATTAAAAGATTAAAACAAGTACATAACAATTGTAGTATCTTACAGTGTTCTTTTTAAATGAATCCTTTGATTTTAAATGAATTGCTATTGGAAGTAAAATAAAAAAATAATTTTTTTTTAAATTTGAACTTATCAAATTTTTGTGTAATTACTATTTTTTTACTAGCTGGCAAAATATAATGATAAAATTAAGATAAGTAAGGTAAAGTTTACTCTTTCAAACATTTGAAAAATTCAGAAAATTGAAAGATAAAGAATAGATGTAATAACGAAAAGTTACATATAGTATACAAATATACAAATGAAAATTACTTCTGACAATTAGTATTGATATTTTTATATCCAGTTGTATCCAGTATAAATACTGTGAAGTATTTTAATACAAATAATATTTTTGTTATCGATAATTTGCATTCATAGATGTGTTTCCTTTTTTTCTTATGAAAGGAGATGTTATCATGTGGTAAATTAACGCGTAGCACGATTTCTATTATTTATTAATTCTGGACTCCAATAATATTCCCTAAGCCCAAATAAGCCGATAAATAGATAATCAACCCAAATAAATACTCAAATATTATTCGCATCGTCTTCTGAATAAATTGTAAGATTTAATAGTTTTATGGCATATTTTATAGATTGGAGTTTCGGATAATCGGCAATTAAATCCTTTTATCTTATCGATCTTTTGAGTATTTATATATTTAAAATTAAAAATTTATTTGTATATTTAAAAAAAGTCGGATTTACTAGTGCAGTTTTTATTGAAATTTTATTTAAAAATCTTGTTAGGAATTGATTGGTAAAAATCTTGTATTCTAATTGAATCAGGAATCGTACATACTTTTAATTATTCTTTACTTCCTTATATTCTTTTAATACTTTGACAACTCTTGTCTATGTTTTAAATGTGAAACCTGGATAACTTTCTGTCGTGATAAACAGGAGAGCAAACATAAAATTTCTCTAATTCACTATCAACATATGTATCAAATAACAAATTGACCCAAATAGCAAAAGATTAATTCTTTTGAAAATAATTTTTGATATAAAAATTAATTTTAATGTATGTGTGTACAGATGACAATTATTGTAAGAGGATGACTCAGTAGAGATCTTAGTAGACTCAGAGATTTCCCTACAAACATCACATATATTGTTCATGACTATATATCAATTTATTGTACAAGTAAATTTAGAACATCATACATCAGTTAGATTTTTATATAATCCATGCTATTTTTACTTTGCATCAAATCTGTTACGTAATGAGTGAGTTTCCAATATGACTATTGCTAGTTATTATTAGTACAGTATAACAATACTAAATACTTAATGTAGTATTGTAAAGATTATAGAAATCCTATTTCTATGCGAGAGTAACAAATATCTGATAAAATAGTATTTATTACTGAAGAGGCTATAATTTCTAGATTTATATTTTTATTAAATAAAATTTGAATAAAAAATATAGAAGTTATTTAATATTCACTATGTACAATAAAAATTGTGCATTATTTTATTTTATCGTTAGCATACTAGACACAATAATTTATTTTATTCATTAGTATACTTCATTCTATGTTGAATACTTTTTATCCATTATTTAATAGATGAAGTTTGCCTTTTCCAAGCATTATGGACAAATTTTGCAGATACTTTATTTTTATCCATTATAATATCCATAAAAAATGAAATGTTTTAGATTTTTATAAATTTTTAAATAGAAAAATTTTGGTTTAAAAAGGAAGAAACTGTAAGTTGCAAGGCGCCAGCAAAATACTTTTTTACTTATACCATTATTTTTCTAATAATATCAATTTCACTCTTCTATTATATAATATAGACTCCAATTTCATGGTTTTTTCTGCTAAAAGTTCCTCTTCTTTTTTTCTGTAATATAAAACAGTCTATTACATTTAGAACGTTTCTTTAAATAACATATAAATAAATATATAAATAGTAATACATACACATATAATAATTGCACATGTGTGTGTGTGTGGTGTGTGAGTCATCAAATTCATAGCCTTTACATTTGTGAAACTTGCTCGGTGTATCTTTCATTCCCTTTTCGATGTATTCTTCTTTATTATTTCATGCATAGCATATATTTCAAAGTAGCGATCTCGAAAGACATATCAAGCTTTTTCCTTTTTCCTGAAATTAATTATAACCAGTAAATATATAACAATTGCTAAAAATATTGTAATATATTGTAATATATTTTACGCTACACTCACAGATCTTCCTGATAGTATTTGAATTCTTCGCAATAATGTTGTCGCAGACTATCGTTACAGACATCCATCACAAAATATATAAATATTTATTTATTGCATATGTTTGTGTTCATGAATAATGTTTATTTATTGTACATCAAATGGAGTGTGTGTGTGTATTAACTCTCTCTATATATTAATAAATATATTGCATACACACACATAACTATTTGCAATATACACATACTGTGTGCAATTAATAAATATTACTTTATTGTGCGTCACATGCCTTTCAGGCGACAAGAAGCTTTATTTATAGTCCATTACAATCATAATCATTGCACTTATGGCTTATGGCACGTATAAACATGCCTCGAGGTTAGGAATAACAAACATTCCACTACATACATTGCATTCTCACACATGGATACGGTTGAATCCATGTACAGCAACGACGATTTACAGCGCCGCTTGTGGCGAGTATACGTATCAAAATAAGCGTTTCGATTCTCGCAAATGGCCGTTTAAAACGAGTGGTGTGTCGCGAGTGTGTGCGCGGATCGAGAATAAATGCAGAAAATTTAGACCAAAAACAATAGTTGCGCAAGATCGATAAACAGCTTCGGTGAGTCTTTCTCTCCTCTATTATTTGAGAAATGGGGAAAGTCCAATATTTTCATTAAAGTCGAGATGAACTGCGGATGAGATCGCGATCGCACGGCATTCTCAAACGACGGTTAATAGGCACTTCATTTATAGTTATAAATGCTTCGAAGTTATTGCTCGACTAGAAAAGAGAAAATCTTTGTTCTTGTTATTTTGATTAAGCAAATAATTCGAAGCATTGTAACTCCAATGAAATGTAACGTCCCCGTCGTAATGTCTATTGTTCTAACATTCGTGCAATCGTCGTCTAGAGTTACGTTCCACTTGGCAATCCTCGCGAGCGTTATCTATCTTTGTCTCACTTTGAACAAGGATGGAATGATTCCACGAGTGTTGCGATCGCCAAGTGGAACGTAGCCTAGACTGATGCGATTTTTTATTAATGTAACGATTCTTTTTGAAACTGGATTTGCATATTCTGTTAAAATGAACAATTTATTTATTTGATTTCTTATATAAGTATGTTTTGATCGACATACTTTTGTCGACATTCTTGGAATTTTGCATGTTTGTGATGATTTTTATATCATCAATTATTTTCATATAAATATTGACTGATATTTAGTTTAATAGCTATCGCAGAAATTCGACGACATTCGCAAATATTAGGGTAATAATATTAATTTTTTCGAAATATTTTGTTATCTTATTACAAGTATCTGCAACAATCTATTCATAAAACGGTTATAGTTGTAAAATATTTTAGAAAAAATAGAGAAAATAGAGCATCGTACAATATATTTCACTTATTTAATAAATATTTATTAAAAAAATTGGTAACAAAAATTATAATATTACAGGTATTGAATAAAGAATGACGACAAAAGATAATTTTTATCTTTATCTTATTTGATTTATTTTTAGATTATTATAAAATGTGTTTTACTATTATGAATGTAATTGCATACATTAATATAATAATCGCTATTAAAACAAGAGTTGGCTGTCGTAGTTAAGCCGCATAATTGATCATAATTTATTATATGAGTCTTAAACTTTTTTCCAAACTCGCAATGTATCCAATCTTGCGCTGTTTGGATATGATGTTTCGATTTTTGATTTATAATGGCATACTTATCATTGGCTATATAATTATAACGTGTCTTACAACTGTATTTAAATTAATAGTATTGCTAGAGTAATAAAATTCTAAGGAAGAGAAAGCCAGTATACGCAACGCATAACAATTTTCTTCTTATTTGTTAGTATTATACATAGTTTGCATCCTTAATATTTTTTTCTGTATTTTGTTTTTCACGGACGTAGGAGATTCATATGTCGACTCTTAGCTTTTCGTTATGACGGATTCAATTACTGTTTCTTTTCTGTTATACTCTGCAATATGTATGTATATGTTATATTCTCCTTGTTATTCTCTCGTTGCTTTACTATTTTTCTTTGTGATAATGTGCAATAACTGTCAGGGAGATAAGATATATTAAAGGGATAGGATGTTTTGGACTAAATATAGCTAGTACTACAGCTATATAGTGCAAGCTTGACAAATCGATGTAGAAAAAAAATTACGTATCTTGTGGCGTTGTAGCTTCCGTTTTATTTGACGCCGCCGTGTTCTCGATTTTATCCAAATACATTAACTAAAACAAAGTTATTTATAATATTAATGCGTGGAATATATTTTTGTCGTAAATTTCATTAATATTTTATCTATAATTATAATTTGTTGATAATCACGCGTAAAAATAAAAATGTATATACAAGATGCTCTACCACTATCAGTCTCTCTTTTTAAAGTACAAAGTTCTTAAAGTTCTTAATAAATTTGAAATTAATTTTTTGCTTAATAAGCAAATATTAAGATAGTTTTTTATTTAAAAACAATTATAATTTTTTTGAGAATTAAAATATATTACTGTAAATGTATAACAAATCTTATTCTATAATTAAATTTAATTAAATTTTAATTTAATTAGATTTTACAAATAATAATGACGCTCAATGATAAATATTTAAAAAGTTTTGATAGAAAATAGTTCTTTATTTCCTCAAATTTCTAAAGAATTTAATTTAGGAATTTGTAGCGAAAAGAACATACACAATAGCGGTAGAATATCATATACATTAGAAGTTTATTTCGGGAAAGAATTTAACAAACGCAAAAGGCCGATACTCTAGCGTAACTTCTCAAACAAAAAAGAATCGCTACTATATACAGTAACGGTAACTAATTGTGGTACCGTAACTACGGGGTCTTCAAAGTTAATTAATCGAAATTCCAGAACGAATGTGAGGAGAAACGCGCAATAGACTATCGCGAGAATCCACTCGCATATAGTACTCGTGACGTGCCAACCCCAACCACCGTCTGCTGGTAGCCACTTCTTGTAATCATTACCTGCATAACAAGTTAAATTCTCATTTTATTCTTATTACTTATTTACTGTTTGGATATCTTACAATTAAAAATATCTAAACCGTCTTATTTTAACTTTATTTAACGATAAGAATAATTTTTTTATTTAATGATAAAGTTAAAAATCTCTTATAATATATGTGAATACACTTTTCGTATGTAATTTTCGACGAATGAGAATCTAGCCGTTTTGCATATGAATAACTGCGGAATCTCGCAAAATATTTGTTAGATTATACAGCATACTTATAACTTATAACATGCATCTGCTTACCTTGAAATTCAGACATCGAGATATAGCCAGGAATAATTGTAGCGATTGTTAATATCAATGTGAGAGCCGAGAGAATTGCGCGCACATAAACAATAATCGTGCCGTTCATTGCTGGTACCATCTTATAACTCAGATATGTCTAAAACAATTAGTATTATAATAATTATTTCATGATGATAAAATTATTTTTTTTATATAAAAATTATCTATTCCATCACTTCCAACTACTTTGATACTGTTTTAAGGATAAATGTTTAATCGGCATTGCACCAAAGAGTGGCTGCAACATTGTCGATAAATTATTGCCTTTCGCGAAAATATCCACGGTAAAACGTAACGATCCATATTACGATGTACCTGCAAACAGAAATAGAGAGTGCCAGCAGAGAAGCAAGTCATCGCTCCCACCATGTGAGCGGCGATTACGCGAGCTTCTTGAAAATTGGCGAGTATGTCTAGACCGAAACAAGCAAGGATGCCGCAGCACGCGGTCACCGCGATAATTCTTCTGCTTACGAGGTCACGACCTCTCTCTATCTGCCATTGCAGTACTTGTCGATGTCTAATGTAGACGCAGCATCCGACTGTGAAAGATGCAGATCGATTTTTTTTTATTATGTCTAAATATAGAATTTATTTAAATTCACTTCTCTAGCTCCCTCCTTTTTTTTTATCTTTTTATTATGTTGTTTGTTATATTATTTATTTTTTTTATTTTATCGCTATATAAATCATTTCTATTTTTAAATTTTGTATTAAGTATTTTTTACGGATTTTATCTTTGTGCGTATTTAGCAATGAATCTTATATTTATATTTTCTTTGTTTCAAACATTTATTTATTTAATTATTTTGAGAAAACCTAGATCTTAAAGATAAGTGAGATAAATCTAATTTAATTCAATCTCTGAAGAATTTGAACGGTATGTACATACGTAAAAGAGCTGCGATATTTAGGCACTGCGCAAATATGCAGGATTCCGGGGATAATGTGCCAGTCTCTGATATATAAGGGAATCCAGGCACCACGTGGTCCCATTGCACTGATATGGTGTATCTGAAACATGAACCATTCATAAACTATAAACGTGTGGCGCGAGCGAGTATATAAAACGCTCGCATCAGGTTTCTTCGACTTTCTCGACCGCTCGCAAAGTTCTTTTACGATTAGCTCTTCATCGTTAATAATTCTGCATTTGCTATTCGAATAGATATTTTAAAATAAGTATAAGCTGTAAAACAAATTATTCCTTAATTCGAATTAATCAACTTACGTACATATTTAAAATATTTATTTCTCTAAAAATTTATTTTAATTTTAAGAAATAATACTATTTGTTTAACGTTTTAAAAATTATTTATATAATATATATTAAGTAGGATAAAATAATAGAATAGGATAAAATTTAAATCAATTTTTTTTGTTCCAAAAGGATAAATACTTTCCTGCCTGTGTTATATCGATATAAAAAGATATTTTCTATTGTTTTTGATATGGCAATCTTGATATAGTATATAATTCTTTCAATTATAATATTTTTCAATTATGTATTTTCAATAAAAATACAATCTTTAAAATGTATTATATTACAAAGGTAATCAGAGTAATTTGTCTACACTTCTGTGGTTATATTCTGATCTTATTTTCAAGAGTTTGAGAATAAATAAAAAAAGCATATTAATAGGTTTTTTCGTTAGGTTTATTATCGATAGTGATTATAAAATGATTTGATCATAAATTTTGTATTGACTTCGTGTCACATTTAGCATCTAATTTTGGGAAGGAATTATTGATTGACAGTGCAAGCGAGATATAAATTAGTTAAGACTCGCTAAAAAAGACGAATAATAGCGATTAGAAAGTTAACAAGCTAATTGAAAACTCTGAATGATCGAAGAAGATTGTTTTAGAAACTATAATATTCTAAATTTTGATTTATATTGAAAAATATATATTTGTCCTGCTTTAGTACTAACTACTTTTAATAGTTTGATTTCTATTGTTCTTCATTAAAAAATTGCGGACTTACGTAATTACAAATGTCACGGGAATCAAGATGAAAAGACTCAATGGTAGTACGTGTAGTTTCCCGTATGCCATTCTCGCTTTATCACTCTCGGTGCTGTAAGACACGGTCGTTCTTATCACGCGTTGTTAGCGTGTGGTTCGGTGCGTCTTATACCCGCACCTGTACACATTCTTTATCGGGATGATCAAGATTGGTGGCGATGCAATAGCTTGGTATGATCGATGAGGATTGAGAGGGAGTAGATTGGACTGATTGAAGGTGGGGTTGAAATGACACATATTTTAGCTGAGTTGATAAAAAGGACGTAGCCAAAATGGCCCAAGAGACCGCTGGAAGACTCTCTTCGTGATTTATAATGTTCATTCCACGATATCGAGGGTGGTGTTGTGGATAAAAAATTATATCTTTTTTCCAATTATATCGCAGTTTTAATAAATCTCTTAATATACTATGGTAGACACACACATATAAATAAATATAGCTTTATATTTATTATTTTTTTTATATTTATTATTACTTATTTGTTCTACATTTGATACATGTGTGTCTACCTTAGTATATCAAGAGATCTACTATTATATGAAGCATTACAAATTTGTTACATCGAATCGTCTATAATAGTGTAACATTCAAGATGATATTCGAGAAAACTCGGCACATTATTGAAGAAAGAACGCGAAAGGGAAGACAAAAAATTTTACTATATTAAATTTTGTTATAGAATTAGAAATAAGATTTTGTTATTGCAAGACTAATAAGAAAAACAAAGGAAAAGAGAGATTTGTAGAGAGAGCGAAAATTTAATAACTTGTGACAATCGAATTCTGCCATTGAAAAAAGATTGTCGAAACTCACCTTGAGAACCTCGTCAAGTCTTGCAATTTTTTAAATAAGAATATACTGTCACGACTCATGCCACGGGAGCACTTAATCGTGAAGCGCTTTGAAGCGACTGTTCACTGTTGTGCTACCTTTTATCGTACATACCGTACCAATCGACACACACACAATTACGTGCTAATTAACGTGTGACGCGAGACAATATGATACATATACATCCGATATTTACTTTATTTTTTAAATATATTTCTGTGAGAATATTTTAATTAAAAATAGGAAACATTTGTGTGCTTGTGTGCGCGCTTACTCTTGATCTGTTTAAATGAAAATTAAATAATGATAATTTGAAAAATAATCTCTTAAATTAGTTACTCTGATCAAACTAGTATTAAGTTATTTAATAACTGTTAAATAACTGTTAAGTTATTTAATGACCCTTACAATTAGTTAGTTGGTTTTTAAGAGAACTATAGAAAAGAAAATGTAGAATATATATTTTTAGAAAATATAGAAAAGAAAATGTAAAATTATATTTGAATTTCTACAGTGTCTTGAAATTAATATAAAAAATTTAATATTATTTTTGCATTATTTATAACACCAGTTTTTAATACTTTAACAAACACCAGTTTTTAATACTTAAACTTAACACTTTCTCTTAAGGTCAAGTGCATGTAAATTATTGTTTCCTATTTTCAAATTAATATTTCACGATTACTTCAGTTTTAAAAAGGAGAATTGAGTCATCGATCGATATATGATTCAGGAATATAAATCTTTGAGCGTCATTAAATTAAATGTACGAACGGTTACGCGACGTAACGCACGCCTCGCTTGAAACTAGTAAGAGGATCAAGAATTCGTAATTAACGCGACGCTATCGATATCACGTTTATTGGAATGGTAATGGCCGTTTGGCAGTGCTGTTTCTAACTCGACCCAATTTCAAGTTGTGTCTACTACTGCACGCCGCGACCATTCCATGCTAATGAAACATCCATGTAAAATTGCGAGACTTTTCATTTAGAAATGCAGAGGAAATCTATAATTAGGATATTGTAAAAAAATTACATACGAGTGTGAATTACATATTTGAATCATATTTTTATATCAACAACATTACGACAATACAATACGCTTAGCGATTTTTGTTTGATGTTATGTTGATCTTACCGCTATGGTATATTTAACGATTTGCTTCACTTATGAAGAAATTTGGTAATAATTATTGTTTCTTGGGCGATTACTATGTCTACATATATTTGTTGTTGTAAACAGAATTCTTTTAGAAAAACTTAATGTAGTATTCTTGAAACTTGGCAATATACATATTAAAATCAGAAATAATTATAAATTATTTCGATTTTCAACTTTTTAATTAATTTTTTTACTATTATTGTTTTTTGAACATTTTTAAGTGAACATTTTTTGTCACAATATGTATCCGTTAACGTGTCAGTATTTTCTTAATGGCAGTAACTTGAGAGAGTTTTAGTAAAAAGCATTTATAAATTGGACGCAGGATATGTTTTGTGGCAAGTTTTGTGTTATCTTTTAAATGGCAGTCACAATTAGTATATTATTGATTTTTATATTAATTATATGAATAATTATCAGCGAATATTCGTCTCGCACCGAGAAGTGTATTTTAAATATCAATTTTATTGCTTGAATGAATTGTTTGCATTTCAATCAAATCATTGATATTCGCAAATATATATTTATGAAATTTTTTTCTTAGATGCCTTACATTCATCCGTTAGTTGATATAACTAATTTTTTCTGTTTGTAAAGCTTTTGTTTACTCGATAAAGATATTGTTTCAACAAAATCTTAATTTATCCAGGTAAATTTTTAAGCAGAAAAAATATTGCTGTTGTAGATATCATAATAATATAGGCCGATATTTGCACATGTTTAAAATAATGTTAGTGTATATATACATGGCTTAATGTTGAATATTTACATTCTAATATAAATAGTTTGATAAATAAATAGATACTCATTGTTATCTGGAGTCGATCGCCGGTTCATATTTTCACAAATACTGTCGCTTCTAAAACGCGATCGGACTAGTTTTCATATCTTAAACTAACGTGTATACATATAGTTATAATTCTCATTTGCACAGTCAATTATTATTTACAATCGTAACGAAAAGTATACTGGCATTTTATCTATAAAAATCGACAATTAATATCAAAATAATAAAATCAAATTTTTAGTAAAATATGCTCTCTTATATATAATATTTTTTTATTAGATTTTATTAAATTGTATTAGAGTTAAAAAATTAATTTATTAGAGAAAATAATTTGTATAAAATTAGACCTCTTTCAAGCTCTAAAATTGAAAAATATTATTCGAACATAATTTATGATATTTGTGTTTGCCAATGCCATGTTCACTACGATTGCATTCTCAATTGCTTTATCGGTTGCATAACTCATTTGTGAATTATTTGTACCAAGAGTCTGAGCTTGCTATTTCATTCATGTAATTAGCAGATACTTTCCATTCTCTGAAGTGTTTTAAGGCTTAAAACATAATGTCATCAATAAGTTAATCATAATATAACAATAGATTACTTTTTTTTTACCCTAGACAATGAAATAACAGTGAGTTTAAAGAAAGACGCCAATGCAAATCAAAGTTATTTTCGTATGGACGGAGCGTTTCCGTGGTTTTCCTCTTGTCGAAAGCCGACGTTATTGTCCTTAATTACATCGTGAATCAAATAATCCGTGTTATCAGGAGTGATTACATTCTCAGTAAACGAAGTCGTTCAAGTTAGCGTGTTATTACTTATCATTTATGACTAACATAACTTTTACAAGTGAATAACGGAGGAACAAACATGAGTAATTAATAACCTAAAATTAAATATTAATAGATTACGTACATGTATGGCCGGATTAACTTAATTTGTATCTCATTTTCAAGGTTTTACAATTTTTTTCTCGGATTATTTTAAGATTATTTTAAAAACTGCGTGCACACCCAATAACAATAAAATTGCAGTTTAAAAAAAATTAGATACTTAATCAATCTGATATATATATAGATCGTGTTTTGGTTTTATTTCTTTCTAATATAAGAAAAATAATCTAGCCATGTTTGCGACTCTAAATGCTCGACAAACATATGCGTATACAGAAGTTTGACATGTTAGAAATGAGTTTCCTGTAATCATACACTTGGCAATGTGTCGTATAAGATATATTTTTGTTCCACAGTTTTGTAGATTTGCAATTTTTTATTTATAGTTAAAACGCGTTTTCACGTTCTTAAAATCTGTATTAATTAGATTTATACATACATATATCTTTTTTATTTCATTCTCTTTCATGTTAATTTCAGTTTTATAGATTGAGTACTTTACAAAATGATTACATTAAAAATACACTAAAAATTATACGTTTCCTTCTATTTGTAAATTCTATTATATTTTTTTTATTTATTATTTTAGATTTATTTTTGCAATCTTGTCAAGTTTAGGATTAATAACGTTGCATTTTTCATACTCGGAATTACGCGCTGGCCTCGTCGATGACAGTGATCATTCTGGTATTAGCGTTAGGCGGTACATTCATGAAACGCCACTTCGGTTTAACTTCCTCCTCGTCAGCTGTCGATTGCACGCCGCTAGTCTGACCACAATTAGATTGACCGGTTTTGGATCGCGCCAAGGACCATCTGCGTCCACGGCGATCCATAATAATCGGCATCTCCGCGATTAAATTATTCTCGAATTCTGAAAGCATGAGGTAGTTCTCGACCTTGTTACACGAGGTTATACAGTCTCCTATATAGTCGAGATCTTCCAGTAAATTGTCGGGTAAATCCATGTCAGCGATACCTTCCTCCGAGATGCATGTGAGCTCCGGTTTATTCGTTCCTAAAGCGTTTATTGCTTCACCTGAAAAACATAATAACTGAGATGAATATTTTATACGTAATATCTATAATATAACTGCGCAAAATTCTTTTTGCACACTTTATAATATGTTTTATATATTATATATAGATATAATATTATATAGATGGAAATAAAATATTATATATAATCTATTTATTTAAAAGACTATGAATATATAAGAGCAGTGAGAAAAAAATTAGCTAATAGAATTACAAGTAATGATAGTGATAGCAGTTACAAATAAATAAATTAATCTTATATTTTTTATTTCTATTAACAATGTAGATTAAAATTATTTCTTTAATTATAATAAATGATTAATGAAATAATATAAGAAATAATAGCGCGATATATGATTACAACTTGAGTTTAACTAAGAGTTGTCGTAAATTACATTATAAGGCATTACAATAAAATAGTGTCGTTTAAAGAGGATTCTTTCCATGTGTAGCCTCTTTTTTTTTATTCGTAAAATTACAAAAATTAGATAAAATTCAAGAGAGAAAGAGAAAGAGAAATATACTTTGTGCTGGAACAATATCAGCTCCTAGGACGAGTGCTGCGGCTGTCGCTCCGGCCGCTCCAGCAGCGGCCACGTGAGGTCCTTCGTTCTCGGGCTCCTGACTGAATGACGGTTTTCGTCGTTGAGGACAGTTGTCCGAGGCGCATGTGTGCTTCGTACCATTAACTCTGTGTTTATGCTTGGACAAATTTCTTCTATGCAAATCGATGAAAAAGAGGGTGAAACTGCCAACCAAGACGCATGTTGAGCTAAAGTAGTAGCCAGCCTTACCACCGCAGCCTACGTTTATATATCCTACGAAAGACATATCGAAAAAAAGATTCACTTTATATAGAGCATAATCTATAATACGTTTCCAAATATTTCAAAAATTTTATCTTTGAAAAATTTCGTTTACAAGTGAAATGCTTGAGTGATCGCAATGAGTGGAACAATATATGATAAAATGTTTGTGCTCGTGAGAGTGCATAAATATCGCTACGTTAGCTTTTTTTTATTACCCGATATTGGCACTCCGATCGCAATTGGTATCGCTTGAGAGCATTGAACGAAACCCCACGTTCTGGCAAAATTCCGCGCTCTCACCCTTTCGTACGTATACATCTTCAGGCTATAATGATAGCCGCCGCAAAAGATACCTACAAGAAAACCAGCGTTTTTTTTATTGCTCGTAATATGATCTCGAAAATCTTTTATGGCACGGGATAAAGAAAAAAAAAGGTAGATAAATTGCGCTACTAAATCCCTATTATCTTCTTTCATTATAATAATTTTGGCAGTTTAAATCGTCGATTTTTTTATGATCTTCATTACTTTGAAGAAAGAACGAAACAATGTTTAATCAATTCAGAAAAATTATCACAACTTTATTTATTATATGCGTTCTCTCGCATATAATAAATAAAATAATATAATAAAGTAATAAAGTAATAAAGTAAAGTCGTATATATTATATTGAGACAGCATACTTACTATTATCACATTCAGAATTATCTAACGATTTTTTGTCAATTCAACATTTTTCACCTTTTTCAAGAAGACTTCTATTACTTTTTTACGAATGAAAGTCTCACTTTACCGTAAATCCACGCGAACATAACGTATCCGTGGTAATTTCCTTGAACGGCGGTGAGAGCGAGGATGCAGAGTCCGCATACAAAGACGGCCGCTTGTGTGAGATATTGACGGGCTATCCTGCATTCGACGCTGCGATGAACGACCAAAAGGCCGAATGCTACGCAGCCGAGAGTCCAAGCGAGTCCGAGATAAGCTTGCAGCAAGACGACTGCATCCCCGAGACCTTCCTCCTCGACTTGATGCGCCTACAAAGAATAATTATTTATTTTATGCATCTTCAAGCTTAAAATACATATACATTGGATGTTAACATTTATTTTTTGCGGCTATGCATTAGAAAATACAATTTAATATATACAAAAGCAAATTATAAATTTCTTTTATTTTAAATAGCGGTTTGATATAGATTTATCACTTTTAAAGAATTAAAAATATAATATATTAGAAGGAAATAATAGTAATGTTCAAATCTTAGAAGGAAATGATTAAATTTTACTTAAATTGTATATAGAAGATTAATTCTGCGCAATTTTAATAGAATTCTACAGGTATATCTGTATATAATTTAATATAATAATATATATCTACATAATACTGTAATCTATATTAATTTATAAGGTATATTTTTATGAAAAATCCTATTTCACGCGATTCATTATAGAATCAAGAATAAGCATAGAAAATAGATGCAGCATGTGCTGCGTCAGTTTTTTAAAATTCACTTCTCATCGTTACCAGATAAAATATCGGTGTGTTGATCCCAAACGCCGAAATTCCGGTGGACACCAAGAGGATCCTCACTGTTTTACTCTTCAAAGTGCTAAAATCGAAAAATGGTGGCCTATCGTCGGCTTTGTTCTTATCCTTTATCTTGCGCTTTTGATTCTTTAAATGTAAGATTGCTCTCCGTTGGGGATGGTATAGCGAAGCACTACGATAAAAAGTGCCAAGGATAAAAGTGAGAAAAACCACTCCCGTGACAGCCTGAAGACCGAGTCGCCATCCGATTTTACTGTAATAAAAAAAACCTTTGTATATAATTTTTGGTTGATTTCTTGGTGATGTTCCAATTACAGATATTCTGTAATTGGAACATCAAGATAATTAATCATAATATCTCGAAGAAAAGAAAAAACTTATATAACATTGATTTTTAATAAAAATAATAATAATATAAGCTTGAATATAAGTACCTATATATTTATATAGGTACATTTTTTTATACTATTTTTATCATACATTCGAAGTAGAAAAATACTTAATAATTTAATCATTTTTATTAGTAATAATAAAGGATACTCTAGGAATAACGTTTTACTAATATATGGTAGAATTATGAAGATTAATTTAAAAAATGTAATGAGCTTCGCGTTTTGTTTTATTCGTTTGCTCATATTGTTGAGTTCATTAAAACAAGTTTTTGATGTTATTTGCTACGATTTAACTTACGTGATTGCTCCTTTTATAAAAGCAGACATGACCGCTATACCCAAGCCGCTTCCTGACACGATGAAAATTTCGACCAATTCTCTCTTCCTCTTGAAATACTGTGCCACCATCAGTGTGCTGCAGTCTCGCGTCATTCCAACCCCTATCCCTGCATGGATAAAAAAACCCGATGGCTCAAATATATTTGTGGCCATCCCTAGTTTCTCATAGGATCCGATAACAATTTTGTCCTTTTCATTGACTATTCTATGCTTTCGAAATTGTTGCTTGTATTCAACTCGCACAAAGTTTCGCGTGAGAGGAAGAGTTAGGGTGGAAAAATAAGCAGAACTAATATTAATATTAATAACGACTAATAGATATAGACGAAAAACAAAACAAAAAAAGATGACATACAACTATAATAACAATCATTTGGCAGGGTCGCAAATCGCGATATATACATGTATTTTTCTCATAAATATTAGAGAATATTGTGTCACATAGTTTACTATATGTTATTATTAATCAAAATTAACGATTGAGATGTCAGACAATATCAGGTAGATTTAAAAAAAAGAGATTTTATAGATAGTATCGATAATTTTGTTTATCCAAGAATCTCATTATCTTTACATCGCTCTCATTATAGGATCTACGGCTGCACCACCGCAAGTAGTCCTCCGGAGTCTCGTTACTATTACGATCCTTACTCACCGACTACGGTGCCGTAGCTGAAGAACAATTGGTGGAACTGCGAGGCGAAGGAAGTGAAGAGGCAGCCGAGCGCGGTAACGAGGCCGCCCAAAACTGCCGTGACTCTTGTGCTTTTTCTTCGGCAAAACGCTATCGTCACCGGCGACACCAGCAGGGCGACACCCGTCGACATTGCCCCCAGCCATCCTGTAACGAGAAAACATCAGGTAAAGGTACTGTGCAAATTTTATTTACACTACCGTGCGCTGCATAGACGACGGCTTCTTGGTAAAGCCAAACAAGCCTGATTACTGAGACGGAAGAATAACAACTATAATTATTTCGTACAATCATTTTCCATACTGTTTAATAATGCAATATTGCATTCTTATTGTTACCGAGGTATACATATATATGTATATCCATACGTAATGCGACGGAATTAATTTCGTTGCGAAGAGATATCTGACGGGAAGTTTCTTCTCGTAGTTGTTATATTAACTTTTTACGCCAGCGGTGTATTTATTGATCTATAGTCCCAAAGGAGATACGATTCTCTCGTATCGCTCGTAATATAAACGTCAGATCATGCATGACAATTTTAAAAGGGTTTCAATCTTTGTCACGCGTCATAGATAACAGAATGCTACGACTAGCAGTCGTTTCTCATTTCGTCTGGCATATTGTTCTCGATTATGTCGCTACCGTTATGTCAATTATCTATTTCATTCCATTCTTTTGCTCGTTTGTCTATTTAAAATCGATAGACCATCAGTTTTCGCCATTTATTTGACGAACGTCAGACGATGTCTGGCGAGAAATGATAGAGTCGCGATTCGTGGCATCACATTTTCCGTGCGGATTTTCGAGGGATATGTCAATAGTAAAACGAATTCGCTTTGCGGACTGTGTATCATGGCAATAGAATCCGACAAATCTTCTCCGACACTTTACGAAAGATAAACCGCGATTGGCAATATGACCACGAGGAATGTTTGCTTACCGCATCGATTGGCTCACTATTTTCGAGTTTGTTCATCATTAGTGTTTGGAAAAAAAAAATGGAATAATATATACACTAGATATCTTAGAGAGCACTCAACATTTAATAGAAATTTTTTTTTTGAGCATTATTCACAAAAACTTGTCAACCTTTTCTCTCTTATATATGTATATTGCCTCTTTCATGGAATAATACTTCTTCTTGCTTTAATTTAATTTACTTCTCATACTATCTCCTTCGTCAGCATGAATTTGAGTGAGTCACAATTTTCGTCTAGTACATTTCCAGCCTGCGGAAATGGATTAAATAGCTTTATATATACTTCCTTATAAGACTCGCGATGCGTATCGTCTAACATAAGTAAGTTATTGCCATAGTAAGTTACCCCACATACGCGGCAAGTCGGAGCCAATAAGGTTTACGCGCTGTCATCCATCGTTTCTTAAATGATTTATGATAGTCGCAGCATCCAAAGAATCTTCGGAAAGCACATTGACGCGCTAACGAATACGTATCCTCTTTCATGCTTTTTTCCTTTTCCGTTTTATTTTTGCCATGATGTGTTTAGCGCGTCTATCGCAGCTATGAAATCTCATCGATAAATCACGTCTGAGGGCGGGATAAAGTCGCGGACACCTCTTGCATCTACTTAACGCCGAAGCAGCCGGAGATTCATCCGCAAACAACGATAGTTTACATCTCTGTAAGCTATCATAGATCGCGTATAAGCATACTTTTTTTTAAATTAATAAAAAAAACATATTTTAAATTACCGATCAATCAAATGTATTATTGTATATACGTACAAAATACATTTTCTGTCGCGTGCGATCGCTCTCGCTAAGACGCCAATTAATACGATCGTCGGTAGATACCGAACGAGCACTCGATTGCGTCACTAAGACCGTTTTAATTACGACACCGAGCTATTAAGCGGACGCGATTAGGCCGCCGTAGGCGGAGAATCATTTAATTAATTTTCACCGGTCGCATCGATACGCGAGCTCATTGATCGCGGCGAGCGCGCTTTATCGCGGCAGTAAGTAAAGGGCTGCCGGTTACGGAGACAAACGGGCGCCGCGCCATGCGCGGGAAAAGGCAGTTATTAATCTCACTGTTGCTACAAGGGAGTGAGATGGATGCGCGTTAAATATCGCTCGCCAACGATGGTGACTTATCCGCGTGGAAGCGTCATTTAAGACCGGTGCCTTTCGCAAGATCTCCCTCGGTTCTATCTCCTTCTGGATACCGACGAGATTCTTGAGAGCCCGCAACCGTCTTGGGATGCCCTCCTACGCGCGGGAATAAATATATACGTCTGGATTTGCCTTGGGACATACATAGGCTGTTTCTGTTATTATCGTTTAGGACATTGACGAGGGAGAAAGAATGTGAAAGTTCAGGAGAGAGATTTGTATGCAGAGAGTTATTTCAGAATACATTAGAGTGCCTTCCCGATAACATGATAAAGTTCATAAATCTGTAATATATGTCAAACCCGAATATAAAATTTGTATGTGCGCGTGTGGCAATATTATTTTTATATCTACATTGGTTTTGTCGATTGTTGAATTAGCAATGTTTTTTTTCCATTAACAATTTTTAGACACAAGAATCTTGTCTTTTTTGTATTAAATATTCACATCAAATTCACAAATAGATTTAAATGCATGTTTTTTTTTCATTTTCAATTTGTAGATGATAATAGCGAATTATGGTACACACTTTGTGAGAATGTGTGTAACCCGAGAAAAATATATGGGAAAGAAAACAATTTCTAGTTTGTGAAATTTAAGAAGGACGTTCACCATAAGTACTCCGCGCTTTGCCATGTTTTGCGTTTTTCCTTTCGCTACTTTTCTCGGTCAGGTTCAGAGTTCTTTATCGAGAATCGTGTTAGTACTCTCACCCCCGAGATAGTCTCCGTTGATGGGAATGGGTAAAACGACAGTGAGAGTGAATTGGCGAGAGCGAGAGCTGCCATCAGGGTCAACGACTTGCGGACTGGTCGGGTTTTACATAGCAAGCGAATAGAGCTTCCTCGCGAAGGACGAGGAAGCTCTATTCGCGAGAATCTTCTCGCCGAGTTCTTTAAGGAGCGGGAGAAACGGCTCAAAGCAGCGAGTGTGCATTGCTTGTATTTGTCTTTCAATTTTTTATGCAGTCGTACAGATATGAAAAAATGTCCTGTTATGAAGTTCTCGAATTTTTGGATAGAAATGTATTTCTGAATAATGTCTTAATATATTATACATACAATTTGGTCAAATAGTTTCAACTAATTAGGTAGATTTTATATGCTACGAGCTAAACAGCATCTTATTAGAACAAAGAAATAAGTTTACAAAATTCTCTTTTAGAGAAAAAATAATTTTATTAATTTTTGCGAGATGAGAATATAATTTTATAATATAATTTATACTTGGCATTATTTTGATTCCATAAACAACTTTTAAGCAAAAGAATCTATTTTTTACAGAAATAACTTTTTATATTAAATATTTACATTGCACAACAAATATATCTTAATGTAAGTTTTTTTATTTTTAATTTGTATTTGATAATAGCGAATTTATAGACGTTTCATGAGAGTGTTTTATATATATAACAAATTAACCATCAAAATTAACAATTTTTGTGCCAATATTTTTCAATATAAAATTGAAAAGTATATATATATTTAAATAAAAAATTATAATATTTACGCGAATAAATAGGATGTTTAATTTTTTATATAAATATTTTTAAAACATGAAATTTGTCAAAATGTCTTAATAACTTAATAATTTAAATTAATTTAAAACAACTTAAATAACTTAACTTAATTTAAATTGATTATAATACTTTTTAAAAAATGTTTCATTAAAGATCGGAGTGACAAAAAAATTAAAGATATAAAACATTAAAGAATTCCAGCTGATAAAATTCGGCTTTTAATATATTAATAAAAAACATGTAAACATTTTAAACATCTAAAGATTTAGCAAATGTATCTTTTATCATCGACAGAACAAATCAATTACAGCACTTTCCGCTCTTCAAATGCTTGGGATTTTTGCCAGATAACACGATCCATTCATTTCCGCATGTCCTTTCTGAATTTCCGCTAAGTAGCTCGGATCGGATTAGCTCGTCGCTAAAATTTCAAGTCTTTTCGGAATACAATTTTATGTTGCAAAATAATCAAAATTTATTCAGATTCAAAGATAGCAGTAAAAATCGTTAAAAATAAATTGTAGTTGGCAAATTCGCTTTCACAAGGACGATAATAATTCGTTCGTGGTACAATGCTTCGCAAATAATAATAACGAAGCAAGCTTGTATAGACTTGAAAATATTGCCGACGTACGTTGTGCTTAGAAGTACTGAAAATCACTTGAGAATATGATTTTATATTTTGTTTCTTTCTTGAGATAAAATGTTAAAAGTATATTCTCGACGTCTCTCTCTTTCGCACTGGAGATAATAACATCTCCTATATTGCAAGATATAAGTTTTTTAATCTTATAAAGATATTATATTTCATCTTATGTATTTCTTATAAAGATCTTATAAAGATCTTATATTTCATCTTATGTATTTCTATAGATTATTTGCCGTTTTTCCCTCTTTTTTTATTCTATTATGTTTTTTAAATTATCATTTTTATCTTGTCTATCAATAACAAAGAAAAATAATAATTTAAAAAATACAGAAGCACACTTTTATCTAGATATGATAATTAGATAAATATCAAGTTTTTCTCTCATATAAATATTATCTCGTATTTGCGCGAAGCAGATATTTAATAAGCCGCAAATATAGTTTTTTTTTATTTTGTATATATCGTGTAATTAATTTAAAACATTTACCTTTGATGAAGTAATGTTGGATGAGATATTGTTAATCATGTTTGCGCACTTACTGCATCACGTACCTACGTTGAGAAGCGTCTGACGATATCGTTTTGTTCCATCAAGTAATAACCAAGCCCCGACAGCCCCGTGAATTCCCGTGGCGAGAATTTGTACCATGACACTCGTCACGACGATGACCCAACCCCAACCATTTTCGGGGTAATAATGTTGTCTTATGGTGCATTGCGCGGCATATCTGACATAAAATTCGAGGGTCACGTCCAGCCCCGATCGCATAGTTACATCGGCGACATATGATTAGATATAATTATTATAAATAGTTTTATAACGATGTTTGATTTAGAAAAATAGAAGCTGTCGAAAGATATATAAGGTGTTGAAAATATCAGTTAAATATCGCATAATAATTTTCAGAAATATTCTATATTAATAATTAACTAAATATATACTAATCTTTCTTGAAATAATTTGATAATCTTGAAATAATTTTATTAGAAGAATTTGTAAATCAATAAAAACGATAGATTCAACAAAATTCAAAAGACAAATGACAATTCAGATATCATTTAATTTATTTTGACGCGAAATAGAACATCTCGATCGTTCAGCAGTTTATTGCAATATTTTGTATATTCGAACCTAGGATCAGGATCTATCGCATCTTCTTCGATTTCCTTCGGCGCTTGAAGGGATATTATTCCCTCACATTCCCCGGAAAAGGAAGGCTCGCCGAGTTCGCCGGAAATCGCGACTCCGCTGTCCTCATAAGCGAGACTTTGAACAACTTTTCCGTTACGCTCTTGGTTCTTCATTCCGCGATCTAAGATGACTATCCTCTTAGGTACCAACGATGATACGTGATTTCAATTACCTTTTCCGACATCGATACGATGTGTATTCTCGTCAGAGGCTGTTCGTTCGCCGTAGTACGAGTTTACAAGCCGCCGTCGGCGTCACTGATCGTTCGCGGTAATATCATAATTAATTATGCAGAATTTATTCTCTTTTATAACTCACTAAAAATTGAATATTGAACGTTAGATTATAGTCGTATTAACTTCCAGTATGAGATTAAATTTAAATATTTTAAATTTTTTCTCTGTCGAATTGCAGATGAAAATAATAAAAAGTTGATTTGTAATTACGATTATTTGAATTTTATATAATATTTTGCTTATTTCATTATTTATCTCTATAATGTTGATGGTATATACAGAGTTAAACGGAGAGGGAAATAAGTAAAACAATTTTTGAAAAAATGATAAAATGCAATGTGTGGGTTTCTAAGAAAAGAGGGAGATTTACAAGAAATTAATAGTTATTATTTTTAAATTAATTTAAAATATTTAACACCAAAGAAAAAAAAACAAGACAGTTAAAAGACGATAAAATCGAAATCGAAGGGAGTTAACTAGAGCCGGTGAGATAATGCATGTTTCTAGTCGTGAGTTTCGTCGTTATAGTGACGTTCGATGGATATATACACGTGTAAGTGCATTATGCTAAAAGCTAGGCAAACAGAGTCTGTAAAGGGAGCTAGGGATGGGGGGTTGCAGAGTGGTGAGTGAAAGGCGGATACGAATTCAGGGTAACCGACTAGGAAATAAAAAAGGAAAAGAGGAATTGAGGAGAAAAGGAGAGCGAAAGACGTCGAGAGCGTGTCGCGCTTTTAGCACACGGTTTGCTAATTCAACGATTATATAATTTCAAGAGAGGATAAACGACCCATGACTTCACAGTGCTTGGAATGACGTATGCGCATATATTTTTCTCACATTTAATATTCGTATTCGAGAAAGTTTGCTGTGTTGCGGTAGGAACTTTTCTCGAAATTACTTTTCTAGATTCCGAAATTATATGTTTCTACATTTCCCTGATTTGACTGGCTTAAAACGTAGTGAACTTTAACGGAATGTAGTTGCATGCCATTTTGCATAGAGGAATTTTTGCCGAGTATTATTAATTTTGGGATATATTAACGATAATGAACATAGTTACTAAACATTAAATAGTTTGATTACATTTGAGTTTGAATGTAATAATTTGAAACTTGTCATATATAAAAAACATCCTTTTTGTACGAGTGCGTACTTTTTTTAAAAGAGAAACATTTTTGTAAAAAATTATTTTTTTTCTAGTGCATTTATTACACCCTTCCAAATTATTTCTATCAATTTTAAATTTAATTTATAATTGAATTAAACAGAGATTTAAGATATATTAATTTTTGTAAACAAATTATAAGCTGAATATATATTAATTGAAAGATTAATTTCGAGCAGCATATTATTCTTAAGAATTTGAGAGATAGAGATTTTGCTTGACTCTTATTCCGAATCATTTATGTTACAATCAAAGGATTCAATATAATTCAATATAATTTCTCGTCAATACAAATGAAAAAACTCGACTATAATTCGCCGGATCGCGTTGCCATGATAAAAATATAGCCATACAACTTCAAAACGGGTTAACAATACTATATGTACCGCGGAATCTTGTTAAAATAATATTGAAATTATGCGTGACACCTAATACGATTACACTTTACTGGAGTTCTTTCGAAATAATGACCTTCTTTCTTGCCTCACCAGTTGATGATCTTTACACGATGTTCTACCTCAAAATTTTATTTTGCTTGATGCTTTTGTTACATCTTGTCGGATCTCGAATTATATTTGATTATCGAGAACGCGATAGATGTTTTCAATTTTACCCGTAATTCGATATTGATGATAATTACGATATATTGTTTTGTGTATTGAATTATGACGAACGATGCACAACGAACGCAACGAAGTTTTCGGAAACGATAATAATTTATTGGTACGTTTGCGCGCATATATCGCGTGTCCCGATCAGAGGGATTGTCGGAACGCCAGATGAGAGACGCGTTGCCAAACGTCGACTGGGTTTGCCGAGGTGGATCAGAAGAGACGCGCGCTCCGCGAACTGAGCTTGCGTAGAGGAAGCGAGTGGTCCAATCCCCTTGTTCTCCCGAATTCACCACGTGTTTTCGTGGGCGATGGGTTTGCGACGGGACCAATCGCGAAGTGAAATGATGTGTCTAACGATGTTGTTTGTCGACGATCGGCGCGATTTTATCATTATGTCTATGCCTGGAATGTGATAGCTTCATTTAAACGGAGTCGAGTCACCGCAAACTTCCTCTCGTGCATGAGGAAGTAATAACAATAAAATAAAATTAGCCTGCCAAAATATATATTGGGAGAGATAATATAAGTAAGCTTCGCGGCTCTCTTAGCTTTCTTGGTCAAATTAGTTGTATAATCAGAATTTCTCGAAAAGTATGCGATCACAATATAGAAGTAGGAGAAGTGTTCAAAGAACACTTAATTTTCTCGCGCGAAGAAGGTTCATTAAGTACGCTAATTTGTCACGAAATTTCTGACAGAAAATCACGATTGAATTGCTATTTATCGATTTTAACGAAGTTTCAAGAAGTGGATTAAGAAAAGAAAATTAAGCGCAATGTGCGGTAACTTGTTTTTGACGATAAATATTTTGTGAAATTAAAAATTTTATTGCCATAAAATTCATCTTGACGGAAAGCTTTTGCGTGTTCGAAGCAACCACTGCACGGTAATTGAGTAGTTAGAGTATCTTATTGACCAATATCGGCTCATAGTATTCTTCTAATAATATCATGATTACATGGCGAGACAATCGCTAGGTAATCGAATGATTTAAAATATGCATTGTCGTTTTTTTTTATTGTGAATTATACGGGTAGCATTAACCATAAGTTGCGCGCTGGTTACAAAGCGGGATATATTTAATCGATACACATCGATTTGCTCACACTTGGAAATTATTTGCCATCCATTTAATAAAAACTGTCGAGCTATTTTACAACTTTATTCCATCGTATAATTTGCGAGAATGTCGTGCGGTGAATTATTTCATGCAATCTGAATTGATTGCTCGATAATAATAATATTCAATTAACGTTAATAAAAGATTTCTAATATGTATATATCTCGTTTGTCGCTTAATATGTTTATTTGTATTATTAAAGTAACAATATTCGTAGATGTATCTTATAGTATATGGAAAATGGTAAGACAGGAAAACCGCGAAAAAGTGTTTCGAATGCAATAATTCAAGTGCAGCAATAAATCGGTGTTGGAGAGACTATCACCGCCATAGCAAAGGTCGTAAAGTAAATGCGACGTACAGGAAAAAGTTTCGACGGTTTCACGGAACACCTTTTGCTGCACGCTTGAGTAGGCGCCGATCGTCCGGAAGATCACAGCGATTCCTTCCGTCGCGACATCGTACATCCTGTTCCCTTACGCTTTTTATAGAGCATGTAATGTAGAGTCGGGTTTAACGATTTTTTTATGACAATAACATGATGATGATAATTTAATACGTCAGTATTATCTATTTTTAATTCTTCAATTATTCACTATGTATCATATGACAAAGAGTTGACGAATTAGACTAAAAAATAAAATAAAAAATTTAAATAAATTTTCTCTAAAAGAGTTGAAAAAATTAACAAGCAATATTTTGCGGAATAAATATTCTGATTGTTCATGTGAGATTTCTGTTATAGTATATATTCTGCGATAGTACTTTTTATTTTTAGAGATGAGATTATTTTTAGAAATGAGATTCTATATATGTGAACGCGGGGAAATAGCCATAGAATAAAACTTAGCCAGAGAATGTAAGACTTGCCTTTGAGTAAATTAATTATCATTATAAAGCCATTGAGATATTACGAGATGCATCTCGTCGAGATGATAATTAGACGGGATAGTGATTATATTTAATCAATAATGTATATTGCCTCAGAGTTGTGACAGAATGATAAATTTCATTACGACTCTAATATCAAGTGAACTATATTCTACACGCTTTTGCGTGTGATGTTTTGACAAGCTTTTATTAAGTACTGATGTGATATATAGTCGAATAGTTGAACAAAGTCTTATAAATCAAAATTATTTCAACCTTCTTCTGTCAAAATACACGAACACGAAGTACACGCTACAAGCGACGCTCGATAATATTTTCTTATGTCGTCGCAACGTAATACATTCAAAATGCTAAATAAGAGATAAGAATTGTCAAAGTGCATAAATATCATGCACACGGGTCTCGCATTGTTTTCAATCGTTAAGATGTCGTCGGACGACGACTATTTTTACCACGGAACTATGTTGCAGCTGTCGAATCGCAGGTCATTATAAATCTCGCGACAGCATTTCGTCGTCTTAAACGCTTCCTCCCGAAAAGATGGCTTAATCACGTTGTTGTAATATCTCTTATTTCGAGCGTTCTATTCTCGCTTTTCGGTCGTTTTAACGAGATTGAATCGTGTCAGATTCCACAATGATTAGAATATAAATCTGAACGCCCAGGGTAACGTGGATAACACGAACTGCGATTTTATCTCCGTGTCTAAAGGGCGAGATTGTTCGTGAATTTGTAGATTATCGACTTCTCTTCTATGAATGCGTGCTCGAGATCTGACAAATTAGAAATTTTATCGCGGAATTTTAACACGGAATATGTAAAAGATTTGATTGATACAATCTAAATTATCGATTACAGAGTAAATTAAACACCGTCACTCATTTTTGTGTCAAATTTTGAACATAGTCATTAAATCAAGAAATGTATCAAGAGCAGCATTGTTGTACGTCAAGTATATGAAAAGCAAAGCTTTAAAATTATTTTTCAATGTTGCCATATTTTATGCTTTTAAATCTGCGATCAAAGAGGTATCCAAAAATTAAATTCTTTTAAAGCGACACGTAACTCGTTATGTCTTGAAAAGTCAGAAATTAGGAAAATTGAATCTAAATGTAATAATGATACACAATGCCAATTAAATTTAATATAGAATTCAATGTGATACATGACTGTGCATTAGGTACCATATTTAGATAATAAAGCAAAGTGGGCAACATGAAGGGTAATAATCCATTAAACTCTTTTGCTTGCACGTATTATTGTTATTCTACGCGGAATTATGGAGATAAATTATGGGGATGAAGGATAGGATAGGTGGTGACGAAGGATAGGAAGGGACGATTGAGTTACCAAAAGTCGTTGTTTCTCGTGATTAATAACTCTTAGTCTCTAAATGGCAGTTTGCCTTATCTTATTCTCTTCCAATTCGATAACCAATCTCGCCGAACTATGACAGTAACATTAATAGTTTTTTGCAATCATGGATGAAACAATTCGTTCGTGTGAGTTGTCATAGTGTGACGCAAAAAGTCTCAGTGTCAAGGTTCTTGAAGAAAATAAGTAGAAATGAAGTAGGATAAATCGTACGGCGGCCATAGCAAGCTAAGTCCATGATAATCCGCTTTTCGGAGCAAAAGTTCCGAGATTCTGGTAAATTACGATTGATGTTTCTGATTTTAAGCGAGAAAGATTATATATATCAATACAAGATTCTATCCGAGAGAATTAAATGCAAAAATTATAACGCTAAAATCAGAAAAAATTATATATTTTTTTTTATATGCTTCTAATAATTATAAACTCCTTTTACAAAGAGAAAACAAGATGCATATTGACTTTAAAATATAAAGTTTTCGGAATATAGAATTCTATCATTACTCATTTTTTTTGCAAAAGCAACGCACGAAATATTATATATAATTTCAAATTTAAATATATGTAAATTCAATGAAATGCTTGATATGACTTCAAACGAATATTTTACATACTTTATTTTTTTCTGTATGTATAAATTATTATCGATTTAGAGAGAATAATACAATATTTATTAATATATTCTTATTACATATATCGGTTTAGTTTTCCATTCAAAGAAAAATCGATAGTAAAAATTAGGCAAACTGGATATATATTTATCGCGAAATCTACAAATAGAAACGAACACAGAAAGAAGAAAGGGAAGATCGCGAATGTAATTTGGTGGTCGTAATTCTCGAGAGAAGGAACATGAGTCACTCAGTTAGATTGCCGAGTCGTTAAGCACATCTCTTCATTGCGTAAAGAGAAGGAGATAGTTGAAGTAGCTTTCGAGATTTCGTCGTCCGTTTGCCAAACTCTTCGTTCTCGATCGACGTGTGTAACGAACCAGAATGTCGATACGACTCATTGAGACGCGCGATATACTTGGCCAAAAGCTGATAGAGTTCTTTGGGGACTGTAATTATGTTTGTTAAGTAATCGCGAAAATGACATTTGATATCATTTTTAGAGAACTTTTCAGAGAAGATTATTTATATCTTATACAAATGTTATTTTAATGTAAAAAACCGATATTTTTATAAAAATAACTTATATAAAAATATAGCTACATCTTATGCAAGAGAAAGAGAGCAAGATAGAAATAAATTTTAATAGGGGATTATATACATATACATATAATTTTGAATGTTTGTGTGTATGTATGTGCGTATGTGACACTGGTATTAATAAACTACGAAGGGATGAAATGAGCATTCACCCAGAGCAGTCACCGTAGCTTTTGCGAAATATTTGACTGTGTCTATGTGTTTGTTCAATAGTTTTATCTGCCTACGGGTAGTCTATCTTCGTTCACATTGATTGCGGGATGAAGAATTGCACAGATTCCTATCACAGTGAATGAATAGCTGGCAAACTGATAAGTTGTATTTGAGTCATCAAAATAAATCCAAGTGATAATTAATCAATGAAGGGATTTGTTTTACAATAATTCAATATTTTATCTTGACTCTGATAATAGATCGAAAGTATCAATTAAATGTTATGACAGTTCATTAACTTGAAATTGATATTTTCTTGGTGAGAATTTGTTTTTTTGCCTTTGTTTATTGCTTTTAATAATTTATCTTTGTGTGATTAATCCACCCAAAAATTTAATTAAGATAAATTCCATTTTGAAATTATTTAAAGAAAAATTATTTAAAGAATAAAATTTTATTTAAACTCGTATTTTTTTTAAAGATTAATTCTTAAAAATATTTCGATTTTTAGCTCATTATTTAAAATATTTGAAAATGCAATAAATACATATATTCTACTTGTATTAAATATTCGCAGATAAAAGATGCGTTTAAATGAATCTGAGACTTTTTATTATATAAAACAGAATATTTAATTTTTTAATTTAATTTAATCTTGAGAAAGAATCTCAGTCGTCTGTTTCTGATTCATATAATATCATTGTAATATCGAAATTGTAATAAGCGCTACCATGTGTAGATAGATTTCCACTTTATTCGTGATAACCATCGTGTAACTATAGTATTCTAGCGAATGGTTGTGAACCATGGCATACAAATCTGTGACCGGCAAGGCAGTTTTCCCTCAAGATTTCTCTTGAAACATGGTTATCTGGTCCAGATAAACTTGCGCGTATATTACATCAATTGTGGAAGCTGAATGTATATAATAAGATGCACTGTGTGCTGTGCATTTTTTTAGAGGGGCTATTATTTGACATACATTAAATTTGTAAAGAATGTTTAATACTCTTAACTGTATATATTGTCTTATAACTCTTATTTATTGTTTGTTACAAAGCTAATATATAGATTACTGCAAGATAATTTTAGTGCAATACGTAATCGTAATGTAATATTGAATAAGCGAGAATATGAAAAATTTGCAATTAATCAATTTCGACCGGAGTTTTTCTTGGTCTTTTCGTGAATATGTGAAATACAGCGAATCTAATTTTACGAAGCTCTAATCGCTTTGAAAAGTGGAAAGCATTGGTGCCGGCGTGATAAGTTTTCGATCTCTGTCAGTGACAGGATGATAGCGAATCTCTATCTCTTTTTGTACGCATATCTTTACATCCGCGAATAATGGAAGGTTTTTCTAGCCAAGATTCTCTGTCTTGGTCCCTTTCTCTTTCTAAAACAGGCGATGCCTCCGACAGAAGGTTCGGATTTATTCACTTGATGACGAAGGAGATTAGAATCCATTGGGACCCTCGAGAGTTACGGTCATCCCTTCCGTACAAAAAATCATTGTGCGATACTTTCGATATTAATATCAAAATATTGATATTATAGAAGCTTTATGATAGAAGCGTCAAATACATCGGTCGGTTCATAAATTCGTGCTTGCAAATATCTTAATAAGACTCAATTACGTTTTGCAAATCATTATCACGATTTTAATAACTTCGAAAAAAATCTCAAAAGTTTTAACGATAAGAATGAATATAACAGAGCATGAGAAAACATTGTACCAATAATACTTAATTATATTTTAGATGTTCTAAAAAATTTTTATAACAATTCTAAAAGCATTTTCAAGTCTCAATTATATTATGGCACATATTTATATATTAGAATTATTCATTTTGCAAATTGAGTACATCGTCATTGTACTATTCAGTTCTTCGTTTAGATCTATCAGCATATAGAAAGGCATCCATTCGTTGTCAGTTCCTTTTTATCGTGATCGATATTGTATAGGATTCGAAAGCACTGCTTCTCATCAGAAATTTAACGCGAGTCATTTCGTTATACGCATAGCTATAAATACATGCAGAGCTCGCATTCTGTACCTTGAGAAGTATTACACAAGGATTGTAATCGACTTGTTGCGTTCATGCTCATCAGATCGATAATTCAAATGCCAACTGTGTCTAGTCGTATTTTAGTTTTACTCCCACGCGTTTTTTATCAATGCATCGCAAAATATCTCACATTGCTTTAATAAATTTTACGATTTAAATAATACGACTCATAATTATTACATTTAATTTTTGTAGTAAAAAATTATCACATTTAATAATTGAGTGATTTCTTCCGCGGACACACCATTTTTAAATTAATAACAACTTAATTAATAATAAACGAGAAATCTGACCAAGTAAATTTGTTAAAAGCTTACAATAACGTGTATCTATGCTGAAATTAACAAGATTTATATTTGCATGCCTCTTTGATATTACTTTTTAATAAAATTCTTCAAACGGCGAATATAAGTGTATATATGCTTAATAATGATATGTGATGTGTTCGAAAGTTCAGCATTTTATTCGAACTAAGAATATGTTCTTAAAATTAGAAAAGTTTGTGACGAGATCGATATATGAGGTCAATCGGGATAAATGAATTTTATCGTTAGAATGCAATGAAATAAATGTTCAATTTTTCGTACGAAAACTCGCTTCTTGGCCGTCAATAGAAAATTAGACCTTCGTACGTGACTGTAATATTGTAGTGTCGATTGAGATGTGAAACGGGCAGTGTACGTTGTTTTTAGCGGGTTTTCCCGAGTACAATCATAAATTTAAACATAATTTGCGAATTAAATCAACTTTTTTTTTAAATCTACACTTTGTTTATTAAAATTTATTTATCTTCCATCTTTAGCACGATATTGAAAAGTGCGTTTAAAACATTTAATATGAATAGAAGAAGAATATTTTTATTTTGCGATCACATAATAAAGCAACTCTTCTTGCAGAAAAATATATTATAGTCTTTACCGCAGTGATAAATCACATGATTATTTAAATAAACATATCACGTTTAGATATTAATTTCAGATTTAAACGAGAGAAAAACCTTTTTGAAATTAATTTTTTATCATACAATTTTTTCTTCAGAATTAGAAAGAAATTTTTCTACTGGATGAGAAGAACAGAAAATGTATACAAAATTCAAGTAACCTTTCTTGAATTTTGTATACATTTTCTGTTCTTCTCATCCAGTAGAAAAATTTTTTTCTAATTCTGAAGAAAATTGTATGATAAAAAATTAATTTCAAAAAGATTTTTCTCTCATTTAAATTTGAAATTAATATCTAAACGTGATATGTTTATTTAAATGATTATGTGATTTATTACTGTAGTAAAGACTATAATATATTTGGCATCTAATGCAATTATGAATCAACAGAAAAATATTTTCAAAAGAGTAAATTTAACGTTATATCGTATCATGACATTTTTTATTTTCTTAAATGATTCGTGCGATATTCTTTTCAAAATGTCATTCTCACATCCTGCAAAAGCTTTAATGACTTTTTCCGCATCTGCTTTTTTACTTTCTTTCTCTCTCTCTCTCTCTCTCTCTCTCTCTCTCTCTCTCTCTCTCATCCACGAATAATTTATGTTAAACACATTTTGAATAAACATGTCTATAAGAAAGACTGACTTTCACACAACATTGATTCACTGACAGATTTATTTTCGAGCGCCTAATAAATCCTCATTAGTCTTGCGAGAAAACAGATCGTTTCCGTGAATAGTGTATTGTTAAAGATTCATTATTAAAACATCTAGACGTGGATACATAATTATTAAGAAAGGTACATGAGAATATGTTCATAAAAAATATCTAGAAATAATATTTAGATATTTAAAATATTTTGTCCATACATATAATAAGATAGCGTATATAAATAATAGTGAACATCAACGAATTGACGCTGGCAATATGCATGAAAAGATTAAATTCTGTTTGTAAACTCAATTAGATTGTGCGAAATGGTTTGAATGCGCGAGCGTATAATTAGTTTAGAATCAATTACGTGATAATTGCAGTGATGGTTGTAGCCGTCTGGTTAGGCGTCGGTGTAATTAAGGCCTTGCTAAATAAGAGCGAACTATAAAAAAATGTATCTTCCTCCACGTACCTTTTCTCTAATATTCCTGTTGTTAAATTACGTTTTAAAAATTGTTGTAAAACATCTATCGTTAGGAAAATAGCTTTTAGAAAAAAAAAGAATTTTATTTAAATAATGGTTTTTGTTGGGCTATAGTATTTGGGATACATTTAACAATAGCAAATCAATGAGAAAATTAATAATAACAATAATAACATTAATAAAAATAAGCAAACTTCTCTTTCGCGCGCCATGCGTAAATATGACGAATATCGTCCGATGTTGACATTTACGACTGCCGAATTCGTCCGGGAACAATATTTTTTAGCGAGCAACGTGCAAGCCGTTAAACTCATTGCAAACCGAAGGATTTACGGATGCGGTTTCCGCACTACATGTCTGGTACGCATTTCCAGTAACAAGAATATTTGCGACAGACAGACAGACTGACGGATGTATGTAGAGAAAGAAAGAGAAAGAGAAAGACAAGAAGTACGAAAGGTCGACGTCTTTTTTACGAGATTCGTCGCGAATTGCAGTGGACAATTTCGGGCGACGTCCTACGCAGAAAACGTAAAGCGTTTCTCGATTACAATTGCGGTAACGACGCCCACCGAGAAAACGATCTCCGGAGATAACTGAATCCTCTTAGATGTCGGAGCGGTCTTGCGTTTTCGTATCGAGGATCATATCTCGATTATATTTCCTGCGGTTAATCCGTTCCGCAGAATAAAATTCATAGTAATTCAGATTATCGTTTTGATTTTAAGCAGGTATATAATTTTCATCACATTTTTGTGTTATAATAAATAATAATAAATCATAAATAATAATATATAAATAAATTATCAATTTATAAATATTTATCAGTTCTTTCAAATTTGTGAATAATCAGTGAATATATGTTGACAGTCAAGCTCTGTGTTGACGAAATAGTGTTGATAAGAATTTTATTAATACAATTTTTGCTGATATTTTCAATATAATCTTTAATGCGGAAAGTGACAGCGGAATTTTGCTCTCCCTTTCCCTTTCTCTTTCTCTTAAGAGAAGCAGACAGAGAGGCGTCTGCGCGACAATAGGCATTTCAGATGGACTTGATATCTTGATGAACTTACGTGTCGGCTTTGCGCGTTGAAAGCATTCGCCGCGGGGGAGCGAAAAAATAACTTTTTAAGAGAGTCCGGCAATTTTTATCGTACCTCTCTCATCTGCGTTGTCTTATTGTCGGACACAACGGCGGTTCCGTCTTGAGGTGCATCACTTGTATTCAACATTATCGCGTACGCGTGACGATTCCATGCTGCGTCGGCATGACGCATATTTTACATCTCTTATCGAAAACGCTCGCTAGGTCAGACACCAGACGCCGCGAGAAAATGCGGGCAGCTTTGGATTTTAATCCGATGGAATTTTAATCTCTGGATTTTTCCTTCTTTTCTGAGAGAATCTAGGGATAAACCCAGGGACGTAACTAGCTTAGATTTAGATCAGTGGAAAACTTTTTGCGCTTTCTCAGCACAGTGCAATCTCTGAGGGAAGTTCGTCGTTGTGTATCTCTGCTTTTCCAATTACATAATATATATCGAGTACGTCAATAGTTCCGATCAAAATTAACGTAAAATTGGATTCTAGAGACTAAGGGAATGAGTACGATCACAAACAAATATTAACAAACGAGCGTGAAAAAGTATTAATTATTTTTAAAAGTTATTTTAATGCTTTTAAAAATTATCAAATATTTTTTGAAATAACTAATATATATATTTTACAATTAGTTATTTTTTTAAAACAAAGTTAAAGTTGAGTAAAAACAATATTTATGTGAGACTAATTTTTTAATATTTTATATTTAAATTTCGATTTTAATATATATAATATTTTGAATAAACTAATTTTTTTTAGAAATAATTCAAAATATATTGTTTCTTCAAAATAAATAAAAATGCTCCCTGGAGTTTTTTTTTAGATCCAGACCACGCTTTAGATTTATAACTTGTGTCACGAAGCTCTCATAAGTCTCCAAAGAGATTTTATATCACATATATATCATATTTGTGTTTGTATTCATTTACATATCATTGTTTTATTTTCTACTTCTATCTTTTATATATACTGTATTTCGGAACAATCATATAATTTGATTGTATTTTTTGAATTGGCTTTTTCACATTTTTATTAAAATATAGGAAATTATAAAGTAACATTTTTTTAAATAATAAAAAATAATGTTTTAGTAAGTATCATACATTGTTAGTCTGTGTGTGTGCAAGCGCGAAATATACGAATTTAGAAAGTTTAAGAAAATTTAAGAAAAAATTTGGAAAATATGTTTATCAACTATTTATATGCGATGAAAAATTGAGAAGATGATATCATGATTCTCTATAAATCTGAATCTGTCATGCATAACGCAAAATATCAACGTATGGTCGGTTAAAAAAAGGATTACATTTATCACTGCTTCATGATACACTTGTAATGAATATATAAGTTGAATGTTACACAATGAACCGTAATATTGAATCAGATTGAAATTCACGTAGTCCAGGAGAGCTCTAAGCGGTACATTTTGGCGATTGAAGAAACGAAATTTCAGAGCTTTAGGTTAATGCTTCCTTATTCTGGTATTTAACTTTGCTATAAAAAGTTTGAATTTGAGATATTTTCTTGGATATATAAATGCAAATCTATTTCGTTTAAATAGCGATAATTACGTTTATAAATGCAATTATATAAGTGAATTTTAGATAATTATATTATTATTGAATTCATTTGTGTTAAATTTGCACAATACAAAGGAAAAGAGTATCTCTTTTTCGGACATTAAAATATATACCAAAAACACAGTCTCTTAAAACTTTGTGTGTGTGTGTCATCTTTTCTTAATATAATTTTAATTTAATTTTTTGGGATGAAATAATTATGATAGAAATTAAGTTAAAAGTATATAAATTGTAGAGTTTTTAGAAGAATTTTAAGAATTTAAAAAATACTTTATAACTAAATAATAAATTACTAGTTTAGCAATATATTAATAACAAATATTTAATACAATATAACAAATAAATTGCCAAGATCTCGCGTCAACTTTCATAAGTGAAAAAAAAATGTAATTTATAATTTAATGCACACCATCATAAAATATTTGCGTAAATGCAGTACAGAATAATAAGCAATAATTATAAACGAGAAGACATGTTAATGGATCGTATAGAAGGCAGGTGACGGGTTTTTGACGGTGATGGGACTTCGTTGCCCTAGGCCAATGTTATCGAGAGATGTCCGAAGCAGGTATTTAAGTAACAAAACAAAAAATTGATCTGTCACTCTCTTGACGTATATTCAAATTTTTTGCTCTCATCTGGATTCGTGAATCTTATCATATGTGCCAGTTCGTCACCTATCTGACATTCTCTCTCAGAGCTGTAATGAAAAGAATTCAAAATATTCATTTGCATTTGATTCTATGCTATTTCTGCATAATCTATAATTTGATGATAAATGTCGCTTGTTTAAAATTTTTTATACAATTGAGGCATTCATTGAAAATAACATCTGTAATCGGTATAAAAATAATTTCCTGCATATTTTTTCGTAATTTATATTTTTCTCTCGGCACATTTTGCATTCGACTTCAGCTGCCCTAATTTTATTTTTTGCCATTCATCTCACAAGTACAATTAGAAAAATAATTAGATAAATAATTAGATAGAATAAGTTTCTACTTATTCACTGGATTATATTTAAAGAAAGAACTATTAAATACGTCACAAAGTCTGACATCATACGCATGTCACGTGCGTATGTCATGTGTGTGCAAAGAGCGCTTTCTCGTGACTTGTTCTCGAACGCGAACAGGATCAACGCTCTGATACGAGTCTGCTTTAATGACATCAGTTTTTTAGTCTTCATTTGGGTTATACAGAAAAATTGAGAACCAATTTCTCTGGGTATTTGATGAGATATCTATTTTTCAAATTCGCTTTACAAAAGGCTATCTTAAATTACATCTTAAATTCACGAGACAGTGC
The DNA here is from genome assembly GCA_963971435.1 of Lasius platythorax. Lineage (NCBI taxonomy): Eukaryota > Metazoa > Arthropoda > Insecta > Hymenoptera > Formicidae > Lasius > Lasius platythorax. Next base: position 9,934,698 of record OZ020539.1, on the reverse strand, counting down.
GGATAAAAAAAAACACACACAGAGAGAAAGAGAGAGAAAGAGAGAGAGAGAGAGAGAGAATAAACTTGTTCTTTTTAATTCTTCTACAATATGTTTAGAACGTATCAAAATTAAAACAGACATATATCTCTTATTTGAAAATTATCTTAAGCAGTTAGTTAAAGTATTCTCTTTATATCTTTAATCTTTTAATTGTTTGACGTATTTTACACGAATCTCCATATTCGCGTAACTACAATTATACATCAGTTATTCAGCAAGAGAGAGTTCCTTTGGCGCGAACACAAAGTGGCAAGTTAGTATACCAGTTTTTGTAAGCATCGTCATTTGCGATACCGTAATTTCGCCCCTTATGTCGCGATGCGAGAGCTTCCGTCTCGCGAGATATCTGGGCCAACGTAAACTCGGAGGAGAGACCATGTGTGCCCGTCATCCCGATGCGCGAAATACCTTATAAGGAATACCTTATATTACAGTCAGCGCGAACAGCCGTTGATACAAATGCCGCTGGTCCGTTCTAGCTGGATTATTTCTTTCGCGTGAAAATGGGAAGATGAATTACATATGTCGATAGATTCATTATTGGTCGAAACTAAGACACTAATTCGTGACAGCTATTACGCTCTCTTCGAACTGTTCATTGATATATAATTAAATAAAGTATCCCTAAATCGCGAGAAGAGAAAATTGTAAAATATAGATCAGTTACATATTTAAAAAAAAAAAATATTGAAAGAAAATGTTACAGGTAGAAGTTATTCTCATTTCAAGCATATATTATCGAATTGATTTTTAGTTAAAAAATTTGTAATATATTACAAAGTAAAATATATTATAAGTTTTTGTTAATATTTATAACATTTTATATTCTCTAATAATGCTTTATTTGGTTTTAACACTTTATGATCCATATTATGCGAAACATATTATCTTACATATGAATAGAGATTTAACTGCGCGATGACTTCCCAGTTTTATCTCTTTCAGATAAGTAGTATTAAGTGCGACAAAAACGCCGATTATTATTCGCAGCTGTAAAAGCGAATCGTGATTTTCTGTTTTTGGCCGTTCGCCAGTGAAGCGACTTGCACGCATGCGATTTCTACAGAGAAATGTCACAAAGTGTTCAAAGTTAAACCAGCGATGTTAAAAATGCACCGCGATTTTACTACCGTTCCAGATAGTAGTCGTAATACCAGTTGACACGTTCCCATTTCGCGACCAATTTCGGTAATATCGCATGATTTTTTCTTTTCTGGTCTAAATTAGAACTATCGTCATGTTGTTCTGTTCTAAAAAGTTTTCGGCCGATAGATCTTATTTTTCAAAATTTTATATTGTGAATGATTGCGCCTTTTCATCACTCTTATCGTTGTTATTTCCGGCTCCTATATTATTTATGAAAGATCTTAAGCGTCTTTGTATGAGAGAGATTTAAATCGGGGAAACTCTTGACTCAATTAATGTTTTTGTTCGGAAGTACTTGATTCGTTACGTAAACACGCAGCTAATAAAAATTCATCGACTGTCGATCAATACCATCTACGTATTAACGAAAGTAAAAGTGTTTACATTGACCCATTCTACACTGTTTGTCTGTCGAAACGCGATGATATTTAAATTTTTTGTCTTCATTGTGTACAGATATCTTAATAATTAGTTATTAATTATAAAATTTTAGTTATGTTATTAATTAACTATGAAATTTAATCGTGATTTCTAAAAATAAGTTTAACAAAAATCATGTCACAATCTCCAATCCAATTATTAAGCATAAAAATATCAATGAATAATATCAATTTTTATTTTAATTCTTATGCATAAATCTAAAATTAATGATTAAAAAACTTATAACATTCGAAGTGTTTATATATTGACACAAATTTACAAGATTTATTTTAAATCTTTGAGATTTAAAGATTGAAATATTTGATCAAAAATAGTAAAAAAAGAAAGTAAAAGACGGAACAAATTATGAAAATTTGAATGCCCATTGAAATTTGGAACGATTGATTAACTATAGTTTAACGGTGACCGGTAACGACTAGAGTTCTGATTCTTGCTCGCTTGACTAACCTGTCTGTAGATGCACGTGGGGGCCAAATTTGACCGTCACTTGCTGAAGAAAAACGCCGACGGCACCGTGCGCGCCATGCGATAGAATTTGTACTAGTAGACCCGCGAGGAGAACCACCCAACCCCAGCCACCCTCCGGATAGTAGTGTTGTTTTAGTGTTAGCAATTGTCTCAGGTCCGCGACCAACTGGCGCGATGCTGCATGCGTCTGTTCCGGTACCACTGGTGAGTGATCGCTGCAAGCGATCCCGCTGTCATGGAATGACAGTCGTGGCAGCGATCGGCTGCGACAAAGTAGTGCGGTGGCGATCGGCGCCGCCAGTTTCGTCGAATCGCTTTTTCGATTCACGACGATCTTGGTCGCGTCTTGATTCGTCGTCTCATAGACGACGGCGGCGGCGGTGGCGGTGGTTGCAGCATCACGCTTCAAATAACCTGAATATTTTCTCATATGAGATTGTCGATCGTAAGAGAAGTGCGTCTCCCCGCAATTTTCGCATTTTCTCGCGCTGCCAGGCTTCGCGCAAGGTACGACGACATCTCTTTCTCCATCCCTCGATTTTCGTCGATTCTCGATAGCGTTACTCGCGGACGCGAATCGTCCTGTTCTTCCGGGCGATCGCTCGCGGTTGTCTTTGGCGGAGATGTGAACGACCTTACGAGTCGCTTTACCTCGCGGAGCTTCCCGAAGCGCGTCTGTGTTCGGCATGGCGGCGGATACAATGACATCGTCCCCATGAGAATACGCGCGACTTTGCTGCGAACTGATTTCCATCTTCCCTTTGTTGCAGTCATCTTTACGGCTCTCGATATTTCTGATACGCTCGGGTTTGTTCGAGCCAATCGTTTTATCAGCATCCGGGGAGTGATATGCTGATTCGCATGGATCGTTTATGCGATTGTTTATCGGTGCAATCGCAACTTTTATTTCATGAACAGCGCGCCTTTTCTTCACGTCGCAGTATTCATTATCGATAGTTTTGCTCGCTCGATTACACGTTTTAAATACCTTTTGATTTTCTTCGATTTCGTCAGTTGGCGGGAACAAGCAGGAAACTTCAAGCTTACCGTTTAGGTTGTTAAATCTCTCATTTTCTTTTTCACTTATAATTATTTTACCATCGCTGATGATATTGTTGCGAATATCGCTATCCATCTTATCGTGATTTGTATTTTCAATAACGTCCGATTTGTTGGCAATTTGAATTTCACTTTCAAAAAATGGTTCTTCTTGCTTCGACCATTCTTCATCATCTCGTATGCAATGGTTCCCGGTGATACCGGTGCCATTATCCGAATACTTTAATACGTGATTAGGATCGCGGATTTTTGGTTGGCTGATAGGCTCTTCGACATGATCGACGCGGTGATTATTATAGTCACCCCAAGATTTGACGATTACGCGAGCTTCACTCGAAGATCTCGACGGTTCCGCAGCTGTCGCAGACGTCACTTGATATTCGTCAACTTCGAAATTTACACGGGAGGCTGCCATTATCTGAATTTCTCTTTCTCTGACTTCAAGATGTCACACGGCTTATGGTTTTCGTCGTTCTCTTCACTGACGTCGTCGTCTTCGTCGTCGTCGTCGTCGCTCCCCTTCCTCGGTTTCTTCCATTTCCTCCCTGATCAGAGATCCGAGGCTCAAAAAACGATTGTCTCGAGGTTTGAATTTTGCAATTGAAACGAAAGATTGAATCGCGATTAGATTCTTAATGCATCATTTTTGTCGCACAAAGAAATAATTCGAACTTTTTATAAACATTTTAATATTACTATTATTTAACATAAACATGATTAATTTATGATCCATTTTTTAAATATAAATAAGAATATAAATAATTAATTTATATTATATAAAATATTTATATAGTATTTTTTTAGAAAAATTTTTGTCGAATATAACTTGGAATCCGTTAATTTTTTTTTCTCTATCCAGTTCATTGAACTATGTAAACAGTATCAATAATCAATTAAATTTTGAAATAAAAATTCAACATTTGTTTTGCACGTAAACTATCTGAATTCAAATTAACGCCACCGTCGTGTGGATTCTAATTTATTACAGCTGAAAGAGCGACAAAGCCTTCGTAAATACAATCATAATTCTCACGCCTCGCGGTGATCATCATTTAATTGAAAAATCTCGTAAAACTTCGGAGAACAGTTTTCGAAGATAGAATAAATTTTCTCAAGACGAGAAGGATGCGCCAAGATCGTCATGACGAACCGCGATTATGTCAGTCGGAAAACTTTTGGAAAGTTTCATTTCTCAGTAGCCTGGATCTCGTAGGTGGGAAAATGCCGCGGAGTAGCCTCCCTGGCTGGTAACGATAAGCGATTAAAATGAGCTGAACGAATTCTCTGTTTTAAAATACGATGGTTCAGAACTACGGGAATATCGTAGATCGCACGGCGAACAACCGGGCGCGACACGCTCAGCGCGCGAACTGAGCGCTCATCTCGGCGCGCGAATGCCGTCTCTCTGCGGCTGCGGCTGTGGCATCTCTCCGCTCCAGGAGTGGAGTCGTCGCGGATTGTGTCAGACTGTGTCGGACGCGCGATCGTCGTCGTTCCTTCTTTCTCCGTCTCAGCTCACTCTTGCGTGTTTCATCTCGGATCTGTTCTATGCTACTCCACTTTCCCCCCCACCGCAGTGACGCCGTGCGTCATTCATCAGTAGATAGGTCCTGCCGATGGTTGTTTCTAGTTCTTACGGGCGCGTCGGCGATTTTTTCCTTGCGACTCCTCTTGGCGGCAGATCGGTATTTTTCCTGCCCTTTTCCGTCTCCTCTGCGTCAGTTCGTTGACTCGACTATCGTTCATCAGGAGCCTAGTTACTTTCTCTGTTTGCTTTTTATGTTGATCAATGTGGCTATTACGCGCCAAGACTTGCCGGAATGATCTTGAGTATTTATCTTGGACCGTAATAAATCGTACTATCTTTGTACCTATTTATGCGTATCTCTATGAAAATAATCATGTATTACGGAAGTAATCCGTTGAAATGCGATCTCTCGTTTAATTTCTTCGAGGATAACTCTCGAATCTATGATTGTGCAAAGTCTATGCGTGCAAAGTCTATGCGTGCAAAGTCTTCATTAGTACATTTCTTATAATATCGATCGTCATGGGCGAAGAAATTGTGAGCGTAACTTTGTTTCTTAGTCTTTTTTATTAAATCTTGCACATATACTATGGTCCGAATGTATGTGTAATGAAATTATTGCTAAACATGTTACTACAACAAAATAAAATTATTTCGTGATTTTATTTATTATTTTAACAACAATCTTGTTTGAATTGTGCTGCATTGGTGTTAAATACAGCATATATTTGCTCGATTCTATTAATTTTAACTTGGACTTTAGTACATTTAATAATAATAGTTATTGTAGATTTGTACGTTTTTTTATTCTGTGAAGAGATGAGACCGTAACATCATATTCTTATAGAAACTACGATATGCATTATATCTTCTTTCACGAATTTGAACAGAAAACATACGATTTGAAATAAAATTTTGAGCTCATGAAACTTTAATTTCGAAACTTTTAAATTTTTCCTTCGATCGCTAAATGATAAACGGACGAGTACTTTCGCCACTCCATAATTCACAACGCGGGACAAATCGTACAAAGGAGCCACTTTGTCTTTTCTCGTTGAAGGTCGATGTCGGACCGATTTCGTGACCATTGCCTTCGAATAGACAATTAGCCAGCCGAATTACATTCGTTTCGCATAAGCTGTGCGTGCGAAAGGCGAAGTTGTGTACAATATATTACGCAATCGCCTTGCGTGCATGATTTAGTACTTTCTCCGATAGACTCGCGTCAAAATAATGTCGGTTCCTTTTAAGCGAGCGGGGATAAATAAACTTTTCGGAAGTGTATCTCGCAATCAGATATATTTTAATCCTCCCCGACTTTGGTTTATCTTTGGTTTTAATACAACAAGTCCTGCTTGTACATCGTTTTTTACGATAGGTCGAGTCACATTTTATTACGCTAGAAATAAAAATCTAAATTGCCGCGATAATCTTAACTTTTCCATTCTCGCACCGAAAGATCCCTTCGCGAATCTCGTACGGTTCCTTTGACGATCCCTTCTTCGTAAATCCCTGCTCGTTTCATTCCTCTCCTTTTTGTGGATATTATTCTCTCGTTATCCGAAATATATGAATTGAGGAGCGCGCAGATGTTATTGTAGTTATATATCTATGGATTAAGCGAATATTTTATTAGACTGAGATCGATAAAAATATTCGCTGAAGATGGATTACGGGAGTTTTGATCTTACTTCGAAAGAAAAGTTTCAAAAGAATTTTTCGCCGTATTATTTATTTCGTTTAATTGCGGAAATATTTTATTTATTCGCAATTTTTATCTTTTTATTTGTAACGAAACATATCATACGAAGCATAGTGTGTGCAATATGTATAAAACATTTTTCATATTTTTAAAAAAATTTGTGAAATTATACTTATACCAAAATATAAGAGTCAAATAATTCTAATGTAAGTAATCCTTTATGCTTACTAGAAAATTAGAAATGTGTGAGCTGTCAAAATTACATTGTTGAACGAGATCTATTTAAGATAAACCTATCCTTGTCACGAAAATGATTCACAATTTGCAAGGGGTTAAAGATTACTTCACTAAAGGCTTGGTCTGCTTTAACCAAATGGTTGTGTCATGCTAGCATCGTATTGTTCGCATGTCATTCCGTTAGGACTTCGTCAACACTCTTTCCGCGTGTCATGTTTCAACCCGTTATTACATATCGATTCGATATGGCTGCTTATGGAAGATACGAACAGTACAATACTGCTGACAGGGAACAGTGTCCTCCAGTGATGGACGAACAAAGAAACTGTCGAGCAGCTATTACTCGGTCAAAACGTTATGTCTGACGGGGCATAGTTTAAGAGACACAATACTTATGAATTGAAGCATTCAGTCTACCATAGAGCAGTGTAGACTTTCACCCTCAGTAATATAATCGTTTTCCGATTGTTAATATTATTAATATTATTAATATTATTTGATCTGCACAATTCAATAGAAGTGTACTTTTTGTACCAGACAAACGAAAAGATTGTTGCTGATATTTTAGTTTGAGTTTTATAAAAATTAAATATGTATTTGCCGAGAATTTTAATGAAATAGATATAATTTTCGACAGTATTGTTCTCTTTCTCTGAGATACAAAATTTATTAATTAAAACAATAAAATATAAAATATGATGTTATATATTGCTAATTATATACTGCTTAAAAGACAGTAAACAAAACATAAATTTTTTAATTACCAAAATTATAAAATACACATTATGTAAAATATTATATTAATATATTATCTTACATGTCGTTTTGTTTGTATGTAATACATCAAAAAAGAAGATGAACAGTAACCTATTATAAAGATATGATTATATTATCGAAATGAAAAGTTGAATAAGACTGATGTGTCTACAAATTGCCCTATCATGACGTTTCTTGATAAGTTTTGCGCCGTCGGGTGTTCCTTTTCAAATTACTTTACACCTACTCATCGCGATTCATCGCTGACACTTATGAAGTTATGATCCCCATTTCTTGCACGTTACGCGCCTGATATTAGTTGTTTTTGAAGCGATGTCACGTAGAACATTCCACATTTTTTGCGTATGTAAATATTTCTTGCATACACTGTTAATTTGGGAAGGGTTATAAAATTGCAAAGTTTATATAGTAATCACGATTCTCATATTGTAAAATATTGCATTTTTTTATTTATCTATATATTTGGACGTTATGATATTTTTGCAAAATGTATTGAATGCACAATCGATTTGGACTGTGCAACAATATTTTCAGTTTAAAAATATTAAAATCTATGTTTATTTTATAAACTTAAATTTTCGCGTTCTATCGTTACAATATAAAATAGAGTGCACATTTATGTAAAATGTCTAAATGTTCGATTGTTATAATCTGGTAATTAGCGTGCGCGCGATCAATTAATTAACCGTGTCTTTGCGAGTGAGTTTTCGTATGAGTATAATGCAAAAGCAACAAAGGATAAATGCAGAGAGCGGAAGAAAAGGTTTGAAAAGGGAATGAAGGTGGGACATAAAATAAATAATTTATAATTTTGTTAATTTATTATTTGTTATTTATAAAATTAATTGCTCATTTATCTTCGCACAAGTAACTGACTTACATCATAGTGAAATATACAATACATAACAAAATATTGTAATATTTAATATATTTTTATGTATTCTGTCTTGGGGTACGTTAGAAAAATTTATTATTTTTGGAATTTATTTGCAATATCTTTAAGCCATTAATTAGCAATTAATTCTAGTATATTTGTTTTTTGTTTACGATTCGCTATAAGTGTTTTTCCGAAACGGGAATGCTAGCGTAACATTAAGTTAGCACTTTAATATCATTCCTACTAATTGATAAAAGTAATAAATTCTAAATTAGAGCAATAAATTCGCAATAGTAATAATTAACATTTAATTATGCCATACATCCAAGTCATTTCTTGTGATGAGAAACAGATTAACAGAGGTCTGAATGACATCGAAAAAAATAGAAATTTCAGAAATTAAAGAGAATCGTCGGTTAGGAATATCTGAGAAATTCTTTTTCCTTCTCGGTAACCCAATTGCTGAAAGCTCTTGGTAAGCCTCCCAGATTATTGCTAAAACGACGAACATAAGTTTGTCGCGGATTCTTGCATTGAAGTCATTTCGTTGCTTTTTGTGTCCGAACGACTCCCGGCATGGTCGTCGCGAGGAACATCGAGATAATTGGATTTTTATTCTTTATTTTTGCAGTCTCGGGTACCCAACTAAATGGTATAAATTTGCTTGACTGTTAATCGTTACATATTGTGTTTTCATCAATAAATGTATTTTTTATAAATTAATTATTATTATTTTAAAAAATTGATATTTTATAAATTTAAAATTATTATGCTTCCAAAATATCTGGTTATATGGAAATGTTACACTCAAATTTATTTTGTAAAGCATTCGAGGCAAATAAGGAAATTGTAAATTTATTTGTAGTATACAATATCAGTATTAAATTATAAACTAGAACAAAATGTATTTGAGTTATAAAAATTTAAATATGCATAAGTTTAAAATGTGCGATAAAAATCCGAGATTAAAATTTCAAATTTATTTCGAAGTTTCTTCGCAACCTGAGATTTTTGAAACATTGTAAATTTATTCAATTATATAGATACTCCTGTTACAAAATTTAATTCACAAATTTTTATTAAAGTTAAAGCTGTTAAATATTTATATTTTTAAGTCCAAATAATGATTTTATATCAATTCTGCTGCTAATTCGACTCAAAACAACTACGAATATTTTTGCGATTTTACTTATTCATGAAATCAATTAAGCGGAAATGCAAGAATCTTTAAATTCGCAATGTAATTTATGTTAATAATGAGTTGCAAAGATTGAGGCAATCCAACAGACCATAGGTCTCTCTCTCTCTCTTAATATATTTTGCGCTACACTCTCATTGAAATATATTCAACTTATTATATTACCAAAGTAAAACTGATTAATTTATTTGAAGTTCTTAATTTTAATCTAATTTAAATGATAAAAAGAGAAAAGAGCCTAATATATAATATCTTAAAATTAGTTCCTCGATTTATTACAAAATAAATATAGCAAGTAATTAATAATTAATTGCATATAGCAATTTATTTTAATCATGACATTATTAATTATTCTTATAAATTATATATTCTTTAATTTTGAGAAACTTTCTTGTAATTACCTTGCTTACTAAATAATTAAAATTATTACATAAAGAAATTATACGTATTAAATACCAATATATAACTTGGCAATACACAAAAATACACATTCTTTATATAATGATATTTTAGAGATACATTAGAAGATAATTTTTTATATTGAATTTTTATTGATTTTTACATGAGATTACTATCTTGCTCGGTATTCTTGCGACACTCTCCTCCAGTTGGTAGCCTTTATTCACAAAACAGAAAGCTATATTATCTTCTCAATGTCGGTAACTCGTTAAATAGTAATTTATCCTGTAAAATATTTTTTTCATAAAATGAATATAATTTATTAAGATTATATATTCCGTTAAGATATTTGTCGCGATGCAATTATATCATTATAACATAACTTCACTATATAAATTAATTTTTTTTATTTCTAAGAATTGAGACATTTTTAGACAAATTTATTTATTGTTTATTTATTTCATTAAACTATTATGGAGATAATTTAAAATCCTTAATTTCTTATTTGCAGTACAAAAGTACCTATATTAAATTAATTAATAAATTAGTAAATGTGTAAGAGATTACATTTTTTAATTTAAATTTTTTTATATATGGAGACTTTGACAATTAATTATATAATATAAATATAATTCTGTAACTTTAGTGAAAATAATATATTATTTGTTCAATGCGCGTGTACAATTCTATCGTATTTTTTTATTTCGCGAATGGTATAATATGACATTTAATAATGATGAAAAATATCTATGTTGTAAATTTTATCATTAGGAAAAAGAAAAGCAGCATTATAATTTTACTACAAAAATTTAATTTTACTTACTTTAAATTTTAGAGTTAATATATCCGCACGATAGGAAAGAATTCTCGTGTTTAGTATGTTTAATGAAAAGTATATAGCATAGAAAGGATATAATAAATGACAAGTTACACGATAGAAAACACTAGGTTATTGTAAATATCCTAGAAGGATATCTATTATTTATTAGAATATAAAAAATTTTTGTTTGTATTATGGGTTTGTCGTGTATCCATTTTAAAAAACATTATTAGATCCGCAAATTAAGAAATCCGCTTTTTCCCATTTAATCTATGTTTAGCGAATTAAACGAGTATAACAAGCAAAAATATTGAAAGCATTATTCGCTCATCTGTCAGATCGATCGAAAATATTACGTTTCGATGTAGCAAGTTCAGGAAACTTTAATATATATCTTTCATAAGTGTTAAGGATTCCACCGCAACTTTCATCGTGCGAGAAACTCGTTTCTCACATCGCGACGCGTGCTCAGGGAACAAGGAATATAAGATGGTAAACGAGAAAGGATAAATTATTAACGATGAGGACACTTTTATTGACTCAACGTGCAGAAAAATAGGTCAAATATTAAAGTAACCGAACGAGTTGTAGAAATCTTCATAAAATTTTAATTTTTTTTTCATCTTTTTATACTAACCTTTTTGTTAGATATCATAATGATAAATTAATCCAGTCCATAGGCTATATCTAGATAAGAGAAATTCGATTTTTTGAAAGATTAACGGATGACAGACCTCATGAGATTTTCTCTGTATTAACTAAGTTTTTTGCAATCTTATATCAGATAAATTCGATAAATTTCTGTTTGAATTTTTATTCGAATTTCAATAATCATTTCATACCATATTTTATTAAGCAGTTTTGTGATATTTTTAAGTGTTTGTATATATAATGATAAAATAATAAACTCTTTCATTTTATTTATAATTTATATAAACAATATATATGTCTATATACACATATATCTCGTTTACTTAATTTAAGAAATTTTTTAAAATTTTACTTTAATATGAAACGACACATCTTGTTTATTTTAAAATATCTTTTACTGACAGAATATTGTAGAATAAACAATTAGTTCCATGTTAAGTTAAAATGGCAAAAAATTTCTTTATCGTGGACGTCACGGTTCAAGCTGTCACTTAGCTCGCATATTACTATGGAAAATTTTCATGTGCTAAATTGTAATAAATTTTTAGTTTGTTGGCAAATATGATAGAACATAAACAGAATAAAAGTGCAAAGTTTTATAGACTTGTTATAATACTTAATTTATATAATATACAATCATCCTAAAAAAATTAATTATTTTATTAGTAACTGTCACAAATTGTGAACGCTGGACTGGAATAAAATATTACTTATGATTTATATTATTGATAGTATTTAATTATTTGACTAAATAGTAAATCCAGCGGTAATCTTTATGTATAGCGTTTATTCTCGATTGCCTATTTTCGGTCAATTTCATATAACTATATGATCTTTAACTATGGAGTGTTAGAGCTATAGCTTTCGGCATGCCGGTAACGAGAGTTTACTTCACTTTAGTACTGTGCTAAATAAGGTCTTGGAACTGAGAGAGCGATATAACTCTCTCATTAAAGCGCTTGGATAGGAAGTCCATGCCCTGATTTGCCCTGATTTGGGAGAAAGATTTAGAGTATCGCGACTTCCTTTTTAACATTTCTTTTTTCCAATAAATTCGTGATGCATAGTTAGTAGAAGTGAAACGGTAATGTCGGAATTTAGTTTTATAATAATTGTAACTCAGATCAGGATTATCTCTATTATAATCCACAGCATTTCAATTGTTAGAGAAAATGTCTAATTATTAAAGAAAGTATCTAAAGATAAACAATTTTAATTAAAAATTAATTATCTACATGAATTAATTATTGCAGTATAAAGGAGATAAAAAGAATCGTAAATAGGACTTCAAAAATATTTAAAAATTTCAATTTTTTACGATTGAATTTTAGATTAAAGCATCAAATAGTGAACAATTAGATAGGTGTACGGCTTCGATTACTTTCTTTTACGTGTTAGAGTCACGTTGTCTTAAATTATTCGGAAATCTCAAACTCACCGGCTGTATGCCACGGATGATGATAGAACTTGACTTTAGCGGGTAACGCGACGGTGGCCGGAATCGAGAATTGTAGGCCCGATGCCAGAAGGTGCACGAGAGTGCCAACGAAGGTGACTACCCAACCCCATCCTCCTTCAGGATAATAATGCCGGCAGAGTAGTCGTCTCGCTTGCACCCGGGAGCTGCTGTCGAGCTGAACAGCCGCGATGTTGTTCCTATCCCCGTTGTCGCTGATTTCCGTCGGATAACACTTCTCTTTTAGGAACGAGTCGTCGACGGAGGCGGCGGTGTAGCTGCCTCCGCCTGCCGTATTCAGCAGCGGCCAGGATCGCGCACGGGATATCGACATCACAAAAGGGAGAATGACCCCCTCGGTAGCTAGGTGCCCGTATCGTTGCCGCTCGTGTATACGACGTTCGTATGCGTTTCCGTCGTACGCATCGATGTTGCGTGCGGCCGCGCGCGTGCTGTCAGAAGCATGCTGCTGCCGATCGTCCAGACGGCAGCGTACGTTTCTCTCATGCGTTTCTTCCACGCGACAGCTGCACGCCAACGTTTGCCGATCCGATGATGTACGGAGTGCACCGATTATGCGCTCGATATCCCGTCGCGGTATTTTGGAAAGTCGGGAAAATGATATTTTCGTAGATATTCTTTTTGCGTTGTTCCTTTCTATTGATCTAACGTCTTAGCGATTATTTCTGCTTTATATCTGTGCTAGCAAACGATTATAGATAAAGAGAACTTAATGATATAAATATATGTACATTTACGTTTACGTTTACAAGAGGATTAATGTGTATATAAAAAGATGTTTCACTCTTAATTTATTATTGATTAAATTGAAAAGATACAATATTTCTCAAATACTGTTATATTCTTCGCCGTTATATTAGAAGTCTTATGATTTATTTATCATCTATTAATCATATTTAGCTACGTTGTCAGTAAATTTCTGCTAACGTATGGATGTTTAGATCTCCACGATACTAGTTTGTTGCTTTGGCATAAAACTTGAATGACAGGATGATTGAAACGTTTTTAATATCACTTCTAAAAAAATCAATATTTTGAGCTATATTTAATAATAGAATTTCTTCAATATTTTTTTTGTTCATGTATTAATTTAGGTTTGATCGCGTTATCGAAATGAAGAGTAATGAAACGCGCCTTGCGGATAATGTCAATTTCGGAAGTTTGGGAGACAAGATTAATTGTATAGTTTTTTTGTTCGCGATACGTCTGGGTGTTATATAAAATATGACTGAAATACTTTTCCTATAGGTTGTTGGAATGAATTAATTTAGCGAATCTGCCGAATCAGCTACAATATTATAAATTATCGCGTGTAGCTCCGTGCGGGCCTTTGTATCACGAGATTGATCCATTGGCGGCTTCGTTTCCGTTAATACGCGTGGACGAGGCCGGGTTCTCTAAACGTTCGATTTTAATAAATTCTCAGCACGCGGGCTCCTCTCATTGTGCAGCATCGCGATTTATTACGTCTATAAATGCACCGCTTGACAGCCTCTGCGCACACGTTTCCCCGCCGTTCTTTAAAAGCTTTCATCGTTTACCGAACGGAGAACGAATTATCGTGCAAAACTTTTCGACAAAAACAACATTTTTTTTTTCTATTTGTCATAGTACTTGAATGAACAGAAGTGAATATTGAATCAGTGTATATCAGTGATTAAAAAAAAAATTATAATTCTACTTTATAATAAGTTAGTGGTATAATAACAAGTATATGGAGATACAAAATGTATATTTTTTTGCAGATGAAGTTTGAAACATATATAGAGCGTTTGATAATTTTTCTAATTTAAAACACTCTTTGCTAGCATTTACTGTTATTTTGTAATACAATACATGGAATTATCTTTAACCGAAATCAACTCTATCAATTTTTAAAAAAGAATCTCTCTTTTATATGAATAATATGAAATCTGCTTGATTAATTTTTGTAGTCTGATTAAAAGTAAGTTTAATTCATTTAAAGAAATCAATTAGTAAGAAATCAAATCGTATATATGCAAATTTGGAATATATTATAATAATTACCAATTAGTATTTTAATATAATTTTACATATAATAGATAAAGCACAATACAATTCTCTATTAATACGGTTGAAATTTTACGGTACAAATTTATTTACAATTATTATTAAGAATATATTAATGCACAAACAAAAAAAAAATGATTAAAATTCGATTATTGTCAAAAAGGTTTAAAATTCGATTATTGTCAATGATTCGAGCTTTAATTAATTTCAATTTTTATTTACACGTGTACTCACAACAGACATGACATTAGAAAGGGACAAACGCTGAATAAATATCTCATATGGAATAATTCATGTTTTCCGTCAATTTTTTAATCACATAATAATGTTTAAAGAATTATAAAGATTAAACGAACGAAACAAAAAGCCAGCATCATTAAAAAATAAGTCTCATCGTTTCTAACAGGAAATCGTATAAAATTTCACGTGATTGTAAGAGTATTCGAAGGTATTTGTACCGAGATAATATGTAGCTGGTCAAATGACGGACTATTGCGTGTATCGGATAACGGTTGGTCGCGTTCAATTTCGAGCGAGAGAGTAACGAATGCGCCATAAAATGATTACCGAAGTCAGTTAATGGATTTATTTCTCGTGACCGATTTACGGTCTCATGTAATCGCGTAAATCCACGGTGAGAGCGAGCTGTGAGCGAGTTTCTCGATCGGACGGATTCAATACGGTTACAAACACGACGAAAAAAAGGAATGAAGTATACGCGGAAAGAGTCGAACGTATGGAACGCGTTTTAATGAAATCGACTTGAAAATCGCAGAAAACAATTTCGACAAAAAATTAACGCCGTGCAAATCGGATTACAAATAGTCCTCCGATTGGGATGAAGTAACGGACTAAGCGATATAAGGTGATTGTTGCTGAAGACCGGCGGATTTGTGGAGCGTAGGGTTTCGCGCGGTATCGTCGACTGATGCCGCGCTCCGACGAGAGACAGGCTCTTTCCCTCTATCCCCTCTGTATCCTCTTTCTCTCCGTAGTTTCCTTCGTCGCCTCTCGGGCACCACGACCACCACCCACTACCACCACGACCACCACCATCACCACCACCACCACCATCACTTGGCAAAGATCACTTCGCCATTGCTAATGTCATTGCATCGCCTTGCAAATCTCACTGTCCTTGCATCTGTACTTCTAGGCATTCCTTAAAAGAAGGTACATGTGCCGGTGATATTGCCATTGATAACATTGCGTAATAAAATTTGCTCTCAGAAACAAATCGGTATCTCATAAGTATTCATTTGCGCTGACCATAACGTATGAATTTCTGTCAAGCACAGATTCTTTCTATTGCGTACCAGAGTTCATTACAAGTTATTCCTAGAGATCACTGAAGATAGAAATCGAAGTAATACTTCACGTCTGTCTCTCTCTAATTTTTCGTAAATATAGTAGCAATATATCTTACTAATAAAAAAATTAAAGCAGTATATTTTATACTATTATTTTTCTCTTGATTCTTTGATTAGTTCTTGCCGCGCGAAGTATTTATTTTTGTCATAGATTTTCGTAAATTTTACGAAGCACGCAAAAAGGAATTAACTGAGGTACATAAAAATTTTTACATCTGACGAATATATAGACAGTAACAATTTGACAAGAAAGTATGAAAGACGTACGACTCTAAAGTAAATTTCTGAAATTCCTACCATTCCGTGAACGACGCGAGAATGAGAGACACGTGCTCGTAATAGCGATGCTGACTCGCGACTTCCGCTGCCGAGAGGCCGGATGCTTCAAGTAAGATCTTCGGTGTGACGGGGGACATCCCATAAAAATGGCAAAAATAAAAGCAACTGAAATTAAATCGCTAACATTATAAAAATCGAGAAAGAAAAAAATAAATTTGCGAAAAACCAATTTAGATCGTAGGTTTTAGCGTAAATCAGTTTTAGATCAGATTAGATTTGATATTTTCGGATTGTGGGTTGATGACCTGTGGCGCACACGCCCGATTTAAAGAATACAAATAACTATAACTTGAAGATTATTTGAAATTATCAGCTGAAATCCACTTATATAATTTCAGATAATTTAGTAAAATAATTTCAATATTATACAGCTTTCAATATTATAAAAGAATTTAAACTAGATTAATATATTGTGTCATATTTATATTAGACCATTGCAAAATACCGAACTCATCGAATTTATAGTTATTTTATTTAGCAGTATATTTTTGATGTCGAGAAATCGATCTATATACAAATCTTTAATTTAACATACGTAATATAAATACCTGTTTCGTCTATGCTATTTTTGTCTTCATGACTTTGACAGTAACTGGTGGACGTCGAGCAGAATGTCGCGGTCGCGAAAAAGTGCGAGAAACAACGAAAGAAATGCGTCTGTCACGCGTCACCAGCGTCGTACGTCCGCGAGTTTAGGTCGACAAATCCGGGAGGCATCCGCTTTTCTCCGCGGCAGTTCAGGTCTTAGATTTCGAGCTTTATGGACGCTCGGGACGACTTTGCGAAAGTAGAGACGGAAAAAGCGAACCCTCGGAAGCTTCATTCGTGTGTCATGCGTTCTTCTTTCGGCGCGCGGGCTTCTTTCTCTCATGACCGTATCATCACGGAGACGTGCGCTGCGAATGGTGTATATAAATTACGCGGCGTAATTATACCTTCGCCTATATACCGGGCGACATACGTCAGTTCGTTTTTTTGTTGTCGTAGCAGACCGTTTGCACCCGGTGTAAACGTACATCACCGCCGGTGAGTGTTCCTCGTAAAGTATTCCGCTTAGTTCTTAAAGTGCCACCGGCGCGCATCCTGACTCATCCCGCGATCAAACGCATGTGCGATCGGTGAGTCGATCGTCGCCGTCACTGATTTGGCGATTGGATTAGTGAAATTTATGTCGATCGTTCGGATTTTTGACGGCGCGAAGGTGAAACAACAAATTAATTTGAATTTCGTGGATTGTGTATAAGAGAGTTGTTACTAATTTTACTTAGTCATTTTTGTCAGAAGTGAAATATTAAATTAATATATCTTTTGTCTACTTAAAATTATAGAATTTTTATATTCTTAAAATATATATTTTATTTCTATTTTGCCGGCAGTTATTTTAATTATTATAAATAGAAGAAGCTAATTAGGACCGGTAGAAATAATGTTTTAACAGCCCGTACCAAGTCGACATAAATGGAATTTTCCTCTCGTAGAAACGTAGGAATGTTTGTTTTGCTGAATATTGCCGACGATCCTAGACAGATTGCTTGAGGACATACTGATACTGCTAAAGCATCTACATACCAGTTGTATTTTCTCATATCTTATCGTGCGATTCCTCTCAAGCGACATACTGAAACAATATGAATACTGTCCTGCGGATGCGAATTACGAATCGACATCAAGAAAGTTGCGCGCGGGTTTTGCAAAGATGCAGGTTCAGTGCCTATTTTGATAAGTGTGTTAAAAGTACATAATTTTATTATAAAAAAAATTTCGCTCTCGGAAAATAAAATTATTGAGACGAAACATTCATTGTGAGAATTACTTTCAGAAGACTATAATTATGGATATAGGATTCCGTTAACTCTGCGGACGCAGTATGAAAATAAGATATATTAATATTTTTTTTATATTTGAATGATATATATTTCTTTTAATACACTTTTTTTGAAAAAATAAAACGGGAGGGTATAAACGGGCGATAAAAATAATAATTAATAACTATATTTTAAGAATCTTACATGCTAAATCATTGCTGTCAGTTCTATTTTTGTTTGCAAGTATCAAGTCGCTCTTGAAGAGCGAAACTTTCGAGTGTTCACCAAATCTGAAGAACGAAGGTTCGTATGCGAGCTTCGATCCGGTGGTTTTTTTTTTCCAGACCGGATCAGCGGAAATGCGTACAAGAACTGCGGGTGTCTTCGATGTACGTATGTGTAGGGCAAGTTTATAGAAGCAGTTGGATAGAATGGAGTTTCTCTCGGAGGAATTCGTCGGATAGGGTTCATCTAAAATCAAATGAGACCGGGATTAAACGCGGTGCTCGCGTCGCAGGACAATAGTACGGGTCCTACGTGTACCTATATGCACATACCGCAAAATCGCCGATTTACACGGTTTACATTGTTCGTGTTCCGCTTCCTCGTTTCGCTGCAACGGCTCCAATTATGTCGATGGAAAAAAGAGTACATTCTGCCGGACGCCTTGTTTTTTCTTGCGTCGGAGATCATCCCGTCCAAACGTATTTTGATAAACGTAAAATCTACAATTATAATCGCGATGCGATTGATAATTTACACATATGTTACGTTATTATTGATGCGATTATGAATTTTTATTAAAACCTTTTTTTATTTTGAATTATTACCAAAATAGAAGCATAATATATATGAGTTTCTTGGAAATATAATCACGGTCAATTAAATATGTTATTTTCGTGGTTACAAAAATTATATTTTATTTAGGGTAATTAGGAATTTAATTTAAAAAAATTAATTTTTGAATTTTTAAATCTAATTATTTAACTCATATAGTTAAATATCCTCTCACGCATGAAAAAAAAAAATGGAGATTAAAAATTTAATCTCTGTTTCCTTTTTCATGCGTGAGAGGATGAAATTTTGATAAAATTAATTAAACCGAAAAAAAAATTTAGAAATGATACAATCAGATTTGTCATGAAGCATTCGATATCATAAAAATGAACAATTTATTATTGATTACCGCATTTGTGAGATTTGTAAAAAAAATATTATTTGTAAAAAGTATTTGTAAAAGAACTTGTAGAAATTGACATGGTACTGTTGCTCGCAATCGTAGAAAAAGACGATATTGTTCCGGGAGGATACCGAGAGAAAAATGTTTATTACACGACGAGCACTACGCCGCGATAGCAGAGGAAGAAGAGAACGAGGGAAAAAGTGCACGCGTCCGATAAACTCGTTGCGAGAACGAGGACCAGCCGGGGGGTACCACTTTCACCGAATGAAAGTAAAACTTGATTCGGCAGGCGCGGTCGAGCGAGCGTTGCGGCGATGTCATCGCGGACATGCTTTCGGATGTCATTAACCGACCTCGCCGATTCCATTTCATTTGTCGTCTCGTGTACGGCCGGCATATTCGCGAACTATAAACTTTTGTACGTAGAAGAGAGTCACTAGTTTCAATAAAGTTTTACGAGAACGAGGAGGGAAGAGCCGCTTTTATATTCGAGAAAAAGGAACGCATTCGAGCTGAAATGAATCAACTGCGTTCGCAATCTTAGAAGTTGCATTTCGCGAGATGCCCAAATTTACGACGGCGCAAGCTACGCGATCGTATTCTATACGCGTGTATATGCGCGCTTTTGTGACAAACGGAGAGGATTGCGAGTTCGCCGATTTAGTATCTATCTAAAATAGTATTTTTTTATTTTTATCGATAATTTTTTTATTTTCGCTGAAATTTTTACTTTGTATAGATTCTTGGAGTATAGTTTGGAATATAATCTTCAATAGTTTAATTATAATTTTTGATGCACGCTTTGATAAAACTTGTTTGAACAGAAATTATCCATCCTTCGCTATCTATATTTATATATGATATAATTAATATATTGCGTTCGATGTTATCGCATTCGAAACATTGTCTGTTTACAGATAATAACATAAATGTATTGGATTGCATTTGGATATATTTGAAAGAAGTTTTTCAATCTGTTTTATGTATCTTCTTAACTTTTCGTGATCTTTCAAGTATGAAGCAAAAGTGTGATATATGTAGATATATTAAATGTGTAGACACGATAGCTGATACGGTTCTCTTGAATATCCGTTGAATGTCTGTTTATAGTCATCCGTGACTACTAGAGAATGCATTTTAATTTTAGCTGACTACTTTGTTTCTTCGCACTCGCTGCTTTTTGCAAGTATATTGTTCGTGTGTTCTTACACATTTACTACTTTACATTTGTTACATTTACAACTTTCCAGTCGCTGGTTGCGGGCTCTCGTGGACTTTATATCATCTCGATACAAGCGTATCCGGTTTTACGGTTTTTATTAGCGTGCACCATCTGTGAACATTTTTGGACACGTTACTCGAGGTCTCCTATTTTCTTGCTTGGCATAGTATGGCTCAGATAATTATGTGTCGCATAATTATGCAAATGTCTCCCGCTAGAATATGTATCGATGAAATTAGCAATTCAATAACTTAGTTATGATGAATTTATCACTTCTAATACGTGTCAAGTGACTACGATTTATATTTGCCATTTCGTATATATTTAAACACATTTTGCGTGTAATATAACGATAAGCACGAATATTTATTAATTATGCAATAATGTTACAAATAAAAAGAGAAATGAATTATTTAAGAGAAGTATGCAATGAATTATTTAAAACAATTTTTTTTAGTCAGAGTTATGAAATTAATTAAATTGATTGAAATTTGTTTAAAAAAATATAAAAAATAATATGCTCTCTCTATATATAGACATATAAAAATAATTTCAATATATAAAATTTTTTAACTAAGTTTTTATCATTCAATGTAACATAAGCAAAATTTTGCTTTGATTTTCTTGACTTTGATATATAATCGTATTTTTGTAAAGAGCTTTTACTTTTATCCATGTGAACTTAGCACTTTATTTTTAACAAACGTATATTTAATAAAAATAGGGTGCCAAATTTTACATAGATATTTATTTCATAAGAATTTCTATAACATAGTACGATAATATTTTTGTCTGATTTTCAAAGTATACATTTGTAAATGTAAATTTTCACATTTTACACATTGGCTGCTACGTTGCTACAAAATATTCCATCTTTATCTTGAATTTTACCATGTCCATTCCCTTCCGTCAGACAGTCGAAGTGATTTTAAAAGACAAGCGTGGGTGTGATTGCAGACGGCAAACTACAGTTATCTGCTAATCTGAAGTACTTTGCATTCACGACGGCCGAGACACATTTATCACTGCTTACTCGCGCGATTCGGCAGAGTGAAGCGACGTATGTATATCGATTTGTTCGACGGCTGCGTCTCTAGATCATTAGTCACGCTCGCAACAAGCTTCTCACTTATCCTCGCGATTTCTTTTCGTTGTGTGTCGAAAAGTATTCGAATCAGGCATCGTTAACCGTGATAAATTTAAAGCCTTGACAGATGTCACTAAGTAATATATATATCGTATATTGTATATTCTCTTAAATGAAATCAGTGTATTATCATTGATAAATAGTGGTGTCAGTTATAGCACTGCAAATTGAGTGAAATCTTGCTGAAAAGAATCAGGTAGTGGCTATTTTTTTATTGAAATCTTATTGCCATAATCAGTGAAATATAAGAGGGAGGACTAAAGTGTGAGTGTTTTCACTGAAGATCAGTAATATATTCACTGATTTTCAGTAAAATCTTATCACTGCTGTAATCAGTAACATTTTCACTGATTCAGTTTATTAATGCTTATTTATTTATTAATACTTTCTTTATAACATTTTCTATATATAATATATATATAGAAGTATATTACATAGTATATTATATAGCTTTATATACCCATACTATATTTCTATATTATATAGGAAAAAAAAATTTATGCTATATATCTATTATATATTTTAGATTATACAGATATCGAAGAAAATTTGCTCATTTATGCATTAAAATAATTCTTGTGTACGCGATTGTTTGTTATGAGAGAGATCTAGATTATTAAATTTAATAGCAAATCATCATCTTAATCTTTATTAGCTATTTATATTAGCTTGAAAAAAACAAAGTATATTACTGTCAGCACTCTAGGGACTATAACCATTTGAGAATCTGTGTACCATTACCGCGTAGCAGCAAGAAAAACAAGTATGTTTCGTGCCCATATGAGAGACTTTTGTTCTTACGTGAAATTACCTTTGCTCCCCAGACAGATTTAAAAGCAGAATGGAGATCATAATGAAATCACTGGTATCTCTTTATTGCTTGTTTGGATTAGAGCGCACAATGTCAAAATTCCTAACATGATGTCGTGGAATTCCATAAATAAGTTAAGCTTGAGTAAAATAAAAATATTCTTTTTCAAAATAATAGTTGATCATGAGTTTATTATAAATATAAAATACATATGGTACATATTTCTTGCATTGAGTTCTTTTATGGTTTAACGAATAACAGTAAAATTTATTGATTGACTGACGATTGTCGTAAAAGCGAAAAGTCAACAACTTAATATATTTGACTGTCTATATTCCTTGACGATTTTCAGAACGATAGCATCAGATTTTCTCAAATTGCTATTGATATTGATTTGTGGATATTATATTAATTTAATAATTTTTTAAATATTTTCATGAAAAGAGAGAAACGATGCTACTAATATAACTAATTATTAACATCTCATAAAGTTATTTGATTTTATTAATAATTAAAATTTTTATGTGCATTTTGTATAATGTCATACACTATCATTGAGAGTATAATTTATTCAATTAGAGAGATATGATATTCCATCGAATAATCGTAGAGAATGATTTAACTTTATATATGCATATTACAAATAAAATTGTTTTTATTTAAAGCGAATTAAGACAGATGAAAGAAAAAGAGAGAATGCTAATTTACAATTTGTTTTTCTCGCAAATACCTGTGCAAAATACATTTTTTGCAGAAAGTAGATCAACTCTTGGTAAGCATATATAAGCATCGAGTTGTCGGTAAGTTAGTATAAGCTGGTAAAACGGTCTGATCTACATGATCAGGCTTGCATTATCTACTTATTAAAAAATGATTTATATAAAATATCAAGATTTTATATATAAAGGATCATATATATAAAATCTGATTTTAATAAAGCAAATGTGCGCAATAATTTGTAATATTTCGGAAAAATTATCGCAATTATGCTGTATAAGAAATATATTAATCTAGTAGAATTGTTAAATATCAAACTGATCGAATTATGTGTGTATCTGTATATTTACTGCACATATCTACTTGAATTGTGCGTTCTTGTTTCAGAATTATATTTCTGCAAATATTATTGGAGCGTAAACATTGATCATACTTGCATGAAGGCATATTAAAAGTTTGGGATTGCTAGAATTAATCTAGGAAGCCAGAATTAATTCGCTACTATTTATTTCATGCCGCTAGATTTGTCACAGTCGATTGAGCATGTACCAAACACAACGTACATATATCCAGTAATTTCCTCAGAATTCCGTAAGAGGTTTTTATGTGCGACTAAAGTTGCCGGTTTTCGTAGTAAATCTTGTAGCTAGAAAAATATTTGTCATCTCTCATGCTTGCAAAATTATTTGCCGTACCATAGTTGGTATATACAATTTTTGCAAAAGCGAAATCCAAAGAAATGACAAGTTACCTAATGAGAATTTATTGAAAATATATTTTGTTCTATGAAAAGATAATCGTAAATAATTTATGGATATAAAAATTGGTCAAAGACAAATCAATTTAAATAAAAATCAATCAAACAAGTATTCAAACAAAAAAATTTATTGAAAGAAAATAAATAGAACAGAATATCTCTCTCTCTCTCTTTCTCTCTTTTCTTTTTCTGTCTCTATTCAATAAAAAATTCATCGAAAGGAATGATCTGTTTGCGACCAGATCAATTAAGATCAAATCAGGTAAAGTCAAGTTTTCTTTATAATAAAAATTCCTCCGTTTAAATAATTTTCTTCTCGATGAATTTCTTATTTTTTATTTGATGAATGTTTTAATGAAGTGTTTTCGAATAATTTACCATTCGATTAAATGCTCTGTGGCAAATTCTCGGTTTGCTCCGCTCTTCATTACAATATTCAAATTTCTATCTGATTCAATGTTTCTTTCGACAAATTATTTTTGATTAATTATGAGTCATGTATTTGTCATGATCAATTTTAAGCACATTAATGAAATTGTGTCGTAAATGTACAACAATGCATTTATGCATTGGAAATTTACAAGGAGTTTTATAGACTATGTTAACATATTTCTAGATTAAATTAAAAAATAATTTTATGCGTTGCATTTTATCGGAAAATAATATGCGAAAGATGAGATATATTTGTATATTACATCAGTATATCATTATGAATAATATTGTTTTCAATGTTTGAATTAATAAGCGTTCAAATATATATGATCGCTAATCTAACTGGCGACATAACTAATGTATCCGCGTCATGTTTACGTACATGTGTGCGAACGCGTGCTTCAGATAGCAAATCATGTACATATAAGATAAAGGGAAATCTGTATGTCGCTGCGCTAGTGCGATTTACAGTAGGCGAATACCGCATAGACGACAGTTGCTGCAGGTGTATCGAATCAGTTACACGGCGCATGTCTTAGCCCGAGGCATCCTCTCTAAAGATCGCTGAAAGTTTCGCGGAGTTCTGTCAGAATACGAGCAATGTGTCTTTTTACCGGATATTAATCGATATGGCTAACGGATTTCGCATATTTACATATTAACGAGTATCGTAATGTGACGTATTATGCTCTCACCACGCATCTCGATTACTCATTCGACTGTGATTGATTAGTTTCTGCGGGGAAAAGGTCAGTTCTCTTCGGTCTTCTCACGAACGCACACGTTGTCTCGACTAGATTTACTAATTACGACGTGGAATGAAAAATGCGTTCGAGACACTTGTGTCTTGTCATATTATTTATGATATACGGACGTAAGAGAGAGTTTTTTAAGATATGTCGTTAAAGCCCTAAGTCAAGTATAGCCGTTAATAATTTTTTTGCGATTGAGGCACGCGACAGGAATTAATCCTTATGCATAATTTATGATCTACATTCTCACAGCACATTTAACGCTAAGTATGGCATGCCCTGATTCTGATGATAGTTTCCTTAATGCGTTTAATGTCAACATGAGAGGCTAGAGAAAAACAAGTATGTACATACATTTAGCGATAAATGTGTGCGATCACAGCATAGAAACATAATTTTATATATATATGTGTGTGTGTGTGTGTGTGTGTGTGTTTGTTCTATTATATATATATATATATATATGTATATATATGAATATATGTACAATATATATGTCGCAAGCTCTCTTTGTAAATTCAACCTTTTTACGAAAAGTCTAGCCTTATAAAACGCCATTGTACAAAGAGATTCCGCATTTTATAGAACGATTAATTTTATAAAAAGTATGAAATATTGTTATATGTTTAGCTCAATCTTTAAACAGATTAATGATAATTTGTACGTCATACCTGCGTTTTCAACCGTCTGTTGGAACTGTGTCATCGTCGGACTTATCAGTAAGCCGAACGCCAATTGCAGGCCATGAGAGACAATATGCACAAGAATCGTTACTATGACAATGACGCATCCCCAGCCACCTTCTGGATAATAATGCTTCTTAAGCGTGATTTTCTTTCGAGCGTTTCTCGCGGTCAAGGAATCGTCCACATCCTCGGGTTGATCGATTAAATTTTCAGATTCGCCGACGCTACCGAGGCCTCCCTCGAGGATTAGTTGCTCGGAGAATCGCCTCCTCATCATCTTAGGCGTAATTGGAATGGCACTGCTTTTACGGGCAGTAAACGCAGCATCAGCGTTCGCCTCAGCATTTTTTCCGCCGGTGGTGAGACGCGCGAAGGATTTGCCAGCGAATCGGGATTCGTTATCCTTCGGCGCTTTAATATCGGCGGATGCGGAATTGTCGCGGTGAAACGTGGCGAGTGATTGCGTCGCGCGGGCTGTTGTCGTCTTTAGAGAAGCTCGCGGGCGAGTTTTACTCGCGATGATTGGTTCCGCGATGCTCGTGGCACCGGTGATGCTTTCGCAATTTCTGATCGTATCTCCGGCGAGCGATTGCTCCGAGAGTTCGCGATTATCTGCGCGGTCGATCTTGCAGGTGCGTAGCGTGTGCGTTTGATCCAAGTATCGACGATACGGGATCGGACCAGCGGCGATCGAGTGCCGACGTTGAATCGTCGTCGTCATCGTTCCGTTGTCCCCGGTGTCGTTGCAGCAGGGATAAAGGCTGCCGGCCGAATTCCTGCCGGAGGACGGCGGCAGGAAGCTCTGGCAGGTCGACACGGAGTTACCGGAGTCCTTCCGCTTCGCGCCAACTCCCTGAAGGAGGAGAGCGGGCTCTTTGGCGAAGCAGGAGGACGTGGACGAAATCTTCCGGCGTTGATACTGGCACTGAGCGCAACGACACCGACACGCGGAGAATTGCGATACGAAGCAACGACATCGCATCATACGCGATAGAATCTCCGGATGCGCCAGCAGCAAGTCCGGGATCTCGATCTCGCTCCATGATTTCGCGATGTCGCCGGAAGACTCCCTCGTCCGCTTCGAGACGAGACTCTCGGTCGAGCAGCCGCTCTCGGATTCCGGGTTGGATATTTTACGCGCGCTACATTCGCGTAGCCGGCAGCAGCGCGCCCGCGTTGCACCGTCACGATGAGGGTAGGATTCTTCTTCCTCCGGTTCGTCGTCATCATCTTCGTCGAGAGAATTCTCCTCGCTCATAGCCGCGCTATAAGAACGGCGACGTTTGCGATAAGCAGCTTCCTCGCACGGCAGGCTCGCCGAGTCAGCTCGTTCATTCATTTCGCGGTTCGTTTCTCAGACTTGTATAATCGAGGCGGGTGTCTCAGCAGAATCGGATCTTTGTACTAGGAAAGGATCTTTGTACTAGGAGATTTGCGACAAAGACATGTTATATTCACGCGCCGTTGCGTTACTTATCACGATCGTTGAAGGGATCGTGAACAATGCGGTATTTATCATATACTTAAATTGGTTTCTTTTTATAAAAAAATAGGTAATTGTAATATATTTTTCTTCTATTTTTATCTATTTCCAAAATTAAATTCTCAATTCATGTATTTATAGATCTCCTGCAGTATGAGATAACAATGCCACTTACACCATTTACACTATTAGAACCGAGAAGTATAATTTAACAGGTCGACTTTTTTCATTTAAATCTTGTTATTTAATCGCATTTTTACTTTTGTAGTTGAATTTTAAATGCAAGAGTACATGTAGCCCAAAATTGAACTAGGTATTAAGTTACACTAACAACATCGGTGGGTTTCCAACGAGGACTGTCGTTTATCGTGTGAAATCCATTGTTGTTTCGCGTGTACATCGCGATGCTCCGCACGCGTGAAGCCGAACGTGAGTCGCGCGACGCGTCCCGACTGTCGATATTTTGTCCTAATTTTTCTCGCACGTACGTTTTTACGATGTTACACGGTCGAATTTCTCCGCTCATATGCATTAATTCTAAAAATAGAGGAGTAACGCGAAAATGTGTCTCTACCTTTTCAGAATAACTGATAATGGCAGAAAAAACGCGAAAAAATGGCTGTTATGGGAGAATTATAAAATTTTCTACTGATAGATGAAAAATTATATCAGTCGACGAAAGCTTTGACTTTCCTTTGTTTGCAGACTTATAATATTTTTTTACTTATGTCGTAGATTATTTTTCATACACTTTTGGTAGTTAAATATTTTCTATTATTTCAAATTTATCCAATTCTCTCTCGTAAAAAAACGCGCGCGCAGCAAGAAAATCAATATGTACATCCGAAGTGTTAAGTTGAAAATAACTTCGACCCCAACTTTGACTACAATTGTTAAGTTTCTTTAGAAATGGTAAACATTATTTGCTTCTGACCTAACGTTAATAGCAGATTTCATTCAAGGCAAGATTTTCATGATTTTATTGCTAATGAAGTTTTGTAAACTTGTATTTCAAAAGATTTGTATTCTATAATTTATCTTAAAATTTATTTATTTTACAATGTATCTTAAAAATCATTATTGAATAATTTTTAATATTTATGTTTATATACAATTCATATATATAAACTAGATTTTTAATTAGATTTCTTTTTAACAAACATTTTCACGCCGTAAAAGTGCTGAAGACTATTATGCGCTTATTTACTGAGAAGCCATTAAAACTAAATAATTAATAATTAACATATGTGTGTAAAATAACAGCAATACTCTTTCTGTGTTTTAATATGTTGATTTCTATTAATATAAAGAGAGCATATATAAGATATTATAATAGGATAAAATTTATTAGAATTTATATTATTAAAGCAGTTCTTTTATTATTATTATCATTATTATCATTATTTGTTTGTGCAAAATGTAAGAGAAAGTAAATAACCGATATTTTATTTTAATGAAATTTTATATATTTACTTTTATTAAAAATTACGGACCGCAGGTGACAGATATATATATGATAAGTAGATTCTGCCTGCATGTTGATTGAAGATTTGGGTTTTTCAGGTTCTTCATCTCTTCGATTCGTTCTGCGACCATCATATCTCTAGATATCGCGAACACATTATTTATGACAGATTCGAGAGGGGTGGAGTGTATGTATAGTTACATAAAACGTGATCAAAATCCACGAGGAGACATATCTAGGTCAGAATTAGGATACTATCATCGAAATGTATCTTCTATAGTGATAAATAGTATGTTATTATATTTCAAGGAAGTAAACATTACGTGCATTATAATATTATGTGTGTATAAAAGGTAAAAATATATAACACATGAATTTTATATATATTTTACGCGACGCGGTAAAGACATCAAGTAGATAAAAAGCGACTGCTATTATATACATTCACGACATACCATCAAAGCGCTATCAAATTATCCAAAATTTGTATACAAGTTAAACGTTCTTTCAATTAAAATATTTCTAGAATTAGAGCTGCGTAATAACAAATTTTACAGCACTTTTCTTTTTTCTACGCTATGTACGCATGCTGTAGTATTTGACGGCGAATTTCGAGTAGCACGATCCGCTGTCATTCTTCGAAACTCAATCATTTTTTACAAACATTTAGTAATTATCAGCCCGTTTGATTAATTAACTTCACGATAAAAAGTTGTAATAATATAATATATTTTATAATTTATTTTTTATAATTAAGAGAAACTATTTTAAAGCGATAACTCGAGCGATCGGTCGAGGGAAAGAGTTGCAATATATAAGAGAGCATACCTATGTTGCATCGTCGGCTTTTCGTCGATAAAACCCTCCCAATGGGTACACCTTGACGTTGGTGGGAGGGCTCACTACCCGGAAGGTTAAGGCTGGTATTACATTCATACGACAAAATGTTTGTATCGATTGGTTATCAGATAGAGAATTCTTAGAATCTCGATATAGACTCTATAAATTCTCTTCGATAGCCAATCGATACGTCCGACAAATATTTTGTCGTATGAATGTAATACCAGCCTAATCCTGAAAGGGAAGCCAAGTACCCAAACGCGTGGTTAGCGGTTTTTTAAACCTTATAAGATCCGCTTTATCGGTATCTTTTTTCGCGGGAGTGCCGTTAAAAGTAGTTTCGCGCGTTTAAGCACAGGAGTGCCCGCGATCTTCGCGTGAAACGAGATATTGCAATCTCAGAATTCGGAAGTGCCGAGAAAAGTGTCGCGCATCCGTTTTTATAGTATCGTGTAATGAATAATAAAAGTGTCGCGCGTCCGTTCTGTAACAAGTGCCGAGAAAAGTGCCGCATAATAAAATATACTTTTCGCGAGTGAACTGTATGAACTGAAACCGTATGAACTGTACGTGAACTTTTGCAACGTGCGAGTCAACGGAGCCTGACAACCTGAGAGAAGGAGGTCTAGGAGACATCGGGCGACGGCGGAGCAATCTTGATGTGAGTAATTTATTATTTAGATATTTTATTTTTTTATATATTATTATATATATTATATTTTATTTATATATTATATATATATTTTATTTATATATTATATATATATATTATTTATATATTACTTTTTATTGATTCGTGCTCGCGTATCTCTATTCTCATTTGTTTAATTAAATTAAATAGAAGTATATAAGAACAAGTACATAAAAGTATAATAAAATATTATATCTTAATTTTTTAAAACTTTTATTCATTGCATATAAGTTTAGATACTTTTTGTGTTTAGTGTATGTCTTTTAGCTTTTTTTGGAAAAGTTTTTTTATTAATATATTTATATATACATATAAAATTTATATATATAATAAATAATATATATAAATAATAAATAAATAATAAATAAATATAATCTTTATATATATATATATTAATAAAAGATATAGATTTTATATATATGTATAAATATAATAAAAGGTATATATGTATATTGTAATATATATTATATTAATAATATATCTTTTATTAATATATCTTTCCATAGAATTGCTATACTGCAATTTGTTTTAGAATTTGACAAATTCCTATTTTTTACATAAATTATGGCAAATCAAAATTTCCATATAAGTGCATTTGCATTACATTTGCATTTATAGTTCATAATTGACACATTGAATATATTATATGTATGCTTGTGTCTGTGTCATGATGGTTACTGATTGTTGACGCAAAAGAATATACATAAATAATCTCCAATAGAGAGCTACTTAAAATGGTTAAAATATTTGTACTAAAATCTTTGCATTTATTTATTTTATTATGCAAGTTTTTGAGCTTTTATAAAATTAATATTCGATGGATTAAGAATATCTGATCTCTTACCTGCACTATGCAGTGGAGGATGTCGAAACTTTCGCTCGGCGGCGATATGCCAGCATCCGGGCGCGGCAAGTTGTAGACCCACCCCGATAAAATGCACCAGCACCGAACACGTGACAATGACGTATCCCCAACCTCCCTCGGGATAATAATGTCGCCTGAGAGTAGCCTCCTTTCTGAAGTCTATAGGCGATCGTGGCGGCAATAAGCCGTCGTTTGTGTTTTGCCGATCCAATTTTTTACCGTTTGCATTTTTTGCCTCTCCGATTAAGCATTCCGCGTACCAGATCTCTTTATTTTGACGTATGTCGCGCGCTTCCTCTTTCTCGCGTTTGATCGAGTCAGCGCGTCGAAAACCGTGCGCTTTCACCGCCGTCGCGACGTCCTTTTTTTTCCTTCGCGATGGGGAACGGAAGGGATCGATTTGCGAGCGAAGGAGACCTTCGGACGTGCACTTTGGACAGGCGTGATGATCCCCTTTCGACGAGAACGAAACGGATGTCGCATAATCGTCGTAGTCGTCCACCTTGATGTGCGGCGGTGATGACGTAGCTTGCCTCGGCGAGGATGCGGGCGAAATGGCAGTCTGACACTCCTTCCTCACCCCATCCATTTCTCGTGTTTGTGAATTATCTACTTGCGCGATGCTGGCTGCGTTCAATCTCTCATCTGCAACGTTTACTATTACATCAAAGGCGTTAGTCTCCGCAAATGAGGGAGATTTGTTTATTAGTCGTGCGGTTGCATTTATTTCTTCCTGGGCATGTTTCGGAAATAACTTTGCGATATTCGTCGTATCCGACGTCGTTCTCGGTAGAGATATTTTTGTAATGTCTTGTGTATTTTTTGCTTCATCGATCTTTGCGAAAAAATCTGATTTACATCTTAATTGATCTCGGAAAACATTTTCTTCTAACACAATGACAGCGTTTTGATGAATTGCAGTAGTCTCGATTGATGAAAGACTGCGTGGCATGAAATATCGATTGGAATTTTTTCTGCTCCTTCTCTCGTTATTTACGTCAGATGAATTTTCAGCGGTACTCGTGGGTTTGTTATTTATAGACGGTCTTCCATCGATTAACCTTCGTTTTATCATCACAGACGCGATTCCTTTAGGGGCGCATCGATCTAGGAGGATGACTTCTTCCAGGCAATCGGATCGCGGTGCAGTTTGTTCCAATCGATATACCGTTTCGCGGCTCGTTGGGATAATAGTGAAAGCACGAGATAAAGGATCGATGCGCACCTTCACTGTTTGCGGTGCTCGAGCGGGCCAGGAACTGCTATGTCTCATTTTGTTCCGTCTGCGTATCATCATGTTACGCCAGAAATTTTTACGGATTCTATTTAGGTCACTCAGACGAACGCATTGTACCCAGAATAATCCTTTCCAATGTAATCCTTTAGACAAATAATTCTTATTCTCGAGGTTGATGAGAATACGGCGATCCGCCTTGTTAAAGTAACGGTTTGTATCCGTGCGAGAATAATAGCAATTATAGTCGATAAAAAAATTCGCGGTGAATATTTAAATATAATTTGCGAGTGAATCGCATTCTCGATGCAGTATATGCGCAGAACGCGCACACACGTGTATTCTTCATGATAATTGTGCATGTTTTATAGGTGTCACCGGCGTTTACGACGCTCACTATATATGTCCACTAAAATGCATTTAAAATAAACCAAAATAAATCTGCGCAATATATGATAAATTCTTTTAAGATCTTTCGCGAATATATTTTTTAGCTATTTATATTTAATTAAGACGAGAGTTTAATTTTTTTTTTTAAATTTGATGTTTGCGACGAAAATCTAATGAAGTAATATAGCTGTTGATTAAAAGTTTTCGCGAGTGACGTAAGTATGAGTGTCGATGTGTGATTGCAAATTGCACGAGATAATGATCTGTAACATCCGATGATGGAGAGATAACTTCCGTGGTGCAAGCGATCCTGGCGAATGCGCCAGGATGACTGCCACGCACGTGCTGCTTATTCGCGATCAACCCTCTCTCTGTATTTTCTCTCTCTTTCTCTCTCCCTCTCACTTCCGCGGATGGCAGGCGCATGCTTGCAGCTATCCGACGAATCGCGTAAGCTGCGTTCTTTAGCTTTTTTGTGTTATAATGTAAGCACTCGTGTCGCGTGCTCATATGTTCTTATTAAAGTTTATGGCGCGCGCATAATTTAGTAGAATACTTCCTGTGAATTTGTAGATTTAGGTCTTGATTAAGCTCTTAATATCTGTATTTTACGTATTTTAAGCTTTACTCACACAAAAGATTTTCTAAGCTTTTCGCGTACAGAATAAAATAAATAATGAAGAAGTAACATGATATGAGGCTAACTTACGTATAAATAATTCTGGAAAAATGATGGCTAAGTACATAAACGTATTAAAAAATATAATTTTGTAGCTCAAAAAGTGATTTTGGAAATACTTTTATTTTGTTCTTCTTTCTTAATTTTACTAAACAATAATAATACTAAATAATCGTAATATACTAGAACGTTTAAATTCTTTAAAAATTGAGCATGTGTGTTATCACTTCGTTTTATGTGATACTTTTATCCATAATGTCTTAGATCTCTTATAAAAATATTCTGTGTAAATATTTTACTATTTTTTAAATGTTGTAATAATCACAGTTAAATGTTTTAGTGCATTTAAATTTCTTTTTTTGTAAAATTACATATTTATAAATAGCACTTTCAAGTCGCATGTGCTCTTCTTTATAATACTTCAGCTTCTTTTTAAACTGCATTGCTTAAAACAACAGTATTATACGCTGTTTTGACGTTGAACGTCTCAATTTGTTTCACGACGAGAAATTGTAGTCTCAGAGAATTCTAGTTCATTTCTACAAATAGAGCCATCTTTGCGATAACATTGTGCCCCATTTGCTCCTCGTCGTACAAAACCTGACCTATCTTTTGTGTAATCGGTCGGTCGCAACGAACCGTAAGAAAACCGTAGCTACATTTAAGACAATGAGATACGACTTGGAATGGTGTCAGGAAGAAGGGTGAATTTCTCAATGAGAAAAATGGTGGGTGGCGTAGATTTTGTAGAGGCGGCAACGAGCTGGCAGGAGAGGAACCGATCTTCCGAGAAAAACGGCCTGGATTTTTCGGAGATGGGAAGGGAAGAGAAAATCGTAAAAATTCGCTCGCGCGAGGTCGATGCTCAAATAGGTTTGTTCGATGGCGCGTGTCTGTAATAATATGATCTCTCCAGCGTGTTCTCCTCGAGAATAACAACCCGAGAAGTTGGCGCCTGATCGAGGGAGGGTGTCGCAGCGGGGGGAGGCCAGGCGCGCTCGACTGGTGGAGACATTATTACCGATGATATATGCGAATTCCATGCGGCGGTTTGCGGGTAAGAGAGATAAAGCTTCCGTCGTCGTTGCGGCGTCGTCGTTTCGTAGTCGTTGCCGTCGTAATATGAAGCGAGAGACAGAGGGATGCGGGCGCCGTTCGGTAAATACGGTACGCCGATAAATTTAGGCGGGCACTGAGCGCGTGCAGCTTTTCTAAACGCGTTCTCTCTTAAAGTTCGCGTGATTTATCGCCGCATTAATTCAGAATCGGTCTTAGCTCCGGTATCTGCCAGCGGGCGGCGAATATAAGCGACACCGTCGTGAATTTTATCACGTGTTGTCAGACGGACGCCTTCACGCGGATACTTTGTTAAGTGGAGCACGGCTCCTCGTCGTCGTCGTTGTCGTGCGGCGCGAAAATATTCCGCGATCGAATTAACGCACCTCGCACGAGGCACTCAATGGAAGCCCTCGGAGACGTGACTTAGCGAGATTACTTCGTCAGCTTGGAAAAAACATTGTAACTCAAACGCCACGGGTATAAATCAGTAAAGAGATACGTCCGTTAACGTACACTGGCTGAAGGATATAATGAGATTTATGATGGATTGGACGCTCAACAGCGGAAATTTTAATTCCCGAAATTGTGTGCACGCTGCGGGAGCGTTAACTCATTTATATCCTACATTCTGTGCTTTCGCAACATGTTGCACCGATCCTAAAGTCTGCATGATGCAATTGGATTTAATCATGAATATAGAATAGCTACTTGCATAATTAGATTGTAAATATATGTTACAATATAACCGTGGCTAAAAGCATATTTTTATTAAAAAGTTTAACTTGTAAGCTTGTTGAATGATCTGATTTATCACGGCTCATTAAAAATGTCCGATATTTTTTTAAAAGCTGTATTGAATAATAATTTTTATACATAAAAAAGAGAAATGTTAAATTTCTGAGGATTACTAAAAGTAGGACTGCCTCGAATTCTCGTTAAACGGGCAGAATGGATGTGTAAAAATTATATGGTCGATAAAAAAGTAGACGTATATAGGTTAGACCGACTTATTATTCAGATTGACGACCGACGTGACGACGGTAATCTTGAATCGGTCGAAAAATCAGTAACAGAATCTGCACGATGCAATAATCTGTGTGTAATCGATGGTTGGCCGAGCTCTTTTATCGTGACCCATTTTAATGATACGTTATCAGGTTGATCTGTCTCGCTTATACGGCACATTATTATATGGAACTGGAACAATCTTGATGTCTGCACATATTTGGCGACACTTTGCTCGCAACCTGTCTTAAATGTCGATAGTAGCGCCGATAGATTGGTATGTCTTGAAAAGTACGGACGGAAAACTTCCGCGTTCGTCCTATAACAGTCTCTTCAGAAGTTTGTGAGTTCGGTTATTCCATTCCGAAGTTGTAGTAGCGACATTTGAAGAATCGACGAAACGACATCTCGAGAAGCGCCAAGCACGCCATGAATGTCCGCGAATAATTTCAGCGTTCCGCGAAACTTACTTTATCTCTCGGGAGAAATTACATTCCGCTTTTATCTTTGTGTCTCATAACAAAAGAATGCGGATACCATGGTATTCTTATGATCTATTAAAGCTAGTTGCGACCTTGATCGTGTCGCACTCGATATGCGTCGTAAAACTTATCTGAGGAAATCGCGGTCGTATTTCGTACGATCGTATCTTTGTTTGTGCTTCCGCCGCAATGAGATTTATCTTCTGTTTCGAATGCTCGCCCGCAGGAAAGCCATCTCCGTTCTATGATTTTATTCGCGAAAAATATGTTTGATGGCTGTCGCGCATAACGCCTCGCTCCGTTTGCCAGTGAGTAATCCGATCCGATATCTAATCAATCGATAACGACGGCGATGGAGATCGCTTCAGGGTAGTTTGAGGTGCAAAGCATTTGACCTGCGTGTGGAACGAGATCTTGAGCGTTAATGGATGACCACCGAACCGCCACTTTAGCGAGATTGAAACTGTCGTTCGCGCGTACCGAGCATGATGGATGCGGAGCTTTATAAAGTCGTCCGCTCTTCGTACGTACTCGTTAACTCGAGAGAGACTCTTACCTTTTCTATACTTTCCTTCGCATAAATAGCGCGTTTGTTTTGTCTCATTTGACAAACGTGTCAGACGGTTGAGACTATGGCGATGCGAAATGCATTTCTAGCTGTTAAAGTTTGTTTGAATCTTCGGAAGTAGGTTAAAACTTCATCCCGAATACATCCGCGCCTTGAAAAGCCATCAGCCTTGTTTTTGTCGTTTTAGATGGTTTCCAATTATTGCGTCCGACCATTACAATCTCATGCTTCAATCTTGACGGTCCGTCAGACATGCCTTTGTCATTTTAAGTACTTTCAATTATTGCACCCGGCCTCTCTATAGTTTCAAGCTGAAATTCCACGGTTGAAAAGCGTGAAAGCGTATTTTTTTCTGTACGTTTTATTTTTTGCACGTTCTTCAATTATTGTGTCCGGTCGCTAATATTACTAAAGCCTGAAAAGCGTCAAGTTTTGCATTTGTTCTTTTATACATTTTCCGATTATTTTTCCCGACCGCAACAATTTTAAATATGTACCATATTAAAGAAACATCACCATTATTTTTGTCGTTTTAAAACACTAGTCGATATCATTTTTTTCTAAACGATTTGTTTTATTTTGACAGAGGGGAGGGATATGAATGATAGAAAAGTATTGCTAGATTATTTTTGTTGTACATTGGGCTCTAAAAATCAAGAATTTATATTTTGTATATTTCTGAGAGTTAGTGTCTAATATCTTACAAATTCTAAAGCAATTATTAACAAACAATAAATATGGATAAATTCAGTGATTTTGTAAGAAAAAGAAAGTTTTTATGTCAGAAGATAGATGTTTGTAAAATTGAAATGTCTGTATTTCGGAATAGATAAATAATATTATATAATTTTTTAAATTAATACTGAACATTTGCATTTTACTTATCGACTTATCTAATTAAAATATATTGTTGACATACTCGCTATTGATTGCTATATAATTTTGGAGAAATGATAAAACTATTTTCAAAAGTAGCTTTTGTACTAAAGAATTACTTTGCTCGTTCGCAATCATTTTTAATCATTACATTGTTTTAACAGAGGAAACATTGAATATTGTTTCGAGATTTCGAAGTCATTTAAAGTCATACGCGTGAGAGATATCTCGAGGATTACCGCAAGGAGTTAACATGCGTTTGAGAGATACAGGAGACGAGAATTTCGCGAAGAGACCTTTATTATTTACAATATCGTTATATATATATACAGTTATGGCAAAGCGTCTAGATCGGCCAAGGCGATCTTCATTCTCGTCCTGAGCTCGTCCGCGTAGCGTAGAGCGGACTCGTCGATCCTAACGTCTTCCATTAAGAGATCGCAGTCGAGATGTCGGCTGTCGCACGCCCGGTGATGGTGCTTGAGCACGTCGTTTGAGTTTAGATGATGAGCCCGCCTGGTCGACGGGTTCAGCGTGGCCAGAGCATAGTGATTGTGCACCGTTAGCGCGCGCCTCGTGGAGACGAAACTCTTCACCGAGTCACCTTCGGGCGAGATATTGGCCGTTCTCATGGTATCTAAGTAATCGGGATGCTGCTCGACCGAGGGACGGCTCTTGTTTTGCAACTCGGGGAAGAAATAGACGTTTCGTACAGAGTACGAGGCGAAATCCTTGAAGCTTCTACCGAGCTTCGCGCGTTCGTCCAGCAACAGCTCGTGCCACGTTTTTCGGCGCGTCGGCACGATCGCCTCATCGATGTCGATCGGTACCACGAACTCCGATCGATGAATGTTCTCGTAGAAGCAGTGATTGTACGGGATAAGCTCCATTCGCCTCTTCGTCCAGATATCCTCGCCGAAGAATCGCCTCCGGGTCGACTTCTCGTTCGGCAAATCGCCCGGTAGATCGAGCGCGAACCACCGCACCACGTTCGATCGTTCGTACAGTCGCAGCACTTTCAGCACGTTCTCATGCACGTTGAAGACGTAGAAGTAGAACAATTTGGCGCCTAGAATGCGGTGCAACTCGACGAAGGCTATGAGCTTGCGCGATATATCCTCGTCAAAATCCAGTCCTTTAATGCACAGGGTGAATTCTTGGCGCCCTTTCCGCTCGACGGAGATCTCCTCGCCGTATTCCGGGCGGATCGTTAAACTATGACTAGCATTTTCGTAGCAGGGATTCGGACCCACGTAAATCCGAGACGGGCGGCTTATCGAATCATCTAACGGCAGTTGACAATTCACGAGGATTCCAGTGTAACTGTCCGCCGTGCCGTCCCATTCGTCCAACCAGATCGTCGAGACCAGAGCCTCCACGCTTAACGATCGTGTCTCACCGTGCTCCCGATACCTGAAACATAACGAGACCAAGACGCTTAATCTACCGCTTCCGATTGAAAGGGAACGCGCTGATTAATGTCGAGTATCCTAGCGGAAAACACCTGCACGCATGGTGGAAGCCATTTATATCTTCCAACCATGCATTTTAAACGAATATGCTCCGTTTCGCGCCGCTGCTAACATTTGCATTGCTCGTCGTCTACTCATAACGCTACCCGAAACAGTCAGTTGCTTTTAAGCGAGATGGAAGTTTGACTCGTGTTAGCAAAGTTTAATTTCGAGCCGGAACTAAAAGTACGAGATGAATCAAAAACATATTTTCTCAACATGCTTATTATTAATCTGCTTGCATATGTTCCGCATCGTAAATTCTCCTCATAAGTTTGTTGCGAACAAGTAAGTGCTTCGGAATTTTTCTTGAATATCAAAGCAGAAGATACGAACAGGCAAACGTGAGCCAGTTTTATATCTTAATTAATAACCTGAAGAGAGTTGGTCATCCATTGTTTTCAATCATCGAAATGTCAAAAAATTTTAGAAACGTTTCTTTTTAAAAATGCGAAGATAAAGATTTTTAAATTACGATTTGTTAATTAAAAAAATACACAAATTCAAGATTGAAAAGATTTCTGTGGAAAATTTTTATAATTTTAATTAATTATAATATAATTTTATATTATAATTAGATAGCAAAATTTTTATATTAACCAAATAATATAAATTTAATTTCGAGTTTATTAAATCTTCGTATTATTGAGAAAGTTGATACTAATTTATCGAGTCGGTTTGCCAGCATGATTTGCAGAGGCGACACGTGATTAGACCGCGCGTTTATGAGCGTCTTTTGAGTGATTCTCTTTCCTCGTGTTTAACGTTGGTCAGAGATAGTCGAGTAAGGGGCTGCATTGCGATGTGAAAAATGGCTCACCATATAGTGCAGAAGAGCGCGGAGGGCGGCAGAGCTCCTCGTTTAACGCCAATCACTCTGATGCTCGGGTAACCGACGACTCTGAGGTCCAAGTGGGCGCTGTACAGGAAGAGCCGTCCCGGGATTGTCTCGAGCCATTTCGTGCCGGGTGGCTCGTATGCGTTTAACGCCATTCCGCGCGTTCCATTACGGTCGCACTGCTTGGTGGGCCTGTAATCGAGTGCCAATCTTCGAGCCCACGAATAAGCGACGATGCTTCTTGTGCCTGGCGGTTCACCCCCTGGAACACGCGCAAAGAATGATGCTAAGAAGTCATTTGATCGGAACGAATGGAGGAAGAAAGAGAGAGAGAGGGAAAGTGCAATCGATATGAAAGAATTAATTGAGAAGCTCGAGGGAGAATATAGCGCTCACGTTTTTGTTAAGAGAGAGTAAAGCATCCATTCCGTACTAGATTATAGGAGTTAACTAGCTCCTTTTTCTCCTAGCAGTATTTATCTTTGAAGATGTAATTATCGAAGTGATCGATTTCTATTTTTAACTGATCAAAATTCCGCGTCGTTGAAATGCAGCACTCGTATCTCACAAATGCATGTCTGTCGAAACGTGTGTAATCTATTGCTCATATGTAATAGCAAAGTATCGAAACATAATTAATATTTTTCTTTCACGATTTTTTTTATTGAAATAGGATATTTTTAAAGAGTAGCGTATATTTTTGTCGAAAAATTTACTGTTGTTATTTTCAGGCATTTTTATATATGATACTGAAACTTTAGTACGTAGAGAAAATGTCTCGAATAAAAATTTGCAGTAAATTTAGCGTTAAAAACAAATATTGTGAAAGCGTTAAATAAATATAGAAACTTTAAAAACAAATAGAATTGCAAAAAATAGTATCAGCTATTTAAAGATATTTTTGTTGTATTAAGAAAATTTTCTAAATTTTGCACATCTTTATATATATATGAAGTATACCAGAACATACGTATCAAAATAGGTAAAATGTATTTTATTGGACAAGTTGCAAATGTGTCGTGAAATCTTTCTCGCTTGAAACAGCGTTATTTTTTAACAGAACATTCACAACTTTTATTAAGTCAATGAAATAATTTTTTTTTTTATTTTGACATTTACATTTTGGCACGACGTTCTTCATATAAATTTTACTATACAAACTTCAAAAGCGAATATATGTAATGTGCATATTCATGCGACTTGAGCCACTCTATATTTACAAAGTTTCATTCCAGTTAACTAGTTTTGGTTGACCGTGTTTTCTTGTAGAAGAACAAGCGCTCACGCTATCGCTAATATACGCTGTGCAGTTAACTTTGTCTGTAGCTTATCAAAACTTTTACTCTATTATACTGATAGTATTGCTCTTGCATTTTGCTTGCTAATATATTATTTTATAATTTCTGCGAGTGTAATGCCGCGCAGTTTATTTTATTCAATATTAACTTATTGTTTAAGTTAATCGATTTTTTTCTACCGCGCAGACTGTAAATCGACACAAAATATTGGCACTATATGACCGGACGGAAATGACGCGCGTCATGCACTAGAGAGACGGACGCGCTATACTATGAATACGTTTACATTCGTTTAGAGTTTGTTATGCTTGCAGCTAAAAATATTTTCAGCATCACGCTCTCACTTATCAGTGCCGCACGTAGTTGTTGTAATTACGATTTCCACATATTCTAACGCAGCGCTCTCTCTCTCTAATAACATTCAAAGAACACGGATAGAGGGGGAGGGAATGAAAATTAGCTGGGCGGAATCTCAATCGACATGACCGCTAATTAGACTCCCTAATGTTGATATGCCGCCTATATCCTGTATTCCGCGGAGAAACTCGTTCTCCGTGCAGTCACGGAGGATCCGAGTCACGAGCCGAAGCGGACTCGAAGCGAGAGATTTCCATTCTCTTTTCCGTGCATTAATGCATCTAATAAATATATTTATGAAATACGACAGGGGGATGTGTCGGACGCGCTGCCCTACGGCGACGCAAATAAATCTACGTCGTTGATAGCTTTAAGAACTTTCGTTATGTCTCGTTTATAATTATTTCTGCGAGACAGCGGCGGCGGCGGCGACGGCGACGGCGACGGGAAAAAAAGGGAAAAAGAAAAAACGTCGCACATCGTGTCGACGTCCGCGGGTAAATTTATGGCACTATATGTATACGTTTCGTGACTCGTCTCGCTTGCAATTACTCGCCTTCGACGTATATGGATCGCGAACGTTATCGACAGACGCCCGGAACTATTTTCCCGACGATCTCTCGACGCTCCAGCGAGCGTAGGTAGATAACGAGACGGGGTCGATCCCGCTGATCCATTGCGGGTTCGCCTCCGCGGGCGACGGGATAGATGATGATCCGTCATGGTGTGTCGTTAAAAGTTGGTGTTTGACCCGATGAGGCCGCCGATGGTGGTATTACGTGTTTGCGTGCCGCGGGTATTCTTCGTGACTCCGTGCCCTTTACTCGCAATCCTCCCCCCGTCCGTCCGTACGTCCGTCGCGGCCACGCTTCGCGAGCTTTACGAGAAGGTAAATGCGGCTCCACGTTTG
Source organism: Lasius platythorax (assembly GCA_963971435.1). NCBI lineage: Eukaryota > Metazoa > Arthropoda > Insecta > Hymenoptera > Formicidae > Lasius > Lasius platythorax. The sequence continues at coordinate 9,892,073 of OZ020539.1, read as the reverse complement.
AGAGAGAGAGAGAGAGAGATAGAGAGGCATTCGTACCACGCTAGAAATACGCTAATGCACGGCGGCGTTCTCATGGAAATCGCACTGTCAGGACGGAGAGTGGATCTAACGTCGGCTATATGTAGAGGTGAGCCAGTACACGGCAAGTAAATCGTTCCGATTTCCAAAGCTAGTCCATTGCTGATTAGTCAGAAATTACTCTCGACGAAAGAAATTCTTCAACTCGTTGAAGGGGACGTTCTATAAAACTCGACAATTTATTAACTCTGTATCGTTATTACTTCGCGTAATTAACTAAACTTCATTTTTACGTCATAAAAATGCGACGTGATGAATCTGCAAATTCGCAATTTATATTTAGAATTAAATATGGCCCTTTGATCCTTAGCTCTTTGATAACGTGAAAGGCGATCGTACAGCACAGACAAATTTCAAAAGCCTGTCGAGCCTGTCGAGCACGTAGATATAGTATGCAGCCTCGGTCTGTGCCGTGTACAATCAGCTGTCATAATTCTTCGCGAAATGTTTGCATGGTGGAGGCGAAGGTGAAATACGCGAAAGCGCGCGAGTCGACGGGCGGTCATTCGATGAATCACGTCATAAATTATGTCGACTAATGAAGTCGCTACTACTAAATAACAGCTCTGAGATTTACGTCTTTGGCGAGCTTTATATGTGCCAAAGTTTCGCGATATTTATTTATAACTCCGTGGCGCGTTTTGCTTTTGCGCGCGCACGCATGCACGCATGCATCCGATGCGTTATCTTCGTATCTTTTTAGCCTCTCTCGGGGAGGGAGCGTAAACTGCGTGCGGAACTCGGGTGTATTTCTGCGATGCGTAGCGTGGGTTGATTGGTATCGGCCCTCGAAACGAGTTATTTACATAGTTATATTCTTTGTTAGTACAAGAGAAAGCGCAGTGTCCGTACAATTACGCGTGATGAACGTGCGTTTAAAAAAGTAGCGAGCTGGGGAGGCTCTTCCTTGTCGGCTCGGCCGGATAGCATTTTAATGCTGAGAAACTTCGTGTGCTACTAGGAAATAGCGCGTATAAAGTAACAAATCATCACTCGCAGATACTTCGCACGAGTCGATTGCGTGCGAATCTTTTTTTTTTATACGTGTTGAGATAGTACTTCGGTTTATGCGCTAACAAAGTGGTTGCGCGAGAGCGCATTAACTATCACTGTTACTTTACGTAGACTCACCTCTTGTATTTCCGTACGTCGCGATTGTGTACGTAAAATAGAAGATAGAAGTTCCCTCCTTTTACTTTTTTTTGTTATGTAACATAATTTGTAATATAATTATAATTTTTGCCCAGCTATGAAATTCCGTATCATAAATTGCACGTAAGTCTATCCTTGGCAATATATATCTTATGAATATTATTGTTTAAACTTGCAATCTCCGTTGGTGAAAGTCAAAATGCATAGAATCTCGAGATGGTTAAGGATTCTCTGAAATTGATCTCAAAATAACAGACTTATGATTTTACAATACAATTTGTACGAATACTTTAATACGTTGATCTTTTAAAAAACTCTGTATGAATTTAATACATCAGATTATTCTGCTATTTTTTGTAAGAGTCTTTAATAGTAAGAATAATATATTGTATTTTTTTATTTTACGTTGCATAGTTGAATGCATTGCTAAAACTCCAAAAATTGAAGTTTGAAGAATAAAATAAATGTGTTTATATTACACAGAATTTTTTTTTAACAATTTAAAATAAAATTTAATAATGAATAGTATCAATTGTTGGAAGTTATACGAACAACGGGTTTTTTGATTGCCTACAAACCTAGCTACTATTAGCATAATGGGGACGTGGATGATTTCTCTGCGAGATCACTTGAGTTCAAAGGGTTAATTAGGTTTGCGAGACGTCACGTCGTGCGAAATGAGACCGATTTGTCTCCCGATTTTATCTCCTTGCTCACGACCGATTCGCGCGGCGGCAAAAAAAATCCCGCTAGATGCCGACGCGCGGAATTACCGCCGCGTCTTCAGGTTGCGGTGGCTGGACCGTTCGCCGATAACAAAAGGGCAAGGGTCGCGGTGCTCGCGCCCTCCGCGGAGATGCCGGGGGAGGGAAATTGCTTACCAGGCGTGGGAGGAGGATCGGTCGGTGGATCCGGGAGTCGTGCTGGCGGCGAGTCTAACAGAGTCAGGATGCACAGCGCGGTGACCAAGATCGCGGCGAGTCCCACTCTGCATAATTTTCTCGTTCCCGCGACCGGCATGTTTTTTCTGTCTTTCTCCGTCTCTCTCTCTCTCTTTTTCTCTTCTTTCTTCCCTATTATTATCTTTATCCGTAGCGAAAATCTTCATTCGTCGTGCGCATTTGTCACAGGCGTAACGACGGCGTGACGTACCGCAAGCAGTTCATTTCGCGAGAGTCCTCCGCAAATGGAGTTTGCGTTTCGAGAATGCACTTTAGCCACAACTGCATGTCGAATGTAGACGCCATGCGGATCAACGCTGTGCGATCTTAAGATTTACTTTATTCCGTATACGATTTTCGCGCGATGCGACGCGTGTCGTCTTGTTACGGTTTCCTCCAACAGCGGATTCGTATTCTGCCCACATGTCTCCATTTTATTTGCTTCTTTTTGTCTTCTGCGAAATTTTTTCTCTCTCTCTCCCCTTTTCACATTCTTTCGAAAGCATGTTTCCTATCTCGTTTGCTCGCGGCGATTTGATTCGCGTGGAGATTTAGCCACGGTTTGCTAACGAACTAGTTGTAGCTAATTATTCCAACTGCTAGCTGCTTGGCGGCACAAACTTGCTCCGGAATCAGGTTCCTCTCGTCTCTCCGGTGATCTTATTCGATCTGTCGGTCGCCTTCGTCTCGGCACGCGTTCTCGCGACACGTTGAAGAAAGAGATCGCGGCGGCGCCGATCATGTCGTTCCTGGAAGATCCGTTCGTCGTACAATCAGTGTAACTTGTAAGATCCGCGATTTTAAACAGTCGCGCTCTGTCCGCGTGTAGGTTCCGGAGCGAGCGCACGAATTTGTCTCTCCGTCTCGTTTCGCGTAAAAAACGAGTATTACGCGATGCCTCCCACGCGATATCACGACAACGCGATCCCGGCTTCTTCCTCGGCTTCGTAGGCAGACGATGACCATGTATGGCCGGTCTTGTGCGGGGTCTGTGCGTCCTCTCTCTGTCTCTTCGGCCTTTCGATAATTCAATTATTCCGATTCGTTTTGCTCGATCGATCTCCGAGCGCCGAGCGGTTTTTCTGGGACGATACCCTTTTTTTTTCGCCGCGATTCATCGAAGCGCGAAAGCTTTTGAAGACCCCGCAGGTAATAATTGCGCCGCGATTACATTTTTTCCGCGGTAAGAGGAGAGGCTCACGTGCGACGCACACCGGCGTGACCATTTCGAGAATTCGTTTTCGCCTCTCGGCCCCCGCCGATTTCACGCACGGCCACCGAAAGTGAAACGCTCTCGGTTAGGAATGACGGGGCACCCGTCTCCTTTTAATCGTTCCACGCGCGGTCAGAACCGATCTCGCAGGCGTGAGAAACGCACCTCGGAATTAAATTAACCGTCCGGTTTGGCCGTCACGGCGTGATACCCCCGGTGTAAATCGCTCGCAGCCAAATCCAAGAGAGCGCGATCGGAATCTCTCTCGCGGAATTAATTTACAACGTCCGTTTTAAATCGCTGTCCGGTCGCGAGCACCGTGACTTCCTTCGGATTATCTTCTTCCCTCGCACACTTGAAAATTGAATTCCCCCAGCGTAAAACACATCGAGAGAGAGAGAGAGAGAGAGAGAGAGAGAGAGAGAGAGAGATTGATCGAGATAATTAGACGCGCGAACTAGATACTTATTATTTTATCTTGATCATCCGCACTGGCGTAATCTCGTGTCACTGGGTTTCGCTAATTATGGAAGAGCGATTAATCGAATCGAAAGCGTTTCACGATAGAGGAGACGTTAGCAACGGGAGAATTTTCCTTCTCTTTGAGAAAAACTTTTTTATCGTCTCTCCTTTATTGTCTTTCTCTCTCCTTGCCGAAATAGTCGCTGTTTGGTGCACGAGAGGCACGTGTGCGCGATCGGATCTTTTTCTCTCGCGGTCTTCTCGCTCGTCGGCGGGATGCAGCACGTGGTCGGCGGATCGACCGACAAGATTGTTGCAACCTGGCCTGCGCGAGAGTCGAGAGCGTACTGCGTTCGAGCGGGAGGTTAACGCGCCACCGGGGCCTCGGCATCGTGGTACGACTTTGGACCCGTTGCCTTAGCATGCCTCGCCAATGCGCCTTGCCATACTCGCCCGTCCCTACTCGCCTTTACCTCTTGCCTCGCCTCGACCTAACTCTTCTTGACTTGCTTTGACTTGCCTCTTAGCTTAGCTTTATCCCGCTCTCCGGCTGGCCGGCCGGTTGTGTTCCTCGTACGTTCTGACAACGTTAGTTGAGTTTACCTTGTCGCAACCTTGTGAATTGCATCGAGTTTCACATGCTCCTCTTCTTTCATGTCTTCTACGTCCTTTTCGTCGTTTTACATTTCCGTTTTGTCGCTTCTGTGCGTTTCTCTTATTAATATCTCTTCTTCGCGCTTGTTATGCGGTATCGAGATTGGTTTCTGCGGTTTTCACAATAAATTAGTTGAAAATTGATATTGTATAACTAATTAATACTAAATTATTAAATATTTGTTTTTTGAAGTAAGGATAGATTAATAATGATAAATTATTATAGTTGTGATAAATTGCAGCGGATAGTTAAACATTGACAAGATATAAAATCAAACTTTAAAGGCTTTTTCTATTTCACTTCATTTCATATATTATTTCTTTATAATTCATATAAAAATAGAGCGATGAATAGAGTGAGACCTGAAAAGAACTCGTAACGCTATGCATCATAGCATTTCGCGTGTCCCTTATGATCATGGTAATTTAAAAATAAACGTTTTATGTACGTTTCATTAATTTTCTTCGCATTGAAGAACTGATTTTTCGCGTGAAAAAATTGCATAAATACATTTTTGATATTCTCTTGGCTTCAACTATTTTTATTTTCAAAGACATGATATGTCTTTGGATGGATCTATTTATGACAAAAATATCGTCATGTAATATTTAAAAACGCGTTGATATATAACATTTCCATTAATTTGAGAGAAGTAAAAGTTTCCTATATTGACATGTATCAAGAATTACATAGGAAGTCTTTTAAAATTTGCAAAAATTTTTTTAAATCTTTTAATCCTTGCAGTCATTCTGTTGCGCGTGGAAATATATGCAACAAGTATTTTGTACTATTATAAAAGTGCATAGTTATTTTGCAGACGTACAAGCTACCTTATATAAATGCACAAGCAGCCTTGTATAGGCGCAGCTTTGTATAGAAGCATTCTTGTACAAGCGCTCAAGCAGTCTTTTGTATAGGCGCATGACAGTCTTTTCTAAGTGCATGACACTTTCAAAAAGTTTGGAAATTTTTAAGTAACATGACAGAAGGTTTATTTATTGTAATGAACGAGCGTTCACGACGTGTGCTAAAGGTACAATCGACGAACAGCATCGTTAATCGACATGCCTCGCCGTTATTGTTTGAGATAAATCTAAGCGTGTCGCTGATTAATCTCGCTAACCATAGCGCACGTTCAGCACCGCGCAATTTTATTGTCGACTTAATTCTATCGATTATTTCGACGCGTCGCGTTGTTGAACCGAACAAAAGAAGATTCGAATCACGATCGATATTATATTGCAAGAGTCCAATCGTTCGATCTTGATGATCCTGTGCCTCAGCAGAACTGATCGACCAGAACAGAAGTAAACACCGTGCCATAGTTATAGACGGCAAAATTATTCATAGGTGTTTCATTGCGATATATGTAAAAAAAAAAAAAACAGGGGAAAAATATTTTAAACAATTTATCTTTACAGTCTTTTTCACGTTAGACGAAATGGACTGAATTATGCATTGTCAAAACAGCTATTGCGATAAATATTATTACTTAAGATGCGATATGATCAAGATAAAATATTGATTTGACAGCTTATAAATACTGACAGCATGTGAATTGCGAGGCGGTATATTACAAGTATATTAAACTAATAAGCTAATTTCTTCGATTGCAATCTAAAAAATAGTTTATTAATTTATTTTGCTTTGATCAATTATAGTATTTCTCGGCAGATATCTGAATATCTTTGCACACACAAGGTGTGTTTCTAACTTCAATTCGATTTTCACCTTTTCTCTTTTTCCTGTTCATAAATCCCTTACAAATTATATTACAATATGAATAAAACAGCGCGATATGTAAGGAGAGATAATTCTGCAACACTCGTTACGTTAAATAAAGCTAACAAATTGGAGTTTCTTTTAAATCATTCTCAGCGTATAATTTATAGCGCGTCTAACGTGGACTTCTTAACGTGGGGACGATCATACAGACGTATGTAACTTACGGTGGGTTGTCGATTTTTCTAAGTCCCGCTACTTGGTTGGCCGCAAGAAAACACTGTTGCACGTTCTGCATCATTAGCTACGCCGTGCTTCGAAGTGCATCGTCGTGCACTATAGTATTGAGGGGAAAAAAAGCGCGTCGCGTCGACGATCGTCATGATTTGCGGGGGAATCATCGTTTGCAACGTCGATCTTGCTTCGAGTTCATCGAGTGTTACGTCGCAACACTTGACGGTACATATACATGCATCTACGATTCTGACACACACACAGACACACACAGCTATATACGAAATATCCATCCTTCAAATGCATCACAATGTTTAAAAAGAGATGTTAATTACGTAATTATCTTCATTAAATATGAAGAACCACTACATATACCTTATTCTTTTCTATATTCTACCTACATTTAATATTTAACTAATTTTTAACTATTAATGATTATATTCTAATAATTTAGCGTTAATCCGCCACTGTACATATATCAATATTTTTTAAGTACTTAAAATAATCGTGGCTTGAATCTTCCATTCATTTTCTCATCGTGAAAACAAAGCTTACTTGAAATCCAGTGAATCGAGTTTTTACCATAACAGTCAATTATATCTATATAAGAATTGTATTCTTTTTTTATTTCTATACGCTTAAATCTTTCTAGACAACAAATGTCAGAAATGTCTCTTTTCAATTTTACGTGCACGGAGAATATCTACATATGTATAATAGAATAATTAGTCGCAGAGCACACACAAATAAATCTAATTATTCATTTATTTAATTAAAACACAACTCCACATTCATCAAAGAATTTGCTGTCGAAATTCCATTCGGCAGTAATGGGGTCGACCCGTATTAATCGTACATTGCGACCGACGAAAAACCATGCGGAACCTCCTTCCATGGATCATCAACTTTTTGCCGATCGCACGCGTGTCGCCAGATTCGAGGCACGCAATGAGCGCGCACACACAATCGCCCTTCTTCGCGAGTAAATTATCGTGGGTCCCTCGTCGTGGCGGCGTGGCCGGTGGTAGATTAATTTCAACGCGCGCGCGCTCGTGTACTTTTCCCCGCGAGCCGCTCGCAAAAAAAGTCACGCTCGTATATATTACGTTGTACCGTATATATTACGTCGTACATATATTGGTCGTGGTGGTGGTGCATACGACAGATAGATAGATAGATCCCCCCCCTCGCCATGATCTACAACCACGACGTAGCAAATCGCCGTCGCGCATCGCGGGATGAGCGGAATAAGTCCCTGAGGCTTTCCGCGCGTCCTTAACAACCGAGTGACCGAGACACGTGGATGCATTATATACGATCGTCTCCTATCTTCTGTGTGCCCTCCCCCCCCCACCTCCCCTCCCGCTTGTTCTATATATCCCCCTTTCGTATACCTTGGTACAGGGGATCCAGAACGCGGTGAATCTACCGCGCGCGCTCTCGCACGCTTCCACTCTTATTCCTGTCCTGTCACGACCAGTCGCATCATTAGGCCATCCGGTATTACAAATGACGTTGAAGGGACTCCCCAGGCTCCTCCACCTCTTCTTTGTACTCCTGTCCTCCCTCTCCCCCTGTCTATCACCGTTCCTTCTCTCTCGTTCTCTCGTTCTCTCGCCTTTCTCGCGAGCACACTGTAGGCAGATGCAACGAGCCTCCTTCGGCTTTTCCGTGCTGGAGTCTATCTCCAGCTGGTTGCCGAGAGTCAATCCGGCGAAACGTCGCTTTAACTGGATCGTACGAGCGCCATGGCAAAAACCGGCAAGCAAGTCATAAGCATTTATGAGTTTCTTACCGGCGATAATAAGTTCGGAACGATTGCTGTTTGTATCATTGCGCGAGATGTACTGCGGCCGTTTCCTCTTCTTGTACAGGGCGACATTCTTGGGACGCGAGCCGCCGAGTGCCGCGTATCGAGAGAGCTATGGTGCCGTATTCTCGTGCCTTATTTGCACCTTCTTTTTCACCGATCATTATTATATTAACATACCGTCTCTGTTTTATGGGATTTATTTAAGTCGAACGCGTCACCCGCCGTATTCCGGCGTCGTCTGACTCCGATCGACTTTACCTACTGCTTGTTCGTATATGATCGACGAATTGAATGAACGAGCGTTCCACAATACATATCACCGCATTAGCCTTCACATGACGTTTGTCATGCGGTGATATGTATTGTGGAACGATCGTTCGTTCAATTCGTCGATCATAGGAGCAGGCAGTAGGTAAAGTCGATCGGAGTCAGACGACACCGGAATACGGCGGCTGGCGCGTTCGACTCAACTTAATAAATAAATCTCATGAAACAGGGGTGGTATGTTAATATAATAACACGCTGTGGTGATTCCTGGAAATCGTGTGACACGCGAGTGTCATAATATAGGAATAAAAAATGAAATATAAAGCAGCCATTTGCATTCTCTCGTCGAATACGGATATGATTTCTTTCTCTCGCGGTTTCGATTTCTTTCTCTCTCTCTCTCACGCTGCCGGCGGACAAAACCGCGTAATTTCCGCAAAAAGTCCTCCTTAGCGATCACTCAGTAGCGATCACAATCGCGTCAGGAAGATTTAAATGCAGTCTCGCCGCGTGCTTCGATAGTACGCGATAGTCATACAACATCATTCAACGCGCGATCGACTTTGAGACGAGCAAGCAGCTCATGCTTCACGGTGGTCAGGATAAACGAAAGAAAAGGGGAAACGAGAATGAAGAGAGATGAACGTGAAAGAATCCAGAAGAGAGACAGAAGCGGCGAGAAACAGCGCGCGCGAATCGGAAGGCGAAAAAATATAGTAGCGTGTGAAAGATCAGGTATATGTATGGAGATGAGACGAGATGAAATCGCTTGTAAGTCGCGAAATGTTTTAAAAATTCTTTCTCTACATACGTATAATTTGTCGATGCGAGAAATTTTCATTTCTCTCGGATTAATATATAAAAATATTTTATAGTAATGCGTTTTTTAAATATATTATATGACAATAATCTTATATAAGAGAATGTCATATTTTTGAATATAAAAACGATTGGAAAGAAAATATCAAACATTGTCATTAAATATGTTTGTGCAATCTTTTTATACAAAAACATACAACAGTTTTTCAATTCAATTTTATATTGCAAAATAATTTTTTAAATTAAAACTAAAGATCGTCGTGCCAATTTTCAATTTATCGCACTTAACCCGCCGCGTTTCAAACAGTCATAATTGTTGAGAAAATATAACACGTTTCCGATCTCATTAGCGGTCTCATTGTTTTATCGGAAGTGAATGAAGGAATAGAAAAAAAAAATACAATACATCCGCAACTTCCATGTAGCGGACTTAAGTAATGCGTGCGAGGAATCGCACGAACTTCGCCGGCGTTGCACGAGTCGGGCTCCAACGCTAATTAAGTAGTTAAGAATCGAAGTGGAATACCGGCAATTATCCAGGATTATATTCCGATAATCCGGCGGACGTTTCCTGCTTCGTCCCCGGAACGCGCAAAACGGTCGGTTCGTACGTGACACGACTTACACCCCGCGAATTACGAGAGACGCCACTCTCTCGGAGTCGCGCCGTTATTCCTCCTCGCTGCGGGGCTTCCAATCGGCGGATTTATGCATCGGTAATTACTTTCCTATCTGGCGGGACCTAATGGGTATAGGCAAAGCCGGGAGGAACCGATCGTTTCCTAGTTGAGAGACCTAGAGACGGCAACGGCTACTCTCACTGCCGATCTTCTTCTTCTTCTTCTTCTTAGGTTTGTTACGTTGATAGTGACCGCCGGATTGCCGGACCGCCCATCGCGAGCGTCTATCCACATCGTGTTCGATAAAACGGCCGGTGCACCTGATAATCTCCGCCGCGATTAATCGACGGAGATACCCGCCAATTTTTTCCGAAAAAAAGGCGCAGCGTTCCCCGCTACTTTGACGAGCTCGGGATTTCATCGGCATTACGAGCGTTACTTTCGATCATCGTAGTATAGTAGAAGTAAATAGATCCACGTCTCGCTAATAATAAAGTGGTTTCTCGCTCAATAAAATTCGACGGTTATCTCGATAATAAGATTTAAGGTACTCTGCTAAGCGGTTTAGTTTAATGCTCGAAATTTTCCGATCGGACAGTTTAGTTGGACCATTGATTTCGCTTGAACTATATAAATTGTCCGAACTCTTGAATTACATATATTTTACACTACTATATTTCCATCTTATGGAAATATCCTTTCTTTTCTTATACTTGTTTTGATTTAAGAGAAAGTGTAATTTTTGTCGATGCGAGAAATTTTGATTTCTCTCGGATTAATATATAGAAATATTTTATAGTAATGCGTTTTTTTTATATATTATATGACAATAATCTTATATAAGAAAATATCATATTTTTGAATATAAAAACGATTTGAAGTAGAAGAAAACATTAAACATTGTCATGAAATATGTTTATGCAATCTTTTTACACAAAAAATTAATTCTTAAATATGAAAAAATTTAGAAAACAAAATAAATTTTTTACGAGTTGAAGGATAAAGCGCGATCCGCAATAATTTTGGATTATCGCCGTTTCCAAAGATATTCCTTTTCGGAATGTTCGTTTCTTCATGCATGAATATTCCACGATTACGTTTTACCTCCGATGCTTTTTCTTGAGCGCTTCGCGAACAATGATCTTTATATTCCTGTTTCTTTGAGATTTACCGGTTCTACAGCTGCCTGGTAATGCGTTCGATAAAGCGGTATCTGAAATTTCACGCGGTCGAGGCCTCAATAATACCTTCTGATCCTCGACATAATATAAACTTATTTCGATTTTGTATCTTTACTTCAGTAATAGGCTCTTAAATTTTTGTTCTGGTCGGTTAGTATATCGGTTATTGCCGTTACGCGTGCGTCTTATTTCGAGACACGTGTTGTGGAAACAGCTGGGCAAGATTATTATGAGCAATTCAATTTTTTGTGTTCGACGTCTGATAGCGCTTCCAATAAATTAATTTTCTTTTCATCAATTTCTGGATTAAATTTATGAGTGTATTAAAGAGAGAAAGAGAGAATAGATTTGTGAAATACAACCATTTTTTTAATTCAACACAAAGGAAAAACTCTATTTTGTTAAGTTAGTTCCTTTTATTTACAGAATTATTTAAGGTCTTTTACAATAAAAAATATACCGATTGACTTTTATAAGTGCCACACTTTTTGTATCATATTTCTGTAGAAAATTTTTTTACGTAAAAATTATATAAATTGTCTTCTCTTATAAATATATTTATTTATCGTTGTTTTCAGATACTAAATATATAACTAAAAATATATAGTATATAAAAGTTATATACTATATAATAAATATACAACAGCATATTAAAATGTACAAACGAATATCTTTGAAGACATACTATTAATTAGTTATATATTTGGAATTTTACTTGCTAATAAAAATTCTTCTTGTCTTACACGCGTTAAACGGTCTTAGACATAATAGACGACATGCATTGCATTTTTATTGTTTTAAAACATACTGTTTTATATGCTGATCGTTACAAAGGAGTATTCTTTGAAAGATTCCTCACAGTTCAATTTTCGCTACTGCGCGAACATTCGGATGATAGTTATGAGGAAGGCAGAAAGCTATAAGGAAGGTACGATGGGAAACGATTTCTCGATCCTTCGTCGAGTCACGACCTTTCTCTATGGACGCCTTCTCATCGGCCTGCCATCTCCGTGTTGTTTGCGTTCGGTTTATGTGTGTGCTCGCGGAAATTTCTCCCCGTATTCTTCTTGAGGAGAGAGAAAGAGAAGCGCAATAACTCTCCCTAAAAGTTTCTCTCTGTTTACAACCGGGCAGGTTTTATCGGCAACTTTTGTTATTCGGTTCCGAATAATCAAGAGAACATAACGTTCTCAATCCTCTCAATCTTCCTGATTACACGCACGAGATGGAAGTGACGCATAAAAAGATGCCCCTAATAACAGAAGTCGACGTAGTAGTCGCTTCCGCGTTTATCGCTCTTGCCTCACTAGTCGTGGACGTCGACGAGTCAAGCCTCGGAGATAGAATAGGACGCGAGGTAATTAAATGGACTGGCCGTCCGGTCGCGAAAGTCCATCGTTCTTATGCGCGCGTATTCCATTAACCGAGAAGAGAGCTCGTAAGTCTTGCTGGCGAGCCTGTGAATCTTGCAACGTGCATGCATACGCGCTCGCTCGTTCGCGTTAACGCCGAGAGTAAGGAATGGATGGCACGGACAACTGAAGGAGAATAGGCAAGAAATTTAAGAAGATTCTCTGCTGGGATGCGTGCGCCATGAAACGAGGCGTTACACGCGCGTGGGAGAGCGCATCGCCATGAAAGAACATTGCCACGATGCTCGTTCAAGTATGCGAAATGACGGTAAGCATCACTGATGCTTTGCGCTACCAAACGACGAATAGATGCCTTTTTTCTCCTTTCGTATGCCATGTATCATTCAAGATAGATGTCTCTCTCTCTCTATTAAAAAATAGATAATCTCTTTATTAAAGCAGAGAATATTATTTTCGATATGTTTTTCAGAAAAATCATTTAATTATGTTTTTGTTCTTGCTATATTTTTGTAAATTGATAAATTCGTTCTCTGCTTTTTTTATAAAACGTACTGTTTCTCTAATAAATACGTTATGTTTTACTTCAAACTACAATATTTTTGTGCTTAAATTGTTTTTTTTTATAGTAAAATTGTTATTCTAAATAATAGTTTTGACTATTAAAAAAATTGGTACTTAAAAAAGTATTTAATAATTTTAACATTGTAATTGTCGAATAGACACTTATTGTTAGATTAATTTTTATTTCACGTACGTTTAAATGTAACGTTATCTCGCATACTTGATAATGCATTCTCTGGCAAGTAATTAACGGTGTCCTCAACCGAATCAATTAGCAACTATTCTCATCTATTATATTTCACCGTATCTGAACATTCTGATCACGCAAACATAATAAGATTGTGTTATCTTATAAGAATTCAGTGACCGTTAAATACTGAGAATTTATGATAATGAACGAATATACATGACAGTGAATTACATCGTAATGATCTTTAATATTTAATTTCGCCATTGTTTTACGCATACTTTCGGGACAGAGACAATATAGCAAATACAGCAGACAGAAAAATGTTAGTAGAGGAAGTCGTTACAGCTGCGACAGCTGTGCACAATTTCTCGCCTGTTCATATTGCCGTGAAATCGGCTTTTGCGTATAGGAAACGTGATTAAACTTGTTTAAACTCGTTATACAAGCGTGACGAGCGAGCTCGGCGAAAAAAGATGCATCCGGTTTCAATAAAGTCAGATCGATTGACATACGAAGCAAATCGATCGGGAAGGGTATCTCTCATCCCGCATTACTGAAACGATCCGAGATACCGACGATAGAAACTTGCTTGCCGCGTACGATGATTTCGCGAATTGCGATTCACGGTTGTCCTCGATCTCTCGCAACGGTACCGACCCCCCCCTCTCTCCCCCTCCTCTTTTGGCGTCCCTGCATAGCACCCCCTGGATTCGCCGTTATTCGCGAGTGCGGCAACGAGCGTCTTATCTGGATATGTGGAATCACGTGGCGCGGTCGCGGTAATAGCGATCGTGCAAAACCGTGAATGGGAAATCGTGACGTGGCTCCGGGCGATTTTGTTGCGGCCGTTAATTCACCGCGTGGCGCGAACGCTTAATAGATATTCCCGTCGGAGCAATGAAGATTATTCGTTCTACTCTATTTTTCTTTTGACGTTTATGCAACGGTTTTCTTGCCGCGCCAGAAGAAAAATCCTTTCCGTCCTGCTGGCGCGAGGCCAGTAACTATTTCCGAGAGATCGTGCCCACGATGACGCGCGGAAACTATAATCAGTACGGTGAAAGGAAGAAGCGTTTCTCTTTGTATATCGTTGCGCGACGAAGAAGCAATATATATCCCGTTCGGTCGAATGTGCCGCCGCTACAAAGGTCGAAAGGAGGAAGGGAGGGCGTCGGGAGGATCGCGCCAAAGAAGCGTAGAAATCGAAACCGAGCGAGGCGCAAAACCGCTGCGGCGAAGCGGTTGCAGGCTGTTGCAGCCTGACGGCCTGCCGTTCAGAGCGAGAGAGAGAAAGAGAGAGAGAGGGAAGAGAGCGAAAGGGCTCCGGTTTGTGCGCACGGTGGCTTTAATGCATGTAAAACGCGGGGAGTGCACTGGCGAACGCGCAGCACTACCCCAGAAGTAACAAAACCGCTAAATTATCGGCTTGTCCCCCGCTCTTCACCCCGGAGCCGAGTCAGCTCGACTGCAACCGCGAGACGAGCGGGCGAGTCTAGATACCTCGTCAGTTATTCGAGGGGAATATGACTGAAGCTGATGTACCTAAAGGATTCAACGTGATAGACGTGAGTCATAATACGCGCAGTCGCGTACCCGCTGATCAAACTATTTTTTTCCCCCATCTCGTTCTGGATGATGAAGGTGTAGCAGCGCGATATCCGAGTACATAGCAATTATGTGCGCCGTGTGACGTCTTTCAGAGCCAGAATTTAGAATTCTTGTATATGCTGTTTCTTTTTTATATATTTCTGAATATGTACTTCACATCTCTCTCTTTCTCTCTGCCATCGTACGGAGGTTTTTTTATCTCGTCACTCATGTATGCGACGTAATATTTATATTTATCGTAAGATTTTTTTAAAAGTTGAAATCTATTTAGATTCTATGTACTTATATCTATTGTGGATTTTTTAATAAATAATAGATCAACATCTCTCGCGTCTTGATGCTGAATGTGCAACGTTGCGATCGCGATAATACCTAGAGGAAAACATAAGTAGATAGCCGATTCTATGATGGCACTTGTAGAGAGTCGTGTTGGTTCTCGCGTGATCTTCGCTGCAGTCACGATATTCTCCCAGTCCCATCGAAACGTGACTCCTGATCGAGATGACGCGAGATCCTAGATCTCGAGTAACAGAAATTTCGCATTCTTGCTCCCAAGCGCGTACGATGTTATAACTTCACATTTTCCATGCTTTTCATTTTTCTTATCTCGATTTCTTATTTCAAAAAAATTTTTCCGTTCTTTCGTCTTTTTTCGTATAAAATTTATCACTTTAAATAATTCTGATTTGAAGATTCAGCACTTTAAATAATTCGGACTCAATGAATTTTTGTATTTGGGAAAATCTTTGTTTATCAATCTCTCAATCAACGATATTTACCGCTATTGCGTTTCTATACTATTTCTATTTACACAAAGGTTATAAATTTTTCTCGATTTTTCGTCTATTTGAAATTTTGAGATCCACATCTTGTCTCAAGGTTATCGAAAACAGGCGTAATAATCGCAGAAATGCGAGCAGTAGCAGATTTGCATATTTCACGGGTAGAACGAAACGGTGAGGCAAGGTGAGGCGCGTTAATAACCACAGGGATTCACCGTCAAGGAGTAATTTCGCGCCTCGACGTGTATCGAAGGGCAGCGACTGACGGAGTACACGGCGGTGCTCGATTAATTGGAGGATAACCTCCTTGCTTGGCGGTCAGTGTCATTTGCAGAAGACCGTTCTGTATGCAGCACGTACTCCTTTCGATATGCGTTGTGGAGCCAAGCTTCAGAAGACGAAGAGAAAAAAGAAGAGAGAGAGAGAGAGAGAGAGAGAGAGAGAGAGAGAGAAAAGGAGAGGCGAGATGGTGAAAGGCGAGAAAAACGTAAGAGTTTGCCAGGCTGGAGAGTAAGAGGGGAACGAAACGAGCCCATTAAAGTACAGAGTTCATGTACGCCCGGAGCACCGGGATGTCGGGACGTCACCTGTGGACACGTTTATACGGTCTCCCCTCGCTAATAATATATGTAAGTTCGCCCGCGGACTTTATTGTCGGCATCACGATATCAGCGAATAGTCGCTCGACCTAACGCTTGCCGAGTACTTGACTTAGTATTGCTCGTCTCTAACAGTATGTAGATAATGACTGCCGACGAGAAGATTATTTCAATTATTATGTTGTCCGCATCAATCGTTTTCGGAATACCGTAATATGAAAAATGAATGCTTCGAGATACATTATCAAAAATGATTCCGCAGATTATGCTCTTTTCACTCTTACGCGTAGCAAAGTGTTAATAGATAATCGCGTGATGAATTAGTAATGAAAAATATGTTTTTCTATTAATTTATCTATACAACTTGTCGGAAATGTTTGTAGAAAAATTTTATCTTAATTTATAATGATTTAAAACGGACATTCGCAAATGGAATAGTGATAAATAGCACTGACAGATTGCGTTATACAAGATAATGACAGGTTTCAAAAATAGAATAAAGTAAAAGAAATTTTATTATATTCGTGTAAGAGAAAACTGCTTCTCCTTCTCTCTCTCTCTCTCTTTCTTAAGAGAAAAATAAATTTTTAAATAAATTATTTTAAAGATTATATTACATTAAAATAATTTTTATTATATATATATATATATATGTGTGTTATTGGAAACAATTATTGTTTTCCTTTTTAAAAATTATATTTGATTATTTAAATTATTCGAAACAATTAAATAATGACACTTTTCTTTTATTATTATGCAATTATAAGTATAATATGCACTGCTATGCATATCACGTAGAATATTTTAATGAAAAATTCTATCGGTTATTCTGATCAGGAAATCACGCGTCGTGTAAATAAGGGCAGTCGAGAGTTGCAGATTGAAATTATAAATTTGACGCGAGGATTGACATAGGTACGTCATTTCCGTGACAGTCCGTCTTATCCAGTCAGATTGATAATTATCATCGGGCCGACATTCTCGTTTCGCCTCGTGGTCCGAAAAGATTCACGGGTTGTAACACACTTTAGATTATCTACGCGGAGTCACTCGTGGTAGCCTCTGGCGTTAATTAAATGCGAAGCCTATTAGCGTTACAGGGCGTGACGCGTTACGCGTACGATATGCGATTTTGTTATCCAAGTGCACCGTCAGTATGCAGCGCTCATCGAGTCTGACCAAAAAATCGATGCCATGATGATTGGTTTTATCATTCTCATGCCGACGATCTCTCTTTGCGCGGATCATAAGACTGATGCGTTCATATATCATAGTCATGAAATGCATATTTCGAACCTTCCCAAGAAAGTACACACCATATGGTAAGATTAGATTACTTTAGCAAGATTATCCTTTGACGTAGTAAGAGATTTCAAGTTCATCTTTAAAAAAAGTGTCGATAAATAGACATTACATCGACATTTAACTAAAGGCTTTCTTAGATAAGGGGAGCTTAGATTATTTTATTAGATATTAAGGGCTCTCTATATACATTTATTAAATTAAATATATTTTATTAGATATTAGGGGCTCTCTATATACATTTATTAAATTAAATATAATTAACTGATCTTCTATGGATATTAGCTATCATTTTTATATATAGACTAATAAAATTTATAGTTTACAGTCACCTGTATATTATAGTATTAAATATGTGGTACATGAATAATTTTTTATACTTTTGTCTTTAATGCAAAGTTAGTATTTTTAATGCATCTTATATTATCTATCGCCTTTTGTAATAGATTGCATTGTCTGCAAAATGTACTCCGTCTCTTTCGCGAGAATGTTAATTCATTGAATGCCTTGCTACATTGATCGACGTTGCGGCTAACTTATCGCCACGATGATTTGCAAATAATGCGAAGACAGACGATGATAATTAAATTCATCGAAAAACTCTAAACCATTCTACTACAAGACGAGCTATGTAATCGGCGCATAACAACATCGCTCTTAACCAACCAAAAACGAGCAAGGAAAAAATATCATTCTTTAGAGAATAAATGAATTAAAAGTTTATATTGCGAAATTTATATTACAAAGTTGCTCTATTACATACACAGAATTGCGTCTTCTCTCATCATTACGAAGAAAAATCGTTGTTTAGCAAAAAAGTACAATGCGAAAGCGTCGATGCGACAGCAATGCGACATTCCGCACGTATCGTCAAGAACCGTTATCCTAAACTGTCTATAAATTACTAAGAAAATCATTAATAATATTCATCTACTTTGAATACTCTGAAAAATCACAATCCATTTCGCGCAGGGAATACAAATGAGTAGAGAAACCATTTAGCAGACACCTGCATACTGGTCACGCTAGGTATTAAAGGGTTAACGGTAGTATCGATCGTTTGGATGCTGCGACGAGTCTAGTTGGAAAAGTTCGCGGCACGCTTATGCGGCTCGTTAAAGCGGTCTGTTTATATCCGTCAGAGATACGAGAGAGATACAAATCTGATATGGTCCGTCTCGAATAATTCTTATAATTGACGAACGCTCGCGCTCGCGTTCTAACGGCGGCAGGAGAAAACTGGAAGAGAAAGAAAGAAAAAAAAAAAACGAAAAGAAGTCTCAGAGTCCGCCGTGCATCGTAACATAAATTCCGCCGATAATGAGATGGATAAATATCGGTTGCCACGCACGTTTTAACCGGAATACCTTGGCGCGGCCGTTCTCGATGGAAGAGTTATTGAATCCATCCGGTCGCGCTTAAACCGATACAAGACGCGCGACGATCCGCTCGTTTCTCCTCGCGACAGGACCGTCCCTTATGGCCCTTATGGCCGTCGCCAGCATCGTCGTCGCCGCCGTTGCTCGAGGCGATATACGCTGTATACGCTGTGCACGCGAGCGTTTCATTACTCAATTAAGTGGCCCACGCGCCGTACGTACGTACGGACGACATGCGTGTCGTTCGGGCCTGGCAAATCGAGTGACGGCGTAACATGCACGGTACTTCGGTAAATGTGGAGGACGACGACGTCGTCTCGAGATGATACGCCGGATATCTCCGGATGACCGGCAATCAGCGAGTCGCGAATTATATATGTATGTACATCGCGATTTTGATGAGCGGCCGAGGATTCGAACGGCTGGTTTGATGATAATAAACGAGATGTTATTATCATTATTATTATTATTATTATTGTTTTTATTCTGCCGCGCTGGCGATATTAATTTAGCAACCTTGAGATGGAAAAAATACACGCCAGCAGCAACAGCCGTCCTCTTTGATCGAGCATGATGTCAAAGAAAGATTGCGCGAGTGATTTCTTGAACTATAATATTATTGGATCTCTCAGTAATGCATATTCTTTTATGGACTTTTTTCTTTTTCTTAAAAGGATCTTAGAAACAATATTGAAATAAATGTCTGCGAATTTATTGCTTTACGTTTTACGTGGGTATACATTTTTAAATCAAATTTTATATAAATAAATTTCAAATCAAATGAAGATTTTAAGACAAGTTTGTTGCGTCTAATTTTTGTGTCTGGCTCTTATTAGCCTGTTTGTTACCTGAATTTTTGTATTTATAAATTTTTAATTATCTTTCTTGAAGTTGTGCAATATCTTTGCATACATTGCAATTTTTGGTTACAATTCCACGATGCCATAATTGCGCGCATAGACCAAGAATAGCTAGTAATTTTCCGCAGTGGCCCATGTAGTTAGGCGGGAATAATAATAAAGACCGTTAAGACTCCGCTTGTCGCAGGGTTGTTAAGCGGTCTCAGTAGGAACTTTACGCGCCGCAGCGATTCTCTACTTATAGCTCGTCTCGTGACCGCGACAATTTACTCGTCGTTGCTTGTCGGTGCTCCGCGCCCCGTGACGAGAACGGGAACTTGACAAGGCTTAGAATTTTACGACGTCGTTTCCGCTAATTTTAACGAGAAACAGTTAAGTGTCTCGAGCGTTAGAGCGCAGACGTGAATGTTAAGGAAGCACCGCTTCGCGGTTTCAGGGCACATCCGCGAGTGCTTGCGTTTATATATCTCATTGGTATGTTAGACCGACTGTATGTTTGCGCACGTGTAGCACGTCGACCGTGAATCTAATATTTCGGAGATAAATCCACAGAATATTAATCCCATTTATATTAAATGTTCCTTCATTTTTGTCAATCTTTATTATTCAGTATTATTATAACGTTTTCTCGTTTGTTGATTCGCAAATCGCAATTAAATTATTTTAACGCATCCGGTATCGAAAGAATTCAAATTTCAGAAATTATATTTCTGGTTTTTGAACGGTCAATTCATTTTCAGTTTCAGTGATAATTCATGTGAACTTCGCACCCTTTTGATAAACTAAGTTTTCGATACAGAAAATGATTCAATACAGTATTTTGTAATTAATTGTAGCAACAGTAATTTCGTTTGTAGTCAAAGCCATAAAAAAATAGCATTTTGAAGAAATACTTTTATTTGACTTTAAGATAAATAGAAATTGCTGATATATTTTGATTCAAAATTGTTTGTAGTTGCTTGTAATAATTTTCCTTTCGTTTGTAGTTGAGCCATTTACAGCATATTTGCCAATTTTAAAAATATCTCAATATACCTGCTTGTACTATGTTTTTTAGGATCCCTTGTAGTGTCTTTTTTTTTCGTTTGTAGTTAGTAGCCGGCTTATCGAAGCGAGAGATCTACATCAAATCGATTTCAATTTCTTAACCCGTACGGTCCAGCGCGCTCGCGCGCCGAGTGGAATATCGTGTTCCCGATTTTTGCTCTTCACACTGAGTGCGTCACCGTATCCGTGAGAGAGATACTTTGTCCATCCTGTCGTTATCCGCCTACGCTGTCTGTCCTTGACTAAGTTCCTCAACCGATTGGCAGTCTCTTACAGCCGATCCTTCTTTCGTTCTGGTCTCTGCTATTTCTTCGATATGTTTCACAAACGTCTCTGTTCCCTATATTTTTTATACTAAGCTCCACTAACGCTTACAGTATTTTTATTCATGACTTCTTTGATATTTTAGAAATTAAATTTCTAATTTATTGCTTTTATAGAATAACAATTTTGTGTATTAAAGGAAAATTCTATTAATAATTAAGAAATATTTTTTGATATTTTAGATCTGATCTTGAATTCTTTTAATCGAGAAAAATTTTAAAATTTATAAACATCACAAGCAAGAGAGAAATTATATGTACATTTCTTGCAACTCACGTCCATGTAAATATGACTTTCCACTAATGAAGCCGCATTAGTTAGACGATATAAACTGATAAAAACATTTAGAAACTCAGTCTTACATATCGTATAGAATGATTCCAATCAACGAGATTCCATTCTTTTTAAAAGCAAATAATTTTTACAACTATCCTATTTCTCTCTAATCATCTTACATTTATTTAAATAAATTATATCTTAAGTAAAAGATATTTTTATATCCTTTTCTAAAAATGAATTCATTTTCTGTGTGCTTTGTTTGTCAAAATCAAGTTCTAAAAATAAATTCCAAGCCGTAATTAAATACAGTGGTTTTCTTTAATAATCTAGTATTTCTTACCTTTAATTATTAAGATAATATAAAAAGATCGAGCTGCTTCAAAAAAGTTTAGATATTACCCAATTTTCTTTGTGTAGGTATAAAGTTTGGTCATTTAAGTATAAACTTCAGCAAGAGTTTAACTTTAGAGAATTTTTTTAAATTAACCTTTACTCTTTTCTTTTAGATATTCATCTCAGGCTTTAGAAATAAAATTAAGATACGTAAAATATATAGATGAAAAATATGTCATATATTTGTGATATACTATTCTTATTTACGCATTTTTTATCTATCTATAAAACCTGCTGACACTAGATTTTATGGAACAATGAAATTGTTTATGTATCCGATAAAACTGGTTTTAACAATCAGTTATGCTGTCGATAAAAATACAAAAATAAGAGAAAGTATTAGACGGAGAGAAAAAGAAAAGAAATTTTCTCTTTGCCAAGCATAAACCGATAAGATGCATATTTATATCCTGAGAGTTATGTCGTTAGAGATGTTCTCCAAAGGACAAGACTGACTTTCGAAACGGAGTGATCGATTTCACGGTGCAAACTTTAGTCTCGGAATGGTCTGTCCAAGGTTATGCGCATGTCGATTACAAAGCGAATGTACATCGAAAACGCATTAGCAAACCATCGGCGATTATTAGCCAGTTCGCTCTCTCTTTTATTTTTGCTCATTTTATTTAAAAAAAAGTCATTTACCGGGGAACGATCTGTCACAGATTGTGAATTGTTCACAGAAAGAAATTTACGCAGAAAAGTCAGCGCACCGTTTCATCGCCAATAAGTCGCAATTAACGGATTGGACTAATAAAACCGTGAAAACTTTTTTGTATCTTTGTGTAAGCCCTATCTAAGATAGAACTTGAGAAGAATCGTAAAAAAATTTTATAGTAAAAAGATTCTTACGCGACATTTATTTTTATTTTTTTGTGCGCGTCTAACGGATTTTACGAGACTAATAAAATCGCGAGCACGTCTCTGTGAATGATTACGCCAAGGCCATAATTTGAGAACAATGCTAAGCGTACCGCGCTATCTGCTTGCCTCTATGTACCGTACAATTGCCAGCTGTCTTGACGGACCGGATTGATGTAATCACTTATGACAGTCGGCTAGCGTGCGCGACTGGCCGTGCATAGCTTTCGCCCATCTCTCTAACACCCGTCCTCTTTTCTTCACATTCTTTCTGCGTTCGTTTGCGTGTATCGTTTATAAAAAAACGCTTTAAAAATTGTGAAAAGTTCCGGCATCGACCACAATTATTGCAAACACACACACACAATTATTATTATTCAATTATGTAAGAAATTATATTAAATTATTTATTATTTCGTGTCTGCCATTGAATACAAGAATTATATCATTTCTTTAATATGTAATATATAATATATATATATATATATATATATATATATATATATATATATATATATATAAATCAATTCAAATATAATTCAATATATAAATCTATTTTTATTTTTGATAGGGAAATGTAGTCGAGGCAGACATGTAGAATTACAAGCATCCCAGACAATTAAAAATAATTCAATCGATGATTTATTGCGCTTTTTGTTACATACAACCATGATTCTCTCCAAGGATCTCCGTTCTTGGCTTGCCAACCGCGCTGGCGAAAATAGTTTAATCATCGTGATTAATAATAATCGTTTCGACTTTATCATTCGTTTTTTTTCTCAATCGGCGACAGCGAATCGCTGCTGTCGATGAAAAGGGAAGAGTACGACATGCTCGTAGTGACCTTGGTAACCTCCGTGCTATCTAATTAGTTCGGTCGTGGTGTCTGCACGACGGCAACGGTGGCATTGGAGAGACGCTAGTCGTAGCGCGGACTTAACAACCGGGTCGCATTTTCAGTAGCCGGCGGTCTTCTCTATGGTAATAAGCGAACGACCGCGGCGGCGAGTGTATGTCCCGGTAAAAACTAGTTTATTAATATGGGTAGCACGTTCGGTGTAATCTACGTCCCTACCACCGCCGCGACGTTCATCCGGGGATCTCTCTTCTCGCTCTATTCTCTCTCGATTGTGAGAGAAGCGGCACGCCGATGAGATCGTTCCCCGGATCTCCGCGGTCGACTTTTTCCCTCGGACACGATTGATCGACCGATCGATCCGATCGCTGCGAAATATTTCGCCACGCGTTGACGGACGGTATCGCGCGGCTCCGATCGCAGGATCATTGTGTTCTTGCATCTGATTTAACAAGCCTGATTATGGAATGATATGTCGATCTGAGAAGCGCACTGATCCACTTCTCTACGTGTTGCCGACGTGTTATCAAACTAGAATTATCTGCTCTATTCTTTAGTTACTTCTTGCCGTTTTCATCTCTTGAGATCTTTAAAAGCATTATGATGCATAAATAACTTGAGCAATCAACGAGAAACAGATGCATAAAATTTTATTCTCTTAGGCATAAAATTTTATTCTCTCTCTATCTATCGATTTATCTATCTATCAAAAGATATCTTTGAAAAGCATATACTAGAATATGCACATCTTAGAAGCTCTTCTGTTCAAATTGCTTGTCCAATAAAGATTATCTTAATTACAATCTTGCTCATCATAAAATCGTTAAGTGAAAATTTTCGATAATGTATTCCATAATATGCGCCTTGTCTGTCCACTTATTAAGACTTGCAGTCTTTTATCGCTAAAATGTATTCCAAAAATCTATAGCTGTATTATAAATTATATTTATATCGTCGAATTCAAATTATAATTTGTTCTATAAGAAAATTACACAGATTATATATAGTTTTAGGTGTTTATATGAATCTCATCTTTCATATTTTATATTTTATACTCTACATTTTTATCACAATATAATTTCAAGTTTATTCACTTTATGACTTTAATATTAAAATATGTGAGCGTATTCCTTCGAAATTAAAGAGCGGAGAATTTCAAATTTGAGCGAATCCCAAAAATGATTGACACTTTATATTACATCATTGCAAGTGTATTCCGTAACCGTAAGCCATATATAGGAATTCTTAAATTGCAAATTGCAATCTAAGGCAGGAAATCGTAGTTAGAAGGGAAGTGACTAGAAGATATGAGCTATGGGTATTAATGCGCTGGTAGCCAATCCGCGCGTCATCACGCTAGATAAAACTGCTATGCAAAACGATCGAAGGAGTCGTCGTTCTCTCGATAAGGCTAATTATAGCGAACTATGATAACATCCTGTTATGGCAACATCCTGTGTAGAATAGGAAATGTGTTTTTCCTTTGCAGTAAATTAAAGCAAATAACAATTAGAAAATTACGTATCATGTAGAATTATAGGATTTTAGAAAAATTAAATTTTAAAATTACAATTAAGTAACAAAAAGTTTAGGTCTGCATATTTTTACTATAAGACAAATTCCCCATAAAAAAATAAGATAAAGTAATAACCTTGTGTATAAACAAAGATACATACTTACAATTTATTTCATGCATACTATATGCACATAACTGATAGCATGTAGAGTTCTGTTAGGAAGAATATGAAGCGTCTATTTGTGTGCGCGATGTTATTTTTACGTAAGTCCTACTTTGAGTATACATTTTTTTCGTTTTCTTTTTAACTTGTGAAGTTGATATATTAAATCCTTATTCTCTTACGAAGTAATATGTTTAAAATTTCTTTTTGGTAAACAAGAGGCTTGTTTAATTTCTCTTTTAAACGTTTAAATAAATATGCAGATTCGATAACTATATATTACATACTATAATATGCAGGAGCATAACGAGAAATTATCCGGCGATGTGATCAGAGTTGTAATATATCTAGTCGATTCCCGATCGAGACACGAGCGTATGACGCGCGTATGAGACGGGTAAAAGTAATAAAGTAAACAGAAGCGTTTCCAATAAACGGGCGGCGGACTTATTTCTCGTGCCAGACAGCCAACAGCAAGTGGCGGCCGTCATCTTCGGCGCCACAGCTGCAAGTGTAACCTGCAACCGCGTGCTCTCACGCCAATAAACGCTTTTAGCGATGATGCGAAGCGGCGATGCGCAAGCTGTCTCTTCTCTCGGCGAGAGGTAGCCCGATTTTCCTCTTTTTATCAGCTGAAACGGCGTTAATGCGAAATCGAATGACGGACCTCGACCGCGGCATTCCTAACTCTTTGTTCGCGGAAACGGCGCGCCGAGAAAAAGGTATTCGCGAGCGAACGCGGATGCTGCGCGGCACCGGATCGTGGAAACAATATTTGCAAAGCTAATTGTAATACGCGAGGCTATTGCCGTTTTTCCTGGACGATGTTCCTCGTCCGCGCTCTTCGGCGAGTCATCGAGCGAAAGAAATCTTGACATTCGTCGACCTGCCGGCTTATACGGACTATACGGCTGATCACAAAAAATTTATTATCGATATTTTTATTCAATTAAACGTCGTATAGACTATAGGTATCGGTACTAGATAGTATAAATCGATTATTGGAAGAAATAAAAGTTGAAATTAATAATGCGATTTTTTTTAAAGAGGTTTCTTGTACGTCCAAGGATTCAGTTTTAATATATCCGAAGTAAACCTGCTTCAAACTAATTTATCAACTTTATCCAGCATCGCCCGTGAAATATTGTACTTGTCGTGAATAGCGTTGCGCTCTAATTACTACAAGCCGACAGATCCAAGAAAAATAAAACAAGAATTTAGAATATACACACGCATATATTAAGATACAAAAAGATTATTAAGTTTTTGTACCATGACCGATCACTTAATTACTTTTTTATGGGATTAGCAATTTTCGCGTGACACGGGAACGTTAATGATTATCTGATCTAAAGTCATTAGTTGTATACTCATAATTGCTTGATTATCGGTTACGCGGCGATTAATTAAGGACTCGCTTACTCCGCGCAGCGCTCTGAAATATTCGTGTTATTTTTCAGATATCTGAATATAAATATATGTTCTCTACGGTGGTAATTGCAAGTGCATCGATAACATATTGTCCATCGCCGGCGATGAGAGTTATTTTTGACTCTCGCTTCTCTTTTCCCAATCTCCGCAAATTAGACGATCGATCTCCTTGCTCCGCCGTCCCTTCGTCCTCTCTTCTCACGTTTATGTGACGATTTGTTTCTTTAATCGGCTTGCTTGTGAATGTCGCCTTATCGTTCATACCGGAAATTAAACAGATACATGCACGGAATATATCCGTACGTGATAATAGTAAGGTAACTCAATTCGCTTGGGCAAAAACACCACGATCGGAAGCGGATGACGAGGCACGTAGGTGGTTACGTACGCCTGGACAAGTTTACTAGCGGACATAAAAGGTAATGCCGCGAGATGGACGCCTTCGCGATGTCGATGACTTCGTTCAGAACGGGCAGAAACTGTCAGCAGGCATGATACGTAATTTAGATCTTTCGAAGCGATACTTCGTACCGTGGAATAATCATGTATTATTTCAAATTTTTCTCATTAAAAATATTAAATTAAAAATATAAATGTAAATCTATGTGTATAGATCTGCGAGTGTGTTTTATGTAAATTTCCCTTTTTTTAAAACATTGCTTTTTAAAATGTCAAATTAAGACGGAAATAATGGATATAATTAATTATTCAATATATATAATTGTGTGGCTATAAATTAAATTAAATTTTGTTCGATAAAGTAGTGAGTCTTAAGAAATAATGCCAATATATAGAAAATGTTATATTTCTTAAACAATAATGCTTTTAAGCAAAAGTTTAAGACCAATTCCATCTTTTCTTTTTCTTTGTTAAACTATTCTGAATTCGGAACTTATGTAGATACGATTTTAGATCCGATAGCATCGGTGTCGCCGCGTGTCGCGGATCGAGAGAGAAAAAAAAATCGCAGCGAACGGAATGCGTCCGGCTATGTAATTTACGCCTTCTTCAAGGTGCGACGCGAGAAATCGTGTAAGTCATGCGACCGGTCGGTCGGCCGGCCAGCTGGCCGTAGAATACTGTACGAGAAGTGCGCGTAACTTTGCCTTCGAGTACGAATTTACGATTCTTCACCGCGGCGAAGATAACCGGAGATAAAGTGTACCGGAGTACGGCGTGCCGGAGTTATATGAAGCGAGAGCGGAGGCAGTCAAGTCGGTGGGATAGCGTGCGCGCGCGAACGTATGCACGTGCAGTGCGGCGTATGCACGTGATGCATTCGCGGTGGCGCGCAATCGCGCGTAGGTAGGTAGCTGGGTCGCTAGGTAGGTGGGTTCGGTATCGTGGTGGAATTACGCTCCGCTCTCGCGTACTTTTCAGGTCCAAGATTTACAGCCTATCGTATGAACGGTGTGCCGCGGCACATATGCAATAAAATCCGAAACCCTCTCGATCGTTCGTAAAAATAGCTGACGAGTCGTTACTGCTTATTACTATCGTCGCGCGCGCGTAAAAGGATCTACCATATGGAGCAGCCTGTATATGAGTACAAATGCGTTTCCAGCGCGACCTGACCCTGCAATATAAACTCGTCGTTAAATTACATGTCGTACGTTTCTCCTATTGCTTTGATATTCAATTTTAAGTGACGTTTAATGACGAGATACCGAATGCAATTGACACGACGCGGTCTGAAGTTACGCGGTCGAGAATAAATCACGCGTATAATCGCGCGAATCGATCGTAATGATAGTGTTTCGTTCTGCGAATACATGCGGTATTATTCTCTATGACTGCATATTAGCGTTGTATTAACTAGACATCACGTATGCATACGTACGCATGTTATTAATCATACAATTCTAGAAGCACAGGATAGTAGAAATATACATTACGTACTTGAATGAGATTTCCATTTTCCATTTCCACTTTCATTTTCATTTCTAGATAATTATACTTTTAAACCAGTACAAAGTGGCTTTTTTAAATAAAAATTTCAATGAAAGTTTATGATATTTGATTCGACAGTTGTCGAGATATTTAATATTAAACTAAGACAAAGGACACAGGAGTTCCGATATATAAATTATCGGGAAAGAAAATTCAACCGTAAAGCCGAAAGAGAGAGAAAGAGAGAGAGAGAGAGAAAAATGAATACGGCTGATTATCTTATCCGAAAGTTTCGTAAAATTAAATTCTAAGTATCGCGTTCCACTTCGAAGTTCCGTATTGCGATAATAATTCTCCGAGCTTCTCCCTTATTACCATTCGTATTAGCATTTGTATGAGATGTGTATGGATTCTATGGATGCAGAAATTAGACGAATATAAATTCTGAGTAACGACAGCGTACCGTTACATTAGCGCGATACGTCGACGAGCATCATTACGTTCATCCTACGTCATCACGGACGGCGGATCTCGCGGGGAATGATAGAGGGCAAGGGTGCTTCCTCAAAATGCGTTATTGCCGTCTCTCGGTCGTATCCCTCCCGGATCCTGGAGTAACAGAGTATAGCCTACTGCAGCCGGGGAGTCTGACCCCGGATCACGATTTACGAATAATAGCCGAGCGCGCGGGGATCGTCTATTCCCGGGGATGCATCGATCTTGCGTCTACTATTACTAACTCGCCGATTGGCGCGCATCCTTATAAGTCGCATGCCAATATAAGCCGCCGTCCAGGAACTCATTATCCTGCGTCTGCCTCAAATCGCCCACGTCCAAAATGCATTACGTCCATCCGTGTGCGTGGCGCCGTGCGAAGGGGTCATAGGCTAGAGACAAAGTTCTTATCGACGTCGCGCTCGTACACACACGATCCTCCTTCACTTTCCCACATGCTTGTGTTCCCGTCGCACGCTTCCCACGTCTTTGTCTTCCCCAGAGATTCGATTCACAGCCTTTCGTTATCCGTTAAAATAAACAGATCTCCAGTCGCGTACACAGGCTGCTCGAAATACACTTCATCATCTATTCTCATCTAATTAAACGTATAATTAAAAGATTTTGTCGAAGAATTGAGCTTTGCGAAATTTTAGAGAAAGAGATAAAGAAACGTACATTTTTTTGTGTTTCTAAATATAACATTTACAACAGCAAAGACTAGGAAATATGCATGAATCGGACAAGCAGTGAAATGGATAGTTGACGTGAATAAATGTATTTATATATAGACGCTTGCGGAACGTCGACGTCGCACTGATTTTTCGAATACGAAAACCGCGACATTGCGAATCGTTCGAATTGTTTCGCGAAAATTGTTTTCTCGTCTAAAAAAAAAGAGACTCGCGAATAAAGAAATTGCAGGAAGCGAACGATCTCTCGAGAAAAGTGGAAACATTTCGCTTGCCCGGACGGAATTTCTCTTCGAGCCACGAATAGCAACAAGCAGTTCACAATAGATCTCCTCTGGCCGTGTAATTTCGTTCTGGCGGGAATCATTTACCGTCCGCGAAACCTCGGGGTGAAGGGATATTACGCGGAATCATCGTTAAAGCTCTATCATTCCACGGTGAACAATCTCAAAGGCTCGCGGATGGGCACTTCATCCTTTATCAAGGCAGTGATCGATCTCATTTTCTCTCAATTTCACGTCCTAGCTTGGTAATACACTCGCATACACGCACATGCAGCACACGATGTTCCTTCTCTTTCAACGAGATTACTATATAGATGTTTAAGTGGATCGTCGATCTAATAAAAATCACTTTTCCGTATTGCACTTATCTATCGAGGATAAGATCGTGAGATTGGTGTAATCTCTCGCTGCGTATCATGAAGAATATAAGTTGCTTTTCTCATGTTTCATATTTATATTTTTGAACAATAATGCAATTAATTCTCTTATATACTCTATACATATAAAAAATGTATATTTATCAGCGTTACAATCGCGAATAAAGATATTGCAGGTATAGTTATTAACGCAAGATATAATTATAATCGACCGAGTGATTAATAATTAATTTCTGTTTCTTTAAACAAAACACATTTATGTAATATTATATATTTTTTTATATTTTATAATTTATTCTATAAATAAGAGAAAGTATTTTGCAGCGCCAAAGTGAATTGATTAACGCTCGGTGTTCATTTTTTTGGGGAGCATCCCAAAAAAATATTATATAATTTATAATTTATATAATAAAAAAATTTTTTTTTTAAATTTATAAAAATTATTCCATTAGATATCTGCTTATTATTGTACGCATTGAATATGAAATTCGGTGCATACAATAATAATTTTTTGAAATATTAATTATTTTGGGGTGCTGCTATAATTTGGATCTTTTATTTGTATGTTACAGCTTCAATGCCGTCACAAACTCCGCTGTTGTGCATCGATTGGTGAGTGACAAACTTTTATTTGAAAGTAACGAATTTATAGAGATCGTTCGATTGCCGGTTAGAATGTTGCCCGTAAATATAGTTTTTTTGTTATCGACGATTTTAGTTACTTTGCTCCTCGCAGCAAAATATCGCATCTTTTGATCCTGCGAATATAGTTTCGAAGATTTCGATGAATCTTATCGTGATAATTCTGCGAAAGAATTAAGCAAAAGTATGTATATTCAATGGTATATACATATCATATTAAAAAATCTATGGAGGCCACCTGATCGGGAACCAAAACACGAATCAAAAAATTATGGATGCAAGTGCACGTAAAGAAGAAACTGGGAAGGGACTGCGCGGTCTCTCTCTTTCTCCTCGACTAACGAAATATAATGACATTAATGCAAAGCCACGGCATGCAGGTAGCAGCTCCGCTACATATTCCGGCGACTCTCGCGATGCAATGTATAAGCTTGTTGCATTGAATAACCGCGGGATCTTCCGTACGTGCACAGCGGACCGAAACGTCGTCGCGTCGCGTATAGCCATTAAATTCGCCTCACGGCATCTCGACCGCGGCATAATCCTGACACGCGCACAAATTTCCCTATGCGCCGCTCGCTTCTCGCAAGTTCGCGAATAACTTTTCCGCTTTGAAGTGAATGCTATACGGGATGCAATTACTCTCGATCCTAGCGGGATTAAGAACGGGGGACTCCTACATAGTACTTGATGCCATGCAATGCTCGCGATAAAGTTCAAGATTACGCATCTATTTCTCTCGCAAAGTTTATTTTTTTTTATTTCTGCTAGAAAAAGCATAAACCCGAAACGTAATTACGGAACAGTTGAGCATTTGCATGCGCAATAAACGTAATTGCGTGTCCAATTCGCAGTATTGTTTTAACTTTTCGAATATATCCACTGATTCATAACGAGGTTTCTTTTGTGATATGGAAGCGCTTCTGCGAATTAGAGTGCTTTTGCAATATTATGCTTCGGATATGGATAAACGCTGTAGTCACGCGTAGAATAGTAATCTAATTCTAGAATAGAAATTGGGACAATACTTCGTAGTCAATTCTCATCGGACACGGAATTGTAGCATTTATTGGAGCATTCAAGCCAATAATATTACTAAAAGCACCGTGTAACAGCGAGTCGGTGTCGACGAATAGATTCCACGTGACAAATGATTCATTTCACTTGTAAGCAGATACATGATTTTATTTGCATTTGCATCGATTCTACGGCGCGACAATTTTCAATTTACTCCGGGCGTGACGCAGTAATTACATTTTCGGCTTTAGCAGTGAAATAGTATCTTTCTCTTGCCGACCGCGAAAGATAACGAGTCCGCGGCTCCAGCTGGATCATAAGAAACGTGTTAATGGCAATCGTGAATTACAACAGACCGCGACTTACACGCCCGTCGAACCGGTAGCCAGCGCTTTAACAGCGCAAGTTGTGTGGATCACAGACTTCCATCGTGATTAACATCCGGCGCAATCCTGCGATTTGCGACGCGTGTCATTGCCGGGCACGCAACAAAGCGTGATATCAAAGTATCAGAGTATATAATGGACATTGAATGTCCTTTTGTGCAATATACAGTTTGATTATCAATTTTACATTGAGTCACAAGCTCTCGTAATGGTAACGAA
The DNA here is from genome assembly GCA_963971435.1 of Lasius platythorax. Classification (NCBI taxonomy): domain Eukaryota; kingdom Metazoa; phylum Arthropoda; class Insecta; order Hymenoptera; family Formicidae; genus Lasius; species Lasius platythorax. Next base: position 9,859,393 of record OZ020539.1, on the reverse strand, counting down.
GAGGTTAAAGAATAAAGTGTCATCAAGAGAGATGGAACTTGAAACTAAGTATGCGTGCAAATAAAATATTGGAATATATTATAGAAATTATTCTATTGTAGAGATAATTTTGACATATATAAGAAAATAAGAAAAGTGGATTAGAAGAGTTTGATTAGTGCGAGAGATGCGTTTTATATTTATATTTTCTTTGACGCAATGTGTGTCCAGGTTTTTCGCGCTCTCTTGTGTATATCATTAGATATAAAACGCTGTCGCGGCACGGCGTGTTGGATAGATGCTTCTTGCACGTTTTCTTGTCAGCGTCCCTTGACGGCGGCTCGGCTTTCAAACAACTTTCATTAGGCTCTTAATTATCCACCGCGTAATATTAAGTTTCCGAACTGTTTAACGCACCCCTCGGCTACGATATAAAGAGCTCATGATATGCACTGATCCCACGTTATTAAGTCTATGGAGAAAAGTGCAAATGAAAAGAATGCGCTAATGGAAGCTGTGATTTATAAAGTTGCACTTGTGTCGAACGGAACTAGTCGCGGTCTAATTACACGGATCTTTTATACCGCAATGCGCGATATTATGATATATGCAGCATCGCTTAGTACGTTTATCATAATGTAATCCGGACGCGAACGTTTTTATCCTTTATTATTGATTCTTTGAATACCGCTTGATGCTTAAACGGCTTCATTATGTAACTTTATTATCTTTTTAGAAATATTAATATTAAATCGTACGTCAGTTCGTCGCTCTTGCCGTGTAATAAGCTTACGATTTTCACTATATCTATATATTTATATGTAGAAAGGTATTATTAATTACAGTAGATAAATTCACTATTAATGATCATTATTTTTGTTTATAAATAATGGAAGAAGTTGGAATCAACCGCGATAATTGTGACATAGAATAAATGCGATACTACAATACTTTTCAGAGATGAAATTATTAGTTACAATAATAATAATTTCATTTAAATTATTAATTGATTAATTTCTTCCAAGCGTTAATGAAAAATTGATAATTATACAAATATTAAATTTAATTGAGCGATAGTTCCATTATAACATTTCGTTCAAGTAGATTTCGATCGCTGTGGATTAGTGATTAAAATTAATTTTCATGAACTCGCGTGCGACTTTAAATGTATCTAGATTTAATTTATACAACGAGGTAGAATGATCATTAATCATTCTCAAAGCGATTCAAATCCCGTTTTAGTTAAAAACGAAGCTATAACAATCTATAAAATTTTAGATTAGAGAGAAGAGAAGAGAATTCAATACTTAACTCTTAGATTCTCGGAAAAGTAACGCTCGTCTCAAAGACGGCGTGGCTTCCGGTGGATTAGTTTATAAGAAAGAGCGACTTGTGGTATGATGAGAAAACGAACACACTCCGTAATTATTGAGAACGTATACGGATATGAACTATCTGGTATAGAAGGTGCCAGGATATACTGTTTATCTGCAGGCACGAATAATCACGTAACACGATCGAGCAATTATCAGCTCGCGGAAGGAGGAATCATTTTCTAGTAATATCTAGTCTGGCTGACATTCCCGACCCAATCTCGCCAGTTTAATCCGTAAGTATTACCACGTTCCGCACCGTAGTCATATCCTCTCCAAATAATTTCTTCTATGCTATCTTCATACGATGTTCAACGATGATGATAACTCTTCGCAAGTCTTCAAGCTTTCTAAGAATTTTTTTATTTGAAAGCAACATATATATTCTCTAATACTCTATGCGATATATAAGTTTAGACAATTGATTAATATTTTTCTATATAAAATTATTTTGCAGGAAAGTTCAAAGTTTAAATTTTTTAATTTTCACATGGATTCGCCCTTTCAATACTATACATTTTCCAATATGCGTAAAACAAACATGTGAATAAAAATCGTCGATTTTCGTATGAATACAAATAAGTACATGTGGCTTAAAATCGGTATAACCAATGCTGTCAAAAAAATAGAAATTGTAAAATATTACATATTTTATCGTATAATATTTGCCTTCCTGTTTTATCATGACTTTTGTTAAACCGTAAAATCATATATTGATTGAAATCATATATTAAAGTTTCCAACATCAGTTATTCTGAAGTTTCAGGTATTGGTAGTGCTAGAGTTTCTCAAGTATTTGTTATTCTAAAGTTTCGAATATTGGAAACTCTAATGTGTTTTAAACATTACTCGCTTTACTTATTTGATAAATCATAAATCATATAAATGCAAAAAGCTTAAATAGTTTTAGTTTTAGTTAAGTAAGCGAATGATATACTTGGACAGATCTCTACTTAATTTTTTAAATAAGAAAAGAAAAGGTACGCACACACATGATAAACTCAGTAAATTAAATGTATTAAATTTATTTATGCCTTTCTTTCATTATATATTATTAGATTAGAAATCTTTTCTCAGTTTTGCATTTTATACGATATAAAAGATATACACATATTACTTTTTTGTGTGTGAGCTCTCTATTCTATATATTTTAATCTATTTATATAAAAATTGTGGAAATTTATATAAGTAATCTCAATTATTTCTTCATTAGAATTAAAACTTAATGTTGGAAAAGTTGCGAATTCGATGATCGGTGTCATGTTTACACAAAAGCAAGTTTACCACGCTTTTATCCACGGCAACTGCTGCATTTATCGAAGGAGCCGGGACAAAGAGCACGGATTCTGCTTCGATTTACGGCGTAAAAATGTCCAACCGATTTAGCTGTGAGACCTTCTCTTTAGTCGATGGCGACTACCGCCGCGAGACCTCGGTCCGACTGGAAAATTGCAATAATAACGGTGATTTCGCGTCCATTTGTCCGCAATGAGTGCACGCTGCGCGGAGCGCAGCGGTCGTGTGTTCACGGTTAGTAAATACCTGGCTGGTGTATATAATTTTCCTCGTGCCACTGGAAGTGCACGGTTACCTCCTTTTTTTATCCTTTCCGCAAACTTTCCTGAACGGACATGCGAGAGCCGCATCATTGCGGAGAAATACTAACACTTCGATAGATAACGAGCAAACGTTGTTGTAGAGTTCCGATGTAAAAAAAACTGTAGGCATATGATTTGTCTCGATGAATATACTCGGTTCATATTATTCGTCTTCTCGCAAATCTCCCGGATCGTGCATGCAAAAAATAATCAACTTCCTATAAATATTACAGCTAACAATACGATGTATCCTTTGCACAGATGTATGCAATTACACAGTTTTTAAAATATTGTTTTATTCTATTTACGTTTTAACCCCGTATCATTTTAAATATACAATTATTTAGTTTTTAGTTTCCTCAAAAAATACATTAAAAATAAATAAATAAGATAGATAATAATATAGATCTTATTAAAATAAAATAGTAAAAAATAAATAGAGATGGCGAATATTGATCAAACGAACTGGAAAGAACTGTAACATATTTTTAACATCTCAATATATCACGTATTAAATTATCATATATCAATTTTTTAAATCCGAATTAATTAAATGCACAACGAATTTTAACCAAATTTAAACTGTATCGCAAAATTCAATCCGTAAAATTTAAGCTCTTTTTATGACAAACTCTGTTTCGGTTTTCACCGTATATTCATATTTCATACGGACAGCTTCGTTCATTCGATACGTTCCATCACGTAGAAGTTTCACGGTGATAAATTTTACCTGTGAAATTCGCAGACTCGCAATTAGATGTCGTGATAGGGAACGCTTTGAAGTATCGGATGCAATATATCGGATACTTGTAAGCGACAATGGAGGAAGTAGGAAATGCCGCTCGTAGATCTCGCTTTTGTCTCGATCGGCGAGATGCGATATACACCTTGGTACGCACACCTACGCGATGTACTCTGTCGACGAGTCGTCGACGTAAGCAAACGATAACGCAAATCCGTACATGGTATATACCGTGGCTGCGAGCGAGCAAAGGCAGCTTCTCGAACGGATTGCAGTCCATTCGGCATGGCCTGTACAACCGTATTCGTTGAATTCCAATTCCGATTTGTATTCCAACCACGTCTGTGCGCTCTCTCATCCGGGGAATATCCAGGTTGCGCAGATTGTTTCCGAAGCGCGCCTTGCTTATGCGATTGACCACGTGTATAAAGTAGACGTGCCACGTTACAATATACGAACGTCATTATTCCTGGAAGGGTGCTCTCGTCCCTTTTCGCGTCTTCGTTAGGAAAGGAACTCGTGTATTCGCGCCGGAAGGGCGTCTTGTACTAAACGGGAAGCCTCTAAGAGAGAGATCGTATCGAGCAAAGTATGTTCGCGTGTCTTTTTGCATCTTGCGTTGTCGTTTATTTTGATGATTTCTTGCGTGCGGTTGGATTTGTCCGGGATCGCGGAACGTGATTTGTTAATGTCATAGAAGAAAGGATCGCACCGATCGTTTAAAATAGCGTGTATCGCGTAATTGCGGGACAATTTATTTATTTATTTTCTAAAGAAAAAGACGAAGTGTATAAATTATTCATGAGAGCTTAAAAAATGGAAGTTGACGGCCACGAATCCGTTTCTTCTCATCCTGTATCACGGTACGTTTTATTTGCGTGCGGCGCGCAGAATCGCGCGCGGCACGGCGTGCAAATCGATGGCTACGAGCTGGTATCTCAGACAAATCTCCGGAATCGCGATCGAAGGCCATCGGCGGACTCGTAAATCGTGCTCCTCTTCTCCCTCCCCGGCGAAGATAAGTCTCCTCGTGGGTTCGAGAGTCGCGGACGAGTCGCTCCGCTTCGGGGGCGAATACGGGCGCGCACGCATTTACGCACTTAGGCGTCCGCTCGCACGAATTACGAGCCATATGCAACGCGTGCATATGCACGCTTGCGAATATCCCGCGTCCTCCCGCGGGTTATACGCGTGCATTTACGAGCCCCGATATGCGCGCGCGAGATTGCCCGAAGCTGCTGGAGATTCTATCTGCGGATCGCATGGGTCTCGGTGGCGAAGCTGCAAATTGAACATCTGCCGTCTCGTCTGCGCGTGCGTGCTGTAAAATCTTGATTTTTTTTTTTTGGACCAACATCCATAACATCTGCGAAATGCGGCTATTAAAATTTCTATCCGACTCCGTATCTCTTTATGAGATTTATCGATGAAAAGCTATCGCGAAAGTTATTACACTTTTAATGCGGAGTTTAAGGTATTGCTTTATTTGTTCGATATGTTTCGTCGAAAGCAGCAAAAATCGTACAATAAATTATTATTATATCATTCGTCTAGTTTTAAAGATGTTCTCAGGAGAAGCGATATTTCTGTTTTTCTGTGTGTACAGAATATTTGTAGTTTTAATCTTTAGCAATAATTGCAAACAATTTAACATCATTATATCTTGAAAACGATAAGATTCCGAACTTATGCTTGTATGAATTTTTGTATTGTAGTTTTTTCTACATATGCCTTTGTGTGAAAACATTTTATAGGCTTCAAAAAAGTTTTATATATATTATTGTCGGTTTTATATACATCAGATACGCTTTAGATGTCAGATATTAATTGTTGAGAGTTACGGTAGAATTACACGAAGATTGTGTGTAAGAGAAAAATTCCGCCGTCTATTAATGTTCGAGCTAAGCTATTGATTATCTTGAAGAACCAAGAATGCGGAACGTATCGAACGATTGAAAGCACACAGAAGAGAACGCATCTCGTACGCATCTCATGCGCGTGATAAAGGTTAAACGGGGTTAGCGGGATCATGTCATCATTTGATTGACTTTTTCTTCCGTGTGAAATCTTTCGAAGAATCATTTCCGCAATAAAAAATTAATTTAAATTTTCATGCTCTCTCACAGGGCATTAAAAATGAAAATAACTATTTGTGATATTTGGCATTTATATTTCAATAAAATTCAATAAAACTAAGGTAGATTATTCCAATTAATGCTAATTTTAATTTGTTATACATTCTGCCTTTGTAATTTTGACTTTGATGCAGAAAAGGAGGAAAGAATATATTTTTTAACTTCATTTTTTTCGCTTCATAAAATATGATTCGTGATAGTAGGCGATAGATAAATGCTTCACGCAATCTCTTTTAGTTTTCCACTGCATTCGGCATGGTTACAGATTCAAGATTAATAAATAATGTAAAATTAAAGATATGTAGTTAAAACAAAATAAGAAAATAATGTATATAGTACTTCAAGAATAATATAATATGTCGTTCGGTTTTATAATTTATGAAGGCGCATTTGCGCATCAATTAAAAAATATATTAGTAGGAAATAGCATTCGCAAATCGAATGGAAATGATGATGGTACATCTGCCGATGTAACCGTATATAATGCAGTTACATGGAAAATATAACAATATTAAATATTATATTATATTAAATATTATATATATAAACTAAACCGTTAGAAGTCTCATCCCGAGAAATCTTAACCAAATCGCACGAAAACGGCCTCATAATCGTATGATTGGCATTGTACTGTTATCCGTAACATGCAATTAACACATGCGAGATTAGAAAACCATATGGTTTTTTTGCGGATTAACTATCTGTTGGAGTAACTGTTTGCCATAGGATATTATTACGATCGTCGGCGACAAAGACTTCGCGCGTTCGTGCGTTTTCCAGACATAAATCCGAGATGACCATAAACGAGATGAATTATCAGTTGCGCTCATACCAATTAAAACGGAGAATGGCTCTACGTAGCGGTATTCTTTAAATTAATAGATATTGCTTTAGTCAGCTATACGATTATTGGATAATAAGATAGCGGAAGAATTGTTAATCGTTCAGTAGAAGTCAATTAGGTGGACGATCGTTAATTGTGATAATGGCTGTCGACTTCGCATTATTTCGTTTATATCGTTGCACGTCAGTTCAGCAGAATCATTGTCAAAGTTATGCCAGAGCTCGATATGGATTCTTCTCGTCACGCTCTTGTCCAGGAATCTCTATTTTATAAAAAGTTAATCCCTGTGCGTACTCATATGCTTGTGACAGCCAGATCCACGATCGCTCAACTTTTATAGCGTGCATATTTCATTTGTGAAAGGTACAGGAATAACGTTTTACTATCTACTTTAGCTGAAATAATAATAAATTTCTGTTATTATATATATATTTTTCCGATTATTCTGCTTTTGATGTTTCTTTCCTTCTTATTTAATATACAGACAGTTACTTACAATGTAAAGTAACTGTTTGTATGTTAAATAAGAAGGAGAAAAACATTAAAAGCAGAATAATCGGAATGTCGACATTTCTATGAGTTTACATGTATATTCACTTCAGAGATTTATTAGTTAAGTTTAAAGTCTAATTTTCTTTAATTGGCATTATCTTAACAAAGTAAGCGTGTGCAATATATAATCTTTGTTTGAGCGTACTTTAAAAGTTACCGCTTAACTCTTAATCGATGTGATATATCATAGAGTAGATATCAGAGAGTAAGCATCCTATATGTTTATTTAATTTGAAAAATTTTCGGTAGAAAGCACTGTGTATTGGAACATGAAAATATGAGCCTGTAGACATTTTCGTCACAAGTCAATATACATAATTTTACACATTTTATCTATTTTTTATCAGATATGCTACTTTTTTTTCTTACTTGTATTCTCTTGACTTATTATGTAATGCGATTACAATTTGTAATATGATAATACTAATCACGGGGAGGACTTATATATATATATATATGTCTGAGTCGAAATTTGAACTCTTTCTTTTGGTAACAAGCATGGTAATGATTGAGGTCTTCATCATGTATGAAGCAGCGATGAAAAAATTGAAAGATGACTCATCGAATATTTCGTCCAATTTGCACGGTCAGTCTCTCATTACGGAAGTCGTTAGAGTCTGGCCTTCGCGCCACTAGGTCGATGGATTGTTGCTCGCGTTCCTTATAATGCGGTCAGTTTGTCAACGAAAAAACGGTTAGCAGCTTGTCCGAGATCACGGATAAGAAATCCCCGAGTTCTCGAGTGAGTCCTTCCATTGCACAAATATCCGCGTGTATATCCAGTATCTGCTACAATTTTACTTGTTTCAATGACGTTTAACGGTACTGTAGTTGTTATTTACATGAGTAGCTGTTACTTCGCTTGACACAAATAATACTGCTATCACGTGGATATGTATGCCTGTGTGTGTGTATTTGACGCATATTTAATATCTTAACAAAAATTGCTAATTACGGATTACTTATATAACAATGAGAAATTTGCGTTATCATTACTCTTTACATTAGTGGTATCACTAATTTTTTGACATTCAATCTGCCAGTGAGCCGTATCATTATTTACGGATCAATTATATATTGACACATCAAATTAATTGTTTCTTTACATTGTCACGAATCGATTACCGAACACCACCAAATAAGTATAATTGATATGTTTGAATAACATTCTTTTTTAGTCGAAAATTACATGTTAGAAGGGCCGTCCGCGATTTACGAGGTGAAGGAACATTTCCGTCCAATTAAATGCAGATCAACGTGACGTTCGCCTTTATCCGGTCTTTATTTTTTTTTTTTTATTCAAAACTATGCCATATCAGATCAAATATGCTGGATCATTGACCGGCTTGAGGATTAAAGGCGCCGACACATTTGACGCGGTGTAATTATTATTATACTACCAACCCGGCGGTAACGTCAGACAAGTCATCTGACATTATTTAGCGTCTCTATAATTTAATGACCGGCAACAATCGTCAAGCGGCAAGAGATACTCGTTTCATGTTAATTACTTAATTACCTCAACTTCCTGCTGATATAAATCACGCGACGCGTAAGAAAGTTGAGCTGTTACAGATACCGAGTTTACGGCGACGCGATGTAGATACCGCTCGCCAATTTATGCTAAGGGCTGGAGGTTCACAAAACATAATATAGTGTGTGTGTATAAGTTTTAATATGGTTTATCTCAATGTTATTAATCATCTTTTTTGTCGTTATAATACTTTGCAATTAACATTCGCACAAATGTTACATTCTCATGTCCAGCACACGCGTAATATGTGTGGACACGTGTATAATTTATAACAATTATCCGAGAAATGGTTTAATGGAAAAAAAAAAACGCAGAAATCTTGCGGATTAAAAATTAACTCGAAAGCAAAAATTGATGAAACGCGCGGCTCGGTTTTGCACCAGCATCGCGGCACGAGCGGTTTCACGACACTTCGCGCTCGCGAGACGCAAAACCTCGCATCCAATTTTCTAGGAAGGCTCGCGCGCGCGAATCCATCGAAGCGTCGAGAAGCGCCCACCAATATTTTATTGCCAGCCGACAAACATGTTCTTTCACACACGTCGGTTTCGAGAACCGGAACGACGTTATCGCACCGAATCGCTCGGCGACACGCTCCGGCCTTCTTGCCGCTCTTCTTCTCTCGGTCGTCCTCGAAGTGGAGATTCTTTCACGAGAGGCCGACTCTGTGGAGGGGCAAGGACACTTTAATCCTCCTACCTTCGAGGTTACCCTCTCAAGGAGAAAAAGGAGGAAAGGAGGAGAAGGAGAGGACGACGACGATGACGATGGTGCTTCAGAGAAGATGGGAAGAGGAGAAGAACAAGGGCAGGAGAGGTCTGATCGTCGAGCATAATCGCGGCGAAACGCGGGATGCGCTCGATGTGAGAAATGTAATTCTTGCTGGATGATACTCGCATTCACGAAATCACCATTTCGTTCGCGCCGCATATCTGTCATGCGCGCGATTGCATTTGCATTTCGATCCCTGGTTAATTCGTCCTGGTTTTTTTATTTTTGAGCCGACGCGCTCAAAAGGAAGAACGACTTGCCCGTTGCAACATTCGGACAGTCGAGACCGCGTCGGATAAGCGGACGACATTAATCATCGATTTGCGTGCTGCTGGGAGGTCCTTTGATATTTTTGGCCTTGCCTCGAGAGCTTAATCGCGAATTTATTGCAGCGAGATCAAGAAGGTAAATATTATAGTTCTCAGCGACGCGTAATCAAGTTGGCATTTTGATTGAAATTTCTGCCCCCGAGGTTGACAGAACAGCGGACCGGAACAGTGGAGATCGTGGATTTCGAAGTAAACGCTTAAGGGCTCCCCGCGTGCAGCTGTTGTTAGAGAGAGTAGAAATCACTTTCAACGTGGCTATCTCGCCTTTGTTATTCTTTTCCAGCGGCGCCCTTTAATGAAAAGGCAAAGTTATTGTAACGCGGTATCTAATTTCATTTAATCGTATATTATTACTAAGGGATATGCTATTCGCGGAAATTTGCGAGTAGAGCGGCAAAAGCTGGTGGAAGTGAGACTGATGCCAGATGATGATGCAGCGTGAACATAAGCCCGTTGGCATTTTATTTCGCGATTATCCGCGGATTGTTAATTGAAAAAATGAGTGACAAAAAATAACCGCGGCTTCCCTTAACGCGGCGCGATTAATCGTTCGATAACTAATACGTAAATAATGAGAAATCGAGTCCGGATTGCCTTGGTACCTTTTTTTTCTCGATCCTGTTCCCATTCCAGCCGTCGTAATTTTGTACCTTGGAATTAACTCTCTTCATGATTCGACGCGTCGAAAGGGCAAAGTTTAAGTGTAAAGGCGGCTCCATACTGAATATACTTTCGGCGAAGTGTGTGAGATTTACACGAACAGTCATTATTTGTTCGTTTCCGGCCGGATGTCGGTAAACATGATGGAATTAAAGGACAATAAAGCCTCGTGTAGTAGATCGTGGAAAGCGTTTATCCAACCATTCCAGTTTAGTTAAGCGGAGTTTCGTTTACAGTAGGTTCGTTCTTGGTAGGATTATATTTGCACTATGATAGTTTCAGTTTCACAACTTTGCTCGAGCGAAGCAGATATTCTCTGTTGTTCTTCGCTTTTTGTTGTACAAAAATACTGTGTTTACCATAAATTTATTCACGATACATTTAATAATATATAGACTGGAGCAACAAAAAATATATCATGTGTCATCAAATGTATTTGTCAATTTTTATATTTTTTTACATTTGCTTGCACATATATTTTTTTATATTTGCTTGCAAATATATAATTTTACGAAAATTCATTGGACGACAAAAATTTTTACTGGATGTGTGTGACATCAGTATTATTTAGATTATGCTCCAATAAAATATAAATATTATCTAAGTTGTGTAAGATATAGTATGTTTGAACATATCTTCCAGACGATATTTGCTGAATAGAATGCATTTAGTGTGAGATTGCCTTAAGATCGAAACGGCATGCTCGCCTTTGAATAAAGGCGTCACAACAGGCCACAATACTGAAATCATAACTAATGGTTCGATGGAGGCGTGATCATTCCCGCCTAAGTTATCGCCTTGATTTATTTATTTGATTTCGTTTTAGTGGTTTGCCGACGCGATGGAACGTTTCGTAATTCGGTTAAAGACGCATTTATGCATAGCAAATGTGACCCGTACCATTAAATTTTATAATATGAATCACGAGAAAAACAGAGCGTCATCAGAGTCGATATCAACGTGATTTTTATAAAATGTAGAATATATCGATCAGAATGGATCATACACGAAAGAATAAATGATCTATTAGCTATATTAATTTGTGATTAATAATAAATTTCGCAATATAGAAAACAAATTTACAACGAAATAATTTTGCATAGATATTATCAGATGTATGTGCCTTATATTTGCATTGATATTTATATTTTTTATTTAAAGATTGTTACATGAATAATTAATTAAATTAATAATTATGTGCATTAATTTTTTCACATACGCAATCATTTTCTTTTGATGGATTTCTTTTCTGCATCGAATTTTAACAAATGTAATTGTTTTTGCAATTTATATCTCTTATCTTATATATTGATAGGCTATCTATAAAATGTTCCCACGTTTTAAGATGTGTACGTATCAATGCAAAATTGTGGTTTCTTCTAATTTTTCTCATATAACTTATACTATTTTCTATTAAGGCGGGTTCTCGTTTCGAGAATGATTAATGACATCATAATCCTGCCTCAGGTTGTAATTCACACACATACACACAAATACATTTGCAGTCGAATATAAGTTCAGAAAAATTGGATTTAATCACTTTTAAAACGATTTAAATTTACCTCTATTGAAAATCCTATTATTTAATACGTGCGAATAAATAATTTTTTGCCGTCTTTCTTTAAAAAAAATATACACACATATATACACATATGAGAATATTAATACCAATTTAATTTATTGATATCTTCTAATATTACGATTTATTTGTATGCGCATAAAAGATAGAATGAACAGAATATCCCTGAATTTAAATAATCCACTAAACGCAAAAGAGGATTAACCAGAATTCCATAAAAAAGCACATTGTGTAATGTACTCGAAAGGCTGTTAACGCGAGTTTTTGACCTTGCGGACATTGGCACGATATGAGGTTTCCCACGGGAAGGCAAAGAGCCAAGTGTACCGTCGGATCGTCGGCTCTTAGAGATCTCTAGAGAGCTCAGCAATCCCTGCGGGCTGACGCGCGATCCGCCCCGCTATAAAGCCGCTATGTAAATTCACTTTCCAGCATCGCGATCGCAGCATTGCGTTTCGCAATTAATGTGGAATGCACTTGACACGCGCGGATTGGCCGTCTATCTAGTTACAGCGAAGGCCGAAGCCGGTGATCGTGATGACGATGGAAAAGAGAAGGGACTCCCGATCTCTCGTGTCGCGCGCCTTCGATCTCAATATGTGTCGTAAAATTGCGAAGGAAGGAGAGAGAGCTCAGGTCCGGGACCCCATTTGTTTCTTCGAAAGCCGCCTACGTACGCAAGAGAAATCCCAATTTGGTCATCCAATATGTACTCTATTCTATACCGTTAATCATGTATGCGCGAGCTATAGTGCGCTAGCGCGGTCGCGAGAACCGTGGTACGCTTGCTAAAGAGTTAATTGGCACATCGATCCACGTACCAACGACGGTAATGACGGCGCTGTCGAGAGTAGTCGTTAAAAAGAGAACCGATCGCAGGTACTTCAGTTGTATTTTAGTCTACGCTGGTACGTCGACACGCAATGTCGATTTTTTCATTCGAATTTCCTCGCATCATCGGGAATAACGTGTCTTTATTTATAGCACTTCATTCTTGTTTGTTGCAGTAAATCGGATATATTAAAACTATTGGCTACATTCTCATGTCTCATGTCATAAAATTATAAATAGCTTATACAAATTTTATATTTTTAGAAATGGTATAACTTTGAAATTTGTATATAGAATTAATATATTTCTCTCCTTTTATAATTTATAAAGATAAACGTTTTTTAAAGCTAAATGTATGTAAATTGGAGATATATGTACATACGATTTATTGTTTTATTACATTTTATTACGTTACATTTCTTTATTCTTGTTTACATTTCTTTATTGTTTTCTCTTACAGTTTTACGATTTTTTATATAAAAGTTGAGAAACAATAAGTAGTGCAAACATAGCGTAATATCTATTTATAAGGATATAATTCGCTTTTGCAATTTTATTGCGTGCGCGTGTGTACTGAGTCTTTTTATTTATCGCAAAATCTTTCATAAAGCAGTGCAGTGCTATAAAGAAGATATATAGCAAGTCTTTTTCAATTTAATGTTGGGATTTCTCAGTGTTCTATGCGCAATATCTTCTACTTTAAGATTAAACGAAGAAGAATTACTAGTATAACATAAAAGCACACTCAACGTAACTGCTTCAAAATTGAGAACTTGAGCTTTTTTTTATCTATATTTCTTAATTGCAATAAGAAAAGCGGACTGTATATCTATATACACTTCAAGTTTTTAATGTTAGAAACAATACGTTTATGTATAGATAAATTAAATTAAATAATATTATTTTTATATAATAATTTTATAATTTATAATAATTTTATTATTTTTATATAATAATTTAGCAGAAGATGCCGTTGTGCACCCGCGTATCTCGATGCAAAAATACAGAAGATCTATTCTTACGCGCGCGTTTCGTGCCCCGAATTCGTATTTCGTGCAAAAACCAGTTTATCTTTCGATCGGTGACGCCGATAAATCGCCCAACTCGATTCGCCTGCGGCGAGATCTACTTAAGGATATCTGTCGCGCGCGGACCTTTCAATTTATAATCGGTAGCGTCTACATATCTACGCGCGCGGGCACATTATGCAATTCCGAAGCGGTGCATCGCGTCGTGATCTGGCTACAAGAGCATGACATTAATCATCCACCGATTTCATTCGGGGGCATCTCCGTCTAAAGTCAGCTTCTTGCGGAAGCTTTACGACCTCTCTTCTCGCGCCTCCCACGGCGAAATAATCGTGCCCCTCGTATACATTAATTTCGCGGCGCCAAATGACGTCTCTTCTCGACCGACGATGCTGCGAAAGTGTTCTGGAAAAAGCGTTGCAAACGCATTCTCGTCGGACGTAATCGGCAGTTTTTTTTTCATTCTCTCCATCTCAAAATAACATTTATTATATTGGACACATTTCGAGAAACGCAGCGAAATTGATTATTATTCTTCTGTGTTGCGTGCTAATTAATTTTTTAAAATTATTTCTTTCTAAGCATCTGAACGTTTACGACCATACCGCTTATTACTGATTTGGAATTTTATTGCAGTAGATTTCAGTACTTATTTTCGTAAATCGAGATGGACAAAAATGTTGATTGGCGTCATAAAATTATATCGTAAGGTATTCGTATAATGTGGAATAATTAATGTTTTCCAAAATACTTTATTATAGACACAATCTGTAAGCCACCGATTTCTATTGCTCATGCTATTTTAGATATAAATCTTTTAATTAATTCTCTTGGCCATTGATAAAATTCGTTAAAACCGCTTAATCCTACGTCCGCTTAAACTCCGAGAATTTCGCTTATTTATGAAGCGCAAGAAATGATGTGCTTTTGGATTACAACGCGAGAGCTGAAAATATTTTATTTTCTCAGCAAACTGTGCTGCAATTCGTAGGACGGGATTAACTTTCGCCGTAAACCTTCTTTTCCGTGCGGACTTTCACTATCGTCGGGTCGTCCTTAAAATACGTGCATGTCGGTCGGAGAGCTGCAGTCGGGCATAAACACGGCTACTCGGTCATCTGCGCGGCGCACCGACCAATTTATACGAGCGAGATTAATTTCAAGAGCTCGTTTCTGAGAGATGCATGCGCGCGGCGAGAAGTAAAATTTAATTATGCGGTGCAGGCAAGTATCGGACACGCGGAGATTGGGAGGGAATTGTGTGTGAAGGATTTTATATACAGGGTGTTCCGGTAATATTACAATATCTCTTAAAATCGAAGAATTTATTTTTAGACGTGTAAATATATGCATAAATTTTTCAACGGTAAACATAAGATTGCGATAAAAATACTCGCGACACACATTTAACTCTAGACAAAATTTTTCAAACTAAAATATCGGTTAATGTGTGTGTACATTGTACTTCCTCTTTTGCATAATAATTAATTTGTAACTTTTTAGATCTTTTTTAATTTTCACATTCTATCTATTAATTTTTAAAAGTATTTTATATTACATACGATATGTGCGTAAATGTTATTTTTAAACATATAACAATTCTTTATTGGCTTAGTAGGTTTATAGCACAGTAATCTTGTATAGGCACACAGCAGGTTTTTATAAATGCACAGTAGTCTTGTATCAATGCACAATAATTTTCATAAGCATATCATTTAGCCTTGATTTTAAAAAATTTCAAAATTTTCAAAAAGTCTCCTATTTTTTTGTAATGCTGATTCTCCTCAAGGCGTGAGAAAAAGTATTAGTCGTAGAGATATTAACTTTGATTACGCACCGAGATATAATGTTGAAGAGATTCAAGAAAGTGATATAAGAATTTTTGAAAGATCTTATGTATGTAAAAAAAGGTATTAAAATTCGCGTCGCATAAATATGTTATATTTGCGTCTCGAAATATTTGACGAATAAGTGCATTCTATAAAATTGACATTATAATCGCTTCTATCGCACAAAAAATAACATCGCGGACCACTTAATTCAAGATAAACGGCAGGCGATTCGATCAACCGCGCGCGTTATTTTCGCGAAGCATGTTACTGATTGGACGACCTATCATTAAACTCGGGTACTTGATACACGTACGTTCGTCGATTATACTCCGTCTCCGTGAGAACGTGGAAAAGAAGACGATTTAGCGAGAGCGGCGCAGTGGGATGTTTTCCTGGATAGATACACGTTGCTAGATTATCCCCAGGTTGTGACGGTTACGAGAGAACGGAGAAGGCACTCCTCGCTCGGAGTGCCTTCGTTCTCGCTTTCTCTCTCTCCCTCTCTTGTAGGTGGTAGTCATGGATCCACGCCGGCGAGATAAGGCATCCGTAATTGACCATAACTCAAGGAAATGAAGCGGCGAACGGTACCGTGCATCTATATTCCGCCTGGGCTCGGACGTTAGGCGAGTTAACCTTCGGCCTCTGAGTGGCATCGCCGCCGCCGCCGCCGATGTTGCAGGATGTATCATCCTGCATCTCAGCCTCCCACTCCCTCCCTCCTACCTCCCTTACTTACGATGCGTTTCTTCGAGTTTCGTTCTTAGTAGATACGAAACGAAATCGCGACTCGATCCCTTGAAACGGACGTCAACACAATCAGTGTCCATAAAGAAATATTCCCACCATCGTTTACATTCTTATCAATGTTTTGAATATATGCTAATTAATACCGGTTCTGATCAGGATCATAAACTAGGCACGTAAACTCGTAAGAAAGCTCACGAAAAAGAATACGAGGAGAGAAACTTGCACTGACAGCGCAGTCGAGGCTCTCATGGTGTGAGAATGACTCCGCGCAACACGTAGTCGCCGCCTGCGAGCTCTCGTAATGTATAATCTCACCAATATCAGCCCAAGATAAAGCTGTTGACGAGCGTTTCCGCACTCACAATTGCGTTCATTAACATTACACGGCGTTTCTTCGTCAGATCTACGATTCGTCACATAACATCTTTACGTCGGTACCTTTAAGAGTTGTCTGATTTTTCTTTTCTCACAAGACAATGCGAAAATATACATTCGACTAAACGCAGACTAATGCCTTTACGACTGCTTCCACTGAATACGTAGGATCGTTCAGATCGCACGCTATTCCGCGAAGAACATAGTCCGTGATAAAGTCATTAACGAAGATTTGCGTATTCCCGCGAGAAGTTACGACCGTTTCGCCGTATTTTACTTGTATCATTTTCCGCTCATCGCAGTAAAATATGCGAAAGTATATACCAGCCTTTGAATATACAACCTTGGCGAGCAACATATAACTTCTTCTGTAAATGAATGGTAAGACGAGCTAATCGGTTTTCACAAACTAAAAGAGAGATGGAATATTTCTAAAATAACTCTATTAATAATCATGATTTATATTTTTGTTTCCTTCTTAATTAATCTTATTTCGGCACTTTTTAAATTTAATATCGGAATTTATTATGTTCTTTTCTTTCATGAAAACATATTTAGCTGAACTTTTTAAAAATTTTCTATTTTTTAAATCAAGATTGTAGATATAGTTTATAATTATCCGATTTCTGTTGCTCACATGCTATTCTAGTCATAAATATTTGAAATCATTCCCTCGTTGACTAACTAACCATTAATAAAATCTCTTGAAGAAAAATTAATTTATTGAATCCGAGTTTCAGTTTATTTTTCTACAATTTTAAAAAGTCTGAACTCGTAATAAATATATACACATATGTCGGTTCCACTATATTTTATAAATATAAATGGAATTTTTTCAGGAAAATCATTGAACAGTTTATTGCACGAAGTACGTACAAAGAATTATTTTGGCTCAGTTTAGAATTTTTATTTTTGTAACTACATACATATATGTAAGGATTGGTTCATCGTGGAGATTAGAAAAAAAATGTTTTTTAATTCTTTGTCAAATAATATAGAATTAATTTTAAAAATTTAAACAAATCCATTAAAATTGAAGTATTAAATTCTTCTTTTCCTTGAGTTTAAATACAGTTTTCAATAATTCGAGGTAGATGAGTTAAATTCATTCCATTAGTTCCGCCATCAACGACGATGGTAAGATCCAAGAAATAGATTTTATATCTCGACGCCTCGGAATGATTTAATGTCGTTATTAATTTTATTACCGAACTTTTCCTGCGGTTTATAGATTTCCGCTCGGATATTAACGGACCCTTGGCTCCCAGTCTGTCGACGGTGAATCTCGTAATAATTTCACAGAATCTTATGCGCGTGAAGAAATGCGACGAGTAGCGGACGGTGGGTTGCATTGGAATGCTTTAAGTTTTCGCAAGTCGTTATCACGCTCGTTCTATCGGTTCTCTCGATCCTCGACAAACAGAAAATTTACATTTTGTGTTCTTATACGCGTGGGTAATAACACAAACGTATCTCTGTTAACTTGACATTTTTATCATAAGAAATCAAATCCGGAGATATGGCATAATTAAATACTAATTTATAGCTTATTTGTTGCTCTAATTTCGAATTTATTGCTTCTATCAATTAGCAGGAAATTGATATTAGAGATGAAAGCGCTGATTTAATATTACGCTGGTACCCTCATTTTTGAAAAACATTTATAGCAAATCGCAATAAAAAAAACAAATATATTTGAATTGCTATTTAATTGCTTATAAAAATATTGCAAATAGATCCCAAAAGGATGAAATTTTTATAGATGTAATAATATAGAATATTATTATTATATAACAATAAAATAATCAAAACTAAAAAGTTAATATCAGCTTAATATCAAATTGTTTCTTAAATTAATTGTGAAATATATCGCAAATATTGCGATTGGTACACACGTTTGGAGCGTTTTTTATTATTTTGAACTTATTTCGCGAGCAATAAATTCGGGATTAGAGCAATAAAGCGGGATTAGCATTTAATTAGTACTTAATTATGTCATACATTTGAATTTGATTCTCATGATGGGAGTGCCAGATTAAAGGAGATTGCGAACACTGCGACTCGCGCGATTCGTCATTTATTCGAACATGGATGCACGCTAGATGCCTCTTTGGCCAGAGTTCTCATATTAAATTACCTATATTAATATCAAACGTGGGAGAGAAGTACCGTTAACCGACGCTGAAGCGTTCGTTCTCCAAGCGCATCGCGACAAATATCCGTCTCTGTGAATTTCTCTGTTGAATTTCTCACGGCGAGCGATATCACAAACTTAAGTCGAAAACTAAATGTCCTTTCTCGCCATTCATTTAGTCAAGTATTAGGATAATGAGGAATATTTGTAACTCACAGCATGCAAGATACCGTCATTTATCAAAGCTCAGCTCGCACTTGCGAGGTATAATTTCTAATGTAGATGAGCCTGTTTGAGTTTTCATGTATATAAGATGCAATCTTCAATTTAAATAACGATTACGATGCAATAATGATACTTATTTTTTAATTTAGTATAGCAATATTTTTTATTGAATATGAATCAAAATAATAGCATTACTTAGCGTGTAAATGTTTCTAAAATCTTATTATCGGTGGATTAATTAAGCTAAAGTGCGTTGAGCTTTTTTTATATTTTTTTTTTGAAGATGCAGCTTGCAACGCTCAAGAGTGCTGCAACGGCTATACACGAACAGATATTTCCATAGCGTTACCTAAAGAGATTATTTTCAGTGTTGTCGTTCTCGCGATCGATTTATTCCGCAAACAGAGACGCGTTAGTGACAACGGAGCCGGACGGACTCGCGGCTTCGCGACGTGCGTCACATTGTTCGTCCTACGTAGCACTTAATCTTCCTTCACCCTTACAAATACTATGCGCTGTCCCTTCAAGACATGTCTGGTCTGATGGCAGTTCAGATTTACATTCTCCACTTGAGCGATTACCGACGTTTGCGTCATACTATCCATATAATAATACTTACGCAAGTATTATGATTTCTTTCGCGCGAATTAAGAAAAGGATTCCGTCCCTCTCTCGTAATATCATGATAAACAAGATATATGAATATTCGGTAATTTGCGCGATCGCGCGATAAGAAAGAGAATATACAGAAGAATATACCGAAATTTCCTCAGAAAATTTATTTCTCTTGAGATAGCATCAAATGGCATATGTAACTTACATGATGCGGCGCAAATTTATCACCGAAGAAATAAGAGACGGCTATCTATTGTTAGCGACAATGGAATAAATGACGTTTCTCTCAGGGATGCAAGCGGAGGGCTATAAATATCAGCCGACGGCATTCCCGATGTTGCAATCTGCCCGGAGTGTTCCACCGCTTTCGAATCTAAATTGCGTGCGCAGATAGGGCGGCGCTCGTACATACAGAGAACGTGAATGTCCGCGCATAAAGATACGCGTTTGCTACTTATTAAGCGACCTCTCTTTGCAGCTCTCGAGCTCTTGTCATTCGTTAAGCGATGCGTTGCAAACGTTTCGCGGATCGTATATCGCGGTGCCAATACGAGACTCATGCCTGTAAAACGATAATAGCTATTAGCGTCATAATTATCGACTCGGGTTAAATTACGTACAAAGGTTAATTCCTCCCAATTCCTTTGTAAAGTTTCGTCTCTAACGAACGAGCGACCTCGACTTCTCGAAGCCGACTTTCCTGCATTTCATTCTCGAAGAAGGGGGAGTTAACTCCTCTCTGAAGTTTTTCTTCCTTTTCACCCGTGCCTCTTTTTCTGCCTCCCGACTTGTTAGAACGCGGAATGTGTTGCCCGCGGTCAGGACTTGCAGTGACTTCTTAATCGGATATACGAACAAAACGCACGCATCATCGTCAGATCGCTTGCATGAGTAATTGCGTTATCCATCGCGTTCGCGATCTCACACGACGCCGCGAGCGATTCGACACCGCTGGGTAAGAGCGTGCGAAATTATCTTTCGAGTGATGCCCCGGAATTTTCCCTGGTTAGAAGTTATATATTTTTACATAAATAAACGTTATATACATTCAAAAATAGAAAATGTGAAAATACCGGGTGTGTTAGATATTTAAATATTTTTTTATTTATTTTAAAAAGATTTAAAAAAAGTTTGAAATTTTTAAATATTTTTCTAATGCGTTTCTATATCGATGGGTCGGTTAATTATTTTTTAATACTGGCGCTGTTGAAAATTTGTTCAGCTTGTTATATGAGCTATTTTCATGCTAATGTCTTACTTTATCGTTATTTAATTAGTGGTACCTCGCTATAACAGAGTTTAATTACAATTATGAAGTTAAATTGCTTGTTAAATTCTGTGAAAGTTACAAATAGGAAAGAAACGTCATTATATATAATAATATTGCACAAAGAAGATATTTATAAGTTTCTATTATCTTATATGTGTTGTAGATTTTATTACCGATCAAAATAAATTAAGAACACACATTGGAGTCATTTATTAATTAAATTAATTTTATTACATGGATGTTTTTTATGTATTATATTTCAAATTAAAACGTTTTTCACGTAAAAACGGGTATTTTGCTTAAATCGAGCATATTGCTGGGAAAATTGCCGAATATTAAATCTCATAATTAAATGACATCGGAATTCCGGAAAGTCGCCGATATTGCGGCGCACTTGAATGCACGTGGTGGGATGAAAAAGCTGAACGATCTAAAATAAGTGCGCATTAATAGATAATCGAGATGCAGCTGACGGTCTCAAACGAGACTGCTGATAACTAGGTGAGGCACAACGCATTAAAAGTAGATATAGATCCGTATGCATTAAGATTTCATAGACGCGCGCACGCAAAGTGGATATTTGCACCTCGTATCACATATTATACCGCATCGCAGACGTGCTGCGGAACACACAGGTAATGGAAAACGCACGTTAATCTTCCCTAATTTTCCTCGGCCGTGCTAGGCGCGCCCACTAATTTCGCTTTGTCGTCGCGATAACGACGATTAACGACCCGACGGATGCGCGCGTTTCGTTGAGCATTTCGGCGTTAAGTCCTTAACATGTTGGGACAGCCAAGTGCGATGATGACATTTTATGGCGAGGCATAACTGAAGGAATAAGTGCAAAGCAGCATACGCATGTCGTACTTTGAATATCTCTCGAGATTATCCAAAGCTCAATATTAAGCAATTGTTGGGATATCATGTTGCACAAAGAATATTTCAGTTTCCGCGTAATTCTTGTCATTTATAGAGATTTACTGACAATTTGAAATTGAATTTTATTTAACGAAAATTTCATCTTACATCCTACATTTTCTGTAATTTTGTAATATTCAACTTTAGATATATTTGTTGTTATCAGTTTTCGAATAAAATTAAATTTTGTTAAAGTTTGTTTTGTAGAGAGAAGAGTAAGATTTTCTTAATTTTTACTCCAAATATGTCGATTTTATAAAATTTTTAAAATTTTTAAACGTTTACAAAAACTTAGAAATTGTTGGTCTTGATAATTTTTTTATTAAGAGAAACTTTAACATTGAAATTAAAGAAATTTACATATATATGTATGAAGGAAACTTATAAACTACGAGAAATTGGAGACGTTTTATATAGACCTTTAATGATTTTACTATTTCTGAATTAATGATAGTATCACAGAGACAGATTCTTTGAGTTTGCAGAGATTTACATTTTTTAAATTATATAATTTTTGTTGTTTAAGACTGTCAGTTTCCTTTGTTAACAAGATTGCATTTTTTCTAAAATTGTTTTTCGGAATATAAACAGTAGTTAGTGTTCGTTTATGGTCAGACAAAGTAAGTCTGTGTTATCTGACGTTATTCAAAGTGTCAATTTGAATTATACCTGTTCATTTGCTTATTCATATTTTGTGTTGAGTTGTGATCAAGTATTACAATTAGAGTTAACTTTGTTCAAGCTTGAGATGCATCGATACGGATGTTTTTACAACTCGTCTTCGTGATTTTACGAGGAAAAGAACGCAAGATCAATTCTGCTACATATATTTTTTATTATGTGATAAAAAGAAAGTTTATTACGTACAATTCTGGCTTCGCATTTAAATTTTCGATTGACGAGTTTAAGAAAGATATCTTAAAATAGGTAAGAAAAGTTGAAAATATATAAATAAAGAAGAAAATTGTTCGAAAATTATCTCTGGAATGGATTTTTTTTAAGGGAGAGACACATGCTTGCGCATTTTACTTGACAATGAGTTTGATATACGGGTAGAACTCTCCGAAATAATACATCATAGATCCCGAGAGTGATATCCGACGTGTGGATCCGTGATTCCGCGAATTTCATTCGAAACTCAACGTGCACGCGCTGATCGTAAATTTCGTGGTTCCTGTTTCTCTAATCAGTGAAGTCTCTCGTTCACGCTGGAATGAATTACGATGGAGGAGAGGAAGCTAATGCGGATTAAGCGACAGTCCCTCCGGTCCTCATACGTGACGATCGTAAATTTCGTGCCAACAGTTTCCCTAATCAGAGGGACAATACAGGACGTGACAAGGACAGATAGCGTAAGAGAGAACGAAATTACAGACGCGTATCTAGTCTACTCGATGCCTTCTTATCGGTGCAAGGCGAGACAAGCAGTCGCTAGGGGAACTTTCATTCGCCAGTAATTCTTCGTGCACGCGCTCACAAAGTCGTACGTCATGTCGAGCCATTTAATGGTCTTTTAATACTACCTTACGAGCGGCGCGTTTCCCCACCCGCGCAACTCTTTCACTGATGCGGCCGCTGCCTTTGAATAAGACGATCGACGGAGACGCGCTCTTCTCTCGTTGAGATGCCATTACGTCTCTCCGTCGGGCTTACTGTCCCTCTCGGACGCGGTAATCGAAGATTCCAAAGGGGTTTATGTCATCGGTCGAACAGCGGTTCGTAAACCGGAGGCGAAAATTCCCGGCGGAGAGAGCGCGCGACTTTCATCGTTTAGCGGCCGGAGAGCAGATCTCTTCTGTTCGTGAGGATACCTATCAGCGGTTACGCGCCGTTGCGCGTATCTCTCCGCCGGATCTTCTTTGTTACTTCCATCACGCACGGATGACTATACCCATGGATATATACGCGGATGTGTTTACGACAAAATGGTACAGATAAGCGGTGATCTCTCCCTAATGACCTTATGATGCCGGACAGTTCAGTTTAATGTCCGACAATTAAATATTTTTTATCTTCTTATTTTGATCATTATTAGTAATCGGGCATTAGTTGCAATTATTGTTTAATGTTTTCTAAAGAATGCAAATTTCAGATTCACAATTGTCGGTAATGTTTATTATATATTATCATCTAATTCAGCATTCTATAGAAGTCTGAAAAATTAGATTTTGATATTATATAGATCATAAGAAATTAAGCTATATGTATATGCTGCAAATATCTTAATATATAATTTTTAATTAAATATCTTTTATCTTTAATTAAAAACTTTAATCAAATATTTTTCATCTTTTATTCTTAGCTATTGTTACAATTGCTATCAGTTCCGTTGTTATCTTTGTCGTATATTTCCACTAGCAAAATAATAACGTGACGGAAAATTCATAGAACTTTATAAGCGCAATAAACAACGTGTCTTCTATAGAACTGTTTTGAGAACACCGGAGGATAAAAGATCCAAGTTCCAGCAGTTGCCAACAGCGGACTTCTTTTAGAGAGAATATTAATGCTGCCGAGAAGAACTGTGCATCGCGTCTAGTAGTCTGTTAGACAGCCCCATTATTTGCTCGCCTACCCACTTCGAATGCATTAAGAAATATTTTCACTAGACTCTTCCATTATACACGTATGCCTGCGAGAGTCGATCCGCGATTGCTGCGTTTAACGTCGAGAAGCGCATTTTTTGCTCGATAACACGAGGAATTCGATCGTTATGTCATTGATCGCTCGCAAAAAATCCTCGGATCCTCGATTGCGCTCGCATAAACAGGTGCTCTCCTATGTAATCTTTTACGACATCAGAAGATATATAAAAATATCCGTAAATGTACGCGTGCTCTTTCCGGCGTAAAATGTAACGTAAAATTTTATCATTGGATCGGTCGATGCGTTCTGCTCGTCGCACTCGCGAACCATTTAGAAGCACTATATAATCTTTAAAAACTTCAATATTACATACGAGGTTTTTCTTTATGTATGCAACGCTGAGTCGCTGCAATCGTCAATTCCGGTTTCAAGAGAAGCGTTTATTGGCGAAGCGCTTATTTCCTGCATTATTCCATTCTGCCTTAGCGTCGATGGTAATCGTTAGAACAAATTTGTAGTACTTGCGTGAGATTTTCTCGAAGATCTTTCAATACTTGGCCTTAGTTTTTCACTAAATCCGATATTATCGTCTTTTATAAATAATGCTAAAATCCAAACAACTTGCTCATTTAATCTTTTAATTGAATTTAATCTTTTTTTACATGTAAGACTTGCTACAGATGTAACATGTATCTTTATTAGAAATCGGTGCTATTGCTTTTAATCGTCTCAAGGGATGTCTTTCTTCTTTTGATGATCTTCTTGCTACTGCACTTAGCTAAGAATTTCAATTCTTCTACGATCTCTTCTCTGTAGGATATCTGTAATGTAAAACACGCAATTTTTATAACTATAGAAATAATTTCGTAGGAAGTACACAGAGATCGAATTATTAAACATGTTATTACGTTATGTTTGATTGCAAGATTTCGAATGTTCCAAAGAAATGTCCATGCCGCAAAAAGCCACGACAACATAACGCCGCTTATCATAATTAAAAATACTCCACCGACGTCTTCAAAATTTAATGCTTCCACTTGGACTTGTGCCTTTTCCTATAAAAATCAAATTTTCAACATTGATTGAATTTTTTCAAACGTCATTAATAAACAATCGAGGTTTAACGCTTAAGTAGTGTGACGTGTGGAATTGAAGTTTTCAAAAACTGAATATAAATTCCTCTCCGAGTTGCGTCGTAATAGTTTAAAATTTATCCAGTAGTTTTCTTCCTAAATCTTGAAGTAACTATACTTTGGCTTACTCTTACTTTAACTCTGGCTTACTCGCTTACACGTCAAACACGCGCCAGAACCGCTATGTCTCTACACGTACAGACTAAATTGGTAAAGTTTGAGTCAGCTCTACTATAAATGCGGCCAAGTAACGTGAAATACTTTGCTTGTGTGTTTTATCTATCCGTGTAATCAAATAAATGAAAGAAAAATAAAAAATCAATAGTTAGACGAGTGAAAAGTTAACTACGGAAGAAAAAGCAATTTCGATAATTAATTGAATTTTAAGTGACCTTATGTCTTTTTTAAAAACAACAGCACTTGAAAAAAAAGCTAAAAAAATCAGCTAAATCGCGGATTTGGCTTTAATTAATATTTGCATGAATAGTTTACAGTAAGCAAACGATTCGTGAATAAGATCGGAAAAATAGAGATAGAGAGAAAATAAAAATCGGAAATAAAAAAAATTTTCTGACTTAGCTGAATATTGTCAAATAGCCCCAGGCGTTCGTGCAAATTGTACATCTACTTCTTAATTTGTCTGTAGAGATTTTGCCTGAGATAAATTAGAAGCGGGTGTGTATGATTTTTTTTATAAGTGAAAGTATCTTATATAAACCTTTTAAATAATCGACATGCTAATAATCATGCTATTTATGAGGTAAGACACGTTTTACAAAGATTACGCGCGACGTTCAATGTGATCGATGTAATTTCATTCTTGCCACGAAATAAACGAAGTCGAAAACACAATGCAAAAACAGACAAACGTCACGTACTTCACATTCATCGCCGCCTCGTTTCTGTTTCCACCATTTATGCTGTAGCTCGTTGATTATGCCATTTTCCTTCAGCTTTAGTATAGCACCGCTGAGATCCGTGCGATAAGATGCATCTGTCATCGAAAGACGTTTTATTTGATTAAAAATGAGTTAAATTGTTTCAATCGTTTCATCGAATCTGAGATAACAGCCGAATTGGTGTGACGTATAACAAATTGAGAGGAACTCCTAAACAGCGATATATAGATAATACTCTGTCCCAATTATTGCTATATTGTAAATTATATAAAATCGAGCCACCGACCTTTTTTCATCGCTACCCCGTAGCCCTTGGCATCTAAAAGTCCACCGACCTGCGTTACATTACACTTTCTCTGTTTAATATACTCAATTGACGTGGACTCCATGATATACGCATAATTCTGTTGCTGCACCTTCCACACGCCCTCTTCGTTCTTTTCCATAAGCACCTCGTCAGCATGATCCATCATATAATTATACATAATCCCGTATGGTTCATGCGAGGAATCCTGCAAAACGAGATCGATCGCTTTGTGCCTCTTAGGCGCTTCCATAAATAATAACGCGAAATATCATTGTCAGTCAATGTATACCTTAATAATAGTCGACAACTATCTATGCCTCTTTTGCGAATCGTGTCACTCACCTTGAAGAAGGAGAGCGTCGATCCGCCCTTTTTCGCGCCGTACTTGATTTTCTGTTGATAAGCCAATTCTTCTGCCACCTTGAAGGGCCACATAACGGATTTCGTGGATAACGCGGCCGCCAGATTGGCGACGTACGTCGAGCCGATGATCAAAGTAAAAAACCACCACGCGATAGCCAAGGCTCTTGTTGAAATTCCTCTGAAATACAAGTGTTTTATTCAAAATTTTAGTTTTGTTCAAAATAGCATCTTTGAGCAATATTACATATTTCATGCGTATCGTAAATTTCTTTAACGAGGCCATAATGTTAGAAATTACAGAATAATCGCGGAATAAGAATTAGTATTATTTTCTAAGTGTGCTATTTAAAATCTATGTTTTTCGGCTAATCACAAAAAATTTAGGCGAATTTAATTATAATTATTAATTGCACGCAGCGCAATTAGCTCTGTGTAACGATAGAAAAATCTGCAACGATATATAGCTATTGTGCGCTCAATAAGAGTTTGATATTCCACGTAAGAGAAATATCTTTAAATTCTGCTCTGCGGACATTGACGAGCTTTACGAAACGGAGATCGACTCACGCGGGTGCAAATCCGGTGGGAGACTTCAGTAAGGCTCCGATCACGAAGAACGGAGTGTCCATCACAGTGAAGGGTGTTTCCAATACTTCCGGCTCTTTGATGCAAGGATATGGATTTGTCCATTCGACGGGACAGAGTTTTCCAATCACGAATAATAACATTGACACGACGATGTAAGCTGCGAGCAGATGCACCCACACATCTTTCGAGAACGGTCCCAGGAAAGACAGTAAGCTCGGAGGAGCGCTCGTTGGTTTTCTATAGAGAACGCTTATACCTAAAAAGAATATTATTTGATCGAGGCGTAAATGGATTCTGAAATCTCGATTTATGCTTTACATTTATTCCGATTTTATACTGAGAATACACAGTGCATTTCATATTTTACCTAAATTCATAAACGGACTCGTAAAATCTACAGCGTTCTGTCTTTCCGCCGTGATCGTCAGATCTGTGATCGCTAAATCTGCTGTCTTCAAAATTAAAAGAAAAAATTAAAAGAAATATTTATTTTCCTATTAATCGTATCATATAGTTTTTTTTTTATATCGATTATGTGGTCAGACAGAGAATAAGAAAAATATAAATATACATTTTATTCCGACACAATATGTTAAAATGTATATGATTAGTGATGATGATTTATTTTAAAGAGCAAACCGCTTAAAAATATCATATATGACATATCAGAGAAATATAGAGGCAGCTGCTTTATCGATGTAAGAATATACAACGCGTTTCTCTCACATCGTGCGCACGATGGAAGGTAGCAGCACTACTCGAACGAAGGTCGGTCAAGTTTATCACGCGCTTATACCGTTTATGTGGGATCAAAACGTGAAGGAATGCTTCATCGACTTACGCCAGCGATTATTTTTCCCAGCATGCCGTTCCACTGGCCGGTCGTTTTATTAAGCGATCCATACGCGTTGTCGGCCTGAACTTCGAAGGTGTAATTAAATCCCAGTATCTTGCTCATCTCGTGAATTATATCGATCGCGAAGCCCTCGTATCGATCATTTCCAAATGTCATAGAGGCTGATTCTTTAAGCATTCCATATGGGTCTGTCTGGAATTTATTTCAGTCTAATCAAGAACATCTTTCTTTATCTTATCTTCTTTATATTAAATTGGAAATTATTTAAAAGATAACATATACATATATTAAAATGTACATGGAATGAAAACGCGTACGGTGTACGGTGGCATAATTATGTGATTGTTTTTTAATTGCATTTTAGTACTTTCTCCACAAAGAAGACAGTTAAAATACTGTTATTAAAATTAATAGCATTATTTTATTCTATTATATTATTTGTTTCATCATTTTTATTACACCTCTTTTGCATATAGTTTAAAATCATATTACATACTTATGCACGCATATGTTATATTTTATTTTAACTTAAAATTCTTTTATCAAAATATATTTTAAAAAATTATTAAATTTTTTATCATATGGATTGCATCATGATTGATCATAATTCCGTCTTGACTTATTAATAATTAAAGATTCAAAGTTACATCCATTTTTTCCTGATGATTTAATTAATTATGAATTTTAAACGAACGCATTTTAAGGAACGAATATTATTAATCATTTTTATACTGATGATTGGAACATACTAACGATATCAGGACAAGGAAATGTTTGTCACGTAAACTCTTCTCATCGTCCACTCCAGGAATTCTATATCCAGGCTTCCATTGAATACCAACATTCGTTTCCCATCTCCCGACTTTGCGCAATCCTTGATTTTCGAGATTTACAATGTCCAGTTGGAATTCGCTCCGGAATCCAGCGGTATCGAATTTTATCATCCCGCTCAATCCGTTTATTTGCGCCTAGTGTCAAATAAAAAGTTTCTTCGGTTAAAATATATTAAAGAATAATACATGATTAGTGAAATCGTATTATTTTTTAAAATTATTTCTAAATTGATTATAAACATGTATATGCATTTTTTCTATTTTCTTTTTTTTTTGTAAAGTTATAGAAAGTTTAGGCTCTATTACACATGCGTTTAAATACGTTAGCGTAATCACACATACGTTTCGCATATAATTACTCAAGCTGAAACCGTGTCCCCAAGTTTCCGTACGATTGCAAAATAATTTCTTAAGATTTCCCTTAACGCTGTCGCGTAATCGCGCATATCCGCTCGCAAAAAGTTGGACCGCATCGTAAGCAAGCGCCGCTTCCACTTTTAAGTGAGAACCGTTCGTTAAATTCCAATTAAGAGACCGAGATTGGAGGATACGTTGAACAATTGAACTCTCCGGATTGATTAAACGTACGCCCGTTAAATTCACTCCGGAATATTTGTACTGCTCTAAATCCAGAGTCTGGAAATCCTAATGATAAATAATGAAATACGTGTTATATGTACATATAAATGTATACTCTTTCGAATCAGATAAAATTTAGAAGATTGATACAATTAAAAGAATTTTTTTATTTGAAATCTAGAAATATGACGGATTTTTATATGAATTTGTAATTATAATATAATCTTTTTAAGTTATTCTTATCAAAGAAATGATAAAATATCTTACCAAAGAAGTAACGATCACTCTGTATTTTTCTGATAGTATTCCGACTTGCTGTGCTTGCTCGAGAACAGACACAAGAATGTCATACGAACAATCGATTATGATATTTCTGTAATCGGATCTTTTTACTTCTTTCATGGCTTGCCTGCAGGTAAATTATCCCATTAATTTTCGAATAGCGTTTGTATCTCTTTAGAAGAATCTCTCTTGGCAATTGCTACATGTGTAGCTGCGCGAGCGACGTTCGCATCATATTCGGACAGTCGTATCGTAAATCATCGCGATATTTTCTGGCGTTTACGGCGGAGCTAAGTAATGGCACAGGTGCATAATAACTTTGTTTGACAAACGTCGCTTGTGCTTGCACGCAGGCTTGTTCCAGGAACGACCTATTTATATGATTCGTGTATGCGTACCTAAAATTTGGTCCACTACCTAAATGGAATGCCATGGCGGAAATGGTATTCACGTTTGGCAATTTTAGCAGACGACTCATGCGAATTAGGCCATCTGTGTTGTCGTAAAGTATTGCATATTCCTTCCATTTGTATTCTTTTATTAGATCATGAAAAACCTAAATTATGCCAGAAATTAATCGTGATACAAATGTCATTTACAGTATTAATTATTAAAATATATTAAATATCAAAGATTTCAATGTATGATTACTTTGTTCTCGATTCTGATTAAATCATCATTTGATTAGCAACTAAACTGTAAATGTTATATCTTGAAAAATAATCATGCTTGCGAACAATCCAAGAAAAAATACGATAAATATAAGTCTAATTTTACGTTTTGATGAAAAATCAAAACTATGTTGATTGCAGTTATGCGATCCAAGTTATTTGTAAGTGATTAGGGATATAAATAAGTACCATGGAAAGCATGTCAGGGTGTGGATACAGATTTATCACATTGTCACGTTTAGATTCGGATTCCCATCTGGCGGCAATATGGGGTATATCCAAGGTATCGCACATACTTTGAACGTAGTCC
The DNA here is from genome assembly GCA_963971435.1 of Lasius platythorax. NCBI lineage: Eukaryota > Metazoa > Arthropoda > Insecta > Hymenoptera > Formicidae > Lasius > Lasius platythorax. The sequence continues at coordinate 9,827,909 of OZ020539.1, read as the reverse complement.
GCTGTCAGTTTGTCCTGGGGACCGAATATTCCGGCCACTCCGCTGCTTACTAATTTACACGCTGCACGCAGCGTCCAAAAGTGCATAAGATAATCTCGCAAGATGCACACATGCGTTTATCTTAGAAATTGAGTATTTAACTGCTAGTAAATTAGAGTATCTAGTTTATATATCTAAGTAAAAATTTCTGGAAATCTACTTTCAATTATAATATATAACACATAACGCATATAGCTTTACAAAAAAAATTTAAAAGAATAGGCTGCAGAATTACGGAATACGTATATATGTTACAATATGTGATATTAAAGGCTAATTAAATTGTGTATGGATTATATATGAGAGCGCTGTATAAGAGAGACTTATAGATGAAAAAATTATATATATATATATAAAATTTTATATTAATCTAAATACAGAAAATGATAATATACCTATGTTTGCTACGTGGAAGGCATTTTTCTTGGTTTTCTCGGTTCTGGGTGACAATAATACGCCCATCGCGTACTCGGAGCCAGAGATATTTCTATTCACTGCTTTGATGGATATCTCAAACGCTCTTTGAATCATCTCGTCGCTGTCGAATATACCTCCTGCGATTATTCAATTTTTGTCGATATATTGGATTAATTATAGATATTTTATTTTTATCACTTGGTTATTTATAAAAAACATACGGCAGGCTTACCAATAGGAATTTTTCTTGGAAATCCCAAAATATTGGATATAAATGCAACAATAATGTACAGAAGTAGTATTTCTTGACCATTCTAAAAGAGAATCGTTCTAATAGTAATGCAATAGGTGCAATGAATTGTACAATCTACATCAGCATTAAACAGTTTATTTTTCTAAAAGTAAACAATTATAAGGAATTTTAAATTTAATGTCAATGAAAATTAAGTTTGTTTTTGTTTTTTATTGTTGTTCTATTGGCGCTATTGCACTACCATCTTATGTGACCTAACATGCAATACATTGATATATACATATATGCATAGCTACGATATATTTAGACACTTCTCGCCTCGCTGTGCCAATGTACTCTATAACAGCTTCTCTCAATTTATCTGTTGAAAACAACTGTCGAATGGTTCACCAACACTTTCTGAGAGCTGTCAGCAATTCGTAAAGATTCTTCTTTCAATAGAGATTCCATTCTCAAATACAAATAGTTTGGATGTATTAATGTAATTTTTGACGTGCATTTTTTATTCAAATAATTCAAATAATACAAATGTGTGAAGAACATTTTAAAGACGTTTAAAAAAAATATTTTAATATTTCAGGCTTTTGCGTTAGAAGCTTTGTCAATTTTGCTTTATATTTAAAAGTTTTTAATTGTTCTATTGAAGGAAGAAATTTGTATTGATGTAACAAAATAATCCCATTTTTCAAACACATTTTTTACAGAATTGTAAAGCAAAAATCACTTCAATAATTAAATAGTTTTGCATATTATTTATAAATACAAAGTTTTTAGGTATTGTAAATTATATAGTTATAAGAATCATGTTAATGATTTTCCATTTTTAATCATTATGTAGCGCCGTTTTGAAAACGAAAATTTGCTTTTACAACATTTATTAGCTGAAAAGGCGCTTTATCAAAATGAACAAAATGGACTCTTCTTTTTTTTTTCTTCGGATTTGTTTTTTCTCAATGCATTTCCTGTATCATATTGCATAGTATGCCCAACTTTACAAGAATGCATTTAATTTAATTATTCAAGAAGATTTTAAATCTTGATCTCATTATGACAAAGCGTTAAATAATACAGCTTGACATGAGCCTGTACAAAACATCTACATGGCCGATTGCCAAAGCAAAAGCGCCACGCAGGCGCCAAAGTTGCATTACGAGAAGTGTATTAAACCTTTCCTTTAACGTAAGAAAACAAACCATTTTTATAGTATGAAGCAATGTTGACGTTTTGGAGTTCCACGCGATAGCTTCGTGATCTATCACATTTTCGGCCCACGTTTAAGAATATCGGTAGAAATCAATTCTTCAAGTTGATTGATGATACGAGATCACTCGCGCGGATTAATTGAGTTTATCGCAAATTATTAGGATAACTAGGAATAAACGTTTGGCGCAAAGAAAACTCGTCGTGTCGCCGGACTTGTATATGTACATACCACGGACCATCCGGCGCTATCGGAGCCAGTGGTTATACTATCCCATAATCACCGGTTGACTATTTTGACCACATGCAAGCTCGAAAAGTAGGTAATAAGGCCGCATTTTCTCGTATGCTGTTTTGCGCATGACCATCGTAGCTTTCAATTCGGAGAGTTATCGCTGTTAATAACGCCGCGCTTCGTAATGATTTTGTGAATTTGTAATCGCAGTAAGAGAAAAGATAGCTCAGTGATAATTATATGCGAACCATAATTCTTCTAGAATTGGTAATATCTTTCAGAATTGTCAGTCTAGATTTGAGAAATTTATACAATTGTCATATGAAATATTTATGTTCGGAATTAACTTCGCCAGTTTTCGATCGCACATTTTTATACATCTGTATTAATGCGAGCTATATAGATGTAGAAATTACAATAATATTTAATATATAGCAATCTTAACTTTTTTAGTTACGTACTCTGCTTTTCTTACAATTTTTTTTTCTTCTTTCTAAATCAAGCCAAGCCTCCATTTATTTTATTTTAAATGCAAACACACAAAGCTTAAGAGGAAGTGCACTTCAAAAAGAGATTCATCTAATAATATTAAGTATATATCATTAATTATTATTTATGTTAAAATTTGTCGCTATTATTTCTCTCAATTATATATCCTGTCATCTTATTATCAATCAGTGATCGATAAATGCAGAAAGCGAAAGGATATGGCGATTTAAAATCAATTATTATTTATGAAAACTATATTGTATATAGGTATCATGTGTCTCTTAAAATTTTTTGTTCAATGCAAGTGTTCTAAAATGCTTACGATGTAACTCTCGTGTTAGTTTTATTCGAGCATCGTGGGCAACAAAGTAATAAATTCGTGCAAACGATAGCCTTGTTATTCGAAATTTCTCATCGTTATTTGTCATCAGTCGGTGACGTTGTTATTACTGTCGGTATAAAACCATATGGGGGTGTACACCCTCTCGTGCTGTTTTCTTCACTTTTGCTAGACGTTCCATTTCTTCTTCGCGTCGGTTTAGAGCTACTGCACTTTGTAATAAATTTCAATTCGTTTATCAATTCCTGTTTGAAAGGCACCTACACACACAAAATAAATTATCACATATATGATATATAAATAAATATAAAGATAAATACATGTAGAGATATGTTGAGAATTAACTTTTACAATTATTGTTTAATTGTTTTTAATGTACTCCAATATAAAACTTTTAAATCGCGAATTATAATCTAGATAAAAAGTTATCGAATTGATAAATTCATTTAAAATTATCGTATCTCAATGTTATATCAATTTAATTTAAATCTCGATCTAAATAATTACGATAATTTAAGTTAATTTTGATTATCGTAATTCCACGTTATGCTAAATTAGTAAAGCTATATTAATTTATTTTTTTTTAAAGTTGTTGCGTGTTTTAAGGAATGATGATATGAATTGCATTAAATAAGGACAGTTTGCTTACATTTTCTCGAATGGACGTTTGGGCAACATCCCAAAGTAATTCCAAAATAGTATACACACACGATAGAGCAACACCTACACTTAGTACCACAAACACACCTCCCACGTTATCAAGGCCGAGTTCCTCTGCTGAACTACTTCCACCATTCTCCTACACGACATATAATAAGTAAATTAAGACGACGTGATGTGCAATGCACATTTTATAATAACAGAATGACGTTTATCTGCCGCTCACCCGACATTTGCCTCCACCTCTTTTTTCTGTCCACCACTTTTTCTTTAATTCGGTAATAATTCCGCTTTCTGAGAGTTTTAAAATCGCAGTGTTAAAATAATGCCGATACGGTGAATCTGCAATAACAACATTTTACGTGATAATGCGATTGTTTGCTAAATAAGAATAAAATAATGACAAAAAGAGTTCTAAGTTTTTTAATTATTGTAAAATAGAATTCAGTTGTATATCAGCAAGACTAGTCTCACGGTATAAAAATATTTCAGAATTGTATAATGTTTAAAGAGATAAGCAATTTCTTTTTCTTTTTATTAAAAAATAAAGGAATAATCTGATGAATTTAAAGTTGAAATTTGTAATTTCAGAATTGTGATATTGAATTATTTTTGAAATCATTTTTTATATTATGTTTTATAATATTTTATCTCTCTCTTTCTCTCTCTCTCTTTCTTTCTCTCGTAGGACACAAAATATTCCTATTAATACAATTTAAAATTCATCTTTTGATTCTCTTCCAAATCATATTTTCGTTTTTAATTTCATGTTTCAATTACTAAAATATTTTACACCAATGAATAAATATGATACATTATTGCAAATAATAGTTTTTTATCAAATTTTCTTTTGGATGATTTCAATAATTTCAGGATTTGCCAAATATTATTAAGATAACATATAAAAAAAGATTTAAACTTATGAGAAAGAACATGAAATATTTAACTACACATTATTACTAGATATGTACATGTATAAGATTGCGGATGTTCCATATTTTAATAGAGCTTACATACGTTTCTTCATAGCAATGCCATAGCCTTTCTCGTCCAAGAGCCCCCCGATTTGAGTCACGTTGCATTCACGTTCTACGGTATATCTAAAATAATAATATACATACATATATATGTATATATATATATATATATATATGTGTGTGTGTGTGTATAATACAGTACGATGGTGTATTACTATAAATATATAAATATAAAAATATATATACTCTATCGAGCTCGATTCCATGAGAAACGCATAATTTTCGGTTTTCACTTTGTGAATGGCAAGATCATTGGACGTTGGTAGCACATCTTTTTCATTAGCCATCATGTATTCGTACATTTCCTTGTACGTTTGGTAATCGCTATCCTTGGAATTGGCAAAATTCTTTCATCAAAGAACTGGATTAGAATTTAGCTTTCATTTATCGTGCCTAATATTGTCTAATATTACTACTACAACTGATGTTGAGCACATCTAATGCGGATTTAGAAAGCTATTTCTCAAGAATATATTTTTTTCATTATTAGGGCATTATTGTGGAATAATGTAATTGCGGGAGATAATCATTACAAAATTTGTGTTATTCACTAGGGATAATTACGATAATATGCAAGGGATAAAAAAACTGTCGGTATAAATATGGAGCAAACTCTGGTAATATTCAAAAGAAAAAGAATTATTGTGAATTAATTAACGGATTTGCTAATATTATTTCACTACTCTGATTAATTAATAACTATTTAACCGATTATGTCTCATGCAGGATTAATCACTGTCGCATTTATGGTGCAAAATTATCGTCGTATATGCCACGTATATTGCGGTAATAATATTTATAACAAATAAATGACATAAGCGGAAAATAAATATAAGTGACAAATAAACTAATCGTTGGATATTTTAAGTTGTCTTACGTTCGAGAGATCATTCTTATATGCTATAAGAATAGCAAGTATTGAATATCCTGAAAAATCTGTCACTATATGTATATATATATTTATGTATATATGTATATGTGTGTATATATATATATGTATATGCACATATGCAATTATTTTTTATTAGATTGATACATATGAAATGACCATTTTATCAAAATAATCAGATAACTTCAGAAATAATTAAATTAGATGCAATCTATGCATGTTTGAAAATAGGAATTTATAAGTATACCGATAAAATTTAAAATTTTTGAAAAAGAGTTGAGAACAAAATTTACAAAAATTTTCCTACATTTCATATATTAAATATCTCAAATTTTGGTGCATTTTTTTATATATATTATTATATATATGAACGTTAGTAGCATATTTGTTGCATTTGTCATTATACGTATATTTCCTTATAATATGAATCTTTAATATATTAATTATATTAATATAAGTTTATAATGTGGTATTTTTACAATAATTTTTCTAGCTATAAAATCGCAACATTATATTGTTCAATTTCTTAATTATTCAAGATTTAACAAGATTGCTATGCTTTGAAAATCGACAAAAAATATTTTAGAAGAATCACGTCACATTAATCATTAACCAACGTTAAATATTAACCAATTATATAACCAATTATAAATAATATTTGCGAATGCATTCTGTATATTCTGTGTAAATTTTTCTATTATGTCACACATATGTAACAGCAATATTATAATTTATCATTATTGCATAAAATATCACGACATACGTGTATGTAGAAGAATTAACTCACTTTGAAAAAATTGAACGTAGCTCCTTTATGTTTTGCTCCGTATTTTATGTTGTTTCTTTTCTTTGCAAGTTCCTCTACGTTATCGAAAGGTGATGTAACAGTTTCTACCGTTAAAAATGCCGCCAGATTAGCGGTATAACTGGAAACCATGATAAGACAGAAGAACCACCAACAGCCTGCCATCATTCTTGTAGAGATGCCTCTGAACAATTTATAGGAACAGATTTATAGTTCCATTTTATAATTTTTTTTATATAATAGAAAATATATATAAAATTTGTCATATCAAACTGATAAAATTATTAAAAATTGATGAAAATGGTTATTTAAGATATAAAATACAGTTGCAGTATATGTACGGAGTGAATTTTCAAATAGAAGTAGAAGAAATAGAAAACGATAGAAAGGAAATTTATATATATATATATATTTCCATATATATACATATATATATGTGTATATATATATATATATATAGATTATAACAATAATTATAATTTTTGATATTAATAAATATACATATAACATACACTTACATTGGGGCTATTTCACTGCCTTGCTGCATAATAGCGCCTATTGCGAACCAAAAAGCATTTTTAAATGAAAATTGATTCTCAAGTTCTTCAGCTTCTTCGATGCAAGGATAGGGATTGTTCCATTCTGCTGGACACAGTCTACCGATTACGAAAAGTAGCAAAGATACTATAATGTATGCGCCAATCAAGTACACCCAAACGTCATTCGAAAAAGGGGACAAAAATGAGAATAAACTCGGTGGCGTTTTTGTTGGCTTGCGATAAAGAATGCTAATACCTATAATAAAATCATATAAAACTTTATATTTGAACTATATGAATTAGTTGTTTTGTAAATTAATAGTAAAATTAAAAAAGAAATTTATTTAAAACTTAATTAAATCTATAATTTAAGTAAATATTAGATTGTATTGTATATTACATTAAATTTATTGTACATTACATTAAATTGTCGTATTACCTAAGTTCATGAACGGGTTTGTAAAGTCGACTGCGCTTTCACGTGCGGAAGTAATTGTGAGATCCGTAATAGCCATATCTGCTTCCTAAAAAAGTATCATATCTCTTTCTCTCCTCAATATTTATAAATTTCATGATTTTAATCCCAATAATTTCACAAAAGATTACAAGTAATGTCAAAGAGATATTACTTGATGTCCAATACTAACTTCAGCCATAATTTTTCCAAGCATGCCCGACCACTTTCCTGTTTTTTTGTTCTCGGATCCATAATCAGATTCCACTTGCAGGGTATAATTAAAGCCAAGTATATGGCTGATCCGATCAATTATATCAATGCCAAAACCTTCGTAACGTTCATTGCCGGTCAGTATCGTTGAAGACTCTTTTTCCATTCCATACGGAGCTGTCAAGGATATTAAAACTATGAACGTTTTATTTTGCAAGCTTAGATCAACATCTGTCTTTTTTGTATTAGTTTCTAGCATCCAATCAATTTTCTGTCCTGTTGTACTATTCCATACACCGATTTTTATCAAGCCATTTTCGGTCAAACGTACAACATCTAGTTGTATATTACTGCGAAGGCCGTCTCTGTCAAATTTTACAAAGCCACTTAAACCTCTTGCTTCAGTCTGAAATTATGTGATAAGATTTGTTTGTAACGCGGCTAGAGAATAAAATCTTGTATGTTGTTGTAAAAGCCGATCAAAATATTCAAACTAAAGTAATTCTTTTTTAAATCTTACCGATCGCATAAAGTTGCTCAAACTCAATCCGTGTTCCCATCTGTCACTACCATCACATGGCAATTTCTTAACATCGCCTTTGATGGCATCTTTCAATTGCTTGAAAGCCCTCGCAAATAGTTGTACCGCGTCGTACATGAGCGCGGGTTCAACTCGTAGCTGCGAGGGATCATCTAAGCCCCATTCGTTCTTGTGCTTGTCTAAAGTTCGTTGAACTATCGGATCTTCAGGGTCAATCAGACGCAAGCCGGTGAAGTTGACGCCAGAATACTGATATGGCTCTAAATTCAAGGTTTGCAGATCCTGCCATGCATACATATTCGGTATATATCATCTTAACTATTAGACCTTTCAGATGGAACATAAACCATCGCGAAATAAATTGTGTCAAACAAAATTGTATTCGTATGACTTAAATATAATCAAAATTCTGTTTTCAGTGTAATATTAATGAGTAGAAAATTCATTTTTCGAAATTCTTAAGCGCTTGTGTATTATCTTTATGATCTAAATTTTGCACTTCTTATATAAGATTATTTTTGTTTTACATAATTATTTTAGAGTTTTATTAAAATACTATCACGAATTGTAGTCACAAACATGTATCTCGATAGGATAGATATCTCTATTAAACATAAAGTTTACGTTTTAAATATACATATAGCGACTATATCTCTATAGAATAAAGCGACGTTTTAAATATAGATTCTATTATGAAAAAGTTTTGACATAATATCATTAGGACAGAGTGCATTTTTTAGCTTGTATAAAGCAACTTATCTTACCAAAGATGTTACAATCACTTTGTACTTGTCAGACAAGATGCCAACTTGTTGGGCCTGGCTGAGAACTTCTCTCAATATATCGTGCGAACAATCAATGATAATATTCTCTATTTCCGATGCTTTGATTTCTTGCATTGCTTGCCTACATAGGATTGGACGCCAAGCTGTACAATTAATCGATGTCTTGGAGATTTTTCTTAACTAAACTCGCCGATCTTTCTATTCCCACTTAGTCTCTTTCGATATAATCATTTATAATGACTGTATATCGCAAATTATCCAATCGCTTTCTCTGAATGAAAAAATGTCTAAAAATAACTTTAGTATTGAAAAGTGTTATTAAATGTATTGTTGCGTCTCAGAGACAATCTTCATCTTCTTGACTAGCTTCACAATTATTCCGAATTGATCAAACACAGAACAATACAGTAATATCCCGGTTAACGCTACTCCGTTCAACGCTGTTTCGTTTAATGCTGTAGGAACGCATCCTGAGCGTTAACCGGGATATTACTGTACAAATATTGCAGCAAAATCATAACGCAGAAATGCAACAATACATTTTAACGGCGATTTTGAGAATATACGTATACTCATGATGATATATTAGATAATATGATAATATATTAAACGACTGAGAGAATTAATGTTAGAATAATAAGCAAACGATGAATATATCATAAAAAAATAATGACAGGGATGTCATCAACTATTGATGTGACGTTGACAAGTATGTACATATATTCTATGAATATGTAAGAATAGGGAGGAGTGAACATCAGTCAATCCTGGCTGATATCTCCGGAAAGTTTGAGCAGTTTTCGCATGATTGAGAGATTGAAAGATCTTCGAGATACACGAGATTAGATATTTCTGTACCTATAATTCGGTCCATGACCCAAGTGGAACATAAATGCAGAATTGCCGTGAGCGTCCCATCGTTTCATCAAAAGATGCATGCGAATCAGACTGTCGGTATTCTCGTAGAGTATTGCAAACGACTTCCATTTGAATTCTGTTACCAGTTGATCGTATATCTGTAGAAGTTTCGTTGACGATCGTTATGTTACAATTATACGTCACATATAGGGGTAGAATTAAAATTTCAAGAAAGATTAAATAAAAAAGAAAATTAAAGATATAGAGACAGATACGCTAATATTTTGTGATAATCGCAATTGATTCATTCTTTATCTTTGATTTTTTTGCATCATCGATGTGTAGGCAGAAATTATATTTCATTTATACATCGATAGATGATTAATGATTTTATTTTGCGATTCAAAATTTATTAGATTACATATATAATATTACTCATACTATTTATTTTAATTTGTGATTAATGTGATTATAATATCTTTCAAACTACATTTCTACTACTTACTCGTGATAACGAGCTCACGTGCGGATAGAGATTCAGACTTAATCCACGTGGCTCAGATGATTCACCAGGATCCTCTCGCACGGAGATGTGCGGTATTTCCATTGTATCGCATATGCTTTGCACGTACTCTGCGGTCACTTTTTCCTGAGGTCCGAAGATCCCAACTATTCCCATGTTTACCAGCTCGCATACTAAACATTTCGAAAAAATCGATACGAAATACACGTGATAATATAATCAAAAAGTGTGTATTTCGGAAAAGTAATTGCAATACAGTCATTATTTTTATTATTTGATCTCTGTTTGAAAATTTATGCAAAGACATTGTTTTTCGACGACGTGTTACATTCATATATGTACGCTCTATTTAAGCATCTAAAAAGATTGCATTAACGTCATAATTGCACTGTGCGTTCATGTTTGTGTTCCATTAAAAGAGATAAATGTGATCATCTTTTTGCGTTTAGATATCGGATGTAAAATGATACAAAATGGACAGTAAGATATAATCTAGCATCAAATCCCGCCGTGTTATTCTGGCGTTAGCTACAATGCCTTACCTTTCAATGATACTTCGAACAGGTCTGTTTCAATCTCGTTCGTTTCCGGTACCAAATACACATTTGAGAGTTCATCGTTCTCATGCCTTTCTCTATTAACAGCTCTCACTGATGATTCAAACATCCGCAGAATCGCTTCATCTTGGTCAAACAGTCCCGCTATAATATATAGTCGTTTCTTTTTAAAGTCGAAACACGCTGACACGACCGAAATAGCTCACGAAACTCTTTCGTAAAGTAAAGTGCGTATTATCGCTTATGCGCAAACTCGAATGCGTTTCTTCCATAATATTTCTTTTTTTAACATTTGAAGATATTAGCAACGGAGTAACATTATTTCTCCACAATAATGTTGCGAAAATTCAACAAGACTTTTGTGTGAAAAGATTGAAAAATATATCTATTATAAATAAAGATTTAAAAAATATCGTAAAAAATAAAACTATTTGAAGACTATAATTTATGTCACTAAATATTTGTCTACATCTTATCAAAATGTTTCAAAATCCGAAAAATAATGTTTTTGATGTAAATATATATTTTATTTATATTTTTTTCATCCATCAAGTTAATGAATATTTATCTTACCTATGTGAATTTTTTTGGGAAAACCTAACACATACACGCGGCAGGACAGAAATATCGGCAATAATATCAGCACAACGGCGCGTTTGGTCACCATCTTATGATCATTCTGCGCACACACAAGTAAAATTAAAGTAAAATTAAAATGCACGCTGTGCTGACAGGTGCGGGTGTGTATCTAATAAAATCGAAAAGAGAGAGAAAGAGAGAAAGAGAGAGAGAGAGAGATGTAAACGGTATGTATACGATCAAACGAAAGATCTTAAACGAGCACTTAACCGGTCGACGTTATATAAACTAACCGGAAGGCATCGTGCTGGCTGAAAGTCGCTCTCTCGGCGCACATAAATATTTAGACCCGTCTAAAATCAATCTTCCAATATTGAGTTTAGTTATTTGCTTGTGTGCTCTTAATAAATCCGTTCGTCGCGATTCCTCTCAGCAGCATTCCACGTGACAAATATTATGTTACTTTCCCGCGAGTTTATTTTATCTTGCAGTGTTGAGAAAATATCTCCTATCTTTCTCTCTTTCTCTCTCTACGCTATAATTTTTATAATATCAATGCTTTACGAAAAATGTTACTATAAGATGCTTACGCGAGCAAACTGTAAGTTGTGCGTGATACTGATTTCAGAAATTTATTATATACAGTATGCTAAGAATTGTCATATCTTTTTTTACCTACAACTTCTTAGACGAATTTGAATCTTCCTTGAAAATTTTAGTTGGTTATTATTAGCATTAAGTATCTTTGTAATTAAACTTTATTTAATTTAATGATTGAATTTTTTACTAGAATAAAACATTTAATTAAAAATTTTAAATTAGAATAAAAATATAGTCAAATTGACTGAAAAATAAGTATTATTACATCAAGTTTCTTCTAAAATTTTATTAAAGCTGTTTAATTTTTAATTTAATTTATTTTAATTATTTATGTTAATTGGTCACTTACGTTTCCTCATTCTTGCTGAAAAAATTTGAATGAATGTGTTTGCAAAAAAATTTATATAGGAAAAATTACTAGTTCTAAATTATGTACTTGTGAATACGTAAGTTGATAAATACTTGATAAATACTTATCGTATGACGAGGACCACGATATAATTAATTTCTCAAAGCTATATAAATATTTGTCCGGCATTCTTGGGTGTCTTTTATTCGTCGGAGACGACCAGCGTCTGTCTCGAGAGTGCGAGCTTTTAGCAACATCTCATACGCATTCAGAGTTCCACGTAACCTACTGTCATCGTGCCAAATGCACGCAGTCTGGCGCGTTCTTTTTCATTCATTCATCGTCGGGCACGCATTCACATCTATTTATCGGAGCCGTTTTAGATACTTCACAAAGTGTCGGTTTATTCGGCTACATTACACGGAATAAATCATGAACTATAGCGAATTCCTGTGATCAGAACATTTTTATACGGTCCAGCACGCGTCGACACGACATGGAAAACTAACGAAAATCTTAAGAGAGCGCATAACGACGTCGATATATTTAGACATCGAGCGTCGCCGCCGCCACTGGTGCTTGTCGCGTTCGTCGTGTGACATAGATTTCGACGGAATACAATTGGAAGTATTTTTTTTATAGAAAATCGACGGTGTGCATAATTTTTATTTAAATCAGCATCCAGAATGTCTTATCTCTTTTTCGCTCTTTATTTTATATATTTACTGCGATGATGATATTTGGAGACTCGATATTCTCATTAAGAGAAACTTTAGTCGTTTTTTTAAACGTATAATTGTATGCACATTCGGAAGTTCGAGATAATAACTTTATCAAAAAACAGAAATCAGTTTTCTTTTTAACTTTTATCCAAATTCATTTTACTTTAGTCGTCCAAAGATTAATCAACCGACTGAAAATTCTTGAAGTGGATGATTTTTTCGAAAGCGAGGGGATGGAAGCGTAGTGCGAGTTTATTTGCGAAGAAGCACGTGTCACGATTCAAGCGATAAACGGCGGAGAATCGTTATTTCTCCATCGTCTTTAAAGATTCGCAAAAGCTTACCTAAAAAATCCGATGCTGCGACCCGTTCTACCTGACACAGAACTTTTGAGACGCGTGCTTTACCGAATGAGCCTTGCGCGATACGCGACTCTAAATCCGAACGCCACTTCTCACGCATCTCATCTCGGCAGCGCATGCTCTAAACTCCCTTCCCAAGTTTTCACGATTCATCGTCGCGACGAACGGTGTGACGTGTACACTTAGAAAGATCGACAGAAATTAATTAGCATAAAAAACTACGTAAAGATCTAAGAAAGTTTCGATAATTCAAAAAAATTATCTTGTGTTGCTCTTGTTGCGCAATATGTTTTCTTTTCGAAATTATATTTCCCCATACAAATATGATTAAAATTTATCTCTATAGTAGATATTCGTTTTGTTTCATGCTGTGAGAATAATCGCTGTTATAAAAATATAATCTGTCAATCTACGAAAGATTACCTTGCGCCTACAGAAGGCTGCTGTACGCCCATACAAGGCTGCTGCGAGCTTGCACAGTCAGTATTCTAATAATGGGAAATTTCTGAAAAATTTCTTAAGTTTTTTCTTAGGATTTTTATCATTAATGATCATTGACGTAAAATACTGCTTTTTAAAGTATTTATAACGGTGTATAAACCACAGCAGGTATGCTGCGTTTATGTACAAGATAGATTTAATTACGTTGATATTCTGGTATTAAGGGCGTGGTTGAGTGAATGTAGTAACTAAGGTGTTAAAGAAATTAGTTGCGTGGATATACAAGACCGCTACATATCGAGATTATAATCGCAGTTAAAAGTGTATAATTACAATTACTATGCTAAATTGAAATTGTTATTACTAGAACTTATACTCGATACTATAACTAGAAAGAAATTGTCATTATTTTGATGTCGCTGTTATTTCTTTATTTAGCCTTGTTAATTCAAGTTTGATTGAATTTCCATTTAGTTTCCAGATTTTTAGTTTTACTATTAAATCGATTCTTATTAATGACTTTTCCTTTATTTCCTAATTGACTATCGAGAAACTGCGAGAAACTAGACAGCTTATATATTTTGTTCCAAATGAGATATATTGAATAGATATATCTCTTCTAATGTCATTACATACTATATTTATATATTGCCAATAAAAAAGTATACTTCAATATTCAGAACATTTCAATATTTTAATAAATAAACACTGACATTTTCCAAATGAAACACTGATACTTTTAATTTTTTTTAATTTGTCTATTTTTTTATTTTGTAGTTGATCAGAATTACAATTTATATAAAAACCAATAACAGAGAATTGATAAATAATATTAATCAACATTAATGATATGATTGGCAACCAATAATCATCGATGAATCGGGGAAACGGATGTCACGAAGGCACAATTACAACAGAGAATATTTGAATGAGAATTTACAGACGATTAATTTATTCACGTTTATAATATGATGCTTGTAATACATTTTATATAAGAAGTAGAATCGATAGGCTCTTAACAAACTCGTATGTCGCGACGTGTAAACGCAAGTATGTAACAAGTTTTAGTATCGACGATATTTACAGTGGGCATCTCATATCGGTGCCTGTGTGCGCGCGTGCGTATATATATGTATTGAATGTTTGATGCAGGTTTCTATGATCACGCATTCAGAATTCGGTAAATCGTATCAAGAGTAACGAAATCCGCGTGGAATGTGCAAGTACAGGAGAGAAGGAAATAAAATGTGTATTACATTCATCTTCGCTTTTTCACGCTCTGTCTTAAAATAATGTTTGCACAAACTATATTGACATATCACACATTCTTTAACGCAGTATTATCGAGCATTTATATTCTGATTTACGCACCACTCTTTACTGAAAGTTTCAGTTTAAACATTACGAATCGGTGCTCGGGTCTTTTTTTACATTTTTTTTTTTTACGTTAGAAGGAAGACTCAAAATGAATACTGCTTGGTTCACAAGGTCCGCATAAACGCGATTAAACGGAAACGTTGATCGGATGAACAAGAATTAGCAATAACAATGGCATGTGTTCTTTGAAAATAATCTGAGCATTGTTAGCAGCAATCTTTTGCATTCGACGGAATGTTGACAATGCGTCTCGAAAACGCGAAGAATATATTATCCAAGTAGTTTGCATCATTAGTTCTAATTTGCTCAAGTAATATTTCATTGACCTTATGGACCCCGTCAGACCAGCTAAGGATAGGAATAAATTTAGATAAAGGTATGTTGAAATATATTAATTATCTATCGCGAATTATACATATGTATATATGAAACAGTTGGATCGCGATAAAATTGCGATAAATGACTATTCGCGCAATCTCATTATTTTCGTCGCATATTAAAAATGGAATGTACGTTATTTATGCACGAGTAGAATTCGTTCGATCGTCACATAGGAAATTTACATGCGCGAATGCACATTCTATCATGTTTGAAGGAATTCACACACGTCGGTGATTACATATTCAGATTGATTTCAATATGATACTTTACGAGATAGCGACAATACATCCCTAACGTCAATGAAAGGCCACCTAATTCCATGCGACTCTTGTTCACTCGCTCGTTTTCTCGCACGCACCCTTTCTCGTATCGCGTTTAACAAGTAGACCCTATGAGGGACTAGATGGTGGACTATCTTATTCGATAGTGGTTCGTAAAAAAAGGGACAGACGTGTACATACAGTTAGAGGTAAGTCTTTACACAGCGACCCGAATCGCATCGCAAATTCCCATCTCGTAACGAATTTACAGGACATAAACTTTGATTTAAAAAAATTAATTTCTCTACAATAATAGTCTGACAATCGTTCACATCCACATTTCTTGCAGATTTAAAATTTTACAATTATAAATGATTTTTATTTTACGACAATTTTGTTTTCTGATCGGATTTAGTTTTATTAATCGATCAACTGATATATTTCAAATCGCATGTGAGCGAAGCAATTAACTCCGTAAAGAAATTCAACTTTCGGTCTTTCTTCGTTCGGTCGGACGTCCCTTTGTTCACGTCAAAGGCGCTTTTCCGACGAAGTGCCTGTACTTGTTGCACGCCGCGTACTTGCCTTCCTCCGAGACGATCGACAGGCTCGGATGTTGCCTCTGACGTCGACAAAGTACCTTCCTCGACGGCTTTTTATTCCCGTTGCCGCAGTCCAAAGCGTATCGCAATTCGCTCGCCATTTCCGAGCACACAGACTTCTGAAAGTTTCACGGAAAGAGTATTGCGACAGGCTCACGTATTGGCTCGAGAACGAGTCGTTTAGTTTAAACTCACTATATTGAAATTTAAACTTTAAGGTTCGCTTTATTTGCAAAGACGCAGTTAAAAGTTCTGTTAACGAAAGATAATCTTTATTCAAAATGTTTGAGCTGAGAGAGACTATATCACTTATATAATAGAAGCTACGATAAGTGATATGATTGAATATGACGAAAAAGAGGAACAATTGAAGATGAAAAATTTATATTTTACTATTGAAATAATTTTAGACTTATGTCTTACGAAAGTCGAAAAAAAAGTTTTAACTGAGTTTGTGCAAGCAATAAATTACAATAGAGTATAATTATATGCATGCAAATTTGTAAAAAGCACAAGATTTCTGCTTTTACGACGTTGAATTTACTGTAAAATCTTCATAGCTTCAATGAATAATATTCCTCGTAATAATATGAATAATTCTTCGTAATAATATAAATATAAAATTAAATATAAAAATTATTATATACATATGGAATTTTTTTCTTCCAATGTATTATGTCATTAAATCATTAAAATATGTCAATATTTTAATGATTTAAATAATGTTAAAAGTAGTAGATTACTTATAATTAAAATTAGATATCAATTTTGATTGAGTTCTTCGAGCTATGAGGATTTATGTAACGATACTGATAACGAAATATACTTAAAAAATAAATGAGCTCACCTCCTGTGAATCCGTGACGGGAGAGAAGCAAGAAACATTGCGACACAACTAACAATGTCATACTAAACTGTCACACAACGCGCGTCCTTTCAACTTTACTTATGGCTACAAGTAATGCAACATTTTGAAATTGCAATTTTCATAAAAGTTACTTCGCCATGACACAGAAATTCGTCTATTCAATAATGAAATTTCGGAGTCCGCGTGCTTCTATACATGGATCGGAAGTACTTTACATTATGGAGAAAGGCGCATGGTGGATAAAGATGATAAGGCGATATTTTACGCAATTTAATATTGTACTTGCTATAATACGTTCAGATAGATTAATTTTATTCATACCACAATTTAAATTAATGGAATATAAAAAGTGTATACGTGAAGAGATGAGAATTGGTAATCGTGTATTCTTTAACGAATTCGAAATCAACGTTTTCCTAGTGAAGATTAAAATGGAAATATTATTTATCAAAAATCAAAGAGTTTCGGCATAAGAGTTCCGAGCTTCAAGATCGACTTTCTTGAACTTCCAGAAAATCTCACTTTTCAATTAATTTCAAGCGAAATTTATTTACTAAGAATATGCGTTTATTCTTGCTGATAATTTCTATTTTTTATCTCTTTTTAATGTCATGGAAAAAATAATGGATTGTTAACACAGGAATAAATTTTGACAAGCTATATCTCCTTTGTATCCACACTTGCTCCTTCGATTATCGCGTATCATTATCTCGAGAAGCGAACGGACTCCGCGCACACTTACGAACGCAATGGTTAGCTCGATAGCTACATATTATGTACAGTAAAACGTCTTGTAATCTGGCACACACTATACATTCACTATCTAGCCGGTATAAAATCGTGATTGTTCTTAAAAGTTTGTCTGTTACCGCAGCACTATAATTCGATTGTGAATACCGCGGATTTTTTTTCTTTTTTTTTTTTTTTTAATATTTTGACGTCGTTTAAGACATTTATGATTTCGCGAGGGAGGACCTGGCCTTTCCTATATTGCGAGGCTTGAAAGTCTTTGTGTGTTAATCTAAGTTTTGATATGAGCAAATGGCAAACACGTTGACCTTTCCAATCTTCTTTTATGTCGCCTTTCGGCTCGGATTGCTTATATTACACATGCCGTAATAATCATAGATTTTTCTACTGAAAAGTTGCCGTTAATTCGAATTTTAATAATGTGTTCACTGTGAAAGAAATTTAATATTATAACGTATAATTCTGATAAAACCAATTGGTCCGTCCGTCAGAATATTGAATACTTTATGTTCTTTTTTTTTAACGCTGAAATTCGAAGAGAAGTATTTATATATATCCCGAATAATTTCGTCAGATTTCAAACCAGAATTCAAACCAGAATATTGATATTTGACAGGATTTCGGGAGGAAAATTGAAAAAGTCAAGGCTCGTTGCTTCTCCTGTCCGATTATTTAGTTTGTCCCTATATTTTTACACAATTTTCCGATCACTCGTGATGGAGTTCTTCCTTAGGTCCACTGAACTCGGATCGGATACGCTTTGAGGTACGGCTTGAGTTTAAGAATCTGTTTCGCAGCGCAGCGCGTACCGTCGCTAGTGCAGATCAGTAAAACCTTCGCAGATCGGTTTCCCCGAGGATTTCTGCTTCTAGAACAGAACACCAAAATGCCCGAGTCAGATTCGTTACATCAGTCATTGTTGCGATGGTCGAATAGCAAAGCGGGAAAAGGTTTGCATCGATACAATCATCTCCGCTTATTTAAATAGCAAATAAAAATAATATGTACATCTCTATCATGCTTTCTCATTGCTTCTTTAAATAGAGATACATTTATAGATATATTATCTGTCATTACGCGATGCATCGTTGATTATTATAATCATTACTTCACGTCGAGAATTTCCACGAAGAGTAGAAGCCAATCTCATACAAAACAATAATTAATAAATCCATTTTAATTCTATCTGTTATTTTTAATTATTGTGATATCGAATATCGCGATTGTTTTAACATTTCTGGTCGGCTGTGATTTGATCAGACCATATCAGATCGATCTCGCGTATCACGCAGCACAGAAATTCAAGTATGCCGTACACGATCTCCGTATACTTCGAAATCCGTACCATTCATTGCAGAACGAGAGTCTCGTCCCGTGGTCGATTTAAGCGGATTTGAATTTTTGGAGAACCTTGTCTCGCGCACGCTCTATAGCGCGTCCCTTGAAGTAGACAGCGCGGGTTGAAAAGAGATTCGAGCAACACCACCAACGTTCGCCAGCTCATAGAGTTATTTGCTCTTAGGGCTTCGTCCGGAATGATCCGCGCAAAGCTGTATATTCGTATCCCTGGACGAGCCCTCTTCAAATAGTTGCGTGTTTGCTTACCCCTTGAATGTATGCAAACGGTGGCACGAATACATATCGCATAGACCGCATACCAGCCACCGCGAGCCGCGTAACGCGAGGCTTTACATACGCTAATTCCATTTTCCCGCGCTCGAGCAAAACAAATCTCGCTCCGAAATTTTTTCATCAAGTTCTCACCGGCTGCGTTTCTATAACTGAGTCTTCCCGGTAACCACGATGCTCTCGTATAATGCCAGCGAGCGCGGCTTTCTATTAGTTCGTGCAATTGTATTAACACTTAAATTGAAACTAGAACAACCAATATAATTTTTTAACATCGGAATAGGAGGAAAGAAATGCGAATGTATTAGAATATAAGATTAAGATTGAATGATCTAAAAGCCAAATTTACGAGAATGAATTTTATAGGAAAGAGACTTTGGCAATTATATGAAGATAAATTCCTTCCTTTAAACATTGCTAATTTATTTCACGAAATATAAATTCTTAATGATTATTTTCGAGGAATAAATTCTTTCGATGAACAAGTTCTGCGAAAAACAGGAAATGTTTTTCGCAGAATAGAAGTCCGGTTTTGAATTACCTTGATTTATCACAAGTCGCGAATACTCGAGACATCTCTTCAGCGTTGATACTTGCACTAGCGCATCTTCGATGGCGAGCGAGGACGGATATTTGCTCGTCCGCCTAACGACGATATTCGTGCGCAACGAGACAATGAGGATAATGACGAATGGAGGAGGATAACGATGCACGACGATGGAAGAAAAATGAGGGAATCATATTATACGCGCGCAATAGGGTTGTGTTTCGCGAGGCCGCGTAAGCGTTCTCGCCGATGGATGGCGGCGATCGATCGAAAAGAGTATCTCGTGCCGCGCGAGCGATCAGACCCGAGTGATTTTATACCGAGACCATTACAGAGGAACTCCACCAGCATGCGAGCATCAACTAATGTACTCGCGCGGTATGTCGGGATAGATCGCGTCGGGGTCGAGCCGCGTCGCGGTCGCTGATCCCGACGTGGCGATTTCCGACGAGATTACCGCGCGACCTTCCTCCACGTGCTATTTCGCGTCACTCACCCGCTCCTCGATTGCCACTTTCCGGCTCTTCCACACGAACTCGCAGACCGCGATCACGCAGGCGACACCCATGCCGCCCATCAGCACCACGAAGACGCCGCCGACGTTCGCCAAGCCGAGCTCGTTCGCCGCCGAGCTGCTTTTCGAGGTGTCGTCCTGCCCATGAGAAACATCGATTAGCCTGCGGCGTATTAACGCGGGCTATTAACGGGCCGATGTATGGGGGCTACCGTTGTGCCGGTAATGCGTCGCCGGGGAAACGGCGGTTTTCGTGTTTAGTCTGCTGCGCGTCGTTAATGCACGCGCGGTCTTCACGCTCGAATGTTCATTATTGAAGCGATTCGCGTCGTCGATAATATCGCGAAAATTTGATCTCGCTTGCTCATACCTCGGCTGATAAATT
The DNA here is from genome assembly GCA_963971435.1 of Lasius platythorax. NCBI lineage: Eukaryota > Metazoa > Arthropoda > Insecta > Hymenoptera > Formicidae > Lasius > Lasius platythorax. Next base: position 9,806,709 of record OZ020539.1, on the reverse strand, counting down.
TAAGCGCCGGAGAGGAGAGAGGAGAGAAATGGTCTATCAATTTTATTAAATTGTCTGTTCGATATATGCTAATCTTAAAGCGCTCAATTAGTTTGATTGACCATTTTACATGAAAAATATATCTACATCCTAAACGTATTAAAAATTCCGTGTGTTTAAATTTATATTGCAACTTTTTAACTTAGCTCAAAAATATATATGTATGGCGGATATACAGCATCTATATCAAATTAAAAATGTATCTATTTGAAATGGTATGATCCTTTCTTCTATAGACTGGGTTTATTGAAAGAGAAGAATATTTTACAGAAAAAGGGTACCATCAGTTCTTTATGATTACTCTCAAATTTAATAGAATTTAATAACAATTATATATATATATACATCTCTAAAGAGGATAGAAAACGATATTAAATACGTAATTTCTTTTACTTTGAATAAAAAATTAATAATTGCAGCTGATTTTTACTTCTACGATATCGAGTTATATTTTTTATGCTTTACAATGGTTGTAAGCGGGGAACAGGATCGAGGTGTTAATTCCTCTTGCATAACTACAATTGTCTATCTACGTTTGTGCGTCAAATGTCGGCAAGTTTGCCCGAGGAAGGAGGAACCGGCAAATTATCAGGAGAATTTATCGGCGCAACTACGCGAGAAATAGCAGTGCGCGCAACGGTGATCGCATGCTCGGCGAAACCTCGATTTCGCGAATTCGTGAAATAGTCTTCTTCGCGTGCCGCCCCAGTAACCTTCCCACCCTTGACGGATGAGAGGAGTTGCTGGGAGTCTGGTACAAGAATTTCGAACGCGCACTTCTTGACTTCGCTAGCGCGCCAGAATATTTTGCGTGAAAAAAAAGGGAAGAGTCGAGGGGCTAAAGTTGAATTCACACGATATTTTTTTGACCGCGATTTTAAATAAAGTGCTTGTAGAATATAGAGAAGCTAAGACAAAAAATAGTTAATTAAAATGGAGTCTCGGACATAACAAAGATTCCATATGAAATGCATCTAATGATAATGCATTTCTGTTTGCCGATCTGTGACATAAATAAAAGGTGTCTATTGTTAAATTATGATATGATTATTTTGATAAAAACACTGTTAAGACTATTCGTTCTTTTTTTTGGTATATGTTATATGGGTACTTTCTTTATTTCTGTCAAATCTTTCCTTTTTCTAAATTAACTTCAAACTATAATTTTTTTACAATACTTGAGTTAGAGATGTTTCGTTATTAATATTTTTTTTATTATAGATTTTGCATTCTTTATTGTAAGACTTAAATAAGGTTAAAAGTAAATCGTGTACCGCCGCGGTACTTTCGCCTAATATATATTTGCTCACCCTGCAAGATCCGCCACCTCGCTTCTCCTTCCACCAACGCGTTTTCAGCACGTGAAGCTTCCCTTCCTCCTGGAGCTTCAGGATGGCCCCGTTTATGGCCGTTCTGTATGGTGAGTCTGAAGTTCCAAGGTCGTTTTGAGGAACTTCCCCCACTGCTTTTATCGTCTCGTAGCATCGTACTTTCGCGAAACTTTCGGAAGTACCGTTGCGCCAATCGTTCCCTCGCGTCAACGTTTCGCCTGCAATTCTGCGCGCGATCGCTTCCTTCATAGCGACATTCTCTATCGACCGATATTTTTGCGCAGTCGCGAGATCAGCAAGACGCGATACGATTTCATTCGATTTCTCGGGATGAGCTTGGAAGATAAACTGACTAACACGCGTTCGCGCGATCTCTCGATTCGCCGAGGGAACGATTCGCATTTTCTATTAGAATTTCATTTGCATGAAGGAGAAATTTTAATTAAGTGAGAAATTCTTTTATTCACTGGGGAATCGGTAGGCTAATATAAGTACTTCACTGTGATATTGATTAGCTACTTTTTTTCTTTCTTTTTTTGCGAAACCATTGTACAATATCCGCTACTCTCTTTTATCGATTGGAATTATAAAGACATCGTAACTTCACACATTTTTAAATCAAGTTATGCTTTTTACACTAAATTATATTAAAATTGCATAATTTTGTAAACTTCCGTGAGAATATTCGTAAAAAAGCAAGGAATAGAAAAGTGCAAGCCAATACGAATTAGATGCAAATAAAATTTTGATGAAAAATTGTGACATATACATAAGCGTCAAGCAGACTGATTTTTAATACATATTTCGACAAGGAATATATTAATACATTGTTATATTATATGGATATTATTGGACGCGATAATAATACATTCCTCAGTAATTACAGAACATAATGCCCTACTTTGATTATAAAACGTACCGATTTATATTTTGACTGCAAAACTAATTATTATCAGAATATATTTAAATTCATCAAGTGGCGAAGCTAACCAGCAACGCGCATGGATTGCCAAAATACGACAAAAAATTAATCAGTACGCTTTGTATTTAATAGAATTAAATTTTATAATTGTCGGATCAGAGGATATTATTATATCCGGATTATGCCTGATCAATACGAATAAAGGATACATTAATACATCTTTGTTAAAATGTTAAGTTTTTCGTCTGGACAACGCGCATATAATGTCGACTGATGAATCAAAATATTTAAATAATAAGCATGAAATAATTAATTAAAGGAACGTTTTGTTTTTCCATTTTGGATCCGTTTTAATCTGAGAGATATAAGTAAAATAAAAATTTGTGATTTATTCATGATATAAAAATTATATTATTGAAGCTCGTATTGGTGTCTTTACTATCACTTTTTATTTCTGTTTTCCTTCACTTTTAATCGTGGAGCCTTTTTCTGTATTCTGATGATTTCCGTTAGACAGCACGTTCAAGTCTTACACGAATTTACTGCACAATTTCTTATATACATATATATACATAATGTTTTTTGTATTAGCACTTACTTGGTGGCATGGCTATGCCGTATCCTTTCGAGTCTAAGAGACCGCCGATTTGAGTGAGGTCGCAGTTCCTCTCGATTACGTATTCGATGGAGGTGGATTCCATCAGGAATGCGTAACTGCCTTTCCCCTTGATCACTCGATCCACACCCTCGACGTTACTCGACGTAAATACCGTCGGCTTCGCCGAATCCATCCAGGACCACATGCGTTGGTACGTCGAGAAATTGGAATCCTAGATCACGCCGGGAATTTCGTGGTTAAGTACGCGTGCCGTTAAACGATGGAACGTCGGAGTGGAAATCGGTTAACCCCGAAGTAGGCATGCCTTACTTCGGCGTAGGTATCGCGCATCTCTCGTCCCTAATTGTACGCATCGCGGCGCTTTCTCGAATTAATAGAGGAATATTCTCGGTCGCATCCTGCGGTTCCGCTATTGGCTTGATTGGAGATTCTTAGTCCGTCAAGAGCAAATTCAACTCAATTGTGGGATTTCAGATAACAATACGCTAGTCCATTCAATCTTCTATTGTTCGCAATTCCTACTCTTGTGTAGCTACTTTATTATTTTATTGTATAATATTTCATGTTTTTTTTATATATTCGGGGTAACGCAATAACATTCAAAAATATAACTGCGCGTCGTGAATATTGCTATCTATAATCAGAAACGGCGCACGATATAAAAGTATAGTAATCTCACCCTGAAGAAGGCCGCCGTGCTGCCGCCTTTGAGGGCACCGTACTTGATCTTTGTCTGCTTAGCAAGATCCTCGGCGCTCTCGATCGGAGAATCCATTCTCTCGACGGTGAGGAAAGCCGCGAGATTAGCCGTATAAGAGGAGATCATGATCAGCGTGAAGAACCACCACATACCCGCGACCATGCGAGTCGACACGGCCCTGCGATAAAAAGATCAAAGGCTGCATATCGTTTCCCACCGGCAGGGCGCTTTCAAACTAAAAATCCGTTGCCCGAAATTGTGCGGAAAAATAGTCCGTACAATCGTCTCGTTTGTAGAGCTGCGTGTTCGATAAAGCGAAGCGTGTCGAAAATACGAAGTCGGAGAAAAAGGAATCAATGGCACCTGCCGTTCGCGAAAGTTTTCGAGAGTAACTTGACGCCTTCCACGAGGTAATGGACCGTACGGAAGTTCAACTTCGTTTTATGTAACGAGCTAGCTGTATACGTCTCGCGGATATAACCCGTTGCACAGTTAAGCAATTCGCGTTTACTGTTAAATGGCAAATGCGGGAGTGCGCAAACGCATATATAAATGGAACGTATATATGGAATGTATGCGGGCGAATTATTTGACACATGAAAATTGGCGCGTATACATAAACGCAATTATGTCATGTATAACGAGCACGTGCAATTATTGGAAACTACTTGCGTAACGGCATTCCAAGCTGCTAGGATATGCTATGCGATTTCATGCATTTTGATGACCAGAGACAGACGAAGCATTCTGATTCATTTCGTCGCACTTACGCATGATTTACCGGAAATTGTAGCATAGAGAGATATATGTATATGTATATATATATATATTTTTTTTTTTTACCGAATATTTTAGAATCATATCTCTGTTGGAGCATATTTTACTTTCTCGAAGCTTTTTAATTTCGAATATTAAACATCTTGCTAATTCAGTATCATGTTAATTCTTTATTGAAGGAAAGTGCCTGCTTCGAATTAATTAGAAAGTAAAGTTTTGTTACTTTGTTACACCACTGCAACGCTTAATTTGCCATAACCTTTTAATTAAGTAGCTCCCTAATTAAGCCATCGATTAAATTTTCATTAGAGGCGGGAGTCGACAAAAGCCGTTAAGAAATACATTCCTGTTACTAATTTCCACATTTTCCGGCATACTTGGCGTACAATCGGCTGCAGCAAGTCTACGATATAGCGCGGTTTGAGCGATTCTTGTGCCGTTCGCGTAATCTACACATCCGAGAACGCATTGTACGTTCGTTTTCTTTGTGCGATTGCCAAACCACCGTTTAGTTTGCACAATCTGGGCCGACAGGGATACAACGGATTCCACCTTGTCGTATATTTCACTTTTATGTATACTGCGTGCTTCGATAACTTACTTCGGCGCTATATCGGAGCCTTGCTGCATGAGCGAGCCTATGGTGAACCAGAGCGAGTTCAGTAGGGTGAACTCGTTCTCGAGGACCTCGGACTGCCCGTTGCACGGATGGGGGTTCTCCCACTCGTAAGGGCTGAACCTGCGGACAGGTGAAAGGGGAAGGTCCGAGATTAGATATCAAAACGTGCATCTCTATCCACGTATTTTTCATGTTGTTTCATCCTGAAATGGCGCGACAAGTTTATGGAATTATGTCCGCTTCGCGGTCAAATGGACCAGTTGAAATTATTCGTTGAGTGAAGCAGTATACAGTGATTTTTCCATAATGAAAGCAATACGCGTGAATAATACATGAAAATCAATATAAAATTCATATTATTTACATAAAATAATAATAATACCATTAAGAATTATTCCGATGTATTATATTTTTATTTTATTTTCTCGATAAAAGAAAGTTTAATCTTATTATGGCAAAAAGGCATTGTTTAATTCCTTCGGTCTCAATTATATCGCTTGATCATGCATGAAATTCACTTGATTAGTACGAATTAATTAATTGTATAAGAAAATATGTATGTATCAATTTAAAAAATGATGTTTTTCTTTGATTTTTTTTATCCTTTAAAGATATACCATTTAGATATAACATTTTATTTTGTTCCTGTACTCCCTTTGATACAAATAAGTAATACAAATAAAAAATCCGTCAATTTTAGCATCTCGTAGCGATTTATCAGGCTCTCTATGTTTCTTAGTGATCGATCGCTCCTATGATTTATGCACGAGAAAGGCAATATAATGTTTTAGTTTTGCTGAGGGATAATCAGCACACAGGATAACATGCAACGAATGCAATGAGCACGTATGTTGATACGTTGCGCGCATGAAGATTATTATCTTGATGCGTAAAAGAGAGCTTACTTGGGCAGAATGTCACAACCCTGCCGCATTAGGGAGCCAATGGTGAACCACAAGCAGTTAAGGAGCTTGAAGCGATTCTCCAGGCGATCCGGATTTTTGTTGCACGGATGCGGGTTGTACCATTCGTACGGCGTGAATCTAAACTCAATTGTTCCAAACTCGTTCTGATACAATGGTATCAAGCACGTTCTTTTATTATGACAAACTCTATCTCAAAAATTCGCCCAAGATTCGTCCATTTTATGATAAATTCATCTTGACGCATATGATATTATATTATGTGATCATTCGAGAAGAGACATTTGTTGGGCTTATAATTAATTTGTATAAGTAGCTAATATATATTTATGAGCTAATATGTATATGCATATCTACATATGAGAAACGATAAAAAGAATTATGTTATATATGTTGATTGAAATTATAAAAATAGAGTGTTAAGTATCTAATTTTTCTTTTGTGTTGTCATAGAAGTTAAGAGAAACGATATTGATATCGATATAAATTCAATTTCTAATCGCCGTATTAAACAATTTATTTATTGAATAAAGAAATATAAAAATCATGAAAGACAGGTTTGCACATTTCCCTTGTACTTAACTTGATGTATCGTGTCAGGTAGGAGATGATGCACAAAGTTTGCATCGATTAAATAGAGGATCGAGTTTCCCGAATAGTATCACGACATTTTGTCGGAGGAATTTAAAGTGGTTTCACTTGCCTGGCTAGTATAAAGAGGAGCACGGAGACCCCGAGATAAGCCGTCGCCATGTAGATCCAAACGTCGAGGCTAAGAGGGCTGAGGAACGAGAACAAATTCGGCGGTTGCTTTGTGGGTTTGCGGTAAAGTATGCTGATCCCTGAAAATTCAAAATTCTCGTTTTATGCTTAGCCACGGCGCAGATTACAAGTAGAGAATGCATTGATGTGTGGACACAGTGTGGACCGAATATAATTACTCGTGAGATTTATTCCAGTTTTCTTTACGGCCACATACGGCTTACGAAAGCATATAATTGCTCGCGAAATTGCGCTTGCAAAATTATTTCGGAGATATGCAAGGCAAAGACTGCCCGTCATACGCATCATGCTTCAGATTTTTATCATTTTAGTATTAATCTTTATTTATAAAATTTTATATTACTTTTTTAAATGCTTAAATCATCAATTTTCTTACGTAGAAACATTTCAATTACATGATTGAAAACATATTTTTGATAGTATTTGCAATAAAATGCGTGCCTTTTTTCCCACTTTTGCTAATGCTGCAATTAAACAACTTATTGTTCCATAAAAATAGCAATAAAAAAAATTATAATACTATCTCACACAATATTCAACACTATATTCACATATATGAGATATTTTTTTTTACATATCTCTTTATAACATGTTTATGGATGTCATGGAGATGCGGCAGCTTTTACTGTACGATGTCGTAGCGTAAACTCTTACCTAAAGGCATGAACGGCGTGGTGAAGTCGACAGCCTGTTCCCGATCGTATGTGATGGTGAGATCGGCGATCGCGAGATCGGCCTTCTGATCAAGCAGCTCCTTTATCATTCCATCCCACTCCTTCGTCTGCTTATTGTATCCCCCATAACGTCCGTCCGGCACAAGCCGGAACGTATAATTGAATCCAAGCAGCCGCGATATCTCGTAAATCAAGTCGACGCTGTAGCCTTCGAATTGCGTATTTCCGGAGAGATTCTCGCTCGCTTCCTTCCGCATGCAGTACGGCGAGCTCTGCGAGATAATGAGCTGCCGTCAACAGTGTGCTGCACATATGCATCTGAAAGGATGCTGCGCGTTTACCGATATGAGCAGTCGAGTTTATCGACGATAGCTCTCGACAGCAAAGCTCTCGAGCCCGCGAGTGGAGTTATAATATCTGCAGAAGTAATCTCGGCGACGCTCATATATGAATATCAAGATTTAAAGTATATTAGATATATAGAGACTATGTACTGTTCACAATAGCGTCTCTCTGTATTAAAGTTTCTTATAATACTAAAATATGAATATCTAGATAATATATAGTGGTCTATTTAGAATAAATATTTCGTGAAAAAAGTACAGAGTTTGTTTTAATTATTTAATATATACTACATGATATTGCTACAATTCATTCTCTGTATTAAAATGAAAAAAAATCAATTGATCAATTTCTTTATTTTTGGAAAAGTAGAAAAAATTTTATAAAATTTGTATTAAACCTGGAGAATATCTTGATGAAAATTTAAATTCAAGTTCTACATATTAAAAATTAAAGAATTTCGTTAAGAGTTTAAAGAAGAGATTTAAATAATATTTTTCAAAAATATCAAAAGCTGCTTAATATTATTTTATTAATTAACTGCAAGTGCATTTCATTTACAAATCCGAATTTTGCACATATATGCTAAAACATTTAATATTGAAAACTGGGAAAATTGCAAAAAAAAGAACAATTATAATTTGTATTGTCTCCGGATCAAGATAGAGCTTAAAACCAAAGTTTTTAATAATTTTAGCTGCAGCTCCATGATGAAATTATACCTATTACATTTATTTCCAACAGTAGAAACGCGATAATTGATACACAGTTAATCACTGCGTTAGAAAATGCTCTTCTAAGTTTGAGACAAACCTCGCGAAATATTCTGTGATACATATTTGTAGAACATGTTCCATGTTCTTATCAATGATTCGTTTAGCTATAGATTTTGCCTCCGATACATTGATTGAAGAAACATCAGGGTATCTATGAGAATAACTCTTGTAAGACGCATCTTACTTCTTACTGTGCAGCTTTGCCATTGGTAACTTACCGCCATCCCTTTCTCGACCGAGTTTCAAGGTACTTAATACATTACCGAGTACATTACTTGTCGCCGCAATTAGCGCGGGAATAAGTAATGCGAGTCGAGCGCGCCGTGAAAACTTCAATTAAGCCGCGCGTATCCGACAACGGTGTTTCCGTCTTTCTCATCTTCTTTCCTCTTCGGGAAAAAGAGGAAAGCGGAAAGCTAACGAGCACGCAGAACGTTCTCTTCGCTAATGGACGGAAAAAAATTTTCCACACCGCTGTGACTGCCGCTTAAATGCGGCGACATTTCTGTTTTGTTCGCGCTTCGATTAAAGCAACGATTTTCGAGCTCGCCGCGCGATTGTCGTGAACGATTTTTGCAGACGCAAACAGACGCGACGTCTTCGATACCGGAATACACAATTTGCTATTTTACCTCACTTTAAACTAAAGCATAGTGCAAAGTTTTTAAAATTTATGCATCAGGTTGAGTAATTCCTTCTTTCCTAGAGGATTTCTTTAAGCTCCACATGTGCATATTGTTATGAAATTAGTATAAACGCTATCTATTTTGTTTAAATACAAGTGATAAAATAAGAGGGATTTTAGTGATTTATATAGAATTTTTGTTAGAAATCTTATTTGGCGATTTTATATATGTAAATGTATATTGAACTTGATTACTTCTTTCACAAGTTAAAATATTGTACTTATTGTTAGGTGTTTTTCTATTTTTCTAAAATAGAAGACGTGAAAGATGAAATTTTAATATAATACTACTGAATTTATGATTTATTTAAAGAAATAGAAAAGCGTCGTATGGTTATCTTATTCCATTTGAATTAAATATTATAGTACACACAATTCTCTCTCTCTCTCTCTTTTTAAACTTAAAAAACCATGAGTTTAGGTATTCCTATTTTCAAAGATAGAAGTTTTATTCAATGTATATTATACGGATGTTTGGTAGAGATTTTGGAAATATTACTCACCAGTATGGTCGTCACGATAAAAGTCTTATTTTGCAAGTTTTCAACGATTTGAGTGTAAACGTCGCCGTAACTCCTCGTGAAGTTGATACCTTTGGTACTGTTCCAAGTACCGATTTTCTTCAAGCCCTCTTTGTTGTTCAGTTCGATGATGTCTAGGACAAAGTCAGAGCGAAAACCCTGATGATCGAACTTGATAATACCTGTGAGCCCCGTCATTTCCACCTAAAATATGTATAGAAAATATATTTAACAGTTAATATATATATATATATATATATATAGTAGAATAAATATTAAGTTATATTCGCGCGTAAATATGCTAAATCTTGTTGCTAATTATTATTAAATAATATTTGTAATCGTGAAATCACATCCAAATTAATATCATATTTGTAAATATATAATGTTAAAATTGTTGACATCCTAGATTATACTTATGCGCATTAAATACCAAAATATCTGGACATGCTATTTAATACGCGAGCAAATCAATATACGGCTAATAACAGTTTTACATGTACACGTACGCAATGTGCGTAAATCAGTAGTTCTCAAAAATCATGGCACAAATTTTGCTAAGCGTAAACCTTTGATTTCGTATTTTAGATGTTTTTATTATTGCTGTTGGAGGAAAAATTATTAATGATTTGTTTCATATAAATTTTGTTATATATATGCTGTATATCACATCTAGTTGCCAATATAAACACTCGACGTACCGTGATTTCTTGAACAGAGAAAATTTGAGAACCACCAGACTCTCTGTATATATATTCAAACTGGAATACGAGGAGATTCGCGGTGCATGTATTACGCATACGTACGTAGGGTTTGTCAAAACATTTGCCGCTTGTAAAGCCGGCGTATAAAGCGAGCGTCTGGCGGTAGTATGTCGGGTGTTATAGTTCACAATTACATTGAGACGCAGAAAATGCATTAATATGCGGCAACATTTTGAGATGAAAATTTCGTCGTGACATTCGTAAAGAGAACGATTCGCGAGTAATTACGCTCCGCATGATAACCGAAACTTCCTATCTTCCTTTCCCGCAAGTTATATTGTATATATATGTATATTCGTAAAACGAGGCGGTATAATTGCGAACGAAATTCTCGGTGACTGCTTGTAATTACTGGTTCATGAATATCGCGAAATTAAATTCAGTCTTGACGTGCGAGATTAATACAGGCGCTAGCGTTACCGACGATTTATGATGTAATCCTCGGAAAAAGTAAACCGTTCTGATTGATGATTACGACGCTCGACGAACGTCGATGCACCAATGTACCAATCTTCATGTAAACGAATATAGGACAATCTCTCTGCTATAAGAAACTGTCGGCGGTAATGTAATGCGAATTGCCGCATCGCTCACCGCGAAATCTTCGTTTGAGGAAGTTATTATTTTGCGATATAGCCGGTTATAGTGGAGAAATTTCTATCGTAATTTATGAGAGCGCGTTTTCGCAAACGAAAACGATGTCATAGCCGAAAATTTTTATCTTTAAAGCTTGAACGTTTCCTGCATGAAAATGCATATGTAACGAAGCCTCAGCTGACTCTTCTCTTCTTTTGCTTCCTGGCCTGTCAACTGGGGAGTGACATCTCGAAGATGCTTGATATGTATTTGAAGCTATACTTTTGAACTCACTACTGCTTTTAAGAGATTTCAATATTATATTAACTATCTCTTTATATTAACACCAATTTTTGTATTCGCTTGACTGCGTTACGGATATATTTATGTAATCTCTGTTAATTATTTCTTTCTGATTATAACTGCGCTGAAGATGGTCCAAAAGAGGAACCGAAATGCTAATTATACTTATGACTCATATTTTAAATTCACAATAAAGTGTATGCGCCCTACTTGCTGGGCTGACTCTTATTGCCATTTTTTACTTCTTTTTGATTATATTCAGGAGAGCCTTTATAATTTATTGTTCATAGAGAAATTATTCGTGCGGACATAATAAATTATTTGTATATGTATTTTTTCGCGTATTATCTCATCCCTCTCGTCCTAATAATTCAAAAAAATTGCCATAAATATTAAACATTTATAATAAACATCCAAAATATATTGCAGCATATTAGATATAGTTTTATCTTTAAACGAAAAAGACAGAAAATTCTTTTCCCAAAACGATATTTTCACGATTCGAAGAAGTTCTCTTTTTTATAAAAACTAGAGACGTCACTTGTAATTCGGAACGGTTGCGCGTATCGCGTATAATAATTCGGATTTAGTGGCAAGTTCATTGAAATTACACGCGCAGGCTTGATTCTATCGACATCAATTTTTGCTGATCCTTGTCAGGGCGTTCAGCCCGCTCTGTATGACAGGTTTCGCTCGTTCGTGACATATACGCAGTCACGGCTGAATATATGAGAGTCGCCTCCGCGCGGAGAACATATCTTCTGATACTTGTCAATTTCGACACGGCGAATGACGAGGCAGGTTGCCTCGTATCCTGCATGCAATGCGTATTTATATTCACGGCAACTCGTATCACGGTGCTGATGCAATGCGTTACCATATCCTGCGTGCGTCGATTTTGGCGTTAAGCAGCTGGAGCATGCCGTGACAGCGCATTCGCTGTTACGGCATACGAATAAACAGGTCGTCACCAAGGCAATGCGAGATACAATCCTGTAGCATTCCTTGTGCAGATTATCTTTTGCATATATTATTTTATCCGTTAAGAAAATATTTATTAAATTTAATTTTCCCCTTTAAAATGCAGCCAAATATAAATATTTTCAGTGTCTTTTTTATAATTACTGTCTCGAAAGGCTCAATGGTATTAAATTTATTCATTTTACATCTGTATATATACATATATGTAGAAAATGGAATAAAAAGAGAGTACAAACTCTCTAACATAAAATTTTGTCATATCTTATGATATGAAACGGTGATATTAAGATGTCTGTCAAATTTACATTACATTTAATTTACAAATCATATCATACATATATATAATATATATCTCATATTGTTTATAAATTTGCTAAACGGACTTTAAATCAAGTTTTTTATTAGTTTTTTTTTTGGGGGGGGGAGGGGATTTATATCAGCATAAAGAACGAAATTTTTATTAATAACGGTCATCTTTTTAAACAAACCCTTCGAAAAGTGAATCTTATTGTTAGTGGAAGTCACTCGTATTGATTAGGAACTATATTGCGTGTATTTGGCCTGAATATCGCGCACCAATTCATACATTGCGCAGCATACATACTATGGCCTGTGCAAGCCTTTGCGTCAGGGATGCACCGGGGTGCAACCGCGAACGACAATTTGTCAGCGCGCGCGACAGCTTCGTTTAAACTGGAGTAACTTTCTATTGTTCTGCGAGAACAATCGTGCGGATCGTGGAAAGTCAATGCGTCCGGGTTTCGCGTGATTTCCTGCATCTCGCGCGCTAGTGTCACGTATATTTATCAATTTTTTTTCTCTTTATCTTTGCACACTTTTTTTGTATATGTGTCATGCATCTTGCTTCTTGTATTAAGAACCATCCGGAAAATGCAGAATCTGCATTGATATTAAATTAATGAGTTTAATCTAGCTTTCATTGCTTCATTAGTTGTTTGTGTGCACAAGCGAACTATGCCAAAGCGATATATCTAATATTTACTTGCGATATCAATAGCTATTAATTCTCGTATGCAAGATGATCTTAAATATAGGCTTTATAAGTAAATGATCAATCTAGTATATTATTATATATATATATATGTGTATTATTATATATATGTGGGATTAATATCGAACAAGTCTAGAAAAAAATTTACAAATTTTTAGAAAGTGTAAATTTTCATGAAGTAATGTCATATTTGTGAAATGTAATCTCTTATTAAGATGTTATAAGAAGTAAGAAGAGGAAAATGAGAGAGCTTATATATATGATTTATGCGTTACGGAATGACGGATGGACCTATGCATTGCGCGTGATGTACATGACAAGACTCATGATGGTTGTTAATGAGCGACGCGCAGATCGCGCGGAAGGCAAGCGAGCGAATAGGTCGGATTAAGCATATCGTTATAATGGCTTATTACGCTGTCGGTGCGATCGATCGGCGGTGCCCATAATTTTGCAAAATTAATTTCTCCCTAGCGCAGTACATTCGCGATAACCTGCTTCTGCGTTGGATAATACAAGCGTATACTAATCATGCGGAAGATGGTTGCCAGTGCACGAACATTGTTTTTACATCATCAAAGTTCGATGGTTGTGTCTTGTACGAGATTGATAGAGCAATAATATTTTATGGAAACTTGAAAGGATCGCGCAGATTTGAAATACTGGCTATCTCTAAATCCACTTAATTAATGTGATTAGATATCGCCATAAGATCTCTGTCTTCGCATTGTCTGCATTAGTGTCTTTAGTGCTGAATGTAATTGGCTCATTTTATTATATGTTCGCTTTATTTAATTAATATGAAAATTATGCATTTAATATTAAAATATATAATATAAGAATTATATTGCTTATATAAATGTTAAAAGTGCGGTGAGAAAATATTGATTAATAATGGTGAAGACAGATCTTTTCCATTTAAAAAGGCATGAAAGTCACTTCGTTTAAGAAATTAGATAAGTACGTGAGAACCTGCCGATATTTTCTAACGTATATTGAGAGATATTAAAATTATTTTACTTATTAAAATAGCTTGATATTACATTTTACACAAAAAATAAGAAAAGCGTATGTTATATATTTCAAAATGCATATAATATATTATATTTTCGTATTTTCAAACTACGATGGAATGTTATTGATCGCTCTAATTAATGCTACTTACGATCTTCATGTAGTTAATGAGTGAGTATCCGTGAGGCCAGGTGTCAGTTGACTCGCAGGATAATGGCTTGATATCGATTTGCTGGGACGTGTCGAGATCGTGCAATGCCTTGGCGAAGAGATGGACGGCATCGTATAGCAAAGATGTTTCAGTCTGTGAATCACAGACACACGACAAAATATAATAAACGAGAGATATGCGTTTTGTACAAGATATTTCACGCAAAGTAACAAAGTAGTGAAATATTTTAGATGCAGGAAAATGTTTATACCGAACAGTTTACAAGACGCGCAATCGAGAGTTCTAGAGATCCGTCTTTGTCGCGTGTCGTTATGTCGATTTTCTGCGAGGTTTTTGCCAGCTGTAAAATTAAATATCAAGCGCGCACGCTTGATTAATGAATGAATAGTCATGAATGCGCGCGGGAACAGTGGAGCAGATCGCGGTTAGTACTCGCGTAGTAGTGCGGACGTACAGCTCAGTCATGTGAGCGAATACCTGTCACGCGACGCGACACGTGAGTGAATCAGCTGTTCGTCGTCGCGTCGTGTGATTCGACCGCGCGACGCGATCGCGCGCCTTTATCTGTAGATCGCTGTATTTTTGGTTGTGAAGAGTCGCAGCGAATTGCGAGACGAAAGTCGAAAGTGTGCAGCGTCTTTTCCGTCTAGAAAGAAACTATTTCGATCGCGTAATCCTTTCTCACTATAACACATTCTTTTGTTATTGATATTTCTCATGATCATGTCGCTTTATATATTTTGTATACATCAGAGCGAGTATATATTGGATATTTTCTAGAAAATGATAATAAGATTGTCTCCTATATCGAATTTCGATATTATTATTTTTGCGCACAAAAATTAAAAAGAAACATCTTCTATAATTCTGAAATTTTAAATATTAGAGTACTATGCTAAAATTTATTGGACGCTAGGCAAAAATTCATATATATCTTAATTTTTTGAATAAAAAAAGTGATATTATAATTTAAGACAATTTTCTGCATATGAGCTTGCTTGGAATTTGGCATATTTATCAATGTATTCATTAGTTGAACAAAATGCGTTATATAATCTCTCTCGTAAGTTTATTATTATATTATATTATTATATTATGTTATTTATTATTATATTATAAATTTTTGAAACATCTTATATATAAGAGGGAAAAATCAAACATATGCGACATTTCAGAGAGGAATATTTGATGTCGTCGATTTACAGACTATCTCAAGCGAAATCGCAATTCTACGCTTACGATATTGAAATTATCAAAGAACGCG
Organism: Lasius platythorax; assembly: GCA_963971435.1. Classification (NCBI taxonomy): domain Eukaryota; kingdom Metazoa; phylum Arthropoda; class Insecta; order Hymenoptera; family Formicidae; genus Lasius; species Lasius platythorax. The sequence goes on along the minus strand of OZ020539.1, from coordinate 9,790,912 downwards.
ACAAAGAATGGAAAGGCTAGATCCCAAATCTGCCGTTCCGCAAGAGGAATCGTATTTGTAGGTTGAGATCCGACGGGGAATTCCCGTTTCCGCGCCAATACATGCGGGGAACGAAAGGACGAAAATCTCGGCTCTTGGGAGGATTTCACGGCAAATTGGCGCCTCTGTTTCCCCGACATTTATATTTCGTAACTCGCGCGCGCGCAGCATCCCCGCGATACTGTCGCTGTAAAAGCGGTATCACCTTAGATATCGCGCCGTGGGTGTACATTCCTTCCGATATATTCGGGACAACCAATATCCTTACCGGATTTTACGAGGCCTCGTCCGGAAAGCGTATTTACGAAGGAACGAGTCAATGTATACGATTCACATGTTTCCCAATACAAAGGGACCGTAGGGTGATATCCTTATATAGATACGCCGAAGTTTCGGACAAATAGAAGTTCCATGAGGAAGCGACGCTTTTCCCTAACTTTATTCATTACTCGCGCATCATTTGCGAGAGGTAAAAAAAAGAGTGCATGTCGAATAGGCAAATTATCTTAAAATTTGCATGTCAAAGGATATCAACATTCCGAATATTTATACCCAATGATCGGTAGAATTTCTTTTCTTATATCATCTGTGTGGCGAGCTGTCATGGAACTATTCGGACAGATTCCTTATTGAAATAACTTTATTTTTTGTCGGTTTTATCAGATAAATTCAAATGGCATCTAAAACGGTTTCTATAGTTTTTTGACACTTCACGAGCAAATGAAAAATTCATTTGGAATACGGTTACAATCGGAATCGTAAATAGTTCTATGATAGTTTTCTCAAGTCTTCTTTTATTTAAAAAGAATGCAATTAAATTCAAATTTGCATTCGCATTGATTAGTTCGTTTTCTTTTATATCAAGTATCTTAGAATCTAATTAATCTTTCATAATATAAAATTTGTGTGTGTAAAATTAATTTTATTGACAAATAATTTTATTTCTATAAGTGTTTTCTTTAATTTTAGAGAATTTGAATTTTAAAAACGACAATGTGCTACGATATTTCGTAGCGCAATGTATTACCCACGCGTACAACAACACAACGTAAACACAACGTAACGAACGTGTAATTTAGTGTAACTGTGTAGCTTTTGGTAATTACGGTCGAGTCGGTTGGATTTCCTGATTGAGCATCCTTGTATTTCGCCGATAATTTACTCGTAAATAATCAATTACAAATATAAAAATAATTCCAATTTTAATTAATTTTCTATCGATAGAACTCACATAACCAATTAGTATCAGTTTTTGTCACCGTGAAATTTGTACAGACGTAATTACTTATGTCAATGTTTTTTGTCACAAATCTCGCACATATGGGAATATATTATTTTAGGACGCATTATTTCAATAAACTTTAACAACCGTTATGACCAATATTTTTTTATCTATTTATAACGAACGTGTGCTTAACTTACCTTTATAGTTGTGAGATTATTCTGTTCCATGCGTGCGTGAAAAAAAATACAATTTAATATTTTAATCCTTCTATAAAAATATTTTATTTAATCTATAAAATATTTTTATGGGAGGATTTAAAAAAATATTATACTTTATTGAGAAATATTAAAATAGTAAAATTAACATGACGTATAGAATATTAAATTGAATAATAGAAAGCAATGACTTTAGAATAGAATAGGATAGTCTCTTAATCACTTATAGAAAGCTGAAAATACGAATATAATTGCTAATTAGCAGGATACCAATTTGTGCCATGTAATCGCCACTTTGAACTTCTTACGTAAGTCTAATGAATGACGTTGCAAAATAATCCGCAATTTACGCACGAGCTTTGAATAACTCGCTACTTCGATTCTAACGATCCCACTCGCTACATATGTATATCTCATCTATAATCAAATCAATATATTGTCCGTTTGTTTGTCGTCGGCTTTGAATACGCGATTGAGTTAATTAGCCTGACTTTGACGCGCTTGTAATAGGATTGTCGACATTCTCCCGAACGACAGACATATCCCCGTTACGGAATTTAGCCAAACGTGATTGTTCGTTATGCGACAACGCCGTTACGTAACGTTGCTATTAAATTTCGAATGACAGAGTCGCGACGCGGCAGAGACGCGGATTCGATGGGGCTGAGTCATCTCTCAATTGGTTCAATGATGCCTATTTAACGTTTCGCCTATATACTTCGAATACATACGTATAGTACACTATTAAATTAGTGATGTGTACATATTGGCAGTTAAGAGTCAATTGAGAAATTATTATCCTTCCAAGAACTGACAATTTGCTTTTACAAAATATAATAGATTAACCATATAAACTGATATAATGTTCATCTACATGAAATTTTGGTCTCTTTTGAAATAGATTACAGTAATTTATAGTGAAACATCTTTCGATGAAACAACTTTTAGATGAAACAATTTTAGATGAAAAAAGGGGATACGAACATATCGTTACTAAATCGCATCAATTCATAGAGTCGATTAAAATTTAAAGAAAGAGATGACTATTAATCTAATAGTTTTCTTTAAAATACAAGTTTTAGTTATCAGTAGATAAATCATGGTTTTCACAAAAGCGATAAAATGCTCGAGTACGATTGAATGGAGAGGATATTCGGAAGAATATAATAAAATTGCGAAATGCTTTCTTGAAGAATTGAATGCACGAGATGTTCTTAGCCCTGTGAGTTTTCCGTAGAGGAATCCGCAGATCTAGCGGCCATTGTGCCGCTTGGATAATCCACCCTCTTGGCGGTAACCAGCCTCGTATCGGCTCGAGGGTGGAAACGCCCTGGAATTTGCCCTTTACTGATAAATTTCCCATGAATACAACGCCTATCCAGAGATAGAGGTTTTCCGTCGATTGCACGGTCTTAAAGGGATTCGTTCTATAAGGACAAATCTTATCTATATGACGGAAAATGTTCTCTCATTCGTATATAGATGAAGAGAAACAAAATCGTCGCCTTGTTCATTTGTTCATGGGTTCACTCTTAAATTACTGAGTGAATGGTCTGGTTTCTTCCCTCTAGAACTTGCAAGTGATCACTGTATACTTTTATAAAAGTTAAATGTTAAATTTTGTCTCAAAGAATAAAAATTTTAAGACTCTAAACAAAAAAAAAGACAAAACCAATTAGGCATATTTCTGTATCTTATTTGTTTGTATGACATAATGTCTTTTGTCTGTTTGACAGTTGTTGAAGATGGTCCGAAAATGGATCGAAACGTTCTATTAAATTTTTTTTTCTTGGGAAAATTCTTTGATATTTATCTGCGCCATACTTTTTGCGTCTGGCTCTTATTTGCCCGTCTCCTAACTGGTTTTTTCTTAAATTTTGTTTATAAAAAATTAGATTGTTACAACATTCTATTTTATTAGCAAAAAAAAAATAATCGATTAATTATTCCAATGACTCAAATACTTCCTAATGAGTATAACTAAAATATAAGAAATGAATTCGTCATATTGTTATCAAGTTTTAGATAGTAATGGTATGATATAACAATGAAATAATACGTAGTCGACAAATATATACTTATTGTATTATCAACGAAACATTAAGGATCTATAACTTTAAATGGTAAGTTTGGAAAGTTTTTCTTCATTAATAGATGTCAAGCATGAGAAAGTACGCTCTTACTTAAGAATTTGAATTCTGATTCAAGAAGTTTCCTTGTTCTTTTTTTTTTATTATACCGCGATATTTCTGATTTTTTGAGATAGTAGTGGTAAGTCTAATAGTCGGCGCCTCGCGTAAAGCTGCGACAGTGTGCTTGATGAAACTGGCGAATTGAGAAAGTTTTTATTACTGATGTTTCTTTGCGTGCCACGAATGGATGGCGCGCCGCAGTCTTTGGTGCAATTCACTTCGCGCGGCTTTCAATTGACGATTTTATAACTTTTATTTTGTAAGATTTTACAAGAGACCGAGTGTTTCTTTGTGCCGGCATTTCATTGTCCTCTTCTCGCTGAAGCGAGTAAGTGAAGACGCGCTATCTATCGTCACAATGATATATCTTCCGTGAACTATTGATTGTCTCTTCGCTACGAAAAAACCACCGCGAATTCTATCCGTCTATAACATGTGGCGAAAAATAAAATATTTGCAAGCGCGTCCCTAAAATAAAGAAGCAGTTTTATGCAATTATTTTTTTATCGTAAATACGTTTTAATTAGAGAATACATAGAATAAATTTGGTACGTTTTACGCAAATAAATATCGATTAAATTTTCACCTGTACTTTATCTTTTTTGAAAGTGTTATTTTTCAAATACATAATATTATTCTATATGTTAGTGAATTAGTCATTCAAAACTAAGTTGTACTAAGGCAGTCTAAGGATTAAAGATACAAATGAGAAAGAGAAAAAAGAAAGAGAGAGAAAGAGAAGTTTTGAACATGAAAGTAAAAATGATATTCTTTTCTTTTTTATTTTATATATTACAGGTCAGGGCGTGTGACTATATCAATAAAATTGCGATTGGAAAAATGTAATAAGTTGTCTTCTATATATGTCTATATATATGCATTTGCCGCACGCATGATACGAGAAGTCATTTTCTCCGTGTTATGTACGGGTCACAGATCAAAAGGGCGAGGGTGCTTTTTAAAAAAAAAATAAAAATGGAACTACTCTGAAATTATAAAGAGAAGAAGATGGAAAAAGATGGATAATTTACGGTGTTCTTAAAATGTCTGAAGCTATTTCGTTGGGGATCGCAATTAGTTATCTTACAAATTTTATTAAATTTATTTTGTACATCACACGCATTTGCGTTTCTACTTAAAAATCCTGTTCTAATATAATATTTCTTTTTAATATAGCTATCTTCTATCTTGTGTTTTTTACTTATCAAGCATCTTAAGTTAAATTATTTAATTTTAATAAAAATTTATGCAATTGTATTAAATATGTCATGTTGAACTCTAAAAGTTGTGTAATATAAATAAGAACCATATCTTCTCACAAAGATAACTATATTATATTATGTCCAATATTCAATTAACATTTTATTATTTTTTTGCTATATTTTCTTTATAAACCTAAACATTGTAAAAATGCAACGCTTAATACATTTTATGACTACGTTTTTATAGTTTCATAAATCTGCTGTTTTATCTTATGGTTTCGGTGTAGCGTCATCTATAGAGACATAAATATACGGTACATCAAACAGATTAGTGTATGTATTGAAGCTAGTAATTTATATAATGTTTAACATAAAATCTATAAAAATTTATAAAAAGTACATCGTCTCTCTCTCTCTCTTTCTCTTTCTTTCACAAAGTATATAAAAAATTACAAACGTATAAACAATGTTATTAAAAGATAAATTGCATGAAAATAAACTGCCAAAAATTATCACTATTTTTGAGCGCGCCATGGCAAAAGAGTAAATATTAGTGTGTTTGAATCATGTTCCGACTTTCGCGCGAAAAAGGTAAACGACGTGAGAAAGCATCTTTTGCGGAATAATGTCGCTATTGCAACGAACGATGCAGCAGATCTGTCACATTCTCGTACAGGATGCTGCAGCTACGCGTATACCGCAGAACATCGGCAAAAAGTTGTTGGAAAGTTTGCGCGAACGTGCAACCGTGTCGGGGCAAATTGGCCTTTTTAAGGGCCCGGCGTGCTGGACGCGGCAGATGTTGCTTCCGTCGAAATAGCCGAACGTACGGATTCGCGGCGCTCCTCAACTTTTCTGCAGTTGATGCCGTGCCAGATGCGACGGACGATATAATTCGCTTTTCGCGAATTGGCGTTTCGGTATTTGCTTCTTTTATGGCGCGATGATAGTTCATTCTGGAAGAGATTCAGGGGGATTTCACTCTTAAAATTCCTAAATGTATAACGCGGAGGATACGTTTCGCGTTATATGATCCCTGCTCGTTATACGATATTCATGGATTATACAAAATTCGAAAATATGTTGTTTATTATAAAATAAACACAAAATTTGTAATTTATCCAACGCAATATGTGAGAATGATTTATATGTTACATGAGATCTATCGCAATTTTTTTACCGCGTTATATGAATTCGCACTATTAAAACCACCGTGCTATATGGGAGTTTACTGTAATTCCGAATTGAGATCAGATTACATTCACACTCGTGAAATTATAAGGGAATATATTTTGACACAAACATTATTTATTATGCAAGAAGTTATCATGTATTGCACAAGAACTTGTTACCTTATTTAAGCTTAAAATATAACCAACAGTATAAGTTTAATTAGCAGAATGTAGCAAAATATAAATATGAAATTAGCAAAAGAAATATGTTTTTCTTGAAATATTTAATGTATGCATATTCGTTTGTAAAGAAGCATTCTTTTGAAAACGTTTTATGTATATGTATTGTTACTTTTCCGGGTAACGTAATGCATGTAAAATATATTATACAAACGTAATAAATACATTAGAATTACAGACTGCGAATATAAATGGAACAATGACAAGAATGAGGGCAATCATTTTGCGAATAATCTTGATGGATGAATGAAGATAAAGAAGCTGAGACTACTATTATTATATTTCTCGAGATATCATGAATAGTCATTCTCTAATAATTATACGCCATTAATTGTGGAAACGTGGGGCAATCAACGAGTCGTTGAGCGATAAACATACAATTTGTCTTTAAATCGATTTATTTCTAACTTAATGAGTGTCATTTAATACAAATAAATTTCTATCTATAGTAATGCACGCGCGCGTGCATATTATATCAAAGGTGAATTTTTAAAATACTATTAATTTAATAGAGAGAGAAAGAGAGAGAGAGAGATTAAGATGTTAACATTGTGATGATAATACAATAATAATAAATCTTTTAGCACAAGAAAAGATAAATTTTAAAAAACTGTTTTTCAAATATTGTCTGCTTTTATGAAAATCTTTTGAATTATTAAATCTTTTAGAGGAAACAAGCTCCAACTCTCATGTTATAACGCTATACGCCACGTCTGTATATCGACTTAATCGATACGTCCAATAAAATGTCGACACCTAATGGAAGTCTCTGCAAACTCGCGTGTACTTTCTCATGTACACGTGTATATACCTATGTACCGATTAATTTGCCGCCGTTTCATTACGCCGTTACATGTACAGAATATGTGTTCGGTAGAAGTAGGTAAACTGTACACGTAATTCCCTGCGCTGCGAGTCGCGCGACGTTCTCGTACGGATTGTACTTGAAATCGGCTTACAAAAAGTAAAAAAAGTAATATGCAAACCGCATCTACGAATAACGCGGAAATCGTGTTTACGCATGTACTATTACATTCCGCCTGACCTGATCTTTACAAATTCAAGATGTACATAAAACCAGAAATGTGTTTGCGTTCAAGATTTTACGTATCGAGAAGATGTAAAATTAGAGACAATTTGCTTCTATAATTTCGATATTCGTATTAATATTACATTACGGATGTGAATCGCGTAGTATAATATTACACTACGGATATGATTTGCGTAGTATAATATTACGGATGTTGTGTGTATTATATGTTTTACTTTCGGTGCGTATTAATGTAATATTATGGATATGCTGTACGTGCTGAAGAGTACCAGCATCACATTTGTTTCAAGCAATCAATTAAAAAAAAAAATATATATATATATATCTTATTTTTATTACTCATTTAGTATTAAATCGCCTGAAAATTTGATATAAAGTTATTTTTGTTCTATAATAATACTTATTGTTAGATGGATTTCTTATGCAAATATAGATACAATCTATATTTGCATAAAAGATATTAGATATAACATTTTTCAAATAAATAGTTACAATAATGCTTTTACACGCATGCTGTAGAATGTAGAATGTTGAGTTTATGGTCTGTAAATGTATAATGTTGGCAAGTTTTTTTTCTATTTTTATTATAAATCCTAGATTAAAAGTAAAAAACAATTCTCCAAGTAGACACTGGAAAATTCTTAGAAATTTTATTGTTCTCAAGTTTAAATAGTTTGATTTCGGTACACGAAATATGTACAAAGAGAACAGCTATATCCGTATAAATTTATTTCTGCATATTCTTAATGGTTGTATAATTCCACAGTAAATATACAGAATATACCAGAAACATATTATCTCTAGTAAGCTTTTGGTAAATTTGAAATCAATTTATTTGTATCGAAGTTTTGATCGGATTTAATCCATATTTGATATTTCCTGATGTTTAATATCTATAAATTGAAATCTCAAACCGTTTCAAATTATTTAATATATGAAATGTTTTATACATATGCTATAGATTACATTATTCTATTTTTAATTATTGACTATTCGAAATATAGACATTCTATTTTTAATTATTGACTATTCGAAAATTGCGATTATTTTGACAGACAATAGGTCTGTTCTTTATAATTGAACTAGGCTGAACTGGCTGCACTAGTTCAGAGTTTATCTTTTTCCTTCCAATGTGGAGTAAAAAAGATAAACCTGAACTAGTGTAACCAGTTCAGCTATAAAGAATAGACGTATAATTGCCTTGTGCTTTAATTTCTAGTATTTGCTGTTATTACTCTGATATTCATTTAATTATGAAAATTCAATCTCTTTTCGCATTGCATACCGTCATAAATATCCGACAGGGGCAATTGTAAGTTTGACCTAGCAAAATCGAAAACGAGACTCGATAGTCACAGTTCGATTTTTTTTACGGTATTTATATTCTTATGAAAAATGGCATGTGCTATGGAAGAATTTAATTTCTCCGCGACAACAAGAGACAAGTTTCGAATATAGAATATTACTCAATTATTACGCTTATGTACTTATTCTCGAATACATCAAAGAGCGCGAGTTGGCTTCCGCCTAAGTCTCGCGAACGAAAGAACCGAGAAGTAGATCGATGCGACTGTCAGACAGGCTTGCGCGAAGAATGCGAAATTAGAGTGTTATTACGTGAGACGCGCGGCCGCTTTAAGGACGGGAACATATTTTGTCGTAGAACGATCTTTACATTTGCATACATAACGTTCTATGTTTACACTTTGCGACGCGCCGCGTATATCTTGCGCCACATATTATTTATACTTTATGCTCGAGGAGAACTTTGAGAGCGAAATATCGGCATCGGCGAAATAAACGACTTCAATATAGCTGCTGTAATACGGCAGGGCGATCCATTCCCGGTTACTACTGTTACTAACTCCTCCGTGAGAATGCACCTTACCTTGTTGCTGTTCTGTCCCATATCGAGCTCGCGATTGTAGCGCTTCTCACCGTAGATCCAGTCCTGGATTACCTTTTGGATTTCCGGCTTCTCCGGGTCCACTAATCGAAAGGCAGTGATATTGGTCCCGCCGTGCCTGAATTCTTCTAAGTCAACGGTATGCAAGTCCTGAGGAGAATTCCGATCAATCGTGACATAAATTCCTATTATCAATCACATACTTCCGTAAATCATGGAATTTTATATTAACTATACCACACATTCCGTCGTGTGGCGTATATATATATATATATATATTTTATAATGTGTTACAGCTTCTCTTTTTTACTACCACATAAAATGTGATAGTAAAAAAGATGTGAATATTTATAGTTCAGCTATAGAAGATTTCTATTGATCATATAAATATTATTTTTACGAATGTTACTTTATATTTTAATAAATGTTATCTTATAAAAAAAACGAAATATAAATAATAATTGATGATTCTCTCTACATTTTTGAGTAAAATAAGATTTAACGTCAAGGAAGGATGATAAAAATAATGAAGTAATTTTTTGAAATAAGTAAGAAAGTTTTTTAAATTGGAATAAATCTTCGTTTGAAATTCTGTTTGCGGTTTACAATGGATTAATCATGTAAGATAAATCTCAATTGGATTCACATGGTAAAGCCAACATCATGTTAGATTTTTCCGGAGGATTTCCTCTCACGATATAACGTTCTACAACTTGCTTCGAACTACGTAGGGTCCTAATCACTTTGACAGATGTCGAATCTAATAAAACTGGCTGATTCTTTTTCTGTGTGATTTTCCAAAAGAGTTTGATGTTTTGTTTCAAACATTTTCTATAAGAGTTTTGCCAGTTTTTATTGCAGTGCAAAAATTGTGTTTGGTTTGTTAGAAGAAAAAGCATTCATATTATTCCCATTCTATGTATCGCTTCTTATCTTTTTGATAGATTACACTTATTACTTTTGATATTTAATTTGTAATTTAATTTGTAAATCTTTCAGTGCTATGGACGTATAACACGTCCAGAAAATATTAAAATCAATATATGACACATGTAATAAATAATGTAATCACTCATTTAATAAATATTACTTTTAAATTATTTTTATAAGATATAATGCACTCAATGCATTTGATTTTATGAAGAAACCATGACGCGCCAGTCTCTAAAAGGTATTCAGCGCTGCCAGACAGCACGCTACAGACAGTAGAGTACTCTGCGTATGCACGACTCATTTGTCAAAATTATTTAGCACTGAAAGAATTAATAACCGACTACACACGAGTAAAGTTGAACTATACTTTGTATATGTATGTCAAACTTGTGAAAGTAAATTAAATGACTACCGTGGGTACGAACATATTACAGTATTAGATTAATGTTTTCGGTAAGAGTTAATGCAATAATTGTTCCATGCCATTTTGATAAATTATAATAGATCGATCGCTCTTTCATCGCGTGTATCTCTGTTTCGGAGAATTACTCTAATATATTATAGGATACAATGTATCGTCATTTATTTTCGCCACGATCGACACCTGAACATGAAGAATGTGTGAGTTTGCATTCTTCGTGATGTATTCAGTAGCTATCAGCGGGAATAAAGATAACTCAAGCATAGAAGGATCTGCTTCATGCGGGCCGGTATCTGTATCAGTGACGCTGGCGGTCCGACGTGATTTAAAGTCGCATACAGCTCGAAGGCGCATCCCGGTTCCCATCTTTTCGAATACTCGCGGAGAATCGCGCCGCCGCGGTCATTTATTATCCTTTGTCCCGCATACGGGAACATGATGGATAAGTCCGATATAACCCGATCTGCTGTCTTCGCGAGTAAATCGACACACTTGGCGACGTACCCACGTTCCCGATGTCGCGCGGATCGATTGACCGCCGCATTAGTGATCGATCATCATCTCGCCTCCGGCTACATCCGGTTTATCCTCCTTCGAGACACGTTGCGAGACACGACATCGAAATCGCGCTTGTCACGTACAATAACGCGCAATAGTATTGCAGATGACGCGCTATGTCTACGAACTTTACTTCTTTTTAATCTCGTTCTGTCCTCTATCACTTCTGTAACGATCGTTGCGATTATCAATCTCCGAGGAGGCAACACGAACACGAAGGTCATGGAGAGAAGCATTTTTTGAAAGTATCATCAATTCTAAGATTATTATGTAGACTAGTTCAACAATTGCACACATAACTCAATAAAGTGAAATGCCAATATATAAAATTGATTTTTCCTTAATAAGGTTATCGCATAGAGAAAGCATCAATATTTTTGCAATAACAAAGGAATCAAAAAGGTTTTTCGATGAATGAAAATATGGACGAGCCAATGAATAATAAAGTTTTATATCACGAATGTTTAGGTAGATTTTAGACTTAAAGTTTAGGTAGATATATCGATATATTGAGTATTGAATAATTCTGAAAAAAGAGTCTAATCAAACTTTTGACGAAAGGTCGAACGAAAAATTAATTCCAGGTCCACATTAAAAGATTTTGAATTATTCTATATATAAATGCAACACTGACTCTTGCAAAGATAGTAAAAGATAAAACTAAGAGAAATGCTAATATAAGTAAGTATATAAATGTGTCACATAATTATTATGAAGATATGATCAGAATTATAGCGTTAAATAAGTAAATAACTTTTAAGTAAATAAGTAACAATGCAAAAAGAAGTTTCCAATGAATAAAATTAATAATTATTATATTTTAATGCTTTTACTTAGTTTTTAATGAGTTTAAAATTGCTACTTATTGATTGGAAAATCTTTACGTTGCTCCATTTATTTGATTATCTTTAATCGATACACATTTATAATACATAACTTAATAAAATTAGTATGTACTAGTTATAGTCGTCGGAGGAATAACTTATGCTGGTAAAGCGAGGGTAACGGAGGGGAAAATTCGAAGAACTCTTCCGTGAGAACACAACGGCGTGAATGCTGTTATTGTACCCGATTTCTATGTACGTGCCGGTGCAACTTCTTCCAGCATGACGATTCGCAGCAACAACATCGTGTCTCCCATCTCGTTTGACATTTTATTAACATGTTTCAAAATCGCAACGGAAGAATGTGTGCGCGCATAACGTGGGATGCGTATATCACGCATAAATGACTATTGATCGATCGCAACTCGATCCGATGGTCGCGGTGCCGGCATGAATATCTGTCGGATACTTTTCATCCATAACGTTGATGGAAAACAGATTGCCGTATCCTCTCCTCGCCCATTCGTCTCGATACGGGGCCGTGTAAATATACACGCGATATCGGATTTTCGTTCACCTGCAGGAGTAACAGAGGAGCGAGTAACAAAGGGACCGGCTTTATTCTCAGCATGTTATCATCGCGTCCGCGGAATATGGATGCGGATCCAGGAAGAATATTGCTTTTCACACGGTATATTGCGTACTGCGTTCGCCTGGCTGCTGCGGGATCTGTCATTAAATTTTCGTTCGCTCGTAACTTGTTTGAAACGGGAACAGCCGGCGCGTGCGAATATGTTCGCGGACGCGGAGAGTATCGTCGAAGCTGTTTGACAGATGGTTTATACATTGTAGAGATGTGTATTACTGCGTTGCACAACTATATTTGGTTCAGTCATACGTCAAAGTTATTTTACAGCAGGCTTTTAAATATCTGATTTGTATTCTCCGTTACATTTATACATTTATTCGACGCGACATTGGATCGATAGGAATTATTTTGGACTATTCTCTAATTTTTAGGAAAGAACAAATGTGATATAATTTTGTTGTGATAATATTCCTTAAACTTTGCATAGGTAAAAGTAAAGAATTAAAAATTGATGATAGGTCTATTTTTATAATTATCTTAAATTGTATAAAAGATCCGCGTATGAATGAAATCTCAGTTTAATTTATAAATTAAAATTTTGTTTGATTCGAATTTTACACTATTATAATGTTGGATTATATTTTTGAATTCAATAATTAATTATTTATTGCTATTTTGATATTTGCAAATAGTTGTGCGTGTTATTATTATTATTTTTCCCTTTTCAGTGTAAACTTGACTTCGCTATTTTCAAACTTTTACAGTTTCCTGATTAACTTCTTTACATTTTTATGGTTTCACAGTTTCCTGATTAAAGACCGTTAAGTACCCTCTCACTGAGCGAAATTTTGCTTGGAAAGTCTTCTATTTCAGCGCGAAACAGGATATTTCCACTCGAGCTCGAGAGTTCCAAGGTGCAACGCGCGAAAATCCAGCGGCGTATCATCGTATAAGCGATGGATGCTCGCAATAAGCGCCTTAATGGCGGCCAAAGCCGTAATGACTATAACAATCAACGTAATCGTTACAGGCATAATAATCGTAATGATCGCACGGGAACTACAACGATATCACGACGTTGCTAAATTCGAAGGATGCTGCAAAATTCGCGCGCTCAACCAAGGCGTCTGCGGGATGGCGGACGCCCATAATTTCGTTGTGAAATCACTGTTTCATGGGGCGAACTTAATTCGATGAAAGGTAATCTGTCGAAAGCCAAGCTTGCAGTGACCGAGCGAGAATCATTAATGCTCTCGCCCGTTTCTTCGCACCCGGGGAAAACAACGTGCCGCTGCAACAGTATGTGTACCTATATCCGCCTGTGTGTAACACAGCTATGCAGACTTCCTGACCGTGCTGCGGAAAGGTCAGGTTGATGGATGATGGCCAATTTTTCCCTCCGAGAGCCTTGACGACTGGCCGACGTAAGTGAAAATAAATAGTCTCCGACTCGGGACATATCGTCTCGGGAATCGAGCGCGGCACCGCTTAAATTCCCACGTGCGATGGAAATCAGCCGCGACACTAAGCAATTATTAAGCAGCCTTATCCTTTTCATCTCACCGAGCTCTTCCAATGTCGACAAATCTGGTCGCGCTTGTCTAATAATTTATCACTCGCCCCTTTCCGCGCTACATTAGATTGCATCGTTTACTCGGTAATGTTTATTTAAAAACTGCGCCCATTTATTCTCGCTATGTGCTTCTTTTTGTGCATGCGTAACAATTAATATTAATGAGGCAAGTGCATCGTATACAATTTACAAATTAATAGTCTTAGCTAATGATGTACTATATTGCATGATGCATATTTTACAAATAGAATCATTAAGAGACTATATTATTAATGGGATTTATGACTGATTTCATCAATCTTCTTCAAGTTGTTGTTGAAAGCGTTAAATGTTGAATGGATAGTCTATCATGTTTAACAGTTTATTAGGTACATAAGAGATTTTGTAATCATCGATGTTAAGATATTGCGTTCGTCGAAGAGAAATGCAACGAACATATTCTGTTTCATAAAAAAATATTTGACTTTAAAAAGATTCATCGATGTAGTATTCCCTTTTGTAGTTTTCCACATGATTTCTTAACGTTACGCTGATGTATCTGGGTCAAAGTGATATCCATGCGAGAAGAAATTTTACGATGGATTCCAACCGCACTGTCTACGCGACTCTCCGTCGTTCATGAATTGATACCAGATGATCAACGCAATTTGTCGTCAATGTTTTACGAACCTGCGTAAAACAAACCGACCGTCGTCGGTAGAGTCAACGGGAAAAAGCCGGAAGAAGAAGCTCGATTCTTTCGCGCGCTTGAACAAATACCCTCGCTGATTTACATTTTAATGGATCTAAATTGAAATCTGGTAAGGAAAAAAAGAGGGGATGCGCCAAGATAAATTGCGCCGCTTGCGGTTATATGGCGTGTCCGTTTAAAGCCCTATTTATTTTTTATCATTTATATTGCCGTCGCGAATGTCGGCGTCGACGCGACGACGGTTTCTCGTAGCGTCTTGCTCGTCCGACAGGATGTCTTCTCTCGGATGCATCCACTCGCGTCGCCGAGACGGCTGTAAATTACTAATTATCCTGAGACAGCTTCCAATTTTAACTACTTCCGCCTTTTACTCATTTGAGTGAACGTTTCGTCAAGCTGCGCATTCTGCGCTCGCATAACATTTTCATTATTGTTACGAGTTTCCAGATGAACTTAGAATAAACGAATTTTAATTCTCTATTGCTATTAAAAATAATATCCCGTATTCGCGATCTTATAGCAAATTGTGCGCTTTCGTCCCAATCAAATGAATCATTTGTCAAAATTATTTGCGTCTTCTTTCTTCTGAATTTGTATTTTAATTTATCGTGATGAGACTTATAATTTACACTAATTTTTATTTCACTACCGAATTACCTGCAAAATGTTAATGCCTTTTTAATTTAACATTTCATGTTAATCTGAGGATCTTCTGCCTTGCAATTAAATTTTGTGACTTGTCTTAATAGCTTTTAATAGATCCAAGACTTTATTTTAGTATAGATTATTATTTGAGATAATTACATGCAATATTGTTAGTCTTTGCATAATCTGAAATAATAATACTTTTGGTATCGGTAAGATCCATCAAATTTATTTTGCTATAGAGCGGGAGAATCAAGTAGATTATTCGATATAATATTTGATATAATAATCGAGTAAATTTGCGGAAATAATACACCGCAAAGATCATTTAACGCTGCATCGAGCTATTCTACGTTTAACATCTTCAATCACGGCGGTTCAACGACAGTGAATAGCAATCTCTGACCAACGCTATCGTTTTTACGGTAATCGATTTCTCGTCGTTCTAGCAGTAATTTACGAGAGGCTCGAATATTCCGGGAGTAAAGTTATCGATCTTCGACCTTCGCGAGAACGTCAAGCTTTTCGACTCTCTCGACATCTCGAAGACTGGAAGAGCCGCAGATGGCGCAGATGATGAAGATCGCACGAATTAGCCTTACGAGAGACGCGCCTGATGCAATTTCGCGGATCTTACGTCTGCTCCGGATTACCTCGTGGCTTACGACGAACGGAAAGTCGATTGCTAATCGCATTTAATCTCGGATACCCACCAGGGAAGTGATAAGGTAGCTGTGATAGTCGCTCATCATTCCGATCTGCTGCGCCTGTTTCAACACGTCATAGATTCTCTCGGTGGAACAGTCCAGCACGATATGCGATTCCGCGGAATTCTTGATTTGTTTTAGTAGTGGTCTGAAACAAAATAATAATCCGTTATTAAAGATAGACAAAATGGCTCCATAATTAAAAAATGAATGAAAGTAAATATGCAAGCGACGCGCCCGCTTGCGCGCAGATGAATATGTGAAGTATAAGAAAAATCTGTAAAAATCTCAAAAGAGACTACTATCTCGTACACATGAACATTTCAGTATCTAAATTTCAGATACTTTTCAGTTTAAGAAATACAGATGAAATATGATTAGGCCAAAGAGTAAGCAGCTTCGAAAATAACTCGTCAGCCGCGGAACCAGTTAATGAAGTATGTCGACTTAATTAGTACAAGGAAAGCGAGTGTCAATTATAACGTCAAGCTTGGAATTTTCGCGGACTCTGTTCGCTTTCGCGATGTTCTTCGGGGACGGAGCGGTTCCGATTCCGGACATGCTTTCCGCCGTGTACCACTGATAAAAATTTCATACTGCTGCCGGCTGCTCTTCGGCCTCCTGGCTGCCCTACGGCTTCTCTCTCTCTCTCTCTCTCTCTCTCTCTCTTTTTTCTCTCTCTCTCTCTCTCGTTCTCTCTCGCTTCCCGTCATTCAACATGCACGATAATGCGAATCTCCTTATGCAGCCCGTGGAAGTCGGGGGCTCGGCTCGTCGTGGGAATTTTTCATGCGCTATGCATAATTTAGCGAAAGTGCCCTTTATGCGCGCGTTGCTCTCGTAGCCGTATCGTCCCGTGAATTTCACCTCCATTCCCGCATCCGTCGACGACGATTGCGTCTCTTTCCGCGTCTGTGACTTTATCGAATAATGAAACGAAGAAGGAAGAACGTTTACAGAAGAGAACAGAGTTATGATAGTCTTAAGATATATAGTTTCCATTGGAATCACAGCTATGATCGATCATACTTTCGATTGTCGAAGCAGATCCATATTGCGTCAAAAAATTATAGTCTTATCAAATAGAATTATTCCGCGAACGCAAATTCTTTACTGCGCGTACTATCTTAATATAAATTCGAAAAAATATATAAATAAATAACGCAAAATAATATAAAATGAGTATTCCAAAAAAATAGTTTTGAATATGTGAAAAGCTCTTTACGGATAGACAAAAATATATTATAAATATAAACATACAAATAAAAAAGAAATTAATTTAAATAAGTGATCTTATAAGTGACAATACTCTCTGGTGAAACAAGAATACAAGATATTAGACATGTTCAGGATAATTACATTGAATAATTGAAAGCAAAATAAAACAATTTGTCTAAAATAAAAAAAGGAAATGTACATTCAATATTTCGAGAGTTTGTCAAAAGTTAGTTCGAGTTAAATACAGTTCAATACGAACAAATTATTAATTTAATTTTTAGATATTGATTGAGAATGATTTCTCAAAATTATAGAAAACTATTCACAACTGTAAGTATCAGCGATACAATGGTGTTGACCTGATCGACATTATGATCATACCATTTCTTCATAGCGACAGTTTGACAGCTATAATAATAAAAATGCATTCAGCAGAAAGTATCACATATTTCCCGCAATAAAATACTGCTTTTGGATAGCTTTACAATATTACAGAGAGAGAGAGAGAGAGAGAGAGAGAGAGAGAGAGAGAGAGAGAGAGAGAGAGAGAGAGAGAGAGAGAGAGAGAGAGAGAGAGAGAGAGAGAGAGAGTCGTGAAACATTTCGAAATACTGTAGTATAATTACATTTCGACGCCGATGACTCGCACATTTTGTCACCTTTTAGCTTTCTAAGGATTTACCGTATTTTCATCGCGTTGCTTGGCAGTTCCGGCTTTTACCCGAGACTACCCCGAGGGTCGAGCTAGTTAAAGCCATTTGAGAAATTCTCTGTGAGAAATTCTCTTTTTTGACATGGTACTCGAACGCCGGTTAGTTGATTAATCACGTATTATGTTTGTTTAAAACTCTATTCGCGCATTTTTTGAGGTATTCTTCATATTATTGGATTTTTTAAAAGCATGTATTTTTAATGTTTAAAATAAAAATATAATTTTTTTTCGTAAAATATTTCTGTTTTCTGTTTCATTTTTATGATATTGCATGTGTGTGTGAGGGTGTTGTGTGTGTGGGCGCGCGCGCGCAAGAAAGTTTATATAAACACATAATATACACATTTATACATATACGCAAATACAATATTTCAAAGCCAAACAGGAAATTTTTGTATGTAGAATTTAAATCTATAAACTAAACTGATCGACTTTAATATCGTTAACCAATAACGAGAACAATAGTTTATTTTGTCAAAACAAGGAGGGCTTTTTATGTGGGAGCAAATATTTTAGTTTGACAGTAGTGTCCGCTTCGATGAAATATGCCTGTATTTCCACTATTAACGCACGATCGATGATTAATATAATAATTACAAATTATAGCGTTATTTGCTATTGATTGTTATCATTACTATGCAATAATTAATTGCAATGATTGCACACTCTAAATTAATCATCCTATTGTTTACACCGATTCTAAGCTATGCATGTTTTTAATTATAATAGCTGCAGATATTGCAGCAATCATGTTGTGTTAGTGGATAACCTTAAGCTATTCAAATCATCAAATATCAAGTTTTAATGTGTATTACATGTGCGAGCAGAATAATTTGCTAGATTGATTTCGCAAAGCCCGCATATTTTGAATGTTACAAAATTCAAGTGAATTCGTTTGTATGTCCGTTCTGTAATAAAAATTCTGATTTGCACTCGCACCAATTACTCGGTATTACATCACGCACAAAAAATTTTTATTTTGAAAAAGTGATAGAGTTAGTGCTCTGATTTTTAAGGCATAAATTTTAGCAATATGTGCAAAATGTAAAACATAACGTATCGATTCAAATTTCGATTTTTGAAATTGCAAATCTAATTACCGCGAAAGTTATTGAATTGTCGTCACAAATTTTGTCACAAATTATTTATTGGAAACGATACAGCGTCTAAAGCAAGAAGCTGTACGCGAAGCCATCTTCGAGCGATTACTACGGATTTCGCGACAATAATAATTTCCTGGGCGATATAAATTTTGATAACGTATCAAGAAAAGAGAAGAATAACTGCAGACACGTAACTTATTATAGGTACATTTGTACGACATTGATAACGTGCAGTATAAACTTTGTCACTGATAAGGAATCAATTCGACACTTCGCAAAAGAATTCTCCATGTTTGAACTTCTTCCCTTCTAGATAATACCTGCTATTGCGAGGTGCACTCTTGAAAGAATCAAACAACCTGACATAAGACGAGCAAACGTCTTCTGCTTGCTCTTTTTTTCTTTTCCCTCAAGGAGCGGTCTTCCTGGGTACTTTAGTCGATCGTCGTCCCCGCTGCTCTAGATAGCTTTCGAGAGATAACTTGTGCGATAGTCAACCCCTTGCGAGAGAGGTCGAGAGATACCGTATCGCCACGAAGTGTACAACGATGATAAAACAATCTTGGAATTTTTAATTCCGCCTGCGAGAAGAGAGTTACGAATCAGCGCCGCAAATCTCGCGACTTCTGAATTGAGATGAAAGAATATACAGAACTTGTCGTCCGTTTTTGATATCTTCATAATTGATTACTATGCGCGGTTATAATGAAAGTTTTCAAATCTAACGAAATAGCATATACATTAGCCTGCATGTGTTACTTTTTACATAGATATTTAAAAGAATCAATCTTGTATTTTCCGCTAAAAGCATTTATAAAGTATATGATTGCAAAATAAATGCTACTCCATTATAAGCTATTATATAATAAATCACCATTCCAATTGTGATAAAGATTGATCTCTTGTCATGGATGACAGTTGTTAATAATATCGTGATTATAGATATAATAAAAATATTTTTTATAAATAAATATTTTTTTATATTAATATAAAACCTTTTTTGTATCTTTTCCGGTTTGAAAATACTTCTGAAATCTATACAGAATTCTTAAACAGATGTAGTGAAAAGTACATGGTATTAAATAACATGTTATGTTATGGAGATAGATTATCATAAATGGTATCTGTCAAAGCAAGTAAATAAGATTCTAATTGATTAGCGTGCTCGTTAGAATATCGCGTCGAAAAGTATCTTTCATCAAGTGCGCGCGCTCGAGATACGAATATAATATATAATGCTCGATATATAATGAAATAATGAAGAACGACGTACGTTGATGAAAAATGCATCCTGCAATTCGATATGTTTGATAATCAATATTATGCGCCACTCCAATATTTGTTTTTCATCAAGGAAATGCAAAACGCCGATGACACGTCAATCTCGTGACCTCTTCGTTAAATGAATAGCTCAGTTCTCCACGTATAAGGACACGGCGAGATTGCGTGTTTTATCGCGCGTGATTTCTTGCCGAAACGAAATATCATGTCTCGACGATTTTTGCTTATCTTGTAAGAATTATCCGCGCTAGGCAGTAAGAATTTTCCCCAAGCATGCAACGTGTGATAAAACATTAAGTTTAATTTTTTAAATATCTATTCTTCTCTTAAATATCTATTTCAATTATAATTTGGAATTCAACTTTTGATATCTCATTATTATGATGTTACCGCTTATAATATATCGCTTGCCAAAATCTCATATCATTCGGACATGATGAAACTATAGGCATATCAAATATTAAGTTATGTTTAGTTTCATTTCATGTCGGTTCAATTCAATCGATGGTTGGTAATAGACAGGTATATTGAAATCGGATAATCAATAAAGCACAGTTGCGTGAGTCGATTAAACGCTTTATTGCGGCTGCTACATATTGCAGGGGAGATACTTCTAGTGTTGCTCAGTGTCTGGCAGTTAACGCGTTCACGTTGGTTACAGAATGCTTTCATCGTCTCGGTAGAGACTCACGGAAGTCATAAAAATAACGTGGTGCATTGTCGGTATATTATTGTATACAGTACATCGACCAAGTTCTCTTTTACCGATTTAATTCCCTTCGATATCCGAGTTTTGCTGTTGATTTTATGAGAGAATATCTCTCAAAATGATTGCGATTATGATAGTAGTCGATTGATGATTACAAGAGGCATAAGAGTAAGGCAAACACAATATTTCTTGATGGTCAGTGAAGGATGAATCTCAGATAAGATGCATATGACATTTACGCGAAACTTCATCTAGTGGTATATTTGTAAAAGAAAATTTCTCCTTCTTTTTTCCTAACATTGCTATTTTGATTTTTTCTTATCCTGCAAATATTAAGAAAATTTTTGTTGTATAAAATATGAAAAAAAAAAAAAAAAACAAACAAACGAAATTGATAACTAAAATATCCATTGATATTAGAGTATACGAATGTATTCTATTTTCGCTAGTATTTGTTGAAATTTAAAGAATTATCAGTAAATATATATTAAAAATATATTTTATTTATAATACATATTTTAAATGTCACAACAATTTGAATACGAGGACATTTTACACTTTATTTGTAAATGTTGAAAGAATAAAATAAATTTATCTTTTTCTATCAAATATTTCGTTTAAGCAGGCATACTTAATTACGACTTTGTTTCTTGCCTTCTTTAAAAGGACTCAGTTGAAGTATTAAGTGGATTTTATGTATATATTCAGTAGAATTATATTATATGTATATTATGATTCATTTTTTGCTGTTAATTGTCTGCTACTTTGTTATACTATTGGCAATCTTATAATACTTCACCTGTCGCTGGTATTTCCTCAGCGAAGATCTACTATAGCGGATTTGAGAGAAACTGAAGGAGGACTCGGACAGAGGTAGAGAAAGATAAGCGAGCTTCCTGCACTCTTAGGTCGCCTCCAGGGAGAGAATCATTGCGTCAGTTACAGCAAAGCTGCGTTACGTCGTGCCTTTTCTTTCCGGGAGCCTCGGGAGGCTGCTTTGGCGCTGAGTCGGATGAATTTCTCTATAGGACCGGTCTACAAAAAAAGAACGATACTCCGCGCAATACTTTGTCACAGTGTCGTTCCGTTCCGCGAGCTTGGTCGTCTTGCTATCTTGGTGGAAAAACACGCGGCAAAACTCCTCCGCTTCCTCTTTGTTATATTACGTCCGTTGTTTTAACGAACTACATGTCTACTAATGTCCAGTCTTGAAAGTATTCCTTAAAGTGATTATGTAGAGCGAAATTGTCGTTCCATGTGTATAAAGCTAATTAAATGCCCTTTGAAAGAATCACCGGCTTCATTAATCTAAAGTATATTTACGGTAAAAATTAGTGCATTCTTTCAAATTTTTTATGACAAAATTTGTAGCTGTTCTATTTTCAACAAAATGCAACTTGAATTACTGCTCTCTTCAATTTAATTCTTTGCGATCTAATGTGAACATTGTACATCGACGTACATGCCATTTAATCTTAAAATAAAATTTGAATTTTTATTTTGTTTTAATGTAATATTCAATCTCAATTATGGTTTTGTGGAGCAGCATTTTTCATAGAATTATTTTCTAATTTTGGAGCTAAACCGGAATTTGGGAAATTATTATTTTTTTGCACTGAAAGTACATCGAAACTGAATTAAGAATGCTTTTGCTTCGCGTGGGATATTCTAATTATTAATTTAACAATAAATTTCAATTAAGTTTTAAATGTAGTCTTTGATTTTTTCGTTAAGGAAACTAAAACTCACGTTATCATTATATAAATTATTCTTGTAACACGATATATACCGTAACATTATTTGTTTCTCCTGGTATTTATTGACATAACAGAGCTCATTCTTTTCCAATAAAAGTTGCACATAGAAAATTGTTAATGAACGAAAGCAACGCCAATTTGCGAGAGTGATACCGCTTCGCACATGGAATGGGAGACAATCCGCTCGTAATAGACATCTCTACGTTGCTACGATGTATTTCATCATCGTAAATCGGTCAAGATACTTCCGAGCGGAGTGTAAGAGAGCGAAGTCGCGAAGTTCGCGTGTAAACGTGAGCAACAAGAGTCTCCTAATGCTCTACGCTCGGAATTAAGGCGATAAGAGTACCGGCAGAGGAGCAATAAAGGAGACGCGCGGCTTATTTCCGGGTCTGCTCGCCGAGGTTGCCGCAGGAATATCGTACAGATGCGCGCGACGGAACAAATTTTCTCGCGTCGCCTATAATTTTAAGAGAGCTGCGCTCGACTCGCGGAAGCAAGATAAATATCACCCCTCTAGCGCTACGGGGGAGGGAGGAAATAGAGGCAAAGAAAGGCAGACGGAGAGGATAGGAGGGAGAAAGAGAGAGAGAGAAGGCTTTTTATTCGGTCCAATCCTAAAGTTCTATTCGCGACACGAATTTCAAGTTTCTAAGACACCGAGCGACGCTCCTTAATAGACGGCCCGAGAAATAGTAGAGTCGTCTAACTGCTTGATCATTGGACACGGGAGATATATCGGGACGACCGTCTCGCGAGTTTACGGTTCAGTAAGAAAGCTTCGGAGAAACGGCTTGCTTCCTTCTAGCTTATCCGAGAGGCGTGTGAAACTGTATTCTCAAAGTAACCGCAGTTGGGAAAGTGTAACATACAGCGAGCATAATCGTCAGACAGATAAGCGTACGGCGACATTTAGAATTTGCGAGAATATATTCTCTGCTTATCTCTCTGCTTGACAAACTCTGTATCAGAAAATTTGAATTAACACATCTCTCTCTCTCTCTCTCTCTCTCTCTCTCTCTCTCTCTCTCTCTCTTATTGAGTTATTTATATTGAAAATAAATGTAGATTTTGTAAATAATATTACAATTTAAATACAGTATTTTAATTTATACAGCATCCGTATATTATTAAAAATTTTTGATATTTCAAAACTGAGTTTATGTAAGTTTTAAAATATACAAGCTTACTAGAGATTTAATATTAAAAATTTCAAAATGTAGAATTTGATTAAATATTTAACATTGAAAAAAGCTTAACAATGCGCTCTTTATTATTAATTTTTAAGTGACAGAAAAAGGATGTAATAATTCTCAGTCAAGAAATTTAATTAATATGTAGATATTATTAATTGTTCTGAGAGAGAGAGAAAGGATATGATACTTGAACGTGATACTTGAACAATTTGCTGTATAATGTGGAATTTTCTGATTAGAATCAAGGCAAACTCGCGTTAATTGGATTCGGCGACAAATGTCTGTGCAGATCTCTTATCAACGTGAGAAATTGCACATACATATAGATATCAATACATATATATATATATATATATATATATTTATCTATTTATATTTATGTATACCAGGCAAGTCAAGTTTCATACATATATTACAATGACTTTATCGGTCACAAATTTTTTAGTTATGATATGTTGCACGCGCATCAATTCGTTTTTAAAACTGCGCACGAAATATATCTTTATGCCACACTCGGCCTAGGATGGATCGTCCTGCTGACTCTCGTCTCTTTTTCGCGTCGGACGGACACATATCGCGCTTCGTGGCAACACGAGAGAATCAGACGGTGCGAGCAAAAGTGCAAGCACACATCACACACAGTGTAAAACTCTGAGGAGCGAATGCGGAAATGCTCCATAAAACGAGAGGAATAATTTCACTTCACCCATGAGTTTAATTTTGCGTCAGAGCGAACTCTGCGAGAAGTCAAAGCACGCGAGAGGCGGCGACACGACGACACGCACCGATAACGACGGGCTTTATTCCTCACGCTTAATTCATTCCGTTCCGAAGAACACGACACAGTCGCCGATTCCACTTATTGTTCCTTTATCCCGGACGTTAATGAATTAATTGCGTCTCGGTCGCCTCGCCGACAGTCTCGATTAACTAACTTACTAGGTCATTTCCGGTCTGTTTTCTAGATCGCCACCTTCGCCATGATATAAGTAGAAACGGAAAATTGGGTCAAGTACAACTGACATCCTCGGCACGGCTGAATCGCCTTAAAATAGTCGCAACCGGTCAATGCGCCAATTCATTTGCGCGCGGTTGATAGAACTTAGTAGACGCGAAGTTTCACGCCGTTGAATGAACATTGTCAAAGTTAAGGATTAAGAGAAACGCTAAAGTTCCTTGTTACAAAGAAATGTTTCATATTAAAAAAATTGTGACGAGTATCTCCGCTTTTCAACAGCCCGAATGTTTCTCGAACAGCTACTGTAACGCGAATTTTAAGTTTTCCACGTTTCTTGTATAATTTTATTAGGGAAGTAATTAACTAATCAGGAAATTATCATGTATATGATATCGAGAAACGAAGCTGGAAAAACATTCGCCAAGGAACATTTGTTAAGTAATTAATGTTACGGTAAAGTATGCTTGCACTATTCTGGGTGCAAACATATAATTTTCGAAGATATTTACTTCTCTCTTTATTAACGTTTAAGTAATAGAAAAATAAATTTATTATTATTAATTATTTTTTTTATAAACGTACGATTTGTTATATGTAATTGATCAAAGAAACGTTAATCGATAGTATCTAGGACATCCCGGGTTAAAAACCGCATAAATATGTACGTTCGTATACAGTAAACTGCAATTCTTTGCACGTTTGTTACCGTAACATTAATTACTTAATGGATGTTTCTTGACGGATGTTTTTCCGGCTTCGTTTCTCGATACCGTACGGACGATCGTTTCTTTTTTTTATACCGGGCAATCCAGTTGGAACGCAGAAATAATCGATATCCTCGGCGGCTGCTAGACGAGTCAGTGCCCGAAGATAAACTGGAAGAGGGTCATTCGGACCGGAGCGAAAACTACGTTCGAGAATAAAGAAAGTAATTTATTCCGCTTGTCTACGTCGCTTCGTCAAGAAGACGCGGCATGTTCGCTATGTCCCAGGTCGGATGCTTATCTTCGGTGAAGTTTTGTCTATAGTTAGGGAAAGAAGATACGAAATTCATTCTCTGTTTGGTAAAGTTGCTATTTGTGTACATTTTTTTTTTTTGTATTTCTCGTTCATTTTTCGACATTTTTCTCTTTTCGCTCGAACTCACTATGCCATAGAATCATTTTTGTTATTATGACAGTTGCATCCAAATGTTGCGCGTTTTTTTTTCACGTTGTCAATTTTTAAACTTGTAAATGTTTCGCTTAATTCTTTTAGTTTCGCTTTAATGAGCTTACACGGATCGCAGTTACCTTTCTATCTTTCAGCTTGTAGTAGCAAGAGCTCTTTAAATATAATTATATCAGATAATACTTAATCTATTTTTAAGAACTTGATGCTTTTCTTCTCGATAGATTTTGAAGAAAGATTATTATTACATCATCACCTATTATTTCCGATTGACGATTATAATTCAGTCGAAATAATCTTGCATCCCGTGTATGTATATTTCCTCGATCTTCGAACAAGCATCAAACCTGTGGGCTATGAATCCGCTTAAATCTGCGAGCCGTGCGGTCTTAATATTTTATGATTTCAGCTGCTTTTCCGCAGTAATTTCTCCCTACGGTACTAAAATTACCATCGAGGAAAGGAAAAGTATTCGTGCGCGCACGTGTATACGTGCACATCAATGTGCCCGGCATGGGGCTCTTCCCGGGAGTATAAGCAATGAGGGGATTTCAGATTTCTGCCACTTTGCAAACTTTCACGATAAATGTTTGATCAGCAATAAAATCAACTCGAGATACGTAGCGAGAATAAGAGACGATACGCGTAAAGACAGAAACCGTGTTTTATAAGAGAGCGATAAAATTTGCAATAAAAATACCTAATGGGTTTGGAGAGCGGCATCGACATACTGTAAAGAGATAGACAAATGCGAGAAGGGCAAACGAAAAAAATATACGCTTAAAGAAAATATAGCAATAGTAACTTAATTAATTTTTTCCAACGCTTGCTTTTTGATTAATCTTCGCGTTTTGCATAAACCTTATTCGAAGGATGTTTTAGATTTCTTGAAGAATACATCGAAAAATATAAGTAGCAATATTTTCAGATTTTGCTAGTGTATTAGAAATATACTTAATCTAACAATAAGCCAAGAACATAATCTCATTTGCAGATCTGATGTAATATATAAATACAAATATATTTATAATTTTTCAAAAGAATCTATGTAAATTTTCGGAATTTATATATTATATTATATATTATAAATAAAATAATATATATTATAATATATATTATAAATAAAATTATCTGAATACATTATATGACATTGTGAGATAAAAATTTTAAAAGTTTAAAAGTTTTAAAATCGTGACTCTTTATACCACTACTGCCTTGCATTTATATTGGACTTTTATGGCCAATTTGGCAACCGCGTCAAAGGCGGATTACTATAGTACTTGTCTGAAGCCTCGAGATTTGCATCTCCGCAACGCGAAATCCTTGTAAGGATTTTGCATATAAGAATTGTATTAATTATTAAACATAATGATGTTTATCATATTTTAACACAATTTAATTTCAAATATACACAGTTGATATATACTCTCTTGAACTGAATCAGTATCATTAATTAAAGCAGTAAGGTTGCATCGAAGATTAGTCAGTGAAATCACTCACAGTTTGCTCCTCCACCTTGTATTTCACTGATTATAGCAGTTAGATTTCATTGAAAAAATCAGATACTTGATTCTAACTGCTCAGTGAGTCTTCACTGTTTTCAATGTTATATTTATAACTGAAATCACTATACTTATCAGTAAAAATATACTCATTCTATTTAAGAGAGTATTTTTGGAGAGTATTTGTCTCTAATAAGAAACTGCGAAATCAGTAGTAAACATTTTAATTTAAAATTTGTACTATTCTGAAATTATTATGACAGAATTAATCAAGATTTCTAAAATATTGCATGCAATTTAGCGCGTTTTATGACGCTTTCAGTTTTCGCTTATTAGTTAAACACTTTTATATATCGAGCATACATATTTATCACCACAGGTGTTTTACGATAATGCGCTTCAAAACTCTTCAACCAAGTGCTTTAAGAGCACAAGTCAGCACTTAGCGAAGGAAAAAATCCGCAATGACTTTCCAATAAACAATGTGCAAGAGATCCATTATTTAGATAAATCATATTTTGCGATGCGAAGAAAATTTATCACATAATTTTTACAATTTTTATATGATAGACTCAACTATTATTATCTAGTAAAAAGTAGCTATTTATAATGCAACTTATTTCAATCTTTGAATATAAATAACTTTTCTGGATATTAAAAAAACAATATATATATATGTATATAAAACAGATTATATATATATATATATATATATAATTTAAGCTTGAACAGTGCATCTCAGATTTATTTAGCAATAAAATTAATTGTATTGTTCTGCGATGCGAATATTTAAGATACAATTGTAACGCGTTTATATAAAGAAGTTGTCAAAATATATTTTCACTCTACGCGCAATAACGAAAAATAATGAAGCAGAAGTCACGATATTTACAAGCGCGTGTTCAGTTTCGCGGAAGAAACGAATTAAACATTTCACTTGGTGACGACGAACGAGCGTAATACATTTTCTCTTCCGGTGGCAATTTAAACAAGAAGTTAAACCCCCGTCGACGACAGTTGCATTCAATAACGAGATAAAATGGCGGTGGGGTGCAAATCTTTGTTGCGGTTGGTGTACCAAGATCAAGGAATCAAGTGGCAATGGAAGTGCACCATGAATAATCTTCCGGGAATATGGCCGTTCCGGTGCATCCGGCTACATCTGCATCTCGCGATGTATAGGAGCTCGGCGGATCCGCCGGGGTTGAACGAGTGTCCTCTCAGGGGAAACAAATGAGTATGTTAATTCAAGCGTAAAAGTGGGCATGGTAAAATCCCCGTTTTCGTTGCTGCTACATCAATGTTGCATCTCGTTCTCCCGCCCTGCGTTTAGCGATACCATTGATTCTCTCGCATTTAAGCACTGCATGGACCGGCAAACTTTAAGCACAATTGAAGAATTCAGTTCAACAACGAGATTTTACAATCTGTAGAATTCCCTCGAAATACAAAGTATCATTGTTTAAAGTGGAGAAATTGCAATTTAGATTCATTTCGTTCTGGTATTAAACTTTGTTTAAAATTTCAGATACGATAATTATACTGAAGTAAGTCAAAACTTAAATTAAAAATTGCTTTGTATAAAATTTATATGCATAACTTATAATTTCTATTTTACAGTTGTATACTATATCTCATCGTATTGATTTAATCAACAGTTATAAATATTTACTATGTATTAAAAATAATTTGAGAATATGTTTCATAAATATAATTTTTCAACATAAAACTTGACAGAGAAAAGATAAAGAAAATGAAAGAAAAATTGACTTATTTCATGAATAATGTCATTAACGAGATCGTCGTAAGTTTGACAATTGTAACGTCAGAAAATATCTTTATTGACGGTATTATCACAAGTATAAGCTCCTCTCGCGTTCTTTCTCCCGGGATTCGTATTCTCTTGCCAGCACGACGAAAACAAAAGCTGCGATTATAAAACGACACGGCGAACAAGTCGCGTGGATTTCTGGTGGATGCAACCGCGCGACAACAGTCGAGAACTTCCTCTTGCGCGGCGCCGGTTCTGGAGACGAGCAATTTCATCGCGAGCAAACGTTTGTTAAACCCGGAACTTCTCGCGTGTGCGCGAGCGCGCATTTTGCACCCCGGGGAGAGATTTAGCCGCAATCTCGAGGCGATAAGCCACGGCGTTCTCCCTTACTCCTTATCCTACGCGCGGAGGTATAAATATGTGACGGAATGATGCATACAGTCTTCCGGAATGTCGTCGAGTCGCGTTGCGACGACGACTTGCTCTTCGTTGTTTCTCTATCTCTATTCGCGATTTCTCAAGAGCGAAATATCTCGCAGTCTCAATCGTTAAATGGCACAAATGCGACATTAAAACTTGCCAACATTTCCCATAAGATAGATTTGTGTTCTTGTTAATTGTAATTTTAACTTAAAATTTTTTAAGCACTGCTGAAGCGTGAGAGGTGCTTCTATTTATCGTAAATTTTATTTATATACTGTTACAATTTATGATATTGTGTGCGTGTAGGTTGTACATTTAATTTACTATCATAATCACTCTCTGTTTTATAAGCAATAAAAATTTTGAAGAATTACGTGAGAAAAATTTGAATGTTTCGAACTCTGTCATATTTGCAAAAATATTAATATGTATATGTTTTAAAATATCTTATAAGATAATTTCGACGGAAATAATTTTGTTGAGGTATAAATATTAATTCGGAAAAAAATTCATGTTAAAATTCAATTTCGAATTGTAGAGGCGTAGGAACGATCGACTAGGCGAAGCCGGGACGACTAGGTAAATAAGGTGTGAACGATGAGTTATCGCCGTGCAAACTTTCTCGCCTCATCCGTTACCTTCGTCGAATGGATTCTTCTGGCTGGGTTGGCGGTTCTGCCTTGCTTTCGCCGACATCGCGTGCCTCGCACACTCGCCGCTGCCACCCACATCTCTTCCGCGGCGCGCGTAGTCGGGATGAGAAATGGTCTCGGGGGTTAGTTGTGTGGCTATGTGTAAGTTACATCTCGACGGACAGCCCCGTCGTAGAGTCGGGTACAGTTTACCGAGTAGTACGGAGTAACTGCTGGCGCTCAAGTCAGCCCATCTTCGACACACTCCTCAAACTCGTGAAAAGCTTGTTAGGATGAAATTAATTTTATTTGCTATTACTGTTCCCGATAATGTTTGCCGTTGACTTCTTCCATTCGCCTGTGAGATTATATAGCTGATTTTCCGCGTTGAAGATACGAACACTTAGTAGTTTTGAAATAAGCGCGTATTGTATATGCATATAGATGAATGTGAGAGTGCAGAATGAGAAGAGCCAAAGAGAGAATATATCCATTTTTTTCGATCATTACATTGCATTATATTACATTATATATATATATATATATATATATATATTGTAATGTAATGTAATGATCAAAGAAAAATTGGATGCACAAATTTTACTATAATTTTTCTATAATTATTATATTCTTACCAGTTTATTTTTTGCGCATATATCAATACAGACTACAGCGAGATGTAAGAAGAGATTCATTTTTCTTTTCATCCATCATCTCCTGATTATTTATTATTTCGATTACAAATAAGTTAATAAGCGGATAAAAGAGTTCTACTAGGATTCTTAGCACTATTGCATGTTTCAGACGTTTCTAACATGTCCGGCAAATAATTTCGCAAACAGAGATTATTAATACCGAGATGTATCGCGACTCGATAAAATTCATAGTGATTGATCTTCATGGAAGCGATCGCGCTTCGTAGTCTTGGCACATTGCACCGGATTGACAATTTTATGGCGAAAAGTATAAGTATCTCTCTATATCAAGCACGAGAGATTCCTGACATGAGCTGTTACGAAAGCCGAAACAATTCCATGAAAAATTGGTTTCCCGATAAAGCAGCTGTTGTCGACAGATAGAGGTCGATCGCTTCCATCCCTTCCTCGATGTAACTCGCGCGTGGGCGCGCCTTAATTTATATCGGTCCTTCGTTGCATTTCACGGTGCTTCTTCTTGCCGAGGGGCGACGAGTTTCTGAGATTCGGCGGATCGGTATCGATCACGGGGCATCCTTTCTAACGAGGCCTCGCGAAAGCGGAGCTTCGATTTAGCGCGAAGATCGCGCGAGGGTCCCGGTTCTCAATCCGCGCCTCTCTCCAGCATATAGCAGGCAATCTCTAGCCGTCGACCATAATCTCGAGCCTCATCTTCGTATTTCCCTCAGCGGCTGTTCGATGGAGAAAGCGAATGATAGAATTTTTCATCAGCCGTGGCCGTTACGCCGGCTTTCGTCGATTAATTAGAAAACTTCCACCCTAGATCCACTCAATTTCTTTTACTCCCATCTGAACTTTAAATTACTCCCGACTCGTCGGCAGATTTACCATGATAAGTTATATCTGACGGAAGTTTAAGAAATGTGCGATAATATCTGACAGATCTTTACATGAAACAAAACATTAATTATCTTTCAACGAGAGAGAGAGAATAATACATATGTTTAATATATTACAGAGATATTAAATATTTTGGATTTTCGATAAAGATCACAGACCAACTAAGAAGAGTTCTATTATATCCTCTTCAATGCTAGAAAATTTATAATTTATAAATATATAATTTATAAATTTATTATGTTTTTTTTTGTTTTTTAGCTTATTATATTTCTGAAAGTTAAGTTGGAAGATAGTCGGATATTTGTTTTCTTTGCTAAATTCCAGTTTACGTAGAATCGCAATTATACGCTATGTTCGCAAAATTCGTTTCCGCTTGAGTTGCGAACGAATATTTTATTCCGACGAAACACCAAGTTTAAGGCAAGTTGTTTTAAGGCAAGGCGGCAAACGTTAAATTACTTGTTTGTATTAGTAAACTTATGAACAGCAAACGTACGAGTTTCGCGAAGCTACAACTATTAACAAGACATCAAGTTTTCGCATAAATTACAAGGCCGAATTACAAAATTGTTATCGTTCTGTGTTAGAGGGATGGATTGACATGCGATGAAGCCAGACTTCAAGTCGCTGTAACGTGTCACGAAGTCAGAGCGTTCTTTTTCTCTCGTCTTGTACATAGGTCATAGTAAAAATGTTACACGAGACGCAATTTTCTACTGCCTCCATGTTTAGCGCGCGCAATGTTCTCGCACGAAATGCTGTTTACGTACGTGTACTTACGACGATAAGATAAATAGAGAAATAATATAAGAGAATGTGTCTAGACGCGCGTTTTCTCTAGGTACATAAGTTTTCAAATGGAGTCCACGATCCATGTGCGAAATACCAGGATATTTGCAATATATTGTCACAATATTACTCGCTGCATTAATATTTCATGCATTTAATTCATATGCAAGTATCTTGAAGAAACCTATATTTATAAACTATATCTTTGTATATCTCATGTAGACAATTTTTAGATTTGTGCGATATACAAACTCGGGACAGAAGAGGCACAGCACAGACTTTTAATATTTATTATAATTTACTATTATTTACATAATTTTAGTTTCACTATTACATTAGTAATATTTGCTTGTGGACATGGCTTTTTAAAACTTCTTTAATCAAAATACAAATTGATTAAAATATATAATAACAATAATATCTTATTATATACAATGTATACGAAAAAAATAAAAAATAATTAAAATATTCATAATAGAATATGTAATGATTTTTTTTATTTTATATATTTTTAATCTGTATCATAAAATTTTTATAGATGAAGTTGCGTACATAATTTTTACACGGGCGTTGCAATTAAACGAACTTTATATTTTTGATAGTCACTGTCTTGACCGTCATATTCAAATTTAAGTGTCACTTATGAAGCGAACAGAATTTTATTCGTATTTAGATATGATTAATTGCCAATACGAATCCGACGCGTTACTGAGTCGGTCATCATTTTAATTCAAATATTACTGGTTATCGCAGTGCCACAGTTTTGCAACTTATCGGGAAAAAAGTTCCGCGACGTCATGCATAAAGTATTAGCATACGTAACACTATTACTGACCTTCCCGAGTTTTTAGCGCACGTACTTTTTTCATGCCGCGACGTATAGCAGGTATTACCGTCGTCCATCAACCACTCGGTTCTTTCAAAAGCGGCATATTATCGTGCGCACAAAAGCCGCTTTATTCAGCCATCGCTGCCTATCGGGACATTGCAGTTTCACAATTTATAACTGAAACTTTCCTATCGGCACTGTGTTCCACAATTCTTCAGTGCGACGGCAACCATATAAAAATGTACCGTCATATCTCATCCGCGTGAATATCAGCAATTGTCATACATTTAAACCTGCGCCATAATTTTTCGCAAATTTTGATATATATAGTATTTTATTTTTCTTTTGGTATTTATAGCATTTTGAGACAGTTATATTGCTATTAGTAGGACAAGAAATTTTATTGGAACCCTCAAAATCATTTTCTTTTTGTGAAAATGATTCAGGTTTATTATCAATATCCATGTTCCATCCACGTTCTTGAGATATTACAACATCCATCATGCATCTCGAGCAGCGTTCTCGTCTATTCCCGAAGGACGATGATGCATCGTGTCTCTTATACAATTTCTTAAGTGGTCGCGCACGGTCATATTTTCCGAGTGGTCAACAAGAACGCGTCTTTCGTTTCGCTGATGTATGACTAAATCTATCGTTTCTACTGGTACGAAGCACGATCTTCAATGAGGATTAAAAATGGCGAAAACAAGAAAAATCAAATACGTTATAAAAACGTCTTTATATCACGCTAACAATCCCAGTTCCTCAAGTACTAAAGGACTAAGTTGTCGAGATGCTTAAAAGTATCGATTCCCGATAGCTGTGCCTTACTAAGAAAAATTATAGAATATTGATACTTTCAATCCACCAAATCTCTTTAAAGATTCTGAAGAGATTATTAATATTCATGACTACAGATTATTGAGATTATTATTAATTTGCAGGAATTATTAGTTATATTACGTAGCTAAAAAAAGATTAATAATTCCGAACAGCAAATTCTTTCTCTCATCGGCAAGATTTATTTTTATTTTACATGTATACTTAATTTTTATGGTACTAATTAACATTGACATTTCTTTTATATAAAAAAATTTCGTCTAGTATATTTTGTAATTATAATTCCTTCCCTTATTATAGCATTAAACACAGCTTTACTTAAGATACGAAATATGTAATTATCGTGTTTGCTAGTGATAATTATCAAAGTCATTCAATGTTAATTTTAAAGAATATATTTTGTGCGACCCTTAAGAGATAATACTAACGCAAGGATTATTCTAACACAACATATAATACGAGGAAAAAGGACATTACATTTCCTGTATTTTATGAATATATCTATTTTCATTTCTGAGGAACGCAAGTGTCTTTGGCGCGCAATCTCGAAGATGAGGCGGTCTCTCGCAAAAGTTTAACCCGTGCCACCCCGATCAAGCTAACGCGAGTTTGAGCACGACTCTCTCACTGAAACTCTGTCGTTGTGCGGCCAAGTAACTCGTGAGAATTTGCAAACTAACTGATGGAAACCTCATTTCGCGCGGGCCGGTCTTCAGGATAATGCTCGCAGCGTCGTGTTTCCCGCGAAGAATTAACGGAGCCGAATGATACCAGATACGTAAGAGTAGATTTAAACGACATTGCGCTTTCTCTCTTTACTTTTGGCACGGCAAGGATAGGACGCGAAAGCTGGAAGTTTCCGACGGTGAAATTCGCGAAAGCGAAGTGTTGCTATTGCGAGGAAAGAACAAGCGAACATTTTTGATGGAGCGCACCTGTGACTCAAAGATAGTAATGTAATGTAAAAAGCGTGCAAATCCACGCTACATGAATAACTTGTCTATATATTCGTATTTATTTTGTTTAATTTTACTTTAATAAAACACAGGTTTTACAGAATATATTAATAAAGAGTATATACTTTGTAATAGATTCAAAATTATCTAAAGTTTACGTTAATAAAAATTTAATTTGTAATTATTAAATTTTACAGTTTCGAAAGTTATGAGTATGATAGTAAAGACCTTAATCAAATTTTAATAAAGAAAAATATAGAGGCAATTCCATGTAAAATCGGACAAGAAATGACCTCGTATTTTTTAAATCGACCGAAACTTTTTTCACGTAAAATATACATAAAATAAGGAGATACGTATTTTTGTATTTGTCCGAAGTATTTTTTTGCAGAAGTTATAAACAACAAAATTTTTATAAAAAATAAAGAAGTTGTCAACTTTAAACATTAATATCTCTGGTTATATTTGTTGTAAAGAAATTTTCAAAAATGCATTTTAAAGCTAAGGAGATAACCTTTTTTATAAAAATGGTTTAAGTTACAAGAAATTGCTTATTATAATTATTATAACTAATTGAAATGTTTAATAATTTTTTTCACCAAAAAGCACACTTTTTAAAATTTTTGAAATAATGCTATTTCATTTTCCATTTCATTCTGAAAATTTAAATATTTTTTATTTTATGGAGAATCGATAGATTTTATTTTTTATATATTTTTAATAAATGAGACGTCGCGCCGTGCTCGATCAAGTAGCGTAGCGCGTCACTGGTCAGACCAAGCAGCGTATCGCGTCCATTTCTTCGGAAATCTTTTATAGGAAGAATATACAATATGAATGACATAATTTATAATGTTGAATATAATCAACATTATACAAATCATATTTTTGTTATAAATATTACATTTTAAAAATTGTGCGGTATTTCTAGTAAAGTAAATCATTACTGTATTGTATAATTTAACCGTTACTTTTCCTTTCCGTTCTGAATTGCAGGGATTTTCCGTAATGCTCTAATCTTTCTTATTTTATGTATATTTCGCGTGAAAAAAGTTTTGTTCGATTTAAAAAATGCGAAGTCAAAAAAGATCGATTTTTGTCCGATTTGACGTGGAATTGCCTATATATAATATTTCTCTATACGTATTATAATACATTCTGTATTATAATGAGAATTGAAAGAATCGATCATCGATTATGTTTGATACGAGAGAAGGATTGCCTTTCAAGTTATGAAAAAAGACTTTTTTATTTTTTGCTGAAATAATATCGATTAAAGATCTATAAAGATTTGCGACTGCTTGAAAAGTGCTTACGTAGTGAGACGATGGATCTAGCTGTTAAAATTTCAAACAGACTTTCTGGCGCAGAGCCGTTAAGGCGTCACGGTTCCTTGCTTTCTTCCATTTCCTCGTTATCGAGAGGAATCGTCTGCTTTACGATACTCCACATGGCAACATTATTAACGAGGCAAAAAGCTTGCTCGCAAAACGTACCAGCTTTCAGCCGCCAGGATCGAAGGCACGGGAGTAAATAATTCGTAAGCACAAAGCGCTTTTTGAGACACGATGAGCTCGTGAATCGTTCTTGCGGAGATTACGAAGATCTGGCGCAAAACAATGAGAAAATTTACAATACCCAGACGACTTCGAAACTTTGGCAGCCGAGCTATCTCTCGCAGTGTGACGTGTTCGGAATACGAAGAAGCGCAATAAAACTCGCCGCTTAACAAGTTTCTATCGTCTGCCTCGTAGCTTGACGCGTTTACACGAACTGCATTTCCATGCAACTTGTAAGCACGTAAACTGGCTGCCGCAGAGAAACTTCAGAGCTGACGGATGTTAGGACCATGGCGCGAAAATGAGATGCGTAAGCATAACACATAAGAATTCCAAGCTGAAAGATATGGATCCATATATTTATCATGTATGTAATCATTGTCTAAAGACAAAGAGATTCGACAAAAAGTAATCAGAATATTTTTTTAATTTTTAGAGGATCCCATATATCTTTAATATTTTAAAAATTTTTATTTAAAAAACAATAAAGCAAGAATTAAAGGGTAAAATATGATAGAAAAATAATTGTTGATGCCTTTTCATGAACTTACCTACAGTAATTCGAATAATTTT
Source organism: Lasius platythorax (assembly GCA_963971435.1). Lineage (NCBI taxonomy): Eukaryota > Metazoa > Arthropoda > Insecta > Hymenoptera > Formicidae > Lasius > Lasius platythorax. The sequence continues at coordinate 9,753,192 of OZ020539.1, read as the reverse complement.
AAATGGAATCACTAATTTCGGCAGAGAGAGTCAAGAATGTGAGAAAATTGAATTTTTATTTCGATTCCTGATCGAACAAAAATGCGTTTGCCATGAAAATTTACTATTTAGTTATTTTTGACTTTAATTCATTCGTAAAATTACAACGGATCGATTTCCATTCTCTTCGAAAATTAGCAACAAGAACGTAATTAAAACTCAAAGATCTGTTAAATTTCAATGCAATAATTAATTATTAATTTGTCTTACTGTGTGTATATCGTACTATGACTGAGATATCACATTGTTAGAGCAGGTCATCATAAATGATTGCATTTTGCATCAAGAAGCGCACAGTCAACTATTCTGAAGTTTCTAAAATTAATTATTGGGTTGATTTATAAATAAGTTCCGTTATAGATAATTACTGAATCACATCTTCTGAGAAACCATGAGTTTTTAAATCGATACAAAACAATCACACACAGCAGATGTATATACGTGCAGCAACTACAGCGAGTACAAGAAAAATTGCAAAAAAAGCGACCAACCCTCATCCATCGCAAAAATGTGATTTTGCTACACGGCAACGCCCGACTACATACGGCTAAAATAACCCAGAAAAAAATTCTGGAGCTTTCGTGGTCAGTTTTACCTCATCCTTCTTATTCTCCGGACCCCATCAGATTTCCATCTGTTTAGGTCACTCCAAAATTCATTAAATGGAAAAAATTTTCCATTATAATGCTGAGATCGATGAATTTGTAAAATACTTTTTTGCATCAAAACCTTCAAAATTCTTCGAAGAAGGAATTAACAAATTACCGTCTAAATGGAAACAAGTTGTACTTAATAATGGGAAATATATGACAGATTAGAATTTATTGTAAATAATTTTAAATATAAAAATAAAGTTTGTTAAGTAAAACGGAGCTCTTATTTATGAATCAACCCAATATTAAGCGATACATACAATGCTCTCTGTGTGCGTGGCTAATTATAAACCGCGTGACACTTCTCCGTTAAAGAAGCAATTTTTCTCGCGTATTTTCTTTGCAAGATTGAAAGTTTATTGCGCAATTTCCCACGTAGCGGTACGGCAATATATTCGATGAAATGCTCAGACTGCGACGCGTTTTATCTCGCCACTCGGTACGTTTGGTACTCTCTTGCGTCCCGCCGGGGCTTCTTCGCTTATTTTTATTCAGTCAGTTGCGCAGCATGTATGTCGCGCATGAAAGATAATATCAAGTTGTGGATGCAACTCTGCAAAACGGAAACCGAGAAAGACGAAGATCTGCGAATATCCGTGACAGTCGATCTCCATTTTTGCGATCTGATCGACCATAAAACAATACACACACACACACATACACATATATATTGCTCAATTTGCTATGATTTCAGCAGTAAAACATCGAAAATCTAGACAAATAATAATTGTAATATGGTTTCTAATATAATATTATTATTTATTGCATCAATTAATATTTTGTTATATAAAATAGCATCTTGCACAAAGTATATACATATGTATATGGAAAAAACCTTTGTATATATTTGCTTTGAGACGATCAACTTACAGAAACGGCAGCAATTACCATATATCTCGTGTAACAAGAAAAATTTATAAACTTTTAATTAAAGCTATCTGTCCAATTACGTATAAAAGCACAGATACATTTACAAATATCATTCTTTAATTACTAATCAGGGTTCATTTAGCGGCTCTTAAAAGGTAGCTTTCTGCTCGTGCAAGAGCATGAAACATGAAAGGCATTCGATATTTTGCACTGTAATCTATATGAAAATAACAAACATACATTTACTCGCCATATAACAGACTGTAAACTCGAATTTATCCAATTAAAATCACAATAGAAGAGTGTACATACGTAATGTGCGTGTTACGCACGCTGGAAATCTGAACAACATCGTCAATTTCTCATGTATAAAGCATTATTTCGCGAAAATTCATGAAGAGAATTATGAGTAACGATAATTCTCTTAATTAGAGTATCGTGCAGTAGAACTGCTATATGTGTAATTGATATTATGATATGTCTTGAAGTATCTCCTCATACACATACATAAGCACGAAAAAGAGAGGGAGAGTATACGTACATATATAAATATTTTACCTGTTCAAACACAACTATTCTTATCAACGAACCTAGAATCTTTATGGTAGTTCGAGCTATATATGATATCGATCCTGCGCTTTAAACTCGCACATAATTTTTATATAATCTCAATTTTTAATTGGATACCGAGGAGAAGATTTTTTCGTTTCCTTATTAAACACCTTCATGTACGGATTTTTTATGCACTTTGTACACGTACACGCGTCTTAAAAAATTAAAGTGCATATGCGTATGATATCGTAAATAAATAAAAATTTTATTTCCGGTTCCGGTCTATAAAGCGCGGCGAAATATTGCATAATTGATCAAAAGAAAAACTTGCGCATAGAGTCTTCCGGATGATCCTAATTGGCGAGGCAATACGGGGGGGAGAGACGAGGAAAGAAGATGATATTTCGCGCTCTCATTTTCTCGTCGGCGGCGTTTCTTTGATCAATTGGACAGCCGAGTCGGCGGGAAACGTGACGTAAGATTTGCCGGACCAGCCGTGCGGTTACAAACGGAAACTACCCCGAAGTTGGTGGCCGCGGTCGGATTGGCTGATGCGTTTGAAGTCTTCCCGAGAGGGAAGCTCCTTATCATCATGCCGGTCGTATAACTGCGGACGATGCCGGGTGTATATATTCCATCGAAACCGAGCGTTTCCACACGGCCGGCTCCGAAACATTTCAATTACTTATGCCATACCAGTTCTCCCTCGCGCACGCGCTGCTTCCTCTCATCTTCCTGTTTCTCTCTATTAAGCGAGTGACTTAGCGGCAGAGGCGGCAGCCTTTCGCAATTCGCTCTCTCGGTACGATATCTTAGAATCGACTTCGGGATTTCGAGATATATAGACAGATCGTTTGAGTTACCGCTCGACGTACTCTCCCGAATCTGCGGAAGATTAAGCGCCGCTGAACGTAAACGCGATGTTGCTTCGTTTATGGGAGCACGTGCACACGGCACATTAATTCTTAAATGATCCGTTACGTAAATAGTATCGGAAATCAGTCGTCTATGATGCATTTTGTAACTTTAATTCGTTCACAACTCGTAAGTTACGGAGATACTTTTAAACTTCTGTTATAAAATGTGCAAAATTGTAATTGGATGCTGGTACGCAGAAAGTAAAGTAAACTTTATAAAATGTGTATAATGTTAGTAAAAGGTCACAGTATCCTTTTTTTCGAATTTACATTTTTCTACCTTGATATTTAAATTTGGATATCGTACAATTCTTCTTAATTATAATAAACCCTTCGCTTTTGATGTCGCTAAAGAATGCGAAAAGTAGATATTTTATATTCGATTATTTTATTTTCTATTTATCTTGACAATTACGTCCTAAGTGGACTGTCAAAATGATTTTTGGCCTATGTTCTCGACGATGTTGCACTTGTTGCGTAGAGAAATGTCATTCGCAAAAATCAACGTTATCCAATATTATCTCGAACGTGTTGAAAGCGATTTTCGGAGCGGTCATTCCGCGTTCGGGGGCGCGGAGATAAAGTTTTATATCACTGTCAGCCCTTGTGTTCTATGTAGCTAAGTGCAACGGCAACTGTTTGCGCACGGTAAGCGGTTTAACCGCGAAGCTATATCGCCGGTAAAACTCGCGTATCTCTTCTCCCCGCGATTTTCCGTGTCAATTCTCCTTTCTCTCGTCCGTCGAAGTGTTCTCTCCACGATAAAGCGCGAGCCTGTCGATCCGCTCCTCTCGCCATTTCTCTCGCAGAGAATCTCCTCTACGCGAAAGCTAAGCACTTTCAGGTGTCCGCCCGCTTCGAAAGTCATAGCTTTAAAGATAATCTCTCCCGCTCATGCGAGTTCAACGAGAACTATTACGCATACGAATACAATCGCGCGTTCTTATCTCACTGCTTAGAGAATTATTCAGTATTCATGTGTATCGGGCTTTCACTGCGACTATTCATACTTGGGCTTACTAAGAATTACAGTTCGAGCTCTATCTTATAATGCTTCTACATTGCTACCTTCTCTCGTCAAATTCCCTTTCTACAGCTGTAGATCCTCGCGGAGCAATTTTAATCCATTTTGCGGTATTTGCTCGCGCTCGTGCGACGAATTTTTCGGACACGCGCCGTTTCCTCTTTTCTTCGCGTCTGCTCGTCTTGGAAAAATAGGAGAGACGCTTTTATTTCACCATCGCCGCCTCCCCCCTCCGTTTCCATGCGGGTTTCATTCGCCCTCCTTTTGTCCATACCGCGAGCGTTCGCGCTAAAGCGGAACGCTAAAATGAATGGTCGGAGAATTATTCACTTTGGGAATCTCGGTGAGTTGTGTTGGAGGGTGTGGGACCGAGATAAGATACGACTTCATTTCCGCCTCGCGGCTGCACTACGCTCCGCGAGCGTCGTTCATTTCCTTCGTTCACGTCGGGGAATAACTGTACGAAGTCAGCGCATCGAAGTTAATCTTTCAACATCTTGAGAAGAGACACGATCGCGAGCCTGCCAAGAGCGCCAACAGTAGATATTGCGGTTGAAGTGACATGTAAATTATTAAAACGAGTCATCCGTGATGACTCTTTTTTTGAGAGTGAACGTCACTCTCTTGATACTTATTATTTACGAAACTGCACTGTTGGGAGCAGTTTTATTTGCACGTATAAAATTATGTGTCAGAATACAATATTAATATTTTTGATCGCGGTGCACGCGATTGCTCGAAGGCTAATAACGGAAAAATTCAAGACGGATTCTTAAAGAAATTAAAGATATCGCGCTTTATACGGAAATCTCTTTATCTCTCCGAAACGGTCTTACTTCACCGAGAGAAAGAGACCCGCACCATTCTCTCGATACATTGTACCTTATGTGGTACGAACCGTGCGGAAGTTTTGTAAATTGGTCGCTTTGCTGGAACAAGAAGACTGTAGCGCGAGCGATGAATTTTAAGACAGGATACGTCGCACGTCCAGAGGCAAATCTAACCGAATTTATTCAAATCCCTATCGTTTTACCCTTCTCTAGCCGTAGGGCGGCAGCAATAAGTCACCGTCGTGGATGGTCTCTATGAATAATGCAACTTACGAGAAACTTTTTCCGCAGAACGTATAATACGGCACGATGCAGAAGAAAAAAAATATAGATATATTTCTGCAACCCTTTCAGAGGGTCAAGATTGTAAACGGAAACAATGCTTGAAACAAATGATTTATATATTGGCTTTAAAAAAGAAAACGATATGTTTAAATAGTCATCCAGCTTTTATTACCGCACTCTTAAAATATTTCGTAGAGAATACGAGTATGGAAACTACCTCAAATTCGGTGCGCTTTCTCTTATCTACGGATTCTGTAATGGTTTAGTACTTTAAAAATGCATCTCTAAAACAATATCGAGTGTTTTAGAATCCTTTCTTAATTTCGTATAAATCTATAGATTTAATAAATCTATAAATCTATTTACCAATTAAACCCGAGGAGCAAATAGATAACAAAACTTGCTCTCTACTTTATTTCGATTGTATATTAATAGAATTTTAATTTTTAATTATAGACTTAGTCGTAATTGCGGATGCTCCTTGGGGCAGTTCCGGCGTTATCATCGCCGAAAGGATAAGAGGATAAACGGGTTATAGGGCAAAACGGGACGGGGAAGATTCGCCCATTGGCTGCCTCACAGTTGACACAGTTTCCCATCGGTCGGACGATCGATACGTTCACATTGCGATTCTGCCTAAGAAGATCATCGTCCCAATAAGCGTTACACGCCGGCAACGACGTTTCAATCTTAATGGGCCATTGTCGGCATGCAGTTGTGCGGTGCGCCGCATATGATATGACTGATGTTTGGGCTCACCGTTAATGCCACGATAATATCGATCGTAGACAGAAAAGCCGGTTTCATCAGGTCATTTCGGAGTGTCAAACACAGCAAAGATCTATGCGCGGTTGCAAGCGAACGAGAATGTATCGATCGAAGAGAGATCTCTACTGATTGTGAGTATAGATCATAAACTAAATCAAGCAAAGGATAGATAAGCTTTTGAAAACGCTCGTGCTCTGATTTCGTTGAAATTTAGTTGCCTTCTTTATGAAGGGAAGAAAAATTCCAAAAAGATTGATGAGTTTTTCGACGTATCTTTTCGCTATGTAAGATCTCTTCTTAAGATATCTTTTTATGCCACTCGATTCAGTTTGAGAAAGTAAATCGAATTGACTTGTATAATATTGCTGTTACAGAGAAAAAAGAACTAATCTGTTGATGTATATAATATAGTCTAATCTATATATTTATACATATATAATCTGTCTGTTTTTAGGGAATGTGATTTACGAATGCGTACATTTCCTTTAAATTTGGTTCACTTAAATTGTGATAGAACAGAGTAATCGCAGTAGGTTTTTCTGCGGACTCGGAAAGTGAAGCACTCTAATCTAAACCATCCCAAATCTAATCCAGAAAGTAAATTCTAGTAGCGAGGTGACAGTTAGCTTAGCGCGGCGTTTTCATTTGCAATATTATTGTTACCAAATTCTCAGTATAAACTCAGAAATGTTGAAATAATGCACAAAAGGGAGAAAGATAGTGAAATTGATAAATTAATTGATAATTTAATTCTTTTGAAAGCGTCACATAAATTATACAAAGTAGAATGTAAATTTGTAAGAGTCATCGTATAATGAATGAGAAATATACGACAGGCGGTAAAATATCGCGCGAAGGCTTTAAATGCCACGAGCTCACTACGTCGTAAAGGAAACTAGCGCGCCGCAAAAGAGAATAAGAGCAGACTGAGCAGACCAAACTCACCGATACTCCGATCCCTCGCTCAGCTGTCTGACTGTAATAGGAAATTCGCTGGGTCCATGCGCTTTCAGAAGTTCCTGCAATCGCACGAGCCCCTCGTTGTTCTCGTAGATAATGGTGAAACTCTTCCAGCCCCAGGCCTTCACCAGATCGACGTACGCCTGGAACACGGGCAATCAATCACAAGCTGTGTTATTATTACACTGTTAACCTGTTAACCCGACTGTCAACGACTGCCGTAACGCTTTTACATCTCTCGTATAATTTGAGACTCTCGAGCTATCTACATCGATCGCGATAATATGCCATTACGCAAAGGCAATAAGTACGATGAATAACATCTCTCGTTAAAGAGTAATAATATAATATTTAATATTTATTACATATATTATTTATATAAAATATAATGTCGGAAAAAGGTAGAAAGAGAGGAAATATGCATATGTGTACGTGTATATCTGTATTATATTGTTGAATCTGTGTTGCTGTAGCATGCGAGTGAAAGCTTAGAATGTGAAATAAAATTTTATAGAGAAAATTGAATATTATATTTGTGTTTTAAAAAATTAACGTTTTACTCGTTTCAATATTAACTAACATTATAAACAAGTTTTAATGTGACAACTATTGATATTTATTAGATACATTCATGCAAAATGACGATGCATGTACGTGTATATATAAAAAAAAATATGTAGATTTACGTGAAAACTGTGCCGCGCTACGAATCTACAGCTAGTAACAAATTGCATATTGAGATGAAATACAACAGCCCATTGGCAAGAAGAATTCGCGCACCGGATGTACATGTTTCGCGTGTTCCAAATTCCGTTAGAGTTTTGAATTACAATACGTTGCCGATGAAATGTCATCGGCGTTAGTTATAAATCGGAGCAGAGTTTCGAACGCGGATTCCATAGGCATCATTATATAGGCGAACATAGAAAATCATAGAACACTAGTTACCAACGTTGTCATTTTTCTTCCATTTTTCGTTGCTTTCTCTGTTATACGAGGTTTGTTATATCGGAATACGTTAATTGTTGGACATCCTGTATTCTGAAAGATATTGCGTTGTTGGTCGTAATGGCATATTTAAGACCATTTTCATATCAGGGACTTACTATCGACTCGAGCAACTTTCCTTAAAGTATCACATAAATTTATGATCCCATCGGTTAGTATCGACTCTTTAATAATTACCATTACTAACGGAAGTAAAACAAGAAAACTTTATTTAAGAGCCTTTAAGAGCATAGATTTTAATTTTGTATATGATATGAGGAGAAAACTATGAAAAACTACCTTATACATACACACACACATTCTCTTTCTCTCTCTCTCTCTCTCTTTCTCTCTTTATATATATAGTGTATTTTACATAATTTTATATACATATACATATATATACATATAATGTGTATTTTACATAATTTATTATTGTATTTATTTTACTATGTATTTTACATAATAAAATAAATACAACGAAGAGCATAACGTCAATTGTGTTTTAAAAGAACCTTTTCTGCTGTATACTCCTTCCTGCTACACATTATATCACGATGCAACAGAGTGCCTTCTGCAAGAGTAGTTTGTAAGAGACTGCAACTTATTTTGCCGCGCAGTAGAGCTCGTCTATAGCCCAGGCTTTTAACTGGGAAAACAACTATTACACAGTCGCGACGCTCTCCAATGGCCGAATCGAAGGCGAACCGAGATGCTTTCACAAGAATTCACTTTGTTGGTAACGCACACTTCGCAGCCGCGCTTTTTCCGATAATCCGAATTCGCGCTATGAAAGGACGAATGTATATTTTCCAACCAGAAACCTCCGCCGTGGTTTTGCGCGCTACCCTCTTTTACTTTTTATCTTTTTATCTTTTTACGTTCTTCTTCGCGCAAACTTCAAAATTTTATATTACCCACCGTCTCGAGATTTCACTTCGCTGCGCTTTTAGCGAAGAAACCAAGGATGTAGCTGCATAATATTCATCTGGGATAATCCCAGCCATTAGGACCATAACACGTGATGCCACGTGCTCCAGATCCTTAGATTAACTCTTAATTTTTACCACGACCGCAGGTAAATTATTTCGCAAACTTTGCCGGATGAATTCTGCGCACTCGATCGTCTTGTTATATGCAGCATAACAAGACTGCTAAGTTTTCTTACTAAGGATAAAAATATACAAGACATGCGGATTCTAGTAGTTTGAAATTTATCTTCTTCGTTTGAATGTATTAAAATAATAACAAAACAAAAAAGATGAAATTTTATATTTGTAAGATTTGGCTGGCGATATTATTTATTTTTATTTTAATACAATATCATATTTTTTATTTTTTTTCTTCGATCGTAGTAAAATTTCTTTTTACACAAAGGGAATATAAAAATAGAGTTTATAGTTTCTTCGATTTTATGCATTATGGATCATTCTCTTGCTGCCTCGTGTTTTATTTATGCTCGTATCCCTTATCGTATTTATATCTTGCACTAGCATTGCTAAGATCGAAAGTTCTGAATGTACAACATTAATAAGAGTGGATTACTTTGAAAGTGCTGTCCAACTTCGGAGCACGTTTAAGTGGGATGCGAATGGAAATTACTACGATGTACCTACTTTAGAGAGCAAGATATTCAAAACTTATCTTACTCCACTTCCAAAATCAACTCATCCATGAAATTTATTACAGGTGCTAGGCGCGTGCGAGGCTGCGATTTTGCAGGTAGTAACTTTATAATGTCGCGGATCGCTTCACCGTTGCTCGTTATTTTATGCAAGTTTAAAAAAAAATATATAATATGCAGATTTCAATGATGCCATCGTATGTGCCACTTTTGTTCATTTTTTACACCCTAAAACTGGCGACGGTGTGGTTATCGACCCCGTTACTTGTCCATTTGCGATGCTAACAGGCTCGGTTGTCATAGAAAGCGTAGACAGCGACTGCTGGCGAGTAGCCAGGTCGCATTCATTAATAATACGGTGATTATATACTGTAGATTTTTGTCAAAGAGGAGATTTGCTGAATTTCGAAAATTACGCTCTTGATCGTTTAACGGTGTCAGCAGAGTATTTTATAATAATTTTGCTGAGAAAATATTGGACGGAATAAATATTTCGATAAATTGTGTATTCTATTGGCAGTTTTGGTAAAATAAAAAATGACTTAGACGTACATAATTCTAGAATTAATATACTAATTTTAATTTTATGGATATACTTCAGCGAGACCATTTCTCTTTTAAAGTTCGTAAATATCCAAAAATTTCGTAATATCCAAGCATAATTAAACTAGGTCGACAGTGTATCAAACACCGAAATAACGTTTGTTCAAACTCGGTGCTGTAATGCGATGTAGAATGACAAATGTAGTTTGTGGTTGGCCTTCTGAAATGTTAATGTCTTGTCCACATTGCTATTCCTAACCGCCACAAGCAAGTTTGTGTAACCATATGGTCGGCCATTGTCTTTCTTTTTTCTTACCTAATTTGCGATTTCATTAAAATTAATTAAAATTTAATTAAAATTTGATGAAAATTTTTTATTATGATTAAATCTATACTGTACAAAAATACACAGCGGCAATAAAATGTGCAACTATTTCAGTAAATTTTAAAGAGATAGCCTATAAGCTTAAATAGAACGATTTATTGAAAATATGTACTTATGGCTGCTGAAAGTAGAATATAACGACTTTATAGGAAATAGTTTCTAAGATTTTACATAAATCGACATCAGTTTTGCAACGTATTCGGAGGTTGGACAAAACAGTGCGCTTAAAATGTTTTCCACCTGTAGTGCGAAATTATCGTCGGTTCAACAAGACCGATGTAATTTACACGACAGTCCAATTTCGGTAGCCTTCTCCCGTTTTTCGCTCGAATGTTCCGGAAAGGGAATAAATCGGTCGATGTTCAGAGTATTGATCATTGCTGTACAACACCCGTGCATCTTCCATAATCACGAGAGTTCGCGAATCTGATCACGACTATGCGTAGCGTGTCCGTCGCATATTCGCACGTGCCGAACGACCAACCGGTACCCTACAAATAGCGCACCACCGCCAGACTCTTGTTCACCTCCGTCGTGTGTTTTGCGCATGTAATATATCACGACTGGATCGATGTTTAAATTACACTCAGTGTAGTGCACATAAATTGCAGCTCGCGATGCTTGTAAAATATCTGAGTGTTTCGTGGCGTGGCTTGCGTGGCGAGGCTTGTGTGGCGATAATTTTGCCAGCTTCCGATAATCAACGACTGTGCGATCGAATCTGGTTTTCTCGTTTGGAAATGGTTGGATTTTCTGAAGATATATTTCCACGCTGTTGTTGAATGATACATTCGTTTAAATGAATTTTTATATCATATTATTATATTTTGCTATATATTATAATAATTTATGAAGATGTATAACGTTTTACCAAATGATAAGAAAAGAAAATTGAATTATCTTGTTTCATAATTTTGAAAATTAGTCTTCTATTGTAATCCGTTTAGAAATTGTGTTTGCTTCTCTCTTTTAAGCATTTCTGCATATCTGTATCCCTTAGAAAATTATAATATTATTCTTATCGTTGTACTATTATCGCATAATTAAATGCGAAATCATTTATTCCACAAGAATTAAATTATGATAACATTTCTCAATTGCAGATAAGATTGCTGCTTTTTTCAACGTAGGTAGAATTTATTTTTATGTAGAATTTATAATAGTTAGAATAGCTAAAAATCTAATAACAAAATTAAAACATTAAATATATATTAGTAAGTAAACTAAAAACATCTTTTGTGTTGTTAAAACACTTATTAATGCATTTATTTTTTAAACAGTTAAAAAACGTAAGGCTCATAATTGTGATAAATTAAGTTAATATATGTCCATATATTAAAAGAGCCACAGTATATAAATTATTAAATTAACTTATTAACATATATATATGTATATATAGTGTATACATATCTGATTATCATTATTTTAATATTCATTCATTGTGATTTGGTATAAATATTTATATCAATTTACTAATATTTATGTCGAATTTAGGAGCATTTCCTATGCTCCTAAATTCGACATTAATTTATATTGCCAGATTTAACATAATTTAACAAAGATAATCTGTATCTGTAAGCACGGTTGCAGATCCGTTGATGAAACTCAAGTAAAGAAAGTGATATTTTTCACGAAAATGCTTCTCACTCGCTTATAACACTCGACTAAAACAACCTTTCGGTTGTTGCACAATTAATTGTGTCAATCTATCGAAGCTACGACGATTTTTCATTCCAAAGATTTCGATCGTTAACATATGCCGTCGCAAGAGTTTCCGAAAGCGATCAAGAGATATTCTGAAAGAAAGGTGTAACGTCGTCGAAATTACGTATTCACGGAACATGATACGGGCGTGTAGAAGCGCGCGGACCTCGCGACCCCGATGCAAATTGGGCGGAAATATTTCAGCGGTGAAATATTTAAGTCGCCGTACGCCTCGCCACGGTGGCTCTTATCATAGTATCGGAGTTCGCGCGTGACGCGAGATTTATCACGCCCGTTACGTTGCCATTTCGAGCACGTTTGCGGTCGAGTACGTTACGCTTCACACGACGGTGACTATAACACAGGTTGATCCATTTCTCCTCTTTTGCACAAGTTCCTTCTGCATCTTTTGCCTATTATTCGAAAGAAATCTTCTTTGTGAATAAAAATATTTAGGACAGAGACAATAAGTAAAGATTTTTGCAAATTGATCTTCGATATAAGCGTTATTATTCAGTTGATGTCAAATGCGTTTTAATTTAATAAAATTTTCATTAGTTATAAAAATATATATTGATAATTAAGAAGGGACAAAAAAACAAGAATATTTATTGAACTCTTATTCAGCACTTTTGCTTTGAAAAAAATCCAAATTAATAAGAACGTCCATAAAAAATGCTGCTACATAGGATAGCTTATACATTTACATTTATTCTATTGGTAGATTTTTTAACGAGATTGTAATAAAATATGTTTCAGCAGCATTAACTATTACGGACATTTTTAATTTTAAAAATTAAAAGTAGGATAAACGAAAATTTAGTAAGTAATGAAAATTGGGTAAAGTAAATTTCGAGAATGTAAATGGAAAATATTCCAATCTCCTATTAATTAGAAATAGCTTTTAGCTTAATTCAATTATTGAGCTATTTGACATCAATAATTAAAAAGAGATTCGACATGGCCTTGTACTGTGTTGGGTTCAATTAGAAATTCATCAAAAAATTCATCTCGTTAAAAGGAACGACCGTGTATCAGGCGCATCCTGCATGCACGCGGATGCACATAAGGCGTGGATGGTACGCTTTTATCTCGCCGCGCGTGGATACTCATCTAAGTCGACTGCGTTCATTATAGTACTGCTTATTATAATGAACAACGCGTTGATGCGCGTCGGCTGCGAATTCGCGGATCCATTCTTCTCTGAGAGCAGCGTTGAGAGCACGGAACAACTTCTCTTCGTTGCATGTTTCAGATATTTTATACCGAGAACCGAAAAGTGTCAACTTACTCGGATTTATTCGGATTTTAAGCGCAATTCGAGATGCGTCGCACGATTCTTATGATAAACTTGTTTTATACTAAAGTTACGTTTATGAAATATCGCATTGAAAAAATTTCAATTTTATAGAATGTTCTTGTAAAATAAACATCTTTTGATGATCAACGTTACGTACCTCATTAAAACGATTCTTGTACAGAAATATGTTTCAGTTTTTACAAAATGTATTTGCGACTTTTTATATCAAATGATAAATGTATATATGTGGTAACTTGAAAACATAGAAAAAATTTAAAAAATAGTGTAATATTATAATTCTTACTATTTAATGCATTCACATTTCGAGTTTTAAAATTTCAAGTCGTAGGTTTATTCGTCCGGTTTAAACACAGTTTTTTATACTCACGTTCAATCAAAAGTTTTTAAACGTGCTATGCTTTCGCGTTTGAATTTTTGTGCGCATAAAGATCCTTGCTCTCTCATTGAGTTCTTACGCGCGTAAAATCTACGTAAAATACGTTACGTACTTGATTAAAACGATTCTTATACAGAAATATGCTTCAGTTGTCACAAAATGTATTTGCGACTTTTTATATCAAACAGTAAAGATATATGTGGAAACCTGGAAACATAGAAAAAATTTAAAAAATAGTGTAATATTATAATTCTTATTGTTTAATATATTTCAAGTTTTAATTTCAAGTCGTACGTAGGTTTCTTCATCTGGCTTAAACACGGTTTTTTTTATACGTACGTTCAATCAAAAGTTTTTAAACGTGCTATGCTTTCGTATTGAGTTTTTGCGCGCATAAAGAGCCTTGCTCTCTCATTGAGTTCTTACGCGTGTAAGATCTACGTAAAATAGTAGTTACTCGTGGTAACGCGGCTAACGAACCGCTTGCTGACGTATTCCTTGTAACAAGATCCTAAAAAGAGGAACGTACGTCTGTGCTCCGAGCTCGTATGATTTTTCTAACCGGCTAGATCGTGTCTCCCTTTTGCTCATTCCTCTCTTCTCAAGATGCTTTCCACGAGAGTTCCGCTCGCTCTCATTTCAGAATAAATCCCAAGAAATTCGTTTCGACGCGAAATTATATTCAGGCATTGTAAAGCGCTTAATGCATCCGCAAGAATACCGCATCTTAAATTGCAAGAATAGGTAAACTAAAATGTGTGTGTCATATGGTTTTACAAAAGAACGATTTCTCACTACGTGAATAAATTGTGTTATTTTTCCATTGAAAAAAAATCTCAGATCGTCATTATTTCACGAAATCTCTTTTATATACGGATTGGCAAAACTGCCATTTGATTTTTCTTCGACAAAAATATCGAGATACTTATATTCATTGAGTAATAAGCGACTAAAAATCTAGATATTTTCACGAATTAAGTTTCCAAGCTACAAATAATATATAATCTTATTATTTAAATCGAATGTGAGCTAACAGAATTTTAATTAAATATTTAATTAAATTTAGAGAAAGATATTTTTACATCCAAATTGTGAAGGAAGATGACATTCAATATATTAATTAAAATCAATGAGTAAAATTGACATAGAATCTGAAGATTCGGAAAGGCATGTAAAAGCTGGGGAATATATTCTGCATATTGTATTGTGATGTCATGATATTTAATCGAGATTATGAATAATGGACAAATAGTTTACGTATTAAATCATGCTGTTATGACCATCAATCAAATTTCGATACAGTCGATTACCATAATATATTATAAATGTGTGTTGATTGCGAAATTTACATATAGAATACACAATTGGCATTAATCTCGAGCGTGAGAAACCGCTTTCAATTTCGGTTTTGCGTTATTACGCTCTAAACCGCTCATCGATGACTTTTCAATGCTTTAGACAATAAATGCGTGATCAATCGACGCCTCTCTAATTTGCACCATGTTGTTGTACGAAATATTCATATTTGCAATCTGCCAATGATGAGTATTGGAAAGAAAAATTTTGAAATCATTGTTTCTCCGGAATATTGCGGTGATGTATCGTATAATCAATAATTGATGTTAAATCATCATTTTCTCTTGTATCATGATGATCAAATTTTAATTCTTCACGTTTGAGAATATATCTATGTTTCAAAATAACATACCCTCTCTTATTTCTTATTAGTGTCGTTCTATATTAATACTTATCTCACCAACATATAATTCTGATATTGAAACTCATTCAGTTCACCCTAATTGCTTCATAATATTTTTATTACACGTCGTTTTTATAACATTAATTATATAAAATATCATTTTGTGCACAAAGAGTAATATTTTAGAAATAATGTTCTAAATTAAATTAAAGCTACTGAACATTAAAGAACTGTATCATATGTATTTTCTGTAAATGCAAATTAATAATTATTAAATTTTCTATTGTATGAACATAACAAGAATAGATTTTTTTGCATAATTAATACATAATTTAACATTCCATTTATAAAATATTGTTATCTTAATCTATTGTTATAGAGCAATATCGCACTTTAAGTATTAAATTGAATGGAAAAAGATAATTGTCGTGAATAAGTTGAAAAGAGCAATTAGCATGATTAAATCCAAGTTCCAGGGGAAATTGAAGTTTTACTTAGCATCTCACGTCTATTGCCTGTATCTCTACCCTTATCGTCTCTTGCTGCGTCGTCGTGTACCGAGAGTCTTATCGGCTTTCCGGAAATAATAAGTTAGTAAGATTAGTGGTTGTCGATTATCATCTTGTAATTGCATTTGAATTTGACGTGGCAATTGCCTCAAGAGACTGAAATTTTTTACCTCCAACGAAAAGCAATACTTCCTGCTTAGCTATATATGTTTTCCGGTACTTTTTTCATATTTCACTTCTATACAATCTATACCTCTGTACAATATGCATATAGAAACCGCCAATAGAAATCAAACAAAATAAGATAACAAATATATTTATCATAATATTAGCTGCATTATCTATAATCCGTTTTCAAAACAAAAAATCCGTGTGACATTAAACGTGTTAAAGTCACGTCATAGTTGATACAGGCGTTCGTGATTTTAATGCAATTTGTGAAATCATGTACCGCATTATTACCATACCGTTACATTGGATTTGTATGTAAAACCAAATTGCAGTCGATGCCGATGCTAATATTTGAATGCGTTACATTATGTCGGGAAATTGCGAGTTGATTTATTGTTCGTAATGCAACGGGGGGTGAAGAGAGAGAAAGAGAGAGAGAGAGAGAGAATGAGAGAAAAAGAAAGAAGAGAGAGAAAGAGAGACGCACGCGTAATAGAAGTAAAATTGTCTTGATAAGAACACGAATTTGCATTGCCGGTATTAGTTAATTACACTCGGTGATACTTCAAACGAATTTCTATTAAATTTCGCTTACAATGTACGCACACAAAATCTAATACAATCGCTATATCGGCCTTTTTGCTCGACTAAAATTTTATTGGTTCGAATTTCATAGCGTGTGCAGCTTAGTAATAACAAATAAACCTACTTCTGCTGTAATAATTTTCGTTGCATTAATATAGAGAGAGCGCTTATATGACAGCAGTTTCGATCAGCAGTGTATGATCAGTAAATTAATTAATTATGTTTTGTATAATTACGAACGGTATGAATGTATATAGGAAATTGCAAAGTTCAGAGCAAAATAAATTTTCGATTGTTTGTCTAAATTCAATAAATAACAGAGATTGTTGATATAAATAATATATTAATTATACAGTAATCATAAAAATCGAATAAATAATTGAGACGGAACAATCGTATAATGTTGTTACGTGTAGGAATTCCTTCTAATCTAAGACAGTACTATTCGCGAAAAGTGTCCTTTCATTCGATTCTCTCGAACGTCAGTCGCGATGAATGCACTTTGCATTCTCCGCGGCGATTCATTTCTCCGCGCGTCTTGACTCGATAGTGAAGTTTTCGAAATGCATTAGAAGAAAGAGAGAGAGAGAGAGAGGGAGAGAGATGTGAACGAAAATCGAAGGAAAAGCGGCTTTCTTAATTCCGCTTCTAATATAATTCCGCTTAATGCATTCGTAAATAATGCATTCTCGAGTCCGCGGAGCTTTCGAATGCACCGGTTTTCTCTGCTCCGGTTTGTCGGCGTACTCTGACACTGTCACCGTCGACATTAAAATGACTGAGAACCGCGAGAAGGTGAGATGTCGATTACAAGCGATGAAACTCACAGCAACAAGCGGCTTAGGCTGCCGTGAACATGAATAATCTCCCAACGCGCATTCGTTGTATACTATCCTTTCTTTCTCTCCCTCTCTCTCTGTCACGCTTTCTCGATTACGTTCGTTCTCTTCTCAAACACGAGATTATGTCTGACGTTATGCTAGACACTACGAAATTATTCACTTCTGACGTAATACGATCGCTTTATTCGACGGTACCATATTCTACGTCCGCGCTTTCCTTGTACGATATTGCGTCTACATTTCTTGACGATCGTCCTTTCTGGCCACCCCTTCAATAAAGCGCATCGTTCCGCGCTCTCTCTCTCTCTTTCTCTCCCTCTCTCTTTCTCTCTAGAAATAATGCCTGCAATATACAGCGAATGAGTTTCGCCGAAGATTGATCTTGTCATCTCCGTACTTGTCATCTCATTACTATGCAGACAATCTGCGTAAGTAACTTGGATACATTTTTCATATGTTTAGGTTTCTTAAATCTCTAATTTCGGGGAAAATATTTCGGATTTAATTTGATTAGTTTTAACCGTGAATAAATAAAGAAAAATGCTAATAATAGAATAAAGTCAAATTTAGTAAAGGGGTGCAAAAATATTATATAATTTATTAACAGCTTAAAAGGATTATCGACAAGGTACATTTAGAAAAGATAATCTTTCTAGAAAGTAGTTTGTTCTTTATGGTATCACGAATCGAATGCTGAACGAATCCAAAGAATTCGAGATTTGAGAAAAGTTAAGAGCAACTCGTCTACACGATTGAACTGATTAGTCGGAGCTCGCGAACTTGATCGTTATCCCGATCAACCCCGACGAGCGAAGCGCTCATCAACCGTCAGAAACGAATACGCGGGAATGCAATCCATTTACTCCTGACACGCTCTATACCGTAGTGGAAGAGAAAAGACGGCGGAAGCAGAAGATGCGGTCGGCGCTACGAGCAATCGGCCAAACGAGCGCGAAGAAACCTTGCGAAGGAGGAAACGGACGTAAATAGTTAATAGGTGAGAGAAGGGGAAAAGGATGCAATCGGCTTTCAATCGCGCTGGCTATACGTGCTTTCGGAGTGCGTAGTTTCGCTGAATGGCGTTGATTAGTAACCGCTTCCGGGAAAATAAACCCGATATGGCTATGCGAATTCTTTGCTCCTCGATGGCGCCTAAAAGCCAAGCGAGAGGAAAGCGATAGCAATATATGTTGTTACGAGAGAAGAGTAGGTATTCTACAGCCAGCCAGCCGCGAATGCCACACGAGCAGAATCGAGTAGGTATTTATCGCCGATGATCCGTTTAGGCGGTGGCGATCAAGTATGACTTGAATAGCGAATTAAATTGCGGCCGTTTCTGAATGCAATAAAGTGTGATATTGTCGTGTACTTTGTCTAATTTATATGGGAGAAGACGTTGTAAAAAAATATGAACATATATAGAAGAAATGTGATCAAAAGAATAATCTAATTTTTGTTGCATTTCAATTTATTGCGAATTATATAAAATAAATCTGATTTTTGAAAAAAAAATTAATTGTGAAATATTTATACATTTATGTTGAGTATTAAAAATTAGAAAAAATAATAATAATAAATTCCATTTCCGTCAGACAATTTTTCTCATTGACAATAACGTAAAGTTCAGAATTTTATTTTTTATTCATTTAAGAGATATATATGTATATACAATATATATAATGTATTCCAAATATTTCTATGATTAAATTGCAAAACTTTTTTAGACACATAGTATAATAAGTGTAGAGAAATGCAGTAATAAAAATATGAATACTAAATATTTCCTTAAAATTCTTTGATGTTCAAGACTGGACCTGCTAGTGATGTCAGCATTGTAAAGTGGCACGATAAAACGTAATGAGCAAAAGGCTCGATTAGGAAACGGTACAAATTGAATTGCAACAGTAACATAACGGTTGATTCAACTGATCCATATATGTATGTACATCGCGACTATTGGTCTGACGACCATCGGAGCATAGAAGTCGGTCCATTATCAACCACGAGCAAGATCGTTAAATCATTGCTGCGGTAACGGCAATTGCGCCCCTCGTGGTTCATTAACACCAACATATCGCCTGCTATATCATCATAATGTTGGTTATCTTATGACCGAAATGACCAATATCATTTTATGATTTAAAGAGTTTGAAAGAGGAAAATGTTTGAGCTTCAAATTCATTTTTAATGTACAAAATAATTTTAGTGGTAGAGAATTCTCTGATTAAAATATGCGCTTAGTATGCATAATTACATAGGAAATGTCTTTGTAACAATCATTACATCCATATCATCATTAGTGACATTTTAACAATTGAGGAATTCAAACTAATAACAAGCAATCGCTGATTAATGCATTCCATAATAATCAGAAAATATCCACAATGATTAAAATGGTCAATGATGCTTTACATATGTATATATGATGTTATATATGTTTATATATGCTATACGATATATATATATTTATATACTCATATAAAAATAAGACATTGGTGATTCCAAGTCGAAAATGCTGATGCATACATATAATTGAGATAATTCCATTTATTTGTAAAGATTATAAATAAAGAAAATATTTTTGTCTCTTTTCCTTTCTCTTTTTCAAATTTTATTCATTATTAAAAAAGATATTAAGAGAGAGCGAGAATTCGACAAGTTTAGTATGGCATTTCTTTGATGGCTTACAAAGTTATTTTATTTCACGAGATTCACAGAACACAGAACAGAAGAAGCAGTTCACGTACGTGCAGGAATGCGAATCGAAATACCTGACAATTCGATTTCAACACGGACAATACGAGCTGTTCTAAAGCTCAAAGCGAAATTGGATAGATTCGTCTTCGCGTTTGAATACGTTAATTAAAGCGTCACGATTAGAAACATTTCAAACGTGATAGAGCAGTCACGAGTATGTCGTTTTTTATTTATATATTGAAGCATTGTTGTTCTATCGATATTATTTTTTTACAGATCAGAACGTTCGTATTTAAAATAAGACAAAAACATAAAAAGAGAAAAGTAATATGTCAAATATTTTATATAGATTGCGCGCACAATTTGTCATTTTTATCGTGAAAATAATTTAAGTAAAGTAACATTATGTAAAAAATTATTCGCGTTCAGCTACTGCATTACTTATTTAGTCTTTACAATTATTTGAAATAAAATAATAATTAATACCTCTTTTTTAGATCTTATACCAAAATAATTCAATACAATGTCAATCAAAAAATATAGAATAAAATTTTAATTTTTGTTTGATTAAAATAAACGTTTGTTTTAATAGTTGTTATATTTTAAATTATTTTTAAAAATTTGAGTTGAATAACAGATAAATTATGGTTTGCAAACGTTTGAAGGTACTTTAATACATTCAACATTTCATTTCAGTTGATATTTCTCGCAGATTGCATAGTTATTCTTTTCACTTTAACATTATCTGGAATAATATGCTGTTTGCGATAGTAATTTGTTATCATTCTGCGTAGAGCTACGGTGCGAAGTAAAAGTTATCCCCACAGCTCTCGCACGCTCAATGCGAATCAAAGAGACTCACTGCAACGCGACTGTGCTCTTTTTTGCTCCATTTTTCCCATCAGTTCTCTGCAATCGCCTTCGGTTTCTTTGAACCGCGCATAAGATGGTACCAGAAAGTAAAATATTTCCGTCGTCGGGTTGACTGAATGAGGCTGTCGCTCGTTTGACGGAATTGACGCCAACGTTTCCCACACCTTTGCTGTCCTTTTTCGATTTTTCTTTTCCTCTGTCGAGTACTCTAATCAGAACGTCGTTGCTCTCCTAGCGAATTTTGCATTTTTGCCGTTGGAAATGGCAGGACTTTGCCGAGAGGAAAAGAACTCAGGTAAGGGAAAACCAACCCCGTTCCAACACCGTGAAATAACTGACGACGCGTAAGCTACTTCTCTCCAGTTTACTAGATTCACAATGGAAACGTGAGACTGAGGAAACCTGATGTTTATCACTTTCTGAACACGAAGGCTTATTAAATGTTCTCTAGTGTTTTTTGTGTTTTTCAATTTTCCGTGCACTCGCATTTTATTGTGCGAACATTGGATTTTACAAAAAAAAAAACCGAACTTTACTATAAATCTTTTGTATGAGTCGTAGATGCAACTTTTTGATTCAATTGTCATTGTACATGAATACAGATACATGTAAATAATTTTAACAAAATATATGTAACAGATTATCTTTTTTTGTATAGCTTTTTAAATATATATACAAATTTATCTTCTACTAGATTTATCTTCTTCGATTTATGCGTATACAGATATAAATTGTTATAAATTGAATTCTTAGAAGAGATTATTTAAAAAGAATCTCTTTGTTTTTTAAGCAGATATAGATAATTAGAGGAAAAAGTAAAAAGAGAAATTAATGTATTAACATTTTGTGTAAATGTTGATTTGTTATTTTACGTAATGTTTATATGTAATATGTCTTCGTATCGATATTTGTATATTCAAACATTTTATAAGCATGCGCGAATTATGAAATTTATTACAGTAGATAGTAATATCATATACGTTTGTGTAAATATATATTGTGTATGGTAATTAGAGTTGCGTCGATCACAAGTTTATCGGCAGCACTAGAATATCGAAATTTGTGATTTTTAATGAATGCTCGAAGTTCAATGATGCGACACATGAGCGGATTCTAATTGAAATTCTTACTCTGACAGGATAAAGAGAGAGAAAGCAAGAGGAAAGGGCGGACAACTTGGGGTATGCGATGGCTTTTAAATTGTGCCCTCTGTGTGCCGACTGAAAGCCTTTTGATCGGCAATGTCAAAGCCGATGTACGCGACCGTAAATTATTATCTATCTATCAATATTTCATCAGAAAAAATCCATAAAAGTCTTCGGGATATCTGTCATATAGAAATAAATACTGATTGCCGATCTCGTTTTATTTCCTATGAATTTAAGAATTGCAAGAATAGTAGATGTTTGATTTCTAGTCAGTTAAATATAAAACTCAGTACTCTGTATATAATATAATAATATAAAAGTATAATACATATAATATAATAATAATATAATAATAATATAAAAGGTTTCTTGCAATTCCATTATTATTATTATTAGATACATACGTAAGGTTAAATAAATTGTCTTCGAACGCAGTCAGAAGAAAACTTCATTTTCACTGCCTTTCATGCTTTTCTTTGGTGAATTTTTACGCGTTTGCTTTACCCGATAGATTTATCGACTTTATCAATGTTCTCCCGTTTGAAGCATAAAGCATCTCGGATATTTATTTTCGGTTCTTAGCGTTCGCAAATTCTCCCAAAAATAAAGAGGAAACTCAATGGTGGACGATGAGCAGGATTCCCATTACATTTTATACAGGGAATAAACAAAATGATTTTCGGGAGGGCAAATCTAGTGGTAAATATTGAGAAAGGACGCGCGAGCGAGCGAGAAAGAAAGAACACAGTGTCGCAAGATGTGAGTGTTCGCGAGTCGCAAATATTGGGAAAAGGAAAAGAGCTGCGAGGATTCATAAAACAACAGAAGAAAAAGCAGAAAAAGCGGAGAGAAAGAGAGAGAGAGAAACTCTCGTTAACCCGAAAGCTCGAGAAGTACACAAATCCCGTGACTGAAGCTTTCAGCCGCATTCTTTCTCGGAGAACTTTGCGCTTATTAAGGAAAATTTAGAAAGTTTCAGTTCTTTTACGTTAAGTTTAGAACTGCCACATTGAGAGCACAGTATCCGATGCAACCGGATATATGAAGCTGCGAATACGCGCTTTGGCCGCGAAAGCAATCCTGCCACGCTATGGCTTGATGAAAACACACGGCCAAAGCGGAAACTGAAATATTCTTTTGCCTCAACGTAATTAAAAATTTGGTCGATTTTATCAATAACTATATTTTTAGTTAACCAATGAAAAAGAATACACATACACGAAACTTAAAAAAAAATATTTACACTAATAAAATATTATATATCTAAAATATAGTTTCATCAATCATACTATATTTTTATAAAACTATTTGTGATTTCTATATTGAATTAGGTAAGCTACACATCATGTACGAATCTATATTAATCTTGAAATTTGAATTTGAATTTGACAGATAATATACATATATTTTGCCTTTATTGAAAGTTTGATTGCTTTCTGAGTTTCACTGTTTTTCTTTTTCATCCCAACTGTAATTCCAATTAATCAAATGCAACGTAAAATTCTGAGCAAATCATGAAATGTTTAAGCTACCCCGATTTAAAGAGGCGACCGTTAAATTAATCCTACGACATAAAAAAAAAGTGATATTTGTTCGTCGATGAAGGTGAAGGTAGAATAGTTACGAGGGGCAAGAAATTCGTGAAACCGAGGAGAGAGAGAAAGGCCACGGAGGCAGATTTTCTGCGGCGGTTGTCGCTTTAATGAGGCTATTATTCCCCAAGTTTGTATACGTACCTTAGACAAAGTAGTGGGGTGAGGATAGAGGTTGACGAGGCAGCTCTGTCGTCTAAGCCGGTAGTCCCAGCGTGTCTCCAAGTGCGGAATTTCCATGGTGTCGCAAATGCTTTGCACGTGAGACGCCGTGTGCGCGCTCTGCGGTCCAAAAATCGCCGCTACGCCGCCTCGTAGCAAATGGCACACTGTAACAGACGAGAGAGAACGCGGTCAATTAAAATTGTTGTGCGAGAAATACGTGAGATTCTTTTCTCTTATATCGAGAGATCTCTAACCACCATCTCCGTTCACTTCGCAAATTAACCTTGTTATTAGCAATACTTTTTTTAAATTGAAAATGTAAGGAAAGGCTGTTGTGCTATTAATCAAATTCTCCGACAAGATCATATATTTTTCTCTCTTTATACATAAGTTTTATTTATTTTCAAATTTATTTACTCGCACAAAATATATGGAAACAACGCTCGTTTATTTTTATAAATGCACATTCTATTTTTTACCGTGCTACTGGTTTCATTCCGTAAAGCAGAAAAAATTTTATTCGCGAAATATAATTATAAGAATATATTATGACTTTCTCTTCTGTAATAGAATAATTGTTTTCGTGTATATACATATATATAGGTATATTGGTAAATATATACAATATAGTATTACGCAAACTGAAATTCGGAGATAGGCAGGTAGCATCGTTATATGGATCGATTAATTAGCCAGCTCGCTTCTATTATCATAATGTATATGTAGATGTGAGCGTAACACGCTGATACGCGAGTAAGATAAGCATGACGTGAACGTTGGCGGCAGCGTACTGTGATGTTAAACTGAACGAAACGAGATGACCTGTTCCATCATAATATATCGATCATACCATCGTTAACTAATGTGATTAGGGTCGTTTCATCACATTGACAACATACTGTCCGTATCATATGGAACTTGTTATCGATTAATCATCGCAACTCACACGCGAACTTATGTTAGTCCTGCTCGATGGAACACCGCGTGTGCAGCTTGTCGGACGATCTCCCGGACTTACGAGCCCTCTCTATTCGCTACCGTGATAAACGATGAGATATCACCGGAACACATTCGCCAAGATCTTGTTGTCCACCAGAATCTTCCACCGACGCATAACTCCCGATCAATCTCTCCCATTCACTCCCAATTTAATTTGGCGAATAAATGTTTTTTATTACCATTCGCTCGGTTTCGTTCACGCGTTACATCGCGTATATCCTTTTACAACTCTTTCTTCCCGCAACAATAAATCACCGCGGTGAGCCAAGCATTCACTCGACGGCGAATATCGTCAACTCCTTGTCTTTCCCGTTTTCGCACCGTTTTCGATTCGTTTCTTCTCATTCGTGTGTTTCTCGTAGTGGAAAAACGATGTTGCTGGTCTTGTGCGTTTGCGAGTTTCATCCTTTTCAATTACGCTTTCACCGCCCGATTGTCTTAACGATTTCTCAGGCTCGTCATCTTCGTCGGCGATGTGATTCCCGAAGTATATCCCCGTAGAGTCGATCGCGGATAAGTCATAATGAGAATTTTTTGCTCGCGGAATGGGAGCTCCTCTCGATAATCGCGAACTTGGGATAAACTTCGAAAGAAAATTGTCTCAGCGCGCACCGTCGAGCACTTGGCGGAAGATTGCTTTGAAACTCGTTTATGATATCTTTCATTAATAAAAAAAATGTTTCGTCCTTCGTCGCGTCGTTCCTAGAGATCGCTAGATACAGTGGAAATTACCTGAAAGGTCGTTCCGTCTAACGGCGAATATCGCGAGTGTTCCGATGGCGATATGCTTGTTCCTCCTCATTAAATCGGTATTTTGCGTGGCTGCTGCCATTTATTTTTACTCACGCTAGTAATTAAATCCTGCGACATGGACACAAGCCATCCTAACGAACTGACATTAATTTCTCTCGTCTTCCTCGTTTCCGATTTGTGTGTATGTGTATGTGTATGTATGTGTAAACGGGGATAATTTTTCCCTTTTCCGGCATATACGACGTAAAAAGAACAGACTTTGAAAGTATAATCGGCTCATAATCTCCAGTATGATATCTATTAATATAAGCTATTAATATAATCTCTTTTATACATTTTTACATATTCTATTAATTACGCAGTAATTATCGATTATTTCTAAAGCTGTACTATTTTCTTTTTTCATTAAGTTTTGTAAATCTATTACATATATTTATGAAAGAGAAGAAGGTCGTAGTATTAACGCTGCTTACATTCGTAAAATAATAAAAAATAATGAACAGTATATGCGCGCTGTATACTTGTTTGATAAAATCAAGATTTGGTTTCAAACGAGAGTTTGCAATGTTAGTAAGCTTATTAGTATATTATTAATCTTTCTTTATTTTTAGCATAGAATCCTTCCCTATTATGATATTTGAATGATAATGCGAGGTCACATGTAGCAAAATATCGACTTTAAATGTAAAAATTTCACTCACATTCTCAAATCTTAATCGCGTAGAGATACTTTGGTCTCTCTTCACTAATTGTAAGCTGGAATTAGCTCTAAATCTGGCAGAGAATCCAGAACTGAGAAAACTCGCGCGAATTTACTTTCATCAGCACAGGTGAATATATATTAATGGCATCGCCGTGTTTTCTAAAAATTTGATTAAACCACTGTATATAAAAGCATCGAGTCGCATAAGCAAAGCATACAAAAGCAAGTTATCACCAGGCGAGAGCGACAGCTTTAATCCAGAGTTACCTTTTGATCATTTATTCCGAGCGAAAACCGTCTAATGTCTCCTGCAAAACACACACACACACACACACGCGCGCGCGCGCGCGCGCGCACACATACAGAAGCTGCTTCATCCTGGCGAAAGGATCGAGAAGAGGGTGATTGCGTATGCATGCGTGTGCATGTGTGTACGCGTATCCTCCGCTTTCCCCGCATTTCATCTGCGTGCACCTTACCACAGTCGGAATTTCTATAATCGGTGGGCAAAGTCGGCTTGCACGAGCACAGAAGCCTCAAAGTAATACCCGGACAGTGCTGGCGGCGTTTTAAGGTTGAAATATGATATGCGCTATATTGAAATTCCGGATGCAATTTTGTCGAACTGGCCCCGGGGCGATCTGCGAACGGCCATTCATATCGGTATGTATCGAGAACTCGGATTTTTTCCTTTTTCTCCTCTTTTTTTTTTCTCAATTGATCGTAGCGAGCTGGAGGTCTCGAGCGTCTCTTTTTTTCCGAGGTGGGCCCGGAAATCAATTGAAGCTGCATTGTGATCCAGGAGCAATACGCGCGCTCGTCTTTCGCTGGCTTTGAGAAGCAGTTAAGTGGGGGACGTGTGCACAGAGTACGGGAAAACTCTTTATCGTCGATGATGCTATCAGTTCGACGGAGATAATGCAAACGACGAGGATTGAGGGATCAGTAAATCGCATATTGTGCTTCTGCGTAGGCTGATATTTTATACGTAACATAATAGTGATCTGTATAGTCAAATCCTCCCTTAGACCGAATTTCACTCCAATGCATACGCGATACGTCTATGATTGATTTTCAGTTATTTTTCTCTAAAAGTTATTTGTCTCGAAAATATAACTCCATATAAAAAAAAGTTTATTCTATTATTTGAATTTATTTTGAAGTAAATTTACTGTAATATTTTTATCCACTCGATATTTAGTGATTATAATATGATTTGAAAATGATAGATTTAAATTCATGTTTATAACAGAATAGAATTAAAATACAATAATTTTTTTCAGCAAATATTCGAGCATTACAGCAATTGCATAAGTCATGTCATTCTCATTGACAAGTCATGTCATACTTCTAATTAAAAGCTTGTATCTGCTGTATTAAGAAAATGCAATCGCGATATGTGCACTCTCGCGAAAAAGAGATACACTTAAAACAAGCAAATTTTTATATATGCGAAATTTATATAATTTTTTAATTTAAATAGTGTGACGTGATAAATAATATATCAAGTACATAAGGAAACAAGATATACGAGTAAAGTATGATATATAAATGGGAACATTTTAATTGTGATTTAGAATATTTTTACATTATAAAATTATTGGTTAACCTTATTATTAGATATTTTTTGATTGAAATATTATTAAGAAATTTCCATAAAAAAGATTTTATAAAGAATATTTATACCACATAAAAACTAATAAAAGACTAAATTATAATAAAAACATATTTTAATAAAACAATATATTTTTAATATGTTAGTTTCTCACAATAAAAAATATATGGTTGATTAAAAATCAGATAAAAATCAATCAAATCTAGAAATAAATACGATGAGGATATCTTTCACAGTGATATTCTGTTGTAATTTCGTTATATAACATATATCTCGTACGCTTTTCATTTTGATCACAGAAATGTTACACGTCATCGATTGCATTGCTGCGTGCAATTGTTGCCCTTTCTTTCAAAATGGAACGAAAGAGAGAAATCGTTCACGTTGTAGTGATTGCTTTCTTCATTTTATATCGTATTTAACATGACAGTGGAAATATAAGAATTTTACAATTCACGTAACCTGTAATATTTTATCATTTTCGTATCTTCGGAGATATAATGCTACACATCAGTGAATAGCATTGCAATCGTTCTTGACATAGTCACTTGACCTTCCTTCCTTCCTTCGTCAACATGAATCTGCATCTTCAGGCTCTTACTAGAGATGTCGGTGTGTCTATAAACCGCGCTTACTCTTCTCTGCGTTATAGACATCTTAGACACACAAGTCTAGTTCATACAGACTGACAGACAGCTGGATGTATAATGTAGGTGCAACGGAGTCGACGTGGCATTCAGTTGCTCTGGTTGTATCATAGTGTCCTGGCTTTACGCGCAGATAGGATTATCGCTCGGTAATATATCAAAGCCAGTTGGCGAGCGATCTCAACATCGAGTAATATCTAATTCCGCGGTCCTCTCTTCCTCCTTTCCAGGGTCCTTCTACGCGAACCTTAATCGTGCCCGTTCTCTCATTGCCGACTGTAATTTCATCCTTTATCTCTATACCGCTAACGAGTGTCACAACAATAATACCACTCAAAATTTATTTCTTTTTTATCAGAGTAATAAAAGCTGGTAATTCTTATGTGCGGCTTTGATTTAAAAAGTAATAATTAAAAATAATTTGAACGTTTAAATTCTTTGTTAAAATTGTTATAAGTAATAGTATAATAAATACTTTATGTTCTTCCTCTCAATCGTGTAAAATATAAATAAAACATAATTTCAGAAGTACATATATATATATGTATAGTGTGTGTATGTATCACATTATATTAAACAATAAAAGTTGATACAGAAATGTCATTAAATTCCAAAGAAAATGTTAGAAAGTTTGTGATGTTATAGGCAATTTTTAAAAAATTACTTTTAGTATTCCGCATGCGAGGATGCGTGTGTCAAAAATACTCCTTATGAAAATACATAGAAGATGTGAATGTATATAAAAAACTTTTTATTTTTTAAATTTATTTTTAGTATTTCAATATTAATTGTGCAATTAAAACGTAATACTTTCTTGGCTAGTATTAATGTAAAATTTTCTTAAAGTACCCTATATATATGCACCCCCCCCCCCTCTCTCTCTCTCTCTCTCTCTCTCTCTCTTTCTTATTTTTCCTGCCATTTCCTCGGCATTGCACAGTCGAAATTCTTACTTCCTGTCCTCAGGAAAGTGATATGTTTCTATTCTCTCGGGGCTTTTCCCCGTCGGCTTCACTCGAGTATTTCAGTACGTCTGGACGCCGCAAGCCGTAATTCCCCGTTCTCTTTCCTGCTTCTTCGAAAGAAGAGGAGTTTCTTTTTCTTTCTCTTGTGCTCGTTCCTTATTCAAGATTAGGGCATTCGATAGCGCAAGAGTGCATTGCGCACGCTCTCTCTCCCTCTCTCTCTCTCTGCTCCCTTTTTATCCGCGGATTTATATTCTCAATCCGACTCGCGGACACATATCTGCCTTTAATTCTTATTTCACGAATAACAGGTCTGATTTGCGAGTTGGAAGTTAGCTTCGGCGCGACTTAGCCGGCGAAATCCACCAGATTTCGTGGCCCACCGATGAGCCGACGAAATACGAAACAGTCCGCGTTGATTCTGGCGCGCGGTCGTAAGCGCGATATCTCGAAAGATTTCTGGAATTCACACTCTCGCCCTTCGTAAACTTGCTTATCGTGCGACTACCGATCACCGATAAGACCGTGAGAGAAGTCAAGACGCACGGATGTCGGTTACCGTCGCGGTTAATAGGATATACTGTTTTACGACTCGGCACCTGGGACATTTATAGCTTCTATCAAATTCTATTGAGCTCTATTGAATTCTCGTCGACTACTTGTTGAGAACGAAAAGTTCAGCTCGCACACGACGTTTTCATGAGATATTGAGATCAGCCCTACTTCGAGACAGTATCGAAATAAGAGATCGGTATTATCGCGAAAATATATTCCCCCTCGCTCTACTTTCGTTCTCGTTGATTCTGGTGACGAATATCTATTAACATATTTAAATTCGATGTCAGAAATGGTGCTTTATCTCTTCTGATTATTTTCAGATAGCGGTTGACAATTTTACAGTCTATTTTATATTTTAACATAATTGTGTATTTAATATAATTGGAGAGAAAGAAAGAGAGAATTGTGCTTACAAGAACTCTCGCGGTTATTCGAACAATTTCTATAGTCAAGTCGATTTATTTGATAACTGACACGAGATTTCTCGATCTAAGCTGTTCGAATGAATCGAGCGGGGTCGAATCGTTTCTCTTAACGACGAGAAATTCGCAGCCTAATCGGCCGCTTTAGATTACCCTGTCCCTTAACTCGGATCATTTAAGAGTGATCAACCCAAAACGATCATTAAATCAGACCGAGCAAAGCGGACGAGCAAACTAATCGTCTTTTTTACTCGTGTCCTGAAATCCAACGCGTGTGCTGATTCGTACCCGTCGATTTCACGAGAGCGAGTACGGCAGGATTATGTTAATTCGCTTGTCACTGATCGCGAATGCTATGTTAGATGCTGCACATCCACCATATCTTACCAGATAGGCAAAGAAGAAAAGGCACGGTGCAGAGACATGGGAAAGGAAACTGCAGAGCTTGGAGAGTGATTTTAATCCCTTCGCAATGAGGACCGAATTGTCCTTTAATCTTCCTAATGCCATCCTCGGGGAAACTAACTGCTACACCCAAGGGCGAGAGAAACTCCCCGGTTGGGAATGAATGTTTTCTTACGTGGAATCCAACTATCCGTTCTTCGAACTGAAACCCGTCTATCACGCGCACGATCGTGATTTCAGCTCACCATAAAACTGAAAAAATATCCGATTCGCTTTTTGCTGCAGTAAATAAATTATTTTGTAAATAGATTATCTTGTCATGCATGAGCAGAATTTTTCCGTCACATAAATACAGTATATCTGGCGGATATTTGGAAAAAGGAATATCTGTTTGGTTAAAAAAATATGTATTTCAACTCTTATTCAAGTATTTATTAATCAAACTGTATAAACGAAGAGAACCCGTTTAAGAATTGAAACGTTTTGCTTTTTGCAACACTGTATCATCGTGCAGGAATTTTTATTTAGTTATTTGTTTGTATTTTTAAATGTTCTTTTTCCTAAAAACGAACCAGTTTTCATTTTGAGTCATATTTTGTTCTTCTCAATTAAATATAGGTATTTCAACATCAAATAATGATATCATTATTTTCCTCAATTTACTGAAAATTTCACATTAATTGGAGATTCCAATGTATATAATAACATCGTCGGGGTCGAAAGTCAAATGCGCGCAGTTCTTTCACAAGCATTGGGGTGACTTTGGCAAGGGGGATTTATGTTTATCACCGATCGACGAACGAGCGCGCGAAGGATCTCGTCACGGCCGAAGATCGATAGATGCACAAATAATGCATTGCTCGTCGGACAAAGAACCCTTCCTCGCGTGAAACGCGCTTTATCACGTTCCGTCGGCACGATACGAAGATAAAAGCGATCGGCTGCAGAAAGAATGGGAATGGAAGATGCCTGCGTTACGAGATCGGTGATCTTTCGTGTGCATGCATGCATCTCTATGCACGGGGGATGAGAGACGTTCAAGTTACCGATACGAATTAACTTCACTTTCGTCATTTCTGACGGTAATTATTCCATTTCAGCCTCCAAATGAGTTGTACTAAATTTTTTTTCTGCTTGATCACTATAAATATTATAATCACCAGTAATCATTGTACATAATACTATTGATTATTTTGTTGCAATTATATTAATAATTTAGCTAAATCATATTTGATGATAGTAATTTCTATATATCGTTAATTTAGTGATACACGATATAAAATTTGTACTATTTAATTAGAATACTTTTTATCAGAAATTTTAGTGTAACAATGTTAGCTAGAAAATATAAGTAACTTATGTAATATTGCGCTATTTGGATTCAGTTACATCAAGAAGATGTTGAACGCTTTGTAATAAGACGAAACCACGTTATGCATAATTAAGATGTAATTAAGGATACATAGAGTTGTCAAACTGTCGTAGCTCTGCGAATTAGATAAAGATATTAGATAAAGACAAAGATAATAATACGTTATGTCTCTATTTCTTACTTCTTGATCACCATGATCTATTGATGATTAAAGTGTAACTCTTTCACGATTTCTTCTATTATTGCGAGTAAGTTTGTTCTTATCTTGCAATTATATTACAAAAGGTTCGGGTTATTCTCACGGTGTCGTCGTTCATGCAATTCTTTGTGATGACTTCGGCAATTCTCCCAACTTTTAGTAACTCGATATTGAGCAGCTCGCTCTTAACTGCTTCTTCATTTTGTCTCATTTGGAGTCTCCATGGTAACTTTAATCCTTTCATTGCTGACACGAACGCTATATGAAGTTCAGCCTTTTAAATTTAAGCTCTAATATAATTTTAATAAGCATAACAGGGGGCACTATTTATGTGTTTTTGTTTTATTGTTTTAATTAGTTTTTATTTATATTATTGCGTTATATATACATACATACATACATACATATATATTTATATATAATACTTAAAAAATATTTAATAAAGAATTATTACAAAAAATTTTTATTACATAAAATTTTAATAACTCTTTCTTTCTAGTAGAATTAAATTCTTAAATCGCTGTTTCCAATATTTTTGTTTGAATTATCTTTATGTTTAATATTCCATCAATGCTGAATGTAACATGCGAATCGACTTCGGTTGTCGCGCGCCCATCAGCGGAAGCAATGCCGCGAGCAAACTTGAATACGAACTCGATTTAAAAAACTGTCAAAATACGCAATTCTGCGACGATCGATACATTGATGCAAACTAGAGAGAGGAATGTGTTACATTTTTTCTGTTTTTTTTTTTTTATAAAAGCAGTGGTATTAAAATCGTATCAAATGAATAAAAGTATTCACACTACTAATTCCTTCAATATTCAAGTCAATTTACACAATTTTCGCTCAATGATCTTTATTGATACGAAATAACGCATATCGATATTAAACATGAAGCATATTGAGATAATCCTAATGAGTAAAGAGGCAACAATAAATTTCGACACTTTTGAATAATCAATTTTGCATTTTCCTTTTTTTAAATGGATAATATAATATATTAAAATGTATGGGTTTAATAGATGAAAAATTTCCTTTTAACATTTTATTGCTATATTGATTAGTTTTGCTTATTGCATTTTAGTATTATAATATATATGCCATATTTTTTTAATATTTATATGTTCAATATTTTTATTTTAAAAAAAATGTATATATAGACATATATAGGTGCTGGATGAATATCGGATTTTTAAGAATTTATTAGAGAATATACCTATCATATTTCCGGATTTTTCTTGGATGCGTATTATATATGTATTCGTAGCAGTGAAAGAGCTAAACTAGAACGGAATAAGTAACGAGGTTACTCCTCCTGTCGTGTCGGTTTGTATGTAGAACGATAAATGGGATGAGAATATAAGTCCGAGAACGCGCTTCTTTCGATTTATGTGAGGCCTTTCACGTTCGTCACGGCCCTTATCAAAATATTGCAAAATAGAGAAAAAAACATCGTTTTAAGATGCAGATGAGGATTAAAGTTCGATTACATCTATTCGTATTAATCGCCCAATCGAGCTGTGACGTAACATTTACGGTTCTCAGTTGCAATTCGCTGACGAGCAAAGTTAAATTACATATACATTATACATATATAAAGTGTACAATAAACTAAAATATAGTAAAATAAACATTAAATAAATATAATGAAAATTATAATAAAAAATAGATACTAATCGTAATCACAGCCAATTTTTCGACGCGCTGTTGAAAAGTTCTGGACGGAATTTAAACTTTCGAGATCTTCGTGTCCAATGTAGTTTTTGCGCGAACTTCGAAGATTAGCTTAATGCATTAGCAAGAGAGATCGTATTGGCTCCCTACGGGGCGCTCTTACAGTTAACCCATCGGTTAATTGCCAAGTCTATCGGCCAAGTAACTGAAATCTGTTCCGTTTCGAAGACATTTTCGGTGACGAGAATAAAGTAGAAGTAAAATAAAAAAGAAGTAAAATATTCGCTGATGTTCTTATCAGCTGTTTTGTTGTTTGTACAAAGATTAATTGTAAGTAAATATCGACATTTATTACAGAACGAAATATTTCTTAGATTTATTATCATGATGAATAGCTTTTAAATTGTTACAAAACTCAGTAGAATTTAAAACAAAAACGATAAATATATGTTACTTTGCGTATAAATTTAATTTACAACGGTTATATAATCTTTCTTTCTCTTTTATTCGAATCTCCTGATGTATTCATTCGATAATTACCGCTTGTCGTGTCGCCATAATAAAATTTTACGTTTAACTACACGATAAATTCTCGTGCACGATCCTGGAATAATTACATTTGAACATCAAGAACAACGTCATTATTATGATTATACGTACACACGAACTGTTATAATTATATATTTTTGAGAGCAATTGTAACATATCTTATATTTCAGTCATAATATACTACCATTATTACTTGAAACAATATAATACAAACATATAATTGAATTTCTTATTAATGATTACCAATATAATAATAATAATATACATTATTGTGACGATATTTTTAATTAGGTAATAAATAACGTTTAATTTTTTTAAATTGACACAAACATTTCTTTGTGTTGTGTGTTCAAGAAGAAACCTTATATACGAGAGATTCGAATGAAATTGTTTTCGGAGCAAACAGTCTGATTGCGATTCGTTTATGAATAAATTTTTCAATTTTTTGAACTGTCACGTAGTGGCAAGCATAATCGTGCCGACGAGATCATGATTTACTGTTATGTTATCAGAATAGTGACCGTTTTATGATCGCCTTAGCTGCCATTACGGACATTACTGCTACGAACGATATTATACGCGCAGCACAGCAGCGGACCGATCCATTTTTCAAGAGTCTCGCGAATGTGGCACGGGGATTACCCTGGTTCCATATACCCCATATAGCTCGCTTTATGTGTCTCTACATAGGGTGTCCCATATCTTGCCCGATAAACTTTCCTGACTCTCTCTTAGGGTACTGTAATAAATATATTTTCACATGTGGTATGTGGAGAATACTGATGAGCATGGAGAAATAATATTCATAAAAATATCAGCAACTCTTTTATTGTTTATTTATTTTCTTCTCCCAAAGCTTATTCAATATTATATCATAATTATTTTGCGCCAAAATAAGTTGCATAATAATACTTTCGGCAAATTTGTTAATCATATTCTACATACAATGTTTTTAATCTATACTTTTGTTTCATAAATTCTCTACAGAATCTTGTTCTTTAATTTATTCCATATTTATTATAATTTTTATTCAAACTTTAATTAGGAGTTGTTAATTAAAATATTTGACGCGTTATAAAGTTTTAGCTATAAAATAAAAATTTTTATCGAATTGTGTTATATTTATGTGTGTGCGTCTAAGAAAATATTATTCCCAGATTGATTAAATAATTCACAGCTAAGTGCATATACATAGGTATATTAAAAATAAGATAATTTATATATATATACACACACATCTATCCTCTCATGCACATATAAGAACCCCGCAAACTCGGTGAAGCTGGGAAAGTAGATCGGGCTGCGAAATTTTCACGGGCATGCTCGTTCTCTTACGCTCAGCGGCGGTGCTTTATGGATTTTATGAGGCGAAGGCTCGTATAATACTGGCCCCGTGAATCGTAAGCGGAGTGCTTATTTACTCCTCGGCTCGTTAATTCTCGGTAAAGTAAAACGCGAGCGCGGTAGGTAATCCGGTCGCTAGACGCCGAACGGGGATCATGCCGTTTAAGGCATGTTTGCGCGGCTCGTTTTTGATGATTATCCCGTCTGAATGGTCTCATATGAAAAGAAGATATAGACAATATTCCTACAAAGAAATTATTGTTCGTGTTGCAACTAAAGAGATAGAATCATCCTCTATTTTTTTCTTTTTACGGGATTATCCGAGCAAAACATTCAAAGTAAAGCCGCTGAAACCATTGAACCATGAATTTCATCTTAAATATTACGCAGAAAAGTTGGAAAACACATAACAATTAGATTTATATAAACTGTGTAAATAATACATCATACATGGCGTTTATACTTTTCACAAATAGAAGGAATCTCAAAGAAATCTCTGATTGCTTTTATCTCCTATTTTAGATATCTCGTATTTTACATATTTTTTTATGTGCATTGAATTGTATTGTACAATTAATTTGTAATTATATAGTGTTGTGCCATTAATTCAAACATATATAAAATATTAAACTTTTGATAAAAAAATCGATTTGTACTACAATTTGCTGTAAT
This sequence comes from Lasius platythorax, assembly GCA_963971435.1. Lineage (NCBI taxonomy): Eukaryota > Metazoa > Arthropoda > Insecta > Hymenoptera > Formicidae > Lasius > Lasius platythorax. The sequence continues at coordinate 9,716,193 of OZ020539.1, read as the reverse complement.
TTGTTATTTGAAATAATAAAGATCTGTTATTTTTCTCATATATATATATATATATACAGAAACATACGATTATATCATTTGAGCAATAAAATATGTAAAAAACTATTGTATATATCTATCTTATATTTAGACAACCTTAATCTAAACATAAATTTTCTTATATATGGCATTTATCTTGAATGATTTATTCGGAATGATCATAAAAATTGAATCATATAAATTTGCCTTTATTCATTTATATTTTATCATATACTGTCTGTCGTTAAGGCACAGTACAGGAAATGAGGTAATTTGCAGAGTGTAGGCGCGAGTAATAATGGGCATTTTATTTTTATCATCGTTTCCGGCCGCGCTCGTAAAAGTTGCCATACAAATATAAAGAATATGAAGATAGAGCGTTTATTCCGATCATTTTTGCAAATATTAAATGGGCGATAACGACAAAATTTAAATCACATTAAATACAAAACTTTACGTGATGGTTTTCGTATATTTATAAGCAATTTACGCTGGAAACTTATAGCAATACTTCAAAATGGGCAAAGGAAAGAAAAAAAAACTTAACTTGTGCAGCAAAAAACTGAATCCTTTGAAAAGTATATTAACTTCTTGAAAAGAGTAAGAAACTAATTGTGGATTATAATATCGCATCTAACATTAAGAAAAAAAAATATCTATCGTATTGTGCGCATCGTATATAAATACCTATCTTTATTTCTTTATATACTGTATTTAAAATTCATAACTTTTTTTATTAATATAATTATATAAATTATATAAATATATTTAAAATATATAAATATATTTGAATTATATAAATATAATTCAAATTTAGCGTTGAGATTATTAATTAAAATTTTAAGAACCTGAAACACAGCCTCAAAATCGAAACTTTAACTTAATGTCTTTTCAATTTAACTTGATGAATATTTACATTATAAATATTTAAGATTATTACTTCGTAATATCTTTTCATCAATTTCTAAGGTGGACCTCTGTAATGGGGAAGAAATTTCCACCGACGTCGAGCTAATTCTCTGTCGGGATTGGCCGGATAATCGCGGTTCTACAGTATTCTATACTTTCTCCGTAGGGAACAGTAGTCATTTGTCTCACGGTAATCCAAAAATCCATTGAGGAAACTCCGAAACCGTAGATTACGTCAGAGCGAAGCGCAGTGAAAAGAGAAAGAGAGAAGGAGGAGCGGAAAAGCCGGAAATGGTACACGCTCGCTCAAGCACGAGCACAAGAGAGAGCGAGAGAAACGCGCGAGCATTTTCGTCGGATTTAAATATATTAATTTCCAGTTCAGTCGCAGTGTGGTTTTGTCGGTACGCGACAATTACACGATAGGACGGGGAGTAGCGATTTATCACGTTTACCGGAGCTTCGCGTTAACGAGCGTCGCGCGGACGAGATTCGTTCTCTTTCTGTCAGGCGATGATGCCAAGTACATCATCCGCGCAAAAATGCTTTTTTTCCGCATTAATTCACTCGCACCGATTATCGATATCTGTTCTCGAGCCATGAGTAACGCAGAATTGATACGGTTTGCTCGCAATCGGTGCATCCGCTGCATTCTGATCATAATGCTTACCGACGAGAGAAGCTCGAGTATTATTCTTCTATCGATCTTTTTAGCGGTAAGGAACACGACGGGCGGATCCGATCCTCTTGCGCATAATTGTTTTCAGATCGTCAAATAATGGACTTCTCTGCGCGATTGTGATGGAACATATTCAAAAGACCTTACCATGCCTGTAATTGATTGGTACCTTTCACCCCTCTCTCTTTTGAAGTATTACTCCTTTCGAGTTTATCACAAAAGAGAAACGATACATCACTTTATCCACGACAGCGTAATGCAAGGTCCTGCAACTTTGATGAATGAAGGATTGAAATGTCTTTACGACGTGAAGTAATGCGTTACGACATAACGCCTGCTAAAATTCCTCTAATATTCCATAGCGGTATTATCAGTTAATAAAAAAATAAATCATATTTACAGAATGTTTGCATCTATTGAAAGTGCATCGGGATATAAAAGAATGAAAAACTTTTGACAGAACATTGAGACAACGCTTTTTGAACATATATTAAGAATATGCAAATGAGTATATAAAAATATAAATTTTTATATTATGAACGTAAAAGTATATTATAATTAACATATAAAATACCAAAAATATAAGAATAAGGTTAAAAACTGATTATGAAATATAATTATGTTGTAAAAGAGATAGGAATACATGAACACTGATTTACAATGTGTACATGTAACGCAACATTACTCACTCAAAAACTATTTTATCAAAAATTGAAAAAATATTTCAAAGATAAAAAACTAACAAATGTCCAGTGATAATATGCGACGTTACGCGAGAAACACATACGTATGATAAAAAATTACAGATGGACGATTTCCACATCGGAGAGGAGGAGGGAAAGGGTTATAATCTGCGCGCAGAGCGGAGAAGAAGCGTGCAATCGGGAAAGGATTGGCGCATGTAAATGCAAAAGACTAACCTGGAATTACGGATTCAAAATGTCCGGCCTGTTTTTGAACGGCCAAGCCCGATCGGAGGACGGTTTTCTGGCGGAATCCGTGGTATGCAAATATAGTGGCGCGTTATATTTGCATACGCTGAAAGGTGTGCGCGGTGCGTGATCACAAGCGGTCGCCGCGCGTTCCGCTAACGAGCACGCAAATTGTATAATATCACGACTTGAAATACGCGCGAGACATGATTAAGTATAGTCCTACAAATCGAAAGCTCGATTGATCGTTCTAAAATCTAGATAATTGAACGACGGAAAGTCTCAATCGCGCTGGAACAAACTTTGTTCACGACTTTTCAGCAGCTAGCTTCAAGTTACTTTTATAACTGATTAAAAACAAATTAAAATTTCATTAAAAGTTACTTGAAAAATTAAGTGAGAAATAAGATAAGTTTATTTTTTGATATCGTTCAAGTTTAATTTAGAAAATTTAGTTCTTACAAGTTGAAAATCATTAGTGCCGCGATATTTGAGTATACTGACTGTATAACGGAGTATGTGTGTATTAAATCAACTGAGACAATCATTAGAATTTTTTTCAAGAAAGCTTCTTTCAGTTTCAATTATTTTTTATTATATACTTGAATATTTAAAATAACAAGTATTATTTTTGTACATAGAGTACTTTTTATCTCAAAAATGTGCAGAATTTCCAAATATAATGTTCATAATACTATTATTCGAAGCTTGTGGGCGTTTTTAATTAATACGTCATGCTTTGTTTACCATTCCTTTGATCATTGCAATAGCGTTTTTATAATCGCGATGCCTGGTAGTTATTTGTTTATTCTGAGGAAAATTTGCGAAGAGAGAGAGAGAAAGAGAGAGAGAGAGAGAAAAAAGCGCTTAATTTTAATTGTAACAACATAAAATAGGATTTAAAAAGGTAATTTTTTTAATTTTCTTATTTTGTCACAAAAATCACATTTCCGTAATATTGCGCAATTAATAACTGTTTATCCGTTTACATCGTACAGGAATTTCCGCGAACATGACATTAATTAATCGTCAAAATGAATGCGCCGTTACAGAAAGACCATGCTGCCGCTAATGAACGCGTGTCAAATATATCTCGATCGTCAAATGCAGAAATACAAGAGTGTACTGCAAATCAATGAATGACGCGAGATTGGTAGGATAGCTAAATGCATTACGCAATAAATTACGACTTACTAGAATCCGGCGCTAATCTGGCAATAAGCCATCTCTCTCTCTCTCTCTCTCTCTCTCTCTCTCTCTCTCTCTCTCTCTCTCTCTCTCTCTCTCTCTCTCTCTCTCCTCTCTGGGCTATTTCCCGAAATCCAGGACAAAATTATATTCCAAATCGCCGGGCAACGTAGTCGTCCGATTTGTTAATTCTCTATTGATCAATCGAATGACTTTCATTCAAAGACATTGCCGCCAATAATTATTACAAATAATTATTGTATCCGAATTTCTCGACATCTCATCTACATTAAAAACGGAATAAATAATTAAGCTTGCACAAAAAAATTTATCAATTTTTTCATTTGTCAATTCCTCGACGAATGATAAGAGTTTCGTACATTGAATCTTTTATTGATAGATAAATATAATGCAAACTTATCATTTAGCTGATTTTAAATAAACTTTAATTTCAATCAAGTTAGAGAACGAAGTTGTAAAAATAATTGGCATTGACTGAATTTATTGTTAAGAAAATAGAAATCTTAATTGATTAAAACAGTATATTATAATAAGCATATTTATATGCTTAAATTGCATATATATTTTTAGGCTTTTTATGTATTGAATGATTACAAAAAATCGCGAAGATTTACTAAATTTACACACACACACACACACACACACACACACACACACACACACACACACACATACATATATATATATATATATATATATATATATATATATACGTGAGAAAAAAAAATCATACATTAAATGCACACACTTTTCGGTTTTATACATATGCGTTATAAGCTATAACGTTCATAATGCAAATCACAAAAAAATGTCTATTGCCTATTTTATCTGATTTCAAGCAATTTGGTTGCTTTTACAAAAAATACAAAAGTGGTACATATTTACAGGTAATGTGCAAAATGATGTCTTTTTCATCTCTAATAAAAAAACGACTTGAAAACCTAGAAAACCGTGAATTAAGCTATAATAAGTTATCTTTACAAAAAAGTAGCGCATTTCAGTTTAACATCAACTCAATTAAAGGAGCTATAACGCGGGGAGGGATTAATAAGAGACGGCCTTGCAGGATTAATCAAATGTCTAGAAAATTACATAGAATCTCATTTTCCGCGCAATTTCGACGATAGTTCCTCGTAGTTAAACGAGCGTAGGCAAGGGTCATCGACAGATATCGACGATTTCGGGGGAAGGGTTCGACCTATATAGCATCGCATTGTAATTAAGCCAGAGTCTATAGGTACAATGTATGTAAAGTGGGTTAGTAACATGCACGATGGTCCACTACCGGTACCGTGGATTATTATGTACCGTTCTGATAGTATTGTACCCGTGGCACGCGGAACGCTATGCTGCCAGTATCGTATCACAATGTTGATAGTGACCACTTGTTGTCCAGAACGTCGTCTAGAACGTTCCCTCGTCTCTACGAAATTCTTGTGCGCGAAATACATTTCCTAAAATTGCTTGCTTCAAAATACGATTTTATTATATCTGTTGTTACTGCTATGATTATCATTAAAGCGCCAGTGTTTAATTACATGTAACGTTTAAAATTAGAAGATTCACGCAAAATGATAGAAATGAGAAAGACATTGGCTAGTGTTTACTTTACGGATATTTAGAGGAATATATAAAATTACAGACACGAGAGACGTTCTATTTCACCAAATAAAACTTCACGAGTTTGAACGACTTTATTCATGCATGCATTCATGCATAGCAATACTCTATTTGTGATGATATTTGTATATGATGCTACAAATACAATATCCGAAACCTTAAAAATTGACGTGTAAATTTTTTTAACCGTAAGTCGATTCTATGAAACCGCGAACGATAAGTAATCAACTGGAATGAAACGTTGATTAAATAAATCGCCGAGCCATATCGCCGTTCGAATCTACTGATTAACCCGCGGATAAGGTTGTAAGTGCAAACGAGATTTCACGAATGGAACGGAATGTATGGTAATCTACGTAACGCGAGAGTATCCCGTGAGAAAATTTGGCGCACGAACAGCGACAATTGAGCCATCCGGAAGTTTTGGAAATAAAGCTATTATACGCGAGGCATGCCCACCATGGATCGATTCGCGGCGAAGCACTTGTAGATGTGTCATCCCTCAAATTAACACACTACAGGGTACTCCGAACCACCGTCAATCACATCCAGGGTCCCCCTCTGCGATACCGCAGTCTCCAACAATGCACGTGCTTCGTCAGTCATTTCGTTATTATGAAGCTCTCCTGTCGTTGAATCCTCTTCAACCCAAACAAACCAAATCAAATTAAGCACTAATTACTGCAGCAGCATGACACCACCGTTCATTTATCCACAGAAGAATGAATTTGCATAGAAATATGTGTTTCATTTTATTCTAAGTGACGTCAGTTTGTCTAAAATATCCTAATGCAACGCGCATTATGTGTTAATTATTTATAAGTAGGATAGTTATAAAAAAATCTATTTTTACTTCCATAAATATATTCGCCCGTAAATAAAATTATTAGCGCTCCAGTGCTTACGCGAATACACGTTATTCATTTTATCGTCATTAAAAAATTATTTCTTTTTCTCAGTCGTATTATTATAGACTTCTATTATTATAGATGCCAAAACAGTATCGAAGCAATGAATATGGAGCATTAAAAATCAAGATTTTTAACAATGATTATTTTTCTAGAAGATTAATATTCTTTCGAACATAATAATAACTCTTCTTATTGAAAAGCATTTTTGATGAAAGAGGCGCAAGTGTCTGAATAAACTTGGGTTGAATTGTGACGACGCAAACGTCACATTTCGCTCCGTGCCGCGGATTCATAATGGAAAAGAAATGAAGTACTCTAGGTGTACCGCAGACACCGAGGGAACGAGGCGACGAGGGAACTATGCGGAAAGTGTGCGAAGTCTACGCCGCGAATTTTTCCCTTTTTCAATTTTCATTTACTTAGGGACAATGACGTCTCTATCTTGCGCGTGGAGACGCATTCCTGCTCCGATGTCTCCGGTTATATTACATTTCCAAACGAGGCGCTTCTCATACGGCATTATCCGGTTGCCTGATGCCGGGATGCAGTACCGCGACGTTATGCCGCGGAGGAAGAGCGAGCAGGAATGCATATATCTGGAGGCAAGCAGAACTCCACTCTCGTCCCGCGACGTGGAATTGCATTACCGGCAACCGCCTTTCTCCCGGTAGATAGGTAAAAGTATGTGTATATATAAAATGCCGCCGGTCCAGAAATACATATCTTCGGTTTCCCGTGTGGAAATCGAAACGAATCGCGCGCAATCATGGTACGCGCGTACGAGAAATGCCACGGGATCGCGAGCTTGTCCGCATTCTCCCTCCAAATTCAAGATCGAAATTCAAGATCGCACAAGAAGTTTTAATTTCATGAAATCTATCTCTGTATGGATGTATTGCGTCTTTAACCTATGACGTTGGCAATATTTCTACGTTGCTACAACGTGTTTTTAACGTTACGTATTATATTATGTTCCCGAAACTTTTTTTGGACACATTTCCTAAAACATGCTTATCATTCGATTTCACTCATTAAGCTGAATAATTGATGCACAAATGTTATTATGTTGAAATAAAAAATAATATTTTTTTTATCGAAGACATCTATGTTTTGTTTTGAATCCGATTTTCTATATAGAACTTCTGCGAAACAGATTCTTTAATTATAGATATATTATAGAACGAGATGAAGCAAATTATAATGTTTGAATATTCAAATATCTCGCTTTATAATTAAAGTTAATGTTAAAATCTGTGTTGTAAACTTTAATGAAGAGTATTACTAAAATCTTCAAAGTTAGAATGTTAATATTATTTATCACTAAAATTTCACATGACTGTTCATTCGTATTATCAATGCAGTAACACGAGCGGATTAACTGTTTAAGAGACTAAAATACTGCTGATTGATCGAAACGTTATAGAATTTAACGACGTGCAAGCAACTGAAGAGTCTGATATCGTAAGGGAATAGCATGATGGCAACTTTATATAACTCCGAGAACGGTTAATGAAGGAGATAGGAGGTGTAAAGTTTGACAAAGCTAACGATCGTCAAAGTTTGACGGAGTTGAATGCTGTTCAATGTGTAAAAGGGGAAGTGCCATACATGTCAGAGAGAGAGAGAGAGAGAGAGAGAGAGAGAGAGAGAGAGAGAGAGAGAGAGAGAGAGAGAGAGAGAGAGAGAGAGAAGAGTCATGAGATGTTATGCCGAAGAATAGTTTACAATAATAGGATCATACGGATGATTCGTTGTTTCAAATACAACTTTTATCTATGGTGTAATTACGTTTTAGTGAAAATGGAATTCTTGTTCAAAATGTCAGCAATCTCATGTTCCAAATGTGACTGAGCAGAAATGAATTTGAAGTAAATAACAAAGTTTTGAATTATTAAATTGTAATTAAAAAATATTTTAATACAAAATTCTGCACTTCATATTGTTAATATTTAGTACCGAGTTTTAAAACATCAATATATTATGATATATAAAGGTACATATATTTAAATTAACATGAGAGATTCTAATTTTATATTTTATATTTTATATTTTATATTATATAATTTATATTTTATATTTTATATTTAATATTTAATATTTAATATTTAATATTTAATATTTTATTTATAAAGCCAACTATATTTCCGTATACATATACATACAGCGTATATGTAGGTAGCCAAATTATGTCAAAGAGGCTTTTGAGTGTCCATTGTGACATTAATCTCAGACTAGGCTAACATAAACCGGCTTTAGTCGAGCATGATCGTCGAAAGGAGGATCTCTACTTGCTTGGTTTGCGAGCGTTTCAGTCCGTGTTGATTAACGTTGTCGTCCGATGAGGCTTTCGATCTCGTGCGTCAGCTACCTATACCGGAATCCCTTTCGCCACAACTGGATCGTACTTATCGCATTCAGTGCTTCGAGAGTATAACACCCTGGTTTATGCGCATATTTGGAGGCTGATAATATTTGGTAATATCCCTCTTCATATGCGCGTATTTATGCACCGAGTACTTATATTTGTTAAATTTACGAAAAACGCGTGTTTAGTCGCACGCGTTATTTACGCCTCTTTTACAAAATTATTTTAAAGTGCACGATTCAAGAGCGCTGCTTACAAAAAAATCAAAATTTTTTTATTAGATTTATAATTAAATGTGAACTAAAAATTTCTCTCTCGTACGATTTCTTTTGTTACACCACTCTTGATTGGCATTTCGAGGCTACGAGTACAACCTCAAGAACTCCATAAGTCCTTGTCGAAGAAACCTTAAATTGTCTTTAAATTATTAAAGAAATCCTATGTGTGAGAGTAATCGCCTTCCGTGCTTGTCGGGGGTCGCTCCAATTTCCCATCTATATTCATGCGGTTCGTTATCGTAAAATTGGTGTCCACGATGTTGGCCCCATTCACGACCAGCCGATAACCGTCCCTCTCTTGAGGAAATAGAACGACGACCTCGTATCCATCGGATCCAAGGCTCTCTGGCAACAGATATCCTATCGTATTTATACGCGTTTTGCTCCGCGCTATGTTCTAAGCGACACCGACAATCTATACGACGATGTCTCTTGTGCGTCTCTGTTGAGCGTCTGCGCCGCAATTCCGCAAACTCCTTTACAATCCCACCGCGTAAATACCATCGCGTTCGATGTGCATAACGACGCTAGCAACGTTGCTAGTCTCGTGCGTAATCGAAAGCAAACATCCGGGAGATTTAAAAATACTTTATAGACCGCCACAATATGATTGGTTAAATTTAACACGATAGCGATTTCAACATAATTTTTTTAACTTTTGTACCAATATTTATATAAATTTTTTATATACCGAAATGGCTATTATATTAAATTTAATTAAATTATTATTATATTAAAGACATATATACAATATATGGGCAATTCCACATCAAATTAAACAAGAAATGACCTCGTATTTTTTAAATCGATCGAAACTTTTTTCACGTAAAATATACATAAAATAAGGAAATACGTATTTTTTTATTTGTCCGAAATAAATTTTTTGCAGAAGTTATAAACAACAAAATTTTCGTGAAAAATGAAGAAGTTGTCAACTTTAAAAATTAATATCTCTAGTTATACTTATCGTACAGATATTTTTGAAAATACATTTTAAAGCTAAACAATCTTTTTTATAAAAATAGTTTAAGTTATATAAGAAATTACAATTGTTATAAATAATTAAAATGTTTAATAAATTTTTTCATCAAAAAGGATACTTTCTAAAATTTTTGAAATAATACTATTTCATTTTCTACATCATTCTGAAAGTGCATATATTTTTTATTTTATGGAGAATCAATAGATTCTATTTTTTATATATTTTTAATAAATGAGACGTCGCGTCGTGCTCGACCAAGTAGCGTAGCGCGTCACTGACGCGACCAGGTTGGTCGCGCTACGCTACTTGGTCGAGCACGACGCGATGTCTCATTTATTAAAAATATATAAAAAATAGAATCTATCGATTCTCCATAAAATAAAAAATATATACACTTTCAGAATGATGTGGAGAATGAAATAGTATTATTTCAAAAATTTTAAAAAGTGTACATTTTGGTGAAAAAAATTATTAAACATTTCAATTATTTATAACAATTGTAATTAGCAATTTCTTGTAACTTAAACTATTTTTATTAAAAAGGTTGTTTCCTTAGCTTTAAAATGCATTTTCGAAAATATCTCTACGATAAGTATAACCAGAGATATTAATTTTTAAAGTTGACAACTTCTTCATTTTTCATGAAAATTTTGTTGTTTATAACTTCTGCAAAAAAAATATTTCAGACAAATAAAAAAATACGTATCTCCTTATTTTATGTATATTTCACGTGAAAAAGTTTTGTTCGATTTAAAAAATACGAGATTAAAAAAAATCGATTTTTGTCCGATTTGACGTGTAATTTCCCATATGCGTGTGTGTGTGATTACCACGTTTCAGTACTTTGTAACAAAATACTTTATATTAAGACATATTTTTGCTATGCAAATCGCAGCTTGCGATGATATTCTAACCCTCTACATTGGCGATTAAACGTACTTGGGTACATCTTATTGCGAACTGCTACGAGCCACGTCGACATCGTAATTTTAGTGACGTAACGCAAAGCTATCTACGACTTTGCGACACGGAGACTATTACCGAGCGTGTCTAACGGTCGCGTACAATACCACAACGAGAGTCATGCGATTGGGAACACGTCTATATAACTAAATCGAGGGAAATTGTGCAGAAACTTTACAAGGCATTTACCGCTGAACTCATCCTGATATACTAGACCACTGCTATAAATATCTTTGGTTACTACGCGCGCTGAGATATTCGATGGCGATTAGCACAGGCGAATGGTGACGTCCTGCGATCTTAATAAGTAATAAGCTGATATTTCTCGACGGCACATAACTGGATCATAATAAAGCAGGACATTAAGGAAAAATCCCCTCTTATATTCTTTCTAAAGAAATTTCTTTTTCATATAAATTTCTTTAAGAACCTAATAACACATGTACACGCATGCTACGTACATGCATTATAGAAAAATATATATTCAGATATTGTTATTAACTCTTGTTATATGCTTATATGAGAGTTACACTTTTATCGTTCCAATATATTTCTTATGTAATATTTTATAGATACGTAAGTGTACGCGGAATATTGGGCAGATTACACGTTACTCAAATAAAAAGCGCATCTGTTGCGCGAATCTAGGAAGAAATGAAATAGTGCGAACAATATTTCGTTCCTATCGCGATATCAGCCGTTGGCTGCAAGCGACAGTTGTTTAGTTTTCTCGATTCTCATGTTCCGCGATTGAAGAAATTTCATCAAGCAATCGTAAGAAAGTTCAAGAATCTCGTCTACATCGAGATCAGCTGGGTGTTAAATTCGTTCGGCATGGACAAGTTTTTATAACTTTGCAAGCAACAGAATCGTTATGATCCGTCCACGACGGGATTCACGGTCGATTTTCGATACATTCATGGATCAAATCGGGAAGCGGGAAACGCGAGCAGGATATCGCGGTAATGGAAATTTCGTTTCCCGAAATTTACCTCGTTTTATGCGACCTCGCCCATCAGTCCGACTTTCCGCGCTGGCTGGCGCGAACCTGCGTGGAAACGATTGACGCGGAGAGACGATATCGCAGCAAATCTCCGAATTTTTTTTCCCCCTTAATCCTCTGGTGCTTTTTAAGAGGATCGAACGGATTTTCGAGCTTTACATTATCCTCTTATCGCGCATACAGCTTTAGAAATATTGTTCTTCGAAGTATTATTTTGTACATATTTCTAAAGATAAGAGAGATTATATCACGTGCAAGTAAATTGTGTCAAGGAAATAATAATGGTTATTTTGTTACTGTTATACGAAAACAACGTTTAACAACTTATACAATATATGAAAAAAATTATTCGCCTCTTTTTTAATAGATCGATATTTTTCTCGCAGCATATATCTCGGAACGGCTCCATTATATGCGATGATTTCCGCGCGACAATGACGCGCGTTAAGATCGATCAAATACACAGATGCGGATGCCTTTTCGGCTCGCTCGCCGCTTCCGCGGAACGACCAACCAATGCGGAAATGGGCCGCGGGATTTCGCATCGCCTATATGTATCGCGTAATCGGAAACGGAGCGCGGTCGCGCGGTCGCGTGGAAGGGAGAATCCGGGAATTCGCGATGCGGCAGTGCAACGCGAATAAACGCGTATGCAAAGCAGCCGACGGTCCGCGGGGGTTGAAGCTTAATGAAAAATCGATGCGCGCCCTGTTCCCTGAGCGCCCGGAACGGGTGCGGAACGACGCGGACGCGGGACCAACCGCTATATGTATATGTAAGTGTTCGCGAGCACCGAAGCCGCGACCCGAGCCGGCCAGAGAGTGGATGGCCCTTCGCGCAGATAAAAATCTGGCGACTATGCAAATCCCACGGCGTTGAAATCCCTCCGGAGGATTAACAGGGCTGGGGAGGAAGGGAGGAAGCGCGTCGTCGTCGTCGTCGGGAGGGTACGCGAAACCCGCCTTTATATTCCGCATCGTCGTCGTGCGGTCGTGCTCGCTTCAGCGGAATGCTGGGAAAGCGTTCCTGAATTCAGTGACTCATTGGGTCCTTGCTTCTAATGAGGGCGTTAAACCGCAGAAAATAAGAATTACCACGGGTTATTAAACTCCTCGGTGCTGCGAGCGCTTTTAAAGCTCGTTTATCTCGAGCTTTATTATCTTTCATTATATGTATAATGTTAGTATTATATAATAATGTACAAAAGAGACATGGATTTAAATCGATATGAGATAATATCAAATAAAATTGATATAAAATTTGAAATGGAAGAGAGAAAACACTTACGAAACAGTCATATAAAAAAAAATGACTATTTTTATAAGTAAAGTTTCGACAGATCTAAATTTAATAAATAAAATCAGAAAATTCTTTTTCAATAGAAAGATAATTATGTATATGTTATTGTGAGTGTTAGGATAATTTATATTGTTTGTAATATTAACATTATGCATAACTATGTTAAATCTATTAATATACTCTCTGAATGTTCAGAGACGTTGATATTTTACGACTAAATTATGTCTTTTTGCTATGAATGTTCGTCTATTTCGGTGACGCTTATTACCAGAATGCGACAAAAGACGCATTCATTTCCAGCTATTATGCGACGTGCAACAAATAGTACTTTATTTATAAGAAAATGACGCGACAACGTCGAGGGACATTTATTAATGAGCGTCGACTTGTCTCGTCAACCGCTTGTCGCGAATATTCATTCGTAAAGTTATATTGTAAGACTTTCTGTTCCTCGCTAACAATCCGATTAACATCCTCTCTCCCGCGTCCTCTTTTCAACACTCTTATACAAACGTAATTTATTGTTCTTCCTGTGCTGTGGAGCAAAAACCGACCGCGATGAAACTTTCTTTCTACTATTTTAGAGATAAAAAATCTTTACCACTGTGTTTAATTGAATTGCATGAAATTAATCACGCTCATCGCATAAAACTCAAGCGTGAGATACGAGCTTGTCCCTTGTAAGTATTTCATGAATAGTGAAGGATATGAAAATGAGTCATATTAAAATCCATTCAGAGAAAAATGAATTGTTCATAATTATTCTAATAAGAAACAGAACGATAGAAATAAATTTATAAGAATATTTTCTGAAAAAATTTCCTCATTTTTATGATCCTCCATTGGAATCTAAAATTTCAATTTAAGTTAAATAGCCGTGTATTTTGGTATGCAGATGAACGTATTCGAAGAATTGTGCCGTGAACTTTCTGCGAAAGTTATGCACCCTTCTTCATCCGACAGCGTCTCTGAAGTCTTTATAAAAAAGAAATCGAGAATTATTCGCTGGAAAATTTAAATTAATTCTTGACAGATTATCGACATTTTGATTACGTGTAGCGTTGCTCGTTCAAGTGGCAGTAGAACCTTTTCTCTATTCTTAATAATTTCTCATAGAAATAAATAATTCATAATATATTTGTTTTACAATAATCGATTTATATCGAATTATTTGTATTGTTATATAAAAATCAATGTTGTTATATAAATCTGTAAATTAAATAATTTTTCCATAGAATAAATAATTTATAACCATCTATTTGTAGTCAATAATATTTATTTATATTGCCGCTATATATGTAGGTCTTTTATTTTAAAAATAGTGTAACAAGTAATCTTCATAAATTCCTTTTGTATGATATTGTTAAAAATTGATACGTCGCATTGAGATATATATTTGTATACGATAGAAAATATATATTCATATACATTTTTAAAATAAACCTTACCATTGTTTTCATCAAATTATTGTTATATGCAAAAGATTTTATGCGCTATTTAGAGCCATTGCAATTTTATATAGAACTATACAATTTTTTTTTCTTTTGGCAGAAGAGTAGGTGTCCCTGTATGTGTCGGGAGTGTTCGACACTATAGGTATTTTTCAGATCGCCCTTTATTGAAAATTATTCGCGGCTACTACCCACCGGAGAAAAATAGAAAATTCCCGGTTTGCCGAGAATTCGCGAGGAGATAGCGGGAGTTAATAGAATTCCTGTAATGCCGAGGATGATGCAGTCCTATGTAATCCCGTGATGTGTCATCCTGTCGAACATTTCACACGCTTCGACAAAACGCTTCGTCGACCGATATTCCAATAGCGGTACTCCAATTTGTGATCTGTTATTACCTATTAATAAAACAACGTAAACGTTCCTTTATCGATTATTCCACTCCATGAAACCATTAACCAATCGACTAGCCTATAAAATATTCCTTTTTTAATTGTTTACAAGTTTAGTTTTGTAAAAATGAACAGATGATGAATTTAACAAAAAACACAAGATTATGATTTTGCAAATTATTATCTATTAATAATCTCATTATTTATTAATTCTCATTCTTAATAACTAGAAATAGTGAAACAAAGAATTTCTTGAGAAATAAATTTTGCGACATATTAAAAGTTTTATAATAAAAGATTAACTTCTTTGATTTTATACATTTTATTAAAAATACTTCCAATATGCTCATGTAACAACCGATATTTATAATGCAATCATAAAAGCTTAAATAAATTATTACTTATTGTTTAATCAAGAATATTTAATGTTTAGCACCTGAACTAATTTTAAAATAAGATTAAAAACTACAATAACTTATTTGCAAAATTTGACAGAGAATTTATATCGCTCACGTGAAACTCGAGATTGCTATTTCCACTTTAAAAGAATTTAATAGTTTAGGGCAGGTCAAGTTGAAATCGAATCAGAAATATCAATGGTTCGTGTGACCAACGATATTCGAGCACATTTGTTTATCGATACTCCTGGATATTTCTACTGTGACACTCGTAGATAAATGACAGAAGCACGAATAGTTTCGCTGACCAAACAGCTGAAAACAATGCGAGGTATTTTATGCTGAAGGGTTAGTTGATAAAACCGAATCTTGAATGTCTGTGCACTGGATGTTGTATCAGTTTTCAACGTTTAGTGAGGTAATAAGTTTTCTATGTAATACAATTTATATTAACTTACAATGTTAATGATGAAAAATTAATTAAATTAATAATTTCGAATAATCACATTTTTAAATTATTTATTTTGAGAAAAATATGTTTTAAAGAAAGTAAGTTACTCCGATATATATTGTATATATTTAATTGAATGTATAAAAACTAAACTGTTTATCGTACGCGCAATTAATGAAAAGTCTGACTACATAAAAGTAAATTACGATATGAATTATTCAAAGTTGCAATCTTGTATAATATTTATATACGTAATATAATCGGTTAAATGTGTTCGAAACAATGATTATTCGTGCGATATTACTTCTGTATACAATTTCCTTCGCTTCGAGTCTCCAGCACGAACTATGACGAAGAATAATAGGATAATTATGGTATTTTTATTCGCGCTACTATGCTCGAGTCTATTTGAGGAGAGAATGAGAAACGTCAACGAGAGAACTCGAGTGAAGACAAGGAAGAGAAAAAGAAGAAATGGTCATTCGAGCGCGATGAGATGATTTCCGCGGCGGCGCGTCGCTAATTTTATTAAAAGTAGTAAAACGCAGGGCACGAAATTATAGCTCCGAAACTCGCTTCCTTAATTGAGGAAAAAGTTTGGATCGCACCGCAGCGGGTTCCATAAACGCCACCCATAGCTAGAGCCAGCCGGTGCGATCGATTCGCTGTACCGACGAAACTTTCGTCTATCAGCCAAAAGTGGCGGTTTCGTTGAGCGGTTGAGCCTGCCTCTCTCATTGTACTTTGTGAAAATTCGAAATTAACCGAGGCAAAATGAGATACCGAACTTGTGCACGCGCGCGTTCGCCTGTTTCGATCTACCTGCAGTGTTTACCTTGCAGTTGATTGTAATTTATTGTAGACACGAGATAGTTAAAGCGGGACAAATTGATATTGCTAGAAGTATCGATTTTACAAAGAAATTATTCAAACACAAGGATTACAATATTTAAAAGGGGATTTAATGACCATAATGCTTTCGTCTTAAATGTCATTTGATAAAAGTTGCAATAAACACTTCATGCTTTCAATGGCCGCATTTTTCTTTTCTTTAATAAAATCGTAATTTGGCCGAAGCAATTATATAATTTCCTTCTTCTGAATATTCCAAGAATGGCATTAATAACACATAACAAGTCTTATATAATATTAAAATGGTTAGTGTTGTAATGACGGCAATTATCTATTATTTGGTAATTTGTTGCGGGCACTTCAGCGCAGACGATCGAGTATAAACGCTTAATGGCTTCATTTACTTGTGATAATTAATTCTGCATAATTTAAGGCGGCATCCCAAGTCTACTTATACAAGCGGTTAATGAGTGTGTCGGAGTGCGTATATACAATTAGGGGGAACACAGAGATCCTTCTGATATAATGCGATATAATGCGAATGATAACACCGTTCACAGAACTCTTGAGTGCTTTCGTATGAGTATCTTAGACTATAGTTTGGCATCCCGACTTAGGTGGATTCTCATAAGCGGCTTTGTAAAGGAATCCCTCTCGCCACTGCGGCGCAAATTTAGCCTCCGTTACGATCAATTTTTCATCGCTTATTAAACGCTTACTATATAATACAACAGATACGTAGGAGATTATGTTCCCTCAATGCCATGTGTCTCCCTTTCTGATAAAGAATTTTAAATCCCTCTTTCTTTATAAAAGCAAATCCCTCGTTTCAACGTCGCTTTTTAGATCATTAAAAATGCAATACGTGCGATTGTAAAGATAAGTAAAAGATTATATATAAACCACATAGCTTATACAAGATATATTCGGCTTACTTTCATCCATTCAGTTCTTTATCTGAATTTAATAATTTTCAGATCAATTTTTAGTCAACAAAAAACAGTTTTTTTTTTTGCGACGATTTAATATTCAATTTGTACATATCTTTACAATTCAATTTTGCATTAAAAATGAGTAAAAATAAATTTTTTCTGATGTTAAATACTTAAAGTACATACATTTTTGTTTCCTGCTTATTTTTTTGAAATAAAAACTATATTAATGAAAAGAAAATTCTACATTTCCAATTATATATAACTCGAATATTACTAGAAAAGTGTGTTTTTAATATACATATTTCTATTGTGTGACTAATCGAGAAATGCATAATACGTGTAGATATTCTGCACATTCCGCAATTTAGTTTCTTTTAATGCAACTGAGATAATATTATACAAAAGTAATAAATATATATATACATGCGTGTGTGTATGTGTGCAAAATTTGATGCCATTGTATAATATTGGATTTCTTGCGAAGCAACATTCATAATGCTAGATTAAGTGAGTCGTTCTATACCACAAATGCGGAAGCACGCTCGATTTTTCTCAGTTATATTATACCAGCGAGGACTATATCTGAGAATTTCAAGTAGATTTACTAAATAACGAGGACCTCCTTCTTAACGAACTTCGTCGGCTCGTAAATTTATTTTAATTTTAAAAGCGGCAAAACTGCGCGTACTTTATAGGGGAGAAAAATAGCGGAAGTTGCCGGAAGAATAGTAAGCCATTCTGAGACTTACGTGAGAGACAAGAGGGACGAAGAAACTACATTAAGTAATGAGCCGAAATAAAAGAAAGTGCATTCAACGTCGCAAGGATCATCGTGGCGTCTTTATTTAATCATTCTGTCTGAATAAAAGTTATTTTCGTTGCTCAAACAACTTCATAAAACCGAAACACGATCTTGATTTCTTACGTTTTTGATGACATTAGATCTTTATGTATGTTTTGAGGAATTCTTTATATATTTATATTGCAAGCCATAAGATAAAAGTTTCGTAATTATGTATTTTATCTGTCACAGCTTTTAATTTCGAATATTAAAAAAATGTTTTGATAAAAAAATTTCTTTCTTTTAAATAGTATACATTGAAAACTAGAAAAAACGAAATGTTAGTTTTTTGTACAGCTTAATTAATAAAAAATTGTTTAAATCTTTAATATCGTAACTTAGTTAAATTTTTTATCTTAACTTAAAAGCTATCAATAAAATTCAATAATGCAAATAATTTTAATCTTATTGCATGCCATAAAAATATATTGATAAATTTTGTGAAACTTAATAATATTTTGCAACAAAATTACTTTACAAGTTACCATTTTCACAAAATGCCTTTACTATTGTTTACTTTGGTATATTTTTCAGGCTTGCGAAATAGAAAGGTTTAATTGTACGCGTATAAGCCCGCACAAAACATGATCCGATTTATTTTGTCGAGAGAGAGAGAGAGAGAGAGAAAAAAATCCGCGGACAGAAAAGCGTCCAGCACTGAAAGGAACGGCGGAAATTGCGGCGACCCGTAAGTATTCATAACGTTTGCCTGGCTTTTTGTGCGAATTGCATACCGTTATACGCGTATTTTATTGGACGCATGATTTATGTATTGGACGTTATACATATATTATCTCGCTCTCTGCTTTTTAAATTTAGATATAAAATAATTACATAGTTTTATCTTTCTCTCTTAAGCATGAGATTATGCAAAGAAAAAATTAAATAACAATTAACTTCATTTAGGTAGCAAAAGGGCTAATAAGAGCCAGGCGCAGATATTAGGCGCAACAAACTTGTTTTTAAATTCTTCTCTATATATTTTGAACGTTTCGATCCTTCCTTTAAACCATCTTCAGCATATAGATTAGTAAAAAAATTTACGTGTCTTAATCCACATCTCTGTCTTATATCTCTGGTAAGTCCTCAAAGCGATCGAAGACGAGATGAAGAACAGAAGGTGCGAATGTCTCTTATTAACCCGTTTTTTCTACCTGAATTTGTATTTTTATATCAAAGCCTTTTCGATTTATTATAATTAACTTCATGTAAAACATTGCACATAATTAATCTCACCATGCATAATAAATACAAATATTCTCAATAATTCTTAGAATGTTTCCTTATTAATTATTAGCATTAAGAACACGTTTTTTCCAACAGAGATTAAGTACATTACATTCTCTAGATTCGCTTTCGTTCACCTTGTTAATTTAACATGCAATTTTTTTACTACTTTGTTGAAATGGTGTATCGTAGCATGGTCGATATCCTAAAATTGAAATAAGTAGCGTAACTTTGAAAAATACTAATAAGGAAAGAGGATGAAAATCTCTGCGGAGCATAATGCAATCTTCAAGAAAAAAGAAGAACGAAGCTAATTATTTTGCGAATTACACAGGCGACGAGGAACATTTGCGAGCGCACCACGGTTGCGCCGGAGGTGCCGTTGTTGTAATTGAAAAACTCAAAACCATAATTACAGCGGCACCGTTTTCGAGTTAGATAGCGCACTTATGTGCGCCTCGTAATTGCATGAAAAGCTAACGCACTCCCGCTACGGTCCAAGAGAGCAGTTCCTCGCCAACGTTTCGCAAGTTCGTCAAGAGGAAGAGAGAGCGAGCCGACATTTTGAACTAGTTCAGCCCTAACAAGACACACTATGTGTATGCCGATTAAATTGGCTGCGATGTTTGCACGGCGCGACATTTAATGCATACTTAGAAGGTCCATCGTGGATACGCGTGAATCTAATATCTGTTGTAGGTCGTTACAAGTTAGCGTGGTATGGAGTAAATAGCTTAGGCATCGTATATAGAGTAGATTAAATATCGTACGAAACGTGATTTTAATTATAAAAGCCTCAAAATTTTAATTTTTTAAAATAAATTTTTTAATATATATTATTTAATAATTTTTTATTTCTTACTTTCTATTCTTTGAGCGTGCGTAAAATGACTGTTCAAGAAAAATAAAAAGCGTTTTGTCAACGCGAGAAGCGATTACATTATTCATGACTGCCATTATCGAACAACTTTGCGATTTCATCTCTTTCTTTGCTTTGTGTCCCTTGTCAATCTTTTTTCCCACCCGCTGACAATCTCTCGCTACCGTTCGTCGTTGTATCTCTCTTACAAGTTTTTTTGTAAAATCAGTCTTCTTGCAAAAAGTATCTCTAATCTTTTTATAAAACGCCGAATCTTCGTAAGTGATATAAAAAGACTTAAGTTTTTTTCTTGTAAAATGGTTGGATTTACAGAGAACCTGAGACATCCTACATCCGTTCGCGTACGGGAACGTGATCGGAAATCGCATCGCGGGAAGACAACACGTCGTTACGTTCGAACCGTGATTGTTGAAAGCGCAGTTTGCACTTGTATTGTTTGCGCGCTTGCTAATGAGCGCGCGACGTATACCGCCTGGTTATCGTGTGTAATTACTCATAGGATTGGTCACGCTTAATCGTCACCTGCAAATCGACGACCTGTTTATGAAAGTTAGTATAAGCTATCTGTAACTATCGGCCGATATGCATAGCTGTCAGAAAATTAGCGTTAATAAATTAAAGGATGTCAACGATAGGCGCGGCATTTATATTTTCAAAATCCTGAAGCATCAAGATATTGTTTGCACTTCGTACTTACTTTTACTATATTAACTGATTTAGAAATCTTCTATTTCTTTTTTTATGCTATTCAAATGCCAGAATTTTTTTACAGGAATTTGTGATAGGATATAAATCTACATTTTAAGTTTATAACTGTAAATATACAATATATTAAATTAAAAATGCATTATATATAATTCAAATTACACATTCAAATTTTTTTAAATATATTAAAATATAATAAAATATAATATATAACGAAAACGTATAACATAACTTAAATCAAATTAAAAAGCTTGTCATGTTTTATATCGTTTCTCCAATGAACTAAATAGAATCGTAAGTTAATCGACGATAAAAATTTGCTCTATTGAACCATATTAAAAGACACTATTGCTTAAGAAATTATGTTTGATCGACGCTCCATTTATTCATATCTGAAGAAACTAGGTCAATGAGTTCTTATTATTGTGAAAAATATTGACAAGATATTTAAAATTTGATTTTAGGTTTTAAAACAATTTATTTTAAATTGTTTTACATTTTTAAAAATTATGTTGCCTTTATGTATACATAAATTTTAATATAAAATATCCATATAAAAAGGAGATTAGAACTTATGCTTTAAATAAGATTTAACTAATTAATGCTGTTATTTATTTAATGAATGCAGAAAGTAATGCAATATTGATGGAAGCGATTATTATTTAAATCTGCTTATTATTTATTTATATTTCTATTAATTTATATTTCTTTCAATATAATTTTTTTCGATATAATGTTGCTGTAATATTCATATATACTGTAAAATTATATTTTCTTTTCATATATTGAATTTTTTCGATCTCGTGTCAAACGTCTATTATAATATTATATCATAATAGAGAAATTATCAAACAATATATTATATTTTTTATATTTAAACATTTTTTATATATATTTGTAATAACACAAATGCGCTACATCCTTAATATAATATATATATATATATAATTTTTATCATCAAAGTTTATTTCAAAGTAGCGCGCACGCACACGCAATCTTGGATTCACAATCTGTATATTATATTTTTTCTAACAGAATTGTTGTTTATGTATCCAGAAAATTTCCTTAAAAAATGCTAATTTGTTTATGAAGTTCTCTTACTTTTAATATAAAGTTAAATGCGAATTAACGCGTTTTAACGTATACTGAAATAAGAGAGTTAATGATGCGCCTGTATCTCTTGATTCTGCCCAACATTCTTTCAGATTGTAACACGGCTATTCGAAATAATCTCAGAGGAAAGAGAGAGAGAGAGAGAGAGAGAGAGAGAGAGAGAGAGAGAGAGAGAGAGAGAGAGAGAGAGAGAGAGAGAGAGAGAAACGAAAAAGAGAGAAAGAGAGAGAAACGTGTCGGTTGTTTCCCAATACGTTCTCGAAAGTTGGCGCAACAATGTAAAAGAAGAAACCTTAAAAGTTACGGGAAAATTAGAGCGGACTCCATCTCGGCGTCGCGCAACTTGCGGCTGCTCTCACGATCCCGACGCGGAACTTTACGTTTTCTCCTGGTGGTTTTTGGGAAATTGGCTTAGCGAAAGTGAAACGAGCGAGACAACGCCACCGCTTGCGCGCCGAGTTACTTCACTCCCGGTAAGGATAGTTACGGAAACCTCCCTCGGACACGCTCGCCAAGCACCATCGTCGTAAGCGTAAAATATTACAGAGCGTCTCTTATACTTTCACGAGGGTATTCCGGTATATTCTCATTTCCGCTCTGGCGCCGAGGGACGTCCAGTTTTGCGAGAGAGAGATTCTTTTCGTACACGCGAGTTACGCAAGATAATCGATAAGTAATGTATTTGAGTTACTGCGAAAAAAATTAGCATAAGTTACATTATGTATGTACGCGGAATTTTAAACTTCGTTAGATAAGTGTTTGGATAAGTTTCGTTAGATAAGTGTGATCAATAGGAACCCACTTGTCAAAGAGAAATTGTTCACAGCAAATTAATCTATTTTTTAATTTCCTGTAACCTGAAAAGATTAATCTGTATAACTTCCATATTAATATGTAATACTTATCTCATAAATAAACTTTAAATGCTAATTTTTTTAAATTATTAAAACATTCAATTTTAAAAATATTGTAATGAACGTTTTAAAAATATTGTAATTAATGTTTAGATTAAGATTTTTTTATTAAACTAATAATAAAACGAAAAGGCTCTTATATAGAAAATATATAAATAAAAATTCGGGTAGTTAAATGGGAAAAATTAGGCACAACAAACTTGTCTTAAAATCTTCTTTATTTGATTTGCATGTTTCGGTGCTTTCTGTCTCTCTTTGGACCATCTTCAGCAGATCAATTGACAAAAAAAAATCATGCGTCTTGATCCTCATCCCTGCCTTACGTCTTCACGAAGAAGATCAAGACGCATAATTTTTTTTGTCAATTGATCCGCTGAAAATGGTTCAAAGGAAGGACCAAAACGTTTAAATCAAATAAAGAAGATTATACGACAAGTTGGTTGTGCCTAATTTCTACGCCTGGCTCTTATTAGCCCATTTCCAAATTTTTTTATTAAAATGTTCTAAAATATATTTTACACAAATTGAAATTAAGAAATAAGAGTCTATTATATTTATTATGTTGTTTTTTTTTTTTAATTTTGTGAGAATTCTAGACATTTTTATTCTTAAAGAAATGTCATCTCCAATCGATTTTACTTTGCGAAATATCGCCTCTACCTTGGCAAAAGTATATTGAAAGAATCGAGAAAATCTTCTCGGTGCTTTACAAAGATTATCGCGCGATGATGTTCGCATAAGAGTTCCGGATCTCTTACGTTTTGAATAATATTCTTCGCGCAATGCATACAGAGTGAGCTCTCGACAATTGTCCCTAGTGGAACTGCTATCGCTTGGTGCTATCGCGCTGCACATTTTTTTCAACGAGGTAGAACGACACGCATAATCGAATACGCGCGTCCTCGCTAACTTCCGTTTCAACTCGCGTTTCGCGTCGGAGAACGACGGGCTGTATCACCCAAAATTCCGAGACAGCCAACCGGAATCGTAAAACTCTATTACCAACAACCGCGTTGGCGAAGGTACGAAGCGAACAAAGGCCACAGCATTCGCCGATGTTTTTCCGTCGCATCGTAAAAAGACGGTGAGGCGAGACCGTCCAAACGACCATCCGCTCTTTCTGTTTGTCGAACGAGGAGGTTCATCGCCCCGAGGGCGAACAGAATCTAGATGACGAGAAGAACACAAGACCTGAAGTGAATTTTCAGCATTTAATTTATCTCACTATAGCTGCCGACGTCGCAGCCAACTGTTTATCAGTACTACTTCTTCTCTCTTTGACCTTCTTTATCTCGAATGGCTGTGAAATAATTGCACTGCTAATAAATAAATAGCATCGATCTCAATAAACATATTGTAAATACGTATGTCTAATGTTAGTAACAAATTTGTTATCAATATATATTAAATACATATTCTCGATCTATATATATTGTGGGTTTAATTTTTAATGCCGTCACATTTATTGTTAATAAAGTCATATGTGTATTCCTTACTTTTAATATTGTGTACAGATACTTTAAATATTAAATTAGATACTAAATTTTTAAATGGAAACATACAAATATGAGACCACTTAATTTGTTTTTAATCTTAAGCAAAAATCTCTAATTTATGCATACATAATATTTAAATTATTCAAATTATAAACAGATTGATTGTCTTTTTATCCGAATTTTCAAATTATTCAAAGTATTCGAGAATTTAGATTCGCGACTTGCGATGATATCTAAATATTTAAATATTAGAGTATTATATCCGGAGAGTTCGCGGTATATACATATACCCGCATTATAGTTGTAGTGGATATTATTATTCATAAAGCTTGAATCTTGCGTAATTCGCATTATATCCCCGTTACACACCATTGTTAATAATAGCGTGGATCTCACGTAATTTGCTATGATGGAGTGGTATACGTCATTGTTAACTGAGTTTGAGTTTCGTTTCCGACACGAATGCTCGTTACTCTGCACTGTGCCGTTTCGCCGTTGAGTTACAGGGGAAGATAAATTTTTCGAATCACCCATAGCGGCGAGTTCGAGCGTCGCGAAATGTGCAGCGCGATTGCCAGCCCGACCGTAGCGATCACCGATGTCCCAAGGAGATTTGTTAACTTCTAGCAAACAGAAGTTTATCAATAAAATTGCTTTCACGGTGTAATACCGCTCTGGAGTTTCGCCAAATTCGGCCATCCAACTCCTGCGCAATGTTTTGCAACGACTCACACGCTCGCACACTCGCGGCATGACCGATGCGTCTGTATGCGACTCCGGCGTGCATATTTAGAATGCGCCGTTCGCTTTAATCATTTAGTAACTCGACATGGTAATTACGTTGGTCCTGGTTAATGCCATGCGCAAATATCCGCCAAGTTATTATTTTATGCTGGAGATTATCAATTTCCGCCTGTGTACATAGTTAAACGTATAACCGCAGGCTTATATTATACATATCGTGCGGAACTATTTTCATATTGAGCTCCATGAGTGTCAGAAACTTGTGATCCATTTTCTGGTTTACGCGCGCGCGAAGCAACCCTTTATATTCTTATTTTTTCCAATAAAATAAGAAAGAGACAAAGATATAAGCATAGAAAAAGAGAATAATAATAATATAATGTAAAACGCAAGAAATGTTTAAGAAAAAATAGTAGAATATATTCCTCTAAACTTTTAGTATTATTTGTATTTAGCAGTTTCGTTATTGTGGAAAGACACATTATGTGCATAATGCACATAATGTCCCAATAGAGTCTAAAATGTTTGCAAATCACATTATTATTATTTCGCAGCGAATATTACATTCGTGTAATGGATAAAATACCATAAAATTTTTTATTTCGTAAAAGATTGAAATCACAGTCAAAATAATTACATACATCGTAGGCCAATAGATCCCACTACGGAATACAGAAGATATTCCCATGTAATCATGCTGAGAAATCTTAAAATCATACATTTTCTTATTATTAATGATACGATATAGAAACAGTATAAAGTCTTGAAAAAGTACATTATAACGCGAAACATATTAAATGTTGGCACGCGATATTTTACAGTTACAGAATAAAATGGACACAAATACTGTGAATGCATAACACATAATAGGTGTGATTTTGATAAGTTACTTATCAGACAATAATAGACATCTTGATAAGTAAATATCAAGGAAATTCATAGTTGATAATTACTCGAGCGATATCATCATTGCCATTCGTCGCGAAAATACATCGCTCGTTATCTAAGCAAAGGGAAATTTTTAACACATTAAAACTCTCTGATTCTCTAACGCGATGCACTAGATATACCGAAACTGCAAGTAATGGAATTCAGCGTCGGAAACGGGCTTCGAGATAAGGATGTTAGGGAGTTCCACTCTGGTAGCGGAGAACAGAATCGTCACATCGGGCATCAACTGGCAGCACCCGGTTCTACCACGTGCGAGAGTGAAGCTTCACAGCAGCAACGACGTCTCGAATCCTTAATCGCGTAAATGGAGTTTATTTCGCGCATCAAGCAAGTCGTGCGAACTTTCGAGGCAGTTACGTGCGACTTGGCGTGCCACGCATACGTTAACGCAAAGCGATTTCCAGTCAACTTGGTATCCCTTTGCTCGCAACATAAGTCTTTAACTATTTGACTTTTGTCAAAACCGCCAACTGAAATAATTTATCTAATTTTTTTATTTCTTGGTTTCACATACAACGCTCAGATATAAATATTATATATATATATATATATATATATATATATTGTTCATAGGAATGAAATTTTTATTAATTTTTTTTTGTTTCTTTAATTAGTATCTTCTTGTAGAAGCATTTTGATTATAAAGCTTTTATAATTTCGAATTCTTTAATGTATAGTACTCAATCAAATTTTGAAAAAGTTATAAAATACGTGGCCTGAAATTTTGTTCTTTTTATTCTAAATGTGTGTGTAAATATTTAAAATTTCTTAAAAATATTTTAATTAAAAGTTCTCTATATGGGAAAATAAAGAAACAAAAAGTTAAAGCTAAATTAATAAATTGTTAACGCGCAAATTATAAAACGCGTCGCATCAATTGACGGAATTAAAAATAAACGATCTCGGTAACAAGTTTGTACTGAGCGAAGAATGGCGGAGTCTCGGTATCACCCGAGTATTTCCGATTCAATTATGAAACTCACCTCGTTTCGAGGCGTGGAAACTATCCTGCGGTTGTATCACCTCGACCTGGGCGCTGAGTCGAGACTTGGGCAGGATGTCCCGGTTGGCGTTGATCTTCTCCGCGGCGTAGCGAAAGGCCACTTCCTGCTTGTCGTCCGACGGATGAAACAGCCCACCTGGGAAATCACGCATCCATATTAAAGAGTGCTACTTTGACGAGATCCATGCGCGTGTACTCCTCCTTATTTTCCGTCTGCGATCACCATCACCAGATCTTCTCTTTATCCAATCGTCAATCTCTCCGGTTCTCTGTCCGCCAATATAGGCGAACGATAAAGATTTATGATCTATTTACACCTTCGCGCGGAATGATCGAAACCAGATTCATATTCTATGTAACTTTACTGTTCAACATATTTTATGTGTGCATGTGTTTACGTATTATATCCAGTATTCTTGGAATAATTTCGATACTTTTTTGTAGGAATCTTTTGAGTTGAACTTGAAAGTAATACGTTTTAAATAGTGTGATCCAAGTTGTAATTTAGTGTAGTTTTTATATTTAAAAATATTTTTTTTAATTCTTAAATACAAATACTTCTAACAACAGATTGTAATAAATCTTAAAAATATAATAATCTATTAATACCTTGTGTAAAAAAAGACTTATCAATTAAAACACATCGTCTAGCATAGAACACATTAGCATGGAAATATAAGTAGTATAAATAAAAGGCGTATGAAAAACAAAATATCAGAAATTAATAGCTGCGTGTGAGCCATTGTTCAACTACATAATGGAACTAGATTAAAATTTGTAAAATATTCCTGTATTTTTTAAAATAATAGGAGGTTTCTATATATTTATTTCTGTATTAAAAACTATCGAAAAAGCCGATGCGAGTAACTACATTCCATCTGCTGTCACTTCCATCAACTCGCGTCGCATAAGTACTCTTGACAGTTTCTTCGTATGATCCGCTCAAATTCCGCGGCTTCCAATTCATTCGGTTGGGAGAAATTGGCGCCATAAATTGATTTTAATCTCGTTTACGTCATAAAGTAACTGAGCAGCTGCGCCGGCTTGACTCCGCGATTTATAGAATTTGCAGGATAGATTTACGTCTCTCGTTAGTGAGCTGCTATCGATTTATTTCGGCGTACTACGTAAGGTTGCCCGATTCGCCGCAGTCATTGTGATAATAATAAGTGTAATGACGCAAATGAGAACGGAAAACTGAATTGCGTAAGAATGTGGCGTAAAATCGAAAAAGAGAGAAGAACACGTAGTTCTCGCATTGAGAAGATAAATTTTACATAATTTTTACACCAGATTCGTAGAGATAGAAATGAAATTAATACATCTATAAAAATTCTCTCGAAGAAGGAGAGGAGGTTGCGAAATGCTGAGAGATGCGGTTAAAAACCTGTAATAATATTTCGGGGTGTAACGGCTTATCAAGCAATCAACCAAATTCGTGTTTCAAATATCGTTAAACACGTGTACGAGAATACGCATCGTGACAATCGGTATATCGAGTCAATTGTAAAGTCGTCGTAAATATTCTGCTAAAAATCTATGCTTACGTCAGTTAGACATTTCCTTGTTTGCGAATTTATTGAACTCGTTTACTCACTGATCGTTAATGAATTATCCCGCTCAAATTGGTGGAGCAATCAGTCGTCGCTCTTTCATTGTAACCATTATACGATAAAATAAAAACAGTAAATTGATCCCAATTGAATACATCAGAATCCAAACTCATTCCTAGTATTCCGTACCTCAAGCCTCGGTTTAATTATACGCTCGAAAAAGCAAGTTTGCCGTCGGTTTATGCAAATAAATTACGAAAAGTATATACGACCACATGCCGTTTTTAATCTTGACTTCGGTTTGACGAGAAACATGTCTGTAATAACGTTTAATTTAAAAACGAATGATAAGTTGCTGTTTTAAAACGGAAGATTGTTGTAATTAAAACGATAGCAAATGAGAGATTTTTATTACCGCATAAATTATAACATTATTAGTTACATTTTTTATTATAACTATTATATGTATATAAATCGTTATATACACATAATTGTCTTTTTCATATATATTTATGAGATAAACTTAAGAAAGATTATCTCTGCAGATCATATTATATATCTTCATTAAGAAAAACAAGCAGATACTATTCTTTAATTTCTATCTCGTCATTTAATTTGTCAACGTAATTTTCTTAACAGGATAAACTATGCGATTGTTTGACTAACAATAACGGAAAATGGAAAAAGCAAATGGAAATGCTACAAATGAGCGCCAAGAAAGTTACAACGGATATTGAACGAGTATCGAAGAGGATGCTGGGAAAATTAGAAAACTAAAATGCGAAACATTTAAAATTCAATCGACCTAATGCAAGCTAAAAGAATCTTTAGCGACGTCTTTCTTATCTCTCGATGTGTCTCTCTTTGTATTATTCCGATAAATTCCTTCGCTTTTCAGCTTTTCGATGTAGAAAAATATTGACAATACACACGCCGGTGATAAGCCATGGAACAAGCACACGTATGTAGCACAAATGAATGCATCAAAACTCATAGCAAGTACGGCAAGCATCTTCCTAAGCACGGACGTATAATATCGATTCGCTTCTGCTTCTCCATCGCTATTTTAGAAAAGAAAGCAGCGCTCGAAAATCGAGTGAACATAAATTTACGTTTCGATAAAAGTGCGATCCGATCTTCTCGCTGCTCATGTATATCCGTACGTCGTCCAAAAACGACGACAATATTAATATTAAACAATGATGACGGTAATCGTAATATTAAACAATGATGACGGTTTTACGTGTGGTTTTTTTTGCGCGCAATCTATTAAACTGCTATTGTTTTATCGTATTGCGATAGATAAGAATAAAATAAAAAATTGAGTATTTTGAATGGAATAGGAAGCTAATACAGATGTGTATAAAACGCTTGTAGTATTAAATACAATACTTGTGTTTGAAAAAATATGCATGAATCAATGATTTTCAGATATAAAAAAAATATCGCAGCCAATGTAGTGTTACGTTGTTATTAGATTCTGATAATACTTCTGGTTTTGCTTTCGAGCAACGATAGCATGTTCATCGAACGGTGTAACAAACATTTCTATTAAATAAATGAGAATTTTTTCCTGTTAGAAAGACACAGTGTCGACAAAAATCACTGCACTTTACGATTGCGTAATTATAATAATTTTCTCTACATGTAATGAAAATATGCATAGCTTAAATATGCATAGCTTTTATGTTAAAGCAACTGAGCCTTTTTACGCGACCCGAAACTAAAAAACTATAGTTTTAAAATACTTTCTCTACTGGAATAAAATAATATTGATGAAAAAGGCTACAGTACAGTATAATTTAAATATGAGGATTATATATTGATATTATTTTAATAACTAACATGTATAAATATGTCTTTATCTATGTAAAGCCATTAAAAAAAAAATTCATGATTAATTTTATCAATTTATAATCGTTATATACAATATATATATAATGTAAAAGAGTAAAAAATATGTAAATAAAATTATTGATTGATCGCTTTTATGTAAAAGATCTTTAAATGAAATGAATTTTATATTTAGCTGTTATCGATCGCAACATTTTGTAATTTTCTATGACTTGTGCAGCTGGAAATGTGCGGTATATATCACTGCGTCTGTTCTGTTTACAGTCAACCGCTACTCTTTTTAATATACCCACAGGCAGCTAATTAACGACATTTGACTGTGAAATACCTCATGTTATATATCCGCTATATACACAGTAGTACATGCGTGGCTGGAATCGGACTGATTTTCTCTTTGACGCGCGATAGCCAGAACTTCGGTAATTGTCGTCACACATCGATAAAATGCTCGTTGTCTGCGTCTTGCTGTCAATGATCCACTTGCATCACAATCAGTGCCAATTAAATAGAACACCGTTAGTAATGCGATATTTTATTACTGTCGTTAATTTTTATTTTTATTTATGCCTCGCAGCCGAAACATTTTCATGAAGCTACTATAATGTAACGTTAGCAACTACTTACGCGTTCATTTAAGAAAATGTAAAGCAAAAATAACTGCAGATTGAAAGTAAGACGACAATTAGTAGGAACATAGTTTTGAAACCTAAAAATATAATTAAAACTGCATTACGATTGTAAAGATAAAAAAATTAATAATGTTATAGTTGAACGATATACAATATCCCCGTATAATGCAAAGGATATGTTTCGTGTTATATGATTCCGCGTTATACGATACTCATTCGGATCGTAGAAAATTCGAAAATACATTCCTTATTATAGAAAGGAAACTCAAATATTTTCACAAAATTTGAAATTTATTTATTACGTTATGAAAGTGATTTATAGCATTATATGAGGCCAGTCGCAATCTTTTGCCGCGTTATAGAAATATCGGAGATTTACACGGAGTTAGATTGCAATAAAAGATTAGTATTCTTTCTCACATATATATTTTAATTTGTGCACCAGTTTTTACAAGTGAAACAAAATTGAGTAAATCACCCTATGCGCGCATTTCCGTTGAAAAGAAACTTTAGCGCACGCTTTGAGATTAACTCGATAATTAAGCCTGAGATCAAGATACCGTTGAAGTAAAATTCACTTGAAATTAATTTGAGGAATAAAATCTTATCTGTTTATAATGTCCCCGAAGCTTCATTCTCAATATCAGCTCGAAGAACCAAGTCATGCTGCCGTCTTCTCATTCGCAAGTATTATCGAGCGGGATATTGATAATAATTTTACTAACGCTATTCAATGTGGTCGAAAGAGTCGCGGCTTTCACACCGGGGGAAGCTGGGAAAGATACTCACCTATCCTAATGAAATCAGGAAGAGCCGCGGCGTGGGCGGCGAGGAGCGCCAGCAGCAGCAGCAGCCACCTCGCAGCCATTTCCGGTTCCGGTTCACCCCGCCGCCTCCCCCGCCCTCCGTCGCCGCCACCACCGCCGTCGCCTGCAGCCCTTCCTTCTCCTTCCTTTTTCTCTTTTCCTCTCTCTGGACTCTTCCTCTCTTCGTTCTCCCAAGGGAACTTACGCCACTGGAAAACAAGATTGGACAGCGAGTTCATTAAAATGCACACCGCAAGCCTTCGTATCCGGCCTGAATATCTGCCCTCGTTTACAAGAGAATTGTGTTTCGAGAGCACCGCGATACTACTGATCGCCGACATGAAATCGGCTATGATTATCGCCTTACAAGAACCGAAAATCAATGGAAGGGCGGGATCAAGCAATAATAGGCCTTTAAACGGTTAATATTGGGATAGTAAATACGGGATCGTAGAAAGAAAAAATCACGAAGCATCAGATCCGAAATACATATATACATAT
The DNA here is from genome assembly GCA_963971435.1 of Lasius platythorax. Classification (NCBI taxonomy): domain Eukaryota; kingdom Metazoa; phylum Arthropoda; class Insecta; order Hymenoptera; family Formicidae; genus Lasius; species Lasius platythorax. The sequence continues at coordinate 9,683,329 of OZ020539.1, read as the reverse complement.
ATGGACAATTTCATGTCAAATTAAGAAATGACCTCGTATTTTTTAAATCAAGCAAAACTTTTTTCACATGAAATATACATAAAATAAGGAGATACGTATTTTTGTATTTGTCCGAAATATTTTTTTTGCAGAAGTTATAAACAACAAAATTTTCGTGAAAAATGAAGAAGTTGTCAACTTTAAAAATTAATATCTCTGGTTATATTTGTCGTAGAGAAATTTTCAAAAATGCATTTTAAAGCTAAGAAGACAACCCTTTTTATAAAAATAGTTTAAGTTAGAAGAAATTGCTAATTACAATTGTTATAAATAATTGAAATGTTTAATAATTTTTTTCACCAAAAGTACACTTTTTAAAATTTTTGAAATAATGCTATTTTATTTTTCATTTCATTCTGAAAGTGTACATATTTTTTATTTTATGGTACATATTTTTTATTTTATTTTATTACTGACTCAACCAAGTAGTATGCTACGCGCTATGGCGCGCCGATTTCTTCGGAATTTTTTTGTAGAAAGAATGTACAGTACGAATGACATAATTTATAATGTTGATTACATACATTATAAATGATATTGAATGTAATCAACATTATAAATTATGTCATTCATACAGTACATTCTTCCTACAAAAAGTTTCCGAAGAAATCGGCGCGCCATAGCGCGTAACATACTACTTGGTCGAGCCACGCGAGCACGGTGCGACGCCTCATTCATTAAAAATATATAAAAAATAGAATCTATTGATTCTCCATAAAATAAAAAATGTACACTTTCAGAATGAAATGGAGAATGAAATAGCATTATTTCAAAAATTTTAAAAAGTGCACTTTATGATGAAAAAAGTTATTAAACATTTCAATTATTTATAACAATTGTAATTAACAATTCAAACTATTTTTATAAAAAAGGTTTTTTAGCTTTAAAATGCATTTTTGAAAATTTCTCTACGACAAATATAACCAGAGATATTAATTTTTAAAGTTGACAACTTTTTCATTTTTCACGAAAATTTTGTTGTTTGTAACTTCTGCAAAAAAAAAAAATATTTCAGACAAATACAAAAATACGTATCTCCTTATTTTATGTATATTTCACGTGAAAAAAGTTTCGTTCGATTTAAAAAATACGAAGTCAAAAAAGATCGATTTTTGTCCAATTTGACGTGGAATTGCCCATATATATATTTATATCACACGCATTATTGTTTATATTCACTACTCATTTATATAAATAAATATATTTCTTTAAAAGGCACAAATTGCTTTTTTTTGTATGTCGTCGCATTATTATCCGTCGAAACGCAATGATGACAAGTAGCATAAGAAAATATGAACATTCTTTACGAATAATTAACAATTATCCGTTCGCGCAATTAATTAATTCCGACGATTAATAATGCATAAGCGTTTTGAGACGACGACTATTTGTTGAAATAAAACATTTCGCTCAATATATTTATTTAAAGTAGAGAAATTGAAGCGAGATATGGGAATCATAAATTATTATTTTATTATTTACGAGAGATAATTATTTCTTTAACGATGCTTGAATTCAAATATAACGCATTTTGAATTTTTTGTTGATTTAAATGTAATTTTTCCACCATTTGCGAATTGAGAGCGCGCAGTAATGCACGAATCGCCGAATCGAGTAATTCGAGTAAGACAATATCGGAATACATTAATCTTTTATTAATAATATGTGCGTTGTGCAATATTAATGCAATATACATATTGTATGCGTACAATTCTAAATTTCAATCGTATACTTTTGGACGGTTTTTATTGCATCCTATACCATTTTAGCCATTAAATTGACTTTATTATAACTGCATATATTTATATAAAAATATTTTCAACGTGTTTAAAAAAGAGATTTAAATTGAATTATTTATTTAAATATTAGACTTTTATTTTATTAGATTTTATAAGATTTTATTAGATTTTATAAAAGTTTATACTTTAGAGAAAAAAAGTTCACACTTTAGAGAAAAAAAGATTTTTTCAAGAATTGTATAATTTTTATTAATATTTTAACAAATTTTTAAATATTTTAACAAATATATACTTGAAAGGAAAATAAGAAACTATTAATGCGCGCAATAATTATTGGTTTAAAAATTAATTATTTTGTTCATTGCACTAATTTAAACATATTTTTATATGGATCAATATGGATTTATATTACAATTTCATCGCTTACATGGAAAAAATATTATAGTAAAAATTACAATATATTTTTGTAATCGTGGAACATACTAACATATAAGGAAAATCACGATATTTTTGAATATTATGCGTATTATATTTTACAAAGAAGTATTGTAATTATTCAAATATTTTTATCCACAAACAAATGTATAATTTACAAACAAATGTATAATTTACAACAAATGTATAATCGTTAACAAACAATAAAACAAATGCATAATTTACAATTTTTATAAATATTTTAATGTCATTATATTCCAATTTTACAATAAATGTTACAAGAGGGAATGTATTTTTTATGTAAACTGTGCTGCAAAATTTTCTCCGTGTATAACAAAAAATATGCAATAGAATAATGGAAATAAAAATGAAAATTTTGCATGTTAGTGACTGCTTTTATCTCATTGCAGCTCATCTGAGCTACGCAATATATATATGTGGATATATATATTTAATGGTCTATCGGTGATTTAATATTAAATATGTAGTAAATTAAAGAGAGAGAGAGAGAGAGAGAAAGGGAGAAGTAAAAATAGAAAAAAGTAATAAGTAACAGAAGTAAATTAAATATGTAGCAAAGTCACACACAGCATGCGAATAGCAGAATGACTATAATAGACATAAATGTCTCTTATTCATCTCTTTTTAAATATAAGTTTTGTAAGATGTTACATACAAAACGAGTGTATATGCCGGCAGTTTGTATTGTAGCATTACGAAACGTCGCGCTGAATATAATTCCAAAATATATTACGCGCTGAAATATATTCAGCGAAATACCAAGGCACCTTGCTTGCACAGTTCCTCCCTTGTTACAGCTGCTCCGTAATATCCTATGAAAGTAAATGTTACATATGCGGTCAGATATCGCGCAAGAAATGCAGGTCGCACTGATTTTAAATCACAACATCCCCGAATATAAATCGGTTATTTCACCTAAATTTTTACAAATAATTGTCATGTTTTTTTTATATTTTATAAATATATCTTTTTTTCTCTCCAAGCAAGTTTTGATTTATCTAGTTTTCGATCGATTCGAGAGAAACGAGAGAAAGAAAAAGAGAATGGACTCTTACATATTTATAATAAACTTTTTTTTACCTAATATTAATTATTACAGTATAGAGAAATTATTGAATATTTAGATATTCTAAAAGTAATGTTATACATTTTTTTCTACTTAAACTCGATTGCTTTATGTACAAGCACATTATGTATAAATATATTTTGTATAAGTATATTTCGATTTTCCAGCGGAAATTTGTATTCAGATTGTTGCTCATGTGCGTTCGTTGATTCTTCAGCGAACTTCTCACAAATTACGAAACATGTGATTCGCCGTGCTTATGCACTTATCATCTTTACAAAACAATATTACGGCGATTAGAATTGAAAATGCGATAAATACAACTTCAACACGGATGGTAGGTCAAGCGAAGGTACTAACGGAAATGGAGAAGACGAGCGAGGGAAAAAATGGGATCGCGCGCGTTTTTAAACTGCAGCTAGAGGGCTTTTTTTTCGTAATGCAAGCCGCGAACGTGTAGTTACAATGGCCGTGCGTGCACAATATACGAGCTTCGCGAGAGCACTGAGTCGGAGTGCGCAAGGTTGGTAAATGCAGCCATCAGGAATACAGTGAAAATACATAGCGCTGCGCTGCGCCGCGCCGAACTACCATGTAGAACAGTACCATGTGTTCTAGAAAAATATTTGTTAATCCCGCAATGCAGATTTTGTAAGCGGCGTAAATCCCTTATTCGCCTTTGGGAAATCCGCTCTTTCATTATGGAGAATTGTCGCGCATGCGAGGATGGATCGCGTTTATTTTTCCGTTTGTTTCTCCCGAGCTTTTTGTTCGGCGCGTATGTTATTTATAAATTGCATTGAATTGTTTATAAGTATATTGTGAAAGAGATTGTGTCAATCGAGGATGCATGATATAACAACGTACGCAGATACGATAAACTGCATTGCGATACTTTCGTCTTTATCATCGCTTTGTGCTTCCGTCAATCGAACGATTTCAAAATATATGAATTCGAGCGATTAAATTCATTAAACATTTTATATTACGAATATCTTAAATTCTTTAATAATATGATTCTCAAAAATAGCGTCGGATATTAAAAATTAAATATTACAGACTTGTAAATGTAATGTATAATTACGTTTATCATGCATCTCCATTTCATGAATGTTTAGTATTTGATGCTGCTACACATTACATTTCGGTTATATCCGAAATTACGCAGTCATGTTGCTATTATCTGATCATCTCCACGATAGTGTATGCGCAATCAATTATAACTATCTTAAATTATATTATATACGTTGTATGAAGCAATATAACGCTCTGTAATCTATGCTATGCCGTAAGCTGAAAGGCTGGCAAATGCGATTTGCAGCTTCAATTTCGATGGTAAATTAACGACAACCACTAAATTTACACACATCGCTCCTAAAGATATAGTTATTTAAGAACAGTTATTAAGAAAGACATTATCAAGCGTAATATAGTCACATAGCAAATTTTTCATTTCAACTTTTATATTAACTTAGAGAAGTAATATTAAATAACAGATTAATTAAGTATATTAATAATTAGAATAATAAATACTAAGAAGTAAAGGCTCTCGAAATGAAATACATATAAATTTCAAACGGGCTATATATAGAATAATAAAAATAATTACAACAATACGGATTCAAATAATTCATAAACGTTTATAAAACAGGGCTAGCAAATAATATTTTTCAAATATTGTTAGAATAATATTGCGGTTGCGTAATATACGCAAACGCAACGAATGAATTAGTATTAATTACCCCGATCTTTTATTCCTCGGAAAAATATTTACTCTTTATTATTTGTTTCTATATTATTCTCGGTGGATTATCCAAAATCTCACACTGATTCTCGTTGTCGGTAATTCGAATTAATTTAATAGGACAGCAAAGACTGGCATTACAATGCAACTCTTGCGTTATACATACTCGTAGCGTGCAGTGCACCATTTACCTATTTACCCATCCGCTATGCACTGTTCCTAGAATTACCGACTCGGGGTAGTTAACTGGGAAAACCGGCACACCACTTCACAAAACGCCCCATCGTTTCCGGTCTATGCCCGTGAGACCTTTCGAAGCGGAGCGGATATTGCCAGACGAGTAACGCACAGACACGGCAGTTAACACATGCATCGATAGCTGATTCTCTTTCCGCATAACTTATCAGGTTGCAGTCGTTGGCTTCCTTCCGGGAGTGATGTTACCGATTCAGGCACGGACCCCACATCAACATGGATCCACGAATTTCCGATATATTGGTGAACTCGCAACATATAACGCGCTCCCGCAGATGTGCTGTGAAGCTCGAATCCTATTTGCTCTCTTTTCGATGGCATGCAATCTCTATCAATTTGTATCGCGCAGCTTGTTGTAACAGAGCAAAGTAAAATTGAATAACATAAATGCTGGTTACACGTATTTTAACTTTCGATATTAAACTGATATATGTATATTTAAATTAAAGTATTCAATATCATCCGTTCGACATAAAGGAGAATAAAAACCTTGTACAAAAAAGTCTCGCAAGTTAAAAACGGACCGAAATTTGTTCGCATTATTTATAAAATATCAAAATTATATTGTAGAATGCCAGAAAAAAATGTAAAAGAGCAGTAGAAAATAATGTGACACAAAATCTACAAAACGCGAGTTTCCTCTCTTTTATACAATTATATTTCTATCATATATTTTATCATAAAAATTTTCTTAAGAAAAATAAGAGAATTACATTATGTTGGAAAAAATATTAAGAATTTATTTAGATTGAGATTCGTGCTGTATAAAATTTCCAACTCTTCCATCGAAACATGTAAAATCTTTATCTGAATATAAATTTAAAAAAGTTGCATTGTAGTTTTCGTTAAAAATAAATATTTTCTTTAATATTAATATAATTTTAGAAACTCACAATCACAATACTTCACTACAAATTCTATATTTCTGTTAAATTGAATATGCAATTATTGGTTGTGTAAAAAGTAGACTGTACTAATTATATGATAAACTTATAGCACAGATACGTGAAAGAATTATTTATAATTTGGAATTTATAATCAGATTTTACATGGATGCGCATAGCATTTTTATTCATAACAATATTATAGATCATTGTCCCTTTATTCCCGAATCCTTAGTTATCTTCAATCTTATCGCTCCTTTGGTATCATCCTGAAAAATATCGTATCATTTCGTATTCTTTTCTTCCCCATCGGGAAAGATCGTAGGAAAAGAGAAAATATTCTACCTTGGAGCATCATAAAGTAATATTGACACTTTTCAAGAAATAAGAAAACAATTTCTCAGATTGTGTGTTCGACGGGGAAAATTAACACTTCCTTTTCAATATAACACGAAATAATAAAACAAGACAAACAGCGTTTCTTGATTATTATTTATATATGACATTTTTACTTGTAACTATGTCTCAAAAAAATACAGAACAATGCGAGGAGTTTTTATCCCGAAGTGAAGTTGAAGAATCCATTGTAGCAGTAATCTAATCATCTTTAGAATAAGAGAAGAGAGATCGGAGGAATTTTAAATTAAATTTTATTTTTTCAACTCTAAAATGAAGTTTCTGTTTTGAAAGTGGATTAGCTCACTTTTATTCAGAAAACCGTTTATATAAATGCTATTTTTTGTCAAGAAAACAATGATCTTAGATTGAAAAATCTATCCCTGCAGCTTCTGAAGTGCATCGTTAAGCGTACCTGAAGACACCCTCGCCCATGATTATAGGTGTAGTCATGATTTAGTCGCTATACGCAAGGATGCGGTAAATGAGGGTGAGAGAGGAGGAGAAACGAGCGCTCTCGGCGAAGAGCCGACATTGGCGTCGTTCGGAGATGCACGTTGAATTTTAATGAACGCATTGCCTTTGTGCGCTAAGCTCCTCCCGCCAAAGTCCGTGTCCCGCAGGACCGCGCGGGCATGAAATTTTTATGGAAACACGGATCATTCGTCTCGCACCTCGTCTTTTCATCTCCGCGCGATCATCCGTCCCAGACTAGTGACATGACGACCTTATGATATGACACTTCCCTTGGCGGTAACGAAGCGCCGGCTGTTGTTTTTTTTTCGCACAATTATTCACGGTTCGCGATGTAAATGGAATCGGGATGCGCTTAAAACGCGAGATTGCAAATACATTGAGGCACCTTTGTCTCTCGGTACCGCGTGTGATCGATCTGTCATCTGGCGCGACGCCAAAATGGCGCAGTCACCAATTTTAATGAAAAATTGGGCAAAGTATGAAACTTAGGTACAAGCAAGAAACTTATTACGCGAACATTTGGTAAGAAGTACTCGGAAGTTTAATAAGTACCGCAATGTGTGTTGCAAAATGAGTTATGGTAGCGATCATAATTCGCCTTCTTTGAATACTAAGTTGAAAGTTCTAAAATTAGAGATCTCATGTGCTACAATAATATATAAAACTGTGTTATATAAAATATATGAAATTTTTTCTGTTCATAAATTATTAACCGTAGTAAATAGAAAAAAGTAGCGTATAAACATAACGAATGATAAAATAGAGATTTTGCTTTAATAATGATTTTCGCGTTACGCAGAATGCGAAGAATTTACAATAACAGCATTAATTGTTCCCCGCCCCTTTTATAAATTAAATTCTTAAAATAAAATAAATTTTTCTAATCCAGTATGATATAGTTTTTATGTTAACTTATTTATTAATATCTTTGTTTCCTTTATGTTGGTGTGATGAGATTCGAGCGAGTAATTCTTATGCGTTCTCTCGTCTATCGGTTTTCTCGCATCTTTGATATTGCTTCAGCGACTTTTATGTACGCGAGTGAATCCTCGTCACAATGCCGAAATTGTCGCGTCGCGGCTATAGGATTTTCAGTTTTATTTTCCGTTTTACTTTTGAGTCCCCCCTTTTGTTTAACGTTTCACAGCGTCTTTCTCTCCTGCTCTATTCCCAAATGGATTTTGCATAAGAACGGAGCGCGCGTCGCTTCGCGCGCAGTAAAGCGCGCATAAGTACTTTCTTTCGGAGCAGATATTCATGGCGAGGTCGTAGCAACCGTGCCATCGAAAAACATTCGTAACGTCTTCCATTCGCGAGTCTCTCGCGATTACACTATGTATCTCTCTTCCCTCGAGAAGAGCTCGTTCCCTTTCTGCGTACGATCCGCCTGAACGACGAAGAAAAGAATGCGAAATGATACACGATGCTTTCCAAGGTGGAATTGAGAGGAGGGAGCGATAACATTGAAGGGTCCCAAGGATTTGCGAAGGAAAGGACAATGTTTGTAGTTATTGTGAAGAAAGATATCATTCGATCTTCAAGATCTGACAGTGGGACTGTGATATTGCATAAATGATGAATGGTATGCACAGTTGAATATATGAAATATATTGATATATTACATGCGAAGAACTTTTAACGAATCGAAGGCAAAAGTAATGCAAGAAAGTTTAATGCAAAATTTTTCGTATTAATTCTGAATTACTGTAAGTTAGTTATCGTTTCGGTTTTCACTCTAACAAATAAATGACATTAATGGTATAGGCATTATATTAGAATTTTAAAAGTAAAGAGATTTTTTTTAAAGTATAAAAAAAATCAATGATAATTTCTATTTACGTTCGTTAACCGTAGCATTGTTTTACAATTCTGCAGCATTTGCTATTGCTCATTTAGATTTGCATCTATTACGGATAAATTTACATATATTTTTCTATTTTATAAAACAAATTGTAATATAATAAAAATTCAATGAGTCTGTCCGCGCATGTGAATGATAATAATTTAAAAATATTTGCCATAAATTTATATAATTTTGCGCTTGATAAGCCAGCAAGAATCTTGAAGAAATCTCTCGAGAATATTTTACGCTTTCATCTTTTTAATTTATAAACAAAAAAGAATTATGAGCCAACAAGCTCTCGCTTTACACGCTCACAGCAAAATTTCTCACTTACGCATCAGCAGCGGACAGCGTCAGGATTTGCAGGATTCTCGCTACCGTGTGCATTTGCGTAATCCTTACCCGTCGACTATCGAGATCGCACGTCGTTTTCACGTTGTGTGACGTCATATATATATATATATATATATATAAAATAATCGAATCGCAGAATCTAGTAATAAGGATAAGTTCCGTGATATATTAATCGTCTAATAAATAATCCATCTCTATACTTTAAAATACTTGCATAATTTAATATTCCGTGTATGTACATATATATGTATATAGATTATATATAAATGTATATAAAAGCGAAATACATGCAGGAAAAATATATTTATACGCATTCATTGTGACTCGTGCATGCAGATAATCGAGATAATTACACGGTGAGCTTTCCTTTTTAAGTTTATATTTGCGTTAAACTCTCGTTTTCTCTCTCTCTCTCTTTTTCTCTTTCTCTCTTTTGATTAATACTTAAAAACATTATCATGTTGCCGCCACATTATTCATCTGTTAGTTGAATAGAATTTTTAGCATCATTTGAAATTAAATTTTAATATTCATCACCCTATTACTGATAATGTAAAGTTTGTACGGAATATTTTATATTTGCAATATTATATATAAATTGCTTGCTCTATTAGTTATTATTAATTTTATGAATAATTGATATGCAAAATATTCAACATTTACATGCTCAGTAATATATTGCTTAATAACAGAAATACTGATAATAATATAATAACAGTTTAAATTTCCATAATAATTCTCACATTTTAATAATTTCATTTTTACAGAATCGAAAAACTGTATAGATCAAGAAATTTGGAAGTATCAGAATATTCAAAGTTTTCAAGATCGATATATTTGAAAAACTAAACCTCATAAAATCTTAAAAGAATCTTAAAATCTAAAAATACCTAAAAATACATAGTTAAGGAATGAAGAATTTTAAGATCCAAGGAGATCTATGGTCGAAGAGTCTAGAATCTAAAAATTTAAATATGCTAAGACTTTATAAAAATTTAAATATCCGAAAATTTGTGAAAGCTTTAGAGTCCTAGAATGTGAGAATCCAAAGACTCAATTAAAGTTTAACGCTCTTAGTACCTAAGGAACTACAGAGAGAGATTCAACTTTTCTGAAAACCAAAGATTTAAATATTCAAGAATCCACGAATATATGCTAACTCTGTGGTAGAATAACTTTATTAATGAAAAACCTAGAAAACTTTGTAATAGTGTATATAACAACATACCACACTCGGTTTAATATATTCTCGCAGCACGTAGACTTTATAAGCTAGGCATTAGTCGAAGAATGGCGAAATGGCGTGAACGTGGTGCCGCTTGGGTTTTGTAGGGGAGCTCGTCCCGAGGGATCTCAGCATTTTGTGCACCACTTTCCAACTTCAGTTATACTCTAGATACTTTTACAAAACAGTCAAAGTTCCGCGAATTTTTATCGTACCGCAACATATTATCAAATCCTCTCTGAGTCATATTTCTTTTTTCACCTGAAGATATGTATTTAAAGAGTACTTAATTAAATTAACCAAAAGCTCGCGTGAGCTTCTTTATTTATTCACAGATTCGATAATTCTCCTAATAAAAAGTCTTTTATTGCATGCAATACTTACATTAAATAAATATAAAAATTGTACGGGAGAGCAAATTTTATTATTTAATTATGAGACATCGCTTAATTACTTGATGATTATATTTGGCCTATATAGCGTTGTTACACTAAATCTTTTACACATATAGACCGTTGAATAATTAGAGAATGAATATTTAACTCGTGTTTTATTTCTTCTAAATATCGTGCTAAATAAAAATGTTCTACTTATTCCGTTCATTTATTTCGCATTAAACGATAAGGGTCGCGCATAAAAGTGAGAGATGAAAGCTCTATAAAATGAAGCAGGCGGAAAATGTTGGATTTCGGGGATGGACAGTGTACACACGATATATACGGCAATTGAGATTTGAATATGTATGAGGATCAAGGCATATGGCATACAGGTTGTGCCTTCGGTTTATCGTGTGACTCGAGATATGTTGCAAAGCCATCTCGATGACAAAACAAACAACATATCGAAGATTATAAAATTTGCATTCAGAATACGTCCTCACGAAATCCTCAGAAAAATGTTTACGCTCTTTCTCAAGAAATAGTGGAAGGGAGTTTCATTATCACGTCCTAGTAATATAACGTATACGCGAATTGCGAATTTACTTAAATACACCTAAATATACCGAGAAATAACCTCGTAAATTTAAGAAGAAAAATGGAACACAGTAACTTTTATATTTTGATTAATTCAATTTAATTTAATAATAATTTTAAAATATTTATACGCATTATTTATACATAACACATGTATGTTTTAACTTTATAAATTTTTCGGCAATTATTTATTTACAGCGAAAACTTTATTATTATTTTTACATCGTGATATTTTTCATGATAAACGTACCGGGTAGTATTCTCGTTAAATTTGACGTTATATTGTGAATGACCGCCCTTCAGTATAAAATGTTAAAATAACTCGTTAGCTTTTTCATTCTGTTAAATCTGGTGATATTTTTGCTGAATGTTTTCGGTATCGTCTCATTTTTTCACAGCCGGAACGTTCTTCATTGATAAAAGCACTCATAACTTCGTTACGACCGGGACACGTCGATGAAACGATTTTTCTTTTGCGCGTGGAGACAGACAAAGCTTTTTGAAAAACCCGTTCAAAGTATCTCTCTGTCGTAAAGATAGAACGAGGCAATTACTGTCAGTCGCCGCCAGTCTATAAGAGCACACGAAAATGCATCGTATGCATTAACCGGGAGATCCAGGGTCTCTTGTATTATATAGCATCCATTTTGTATTCGAGGGTATATTTTTGCAAAGTTTACGCGAATATCTTTTATACATCACAGTATGTAATATGCGCAAAACTTTTGCATGCATCGTGAAATACGTACAAAATTTCATTGCAATTCAACGTTACTTGTCTTTCATTTCCGAAATACAAATACAATTGTTTAAATACAATAGTTTGAATGTACGCGCGCGCACATAAATTCATACGTATTTAGAGTTGAAATTTAGAGTTAAATATGAGTATACGGTATACGTGAGTGTATGTATTCATATGTAAATTTTGAATTCGCAACTTTTAAGTCTTAATTTTCAACTGTGCATTCTAAAGTTCTAACGAACATAATGATAAACACGTACATAACAAACAGAAACTTGTTATATTATTTACGAATCATTCGTAAGCCTTATCTGTATAAGTAACAATCTCTGAACTGAAATGTATTGAGTTTGGAAATCATTGTAATCATTGAGCGTTTAGGAGATACATATGTGCATCATATGAAATCGTATAAGTCGCATAAACATCATCGCCGCGAATTTATTTCAATTCAGAATCACAAAGAATAAAAGAGCGTCGCGAGAAAGACGTGAGCGACCGCATAAAATTTTTCCCGAGTTTATCGCGCGTCGATCCCGTTAATAAAAACCTACGGGACGCGCATGGGATAGTCATGCATTTTATGGTCCCGCTCTGCAGGTGGTCGCAGCGTCCGTACAACGGGTATCACGATACCCAAGACCGTAAGCCGAACGGCGCCCTTAGTTATCCCGCGGAAATTACACCTGCTATTTGCCCGCCCGCCCGCGCACGCACGTTTTGTTGGTGCAGCTAGTTGCTGCAAAACAGCAAAATTCGGCGCGCACGTTTAATAAGTAGCGTGCAATAAGAGGATGACTTACGGCCGCATTAAAAACGTCCTGCGCCGTCCGCCTAGCTTGCTGCAAACGGCTGCCATATCGCGGCGCACACTAATTACGGGCTTTATGCGCTGCATATATGTAATGTATCCTAATTGGAAATGCAGCTCCTGAGTGCCTCATTAAACCGCACGTACGCGTTTGGACTGATTTTTTTCTGCGCGCGCGTATATATTTTGTAAACGATGATAAATAATAAATGACGAAAAGTTGTGCACTGTTACATATTTCAATCGAACGGTATTAAATTGGAGATTGCCAACCGTATTTACGTATCGTATAAACTAACGGGTGTACACGCTTTTGCCGCTTATATCATTTATCGTCATTACGCACGGTCACTAATCGCTTTATATTGTCGGTGTTTACACGAAAATATTACATGCACATTGAATGCCTTGTTGTACGATAACGCGCGTTAATAATAAATGAATTAACATGCATGAAATAGTATATTGTTTTAGTAGAAGAAACTTTACGCTGTCACGTAAACCGCTTTTGACAGATATGAATGAGAATTTTAATTGATGGCACTTTGGGATATCCTTTATTAGAAAACTTCGACGCATTAAAAATGAAATTTCTTTCGCAGCTTTTGACTCGTTCACTTATCGTCTTAATACTAGTTAATCATGAGTACATTATTCATCTCTAGACGACGTCTTTGCTCATAAAAAATATATAATAAAGATCGATCAACTATTTGCACATCTTACTATTATTATACGAATAATTTTTTTTAATACACACACATATATATACATACATATATATATATATATATATATATATATACAAAAAATTATTAAATCAAAGTTTAAATTGCATAATATATCATAACGTTTCTTAATCGTATAATCATAAAAGACAAAAGATGTGTCAGCAAAATATAAAGCACTATATTTCTTAAAAAAAAAAAGAAATTATTTATTTTTATATATTTAATAGTAAGACGGCATAAATCTAAATTATCTTATAAATATTCACATAATCTTTATCTTCATAGTAAAATATATTTCGCAAATAAAATAAATGTCACATTTTTAGCAATTAGATAGCTATTACATTGAACATATAAAAACTCTTTTTGTAATGATCTCCATGAATTATCTTGACGGAAGAAATCATCGTAGAGCTGCTAACGTACGAGAAACAAGAACAAGGTAAATACGGCGCGAAAGCGTTGTCAGAATAATCCAGTTTTATAATGCACTCTATTATGCAGAAGCGGACTGACGTCCGTAGGGACGGACTGGATGTGTACAGTTAGATGAAATGCGCATATGCACAAACAAGCGGACTGCCTTCTTCTTATTATCATTCTTGTATCTCTTTTTAAATGTTAACTTCGGAAAAACGTTAATTCAGAGAGCTACTATATGGCGTCAACTTGCTCTTTTAATTTCACTTATAGAAATATATTAATTTAAATCCCGGATTATATTTGCACAAAGTGAAGTTATCGCAAATCATGTGCAAATTAAATGTGCAATTTCACAATTTTTCGCAATTGTCTATATGTTTCTCTTTTTCCTTTAAACAGTAGAAAATGTGAAATGTAATAAAATGAAACTCGTAGGTCATAAAAAATATTTGAAAATTTTAAAAATTATGCTAACGTAGCGGAACAGATTTTTGTTCTGCATCACACATTTCATAAATGATTTAAATTACGTAATTAAACGGCCGTTTGTAAATTGATGGTAAATTTTAATTTACTGGAAATTTCGCTTGAAAAGATAATTCTCTATTAACTGATAATTTTAAAAAGAACGTGATAATATGAAAAAAATTGCATTTACATAATGTTACGTTTACTCCAACGATTCCAGTATCAAAAATATTTGCAGAAGATATTGTAACAACAAACCAAAAATATTGTAAAACATAGTATTTTTCGTTAGACACACAATATCCAATTACCCGACAGACTTGTATTACGTCGGAAGCTGGTCTAAAAGGAGCAGCAAATTCGAAATAAAAGCGAATTTAGTTCTGATTTTCCGCGAAGCTTTCTTTTTCTCTCTCTCTTTCTCTCTCTCTCTCTCTCTCTCTCTCTCTCTCTCTCTCTGTCTACAATGGTATTCAAGAAGCAATACTCTTGTCTGTTGTGGCGTTACGACAATTCTTTGTAACACATAGCTACATACTAGGCCAAAACGAAGCAATTACCACCAATTGCGGTCCTAAAACAAGTCACCCTGCATGTCGCAACTAATTCAATTGCTCGAATTTAAACGATATACGAGTCTATTCCAGGAGAAGGTATCAAAATTTAATTTGCAATTCCCGCTTAAAATAAAAATAATAAATGTTAAATCAACTTATAATTATAAAAGTTATATTATTTATTAACTCAAGACAGATTAAAATAAAAACAAAAATTTCTTCAAAATAATATACTTCAGTTCGTCTCCATCATTAAAATATTATTCTTAATATTTTTCTAACGTAATTAAAAAGTATATTATTTTTATATATATCAATTTAGTAAAATTATCAAAAATCTACAGTCATGTAATCATTTATAAGTAGATTTAATACGGTATGTACACACACGCACACACACATACACATACGCACACACATATATACATATATGTATATGTATATATATATATATATATAATTGTATTTACTTTATAAATGTTGAAATATGCGGTTTTCAGTCATATTTCTGAAGCTATATGTATATATTTCATTAAACAGCAATGTATATCTGGTATAAAAAAAAACTTTTATTTCCGCCAGTGATTTTTTGAAAATAATTGTGCAACTAGATCTGAAACATTATACTATCTTCACAAAAATACCGTTATCCTTATTGCCGTTGGCTATGAAAAAATATTAGTTAAAATTGAAATTTATTGATACACTCTGCGGTGCGTATGGCAGTTAAAGTAGCGTGGAGATAAAACGCGACATTTTTACTCGATATGGTACCAGAGGGTATAAAACACGCGAAAACAGTAGCGTGAAAGCGGAAAATATGCATGTCGTATCGTTTTGCGTATCGCGTTTGCAAAAATCACCATTTTGACGCAAGTGCATTTAGCAGCAGAAAAATAAAGCTGCGATTGGATAAATAACTAAAACATTCTGCATTGTATCAGTTAGCTCATATCCGTTGGCTGGTTCCAAGCCCGATTTAATAGTGCGCATTTTCCAGAACAATCGCATTCGACGAACGGACGCGTCGTTCTAAAACGTTCGCCAAATAAGAGAGTTCTTTGTTAGGGTAAATTATAACGGTGCAAGCCGCACAAAACGGCCATGCAACGTTTAAATTCGCTATTAAATATATGCTGTCACCTGGTCGAGCAAACAATCCTTTTCAAATGCTATTATGTATTCGCGCGTTGGAAATGTATAAAACAATTACTAGCCGGCGTGTATATAGTTCTGCTTATACTACTTGCGAGGGTGCAATGAACGGCTGTAGTTTCCGAAATGGTAAATAATTATGTAGCTGGCTGATCCGAGATTGAAAGCTAGCAATAATTGCCAATAAAATAAACTATCCGGTATCTGTTCTTCGATTATTCGAGCCGCGATTTTCGAATTTTCAATATTGGATCATGCTCAAAAATAATTACTACTAATCAATACTTTAAGCAAATTTTACATGATTAATAACATTAAAATTTAATATGTAATATGTAATATGTGTTTAATAATTATTATTAACAATAAGTATTTATTAATAATGGCTAATTATAAGTAAATATATTTTACTAATAATATGTTAAAGTTTTTTTATCAATATCATATGAGATAAAATTGATACATTATAATATTAAAACTTTGTTGACTTGGCTGATTATCATACTGGTGACAAAATTATTAGATATGCGATGATACGGACAGAGGCTTTATCTACTTACACCCTTATTCATACTGATATCCATTTTCCAGTCATGTTTGAATTATCGAATTTCGATATTTCTGTATATTCCGCTATTCATTCTTGAACTATCGGTTTGGATATCCAACAGTCGCATTTTTGTAGTTTGCTACTTTTTATCTGATAACTCCGTTTGTTAGATACGTAGATAGATATGTAGTTGGCGGAAAATATGAAAAGAGCATATTTGTTTTTTTACAGTCAAATGACGCGTTAATACTTTTTTACACTGTTCGTTGTTTTTGCTCGGAAAAAAAAGAAAAATGTATGTTTTACACTGCACTTCATTGTTATTATGATTCTAGGTGATGATATTACATCCACATGGAAGAAACAGGCTAATTGAGAGCCAAGCGCGATAATTAAAGCGCAAGTTAATTCTTTTTCTTCTAATACGATTTATTAATTATTCAAAGTCGTACGTTTTCTCTAATTTGAATCATCATTGGCAGATAAATTAAGTTAAAACATACGTCCTTCTATAATCCTCATCAACTCCTACGTGAAACAAGCGCAAAAAGCCTCTTCCTGGTTCCAGTCGAAGGGAAGAAGATTCCTGATGATGGTCTAAATAAGAAAGACCTAAACATACGATTTCGAGCCCGTTTCCCCCATTTTTGTGGATATTCAATATCAGAATCTTCAATTTCGTTAATGATTACATTGCGCAATTTTCGGAATGCTGACAATCAAAATTTTTACATTATTCTATCTTGTTAACTGTTTATTTTAATTAGCAATATGCATTTTTAATTAAACGTTTATTCATGCTGTCTTCCTACCTTTATGCGAGATCTTTGGTACAAAAATATTTAATAAATTAAAGAGGCTTTTTGTGTTGCAACACTTATATAGAATTTATATTTAATTTAGAAAATGTTGCCGCTTTATCGAAAAATGTATACGTTTTGCTACGCAACAATCAAATTTATTTTCTCCATGGTGCACGGTGGAACTCACTGCATAAATTACGCGATGTTTAATGAAATGAGAGCAATGCGCGCGGGGGCCATTGTCGGCGCGGAGTAGCAGAAGTATTAATTATGGACATTACTATTCAATAATATATTGCCGTGGCTTCTCTCCCGAAATTTGACCAACCGGTGCGCCGTGCGAGTTTTAACTCGCGGCCGGAAATTACGCTTGTCACGGCGCGAAATCGATCGGACGAAATCGATAAATAGAATGCGCGTCGCCTCGCCGCGGCGACGACGGCGATGTGGGATGCATCTGGAAGAGAATATTTCAACACACGGAGAACCGGAGAAAATCCGTGAGAAATCCGCCTAGGGTTGTCGCGAAAATAAATCTGAATAAATCGAACGTTGCAAATCGGACATGATAGATGCGACCGATTATTGCTCCGGATTCACTGGACTCTGCGATTTTTCCCTATCGACATCGCTACACCACCAACCTTCATACCTATATTTTCAATATTTCTTATATCTGTTCACATTTATTTATATTTTCTAGTGTGTTACACTTGATGTAGTTCTTTATGTGGTCTTGTTTCGTTTTTATTTTGAATCCACCCATTTTTACATACTATTATGTAATCGCAATATTTTATTTATTCTTTTTCTTTTTTTAACACAAGAAAGATTTAAACAATATTCGATTTCTTTAAGAATAAACTAGAACAGAAATTATTTGACATGTAACAATTTGTAATATTATGTCAAATCATTGATTTATACTTATGTCGAATCATTTATTAATCGAGAGTATTAATTGCTTCCCGAAATAGCCAATCGGTTGCTGCTGTCATATAATAGAAAACCGCGTGCCGTTTTTGTTGGCTCGTCCAACATTCTCATGACAGGAATGTCATGTCAGATGGACGACCGGATAGAACGACAGACAATGGTCCGGATGGAGAAGCACGGCGAAAAAGTGCCGCCAAACTGTCGTCCGTAACCGCGAGATCGTTCCCGAGAGACTTGGCGACCACGTAGTCATCGCCAGCGGAAACAAGTGGCATACGAGAAATCGAAGCTGCGACAAATAGAGCAAGTGTCGTACAAGTATACAGTCTACGCGAGGAGTTGTTGTTGAAATGCAAATAGAAATATACCTTGGTGAATATCAGGTATTCTTTTTTACAATCTGATGCATATCTAATATATATATATATATATATATATATATATATATATACGTTTGAGAAGAAAATATTCTAAGAAATAGAGTATGATTGAAAATTCGAGTATGGGATTGAAGGAAACGAAAGAAATTTAATTCTTGAAAATAAATTCAAGTTTCACGTGCGATATTATAGGTAATTGTATTTCATTTACAATTAACATCTGATTTCGTTAAATCCGCTCTGTTCGTAAATTTATAGACGACTGCATTAACATTTCATACGATCTGTATGTGTCGCCGAATCGATCGTTAAAAAAAAAGGAATATGTTCACACCGAATTATAACACTATTTTAAATGTTAAAAAGATAAAAAAATTTCGACAGTTTGTCGATAAGTTTATTTATCCGAGAATTATTGGGATTCGCGCTAATTACTAGTTCGTAACGACAAATTACGTGTTCTTTTCACGCACGAGCGCCAAATAAGAAACTCGTGTCTGCCGGAAGGTATTAGCGATATTGAATTACGGGTTAAATTTCGTCATGATCGAAGAGGAAACTATAAAAGCTAGCTCCGATTCCTGCTTCAACATGTCCCGGACACGTACTCGACGGAACGAATTCTAATTGACTTTCAGCGATGCTGCTGGCGTTTGATAAATCTTGCCTCGATATCACGTGCGCGTGCGATATTCGATATATTGTCCCGGTACAAATTGATGCACCAACGAGTAAATACATAATTCACGGCAATATTTATTCTGGTCGCCGGAAATCGTGTAAAAAAATAACTTATCTTGAATTATAAAAGTCACTATTATATTATATGTAGTCGAAAAATAGCATTTTGAAATATATTAGACTAACAAATTGTATAAAAACAATAGATTAATGTTGCGTAAATATACTTTAAGAATATTTTTATAAATATATTTTTAAAATAAATTTATAAGAAATATATATTTTTTTAAGGCATGCTATCCTTTATGCTTGCATTATCAGAATTAAGAATAGACTAGCAAATAACTACAACTGTAGAAAGAAAATTCAGTACATTTATTTTTAATTGAAAATAGATTGTTTAATTTCTAAAAATGATAGTAGGTAGTTTATATTTCAAATAATGTTGTAGAAAGAAAGATTTTTTCATATAAATTTATGATCATTCGCCTGTATTACTTTTTAATTCAACTTGGCATTTGCTTTCTATTTGCCAATCGTTTTAAGCAAGTACGTGATTATACGTCAATAGGTTACAGCAAGGAATTCCTCGGCTTTATACTCACTTCCTTCGTTGGCTTCGTGTAAATCTAGGATTAGCGTGAGCGTCTGCCTGACTTCGTGCGAACCGATAAAGTTGGATTCAACGATAGATATATCCGAGAGCGAATTCCATGCGATTCGGCCTCGGGCTGCGCCGCCTTTTCGAAATAGAGCAAGCCGCGCGTTTGGTACAACAACGTGCATTAGATTCCGTGTCAACGATTTTAACAATACGATAAATGTCCAATGTTGGACGGATTTCTGTTTCTTGTATCGCAATTTCGTCCCTATAGGTCAAAAGTCACGTCATTTTAAATCATATATTCAAAATTGAAATCTTTTTAACTATGATACATCTTTTTATTCTATTTCTGATTACTATTACAATGCGACAGGTATTTCGATGTTAAGACGTTTTTGACGAACTCACTGACATAAATATTGAATATTATATATATATATATATATATACATGTATACATATATACACAGAGTATTTGGGCATATGTACATCATTTTTCAATATACACATATATTTATAAAATTATCGGAATATTTCTCATTGCGTTTCTCTTGTGCCATATTTTACATAAACACGAATTATTCTTTATATCGTATGCTCATGCGTTACTCGAAAATTTTGCGCGTACTACGTGATCGTATTTCAACTCGTCAAATGACGGTCTCTCGGCAGGAAAACGAATATCACCTCGAAAAATATCAGCGAAAATATATTATTTATTCTGCGTCATTTTTATAATAAATAAAATAGGTAATTTGTGAAAAAGATAAATATCCGTAATCAGCGCATCAAAAGCCGGCATCGAATACTGGCAATTAGCAATTCATATCATACACACGGTTATTTTAATCAGATAATATTTTAAGCACAGCTTTTTCAGCTATGTCGATCCCGCGAAGAGCATAAAAAGATTTTATGCAGACAGATAGAGAGACATATATATAGCTAATTAAAAGTTTATCGAACAATGATCGAGGGACTATAAAATAGGTTCACTTTCCATTATAACAAAAGGCTTTACGGTTATATTCACAATGACGAAATTAAACTTTTAATGAATATGCTGAAATAGGTAGACATCTAGAATGACACAACTTCTTCAATTCCGCAAGTCTCTTTTATATAATGCTTGGTGAAAATAAACTTTTCAAGTAATTATTTTACTTAGCGATTCACAAAATTAAAATGATTCGCAGTTTTGTTTTACGAAAAAAAACTCTCGTGTAATAATAACAATTTTTATACCAGTAATATCGCATTTAACAATATTAACAATATTTTTATAATTAAATAGTAAGTAATTTAAAAAAAAAAATTCTCTTTTTTTCTTTTCCTCTTCAATACATGCTATACTCTTTTTAAGACATTTTAAGTATTTAAATATGTATATAGATTTAAATATTATTATGTAACAAATTTATCTATAAAATTAATAGAAAAAACGTTAATTAATTTTAGAGAAAAGACATCAAGAGATTAAATTTTTGAAAACTTAAAAGTGCTGTAAACCTGGAAATGTAAAATATTATGTGTATATCGATCACAAATCAAACACCGATATAGTATCCCATATAAATATCCTCGCAGATATGTATCGACGAACGGAACAATCTAATTGTCGCAGTCTAATTGTCGTATTCTAAATGAGAAAAGATAGCCAATCGTGCGCGTGTTGTGTGAAAATTTCAATTTTCGATTCTTTCGTTTATTGAGCGAACAATGGCACTTGATGTGATTGACGTTAAATTAATGTCACGACGCATTATCCTACCGTTCTTTTGATATCATTGCGGTAATGCAATAAATCGTTTATCGCCTTATAAGTTTCAAAATTGCACGATGGCGTTCATGCACGGCGACAAATCACCGACAGACAAAAAGATGTCTATCTTTTTATCGCGAGCAATTTTACCTAAATCCTCGCCGTGCCAAACCAGGTTTATTGCCCGGCATTGTCTGCGGTCGCTCGTATAAACGTCTTTCGGTATTCTACTCCGTCGTCGTGCCATTAGTACCATCGAGTCTTTTTTTTCTATCGCTTTTACGTGTGAAAATCACAAAATAATGATTTGCGCGATCTATTTCGAAAGGATCAAATTTATAAAATGTCATACAAAAATTTGAAACAGATTGATCAAGAAGAAAATTTTCGTTATCGTTGTATTAATTTATATTCAACATAGTTATACGTTCTTAGATAAAAAGACAAGATAGCTTATAAATTATAATAAATATTGAAGTGATTGAAATATATAGAAATAACAAATAATAAATATCGCGTATTTTTTTATCGCGTAATGACTATATAAAATAATAGCAACAAAAGATTTGTCTCAAGTCCTATAGAAAAAGAATCTATCTTATAAATTATTAACTAAAAAGATAAAAATTACACACACACAAATACAATATATATTTTAAAATGGCATTAATCCAAATCAATTTAGTTGCAAAATTTTTATGAAAACAAGAAAATAAAAAAATTATTATTTATGAAATAAATTAAGGAAAATATCAGAATAATTGTAGAAGGAATTATGTAACGAATAACACATCGATATATATATACATGTATATAACAAAATTAACAATTAAAGAGCGTAAATTACTTCACGAATAAAACGTTGCTCAATAGTTCGTTATAGCTACGAGTATATAAAAGGTGAACATGCACAAAAGTTGTAGATGGAAGGAAGTTGTGGACTTTGAAAAATTCGGGACGACGAGTAACAATTTTTACAGTGAATACTTGTATAGACCAGAAGACTTAGGGAAAATTAAACATCAGTGGTGATGTGAGGCACACGGACAACGGATTCCGGAAGGTCAAAGAATCCGCTCAAATTACTGTTGGCTTTGCCTCGCAGAGCTGCTCGAATATGAGGCTATTCTTTACCTTTTGGCTTTCTCTTTTCCACGCCATGGCTTTTTCCGTCTCTCCCATGTCTCGGATACCAATGCTCTTCGCGCAAAAGAAAGAGAGACTTGGAACATCCTATAAAGGAAATTCCGCGAGCTAAATGAAACTATAAGAATATAAACGTAGTCTATTTACTGTATGTAACAGTAATAATTGCGGGAACTGTCGAGCTAACTCCCACTTTAGATGAGAATTAGTTTTAGAAAGTGAGCCGATAGAAGGTATTGAAAAAATGAATAAAATGTATGCATAAGTAGTCCAAAACTTGATGTGTGATGATATTGTTCTGATAAATATTACAATATTAAACGTTTCCGTTTAATCTCTTGATACGCGCTACAGAAAAATTTTTTTATTTTAATCGCGCAAAACATCGAGTAATTCAACGTAAATTTATAATTCTCGATTATTTCTATCAACGGATTATATTGAAAAAATTATTTTAAAATTTGATCGTTTCCATTTATCGAATTATCGGAACGGTTTTAAGTAATTTTTAAATTTGCCTTAAGCGATTCCAGCCGAAAAAAACGCAAAGTAAATTAAAACGCGTTACTAGGTATAGTCAAGCGCGAAATTCATGTCTATATGTTCTCTTTTAACTCAAACACTGCCTTCAGTATTTTTGATATGGCAGAAATTGCCTGTTTTTTTGTCCATTCGGCACACTGCAGATAATTGCCCGTATATATCGTTTACGAGCAGTTTAAATATATGTACAAGGCGATTCACATCACGCCGCCTGGGTTCTCGGATGTGGCTTTGTTGGCGCCAAGCCACATTTGCACTATCACTCCGGAGTCATCGCTTAAATGATACCATATGCCATGTGCTCATAAACGATAAATAAATCTCGTTATACACAAATATTGTTTTTTTTTATTTACGATCGGGACAGTTAAAATTAAAACCTGTTAAAATCATTTTTATCAATTACCATAGTAAGACAAACGATTACATCATACTTTTGCGTTTAAATCAGAAGAGAGGTATATCTGTATATTTCCGAAGTTTTTTTTATCATACAAACAAGTTAAAAGCAAAGTAATGTGTTTCTTCTGTTTGATTTATCTTGGATTAATCATATTAATTGAATGTACTTATTCATAAAGATAACAAAATATTATATTTTTAAGATACAACAAGAGTACGTATTTATTTAACTATCATTTTCAAAAAAAAAAAACTTAGAAAATCTTATGAATTTTATAATAAGCTTTCTTTCGCGTAGGTAATGAGTTTCGTTGGAGAGGAAAAAAGAGAGAAAGAGGGAATTCTCGTTGGAAAAATATTTTAATATTGTTTAACCTTAAGTACAAAGTTTTTCGTCAAAAGAATACCTCTCGCCAAAGTACGTATACATGATTAAAAAGCGCAAGTGATGCATTTTATGAAGATCGCAAAAAATAAACGCAATCATGACTGTTTGCCTGGATTTTCCAGTTCCGTGAAGGAGTAGAGGAAATATTTGTCGGAAGGTTGAGTAAAATATTGTATCGCGCGGTATAGCCACGAGAGATGATTAATCGTCTCTCACTTTAGAATTAATTACCAGTTCGGTCGGACATAATTATAGTTAACTCAACGCTGATTACCGTACGAATGATGCAGCCGCTGTTCCTATTTTAACGATTTGTAGCTGCTTGATTCGCCACTCGGCCCGACGTTAGCTGATGAACTCGTGCAAAAGTTAATTCGTCGATCCGATGCATACGTCGTTCATACCGGAAATGGATAATCGTATTGGTAATCACGAATGCGCGCACGGATTGCTCGCGCCACTTCGAATTCTAATTAAAAGTTAAACGGCTCCTATCAGGGCTAAATTAACATCTGCACAGGCAATCCGTATTACCAACAAGTTCGTTAATTAAAGAACGAGGCATGAGAAATGAAGATTGGCAAAATACTCGTCTGTAATTTTAGCTCTTTAATTCATCTGACGCTTTAATGATTCGTGATCAATCTTTCAAAAGTAAATTAAACAAATTTAGACTAGTATATATTACATATTATATTAGATTTGATTTAGATTATATATATAAAATATTTGTTTATTTAACAGCATTCACTCTTAACTGTCAACTTTACAATTTAGCTAGTAATCTCTGTTAAATAAGGAATTTGGTTTATTGGACGTGCATTCAATGCGTTTGATTCGCAAATGACTTGCATTAATTTTAGGCCGCTTCATTTAGTCTGATCGATGATGCACTGATCAAACTACGCGTAATTATCTAAACGGAACAGATTGAGGTCATTAAATCAGATTTGACATCGAGTGATGCGTCATTTAACAGCGATACCGTGATTGTCTTTAACGTAACGTTTCATGCGCGGTCAATATTTCGGAATTGATCGAGAAAACATAATTATGATATTAAAATCGAATTGAAGCGCACGGCGGTGTATCCTGTGTGTGCCACTAAAGGAATATCTTTAACAGTGATTGTCTTATGATTGTGTTGTACACGCGTTCAATCTACACACGCGTATATATACACGTTATTCCGGAATAGAGGTTCTACTTTAGAAATTACTTTCGTAACATATTGCGGCGACTCGTCGCATTACAATGAAAGTTGGATGGCGTTCTTTCTTCTCACGCAAGAAATCCCTGTCGGACCAAAATACTTCGGCGGCACGACGTGAAATAGAAATAAGCTCCGCGCTTCGGAAAACTTTGAAAATGGACATTGCGACCGAAGTGAGATACATCGGGATACTTTGGAGAAATAAGATAGAAATATTCTCGTCGTTACGAAATTAAATCCTGCGGGCGAAGCGAAAAGCAGAGATTGTATCGCGTGAAAGATTCGAAGAAACTTCTGTTGCGCTAAATCGAATTGCCGATCTGAATAGATAAGAATGCAATTAAGGAAAAGAAATGCGCTCGTTAAATCTGCTACAATTTTCACTAAAAGAGACAAGAAGTTTATTATCTCGAGATAAATCTGTCAAAATAAGTGACGTACAAAATTATGAAGAATAAAAATCTGAATAATAAACGAACAACAGCGTAAATAAAATTATACACATACACACACACACACATACACGTGAAAGTAAAGAATTAAGAATATAAAGAACAATTGAAAAACTTAGAATTATAAGGATAATAGAATAAAATATAAAATATTTAATGTTTCAATAAAATTAAAAAAATATGCTAGTTATACCTAATGAATAATGATCAATAAATTGATGAGAGAAGGAAGAGATCGTCTTGCTATGTCCCGTAACGCTTCGAAATTACATTTGCTGTGCTCTGATGGCAATAATTGCGCGCACCATTTACCTACTAATAGAACTCGACTGCACTCGCATTGGGAATCGTTCGATCTCCACGCGGAAACTACTCTGTAGTATTATTCGTATACATTCTGTGTGATCAAATGTCTGTGTCTGGATCCAATGATCATTAAGCTTCTCGGACGGATATAAGGACACATCAATTTGCCTAATCAGCCAATGAGCACAGTGCAAACAAAAAGATCGATCTTATCTTGTATTCGCAGTTTGTCAAATCTACAGATTTTGAATATTTAAAAAATAAAGACTTTAGCAAAGTAAGCTTTCGGTGTGTTCGCAAATGAAATGAATTATAGCGAGCTTTTTTTAAACCTTAATATTCTTAACACATTATTATTTTCTATCATACGGGATTTTAAAAAGTGTTAATGTCTACTAGTTGGTGCAAATAACAAATAATAAATTAAATAAATTATAAATCGCTTATCCCACGGTTGTTTCGCTGTCGTCTGATGCCTCCCTCGAATCATCTCTTGGTCATCTTTGATTGGCTTCTTCATGTCACTAATTCGCGAAGACAGGCTTTAATCACGCGCACACTAAATAGGCAAAATTCGACGCGACATTCCTGGCATTAATCGATATAATCACTAATACGTATTTAATAATATTACGTTATTAAATTATAATGAAAGAACAATGCAAACATTACAGTCATGCACAATGCTATCGATAATATTACGTTTGACACACAAAAATTAGGCGGTCAACTTTACGCGTTACTCGCGGCAATGTTATTTCTGTTACTAATAAATTTACGCTCATATATCTTAAGACAAATTTACTATTTCACATTCTAACGTAAATGAATAAATCCGTGCTCGAACGGAACTTAACTTATACACAATTGATCTGAGATTAATAGAGAGGATCTTTAGTTAAAAATTAAAATGCGATAAAGCGTTGGAAAATATCATAACCGAAATATAATATTTCAATTCTAATAGATTTTCAAAGCAGAAAGTCCGCGAAATATGTACTTGCAGGTTAGCAAGTACTAATGTATTATTAATACATTAATATAGATAATTTCGATATATGACATGCCTTTTTTTCATTACTTGAATCAAATAGCTGCGCGCGCGATAATCTTACGTGTCGCTAATTGCGAGAATTAATCAATTGCTCAAACCGATAATTGTAATAATTACGGAGAGCAATAACGCTTCGACAGATAATGTATGATATACAAAGTGACGCTGCGCCTCACTCGAGTCGCACGCGCAAATGTTTTGTTGTCAAGATTAACATACCGCGTAGGTCAATGACGCACGTAGTAAGTAGTAAGTCTTGTCATTCGCGTGACACCATGCGAGCGAACAGGTAGCGGCGCTCCATGTATTGTACATTATCTTTTGAATTGCGATCACACACATTCCGGTAATTATTACAATTAATAATTATTGATCAGCGTAATTGATTAACTTTTACGATGAACGGCACATAAGTTTCTGAATTCAAGTAAATAATATGTGTATTTTTCGCGATATTTTTGTGCGTTGGAAATCTATCACAATTGCAATATTAAATTTCAATTATATTTTTTGGCGATTTATTGCATTTTAATTTTTAAGGATTTGTAAAGACAAATTTATTTATATACTTATGTTATAATGTAAAGTAATAAAATCGTCTTAAGATATGAGCGCATATTACGAATATTAGTTAATAACAGAGAGAATATTATCGCGACAAGTAACACGAATTTGGTAGCTTGATTTTAGTATGCCGAGAGTATTATTATACGTAGCACTGTGTGACCGTAATGTTCGCATTGTTTTTCCATAATAAGAGCGCTTCGCTTGACGCTATTTTCACTTCGAAGCGCAAGATTCTTCGTCATGATTGATCCATCAAACATTTCAGCAAAAATAGCGTGAAACCGAGTGTACCTAATATAATAAAGTTTAAACGTGTACCAATGTGATTAACGTCGACAGTGCCATGTAAAGTGCTGCGCGTCGAATTTTGCCGATTAGTACGTGTGTGATTAAGTGCCTTCGCGAGTGAGTGACATGAAAAAGCAATCAAAGAGAGGAGAAAAGGACCTCTAGAGGCATCAGGCGATGATGGAACAACCGTAAGGTTAAATAATTTATAACTTATTAATTTATTATTTGTTACTTGTATAAGTAATAACTCGTTTATCTTTCAAGTGATAATCTATTTAATCTATTTTTAAATTATTGTAAAATATAATGCATATAAAATATTTGAGATTTTATTATATTTTATAATGCTTAAAATATTCGTAATAAAATAATTATATTAATTAATATTTTTACATAAATATAGATGTATAAATTATTTCAATATGCTTAAAATTTATAATGTAATTATATATTTAGATTTTTTACATATAATAACTAAAGATTTTCTATTTTCATAATTTATAAAAATTTACACATGTGTATAAAGAAATTAGTTTTCAAAAATTATATAATCTTTCTATTAAATAACATTTAAAGTAAGAATGAAAAGTTTTTAATTGCGCAAGATGAGTATTTGCTGAGATATTAATTATTTTACATACTACTTTAATTTTAATATTTTTTTTTTATACATTAACAATACAGTGAAGTGCTACGACTTTACTGTTGTACATCGTATCAGTGAATACTGTATTACTTTTTATTTTATAATTTCAGGATAAAATTAATTTACAAAAATAATGTCAGATATATATGTTTATAAATAAATATTGCGACATTCTTTAGGAGTGTTGCGATAGAGAAAAAATAGCTAAGAGTTAAGATCCAAAATTGGTATATACAGCCCAAAATTTTCGCTTATATACACATATGTACGTCAAAAATTTCTGGTGCTTCTTCTCGCGCTTTGTGAGAGAAAATGCAAATACTGTAGTACTTTTAATATCCTCTACCATAAAAAAAGAATAATTTGCTAAAAGTCAGGACTTAGAAGAGCTCTATTTAGCTTGAAATATTCGCGCGGATTTACATGTATGCTTAAAAATTCGTGAGCGTTTTCTTTGTGTTTCATGCAAAAAATATTCATTAATAAATTTTATTTTGCATTTATTAAAAAGATGAGAGATTATGGATATATATATTTGTGAAGACGATTATGGTCTTTATTATAATTCGTAATGTGGTATTTAGTGTCATGATTTCTCTCTTTTAAAATCTCTCATTTATGTCACCACTTAACATTATGATGGTCACTATAATTAGATTATGACTATTACAATGTGAAACTGGAGTGTTACATTGTAGTAATCATAATCTAACTACAGTGACCATCATGATGTTAAGTAGTCATATAAATAAAATATTTTAAAAGTGAAAGTTATAATGCTAAATGCTACCTCATGAATTATAGTGAAGAATGTGACTGAATGTCACAATGTTGCAGTATTAGAAATCAATAATATCAATTATTATTCTATAATATATTACATATTATGTAAACTAATAATTTCGTCATACGAAATTTTGAGTTAATACAATTAACGTTGTATATCTTACATAATCCACATTTTGCTATACCACTCGACGTTTCACAGAACATGATCAGATAGCTTTTCAATACCGCGATATCGGCGACGATACGGTTTCGGTTTCAGAGAAACTTGTGTCGCTATACACAAAGGCATTGCTACGTGAGGATGGGCTTCTAACTTGAATAGAATTCTGTATCGACTAAATCCTTGGCCTACTTCGGGAACAGTTCGTTCTCTTTTCCAGGGTTTTAACCGCGCGTCAAAATTCGCGAAAATTTATTGGTCCGTGTACCTATGACCTTCCACGAGTCGTTTCCTGTGCTGACTTACCACGAAGCCCCGAAGAGAGAGAAACGAGATCCGAAACGCTCCGTTACCAACGGGTCAATGACTGTACGCGTTATTTGTCCCTGGAAAAGAAAACTATCGATCGTGAGACTCGATTGAGTACTAAATCCGTGCGATCATGGGAAAGCACAGTAACTAACGTATTTACGAGAGAAAAAAAAAAGAGAGAGAAATGAGAAATGCGAAATTCTTTTATACTTCTTGACATATAATCAGAAAAGAGATGACCATTGACTGTATCAATTATTAATGTTTAATTGATTGCATCAAAATTCAATACTGCTCTTATGATATCAATATCATATTATATAAATTTATAATAATTATATGTATACATATATATATATATCAAGCTCATTATTAATTTATTATACTATATGAATAGAACAATAACATTGAGTTGATATTTCCTATTTAATCGATACACACACACAGCATCGACAAATTATATATTATTTTACATATTATTACAGTGCTTTCCTTAATTGTTTAGTTAAACGAACAATGTGTCTCTTTGTTATACCTTAAGTTATTTGTTTCTATTTTATATTTAATATATTGCATAAATTTTTTGTTTTATGTTTATTTCGCGCCATTATTTTACTAAAAATATTATACAAAATATAGAAATATGCGACAGAGTCCTTTGCATATTGCAACTGTACTGCTGTAGCATTATGCATATAAGACCACAACGAAAAGAAATCTCTTCCAAATGAGAGTATTTCCTGACGTCTTGTTAAACAGCAAAGATATTTTTCGCTTTTATCGACGTTTATACTATGCGCTTGAATACGCTACATGTTAAAGAGATATAGTGAAAGAAAAAAATATTCGAGAAGAGAAAAAAGATGATTGTATAGGAATTACGTTTTAGGTATTATTATTTTTACGTAGGTATTTTATAAAAAATGCGCATTTTTTTCACTAAGGAAAAATTGACTCCAAATTAGCCGAAGAATCTATCATTAAAAAGACGTTCGATGATTTTGGGACACTCTGTATTATGCAAGCATAATAAATTAATGAGAGAAAATGGCAGTAAAATATTCCAAGTTAAGAATTAAAAATAATTCATTGTTTCATTTAACTAATGATTTTTTAGATAGCGCTAAAAAGAAATAAAGGATTACGAAGTTGATTCTTTAACAACGTTAACTTTACTGCTCTTTAACGTGTCCAATAAATAATGATTTTTTTTTAGATCAGATTACGAACGTGTCCACGGTAAACGATCGTGACAAACAGTCATACACGCGCACAGATTATGTTTGTAGAGAGTTTTCGGAAAATGTACGGGAATCTTGATATTGCACCACGGATTGTATTCATCAATATCGGCCGATTTGTCAGAGCTGCAATATCGCATCATTCGTATCTCCGTATTTTAACGGGGATACCTCGATAAACCTTTTTCAATCTATATGCACGAGTTTTTGTAGAATTTCTGGATCAACGTAGCGAGAGCAGATAAGTGCACAACGCAATTGAAACAGAACCCAATCGCGCCCGCAATCGACAAAAGGTAAAGTTTATAATCGCACGGATAGTCATTGCAACAGTTTCGAAATTAACCGATGGAATTCATTTAATGCACAAGTTACAACCGCGCCGTCGACACAACTTCGAGGATGCGTTTTCTAAAATTAAATGCACATTCAGATGCTGTTAGTTTGGAAAATTTTCACGAAACAATCCGGAATGTTCGCGCGAATCGAATAAATTGTAATCATCGCGAATTACAGTTCCGAGAATAATCTACATTTTAATCAATAACTCGATTGCGTAACGATCTTCGCGTTGAATTAATTCCGTGATAATGGTTATAAATATAATTGTACGCTCAACATCATAAACCTGTCGGGCGTATTTAGTAAAGATTTATTACATCATATTAACTTGCAATAAATATGATGTAAATCTCTCTCTCTCTCTCTCTCTCTCTCTCTCTCTCTCTCTCTCTCTTTCTTTAAAGAAAAAAATAATTACGAATTTTTTAGAAACGATATTTTTAGTGTATATACATGTTCATTCTTTTTTAAAACGGAAGGACGAGAGTTTTACAATTGATTTCTTTTTTTGCGTAACTGAGAAGCAAGGAAAATCTGAAGACGTCCGGAAATTTGAAATCTAGTGAAATATATGGGATTTCGCAAGTTTCTCTCAGATTTGCTTTTGCATATATTTGTATGTATTTCTTTGTGTAATTGAAGTTGATCTTTGTCCAACGAATTGCCTTAGGCATCGCAAATTATAAGAGCCTGAACATCTAGCAGTTGTCATGAAATAAGTTTCAGAGGATGCAAATTACAAAACTTTTTTCTTTAGATATTTAATTTAAAGTAAATTTTACCTTAAGAGAATTCTTATTTAAAGATTTGTTATAAAAATTTATACAGCTGTATATTGTATATATATATATATATATATATATATATATATATATATATATATATATATATATATGTATATACATATACATACATAATAAATAGAAATATATTCTAAAATAATTAAAAAAGATATATGCAAGAGTATATAAAAAGATAAACAAGAATACAAGAATAGTCTCGTTTCTCTCTGTATATACGTCCTATATACATAACATGAATTTTTATAAATCAAATCATGTGAAACCAACATAAAGCAAAAGTTATTAAATATGAAATAGGAAATGCTTTTTGCCAGCTATATCACTATTATGATATCGCATATCCATGTAATAGCTCATTGTCAGTAGAGTAGATGACAGTTTCCGAGCATGATAATCATTACCACGTATCATAGTATATTGCATTTTATTTCTTGCACATATCAGATACATCTATATATATATTAAATGAAGAATATCTGTATTTATAAATTTCGCCGATAAATTTCTGCTCAAAGCAAAAATGGGAGAAAAAAGCATTTTCGTGTTCCTTCATACTCCTAAAAATCGTCGGTTTCTCTCAAAAGCGATCTTAAACTCCGTAATGGCAACCCGGTCTCTTGTATGTACAACAGTTCCACACGCCCCATAGAGTCCAAAGAACAGCATAATAAACGGACGACGGTGAATAAAGCATCTACAGTGTATCGAGTGAGGGAAGGAACTTATCGCGAGATACTTAATTTCATCGGCTCGACCATAGTAAAACGCGGTAAAGCGCGACGCACACGCGATAAATCAGACGTAACGGTCGTAAGCAGCTTCCCGGAAAAATCCCTCGCTGTACAGAGCCGGTGTATCGAGTTGACCTTTTTGCCGGGAAGATATATTTTCCAATTTCCGAATGACGTCGCCCCCGGGGGCAAAATCTCAGCGCGACCGGATAATAGAAAGCGAGTTTCTATATCCGCGAGTTGCTAAGAGCCCGCCGTTTAAGTCGTGAGATCAGACGGTTACCGATCCATCTTGGCTTTACTGTAACAGTGTAAGTACTGAAATAAAAACCGAGAATCAAGTACCTTGTAAGTTACTTTAGAGAGAAGCCGACGTTTATCCAGCGTTTATAACTGAATTCAGATAAACATCCGGAGACAGCATTAATATACTATAGGTTTATTTGTTAAATATAATCTGATTTTTGTTTAATATAAAGAAAAAGTTAATCAAAAATAAATACAAAATATATATATCTAAAACGCAGTAAAATTAGATCGATTATGGAGATCATAATTGCTAATCATTCCGTGTGTGTTGTGTGTGTATACTTTTCATTATATTTACTACTTTTAAAATGCTGTTTCATTAATTCCTTGTTAATATTTTGTTAATTATATTAGCAAATTATTAATCTTATGTCAGTTATTTCAAAAACTTTTTAATTTTTATATGAATATGATGAGATGCAAACTGACTGTAATTTCAAATTCATCACTAGCACGCGCACTTCAACACATGTTAACACATGTAAAATTTTAAAAAGTCTACAAGAACTATCTTTAAGATTCTTATAATCAGCTTTAGGGATTAATTAAAAAAACATATTCTCTTTCCTAAAATAAAATGCACGATGGATTAAAATGGAAAAAATTAAAAGATTAAGCTAAAGCTCTAGATTAATAATAAAAAAGCAGACTACAAAATAATATATTAAATTCTATTAAATATGTGTTTTAATATTTAAATGCAAATGCGAGGTTTAATTCGGAATTAACAAATTATGTGTAAAGTTCAGGCTATATCACACAAAATAAAAAATTTATTTTTTCTTTTAACTAATTTAATTATATTTAATTAGCTAAATAAATTATAAAATTTCTACATTTTGACTTTCTGACTTGCAATTAACTTTAGGAAGGAAATAAGGTTGAGCATGGTAATAAAAATTAAAACAACTTGTGCATGAATTACAACACATTCAGAAATCTATCGATATAAAGATGTTAGATGATATAAGAGAATACGAATTTTATTTTTGCATTTATAATATCTATGAGATTCGAGTAGTGCGTATAATTAAGACGAATTCAAGTGTAAAATAGCGGATAAAAGCGATTCATGTACAGATTCTATATATAGAGTCTACTAGAAACGTGGAACGATATATGTATATAACGATGACAGGAAGCGAAGTAACTTGTGATTAATTAGCACTATCGTAGTAAATGACACAAATCCCAATGGACGCGCCAGGAGAGGAAACCGCTCCCGATGACACGATTTCAAATTTGATGAAAGCTGAATAGAGCGTGTCCGGTATAAAGGAGAAGAGAATGAGGCGGAATACTAAAATGCAATGTACGGACGTGGTAAGGGAAAATACCACGAAGAGGCGGACTCCTTGTTTTATAAAGAGAGAGGAACGTGTTGCAAAGTATGGAAATATCCGCCGGGGATTTGAAGTTCAGTAGAGCATTAATTAAACTACCTCGCTAATTTCCGGAACTTATAAACCGACAGTTTATTAATTTCTCTCGCGTTTAAAGGAATAAGCGCGGTATCGAAGTTTCTTGCTCGGATGATTTTCTATGCCGTGTAATTGTACGTTGATTTCATTCACCAAGAAAGAGGATCGAGATGAAAATCTGCGAATTCTTTTACGGAAAGTTATTCAATGAACTTCGTACTTGATTATAAATTTTATCTTAAAATTGTAAAAGAAAGATTCTCTCTTGCGATATTTTTTTAAGATTTTTCACAATTCTCAAGACAAAGTCAGAATACTGTTGATATGTCTTTACTCATGTTGCTAGCAAGGCATCGTATTTCATAGTTAACGATAATTTAGCGTAGATGCTAAGATCTGGCACGAAAATTGAATATATCATATTTATCGTTATCGAATCTCATTAAAGTCATAATGACGCAAATGCATATACGAGCCCTTTCAAGTTATTATGCCATTTTATGCGCTCATTAAACAAACATTGATAATGAGATTTAACTGACAAGATGGAATTCATGTGCTCATACATACATACATACATACATGGATATATATATACATACATACACACGCACGCACGCACGCACACACACATATAACATATTACACCCTATGTGTGTATATATATATATATATATATATATATATATATATATGTGTGTGTGTGTGTGTGTGTGTGTATATATATATATATATATATATATACACATAGGGTGTTCCGGGATTTAACCGAAAAACTGCGGGAGTATATTATACAAGTGGAAATAAGAAAAAAATATTATATGCAGTTTGGCTAAAAATACTTTATTACTGCTACCGCAGTTTGTCGGTTAAATCTCGGGATACATATATACATCCTGTATATATATATATATATATATATATATATATATATATATATATATATATATATATATATACAGGGTGTAACGGAATAAACATATACGGAGCACACAATCAAATTCTCTGGCCAATTTGGAGACGATTTTTCCTCAATGAAAATGTCGAGGCATCAATAATTTTCAAGTTATCAATGATTGAAAAAGTAAAGCTTCTCACAAACTAAACTTTGTAGAATTAAAATATTAACAAAACTACATTCTTCAGTTAATTTCAGGTAGAGTTTAATTTAATAGAATTTTAATTTAAGGCTTAGTTACAAAGATATATGATAGCTAAAATTGGGAGCTTGCAAAAAATGATGATCTCCCTCGACATTTTCGTTGAGGAAAAATTGTCTCCAAATTAGCTACAAAATTTGATAGTGTGCTCTATATATGTTTTTTCAGTTACACCCTGTATATATATATGTACAAGATGTTTCAAAAAGATGTTAAAAAATTTAAAGAAACCTTTCCCAGGTCAAAACGAGAAAAGAATTTCTTATAAACATATGTTCTGAAATGCTTTGTTTCAGAAATACAAGGTATTGAAGAAAAAATTAAAAATAATTTTTTTCCAAGTATCTCTTTAAAATGTCTGCAATTTCTTTGAAGGGTGCATCTATTTAATTTCAGTAGAAACTTGATTTCTCAATAAAATTTAAGTAATTAAAAACAAATACAAGTTACAATCTTGCCGTTGCAAGTTCCAGCTTTGCGAGGTAGCGATATCATTAACGTTACATGCTGATATTTTACTATTTGAGTTTAACACTTGATGTATATAATTTTCACTGACCCATATTCTAACGTAAATATAGACATACTTCAAGCGAAAGTAAAGGTATTATGTAAGTAAAGGTATTACGGACTAACTTCACGATTTTGGAGAGTGAGTGATTTTGCTGGTGATTTTACGGTAACAAATATCTTTTGCTTTTATTTCATGAAAGATAAACGCTATATATACATTTAATGAATTTTACCATTTACAAACATATTTATTTTTTTATTTCGATTATGTATCCCTTCTTTTTGCCTTTAACAAATAATTTCACATATCTCTGCATGTCGCACATACATTCGTCATAAATTAGTAAAAATAAAATATATGATGCTTATAATATAAATTAATATCTAATTCAAAATCTAAAAAGAAATGACAAATTTTATAAGTACCTGCTTTGTATACACATTACATAGTTTATGCTAAATTTATATCAAACACTGATATTATTCTAATAATTCGGATTTATTTTATATATTTTGTCAAATTTTCACATTATATCAAATTCTCAATTATCTTTTATTTTAAAAGATAAAAAGTGCTTTTGCTTTTTTTAAAAAAAGTTTTTAATTTAATCTGATTGTCTTCTCTCTTCATTTTGCAATTATGTTTTCAAATACAAGAATCATAAAATATCGGCTTCGTATAAACTTATCCTCTTAATTTTTGGGTATAGATTATACTTGGCTAATTGATCATGACGCGAAAAAGTCATACCGAACGGTACTACTATCGCCTGCTAGACACATTCAATATCCGTAGGTGTGCTATCAGGACCATAATACATACTCGTGTATATAGGACATCGTCTGATTGAATATCATGATACACAGCTTCCGGCAATTAGCAATGCCGGGGTATGTTCATCGAAAATTTAGATTAAGGTAAATACCAAACTTGGTAATATCTCTGAAACTTAGTCACGGTAATTTATTAACGGACTCGGGCAGGCGAGGGAGAAGTAAATCCTCTAAATATGTGAATCGATGATTACCGAGCTCACAAATTATGACTGCATCTCCGGATCTTCGCTATTTCCTTCTATCACGTAAAATATATCGCGCTTGTACATCTTCGTGTTACAACGATATATAATCGAAATAAGAGAAAGTGATAACATGATATTTATCGAAATGTTTCAAGTTGCGAATACTTCATAATTTAGAATGTACTATCCCTCTTTCTATTTCGAAATTGCATTATATTATTTACAAACGATTATATAATGGTGTGGCTTCGGCAATCATATTTCATGATTCCGATTTACCAATTCCGATTACTAATGACATATTTTGAACGCCAATCTTTCGCGTGCTAAAGCAATCGCTTCCAAGCGCGATTCCATCGCATAATTCGAGAGCGAAAATTCCGATCGTATTAATTAAAATGCATACGAATCCAAATGCATACGATGGATTTACATAAACAAGATATGCAACCAGTTTATCGTGTTTCGTGTATACATCTAATGCGTTTTCTCTCTTTCTCTCTCCCTCTCTCTCCTTCTCTCTCTCTCTCTCTCTCTCCCACTCTCTTTCTCTCTCTTTCTTTCGTGCTTTCTCTCTGCCAAACCCAACGAAAAACGGACACATTAATTCCGACGCGGTGACACAAAGTTGCGCCGGTCATTGCGTAGCAGCCAGCCGAACCGGACATCGTGGTCAAACAGATTCGTCGACACGTAGCTCACGTCACCGCGTCCTGTCACCTCCGATCCATCCCCTGCCCTTCTTTTGCGTCGATTCCGACACGAAGCGCTCCACTATGCGGCGAAGCGAGAGTGCACGAAACCGCACACGGGGGTAATTTTGCGTAACTCACCGCCGCACACCCCGGCTGGGCTTGTCACCACCAGCAGAGAAAGATTTCTGGCACGCGATGCTTCGCGTAACCCACATTTTCACGAGCTACTCGCAAATTTTGCCGCGTAAAATACGATCAAAAGGTACGATTAATCGTTCGATCGGCCGCGTTCTAATACCAGCCAAATTGTGCTACTCTATATGTATAAACGTAAAATATTTAATATGCTTAGAAAACTCTGTTTTATAAAATAATAAAATATAAAATAATAAATATATATTACTTTTTGTGCGCGCAAAGGAAAATCTTAAAAGTAAGTTTGGAACATTACTTGGAACATACTCATATCTATATATAGTTACAAGTTTTACGAAGGAATATTAGATTTCTTTTATGATTTTTTATATTTTTTATGGCGTGTGTAAAAAATAAAAATTTACAATTTCTTATATTTTTATGATAAACAATAATTTTTACTAAATATATCGCGAGAGAAAGAAACCGAAACAGAAAAAAGTAAAAAATTTAATTACGTTAAAATTTTTAAAGCACCATTAATGTCGATATAGAAAAAGAAATATTATTTTCCGAGACAAATATTAGAATTACTGCTGATATCGATTACATGGATATCGGTACGTGTTTGTCAGAGGACAATATGTCTCCGCAATATGCAATGCGACAACTATAATCGTCCCACGGTAATAACCGTCGTAATGTTACAGATGTGCCGTCGTTATGTATTATTGCTGTTGAGAGATGATCTAATCGTTACGTTGTAATTGATTCTCTAAATTACCTCGACCAGCTGACGCCGTCGCGAAGTAGCGTTACAACGACGTTATCGCTACCGTACATTACATCTGCATATGATTCCACCCCTCTTTCTCTCTCTCTCTCTCTCTCTCTCTCTCTATTACATTGCCTTTATCATTCGGAAATAATCGGAAACGTGCAGGTGTTTCTTATCATCGGTAATTTCCGATGCAGCCAACACGATCCTCTCAGACTTGATGCCTGAATTATACATATAAGTAAATTACAACAAGCAAACAAATTATAATTATTGATCATTACATTCGTAGAAATTTCTATTTAATTGTTATTGTTGCGCGATAATTGCATTATTTTTATTTCTTCGTTACAAATAAAATCATATTACTGATCGCAAAGAGCTTCTCTCTGAGATGTATTCTATTCTCTCTGTTCTATTCATCTCTTTGTATTAGAATCTAATCTGATTGAGAGAGACTAGAAATACAAAGCAAATCCTTCTATCTTATGTGTTGTACGTCAATCTTCGCTCGTTGCTCTCGTTTATTTCTTCTCAGGAAGTGAATATACACATTTCTGTTGGAACACACACGCCAAATCAAGATACAATCAGGTTGAGTCATGTCAGAAAAGAAAGCGGAATTAACCGAAATAGTGTTGAGCTGACCTGAACTTTCAAGTTCCAGGCAATCTGATTCCCTTTATGATTGTTTGACGGTAGATCGGTGATTAAAGCGGATAATAGCTTTGTTGTTTTGTTGTTTTGGCACTCGCCGTGAGGCATTTGCGTTTATTTAACTTTCCTTTCAAGCATCAACAACCAATTCATATAGCCATCTCATACCATCCTCTTATTTTGCAGCTTGCCATTCTTTCGTGATAACCTTCTTCCTCTTTTGTACAATTCGTATATTATTTTTTCTTTTTTATTTTCGTCTCTGTGGTATAGAGCTTGTATTCTAAATTTATTGTTTTATATTCAGTTTTATTACAAGCTTATATACTTATATTTTCTTAATTGGATATAAATAATTGGTTTTCCGAAACAAATAAATGGCTTATTATATTATTATATTATATATTATTATATTTTTCTTTTCATCGTTCTTAAATTATTTATGTTTTTATTTCTATTGTTATTTTAATCTCTAGTTTTTGTCTTACAATCTTTGCATATTAATATTATATGCAGTAATATTCCTTTTATGTTTATGTCAATCTAAGAAGATTTATAAGTCAGAATATTAATATAATACATTCTATGTATCTATCCTATACATTCTATTCTGTTTTTCTCTATTCACTCGTTCATTCTATTTTCATCGTGCATCTCGAGAATGAATTTGGTCTAGTCGTGAAAAGCATTTTCGGTAACCAAATCTACCTAACAAAGACTAAGCACAACTGGCTTGCTACACAAAATTAATTTCAAAGTACTAGCGACTATTATCAACCATTATACCAGCAACTATTATCAGCTAATTGGTTTTCCTAGAAAGCCACATAATTATAGAAATGGAAAAGAACATGACGAGACGTAGATCACAGTTTCTGTAGTTTGAGAACTGAAAATAATTAACATTTGCAATTTAATATAAATTACTTTATATATATATATAAATGTTTATTGCTATATGTAAATATATATATATATATATATATATATACATATATAATATTACATGGATATATACATTGCAATCCTAAAACCATCTTGTAGCCGAGAATTTATTGCGAGACTTATTCCTTCTTGAGAGTTTCTGCTTTGCATTTTGAAATTTTTATATTTTAATTTTATATTTTGTAGTGTTTTTATAGTGCTCATCTTGTTAAAGCATTAAAAAAAATTTTTTTTTCCATAACTTTATTAAATCATTAAATTGTATATTCCATAGAAAAATGCTTTTAATTTTATCCATTTATATATGGCCTCTTTCTTCATAGGATTTTTTTAAATACAATTTTATCCCTCTATAATACCGAGGATCTCAAATCTTTAATTTTGTACTCGACACTAATATTAGTACCATTATTAGCGATAAACATTTAAATAGAATCAGGTTTAATATTAAAAAAGAGACATTTATATGTATACATGTGTGCACACACAACTTATGGACTAAAACAGATAATGCAGATACATGAAAAAATCGAAATTAACAAAAAAGTGCAAAAATTCAATGTGAAATGTACCTATGTTAATCCTCGAGCTGCGTATCTTTTTATCATTATGTCTCATTAAAAAATATATAAAACTAAATAAAAGAAGATTCATTATCAAATAAGCAAGGTATACGGGAGAACCAGGGATTTACAGTAATAGGCAACAAAAAAATAAGATCATCTCACGAAAATCGCGAGACACGCAGTTTATAGATATTTGAGTTATCCGTGGAAATCGCGAAATATACAGCGAAAGAGTTGAGCAACTTAATTACAATTATGCATCTATTTATTTAAAACCTGACAAATGGATATTTATATAGCGAAAAATAAATACTACAGGGATTCTCTCTATCTCTCTCACACTCACACATTTGTTATTTTATGGAAACGCACGCATTAGGCAGAGTCAAGTACAGTTGACGAGTTTCGATTAAGCACTTGTCCATTGAGTTGCATGGAAACGCTTCGATGAAAGCCGAGTTATTTCGCATATATCTAGATACGAATTAACGTAGGATTGGAAGAGCTTAACGTAGCGGGCGTTATTGCTGTAGTTTGCATGTTATTTCATTCGGATTTACTCAATATATACATTCGTTCCGTTCTAGAAAAATCAATAGAATTTTCAAATATCAGTTCAAGAATACATATATGATTTTTATTATTTGAAAACTAAATTCCTCTTATATTAAGCTACATTCTTTAATACGAAATTGATAACTGGGGGAGGAGGATCAATCAAAATTTGATCGCTATAATTAATCACTATCTTAATATCAAGTAATTTATT
Source organism: Lasius platythorax (assembly GCA_963971435.1). Classification (NCBI taxonomy): domain Eukaryota; kingdom Metazoa; phylum Arthropoda; class Insecta; order Hymenoptera; family Formicidae; genus Lasius; species Lasius platythorax. The sequence goes on along the minus strand of OZ020539.1, from coordinate 9,640,915 downwards.
AGGCTAAGATTACAATAGATAAAATTAACAAGTAATACAAAAATTAACAAAATTAATTGTTTTAGCGTAAGTAAGCTTTCTATTAGCTTTCTCTTTTTTATTAATGATTTATTTATTTTATTGACAATATTTGCTTTTATATTTTATTTTGTAATGACATGAGATAGCGCGCGGCTGGCTGGATCAATAAATACAGTGCGGCAGCGATTGCCGATTTTTTTTAACATACTTGCACCTAGAGGGAAGTAAAAACCGGATATTGTCGTCGGGACGGTATCGTCGTAAAACATTCATGCGCGGCGTCCGAAATTCGCACGATGCAACGCAAAGTGCGACAAGGCGAAGCGAGAAGTGACAGTCTCTGCCGCGAGGACACCGCGGTGGTTTATTTATAACCGCTTTTCAGCAGTTAACCCGCGACCGCACGTGCTCACACTCACATCCATCCCTGCCTTCATTCATCCCCGCGCTCGACCCCGCGCTCATTGAACTCACACACCCGTGCTTTATTTTCATACGATATAGAACGGACGCCGTGCACTTTCACGCTGTTCCTGTCTGCTACCGAGTTTAACAAGGGAAACGCGTAACAAACAAGCAATTTATATCCTTCGCGTCGCGATCGTTGGATACCGCTGTGGGGTACAATTTTTTCCGATTTCTCTTTCCCTTCCTCTCTCCATCTCCCGTTTTTCTCTACTTATTATCCGTCCAACCTCCCCCTCCCCCCCTCCCTCCTCTACTACGCTATTTATTTTGTTATTTAACTCTAAGAATACTGGCTTTTAATTTTGATAGCCTGCGCGACGCAAGCACATTTCATTGCAACTTTATCTCAGCATCTTTTATTTGATATGAGAGCAGATTGTACCCAGAGGCACATAAAACTGAGGGGATAAATCTCATTTTCCATTCTGATATTTTAAATATTGAAATCTATTAGTTTGACACACATACCTAATGAACAAGAATAAAAATATTATCAATGCGATAGAGCTTTTAGAATAGCTACATCTCAAGCTAATATATTTTTCAAAAATAATACTGGATATGACTTTAAATATGAAGTAATGGCAGTAAATTATAAAGTCTTTTTATGTCTCTCAATTTTGTCTTGTACGCAACCGTGAAAAGTTCATTATTTTCACAAATAATCCTCTCTACGATGTAATATAATGTTTTGAAAAAACATATTGTATTTATTTCAATTTAGATTAATTAAAAAATTAATATTGTTATCTAACATTATTCTGTCGCTATTCTAACACGATGAAAAAAAAATCAAGATATTTTCTTAACGTGAGGATGTCACAAAATTAATTTTATCTATTCATACAAAGTTCTTATTAAATTGTTTTCTTCATTGTTTGTTTCGTCTAATTCACATAAGAAATCAAAATAAATACATCGACCGTCGTTCTTTCTCTTTTGCTTTCATCTTTTTTTTTTAACTCAACTTACTTGCGTAATTTATTTTGCGCGACTTGTAACTGTAACTTTTTATGTCTCTCATTTTTTTCTCTTTCTCTCTCTCTCTCTCTCTAGTTTACTTTTCTCTCATACCCCACTCGTGAATGTATGAGCAAGTAGACGCATTAAGACAATGCGGAAACAGACGTATCTCTAAACGCTTTTAGCTGGGCCAAAATTTACCTTTGTCGATAGTGCTACTTGCCGCCGGATGGTTTATTTTCATGCAAAGCGAGTGGGGTTCTGTTACGCTCTTGCGCAGTCGAGTGGAGTAGTACATGTATACAATTGACGATACAAACGCGGTGACCCGGTAATTTATTCTGTGATTTACGATGGCCGAATCCTTTCCTTTATTTTCTGTCCACGCTGCAAATTCCTCTATCTTTCATTCGCAAAATCACAATTTTACGATATTAAAAAACTTATTCATGTTAATAACTGTTATTTTTTTCTAACACAGTGTTTTGTATTAATAGCAATTTGAAAAATATCGCGATGTATTGAAAAGATTCTTTTAGTTCTAAAAGTAATACATATTTTTATAATGTGCATTATTTTTAAAAAGATATATTGTCGGAAATATTTTTTTACGATTTTTTATAGTTGATGATTTATTATCGATATCTCCAATATGTAATATATTTTGTGAGAGAATTATCAGACACACTCTATAAACGTAAAAAAATTACACAATCGCGCTGATAAAATATCTCATCTATTGTCACTTCTGATAGCATCAAATTGTTTTTATCCACAAAATTTAGAACGTATATTTTCTGAAATTTAACGCATTTATTACATGTATCGGCAACAAAAAATATTTATGATTACAAAAAAACGTATAATTTATTGCCAATAGTTTCAGTGCAACAACTGCAGCAAACAAATTGTAAAAAAATCGAGCGAGCTTTCGCGTACAAGATTAATATCTAAGATAAATGACACATATGACATCGGATATACTGTCACGTATGTATGCAGCTGAATGTGATGGATATTTGACGCTGGACCATATGATGGAAATATAGATTATTTGCTCTTACTGATAACGCGCAGTCATTCACTGTCGGTGCTCCCAGTATAATAGAACATAATCGCGAGCTACACGCATGTTGTCTGTTTCTACTGTGTCGATCGCGCCGCAGCGAGCGTTGGGTCGTTCTCCTGCTCCGTTCGTCCAATCGTTAGATAAGATTACGGCAGAGTGGATTGTCCTGCATTCTCTGCCCACATCTATACGCGAGGCCACACGCATACGATACGAATGCACTAGTAATTTATGTTGCCAGCCGCGCTTGGACGAATAATACATCTCTCCGCTCTCGCGCTCTCTCGCTTCTTGTTTTTGAGTCGCGATTATTCACCGCTCGAGATATATCGTTCCAGACATTCTCCGCACACGAAAATACCATTCGAGCAGAGGACCCGGTTCTTCCGCTACGATAAGTCTTCCAGCAGACCTTTTTCCGGCAAATATGTCGCAGAGCGATATTGCGACAACCGAAACGCATTCGGCGCTTTAAAAACGCATGTTATTTTTGGGAACTCTCCGGAAACTCGTTCTTTATTAGAAATGTTTACCAGCAACAAGACTGCGAAAAAATTGAGTTCAATAAAAACCAAATAATACCAAATAAAAACAAATTCTTTTCTGGCGGGTCAACGAAAGGCGCGCGCTGTGTTAAAAAGAATTAATTGGATTGCATTCGTTAGGAGAAAAAAGTAGACCAAAAAAACTGTCGGCGATACGAGTCGAGCGATCTTGCTTTGCGCTGGCGTACGTTATTAATATTTCTAGCAAATTATAGCCTGCCTCTTTTTGCAATGGAGCAGTGCAATGCTACTTTGCACTGTTATTTTTACGGCGTAATGCACACACGCACTATTAACATAAATTAACTGGTCTGACTTGTAATTTATATATCATAACCACCATTATACTGACGGACGAAATATTTCTAAAGTTTTATCATGATGCCCATTTTGCCTCTAGTTTTTGATAACTTATTCGTCATAATTTATACTTAAAGTAAATAAGAGAATAATGGAGAAAATAGTTCCAATCAACACACACATACATACACACATATGATAAAATGAACAAATAAAATACACATAATCGCGAAAGTAATAAAATCTTATTTCTAAAATTTCTGTGTTTGTCATTACCTATATAAAAAGTAAATAAATTCTTTTTATAAAAAGTACAATAGTACAGTCGTTTAAAATAAAAATATTGTAAAATATAGTATTATAAAATATAAAGAATATTGGGGAAAAAATATACAAAATAAAATGCTGCTATATGAAAAGTTATTTGAAATTAAATAAATTAAATGATAGTATGTATAATATTATAATAGTATGTATATATTATAATAGTAATTGATAGTGTGTATAATATGTGTGAACAATATATGTACAATATTGTCAATATTGCCTGAATTATAATATTCAATTTTAAAACACGTACAATTTGCGTGAATTTAATAATAAATGATCGTCCTAGTTTGCAATGTAAGTATAAAACATAATATTGCAATACAGTTATTTATAAATTATTTAAAATAGGAGACAAAAGGTGGTATCGTATGACATATAACACAATTTATTTGAATTAATATTTCAATTTAAAGCACATACATACGCGAGTCATACGCGTATAAATTTCACTTCGCAAAATATAAAACATATTCAAATTCTGTTTTTGCACACGCACATATGTGAATGCTTTGCAAATAAATACGTTATAAATTAAAGCTTTCTATATATAATCCATATTGCTGATACGCGTATGCGTATGAAAGTGCACGGCACGCGTCCGCCGATAAAACATATCGAGTTATCTTCTCGAATTGGAATTGTCATTGAAAATAACATTTTTTGACGAAAGCGTATGTACATGATGCATCAGCGATCGTTGGTGTTCTCAACGTCGCCGTGCAGAGGAGACTCGCGTGCGCGACGTGCCGTCATCGTCGTGTGGATATCGGAAAAGCATTCGTGTGAATCTTAGAGGACTCAGGAGAACGGCGGCGAATCGCTTTCCTCGTTCACACCGGAAAAGCGAAAATGCCAAACGAAAATCCGTGACAAAGACGTGTGATGCTATACGTACGACGCGTTCCTTTTGTTGAACGACTATGCAAATATTTTCGAAGACGCAACGGAATAATACGCAAACGGAATCGTTTCGTGTACGGGAGTAACGGAGAATCTCGATTCCACGATTGGATTGGTTACTTTGCAAAGGGACCCGCTGATAACAGATGTTACCGCATAAACAAATTGTTTTTACAGAGCAGAGTTTATCGAAAACACAATTTGAAATATTGAAGTAATTTTATTGAAAAAGATTTAATCTTCATCTTGAATTTACAATGCAATAAAATATCAATTTATAAAACATATCCGAGACTTTTATCATATTTTATTTATCGCACAAAATAAGGATTAAATATCATCAAATGGAAAAATTATTCTACTCGCTGTCAATCTTTTTTTTCAACAGAAAAAAATCTATGATAATAAGATGGAAGTGTCTTATAAAAGGCAGACCCGGACAATTGTTGTAAATTATCGCTTGGTTCCACGCGTGAAAAAAGAAATGATATGCAAGCGACGCTTGTAACAACCACCATCGTATTATTCTCCGTATCTTCGTGATTTTTAATCAGACTTTGCCTACCCGTGTTGCCAAGCTTGTGCCCCAGAGAATGCGGCAAAAAAGTAATCGAAGACTGTCTAAAATATGCAGGAAAGTGTACGTGCGTGAAACGAGCTCGACGAGCCGCAATTTGCCAACAGCGATACTACAAAAAATACGTTGAAAAAAAAAGTATATAAAATGAATTTGTAAAAAAGGGCAAACAGATCAGATATATTCTCCGTGACAGATGGATCAACCGTGGGTAAGCCCCAACAGGGAGTGCCTGACAGTTCCACGACTATAAATCTTGATTCTCCCTTGGGTCGAGTCACAATCGATACGAAACGAAGGGAACCGAGCGAAGCTTTCATCGTTACCATCGCGTGGTTGTTAATGAGGATTTGCCAGAATTATGGCACCAAGCAGAGAATGACCACAATGAAATTTTGAAGATACAATACATTATACACACACACACACACACACACACATATGTATATACACGTGCGCAGGAGAAAGTAAGGTAAAACCGGTTTAATCTGCTATCTGCCTATTTATATGAATATTTACTGCGATTGTACCATCAATAATTAATACGTTTTTAAGTGCATAGTATTTTGTTTAATGCCTATCAAGCATTAGCTATCTAGCTTCATTGTAGTTTTATGTCTATATATAATTTTTGATTATCTCTATATTTTACGAAACTCTATCGAGATATACCGGTTTTAGCTTATATTTTTCTACGCAAATAAAACACGCATTCTAACAATTTTTGACCAAATCACAACAATTAGCTCGTACGATTAAAGATTCGTAAATGTATCAAAGCAGCTATTTATCGAAATAAATATTTCGCAATTTATTTATTCAAAGTAAAGATCGAAGTGATAAAAAATAGGAATTATAAATTATCATTTTATTACAAGTAATAATTACTTTTATAATAATTTATATGTACATTTTAAATATATCTCGCCTCACGATTAACAATCAATCGAGTCATTTCTTAATTTTTGATTAAGCAAAACATTTAGCACATTTATATTATATAATTTTACAATATAATTTTATAATTTATTTTATAATTAAGAAAATATTTTGTAGTAGTAAGACGAATTGGTTAGCGCTTAATACTCATTTTTTAGAGCATATCTATATCGTATTCTTTTGCGTCAGAAAAAAGAAATGCTATATAGATATAATCTTTTAATTATAAAATCAAGTATAAATTATACTATATTATAAAATATTATATAATATAACCCTCCCATTGGGTACACCTTGTTGGTGGGAGGGCTCAGTATCCGGAAGGTTTATCCTGAAGGAGAAGCTAAGTACCCAAAACTGCATACGAGTAGATATTAATAACTAATAAATGATTCATATGTAGCGAGCACATTTATATTCGATGCATTGAATAGTGCGTCCGTTTGTTAGTGTGCCGCGGATGATCCGTCGCGTCTTAATTAGTTCGGGAGTGCTATGCAAAGTGTCACCGTTCAAATTCGGGAATGTCGTGCAAAGTATCGCGCGTTCGTTCTTATCGTGCCGAATAATGAACAATAATGAATTGAAATGAACTATACTTTCGCGAGTGAGTGCAATGAATCCTGACAACCTGAGTGGAGGAGGAGGCCTAGAAGGCATCAGGTGATGACGTAGCAACCTTAAGGTAAATAATTAATTTTTCATTTCTGTATTATTTTTTATTAATATCGTGCGTCTATTCCTATTTATTTAATTCGTTTATTTAGAATAAATCATTCTTAAATCAGAATTTAAAAACAGACTTTTATATATATCATAAAAGTTTGTTTAAAAAAATAGCTTCTTTGGAAATTACTAATTGTGCCATTAAATATCTATTTATTATTATATGCATTAAATTTTATATTATTTTATAATTTATTTTATTTTAATCGATGCATACAATAACAATTATTTGAAATATTAAATATTTAAATATATTTAAATTTAAATATTTTCAGCGCTATTATAATTTAAATTTTTGTATGTTACAGATCAACGTAGCTTTAATGCAGTCAACTCCACTGTTGCGCATCGAGTGGTGAGTGATTAACTTTTACTTTATTTATTAAAAACTTTTCTAAAAAACAGCAAAAAAAACGTTAAGTATATACAATTCGATATTTACGCAACAGAAAATCTGTGTTAAGCTTATGCTTTCTCATATATACTAAAAAATCAATATTTTAAACTACACTATTAAAACCTATTTTTTTAAAGAATTTTAATCGGAATATTTAAAAAATAATTAGATATTATATTAAAGCCATATATATTATAAAGGAATAAGTATAGTTTTTAATAATAATAAATTTATCTGTGTGTATGCTTCTCTTTTTTCCAATAGCTACATAATCTCAAAAAAAAAATGTTTATTGCAAAAAATGTCTACTTTTATAGTAGTGCAGCATTAACGAAGACATTATTGTGCAGCGCATGGCACAATTTACAGAACTTTTATCGCGGACGAAAAGAACGTGTAAATGTAGACTTTTATACACCGTCCATAACTTGAAACTTAGCACTGAGCTTAGCTATTTCTACCTCGAAGCAGCACGGTTCATCTATCCGCGAGCGCGCGCGTAAGAGAGGGAGAGTGAGAAAGGAAGAGCACTCCAAAGCCCAGCTAATCGCGTGCTTTTATATCTCTCGACCACAAGAGTTCGTCCTTTTACGAGACGTGCAGAAGTAACGTTTAAGACGCCTCGACGACCAGCGTTCACTCGTCACACACTTTTTTTTACGACACAATCTCAGACCAATGAGGTAGACCAGTGTCCGTGACGATACAATTTTCCAAGCCACTCTCAAGAGTGCGTTTTTATAGATAACAAAAGTTAATAGACATCTAATTTAAGATTTAATTACACAGATACGTTAAAAATTGAATGTTCAAACATTACAACAAAACATATAAGAGCCAAAATCAATCTTAATTATAAAAAAATTATTATCATATATATATATATATATATACAATACCTGGAGTACCTTGTATATTTTGTATTATTTTATATATACATCGAATGCAAGTATGAATGTTTTAATCGAGCAACGCAACGCAAAAGAGCCAAATTCTATAGCATTCGAGATGATCTATTGAATGAAAAATAGTTTATTACGCATCGTTCAAATTCCTCGGACGTTGCATACGCACATCGCGATTCTTTACAAAAATATTTTTATGCTGCTGAATAATTTCCCAGTATCTAATAAACAACTTCGAAACTGCGAGATGTAATCGGTCTTTCCGGACAGAAATGCGTTTCCGAACGGAAAATCCGCGATTTGTTATTATACCGCTTTTTATTTCTCTTTTTGCTAGTATTTTTATATCTCGCTATTTCGACTACTGCGGATCTATCGAATCCTTTTTCTATTGTTTATCTTAATCTCGAACTGCATTTTTGATTATACATTCAAATCGATGATCTTTATACCATTATCTTCGCGACCGAGTTTATTTTTTCTCCTTATTTCGACGTGTTTGATTTCGATTGAGTTTTTAATCTCATAAGAGTTATGAGACCCGACGAACATCGTAGCAAAATCCTCGTAACCCGTAAACGAAGCAACCGATGTCGGTCCGATTAGGTAAACCGCTTTCGTGATGTACTTAACTGTGGTTTTAAAGCGATTAGTTAGAAAGTTTAAATATCCTCTCAGATTCTCTAATAGAAATTATGAAGGAGTAATACATGTCAGTGTTCCTTTAATCTACAATCATTAAAACTTTCTTTTATTTGAATCTAAAAAGGAAATAAAAAACAAAATACAAGTTATATCTATATCATTATATCATTATATTTTAAGCCATAAACAAGAAATTGTGATATAAATTACGGATGAAAAATAAGTAAAAGCAATTTTTTGTATATATAAATTTTTCCTTATTATTATTATTTCTATAAAACGTCAATAAAAATTTTATTTTTGTTTTTCTGAAAATCATAAAGAGAGAAATACTGTATAATGATATAATCATATTTCACGTTAAATATTTTCGAAGATTGTCTTTGTCAGAATGAAGATAACATATGTATGAATTAAGATAACCGTGTAACGGTTCATTTGTATCTTCAATTAACACGAATAATCTCCCTAATTTGACAGTTCATGTTATTATTGAATCGATAACACGTACATTTGCACTATCGACCGTGAATGTCAGATGTCAAGCATCATCCACACCGACGCGTATGTCGCGACCGGTATGCGAGCGTCGATATACATCTATAACCGCGCCCAGCCATTATCCGTGCTGACTATCGCCTGGATTTTCGTTTGTTGCCGGTCATTTTTTCCACTCACGGCGCTTAATGATCGTAAACGCGGGAAAAACGGGCGCGCGAACCTTTCCGCGGAAATAGCGCGGGAAAGGAATTACGGTCGGCGTGCATGACGCGCCTATTTACGATTCATATAAATCTCGGAGTGTAGGAGAGAGGCGGTTATACACACACGGCGGTCCATTATATCTCGCCTGTAACGGCGTACGTGGTTACCGCGATGTGTCATAGACGCCGGGGGGCGGTGGGTTAAAGCTCACGTCATGAATATTTATCCGCGGCTATTGCAAAATAAATGCCGGTACAGGAGAAACTCGCGGCGAAAGAACAACAAAAAGAAACGAGGAATCGCGTAATCCCGGGCTACGTTTACGTTTTTCCTGAACTCTTTCCCTCTACGTGTATATTACGCTTATATGCGCGCGCGAATATCAACGGACGGATTAAAGTTTCATCCGATCCTCTCCCGTCACGATTGTCGATATGTCGAATCGCGCGCATTTCCTCCTGAAAGCTCGGATATTTATTTTCGTAGCCCGGAAACGCCGTTGCCTTTGCTCGATTGCTCGGCCGAGAATCCAGTCGGTTTCGATTCAGTATGAAAAATTTAGCCGCAATGATAAACCCGCGAATAAAGTTCGCTTGCCTGAGGCTAGATGGACGAAGCTAGGTTGAGAGAGTTTTCATCGAGGGTCGCTCTCGAATTGACATTCATCGAGAGATACACTTGGCTCCGGCTTCACCAGGACAGTTCAGTCAGAGACCAAAAGTTAAACTCGCAGAGAGCTTTATGTCAATCTGATGAAAGTTCTTCGGCCGATGATTTATACGATCCGTGTTTTTGAATATTATCCATGAGTCATTTGCGAATTTCTTTTTTTTTTCTTTTTATTAACGAGATTTTAAGTCAAAAAGGAAACTGAATTTCTTGGCGAAATTATAACATTGCACATTTCATTACTAGAAAATATATTTTATTATATGGATTGTTTTTAATTGTAGTTATAAAGTTATCGATATATATTTTTTAATTATCAAGCCATATACAAGACATGTGCACGCCCTTAACTTTTTATCCATTTCCGTAAAGCCTGTCGATATAGTCTGATTTCATAACAATTTATATTGTTCCAATTTGTCGAGGTATGCAGAAACAAGTCATGGTTTGTAATTGTTCTATTGATAACTGTCTCTCATGTAGTATTTAAATATCAATATGAAACATTTCAACAAAATTTTAGCGAACTGCACTACGGTTTGACAATATTTTCACAATTTTTTCGCTTGGAATCGTAATAAAGAATTATTTTTTAAGTAATGAAACTAACGAAAATAAGAAAATCTTAAATTTTTAAACCGCACGATCTTACATTTCAATGCGACACGCTATTGAGAGGAGCCGAAAGATACGAACAGTAGGAGTCGAATAATAGGTATTCAATATTCTTAAGAAAAATGTTGACAGACAAATTTTCTTTCTCCCGATATATTGGTTTGCGAATTTTGTGGATTTCCGCAAAACCGGTTTTACTTCTCGTAGCTCGCGGCGAAGACAAGGTAGATGCCCGCGATCATACAGAGTCTCGTATCTAATATCCCGGCCCATAAAGTTTTTATAAAACAAAGAAGAGAACAAGAGTTACGGTTTTGGGAAGGGTTTTTCATGACGCGGTGGGGATGATATATGATCGCCGCGAGTTAAGCTTTCGGCGGCTCGGTCTTCCGTCATGACGTAAACGAACCCCATTTTCGGAGTCCACCGGTCCGCAAAGTAAATTGTCTAAAGTGGCCGGTATACTCTGGCTCGTTCCTGAAGTTTTGCGTGCTCCTCCATCTTTCAGTAGAAATACGTCGGGCGTCAAATTCCGAAAAGCGGAGATGAAATTTTTCGTAGCTGTAAATCGAACATGAAAACGCAATTTCTCAGAGCAAACTCTGATTTATATTTAATCCTCTGAATCACGGTATACCTAAAATTTCAGAAGAATACTCTTCTAAAAATTGATATTTTCTTACATAAGTGAAGCTGACGCATTGACATACACGCGCGCGTTTTATTCTTAATATATATATTTTGTTATTTTGTATGCAGAAATAAAGTTTGACAATTGCATCGTTGTCTATTGAGATATTAATTATCTCTATATGTTAATTATTATAATTTTACGACACTTGTCAGTTTAAAGATATATTGAAAAAAAGTATGTTTTTTAATAAAATATTTAGTGTGCAATAATTTATCCAATATATAACAATCGCGCGCGTCAATGAATATTAAAATATTGCCGGTTGACAGAGTCGCTTTCTACGACCGCTTTCTATGTATATTTATTTATTAATCTGACACAATGCATCAATGTACGACATAGAAATTTACTTAAACAGTATTCGATGCTAAGGTGAAAATGGAATACTGCATTGCACGAAAGCTTAATCGCGCAGGAATACAACGACCAATGTTCACCAGTCGTTGTCGACTGGTGAACTTTTCGTCCCGCTACAAGCGGTGTTTCTCAAGCAGATAAACTTCTTCGGTAAACACAACGGGAACCTACGGAACGGGGCATTGTTCGAACAGGCGGCGTTGGAATTCCCGGAGCGAGCAACCACGATGCTGGAACGTACGAAATTTGGGGGTTGCCAGATCTTATCAGGCAGGCAGGTCGCGTTAATCATGAAAGCGCGAGCTCTCAGATATTTGAATGGATGCAGTTGCTTTGTCCCACCGAACTGACCTCAGAAACAGACGGATCCCGCAAAATTATCGCCGATGCCCTGTCATTGTCGCGTCTGCGAGTATTATCTACGACAGAACCAACCCGTGCCATAATCGATAGATCGTCTAGAGGAGAACCTAGCTAAAGTTACCAAAACAGCTGTGTTGCGAACTAACTTAATTTTGGCATATAAATTTCTTTTCGATAAAAAACAAGAAAAAATCTAAAAGACTTCGTAGCATATAATACGCGTAAAATAATCTTAATAAACAGCATTTATTAGAAATTAACAGAAATCTTGCCGAAAAAGTCTAATAAATTCTTTCAACTCAGCTTTCAAAAATTTACGATGCCCCCTCCTTCTAGTCTCATCACACACATCTGATATTTATTATATGTCGCAAAGTGTATATTTGTATCCAAGATCTCGGATGAAAGGATGTTGCTTTTTCGTCGTATTTTTCAAGAAGTCATAACCGCGACAGAGAACCCGATGAAACTTGTTCTTCGGACGTTAAGCTTTTCTACCATTTTCGCGGTGCTATATGTATTTCGGAGTACCTGTCTTGGTCGAGTTGGCTGTAAATAACAGTCTTCACCGCATGACTTGTCATAATTCATGTTTTTTCGACCGTATTTTCCGCGGTCACCATTTATGCGAAGAAAAGCAATAGTCGGTCGTAATGTGTCGCCGACCGTGCATCGGGGCGTAATATTTTATACCCGTTAGTTACGCGAGCAAAAAGTCTTGCAAGACTTATTTTGGCCAATCAAGCACTCCAGCTTGGAGAAGACGGGGATTCGAATGCGGATGTCGGCGATAAACGAGCGCCGATGTTTCGACGGATAAATGAAACCGTGTACAAAATTTAAAAGATATACGTATACGTCAGAGATGCTGGACTCTCGCCGAAATGATGATGTACCTCACGAAAAACCTCGACATATTTGTCGCCGTCGTCGACGTTCTCATCGTCGTTGAGGTCGATGTTGGAAAATACAGCACGTCGCAGCGATGCGAAGAGGAAACGAGAAAATATAACCGGTGTAACGAGGAATTCATACCGCACGTACCAAATTTTCGAGCGCGCTCTTGTTCTCGCACGACAGTTGAAGAAAATATAGTTTGGTCGGATTTAACTTTTTTGCGCCTCAAAATGATTTAATTTTAACCTTTTCCTTTAATTTTAATCTTTAATTTAATATTCTTACTTATATTTTGCAACATACTTTAATGTTGACGTCTAAAAAACACCACTGTTGTAAAAGTAGATTTTGCATTCAATTGATTAACAAATATCAAGACATATTTCATATCACATTTTTACAATATAGAAAATATCACACATTTCTCATATGTAAAAAATAATTCATAATACGACAAACAATATTAAAATTGCAAAAAATTTATAAACACAAAAAAGTCATCGTATGGTAACTGGTACTGAGAATCGACAGAATATAAATTTAATGATTTTTTTACATTGAAATCGATTTAGCAAAGATTTATTTTCTATACTCGCCATCACTGTAAAATTTTTGGCGAAATTTGATTGTGTTTTGTGACGCAAATTTTTCCTCTACAAACTCACCGCGCTCAATTTATTTACATATAACATACGTATAGATATATACGTTGTTATATGACAATGCGATGCTTGATATTGCATAGCAATAGTATTTCAACAAAGTCTTTGGGAATGCGAGCGTCGAGAATCGAGAAAAGCTGGCTGATGGCGTCGGCACAAGGAATAGATGAAAGGGCAGGAAATCATAAAGGAAAGAAAGAGAGAGACAGAGAGAGAGACAGGCAGAGAGACAGAGACAGAGAGAGAAGAGAAAGCAATGGTAGGAGATGACGTTCGTGTCGGATCCAAACGCACTTCGACCACTTAATTTCATCACACTCGAGCAGACTCGCGGGCGCGACGGAAATTGTGAGACTTTCGCTTTGAATTATCAAGTCCTGAGAAAAAAAAGTCGATGGACGACGACCCTTTTCATCCTCGTACTCGGATAATTAACTTGAGGTCGCTAAAATCAACTTTCTCTAAAGAGATTTTTTTATTTTATTACGGAGGCGCAAGTATATACGCGTCTACATTAATATATGTTTTAGAATCATTTTTATGTTCATCTATATTTTTTAAAAATCAATTGACATATTAGTATCACAATTTTTTCCTTCTTATTTACTTATTTATTTATTATGTATTTATGAAATAGAATGTTGCAAGAAATGGCTACTCGCAATCTCTCATAGCGAACTAAACTCTTTATATGATACTTTTGATTATTTTTTCTATAAATTTGTCAATCGATCGTCCTAAGTATACCTCTCTAAGAGCACTCTATTCTCTTCAAAATTTATTGTCGTAATATAATATAAGTACTCGATAATGCACTCAGGCGTCTAACGTACAAAATAGTATCGTGCGAACGAACGGAACGCTCTTGCGCATCTATTCTTTACACCGTTTCGCGCGCGGTTAAAAACTTGAGATATAAAATTAAAGTATTCGATGAGTGTCGATTAAATCATCGATTAGACTCCTATCGCTGAAAACTACGCGAATCAATTCTTTGGTGGAATATAATATGTGGACCTCATCAGAAATAATCTCATATGGATCTAACATTGTCCTCGAGCGAGGCTGCTATGAGCCGTCAAATGTTCTTCATTCATTATTGCAAGCCATATTATTAATGACAGTAACGGATCCCGCATAGCTGCGAATTACTAGAACAACGAAAAAATTCCATATACGTTAATGTTCTGTCAGTTGTCGCGCGTGAAAGTTTATAATCAATAATATGAAAGGATAAGCAAATAAGGAATTGACTTAGAATCTGGCATAAATGTTCTGAGATTCGTGAGTTTAAAATACTATAATTGAATTGTTCGATAGAACATAGATAAATCTAAATCACATTTTTCTTACTTTGAAAATCAAAAGAATGTTTGAAACTATGTAACATAAAATATACACAGTTAAGTTTGTATTACATTTTATTTTGGAACTTATTACTTATATTTAATTTGAAAAAATAGTAACATAGAATATAAAATTGTAGTAACAAGTTTTCACGGGACAGATTATTTGTGCAGAAAATGGATCGCTTCTCTCTCTGTGTCACTCGCGGAATAGCGAATGATCCATTAATCGAAAGTTCTGCGATATTCTCTGGCTATCCATTCTGATTTGATCAACTCGCATCCTAGCGAATAATGCTGATCCTTTCAGTCCATGCGATTCTACAGCGGAACCGTCATCGCGTGTAATTTAATGACAATGATGCACAGTGAGGCGGACACGTGTAATTCCATCCACTTCCGTCCCCGAGGTCATTCGCGCATCCTATACAGAACGCTACAAATGTTACCAAAGATACTGTACCAGTATGAGAGAAAAAATATAGGGCAAGCCAGTAAAATATATATGAAAGAAAACTCAGTGCTTTCCAAGTAAAAAAATTTAAAGTTAGTAATTTTATTACGAATTAGCAGGCAGAACGAACTTTGTTGTCTCTATAGTCTTTTAAAGCTTCTATTAATATGAGAATCTTCAATTTTTAATTATTTATTAAAGCAAAAATCGTCGTCTCGTCTTGCATTAAAGATTAAAATTATCATTATTTGCCTTAGTATTCATTAGTCTCTAATATCTTCGTCGTAATAATAGGTATTGGTGATTTTGAGACAGCCTATGCACGCATCAAATAGGACGTATATCGATGTCCCGAGCCCTGATATACGCAAACAATTCCGGGGGATGGCGTAATCCGATGTATCTAGACCTCTGTGTCTCATCCGTACGCGCGTACACGTGTGTGTATGCACACGTGATGCGTGTACGCACGCGGATATGCATTTCGCAATCCAGTTACCGTTGCGTCGCTGCTCATTCTCTCTCTTATATATACATGCACGTACACACATACACACACGCACACGCATATGATAAAATTATATGCAATCCAATCTATGGAAAGGATTGAATACATAAAATACTATCAACGATTCGTTCCGACTCAATTCGATTCGTCGCCGTTCTGCCAACGTTATTGCCACATCCGTTATTTTACGGTCAAGTTAACAATTTCCGATAATTATTTCGGACTTTACATATGCGATTACATATGTTCGGCCATTCATAGTGTATCTGATTTCGCCGATGTGCCAGCATTGTACGATAGTTAAGCAGAGAGAACTTAACGTTCGAGAGAATGCAAATATTTCGGTAGATATGTTGCTATATCTTCATCTCGAACTGTCGCAATTTTGAATATCGTTAAGATATATTATCATCGCTATTATGAAGGGGAAGGGAATCTTGTTATTTTGTTAGATTGTTTTAAAAAAGTGGATTCCGATAGTACTTTCGTAAATCGACCTGATTTATTTCTTCAACAGAATACAACATCCATTAATCTTTCTGTCCGATCGTGATCTCAGAAGTGAAATTAATCTTAAAGGACGTGAGATTAGCTTCCTTTTCGCGACCTTAGAAACAATCTTCGGAGAAAAATATACTTTCGAGGTTTTTCAATGTACGCAATTATCTCAACTTGCGCGTGCGCAACAAGCCAGTAATCCGATTCGCAAGCTTCTCACGAACTCCATATCAAGGATCAGTGACAGTAACCAGAAGATTCTTTAGTCTCCTAATGAAACGCCGAATCAGGATGCTGTGTCGGATCACGCTTGTACAAATTTGTGTTACAACGTAAAACCCCTAATTACGTAAGCTCAATCTAGCGTGATGAATAAGGCAACTGCAGATTAAAGGATTAAGTACATGAAAAAAATGCGTACTATACAATACACATAACAAACCGTCAAAATACATCGAAAATTATTAGATATACATAGCAAATATTTTATATTTTTTAAATCTAATCAATGGTGTAACATTGTTTATTGCAGTAGAATTTTTCGTCATTCGATTAAAAATCTATGATTTTTATCCGAGCCATATACTTTTCCAAATCTTAATTTAACTGAAAACTGGATGGATCTCGTTAAATGCGCTATGTAGATGCGGACCGCTGTGGATTTAGTCAAAATCAGTTTAGTCAGAGTCGGACAACGGTACTTATCATTTGTGCACATGTGACGTCGCATAAATTCGTGTGGATTACTGTAACTCGAATAAAATCCTGTAAAGAACGGAGAGCGTGATGTGTATGAAGTCTCTTGCGCGACGTGTGTCTCTCTCGCATCGTATAATCCTATTAATGACAAATTAATACATGCAAAGCACCCTACGGTGGCGTTTTTCAACGCGCGCAACGTAACGTGAAGTTATGCTGGTAAATTCCTGAGCGCATTATACACAAATCCTTTATACCTTCGTAAAGACGGAGCCGGAATTTCTCTCGCTAAGAGTCTACTAAGAGGCTGGATACATGTACTATATCAGGGAAAGATAAGCAGCTTAATTTCGAACGAGATTAGTCCGGACGTTCAATCCCCCGTGTAGTCTTCTCTTTGGCACATAACGACGCCCAGTATTCCCACCTGAGGTTAATCTCGGGATTAATCCGGAAACGAACTCTCTTGTCACAATTTTTCCACGGTTCGTTATATTTTCAGCATATAACGATGAGCGACGTTATCGTATTTTTGAATGGCGTTACTAGAAGAAGAAATGTGACAATGTAAGGGAGAAAGAGATGTCAATTTATCACACACGATTAACCCATCGAATAGACATGATTAATCATGCACATACTTTGTAATAGTGATAGTTTTAGCATAGTTTTAGAGAGATCTTGATTATCTTTATCGCATCTTTATAATTATCCATATACTCATATATGATACATTAATAATTAATAATTAGAACGTTATATGAGAAGAATATATAGCAATACATAGAAAATTTCTCTCTATATTTAATAGTAAATTATAATATTCAAACAAGATAAATTATATATACTATCTATATATACTGTAACTTTTAATGAAATCGATTGATATCGATCTCGTTATTTATTATACCATTTAGTAGACTAACAAAACGGTTTATAGCGATCTGAAATGTATTGCTTTGTACAAGAAAATGTCGAAACAGTCAGGGAAAGTTTGCGCATTGCACCTTTCGAGTCGCCTTGTTGAAATTATAATTGCGGCGGATGAAATCTTGAAATCCAATCTACTGCTTATGTATGCACGACGAAATTCGATCTGTCGTTCTTGAATAATTTCGCACTTGGTTCTCCTATTCGCTTCGCTCCACCCCCTCGATAAGCCGATAACTGTGCACGGTTTGCAGAATCCATAAATTAGGCGCGAAGTTCGATTTGCGCTCTTTGATAATCCCCTCATTCGCATACGAGAGGCTCGTGCATTATAACTTGGCGATGCATTTGCATGTCGCATCGACAAGACCCACTTCGGTCGAATCACGGCACGAACGATATCGATAGTAATGTGAGATGTTTTTTTTTTTTTTTTTATCAGATACATTTCCTATTATCTACCAATTCTTTGATAAATTTACAGTTGATTGTCCCTTAACGTCAAAGCACTGTGATAAGTTTTACATAATTTGACATCTCATGAATTAAGATTAAGGATTATAAACAAATCTCATTCTCCATTTACGCTAAAGCCTCTATCTTATTAAAGTTTTAATTCGAGGATCAAGTAAAAAGATATTTGAATCTGATTAGATTAACTTAAGATGAATATAAAAGATTAACTTCTATAATCAAAACAAAATCTGTAAATATAAAAAATAGTTTATTAGAAGAGACATCTTGCATATTAAATTTTGATGCTAAATTTTATTAATTTTGTTTCTACATGTAAATATTGCTAAATATTGAGTTGCACTTTCATATAAAATAGATGAATATTAATGTAGGAGTTTCGTAATTTGATATCAGCATACATATTTACGATGTACGGAGTAAAAGTACATTCTCGAATGTAGGTCACTATTATAGAAAGGATTGTATGTCTTTTCCAGTTCCCGCTCGTGCGATTGTACAGATTTCAATATCAATATTTTCTTCTGATTTTATTTTTATTTTCTATTTTACTATATATTTGATGGTTTCGTATTTTAGTTTTACATTATTCTTGTATTTCTCAACCATTAATAACAATCAATACTATTTTTCAAAAAATGTTTACGAATTAAGTGCAAGAAATATGTAGGAAATAAAAGAGATATATGTAAATCGATATCAAAGAGTTCCAAGCTCCTTGAACAGAAATCCTTTCGAGAGAAAAACTAGACAAGATTTTATTCATTTCTTGATTTATTAAGTATTAATGTCAAATTTTTCTTTTCAAATATCACAATTTTTCTCAGAGTTAAGTGATTTGCTTATAAGCAAGCGTAGACGAGTAAAAATCCGACGACCAGATGCGAAGAGATACCATCTCACACATGGCGCAATCTCGCGCGCACACATTTCCGACCCTACTTCATCCCTCGAAAATGGCCGGGTTTCCCAAACACCAGCACCCACCCCGAACCTACCTTTCATCGCCATTCTACAACCAGATAAATTTCCAGCCTTGAATCGGGCTCGACACCCTTTTTGTTCCCGTGAGTACGGTAGACGGTGTAAATAACGCGCTAATCTAACCTTCTTCATTTATTATGAGAAAAACCTCGTGTAAAATTATCCGACTGTACTAAAACTTGTTCGATACGTTTTGTCATCCTGTTTCGCATTTATGTCCACTTGCGATAGAATCATAACAATTTTTCTTAATCGAGAAATCAATAACATGTCATATACATGTTATCGACACAGAATAATTCTCTCTCAATAACTTATGTAATATATATTGATTGTAATTTACTATTACAAATTGATATAATACAATGAAAATTGATGTCAAATAAAACGTTTTTTTTTTTTGCTTTTCCATATCGCAAAAAACAGTAAAATTTAAAATTTTTTTATACATCAGATTTAATTTCTTCAATTGTTAAAAAAAATAGCAATAATGCATCCAGTACGTCACAAAAGAATAATTTGTCAAAAAAATATTGTTTTAAAAATTAATATTAATTAATAGTGATGAATAAAAAGGCCCAATAATTTTATTTCTATTCCAATTTGAAATCAAGAGGTTTCACCTTTTATGTGAGTAGTTATTAATTTCTGCTTTTGTGACATCAATGCGAACAAAATAACGCGCCAAAAATTTCGTTGCTTGCATATATTTCGTTGCTGAATATATATCTCGATTGGCTACGCTAATTAATGTGCTTTCATAATGCACACACAAACACACACACACACACACACACAAACTGCATTCTATTGTATTCTACAATAATCTAAAGACAAATGCTTTCGCGCAATACTTCTTTTATGATTATTTCCCACTTGCCCTCGACTTTTCATCGTCATATTCTTTCTTTCTCTCACGATTTTCTACTTTGCGCTCAATTCCAACGCTTTTAATAAATAAATCGTACCCGGGATTCTTACTGCTCGCTGTTTCTTCCGAGAGACTCACGAGCTATTTAACTGCCGGAACTCGGCGGCGCCGTACCCAAACTTCAGCCGTTTTTCATTCGCTCGTTTTCATCCACGCCGAGATAAACTTTGTTCATTTTCCATTCCCGGTTGCACGCCGCCGCAGGGGGCATCGCGACAAAGCCGCATTAAGCCATCGGCATGCATATTAATCGCGCTGCTTCTTTCGTTAATCAGCAGAAGGCTGTATCATTCCGCAATAACATGGCGTTTGCTTTGTGCGATTTATGTAAAGCGTTGACATGCAAAGCCCCGGTGATCAAATGTATAAACTCTATATTAGATAATATCGCAGCGATTATTGATACTTTTTAGATATTGATTCAGTAATCTAAATAATCTACGCGCAATTAAATCACATTATTGCGATTATAAATTCAAATTTCGAGAGAAAAAGAAAACAAAGAGGGAGAAAGAGAAGATAATTTTAAAGTATTATAAATATAACACACACAATGTATTCTACACATATCTCTTAGCTTATCTCTTCGGACATGATACGTCTTTATCCTCTAATATATTTGATAACTCGTTAGATAAACATACATATCGAATCATAACATGATTGCGTGTATGGAACCAAATAGACTCATCCCAGCGCTCGTCGTAAACGGAAGGTGAATGCGAAGTAAGTCATGACTATGAGATGCTGACTGCTCTGTTCGAGAATCCATCTCGTCGGGAAAAAAATTGAAACTAGAGAGAATGCTCGGATAATAAAGCGTCAGAAGTTATTGTTCTCGATTGCAGGGCGCGCGTAAGGGCGCAAACGGTGTCGATTGATGGTAAAAGTCGTCACTAGGGAACAAACAAATAGACAAGGGGATCGAATTACCAGGGTATAAGACGATATAAGGGAGAAAAACTTCCGCATCCGGTATCACGGAGAGCTTCGGCAGCGACGAGCTGTCGCGAACAGCTGGATCGTTCGCATGAACTTCTTTCGAGAGCAGCAGCGCGCCGCAGCTGCGGATCCTTAGGAAATTCGGATCGCCTTCCGCAATAAAAGGCGACGTCGCCTGCCGGCGCCGTCGATGACGTGGAAGGAATTTTTTGATGGAGATGGTTGCTCCAGCAGAGAGCTCGAAATAGTCATTTTAGAATGTACGATCTCATGTGAGATATCGAACCGTCTCAAAAGCAGCGAAATACATCACTTTCGTTAATCATTTTCTCTTTTTACGAAAAATGTCGTTTTCTGTTCAACTCATTAGTCATCTAAAGTATTTATCGAAATTTGTCTTCTGTAAAAAAAAATGTTCAGAATTCTGGCTAGAATCTATAATTAACATATTTCTCGGTGATATACCTGTTTTAGAAGAGAATTATTTTTAAAAATGTATTTTTTTTTAATATTTAAACTTGTGTTAATATATAAAAAAGTTTAATTAAAACATATATCAATGCTATCTCTATTTTAAAGAACTAATTTTAAAATACTTTGAAAATTACCAATTATTTATTTTTGTCATCTGAGTATTAATTCAAATGTATTTAATTCAAATTAAAATTTGAAATAAACTTTAATAAAGAAACAGAAAAGACTAGGAAACTTACTATATAAACAAGATTATATTATCTAAGTATATATACACAAATAAATAATTTTCTGTTCCTCTAAGGAAACAACTTTGTCATCTCATAAAACTTTCAGCATAATAAAATACTAAAGAAGATACTCGAGAGGTAGCAATGTTTGAAAGTATCTTTATCGCGCAGGGTCAATAATCCCAAGAGTTTAATTCATGTACAATATCAGCAAATCTGGCAAAAATCGGGAAACAACAGGAACCTACACATCATTTAAAAGCAATTTTGTTTAGAAAAGATTTATTTAAAATATCTTCTCTAATCAGACGATACATCACTGGAATTAAAATCTCGCAATCAGTAGTCAAATCAGAATTCTCAATTTTATTCTGTTTCTAAAAAATAGAAAAGGAAAAAATGTTATATGTGCATACATAGAGCATTTGTCTTTTTTTTGTTTTTGAACCACGGAACATCATTGGTCGTTTCAGATCATAGATATCGATATCCCAAAGCGAAATGATAGATATTGCTGTATACGTTGCTTCACGCCAAGAGCGCATTTACCTTTGGACTAAATTTCCTGAGCGATACGCCATCAAGAGATTTTGACGCGCGATTATATACACGGCGCATATAATATGAGATGAATAAAATTGATTTTAAAATTTGAGTGACGACATTGTTCGTGAACTTATGATGTCAGTAAAGTAGCAGCGGAAGTTGGAGTTAGTTCCGGCAATTTGTGCTACGACCCATGCGCACCTCTCGTCTTCTTCTTTGTGGCTCGCGGATGTTCGGTCAATCGACCGTGCACCAACGATAGATTCTTTAACGATAATCCTACGTTCGAGCTGGCCGAAATCCTTCAAGAACCGAGATGTTTGCTACGTGGTCAGCATCTCATCGCACTTTTCACCGTGTGTCCAGCGCGCATCTCACTCTCCGGTATAATAATATTTTCCGATCTAATATGAAATTCACGTCGATATGTCGAATTAATAATGAAAAGAATAACGGACATATTTTGCAATAGGACGATTTGCATATATAAATTATACTTTAAAATTTCTTTACCGAACTTATACAATTGTTCGCAATAAATGTGACAATGAGGTAACATTGAGAGATTTTTCTATCGTATAAAAGAAGTAAGAAGTTCGATATAAAATTATTAAATGTAGTGTTAATTAGTTTAATACTCATTATAACATCGTTAAAATACGAGAGCACTTAATCTTATTGTTGAGAATTATCGGGCAATTATTCCATTATTATTATTACTCCAATTGATTCAAACGTTATTTTAGACCTTTGAAATTTGTTCACGATCGGATAGAAAAATATTATGGTATTTAGCTGAACAAATTTGCTCTACGCTTTTGCAAACTTTGCATCGGATTGACTGTGAAAAGCTTTTATGGATATCAGCTGGCCGAACATGCTGAGATATATCGCATTTGAATATTTCACGCTTAAGTATTTGTCTATGCATATACTTCGCATTGCCATTTCGCAGTGCCAAAATCATTAAGAACGAATACATTTTCAGTTCCAATTTGCTAACACATTTACGCGAGTTTTTATAGAATTCGCGAATATTATATTTAAATTAATTCTGCAAAAAGTTCGGTCTGTACGGTAATTTCATTCTCGCGAATTAATGTCACGCGTCGTTTTATTATCGCGTTTATGTATTTTGCGACTCCATTCGCAGCTTTGATACTATATTTAAATTGATTTGACGCGAAATTGAGCTCAGGGCACTTTTACTCTGTCTAGCGAATAAACTCGCGCTGTTTATACACGCGAAGTTTAATGAAAAATCATAGATTTTATACAACGTACACAACGAGAGTGAACGATAGACTGGATATATGTAGGTGGGAATGACTTTCGAATTTTTTTTATTAAAAAATTGCACGCGAGATATTTCGTACGCGACTCGTTTATTCGAACAGATCGACAGATTTGCCATACGTGATTTTTGCCCCTTCCTGTCATCTCCAAATAAACCATTCCATAATGACATTTACCATCCCCGCTGGACGTGACATTTTTCGATTGTCTCCCCTCCCGATTGTTTCCTCCCTCGATTAACTTCTGATCGATTGACCGTGCATTATCGGAATGCGACGAATTCCGTCGTATTCAAGCTAAATCTCGTGCATGCGCCATCTCACGTGCACGCCGGACGAGCAAGCCGGAAATAGGAGAGTAGGCTCGCATTCTCATAGCGCATTTGCAGCTAAATATAGTTCTTCGATTCTCATGTCATGTTGATCGAACGTGTGTATTAAGCGAATAAAATTAGAAATTTTATGGCTACATTTAGCGCTGAATGTGATAATGCTAGCAATAAGTAGAGATAAGATTACGAGCACGACTTTAACACACACGAGTATTTAAAACATGAAAACAAAATATTGCATCCAAATAAATTGCATCCAAATCGTATAATGTAAGATGAAAGAGAAACTACAAAGATAGAGATTGCAAACGCAATTGCGAGATAATACAGTGATTAGTCAAGTTTGTACCACAAGGAAGAATGGACTACAAATTGATCAAAGAATTTGTAGACGAAGGAAAATGCGAGGAACTTGAAATATCGCGTGACGTTTAATTCCATCGTGGAATTAAATGACTTGTGTTAGTGGCGATGCTGTATTTCACACACGTGACGTAGTAATTCTCTCTAAGCGTCATCCTAATCGATATCCGACAAGTCTATTTTGTAACTTTTTAATGCATGCATTACAGGATTCGTAGCTATATATAAAAAAATATAGTTATGCAATAGTTTTAGTGCATGCCTTAAAAAGTTACGGAATAAGCCTGCAAGATATCGTTCCATTGACAATCGCAAAACAATAAGAATGTTCGTTGAGAACCATCGATAAGGTCACGTTCTGAGGCCGCACTCTCTTCGCAGAGAGAGGTAAATCGGAGTGAGATGAATTGAGCGACGAACATGGGAGATGGGCGGACGATTCGCACTCCGCGATAAATTTATCTAGCCGTCAGCAATTTCGACCAGGAAATCTTGCGATTTGAGATAGTCTGCAGGAAGATCGTCGAATTCTCGTTCAACTGCCGCGAGAGTAAACGTCCGCATTCCCTGACTGATATCGTTTACTAATTCCGGATTTATTCACCATTCTCTGAAGCGGATTTGCCTGTAGAAAGTGCATTGTTTGCATATATAATGCGATAAAACTTCTATATTTGCGTATTCTTTATTTCGTATATTTGCGATTTTAGAACTTGCAATTATTTCGCGTTACATTTACAGATTTAAAATTCGCAAAAGGGTTAATAAAAATAATAAAATAATGAATAAAAAAACATTTTAATGCTCTCATATATATAAATGTAATTTTAAGAAAATTAGGTATAATTTCTATTTAAAAAAAGAAGAAAAATAAATATTATAATATATATATATATACACATATTTCCTCATATATTTCTTAATTTTTCTATTTAACATTCTTCTCTATATTTGCAATTATGATATGTGTGGCAATTTTGCAAAACGTAATCCCGCCTTGTGAGCTATGGAGCTTTTACTGTATTACCGTTTTATGTACTCAATTTTGTTAAGTGCAAATTCTACGATCTAGAATAGAGTCAAATAGAAATACACACGTATGTTTCATACTGGCGTATGAAAGAACGTAAAGTGTGCGCATATCAACTCGATTAAGTCGTAATCTTGTCGAGTGAAACATCGTCTCGAGGCTCGCTACGTGTAGAGCACTTCGCGGATCACCCGCAACGTCGAGAATCGAACGACGTGCATGGCGACCTACATGCATCGCGCTGCTCACTTCGACGATGTCACGAATGCAATCTGCCTATTGGTAACAACAGCGTAGCACTACTATAGGTGTACTAACAATGCGCCGAAACATACACGAGCGGCCTGTAAACGGAGTAAATACATCCTGCAGGTGGCGAGTAAGAGGATGTAAGTGCACGCACGTTGCACGCACTGCACCCTCGTCTCGTAAACATGGAACCTCGATCCGTTTTGGTCACGCCCGTAACACGGGCAGCATGTCGCAACTGATAGTGTAAGCTACCCCGACAAGCAGATCTGAAAGCATTCAATCTCTTCGGTTATATCGCGTGTCGTACACGTTCGGCGCTATTATCTCATAATATTTTAAGGCCCTGAAAAGGGGCTTAAAGATACCACGATCCCCTTATTTACGCAGTAAATGAATGAGTCAAATTGAGAAATTTTGCCAGTTATTAAAATAAAATTGTTAATAATTATCAGACATATATTTTTCTAATACATATTTT
The DNA here is from genome assembly GCA_963971435.1 of Lasius platythorax. Classification (NCBI taxonomy): domain Eukaryota; kingdom Metazoa; phylum Arthropoda; class Insecta; order Hymenoptera; family Formicidae; genus Lasius; species Lasius platythorax. Next base: position 9,614,402 of record OZ020539.1, on the reverse strand, counting down.
AAAATTGCAATTATATATAATTTAGTTTTATAGTATTTCTGTTACAAGAAATTTTTAATTTCAGAAATGCTGAAATGTGTTCGATACATAAATATATTGATATGAATATTTTTGGCACGTTTTCTCTTATCCACCAATTCGCCAATCTTCACTCGCGCATCTGCCATAGAACTTTACGAGAAGCAATATAGGCATATAGAAAGATTCTGGACATATATTGCCCCGAAAGTTCTAACAACGCGTAAAACTGCGAACGAGAAACATAATCTTATATGCTGATTTTATACAATTGATGCGATAATTCATTCGAAAAGACGAACGAACCATGTTTTGTATTACGTCGAAAATTCTGCATAAAGTTTCATAAAACAGTTGACCTATGCAAGTTGTTACATTACATAATATTATTTTATGAATATAAGTGATTATTCATATGTAATGAATCATAATGGATCAAATTTAAAATGAGGGAATCCAACAACCCTGTGTAATTTTTTATTTATATGTTCCGGATCTACTTCTTCCGCTGTTAGCAAAAGCCTTAATATCTTGGAGTTCGAAATATGCGTGCTTATTAAACTTGAATTATATTATGAAATTCATTCAAGATACGAGATAGAAGATATAGCAAGTTTGAATACGTTCTGCCGGAGAAATAGAATAATAAAAAAGAGCCATGCGCGAGAAACATGAGATATAATTGCTTCACTTGCTATAATTATTCTAGAGATGGGTGTACAAATCCGCGAACATTTCGAAAGCACGTGCACAGGTCAACATTTGTGGTGTGTCGCTTGTGGTGTCGAGAAGAGTTTGAGGATAGGAACAGAATTTAAGGGCGAAACGGTGAATACAACCGTAAAGAGAGCCCTCTTTCTACGCGTTGCACGTTCGTCCACTTGTTTACAGCTTTACCGATTTCTCGCCGTCTCTCTCTTTTCAACATGAAGAGTCGATAGGATGCGCTTTCAAACTCTCCCGACCTTTCATCGATGTGAAGAGAGAAATGCGCGAGATCGGCTATTCAGCTGGGTGCAGTGTGGATTTACATAAATTATTTACCGACATATCCGAGGACTGGGTAATCCCTTTTCTCGCGCAGCGAGCATCGCATATGAAAAAGAAATACACGAACTACCAATGACGAACATTCCATGAGCTTCGTAATATGTCTCATCCCCTATTTAATATTAATGAACGAAATCTGCGTATGTGTGTAGTTTGTCTCTCGTGAAAGATAAATGAAAGATTTGCTTTTGAGATCACAACGGACATACATGCATTGCCAACACGATTCCAAGCACTTATATATGTATCTCTGAAGTCAGCACCTTATTTTTAGAATTTCACTTTAATTGATAGAGATAATTCTGGCTTTTTATCAAAAAAATTTGACAATTCTTACGTATATTTATTTATATCTCATTATTTGTTAAGCCTACTTTAGATGATCTATAATTTGTAATAAAATTTAAAACAATTCTATTTATAATTTTATGTTTCATATAATAGAGAACATTTGAAGAAGGAAAATACATTACAGATATTCATACATTACACACACATATGCCTTAGAATATGCGGCATATAAAATCACAAGCAAAACTGTCTTGTGAATTCTGTCGCGAATTATATTAAAAATGATTATTTAAAACTTTAGTGTCAAATTTTGATGTTCATGTTTTTTACGTTACACATATGTTCACATAGTTACATATTAGTTTTCGTTATTGAAATCTCTAACTTTCTGATAGGGAGTATTCTATATGTTATATATTACAGTTATATTATAAATTGTCAGAGTTATTTTAGTTTTTTCTTTTACAATATCCGATTATCTTTAGAGAGGATTTAATCTCGGAACAGAATAAATCTCCCTATCTGTCCATCAGTCTTTCGTCCTTCTATCTTTCTCTTTCCGATGAAAGTTAAAGCTTTTCCTTGCACGTCGACAGATTTTTCATTTTTGGTTACGGGAAGCGCAGACTATAGATCGTCGAAGCCGAATGTCCAATATGTTCTTATTCGTCGATATGCAACGGAGCTCGTATATCGAGGACAGGACTTCGGTTATTGACGGGAGAAATTATGTGGTGCTCGCGTATTGTCGACCATACCAGAGACACGGAGATTTTATCGTAATGCATTTTCGTAACCATAGCTCTCTCGATTTAAAGAAGGGTGGTTGGGCGAAAAGAAGATGCGTTTGACTAAGCTACATTTTACGAAAAGAAGTAAAACTATTGCATATTTTTATATTTAAAGCTTTACCTACGATTGAAAATTAAATTAATATCGGGAAAATTATTTTAATGCATTATTATTGATCATTATGCCATATTTCCTATTAATATGCGCAACTAAAATATTAATGATATTAATATTAATAGAGAAATTGATTATATAAAATATAATAATATTTGATAATATATAATTAATAGATTAATATCCTCTGCATTGCAAAATTCACGTGTTCCATTTTCTAACATTTTAAATAGTTTAAATATTTTTGTGAAATACAAAAAATGCAAGAAGCAAAGTTAAAAAATATTAATTAGCATTATTCTGTATATATATGTGACTTAATTATTTTCATTTCGTAATACGTATAGAGAATTATTAATTACCTCATATATTTATCTTATTTGTTTTAATTAGTGAAATAAAGGTGCGCTTTGTTCTATCACTCTTAAGCCCACTTTACACGATCTATAATTCGAGACATAATTAAAAATAGAATTCTATTTATAAATTTATGCGTCATATGTTTTAATGTATATGTGTATTGCGATATATATTTTATTTTGTATGTATTTTACATATTCAAATGTTTTTTGAATACGTAAAATACATACAAAATAAAATATATATCGCAATACACGTATACATTAAAACATATGACGCATAAATTTATAAATAGAATTCTATCTTCAATTATGTCTCGAATTATAGATCGTGTAAAGTGGGCATTAGAAAGTATTTCAATATTTAATATCTTAAAGATTGCTTGTATCCTCCGGAGGAAAGTCATCACTTAGTATTTTAAAGATTACTGCCACCAGAAGCGAAAAACGTGAATAATTCGCATCTGTTGCAAAATTTCGCGCAAAGCACGTATTTCCCTCGCGATATTCCCTCGACGAAGCACTTCAGAGCCATGAAATTCCACGACGTTGTCATAACATTCATCTCTAGTGCGAACGTGACGACTCCCGAACGCACGATTTATCGCTGCAACATTCATGCAAGGCACAGTTCATAGCGCGCGAAACGCCATGTATCGTCGCATTAAAGCTCCCGATCCGTCACTGCAACTATGATACTGCATTATGAGAATACATATATCAGAAGCGAGAAATCATACATAATCCTTTCTTGCGTTATATTGTACATCAATATAAATAAATCCTCGCAACTCAAGTTTGAAAAAAAGTCAACGATAAAGCGTACGAAAACTAAAAGAATAAGCTAGCTTTTTTATAAAAAAGTTAATTTTTTTTACAAAAAAATTTACTTTTTACTTTTACAAAAAAAATTTACGACACATATATTACGAATACATTCTCTCTTTCTCTCTTCCCCTCTCTCTCTCTCTCTCTCTTTCTCTCTAATAATTAATTTTATTTAATATAAATTTTATTTCCTCACCGCACATGCGGTAAGTCAATATTCGTTTAATATTCATTTAATATATCGTAATTCTGCTTCGCAGCAAAAAGTATCGTGTTAGTTAATGAAATATAAGTGTTATAAGTTATAAAATAATCATTTACTTACATTTTAACGCAAAATATGTGCGTTATAATTGAATGTAACTGCAGCGGGGCGGATCAGGAGTCTCGAATTCAGCTTCAGTTACGTGATCGCGGGGTAGGATTAAAAGGTACACTTGCCGAAATAACGGGTACTGGGCAAACAGGTGGCGAGGACCCGCACAATCGGCACTCGATCGCTCAAATTAATGGCGATGCCTGGCCAATTTCGCCGCGATACCAGTCGTGAATCAAAGCCCGTTGGGAGCACTTTAGCGTCTGTCCGTATCCGAGTCCCACCACGCAGGTATGTCGGGCGCATATAGGCTCTCCCTTAGACGATTGTGTATACACCGTGCGACGCCCGGCAATCCGCTGAATAATTATCCCAATTCAATACGTAATCATGCTACTTCCCGCGCGCGGTGACCTCGAATCGGTCGGCTGACCTCCCATTAGAGACATAATCTCGTTTAAACCGAATATAGATATTCGACGACGAGCGTATTCTGACCGCTAACTACACTATATGCTCACGAATCCAATTGTTGCATTGGATTTCTCGGAGTGATATCGCAAGTACGGATCGAGAGCACGTAGTGGGACGTTCTGGTTAGAAATTTGACTTACATGAATATAATATTGATTAATTACTTATATACAGAATGCGACAACGATTTGAAACAGATATTTGATGCAAATCTGCATTATGTGAAGATGTAAAATATTTTGTTAGAAAAGAAGCAAACCTTATTTGTTGATTTATATGATTATTTTGGCGATTGTTCAATATTTATAGCATCGCATCCTAAGCAAATTAGAGAGAGAGAGAGAGAGTATGCGCGAATTTTTTTAATTAAATCATATAACTTTTTGAATCTTTTTATTCTTCTCTCTTCAGACTTTATGTCTTTAATAACCTAGATCTGCATCATTCTACTACTAAGAGGGAAGAGAACATTAATAATACTATTTCTTAATATTGACGCCCCATAAACTATATTAAAAATGCATTCAATATGTGTAAAAGTATATTCAAGTACAATCAAAACCTTCACAAACTCATGTAGAATATGCAAGAGAGGAAATATTTATTGCAAGAATTGTGAAATCATCGGTGTCACATTCGTCTCTTTTTGCATCGTAAATTCGGATCAATTGTTCACGTTGTTCATTATAAGTTATCCTTTTAACGATGTAATTAGATGTCACGTTGGATTATTAAGAGGATGACATTTTATTAATCGTAATGACATTATATTAATCGTAAAATGTCAAAAACAATGATTGCCAATCGAACACGTTTAATCGCGTTATGACAGCATTCTTGATGTTCCATTTATCGAAATAATTTCGAAATATTCTCCGAAAATGTTCGATCGAGAAAAAACCCTTTATAATCCAACTTTATAATCCAACTTTAATAATGAATATATTTGTGCGCACGTCGCTTCGTCTGAATTTTCTTCACGGCGATTAGCGTGAATTCTGACATTCAGTTTACAAACGAGCACGACGTAACGTGTAATTGATCTTTCACACTCATGTCTATATCTTTATTTCCTATTATTTGTCACACGCGCGTCCGGTGTTTGTATTACGTAAATTATTCGAGGAACGTAATGTCAACGCAAATCGCTAAATCAAAATATCACGTTGCACCGATAATCGATCTGCAAATATTTGTCTATACCTTGCCTGCAGGCTCGTCGACTTTAGAAAAATCCAGGATATCTGTTAGAGCGACTTGCGTCTTATGCGCAACGACGATGTTTCATAAAACAATTTTTGATGATATATACTAGTGAACTTTTTATTCATTTTTTTATTGTCTACTTATGTATCTTGCGAAAAGCTCGCTTATTGCAAATGGCGAAACTGTGTCGTGGAATGTCTCACTTACGTCTTTGTGGCTGAACAAACATTTCAGAAAGTGTATATGTTATAATACCAGTTATTCAGCACACATATGTGTTAAATCATAGCGAGTTAATAAAATTATCCTACAAAAATTTTTGCATTTCGATAAAATAATCTTGAAAAAAGTATTAAAACAGATATATATATTTGTGCAGAAACATATAATTATATATTATATATATATATTTATATATTTTACAATATATACATATACATATTTTTTTCGAACAATCTTATTTTCACTAACAATAATTCTTGCACTGCGGGATATAAATCCAGAAAGCGTAATAATCGTGACAATCCGCGTTATAAAGCTATAGTACAGAAAGTATATTTTACGGCTCATAAATTGGCTGGTTGTAGTTGAGGTAAAATAACAGGAGTCGTAGGATAGCTTTGCAGCACACAGGAGAATCGCTTAAGCGGTACAAAACACAGTCGGCACCATCACAGAGAAACTTTATGAAAGGAAAAAGCCAAGAGCATCTCTTGGCGTTACCCTAGTCGCGAATATTAAATCACAAGCACGGAAACGCGTAAACAGTCAAGAAATAGTACGATACATTTGGGAATGTCTTAATATCACCAGTGGGCGAATTAAAATGTTTTCGCAATTTCGAATAAACGTGGATTCTGTCGAGAAGCATATTTGAAATGGAAATTGAAATCATAATTCAGACTGTTTTAATTTTCAATATTGTGAATACAGAAAAATGCTTGGCAAAAATAAATAATTTTTACAAGTTTTATTGACGAAATCTTTGAGCAATTTGAAATAAACTTCTCTGTAATATACATATTACAATAGCAATAGTTTTCAAATTATAAGCATTTTGAGAATTATTTTTCAGTAATACAAGTAAATCATAAAGCCTTACATCTTTACTTAAGCGATTTTTAAGCGAAAAAGGTAATATGCAATCCAATTTTCGTTAAGAAAAAATTAATTCCAAAGTGATTATAGAATTTGTAGATGAAATTTGTAAGAATTTATTTATTTATATATATACACAATATTTTATCCCAAATTTCTATTGTCTAAAGAAATAAACATAAAAATCATTTCGCGCAACTACATCATCAAAACTAGAAATCACGGAAGATTATACCAATTTTAATTCCTGATTTATTGATTTATAGTTAAATATACATATAGAGATTAATGATTAAATACACTTAGCTTAAAAATTATTTGGTGAAAATGTTATCAAATATTATTTAAAGCACTAATTCGGGATCACCTAAAAAGCGTAATAGATCGTTCCTAAATCGTCGGTTTTTCACGTCATTTAAAATGTAATCTTCTTTAATAATCCGCTTATTAGGTGCAGTAAGCGCTACTTTACATTTATTCGAATTAAACGGCGTATCACCTGCGAAGTGTTTTTAACTCCTAGTTTTCAGATTAGATAATATTTCTGTTAAATTGTTTAAACAGAAATCAAAAGAATGATTATTTAAACAAAAGAAGAACGATGATTTAAACGAACGTCAATTTATGCGTGCATAATAAAATTCTATATTGTATTTAATATAAAAGTAAAAAAATATTTAAAAGTTAAACATCCAGTTATAAATAGAAAAATGATAAAGGAACCAAGTCAACAAAATTGTTAATAATAATAAATCTTTAATATAATTTAATTATTTAAACTCTCGCACTTTTTGAAATCTCCTTAAAATGTAAACCCTCCAATTGCAAATACAACTGATTTTAATGCTTATTCATATAATCAAGACGAACATTTTTACAAGACAGAAAATAAGAATAATTCCAATAATTTAAGTAAAAATAAAAACAATATTATTGAATCCTTTTGCCGTCTTTTATTTTACTCCGAGTCGAAATATTGACTCCGGGGAATTCTTAATAGGATCATTTCTCTGACATATTAAAAAAATTATACGGCATAGCCATAAATGCCCCTAAATTCCAAATATCAAAATTTCTCATTGGTTCATTAATAGCGAGGATTTTTCTCTATGCTCTTGAAATTATAAATATACTAGTATTGTAAAAAATTTTGTCTATTTTTATTCGGCTTGTTATCTCAGAAATTTGCACACACCATCATGACGTTGTTAATCATTCAATCGAAAGTAATTTTCTACTCGCAGCAGGTGTACTTGCATTAAGACCACCCTTCCAATGACCCGTAGGATTCACCTCGCGTTCTTTTTTATCCAGTACTCCCAGTCCATTAGCCGATAGTTGACTTAATGCCGGTTCGATTATTCGATTACAGCGCGACGGGACTTTACCGCTCCGTTTTCGTTGCGAAAGTTTCGAGTTCCGCCTCCCGATTAAGTTAAAATGCAATTTCCCTTCGTTCCCTCGACTCTTCCCCGTGTCACGACATCGACAAAGACTGTCTATGTTTCTTTCTGCCATTTCTTTCCGTCACCGCTCTTTACCTTTTCAGGATTAAGTCGCGAACTTTCGGTGCAATCAGTAACGAGGCTCCTCGCCGTTATGACGCTTATACTACTTTTATTGCATGAAAAGAGATGGGGTCGTGTCCGCGACTAGATGAGGTCAATCAGCGAACGTTCAACTGTCAAATGAAACGCTTGTTGCAAAATAATGAGAAAAGAGATGGAAGGGAAGGAACCAAAAAAACAGAGCAAGTATTCCGTCGCCATTTTTTTTATCTTCTCTAACTTTGCTCTCACTTTAATTTTTCTTACCGAATTCACGTAATTCGGTCTATATTTCTTTGTCGATTCGTTCTTTAATCCATTAGAACTTTGATAATAAATTTTCATTAAAACGTGTGTAGTAAAATATTTCCATAAAATATTTTTTATTACGGAAGAATCTCTTCCAATTTTGAATTTCATTTCGATGTTTTGCGATATTTCCATTCGAAGAATGTGATTCAACTAAAAAATGTTTAGTTGACTGTTGCACGAACGAATCAGAATAATTCTAAAGGCGTGGCTGCAGGAACGAAACAATCCTACTAGATATTCAATCAAGAGGCGACAGAATGAATATGTATAGCACAAGAAGTAATGAAATATTGCTTTCTCCTTGCAATCTTCTGTCAAATTTTATCGTGGTATTTATGTGAGATTCAAATGAAAGAAATCGCAAGAGACAGATCGGAAAAGCTGCCAAGAATAAAAATATTTTTACTGCGAGGTCACATTACTTTTGAAATAAATTAGTGAACAAGTTTTTAAATAACGAATTTCGTGTTGCTTTAATTGTCGTGTATTATATTCTGCGAGCGCAAATCATACTGAAATTAATAACAACAATGTTTGAAACGAATTATATTAATAGCATTAATTTTTATCAATTAATCACGTAATTAATCGTAAATCATATTCCTAATTCTATATAAAAATATTTCGAAATAATTTTTTGGCGCTTGACGTAAGAAGGTAAAAAAACTTGAAAATTTTATTTTTCAGAAGAAACAAAAGATCAATTATTTATTTTTCGATTAATAATTAATAGTCACAATGCATTGGCTTTCTCTTTATCTCTCTTTTTCTTTTATTCTCTTATTATAAGAATTTCGTTATGATAGGATTAATAGGACAGTTATTTTAACGGGTGAAACAAATAGTTCCACAAAATTTTTGTTCACAGTAGTTCATGTGCAAACTATAACAACGACACGCGCGATAGGATTTTGGGAAATGCGAGAGCTGCATGTGAGAATCCCTGAAAATTTATAACCCGGCGCAGCTGGTTTTTTAATGTCACTCGCATTGCGATTTACGCGTGAGTGCATGAAACTGTGCTACCGGTCGGCTGATCGTCGCCGCAAACATGTCGAAAATCATCGGGCTCGTTGCGTTATCGATTCCCGGTTTTGAGGCTATCGAGCGATTGCTTATCGCATGCGTCCGTTCTGATACCCATGCAAATCGCGGCATGCCGATTTTTTTCTCATTCGCATCACACCATCGACATGATAGCGGTCGTCGAAATAGCCAGCGATGGTAGCAAACGAAAGTTTAAAAAAAAAAATTGCCGAGTTAAAGTGGAAATTCAATATACCGAGTGTATTTTGGACTATTCGATCCCCGTTATGGGCATATATTTTGATCTTTTTCTCCCTTTGTCTCACACACACACACACACACACACACCAATCTCCCTCCATCTCTTCTCCTCCCTAATCCTCACTATTTCAATGAGAACTCGCACAGCGTGCCACGTGTCAAGCCACGAGTCACACGCTTCGTTTTATTGAAAAAACGCCTTTCCAGTCACGAATGGACCGTCGGAAATTGCAGGTAAATTCTTTACGAGCGGTCGGCATGAAAGCTACAATTCAACAGTTCAACGAGGCCCATCGTACGGGAGGGAATCAGTCGTTACGAAAACGAGGAACAATGCGCGATTGCGAAGCCCGAAATGCCCGGAAGGAGAAGGCATTTTCGGTGCTGCCGTGATTTTGCTGATAGTTTCATCGCGAGATGATGGACGCGAGTACGTAAAATGTTTCGCTGAATGATTACACCAATAACTTTCGACGATTAACGTTGTAAAAAGTTTTCTTGTTTAATATGAAGATATTTAATCAAGAACACAAAAAGATTAATGTAAAGACGTAAAAATTGTTCTTTAAATGTTTATGTTTAATTGTACAGAGAAAAAGGAGAAATGAGTAAATAATGTAGATAATAAAGGAATAATAAAGCAATCAAAATACTGAATACATTTGAATAATAAACGCATTCAGCCGCTGAGTTGAAAAAGAGACGTTTGAAAAAGAAATGTTTAAAAAAGAGATCATCCTGAGAAATATGCAAAAATAATCCTTAACACATAACATCACATATTTTCTCACAGCATTAGATGCACTGAAAATTTATCGCATTCTCGGCCTATCCGAGAAAAAGAAAATTGAGAACGAAAGTGCAGGAGATGGACCGTTAACGAGAAGAACGCTTAAAAGGGCTTCGAATACTCTTAGCGCAAAAAAAAAAAAGAAAGAAATTAAATTTTAAATATAAAGCTTGCTTCTGTGGACCGAGCGGCTGGTGGCCGCCTCCTTTGACGAGGATGAAAAAGCCCCGGACGAACACGCGCCGCGTGTACCGGCCCTTTCCTCTGCATTCTGCATGCAAAACACTTTTTAATTAATCTGCGAAATATGCAGTTTAGAGCGACTGGCGGCGTGGGACTCCACCAGCGCGTCTAATGGTAATGGAATTCCAATTAGAGTTTGCATTCTTTATGGTCGAACGCGGAAACGAACGAACATCGGCCGATAGCGACGAGCATCAAAGCGTGCAACGAGCGGCTGTTACGCCCGCATTTAATTAGCTCCTTGCTGCGATATCGAACGGGTAGCACTTTCGGCGCGGTGACGACCGACACCGCAACCGACTATGTTTATCGTTAATTACCGAAGTGATGGAGCGGCAAAGCGCCGGACAAAATTACGACTTTTACTACGTTTTCTCAATGTTACTACAAAATATAGGTATTACATAACACTACGGCGGGCGTGTGTCGTTTTCTTTTTTAAAACGCGCGTAGGAATAGTTTTATTAAATAGAAATTAACATTTTGTTTACACTCATCTTAATTTTTAATATTTCATATTTCGGTAATTTGCAATTAAAATTTTGTTAAAACCCGCTTGTAAAATTAAATATAAAATAAGTTTTTGTTACATATTTGTGATTTGGTGGTTTATATTATACGTTTTATAGTCTGGAAAATATTAATTAAAAAATCATATTGTATATATTTAATATAGCAATGGTCACAATATTGCAAGAGGAAAAGAAAATAAAAATCCATATTCTCTACAATTTTCATTCTATCGCTCTTTCGTAGCACGGGAAAAAATTTTAATTTTACATTTAACTATTCTCGTTCGTATACAAGGATACCGCAAAGCGTGATTCCATTCTACGGAAGCGTAATTACGACAGAGACGCGCACGATGCGTTCTAACATCAACAAATATTTGCTCAGTACATACTGCATACTGGGGGCGCGAAAGCCTCGTCGCCTCGATCGCCGTGGCATCAAAATTTCAGAACCGGGCCGATGATTCGCTGCCAATATCAATGCTCGGCAGTTCGATTAATTTTCAGTTAAGCGTATGAATTATGTCGAATTTGCAGTGGCGGTCGAGAGCAGCCGCTGCGTTTGTCGGTTCGGCGGCTTCCCAATTAGCACTCTACTGGAACAATATACTGCGTTTCGTATCATACAGATGTTTTAAATATTTTAATTAAATTTGTTGCCAAGATATTTCATGTTAAATTGAAAATAAAATATAATATTATAGACAGAAGATCTGTCATCGTGAGGCGCCACTCTTTTTTGATACATCCTTGATAAATACAATATTCACATAATCTTTTCCGATTAAGCAATTAAATTAAAAAAAAAAATATCTTTTATGTTTAAGATAAATAATCCGATCAACATAAATTAAACATTAAACGACCATTATAACAGATTGTATCAGCGATATGGACCAAAAGTACAATGGAATTTAATGAGATGAAGAGATTTGTTACATTACAGAAGCAATGTGAATAATCGATCGCGCTTAACCGGCCATCGAAATCTCTCCTCACGCAACACAGCTGGACTGATCGATTGTGGAATTAAAGAATTAATCAAGCAATTGGCTTTATATATTCGATGACGTATTGAAAGTCATAATTACAAGAGTGGAATTCTTTTCCGATAAAGGAAGGATCGAGGCTAGTTTATTTCGCAGCGTTTTGGTATTTGTTCGATATTTCGTTTCGCAATAACAGGAGGTGCCACTTTGTCAAACGACGAAATTGCCTTGTCGTAATTACGCACCGCGCACCAACGCACTTATCGACCCTTGTCACATTTCGCGAACGTATTCGACCATTTAATTCGATCGGTGTGACACGCGTGTTGTCGAAAAATGCACCTGCCTACATTTTTATCGATGTGGCAAACTGAACATTACAGACCGAAACCAATATGCCGGCGCCTAACCATAAATGCCCGTCCCATTTAGCAGCATCAAAGTTTCAACTACCAGCTCGATGAAAAACGTTCCATAAGGCTGTTTTTCACATATAGTGTAAAAGCAATGTTCTCTCTCAATACATATTGCTTTAAAGTTTAACCATTGTCCTGAAATTTACATGTTTGCCATAAACAAGTATCTAAAATCCTTTAAAATGTTTTTAGTCACTAAAGATCAGAACAATAGAATCTTATTAAAAAAGAGAGAATTAGAATGTTCTTACGGAGATCTTATTAAAGAAGATCGATTTTATCTTTTCGAATACTGAATCCAATTCCATTAAACTTCGAATTCAATTTTGACTAAATTGGATTTGTTTAATAACTTATTTATCTAAATTATTTTTTATTTATTTATTATTACATTACATATATCTGTCACATAGTAATTATTAATATTGAAAAACAACATAAAATAATTTTACGTTATTGCCAAAAGATGAAGATTAATGCAATTAATTTAGAGTTTGTATTGTCTGTTATATACTTTCATATGTTTCTCGTTTGTAGCCGATATAGTTTTTACTAATTAATTTTACTAACTTAATCGACATTGAATAATGCAAACAAAAACTTATTACTGCGGTACATACGAAATATAATAGATTCATATACCACGTTGCTGTTACCATTAATGTCTCATGTGAATTTTATATAAAATTGCACCCAAAGTATCTGTCGCAGCATGCAATTATATATGGCGTAATAAAAATTTGCGGACGCCACAGTCAGCGATAGAGTTACGATGATGCTCGCGTAGATAAAATCTGCATCGTACCGCTTTATTTATTGAACCGTTCCGAAATAGACCAATATTAACAACGGTAAATTGTGGCACAGTTATGATGTAATATTATGAGTCATTATTATTTTACGACATCGCGACACCGTAGATTCTGATGTTGAGAAATCTTAATGTATATCTCTTAAAGTTCGCAAATCATATTTTCCTCGATATTTTCGTTCCCTACAATAATTGCTTGTAATTAATTAATGGAATTTTTAGATTCCATTATCGGTAAATTGAATTTTCAATCCATTCAAATTCACTCCCGGTGTGGATAGTTACAGCATCCGTTAACATTCTGTCATATATGTCAATTAAAACACGGCATTTTATATCGGGAAGAATATTATCAAACCAAAACGCACAACATTTTATAAACGAATTTGAATATTTTAATTCCATATTTTTGCAAATGGAAATTTTTTTTTTTTTTTCAATTTCGTCTCTCGATTTTTTTTTTCGACATTACAATGTAGCCGGGCATTTTCGGTTCAGAGAATAAATTTTGTGTTTTTCGCAATATGCGCGACTTTTTAACGATTGGCTTCTGGTCAGGTGATACAGTAGACGCGCCAGTCATAGTAACTCGAAATAGCTAAAGTCGCGAAACAGGCGAATAGTTTCATGTTTTTTCGTTTCAGTTACGTGCCGCACAATTCCTGCGGTCTCATAAATCTCTCTCGCTCTACGTCGGCAATACGGTGCCCTGTGTAATCGTCCATTACGTACTAGACTCTCGTCGAACGACGATGGTTCCTCCATTTGTTCTCCCTGTGAAAGTATATCGGGTGTATCACCAGGAGAGCATCGTCGTTTCTTCGTTTCCGAGTCCATTCGGCTAAAAGATAAAAAGGGCGCGAGGCCAAGGGATAGAAAGCGGCGAGCGCGTATATCGCACCCTTTCTTTCTTTCCGTGGAAAATAGGGGAGAGGCGCACATTGTAAATCTACGACAGTGTACATTGTAAATCTGTGACAGTACTTCGTCTCGACTAGAATCTTCTTCATGTTACTGAATCTGTATTATACGCGTATATATATTAGAGAAATGTGTTTTATTCATGAAATATATCCCCTTTCTTTATAAGTATTTTATCACAAAATAATGGATTAACTTTAGAGAAATTCTCCTACACTATCAATATTTTAAAAATTGAAGATGTAGAGATATAAAGATAGGAAATTAATTACACTTTATCGAAATATTTTGTGCGTGATTATCAAGTCTCTATTATATATTTTGTACATTTCTCGATTTAGGCAAAAGATTATTAGATAAATATTTCAAATTATACAAAAAATCAAGGTTTTAAAAGTATTTATCTAAATGAACTATGTAACAGTAAAATAAGAAAATATGAATCTATTAGAGATCATTTTCTATTCTTTAAACTTCTACACACACGTGTGTTATTTATACAAATTACATTGTCATCTATTGATTTCATTATCTAATTAAAAAATATTTGTTTTGTGAGAATCAATTTGGTTAAACAAAGACAGAAGCAGGTCGGAGAGTAAGGAGAGTTGGTGGATTCAATCTCCTCAAAGGGCACCTTATCTTCTCGGAGCGTTTTAGCAGACGTAATATCGGTGAATATGATCTCGCGTGGGCGGAACACAAGTTGAAGGACTGTTGAAAGTTCCCCTAAAAATTTAATCCACCGGCCGGGAGAGCGACAGCGGAACGAAGAACACCGGGACTACATTAATTAGATCCACAATTACGGTAATGGGAGAGTTCGTGCGTTGCAATTATCGTAACACCGCGAAGGCAGTTAATTAAGAGAAATTCAATTAAGCTCTTTCGGCCACGCGAGCGAGCGAGCTAACGCGCGAGCGAATAACGTGCATTCGCGGCGAAAGAGAGGCGCGAGTTTGTGCGCGTGTCAGGCACGAAGCTGATTTTTCCGCGAGAAAATCCGTTTCTCTCCCTTTTTTTTCGTAAAACTTCCATCGTTCTACGCGGCATCGTTAATTCCACGCCGATTCGATTGGCGTGCCACTTATCCAACGCGAATTTTTTTCGTCACGAATTGCGACGAAAAAACAAAAGAGGACGACCGAAAGAACGTGCAGTTTTTCACCGAATATTGCTGAAAACGGACGACTTGTTCTCGGTGTCAAAAGAATCGAAAAGTCAACCGAAAGAAGACGCTTCACCGATAATGATTCTTTTGTCCGGCGCATTTAATTGGAAAAATCCTGACATTGTTCCAACTTGCCGATTTAAATTACATTACAGCAACTGCAATGCAAAAACGTACAGTTTAACATACAGTTTAAACTATTACTATGAAAAAATAAAAATGATATTTTATAATGATATAATTCTATATTTCACTGTTTTTTTTCTAGATTTGAAATGTTAAAAACAACGAATAGAGACAATGCGAAAGCATACTTTTAATAGGTCGGATAGACGCACGGGTTATTAACCAGTCATCATTACAAACGTATATAAGCACTAATTCATTTTTATTTCTACTATTTTTCTTTTATCTAAAATAATATAATTATATTATATTACTTATAGTTATTTATAATTATATTTCTTCTAACTGAAGGGAGAAAAAGATAGAAATATATAATGAGAAAATATAGAATGTCCTAATTTTTAGTTATTACATAATTACATTAAAGAAAAAAATAAAATTAATTTTATGTTGCGTTTAATACTAAAATCTTTTTTATTTTTTAATTTAACTTTAACATTAAAATTTCATGTTTTAAAATGAAGGAAAATCAAATTTTGCAACGCAGTTAAAACAATCCTTTCGCTAAATAGCCAAATAAACTGACTTCGCGTTTAACTAAGTTCATACAAAGCCATGTGTTTATAGCAGCACGACTGAATTTACGAATATCTCGAGGCTCGAGGGACATTAAAATCAACGACATATTTCGGTTGCTGAAACAATCGTTCGAAACGAACGTAACAAACTGCTTATTCGTATATATGTAATGAGGAATGTCATTCATGACCGAGCTATCGCGGAGTTGTTCCGCGTAACTAATTTCATCGTTTGCGAAAACACGAGCGTCAGCTTGCATTGGCATCAAAACGTTACCTTAGATGACCGAGGTACTTCCGCGGATAGATGTGGAACTTCGGGGATGTAAACGGCTTCTTAATAGCGAGCGCGACTCGAAGCAACTACCATTCGTAATTCCATTCGTATTACATTCGACAATAAGAAGCGATTGCCAATAAAAGATAAGCGATTTGCGTCACAAAAATACGCTTGCATGTATACATTCATACATTCACAGACAACGTAGCCAACTTATCAAAGTTCTGCCATAATGTTCAAAAAACCCCTTTTCGCTTGATTCAATCCTCTCTTTAACGAGATATTAAACAATCTAAATTTTTAAGTTTTTACGTTATCGCGTTTGCATTATATACGAGTTTCTGTAAAATAGTTAATTTACTTTCACTAGTCCATTTTTTCCTTAGTTTGTTAATGTTGTCGAAAGTTTTGGTGTACACTTGGAAACTCGTTCTCTGAGAAATTTTCGGATTAACTTTCTAGCAAAAAATATTAAACACGCCATATCAAATCTTCAATTTCCACACAGAGAGTAAACATCCGACAGTGTTGTCGAAGCTAAAAAGAACTTATTTCTCTCACAATTTTATCGTTGAAGTTTGTAAAGTTGTTGAATTTTCCCATGCATTTTTTCCCTCGATGCGTTTACCTTTTTTTAAACCGGGATACAGATTTTTGTTACATTTACATAAACAAACTTAACGTTAACAAATTAATTAATTTCTCGCGTCAAATGTAAGTCGTTTTACACTGGCAGGGAAATGTAAACGTAGCCTCGTCGGACGAATCTGTCTGAAGCAATGGTGACAGACACAAACGTCTTGTTAACGTCAGGCATGACACGAAGCGCGCGATATGCAACTTGACAAAGTCAGTTTGCAGAAATACGAGTGTAAAATACGGGCCCTTTATTTGGACGCTGGCACAACGCAAACATTGATTCGAGAATAGCTTTAAGTCCACGTTTATTTCCGCCAAAGCTTCTCTCAGGCGCGCTACACTCTGTATTAATTCTATTATCACTTTGGAATATTAAATTTAATTAAGCGTGAAACTAACTGTCTTAACAGCGCAACTAAAACTGCGCAACATTATACTTATGCAAAATACGCGAGTAAATTCCGTCTAATAAAACGTCATGTTTGCTTTAAGTAAAAAAGTCTGGTTTTCTCGATTAATTTCTACAAACACGCGTTCTGCACTCGCGATTTCATGATAATGTAAATGTTGCCGTTATGACGGCGAGAAAAGATGGGCATAAGGCTCAAATAACCTTTAATATAAGGCGTGACGTGAAATAAACAGCTGTGCGATAGATGGGCGCTACGCCATTCTCAAAGAAGAAAAAGAAGAAGAGGTTCTTGGCAAACTTAGGTAGTCCGTTCAACGAACTGGTGAAATTAAATATTACGGTAGAATATTAATTTTTCTAATATACACCTCTCTGACTTTCTAAGTCAAGCTCCGCTTTTATCTTTTTTACATGCATTCTTCTTTTTTCTTTTTTTTAAATGTTATTACATTATATATATGTATATGTATGGTGTGTGACAGTATATTACTATTTTACTAATTTTCACAATAGTAAATCGCACCAACTACAATAAATGCAAAAGTTTTAATTAATTGCTCCTTTAGAATTAGTTAATCCTAAACTTTACAAAAACTAACTTTACAATATAAAATAATATTGTAAAGAGAATTATAGAGAAATATAGTAAGACTTGCCATTATAACACATTTGAAATATTCTGTAATATAATATTTGTGCATTATCTCTAAAATTGAGAACAATTATCGTAGAGAAAAAGACAGAGAGAGAGGTAGAGAGAAATAAAAATGTAATAAAAAAATAAAACAATAAAAAGCAATAAAAAGCAATAAATTGCATCTCTCATGATTACAGTACAGTCCATTAAATGTTTGTTATATTTTTTTAATTTTCTGTCTTTTTATTTATTAACTACCATCACGATATTTCTATTATATCACTAATATTATGCAACTCATATAATGCATATCATATAATAAATGACATTGCATTATTTGATAATAAAATATGGCAAAATATTACATGAAACTAAATCTTTAATTGTGTACATTGTTCTGCATTTTTGTGCCAATTTCCGCGCAAATAGTCAATTTCGCTAAATTGCATCCGACTGCGAGATTCTTAATCGTTCCAGAGTAAATATAATAGCGCGCAAAAGTTCGCTGGAGTATAAACACGTACGTTTGATGCGCTTGTATTTTAAGAAATAAAATCAAATCGCGGCTAAAATCCAAGAATACCTCAATTGTACTCGTGACGAATGCATCCGCATTAATAAATCCCATATGCGAATTCCGCAAATAAAATACGATATCGTGAACAGATTTAGCAATATTTTTTACAGCAAAATAAATAATACCGATTGTATGTAGAGTTGTATGTGTTTCATTTTTCATACTATGATCAACCGATCAAACAGAAACTCATCTACTGAAGCAGAAATAAAAAAATAAACCAGATACAATAATTCCACTAAATAGCGATGTCTTTATTTGAATTGAGGAATTGGCTCAAGCTGCGACGGAGCGATGTATTTTCGCGGATACGATCATGTCTGTTCCAACTACTCTTCGGCGAAGTCTAGTGTTGATCAAGCTTTTAATTCCGTTAATGAACCACACACAAATGATACGCATCGTATAGGGATGCTAATCCATTAGCGCAATTCATCTCGACACGAGTAATTCACGTCGACAATACTGAAACCATGATGCGACGCGCAAGTTAAATTCCAAGTTGGCAGTCTTAGCTCGTTGTAGGAGCGAATCGGTTCGTCCCCGCGGCTAATTAATCTGAAGTTAATTGAGGACCATCCTGCGCTTCCATCCAGGCCAGATGCAAATATCGAGTTATCGAACTGAGTAGTAGGCACGAGTCATTTTCGCGAGAATTCGTTAACGGTAAATGCCATCAGTTATCGGTAGACATGAATGTGATTTCTGATATTTCGAATTTGTACCTTGCAATGAAATATAAGTGAGTTATATCGGAAAAATTGATCCATTATAGTCATTATGTCGTTCCCGTGCAAAAATTCGTACTGTAAAGTAATTGTACATTTGCGTAATAATTTAAATACAAAATAGTGGAATTATTGTATAAGATAGAATAGGCAGATTTATATACGTCAAAAACGAAATGAATAGATATGTTAACATTTAGATACATTCTTCCTGCAATAATAGAACTTTTATTATAGAAGAACATGTAAACTCGGTCTTTTTATTTTTCATCAATTATCAAGTATCTTGAAAAATTCATATAATTTTAGGAATTAAGATTATTTTATAGTTTTATCATAATATTATTATTTTTCAACTTTTATACAATTTAAAACAAAAGTATAATTATTAAGTACAATTACACCTAAACGTGTATATAATGTTATATGTGTACATATATGTATAAGTTATTTATTTATTAAAATATTTATATATTATTATATAATATATTATTATACATTATGTATTACATTTTTATGTATTTATCCGCAAATCAAGAAGCCGAACAATCTTATGAAACATAAATTATTTCGATCACTTGTTGATTGCAAGATAAATAGATTTCGAAACGCAATAAAATTTGCTTTGCTAATGCATTTAATCGATCGTGAATTGACGATAATCGCTGGAAAATTGTACCGATTATTCGCTAAAAATAACCCCAATGAATATGGCACACGAAAAGAAAATGTTTCTTTTCCGAATTCAATGATATATATATTTATATTAAGTAAGCGACGATTTATTAAGGCTATTTATTTCGTACGATTTATTCATTGAATAAGAGCCAGGAAGCGATAGGAAATCATAAATTATTCCGATATTTAGAGTAGCAATTTTTTTAATACTTAAATTTATATATGTCTTGCATCTCTCGCGTTTTCGCGATTTAAATATAATTTGCTCATCATTTTCTTAAATCGAGAGCACAGATTAATATATAAATCATCGAATCAAATGATTCAAGTAATAGCCGTGACATATCCGTTTATTAATATTACATTTATTTCTCGAATTTATTGCATTTGAAACGTATTACGAGTGCAATATCAAATTTCAACTGTATATGTTCGAACAATCCACCATGCCTTATCTAGCTATTAACTCGACTCACATAGTATTGTATGATGTTATCAATATTCATTCCCAAATTTTTCGATCGTTAACTAAGTCTCGCGGATACGAAACGGATCAATTACAATTGAGAGACGTCGCAAAGCATTTAATTAACACAAACACAGTTATTAACTACATACTTATTTATCAATCGCGTATTATAAATGCATTTATATATTGTTGTAATTTGCCAAAATGCGAAACCTGTCGTATGAATAACCGGTAAATTTAAATATATTGTCGAATATTTTGCAGTTCGCAAATTATTTTTAAATTATTCTAACTTATATATTTATTTACTTATACATTTATTTAATGTAAAATAATAAAAAATAATGATAATAAAGATGTTATATAATATATTAGCAATGAAGATAACATTGCCGTGGAAAGTGTCTGAGTTTGGCCTTGTAATTTGAAAAAGCCAAGCGGATCATAGTTTTCGCGTTGTTCTATCCTGGCAATATAATAAAATGTACGTCACGTACAATTAATGTCGGGAGTGCCGTGCAAAGTATTGCGCAATCGTTGTATTTTGCCGATTAGTACGTGATTGTAATTAATTGTGTTTTCGTGAGTGAGCGCCATGAAAAAGCATCAAAGTATGAACAATAGAGAAATAGGAGGAGACTCGGGGAGGTATCGGGCGATGGCTGAGTAGCCGTGGTGTAAGCACAATTTCTAGTTTATTTTATTTTTTTATTTGTTACTTGTAAAATTAATTGCTAATTTATTTTTGCGGTAGTGATTTATTATACATTAATGTGTAATATATATGTAAAATATTGTAAATTTTATATTTAAAACATTTAGTAAAATATTTTTAATAACGAATATTTCCAGATATATAAGAAGTATCTCAAAACTTGTTTAAGGTTTATAATTATTTAGATTATTAGAATTAAAAATAAATTTTTATTCATAATATATTTTACAAAAGTTTATATCTAGTAAAAATCTCTTCGGAAATTATGTTAGTTTTTTTAATTAAATAACTATTTAAAGAGGATACATAAATAAAAAATTTAATTGTACGCAAAATTATTTTTTTTAATATTAATTATTTTGGACATCACTTTATAATTTGAATATATTTGCATGTTACAGATCAACGTTGTGCCCTACAATTCCGCTGTTGCGCATCATACTGGTGAGTGCTGAATTACTTTTTATTTTATATATTAATTTTTTCTCGCAGTTTTTGGAGTTTTACTGTATGTAGTTTTTCTGCAAGCCTACTTTGTATATTAGCAAATTTTTAATTTTTAATCCAAGAACGCTCCAAACTTCAACGAGGTTTGCTTAGTCACATTTATGTTGGTAATTTTAAAAAATTATTTACACCAATTTGAAAAATTCATGATTCGCTGCTACTGAAATATTTTACGAGACTTCACTGCTGCGCGTTCCCGTTTCATCAAAAGAGGAAACAAATGAAGAAAATGAGAGCTTTCTATTGAATCTGCAAAAATTTAGACATTGGATCCAAAAAATCTAGACCAGTACGGAAAAATTTATCAAAATAGTTTACACGTACATTCGCGATTTTCCAAACCAAATACGCAGATAGAGAAATAAATGAGTTTGGATAAAGCTGGACGTCCTGACGATTTTAAGCTTATAGTTAGGAGAAATGGGATGACGAAACAATCGTTGTTTGAGTTCCAATTTGCGTTTAATAATTGCATTTGATTAATATTCATTGGAATGCAAAGCGGTCCGGTGAGTCCAGTGACTGGATCGCTTGCACGCTCGCGCAAAAGAAAATGGGAACCGGCGAGCTGACGTTTTCACGAACTTTCGGCATTGTCCTGTCTTTACCACGGCTCGCCATGGACGGGGATAATAAATTGAAGGCAATAGCATCGCGTTCTCCCCGCGTTCTATAAGCACAGATGATAATGGCTTCAGATTCGCGCGCGCGCGCGAGAGATGCGACTTATTTATGCGAGAGGCTTCGAGTACACGTCGATCCACGTTACTCTCCGGCTTCTCTAAAACTCTCGTCGTCACTTCCTTCGTCAAGCGAAAAAAAAATATAGGATGGTACGAGAGAGCGTTCATCCTATGTAATACCACAGAGCGCGTTTCACGAGATTTGCATCAAATTCCAAAAGAAGTGTATCCTATGATGAATTTAGCGACGATTTTTCCTCGGCGAAAAGTTACCTCGATGCGCTATCTTTCTTCGCAACTTTTGAATTTTCAACATTACGTATTCCGGCAACTAAGCCTCAGATTAAGACTCTGTTAAAGTAAACTTTGATAGAAGTTTATCGAGAAGCAAGGTTTTGTTACTTGTTTATACCCTTGAGGCTTATTTCGCTCAAAGTTTTTAAAATTTATCGTTAATAGCTTGATAATCACGTTCCAAACACAAAGCAGGTTTATTAACAAACAGTTTAAGGGAAAGCTTTTTAAAGGTCCGATAAGGATTATATGATAGAAAACATTCAAACGTCATCGTACAACGATTACGTAAAAATGTGTTTAGTTTTAAGAAACTGCAATTATAAGAAAGGCGGATAGAGAGAGAAAAGATACGGATTTGAATGAGGTTCAATTTTAGGAAATACCTGAATCAGAATCTTATTTTTGAGAACACATACAGCTGCAAGTATACACGGGCGTCAACATATAAGTCTATTGGGAATTGCGAATACGCCTCGGGAAAGCGAAGGCTATTTTCAGGATCGCAATTCTACGAAACAAAAGGAATTTACAATGAGCAAGTTCCGTTCGGCGCCAAAGCTTGAATCGTAAATCGAAAACTTTCGTCCCTTCTACATCTCTAGCATCTCACCCGTTTCTGAGATACTAACTTTACTCGCGCATTCTTCTCGGAAACTGTCGATCTTCCAGTTGGTAGAAACACCGCGAAGTGATCAGACACAATAAGATCTTAGACATAAGTGTAAAGATTATACCGCAATTCTCAGGGATTAGCAGCTTCACGTTTTCAAGGAATCGATCGTTTCTATCTTTCTAGGCTAGTAGAAACATTACGATGCAGATCAGACGCGGAAATTTCGCAGGCGTGATAGAATATTGTACGAATCTAAACAATTAATCGAAATAGTTTGGCACTCCTTTTAAACGAATATTTTATGCAACTTTGCGAGTCAGACAGCTTAAAAACTACTAAAAATACTTCAAAACAAGTGAAAAATTAAGCAAACATAAAAAAAACTTTGGGATTCTTAAAAAGTTAAAATGTATATCCTCAGCCTGAAGCTTTGCCACCGAACGAAAATTATTCATAAATTCCTTTAAATATATGATAAAATATATCAGACATAATGATTTTTATAATATGAATAGAAAAAAATTGCATAGTTTCAAAAGCTTGCTCTGTCATCTTCAGAAAATGAATATCTTGTAGTTCTCTAAGTCATTTGATTTAAAAGCCAGTAGAAAGATAAGTAATAAGTCAGACGTAATGAGTCAGACACACTGCATGCCTAAATACAGACAAATATAAATGCGCGAAACTGTGGGGCGCATATTGTCGGATTTTCACAAAAAATATATAAAATATATCTTTTTAAGAACACATCCTCGTAAATAGTGGAAAAACAATAAAAATCAGAAATGGCAACTTTCCGGAGATGCGAAGAGAACATCGTGCTAATTTAACAATAGGAGAATAAACACTATTGCACTTTTAAGAAACGAAATTTCCTGTACTTTTCTGTACCAATTTTCTAATCAGTAGAAACATCACGTTATAATTCAGACACCGCAATTCTCTGAACGCAAATAGAACATCCCGCGAACACGTACAGACACACTCACACTTTCAAACAACAAGTCTCTGTACCTTTTTAAACCAGGTCGATCTCGATCCACAGACTTGATCCGGAAGCTATCACTACTTCTTTTCGATTTTCTCTCTCCTTCTCTCTTTCTTTCTCTTTCTCTCTTTCCCTCTCCCTCTCTCTGTCTCTCTCCTTCTCTTTCTCTCTTTCTTTCTCGAAGAAGAAGAAGAAACTTTCCAAAGAAAAATTGTGTTCTCGCACCTTTTCCTTCAATGTCGTTTCCAAATTGTTGACTCAATGCCCTCGATGTGAAAGCGTCTCGTTATCCTTCCACTGATCATGAATTCTGAGAGGGCGGGATATCACGGCTCGAAGTCCGGAAGTTAACGCGCGAAAGATGCAAGCATCATCCGCGTGGCCTGCGATCCGCGAGGACGGTGAAACGTCGTCGTGTCGGGTAAACGGATACGCGGGTACGCGGTGACACGAAACGACGTGCGTCGCGACGCCACCGGCACTGGCGATTGCGTACGTACTTAGCCGAGCGACGGCGGAGGGCGAACTGGACCGAGCGCCGGAGACTGCCTTTGGCCGCTGCGCTGCGTGTTCGGTCTGGTGGCGGCCGCTTTCGCCGGCGACGAGAACGGCCACCGCGACGACGACGACGCCGACGCCGACGCCGACGCCGACGCCGACGCCGACGCCGACGCCGACGCCGACGCCGACGCCGACGCCGACGCCGACGCCGCTTGCAGCAACCATGGCGCGACGCGGAAGCCGCCGGAGCGCCCTCATCTCTCCCACACCCCCTGCGACCTCGGCTCCTCGTCGTTTCATCTCGCTTCAACCCCCTCCCCCCCACGCCATCATCCTCGACCGCCCTCCACCCCCGGCAGAGCTATCCCCCACTATTCTATCGATCCTACGGGAGAGGCCCTCTGGTGCGTTCCATTTGCCTGGTTCGAGCGGAGACTGCAAATCGCGCTCGCGTAGATCGCCTGGACGGTCGTCCAGGAAGCTGAGGAGGGTCGCAAGGGGAAGAGAGAAGACAGTTGTCGGCGGGTTTTAACTCCTTACTGAGTTCGTTCTTCGAGGCGCGAGAAATTGGACTGTTAATGGATCGGCCCGCGTTCATCGACGAGAATAAGCTTACAAGAAGCTTATGTGGCAAACGAATAAAGTTGAACGTGAATTAAGCATCAATATTGTCAACAACAAACGTATTCTTGATAGCCTGATTGAGTACAGAAGATAATAAATCTGAATGTAAATATATCAATCCTGATCAGTAGAATGAAATATCTCGATAACATCTCATGCATCAATATGTTTTTTTTTTTTCTAAGCGGAGGGAAAATAAAACACTGCAACACTCAAAAAACACTTCCCTTCATGAGACTTTGAAAAGAACAATTTTTTTTCTATCGAAGATAAAAAAAGGCTTTTCTTCTATTATCAAAAAATTCTTTTTAAATTACGTTTATAAAACTATAACAATGTTCGCTAAGTTTGAGTTCCAACACACGTGACATGTTATAAAGATTGCGGGAATGGAAATGCAGCTGTCTCTCTGATTTAAAACTTCTACACTATCGGAATGTCCTATATCTCTCTTGCTATACGGAAATACTGGACTAACTAGAATAGATATATCGGACGTATCCATGTGCGAAAGGAAAGTGAAAGTAGCCCTTAGAATTCACTTCCCTTGTGTCATGGTGGATTTTCCGATTATATGCTCACAGGAGAATTACAGAATCTGAGCAATTCATTCTCGTATATATATCGTGACGTGCACTTTCCAATAATATACTTGCGAGAGAATCTAAGCGCAATATGTATATCGATCTTCATATTCACAACGTGCATTAACGCTACATGTGGTTGCTTGATTTCCATTACACGTTTGCATTAAATTTACAATCATACATTTGCATAATATTAAATTGGTCCCTGTGTTAAGCAAATTAAGCTCGGAATTAGGCTACATTTAACGTTAAGCATGATACTTTACAAAAGTATGGATATAGAGAAATTAATTAAGGAATCATAATTCTGAATGCAAATTATGCAGGTTGAATGTAGAATGTAATCGTGATTTCGCAGTTAAGTAAATACAATTACAGATAATGCGTGAATATTTTGTGTTTTGTATTATGAAAGATGTGTGTGTATATATATACATATCAATATATTTGCTGGAGCTTTATGAATAAACATAATTCGTATCGTAGTATAATTAATTTTTATTTTCGACCGCTTTACAGCGCATGTATTTTAATTAAAACATTGCAACAATTGCTGGCTAAATTGTTAATACGAACAAAATCTCTTCATGATAAAGAAAAATTCTAAAACATATTGCTACAGCAAGAAGTGCGAAACTAAGGGTGTAAAAACTAAATCAAAATATATACCGAAAAAACGTGAATTTTTTTCTCGAATATTATTTTTAACAAGCATTTAATACTAAGTTTCTCGCGGCAGAGTAAAGTCCAGAATAAATTGTTATAGTTGAAAGAAATTTTAAGCTTAGCAAAGGAATAAAAAAGTAGAAAAGACAGAGTTAAACCGTAATGTTATTATATCTCAAGATAGTGCGCATTCGATGCCGGCGAAATTTTCGCGATGAAGTAAATTCCAAAATATATATCGTTACTAACCGAGAGAAATTGCAGATTAAAAAAAAAAGAGAAATAGAACTTGAAACTCAAAGTTAAGGCGGCGAATTTGCAATATTATTTCCATAAGAAGCGCGCATTCAATGCTAACGGACGCTTCGCGGTTGAGTAAATCTCGAAATATATCGTTTTTAACCGGAAGAAATCGCGATTTACAGAACTCGAAATGTAAAGAAAGCGCGCGCGTGGAAATTCCGACATTATTTTCCAACGGAACGCGTATTTGACGTTAACGAGAGCTTCGCGGCTGGAGTAAATTCCGTAGTATACCGTCGCAGATGAGAAAAGCAGGAAATAAAACGTCAGAATTTCCGCTAATCCAATAGATTTTCAATAGTCTATCTCGAAAAAGTACGGTTTCTCAGTTCGCTTCGGGTAAAAATCGCGATCAAATTATTCCTCGAAATGTCTGGTGCGTCGTTAAAATTTGTCAAAATTCGTAATTCACTTCGAATGACCGTAATATGCTGTAGAATCGGGTAAGGTAGAAATAGATTTTAGAGATTCGCGAATTACCAGTCCACAAAATAATTCATAAGTTCTAGTCGTCTTTTTCCTCTACAAAGTTATCTTTATTGCTGGAATCTTACTCGATGTGTTACCGGGTACTCGGAAATGTGTATGCACCGTGTACGTTGCTGGGTATAAGCAGAATGAGAAACAGAGTTTTCGCAAACTCTCGTCCTAATGGGTTTCCGAGAGGAAAAATAATTATCAGCGATAAAACGGTGAGTTTTGCGACGAACGTAAATTTAACATTGCGGTCGGTCATAACGAAGCGGAACGTCATGCGGAATAAAGCAGTTTTCAAGTTGCAAAAGTACTATATAATTACAAGATGTCATGTTTATCACCGCGTGTAAAAATGAGAGAATTTTCTCACGTATTGCTTCCTTTTCCGATTTGCCGAAAGCAGCAGCGTAAAATATTGAATTACCTTTCCAACGTGCGTGTCTTTTGGCGAAGAAAACAAAAAAACTAGGAAAATTTAGAATCTTAATCGAGTTGTTGCAATCGACAATGTTGCCGGATGACAGAGAGCCTCCTACTCTCCGTCCACTATCGTTGACGGAGTGCGGTTTTCCACGGTGAAATATTTATCGCGATACTCTTGGGAAATGATGCTGTCGAAAATGTCACTAAAAAGCAAATAAATTTTTGAAGAGATTGACTAAAAAAGCACAATATTTTACAGCTTACGAGAACTAATGAAAATCTTACATACTCGTCATATATCAACCATAATTCTGCAAGATTTCTAACGATTACTGTCATTCTCGTAGTTTTCAAGAGTTTTCTCTGGTATGATATTGGCACAAGTCAACCTGTCGATATGTCACAGTTGAGTGCTCTAATACTATCGGGCGGTTGCGGATTATCGTGCTAGAGAAAAAGAATAAAATATCACTGACAAAGAGCCAACGCATCCACGCATTAATCTACTTAAATTTAATAATATATTGATATTTCTAGAATCGTACAGCAGATATCAAATATTATAATTATATATTTAACACATATATATTCGATACTATTTTCAAAAAAATATCGATAGGGAATATTTGCAGTATTGGAAACCGCGTATAGTTCCCGCGAACATATATCTCAGTATTATTCGATTTTTATACACTCTCATCGTCTATTCGAATGAAATTTCGTACAACGAGATAATATTTTATATTTTTAACTACGTATATATCCTGTTCCGAATATGCCAGAAAATGCGAGAGAGAAGCCCTTTAAATATTGTATGAGACTGTAATGTTATCCTTAGAATTTACGCGAGAGTGCAGCTTTCGGAGGGTCGCGAAATCTGTCGCGTTCGTTACTCTAGTCGTGAAAACGAGGAGAATACAACGGCGCTGCTGTGTGAAAACTACAAATTGTTACACGACGGCTGGCTGGACGCGGTCGTGAGATACAGCCAACCATCCAGACAGTCTGAAACACGTTACACTTTAACCTGATTCCCGTAATTACTCTTCATTGGACGGGAGCAAAGTTCAAAAACCTATCCGCCGCAAAAAGTTCCTTTAAAGTCGATACGCGCACACAGTAGATTGCTTTGCCGCGCCTTTCATATCACGAGAAATGAAAATGAGAGGGCTGAAGCCGTGCTGGCTTTAGATGCGACTTTGATAGCATTGATATCTCATATAACGCGTAACTATGCGGTAAAGTTAATTGGACTGTTAAATTTCTTTAAATTTTTTCAATTGATTGAATTGTTGAACCGTAATCTTGTAAAAACGAATGCAGACAGAAAACATAATATAAAGAAAACACAATTAGAACAAGCTACAAATATTCTTCAAAACTTACAAATAAAAAAATTATGAATTTTATCGATTAATAGCATTCTGATTTCTCTCAAAAGATAGCGAGAGAGAGAGAGAGAAAGAGAAAGAGAGAGAGATGTGATAAGTACTTGTTTTTTCTTCTGTTTATCATGATTGGCTAAGTTATATTGACCTGTCGAATCTATTGGCGGAAGAAGACAAACATATGTCTGCATGACCTATATGCGGATTTTATCTGTGCCCAGCCGCTGCGCAGAAACAGAACGTATGGTCAATGGTTGATACGATCACCCTCGTAAAATTTCGGGTTCGCTGCTTAGGTACCGATAAATCTAAAAAATCGCGACAGGAAGGAAATGGTCCGAAGATTTCGAGCCTCATCACGCGAAAACAGGATAGTAATGTGGGCAGGGAAATATATGAAACCGAGAATTTTTGAATTTTCTGAAATTATATCAGTCAAAGTTATCTCGAAGATATACATTCTAAAATTTTTAAGATTAAATTTAAAACGATACGAAAAAATGATAAATTAATCGATTAAATTTGTTATTGAATTATTTGCATTTTATTTCACAAAGTTATATGGAATAAAGACAAATTAATCGATTAAATTTGCTATTGAATTAATTGTATTTTATTTCACAAAGTTATCATTTAAATGCCATATAACGTTGAGTAAAATACGCAAGTAATATTATCGTCTATTAATAAAAGAGAATAAAAAAGCTTACAGAGAATAGATGTATCTCGCTTTATGCGGTTGGACTTTGAACAAGAAAAGGACAAAAAAGATGAGTTACTTATACTTCATTAAACTATAGATCAGCATAAACGCTGCCTTTAATTAATACACATATACAAGGTGTACCATTTTCTTCGGAAGTTTACTAGTCGTTCATTTTCAATATAATTTTGAACTAATTTTTCTTTAGCAAAACTATATTTTTTTATTAAAATGTTTTAGTTTTTTGAACATTTAATAAATATATATATATATATATATATATACACATATAATAATATATAGTAGTAATAACTTTTCGTTTTAATGCAAAATTCGTAATTGATAGAAAACAAAATTTTGTTTTATGTAAGTATATTCCAAGCAGTTTAATTTATCTTTTTTTTTTTTAGATTTTTATAAACTCTCAAATCTATCACACAAGCTAAAATTTATTATTCAACATTTTATTCTTCTTTTTCTATTGAGAAACATGCGTCAAACAAAACTAAATAGTTTGTAATAGACAAATATATGCGAGCATATGTAGCAAAACATTATCTTTGAGAAAATATGTAGTATATAAAATATAATAAAAAATATATATATATATAAAGTATATAGAATGTAATAGAGTATAGAATGTTAAAAGATTCCGTTGAAATTGATGGTTGGACGTATGGCAATTTTTCTTAAGTCTCTAGTATTTTCGACTAAGAAAACATCCGATCGCGATGCGACACCCTATATAGATGTCTCCTCTATCAATCGCCACGTCGTTATGCCGGGGCATATGCAAAAAGGGTACACACAGTGAAGCTTGCCGACGCAACAATAGGGTGAACGACCGCAGTGAAAAATGACAGCGTAGCAGCGAGACTTTTATGCCGAAGTCGCTCCAGAATATCGCCCAAACGTCCTTTCGCCATTGAATTGTCCGTGAATATATGCCGCGTACGCCCTTATATTTACGACAGGTCATTTTGCTGGATGAAAGAAAGGATGAATGTAACAGCATGACGAATTAGGGGAAGTATTGCGCGAGACGCAAAACTTACGCTTTTAGCGGTTCGAGCACTTGGTTAAGCGGCAGGAGCGACGCCAAAGCGATGCAAATTGCAACCATGCGTCGAAAACCTCGGTACAAATGAAATTTGTAAGCCGCGAGATAAATCTTGCGGCAATGTGTCCATTAAGAGTAATAAGTGACACCGGCTTCGCCGGTAAGGTCCTGCAAAATACCGCCAAATACCTTACGCTTTACAATGCGACAACCTTTCGTGGCGCAAATATTAAAGCCAGAATTTCTGGGTGACGGTGTGGTATACGTATAATACCTCGTGCATCATTTTTCCCAAACAATAATAAATAACAGGAGAAAATAGATTGAAAAAGATTTGTAATCGAAGACGCTTTATATAGATTTTAGTCCTTAGTGAAAATTATTACTACTACAGAGTCAATAAAGATTTTGGTACAACGTGCGTATAAAAAAAACTTGTGTTGCGCACAAACGCCGATAAAAGGAAACATTTTTAAAGAGAGAAAGCAAAGAGACTTATTAATTTACCTATTACCGTAAGTGACCGATGTCATCAATAAACGTTCGCCGCGATAAATCTCTTAAAATAGCAGTAAAGTTTCTGTTGAAGATATTGAGGCGAGAGTTAGTGCCGGAAAAACGTTTCTCGAACGGATGGCGAGTAGAAGGCGAGTGTCTACCACAGCTGCCTTTGAAAGTAGATTCTAGCAGAAAGAAAGTCTATCGATTTCATTGCTTATCTTGACTTTTAAAACCTGCTGAGCGAGTCTAGTCACACATCTCCTGTTCGCCGTATCTCGTCTCGATCTCCTTTGTGTGCGCCGGCACACTTTTATTTTTCTTTCATCTCGAGTAAAAAGTTTATGTCGGCATCGCTTGATCATCGTACATCCACACCTCTGCAGATAAGTCTGCATCTCTCCGTGGAATAGTATGTATAATTTGTCGCGAAACGTTAACGCCGTGGAGCGCAAATGTACCATCATTTTTATCTGCGGGACGAACCGACGAATCTCACGACAATGCGATCCTCTACCTGTGAGACACTCGAGTCTATCGATTTTTTATGAGACACGTAATGCCGATGTCACTCCAAAAAGGAACACCGGTGCGAACACCGTTGTGTTTTATGAAAAAGATATAAAATAGACTCGGAAATAGCGGTGGATACGTTTCACGCTGTCACGTTCTGCACGATTTACGCGGTCATGTTGTGTAATTCGTGCAGTCCCGTCCACGAAAAACGCAAAGATAGAAAAGAGAACGGATGTCAGTTGAAAAAAAGATGTTAAAAACTGTAGTCGTTAAAAAGATATTTCAATGAGTATTGAACGTATTCGTATGGTCTATGATATATTATATGAAGATGTGTACTATAATATTAAAATAATCACTGAATACATTCTTAATAATTATAAGAATCATTGATATCAATAAAAATCTTGATGACATGATCTGTGAATACATGTCAGTAATTTAAAATGAGCCAACTATGATATTTCAGTAGAACAAGAGCGGTATAGTAAGTTTTTTCGCCATTATAATCTTACCATTATTAATTCTAATATTCTATGAAGGAAGAACCGATTATGTCATCATATAAAAATGTGCTTTCATTGACCGCGTTAATTTCCTATGAAAAACACTGTTATTCTTGCATCACATTAAGTAATTTTTGCAAGAACAAAAACACTAAGATTTTAGATTAATTAATTCTCACTTTTCTCGTTGGGTATTTAATTATACCCGAGTCATAAAATCGAGAAATACAATCTTTTACTTCCTGTAGCGTTATTCAACAAGCAAATACTTTTTTGCTTTCCGGCAGAAAGGATTTTATCGGTATAATTGCATAAGCAACAGTTAATGAACAAAAAAAAACATGTTATGTCGATACCTTGCGAGGGGGCTCGGAAACAATAGATAGAATCTTAACCGAATAGATCCCAAGATTTCACGTGCGCAGTTCAGAATCAAAACCGATTTTGTGGCAATTCAATTCCACAAGAAGAAAGTTCAAAAGACGGAGGGCATTGCCTAGGTGGGAAGACACAGTTCCGGACGCGAGGAGAATCCGCGCAGAGAGTCGCCAAAGTTTGGCGGAAGTGGAAAGTTCGACGATCCTGGCCTCGAATCTACCATTAACTCGCGAATACGGCTCGGCCTATTCTCGACAATCAGATTTCGGTCTAACACATTACGGTAGAAGAGTAAACTTCAACGATAGCGATATGTTAGAATCAGCTCGATCTCGTTTTTATTCGATTACAGATAAGAACGAGGTATTATTCTACTTCAATATTATATCTACGTAAAAGTGCAAATAAAGAAATCTCGACGTAAAAGCGAGATTATCGTCTTACTTTTAATGTTACGGTATTATCTTGAATAGGACATAAAATTATGCAAAGAAGAAATTTGCCTGAAATCTAAATCTCGGTGTTCTACTGCTACCGTTTATTCCTTGATTTTTTTAGTAATCTGTGAATGTCGATGTTGTTTCCAAATTACTGATGTGCTATATTGACATATATAATACATTGCGCACAGAATTAAAAGACGTTTATTATCGAATATAGCCAATATAAATGTGCTTCGTGTTCATTAATCCATTAAAATTACTCAGCAAAATTTTAATTATCAAACTCAATTTGTAATTTAAATGCAACAGTTCATATATGATTTGAGGTTTGAACGAAACATTAATTATAATTAAATGTTAAAATATTTCCCTCTTGTTGAAAATTATGTTTTAAATTGAATTATATTTTATCATTGCTGTTTAGTTTAAAATTTGCATCTTTATTTTATACAGGGAAAAAGAGAAACATTTGGCTGATATAATGTATTTTCTTTTACAAAATATTATCTACAAAATGCGAAATATTTATATGTAATAATTCCAAACTATTTTTTTATTTGAAAAAAATAATTATTTTATTCATTTCAAAACGCAGTTTTTGCCTATGCGTCTTTCTCCTTTTATTTTCTCTCAATTCCGCAATTTCACTATAACACTATAACAAAAGCCTTAACATTGTTTACAAAAGCATGATAATCGCTGGAGAAAACAAAAAAAAAATATAGGCAACATTAAAGCCAGTCCAAGTAAGATATCAAAGATTTTGAAGTTTTGCGTAACAAAGTTTGCAAATTTGATATTCTACCTTGACAAACTTTTCATGTAACGTAGTTCGTGAGGTTCGCATACATCGTTGCACCTAAAGGAACAAAAAGTAAACTTGTCATCGGTAACGCTATAAAAACAGAGCAGTTATTTGAATTGTAAATACAATTATCGGTATAGGAAGTGAATATGTAATCGCATTGTAAAATATTTAATAAACGTGGCAAATTTGCGCAAAACTTGACAGAACTTATCATAAGATAATTTATTTTAATTTTAAAAAATTATAAAGTAGCACAATCATGCATAAAATAATTTTTTAATTAAAACTGAATATTTTCTTATTTATTATTTAATGTCGCACCTATAATGTATGATTATTAACGACTACTGGATGTTCCAGATTTGTAATTCAATAATTTAATTTTTTCTAAGTTTTTAAGTTTTTTAAATTTTTTAAAAATCGGAAGCTATTCTTACACGTTCAACGAAATTTTCTCTAGGTTCAGTATTTTATTTAAAACAATTTTGTATTGCACATATTATATACATAATATTTAGTGGATAAAAATATGTGTCATTTAAACACAGTTCTCTTTATCTGTGTAAGATAAAATATTAATTTTAAATTAAACAGAGCATTTATTACACCATTTATAATTTAATAGAAGAGATTGATAAACCGCAAATCGAAAGCATCTGTCGCTTGGGTGTTAATCGAAGAATAAAATGACGCGAAGAATTCCAAACTATCGGTGAGTAGTCTTGTTTTGCTCAAATATCAGACGGGACTCGTCTGTGAAATTTTGTTACAAAGCAAAGTTCACGAGCCGGTAACAGGAATGGCCCGAAGGATGCTGTCGTAATTCCTCGGGAGTTTCGGCGGATCGAGGAACTTCGGTATGCTACGCAGAAAGTTGTCCCGCCGCTGAGAATACGACCACTTGCTGCTCTGCCCCGGCTTTCGAGGCCGGCAACTTTTGCTTTCCGACGACGGTCTATCGTGTCTGGTTATCATCTACCTTTCGATGTTCGAGTTCGTTAATCGTAATTATGGTCTTTTACAGACATACGCGTGTGACATTGAACGCGTTGTTTCACGATTTGACGAAGTAGTTTAGCGCAAGAAGCTACTTACATTTTTCAAAAGAAGTGTTAAAAATTCATAAATTGTGTAAAAGAAACATTTAATCAAATTTTTTCTATGTCAAAATGTGCTAGAAGTAAAAAATCGATATTATTATTGCAAAGAATTGCGGATTAATTCGGTCTTATTAAAGAATTGTAATGTCATTTATATTAATTCTATGATAAGAGAGAAGTAACATTTAATTTGACAAACTTATTACACATTAGATTATTTTTATTAGCTTCAATTTGCCAATAGCAATTAATTTTCTCTCTATCACTTTTATTCCGAAAATAATTCTGCTAATTCGAGAGCTTTGGTCAACGGATATACTATTTAAAGCACTGTGTCTTGAATTCTTGATTCGGACAGACTTTAAATAGATTATGCTTTGCGTAAAAACTGTTCATCTTCTCTCGCAAGGTATACTGCTCTTCAACGTCTCGTCCGTCGTAACTCATTTCAAAATTTATATTTCAGTAGATAAATCGAGAGATTTTCCTTAATAATCTCTTTCTCGCTATATTTAATCACTAAGAAAATTAAAGCAAAACTAAAATTCATTGTCAAGTCTGTTCTTGTTAAGTTTTCTAGTAGATTTTTTATATATTCTCATATATTCTCTGAGAATATATTGGGCTTAGAGAAACATTGGTAATATTTATTTGATATATTGAATGTTTTGCGTGCGCCTGAAAAATGCTTGTATGCATTTGTATGCAGTAAACACAATAAAATAGTGATTTTATATTACAAGTTTATTTTAAAAATATGAGTATTTACAAATGTATTATATAGACTGTGCAGATATGGATTAAAACTATATTAACCAGCTCTTAAGCTTTTTTCTTGAAAAAGAGGGTAGAAATAAATATAAAATAGTTGTAGTACAAATCAAAGTAAAATAAGTAAAATTTTGACTTATATCAGTTTTTATACGCGACTATAATTAGATATAATATGGAAATTTTTGGCTCTTTCATAAAGTCTTTCAGAAAAGTGCAATAAAGTGATTAGATTTTATACTCGTACATTAATGTCTTACATTAATATATAAAATCTATTAGCAACAATTATAACACGAAATCTTTTTTTCTAAAATAAGATTATTTTCTTTTTTAAAATAAGAAAAATGATGAATGATTAAAGACTAAATTTTTAAAGCGATCCTTAACATACAGTTTCGATTTTAGCCCTAAGAAGCAAAAGAAATGTTCTTGATTTGACTATAACTTAAGTAAATTATTAAGTGTTCCTGCAAAATCTACATATGACACGGAGCGCGACAAAAGCGAGACGTTGCGATAATTAAAAACGGAGCGCAAATGTTATACTCATCGGCAGAGAAGAGAAACTTCTTTGACAAGTGTGTTGTCGCGTACTGTAGCACATTTTCTAGGCCGTTTATAATAAAATTTAAACACTTGCACGATATATATTTTTTTTTAAGCGGTATTCACGCTTTAGCGCGAGGTTAATTGTAGCCCGAAGGTATCCGCCCTTCCTTCCACTGCGCTCCGAACTTTTAATGATATTCAACTCGATACTCTCCTGCGAAAATAACGCGTTAACCTGGCATGGAATACGAGAGATGCGCAAAATCGCGGAAACTGGTCAGGCGAGAAGTAAAAAGGATCGTGTATGTAGACGATCTCAATCGCTTCCTATCTGGATATACGCTTTTATCGATTCACCTCCATATTACTCTCGCTGGAGTGATTCCGAATGAACTCCAAATACACGACGAATATGCGCAAACTTCTATCGTAGAATGCTATGATCCCAGAGTTAATTGAAGACTCCTGTGAACTTGACACACCATACCTAAAAATCTAAAAGTTTTTTTAGAGTTCTGGCATTCTTTTGAATAGTTCTAGAGTTTTACGTAAACATTTTAAATAGTTCCGATGATTAAATACAAAAAAATCGAATCCGAAAATATGGTGCGTTGCGTGAACTTAGCGCACCATATTTTTGGATTCGATTTTTTTTGTATTTAATCAACTATTTAAAATGTTTACGTAGAATTCTAGAACTATTCAAAAGAATGCCAGAACTCTAAAAAAAACTTTTAAATTTTTAGGTATTGTGTGCCAAGTTTACAGGAGTTAATTGAAGCCTATAATTGAGACTGAACTATTAAAAAAAAATCTCGATTGAAAGCACGAGTTCAGAGAAATTTGTTGATCTTTCCTCGATGCAACTCGCGTATTTTTAGGAAAAATTCATCTTAACGAGAATTCCTCTGAGAGTTTCTTTTAGAGAGTTTTTTGCTAGTATCTCTCTCTTTCTGGAGATAAGGATATACTTTATTCTCATGAGATATTCGCCGCGTTTGTAGTACCACGTAGTAGTGAAAAAAATCCTTTAAAAAATCTTATAAATTTGCAGCCGCCTGTGTTGTGCATTTATATTACGTTTGTACTTGTTTTTAGACATTTTTTACATCTGCGTAATATTGAGAAAAATGCAAATAGTTTTCGTTAAGTGATGATAAAGAATCGCGCGCGAACGAGAAAATAATTAATAAAAAAACTGTTTAAAGTTCGCTATACATTACTTCATAAAATGTCGGATAATCGGATGATTGCCTCAATGTAAAACGGAATATAGAAATGTACAAGTTGAGATTGATATAGAATTTATATATACATATATATATATATATATATATATATATATATATATACATGATAGCATTTCCGCACGTTTGCTTTCAGTATTCTACACATGTCGTGATAAAGCCAAATGGTGGTCTAATATATTGTAAATTGTCGGATCATTTGTTTGTATGCGTTTATTTAACGCGTTTATTAAACGCACACACGCATTTCCATCGTGTTTCTAATTTTTAATTTTATGTATTTTTAATTTTATCAAAACTTTTCTCTCTCTCAACAATACATTTTAAATTAAAAATTTTATTCAACTTAATTAATTAAAGCTATTAATCGAAAAAATAAGTTTTATTATGTATGCTGCAATAAATATACACGATAAATATGCACGAGACCTAAAAAACATATAAAGAAATAAAAATAATTAAAAATACTAATTCAAATTATTGAAAAATATTTTTTTTAATAATTTAATAATACTGATTGAAAAAAATAACATTATGATATGTCGTAGAATGTTATTTTATAGATTTATAAAATGTATTAAAAAATCAGGGAATCACTGAATATATTATAAAAATAAATATAAAAATTGTAATTTGAAAACTATTGTGCCATCACGTGATTTATATAAGTAAATCATTTCCCTTAAATATTATCTGAACATCGCTTTAAAGTCTCAAAATGATTTAGGAAAGGTGTTGGATCGAGTAGTAACAAGATAACGATTTGATCGTCTGCGATTCAATGTTATGCGAACGAAAAGACGAATATCGAAGTCGAGATTGACTTCGCGTTTTCTCCGGCTTCCATATTTATGCAGCTCCTTCGATACGGACATGTGCAATATACATCGCATAGCGCGTGCACGTTGTATATTTAACGATACGAAAAGTCTGTCGGAGTGGCTGCCATTTACGTATCTGAGAAGCAATTGCAGCTATCCCGTTCCGAGAAAGAACGATACATCTATCTATACGATGTAAAGTAATTGTGTAAATGTGTACCGCCTTCGGTCTTCGAGAAAATATAGTAGGATGAAAAATGTAAATCAGTTTTCTTTGAAAAGAATCCGATGTTTTCTCAGTTATGTTTTCGCAAATTATAAATCATGTTCGATATCTACAGAATGACAAGAGATAAAAATATAGACGAAAGTTTTGAAATAATATTGAACTCTATTATTCACCATCACTCTACTTTTATACGCGATGTTTATTTGATAGATGTACGCTTGCAAATTTCAAATAATCTAAAAATATCTTGTATATACATATATCGACATTTGCTTCTTATTCGATAAACACAGACGATAATACATTTCAAAAGAGGTTTTAATATAATAAAATTTTATATAATAATTAAATATTCCCTAATGGTGCTCGTAATTGTAATTGAAAAAATTAGATATAAGCAAAGAAGAGAAAATGCGTAATTACGCAGCAAACTCGCGTAATTATCACCGTGGATAGTGTCACCGGAGTGTTTTATTAAGTACCCGGTAGAAGTAACGCGTGTACATTCATTGTCCCTTTAATTACGGTTATTAATCTCCCCTTCCTTCTTTCTGCAGAGTCATTAATTACCACGCTAATAGCGCTTCGTTTCATGCGCCAGGCCTGTTTCCTTTTGCAATTTTAGCTGCGCTTTCATCGAGTGATATTTAGCCTCTTGGACCGCTCCAAAAAGAGTAGGGGGAAGTAGCTAGACAAAGTCAACGTAGGCGACGAGCTAACAAAGTTTTAATTTTCACTTACAATTAATTCAACGCATGCTTCACTGAGCTTTATGCTCTATCCGCGCAATCAACGTCGGCAATTTCTAAGAGAAATGTTTGAGGGAGGAAGACGAACAAATGGAAGGCTATACCGGGTAATATTGTGTGTATGATGTGACGGAGACATCCTCAAGCCTTCAATTAGTGTGATTGGAGACAACTATTCGGCGACCGTACGTATACAAACCAGCAGCACTCAAAAGTAAGCGGAAATTAGGGGAAATCATCGGCGTGTCATAAAGTCAACGGCCGCTGCGAACAATATTGGCCAATCGTTCGATTACTCGAACGCGGAGGCAGATAGATGAAATTGATAGTAATCAATCAACGCTAAAATCAATAACGTGTTTATTGGCAGATAATTAGTAGATGAAAAATTAAGCCAACGAAAATCAATTTAATTTCGAATTATTTTCAGTGCGTTGGATGTGAATCAAGCAAAAGTCATATATTTAATCAAGTTTGATTAAATATTTCTCAAAAAGGATTATAAGCTGTCGAAAAATAACTCAAATTTTATTATGCAATTAATAAACAAAATGAAAATTTAAATTATAAAATAATTGCAAAATAATGCAGATATATTTTTCAACGTCATTTATTTATTTATTTCTTAATTTTTTTATTTATTGAATATTAATTTATTAAATTTTATTTATTAAATATTATATCAAAATATTGGATAAATTATATGGAACATACAAGAGTAAAATTTATTGTGTCCGTGTAAATAGAGCTATATTACTTT
The DNA here is from genome assembly GCA_963971435.1 of Lasius platythorax. NCBI lineage: Eukaryota > Metazoa > Arthropoda > Insecta > Hymenoptera > Formicidae > Lasius > Lasius platythorax. The sequence goes on along the minus strand of OZ020539.1, from coordinate 9,573,820 downwards.
TGAGATATGCAAGTTCGCATTCAGTTTAGACTATTTCCACTGTTTGAAGAAGAAACGAGACCAAGATGTGATTGTATATAAGAAAGAGACTAACTTGAGAGTTTCTTTTTTCACTTTTTATCTCTATAAAAAAATCGACTCCAGTTTCCCGCATTGAAAAATCGGAATTTGGAGTTACTTCTTTTCAATTCTTTTCATTCCACTCGCATTTCTCTGCCTGTCGTTTATCAATATGATTTGACGCAAAACTCGACTTTATCTCGATACCGTATGCATATTTTGTTCCTTGATCGTGCTCCGTAAAAAAAAAATTACAGCATTCGTGAATATTGAGGAAAATTCTCGGCGAAATTACGGAACGTGTCCCCAGGTGCAACAACAGGATGGATCCATTGATCCATCGCGACTCTCCTCGCGGCGATCTGCTCTATCCATCCCGCGAAATCTTCGTTACTTTTACACGATGAGCTCCACCAACAATTCCGCTCTCTCGCTCCGTGATTTCGGCCGTAAATTTTGTCGTGCATCGCCGTCGACTCTCACCCCTGCGCTTCTCGACTTTAAAAACCGTGCGCGCTCGCAAATATTTACAATTTTTTTTCAGCGTGCAAACAAAATTTTTTTCGGTTAGCTTTCTTTCTTCTAGCGAGAAAGAAAGAAGATATCTTCTGACCGACATCGTAGATCACGCTGTTCTCGGGAGAGCACAAAGACGCGCAAACCGCTCTTCGTAACCATCTCGGTGGACAAGCTCTATTTTTCCAACAATATTCTTTCCTTTTTTTAAGCGCTTTTTTGCTGTCACTTTAAGAATTTACTTCAATAACGTTATCCTTTTGTTCTCCGTTTTATGTTACATTTTTTAGAAGTATAATGATGTTAAACAAAATAAAGAACAGGCTTTGGAACTTTAGATATTACAGAGCTATATGAAATATATATTATAATGTGCCGACAATTTTTTTTAGAACTGAGAGTTTTTTATTACATAGTAGCTGCTATACAGATTTATCTCAATCAATTCTTTATAGTCGTCTCTATGAGAGAAATGCCGTTATTTTCCTCTATTTTGAAATAAATTGATTATCATTATCGAACTGTTGAATTGTGAATTATCACAAGATTTTGTAAAACTTTTTTATTAGAGAATTTTTTTTTTAAATAATATATATAATCTATTTTGTTACAAAAATAATTTTTGCATATCCTCTATTATACTCTAATCATGCATAGTTTTATGTTTCATTAATTTTTGTGTTTTATTTGTTTGACAGCCACACAGTTACGAAAATCAATAACGTTGCAGTTTTATGCATAATTTTACCCATTTCACACACGCATAAGAATCATCTCGAATCACTTATCTATAAAGTGAGTCAAACAAGATGACTGCTAATCCACTTGAACGAAAGGACGGCCGAATTCGCCGATCGTAACTCCCCATGTGAGTCAATTCTATTTAACGTCTACCGCAATCTTTTTTGCGCGTCTCCCAAGTCGTCGCACTTTCTCGCTCTTGCTTTCGTCCTTTCTCTCCTCTCCCCCTCGTGTTACCTCATAAATTTTCTTAGCCCTCGTTCCACGCCGACATTCGCATTTGTCCTCTTCTTTATCTCCCCTTTCAGTTCGACGACCACGAGCGACCGCGGAAATGTTCCAACGCTTTAAAGACACTCGAGTTTCTGTCGATACGACTCGTTTAACCCAGAGAAGAGACTGTATCATGAAAGCCTTGTATACACACGTATGCGCGATAAGTCGCGAAAAAATATTCTACGGCACCATTCGTCCTGGGAGAGTAGATTTATGGAGGACAACGCGCTTCCGAGCCGGTGAAATGCGCATAAAAAATATGATCGTGCGTTTTCACGCCGTTTCACGTCATATCTTTTAATTCACACGAAACATCAAAATCTGTGTCAACCGGGAATATCTTTATGATCACGTGAATATCAACATTGTATTCTATATAATACCTATATATGGCCGAGTATATATTGCCTTAAATATATCTTTTTATATTAAAAGAAGCTAGATTTTTTATTTTATAAATTTGAAAAGAAAAGGAGTGAGACGGGGGGGGGGGGGAGAAAAGAAAGAAGAAAATATAAGGAAAACCTTATATTCGAAATAATAAAAGGTGTCGAAGACAAACATTAAGGAAACGCCATACGAGAGGGGAATGGTAAAACATATTTCATGGAAAATCTTTTCGTCACTTTGTGAGCGAGAAGTGTTCCGCGTTACATTACGTCCGTCGGCGGAAAGCGCGGAAAAATTCCAACGGGCGGATCCAGACGCGCGTCTGGCAGGTTTTTCCGGCCTCGGGTGTGTTATCACACTTCATAAATCTCGCCACGGAGGTGTGGACTCGATGCGAACTCGACATGGTGGAGGAGGTGACGGTCACGATGAAACCCGCGCGGCTCTGATCTCAGGGAGTTCAGCCGATCTCTCTGCGGCAAACTCGGATGACGCGAATAACTTCCGGTGTACAGAGTTCCGAGCGCGAGCTATCTACCGCTGTAAATCCAAGTCGTTACGACGATACTGCCACGGGAGAAAAAGCGACTTGGAAAAAAATAAGGAAGTGCTGGAAGCTACCGCTTTCCGCGTTTCACCACTTTCGATCGCGATATCATTCTCTGTTGCACAGATTTATAATTTTGTCTAATAAATTAAATTTTACTTTACTTCAATCTCTATAAATTGCTTAACGCCAAATTTCATTTCAATTAATATTCAAAAAATTGATTTTGATGTCGGTAGATATGATAATGATAGTATAACATACATATACATATATACTAAATTACAGTCTTTATATTAAAATATCAGTATTGCAAAACTTCTTAATATCATAAAATTTTTATGTAATCGAAAGTTTAATATGTTATTTATATAATGAACATGAGGCTGTTTTTTGTATAGAACAAAAATCAATGCGTTTTTTCGAATATTATGATTTCAATATTCCTCCCAAAAGTACACGTTGATGACGTTGAATATTTTTTTCTCTATATTTACTATACTCTATATAATTGCAGCTATTAACGAATGGAAAATATTGCTCCTAACTGGAGCAGAGTTCCACTTAGATCTATATAGGCTTTTCATGTTCACGCGACCCGGTAACATTTATACCATTTAATGCAACTTCATAAATTGTGACAGAAACAATCATGCACAGGAAAACTCGACTAGTTGTTTTATATGGTGATAAAAATTTTATCCACTTCTGTCAAAGAATATACCACGTGACCAAAATAGCCTAATATAAACTCTGGTAAAGAATATATTATCATTTAAAAAAAGTTACATCAGAATTTCCTGTGCAATATAAGAATTGCACAATAATCACTGAAGTAATGATGTAGTTAAAATATATACATAATAATAATAACAAATTATTGAGAAAGAACTAATTAACAAATTGAAATAAACTAGCTAACTGAATTATAATAAGTATATAAAGTATGTGTGTCGATCTATGACAATAAATAAAATAATTTTTGCTTAAAATAAGGAAAAATACTAATAATGATACTAAAAGATGAAATGTTAAATATATAATATAAGGAAAATGTAGAATGTCAATGCTTATATAAAATGACTTACTTAACAAGATATACATGTCGGTTTGCAGAGGAGATGACAATCGCGTAAAGGGAACGTTTAATAATTTAATGCCTTTCTTACATACTCTCTTTTCTGCTTTGTCTCGTAGTTTAATACCATCACACTCACTTCTTCTCGTTCAAAAAAAATCGTATGAATCTCGTGAATCTTTATTACAGAAAAAGTAATTCCAGAACTTCGGCAAAACAAATTATTTTTTAGCTAAACGAATTTTAGAAATAAAAGTATTTCATTTTATTATCATTATAACATACAAACGTTCGAAATTTAACTCTTGCTGAGCTGAGAGAGAATCTTTGCACAGCTGATCTAGACGCAGAGCTCTGCCGCGCTTTATTAATATTTGCAGCGCGATCGTATGCTGCTTCACGCTATGTAACTTATCGTATCTACGTTAGTATACAATAATGACTGATTAAATAAAATTAAAATTTACAAAGCCGGCGTTAGGAGCGAAAGAATTAAAAATTTCTTTTTTCTATCGGTTTCTCTTCGCTATGTGAAAATTTGTCTTATGTACTCTTATTATATATTGTATACATTTTTTTATTCCAAACTCGGATTGTATAATTGTACTTCTACGCTACCGATTGCTCAGCATAAATCGTGATCCGTTTATCCGGGAACGCCGTTGCCAAATGTGTGACGAGTTTCGTAATCGTGGATTAGTGTTACAGCGGCGCGTAAATATACGTTCGGGATGGCATGATTAACCGCGTGTGGGCGATTTCCGTGCACGTGCCGCGCGCTCGGTCGGGTTTAATTCGCGCTTCGGATTATCACCCGAGCGTATCCATTAACGCGGTGAAACGCATGAGATCCGGCTATACGTGATATTTCGGAGTAATGAAGGCAGATCCATCCGTGCATTTATCGTGGTGGCGGCGGCGCGATGCCGACACGACGCGCCGCGTCGACGTGCTTTCGACGCGGAATGACTTCCGTCATTCAATAACGCTCAAATAATCTCACACTCAGTTCTCCTTATATTCCTCGACGTAATCGAGAATGTCGATCGTCTTGCTCGACCATCGTCATGCAAAGTGTGTCGCGGTATAAGCGGAGGAGCTCGCTTCTCGCTTCCCCTCTATCTCTCTCGCACGCCCGCGATTATGGCAGATGACAGGATCGGCCGGTGTGCGAACCGAGAAACGTGCTGCAAGGAACGTGTCAGAGGCTCTTTGCGGTTAATGGAACCTGAGTTTGCTCGCAAGGAGAGCCACCTCTCGTCGTTTGCGACGATTTCCGCAAGTGGCAACGTGACGCAGTAACGTATGATGAGACAGGATGACGTTCTGTAATTGATCGCGCGAAATAACATCATCACTCGAGACATATTTTTATACCGCTCCTTATTTTCTTAAATAAAATCGATGTATTATCAATACATTATCGGTGTATTATAAAATCTCACCGAGAAGAACCAGTTAGTTATAGTGGCTAATTTTTCCGTGAAATCTTACTGCCATAATCAGTAAAACATAAGATGGAGGAGCAAAATGTTTTCACTGAAGATCAGTGAATATTTTACATTGATCTTCGATGAAATCATGTCACTGCTTTAATCAAACATTTTCCCTGATTCAGCTTACTTTGCGTGTTCCTCTTCGTTTGTGTTTCCATGCTCTGATATTTTTGGAGAAATGCGGAGAGAATAAGAGATGATTTTTTTCTCTTTAGAAACCTATCTAACATATTGAAATATGTAAAGTACTTATTTGCATATGCCTATATATGACTTGGGAGAGCTTTTATTGAAATATAAAATCCGAAAAAAGTTGTCAATTTCATTAAATAAATATGACAATATATTTACATCTATTCTCTCTTATATGTGCTATTTTCAAACATAGCAGCACTATAGAGCGTTGCAACTTATTGTGAAAAATTGACAAAGAAGATGAGAAATAAATTCTAATACTAGTCGCGCTAAGAGCGAAATCGGTACCTTTCCTGGAGGAGAAATAATCTCATTCCATAGGAAGATTAACACATCCTATATCACCGCAAATGTCTTCATTCCGCTACCGCGTCGCCGCATGCAAATTAAGTTAACGTGCTTAATCCTAGCGGATTGCTCTATCGCAGTGGCCGAGGTAATTGGTTCGCGATAATCGACTCGTCAGATGTGTTCTCTCACCGAGCTAAGCTCTCTGCGTCTCTTATCTCTCGGCCAAATCGTCGATATTCGGCGTTCCAGCCGACATTCATCCGTAAGATGTTCTCGTTTATCATGGATATACGAAAAATAAAGTGAATGTCCAAATTACGATGCAGAGATTTATGGGCGCCTGCCGTTATTTCGTAAACGGTCCAAGAAGTCGCTCGCAATAAATTCGAGAAGTCTCGTTGCGGAAGTAGTCGCTCTTTCTAATGCGACAAGAAGACCGACGCGCCTTTACGCACCATCATTTTTTTTCCGCGGATATGGAAAATGATATCCCGGTGTGTAACATATGAGTCTTTCGATGATCATACCGTCTCTCGACGACAATAGTTATCCAGAATCCCAAAAGCGAAAACATTCAGAATATAAATTTTCAAACGAATAAACGTTACAATACATCAACCGAGCAATATATGAAAAACTTAAAAAAAGAACGAAGGATATGAAAACAAAGATTATGTAATTAAATTAAATTAAATATCGATATTGAACCAAGTGTTACCTTTTTGTCTGCTCAAAGTGGTAGATTTATCGATAAGTAATCGCTTGGAGAACTCGCAATTTACATCATGAATCTCTACTTGTTTTTTTTTTTAATTTATAATTATTACAGTAAAATTATTATAGTAAATTATTATAGTAAAAATAATACTTTTAAAATAGATGTTTACTTATTAATAACATGTTTTGCTTTTAATATGCCAATATCTTAAGACGGGGCAAGACTCTAAATAATTCATGGATTCTGGAATCTTAGATTCATCGAAGAGAGAGACAGAGAGAGAGAGTTCTATCATTACGCGACGCTAGCAGATTTACAAAATCTACTCCAGGAAAATCGACGTCTCGTCGATAATCCTTTCGAGCTCCCTGATGCCAACAGTGCAGCTTGCACTCACTGTCTTTATAAAATTTCTGCGCGCAATAAGAGCTCGGCAAAGAATTCGACGGTTTATTACGTTCATTGTGGCGCGTTATTGCAGTCCCAGCTCATAGGAGACAAGGCTACTTAAGACAGAGTCGGCTACAACATTGTATCGCCGCATTCATACATTCCACGCGAATGCCCCTCAATGGCAACGAACACCGCGATAGCTCTACTTTACTCTAAAGAATCGGATTTCCCGTAATACTGCGCAGCGAGTGCATCGTTGTCGCATCATGTTAATAAAAGATAAGAATGCCAGGTATCGAACATGTACGGGAGCGTTGAGGAAGGAAGGAACGTCTACGGTATACGGCGCTCGTATCTCGCCATACGTTTTATCAGTCACGGTTCACTTCTCCCAACATTCCGGGATTCGATCCGATTCGTCTCCCGGAGTAACGAAAGAAAGTGGCTCGGTCCTGAATTGGAACTGGGTTCCTAACGAATGAAAAGAAACGCTGTCATGACGGTTCGCGTAGATTTTGATGGATGAACGGATTGCATTGCCAAGGATCTTTGTAGCTTTGGCCAAAAGAATGTAGAAAAGTATAGTTGAAAAATAAGTTTAACAATTTTTGTGATAAGAATTCAGGTAATCAATATTCGCAAAAGAAAAATGTATCTTCCATCGTTAATTATTGAAAAATTATACAGGCTTTGACATATTTGTTAAAGAAAATTTAAATTAGCTAAAGAGAATTATTAAAAAATAGTTATTAAAAAATAGAAGTAGGTCACCCCTCGTATAATTTATAAAAACATGATTCTAAATAATATGTCGAAAGAGATAGCGAGAGAAGAACAGCTTAATAATGGTATAAAGATGGTAATGTGTATCCAAGAAAAAGCTCACGAGCTTCAGAGAGCTGAACACAATTTGTCTTCTAATATAAGGTAAGCGTTTTCCCGCCGGCCTTCTTTTCTGTTTGTTCCTCCTTTGTCGCGCTTCGTTTATTCGGGGTAGATGGAAAGGTCGAACAAAGCAGCGTCACGGTGTTGTGCATACTTTTTGTCGCTTTCACGTGACAGTCTTAGTAAACGTAGCGGCAGCTATAAGCAACGATGACGTAAGATCGTGCAATTCGCGCTCTATGCATATACCGTCGTCGCTCGGCGAACGAAGAAATGAATGTCACGTTGCGCAGACCAGAATACAACGAATACGCGCCGAAGCAAAGAAGGGGGTAGTAGAGGATAGTAGAGACAGGTGACGAGATTTAATATTCGTGTCTTCGCTGGGGGAGGCCCGGGGGAGAATAGCAGGTCGTGTTCCGACAGTTCAGTTTCTCGGGGCAGAAGAATTTATCACCCGCGCGTGTACGACCCGACGATGATTGATTTCTCGTTTGGTCTCGACTCGGCTAATCGGCACGCTCGCGGATTATTACGTCTCATATCCTGCAAGCGTAGGCTACTTCGAGATATTGGTTTTCAATTTGGCGCGGCTTGTTCTCTCCTCTCGAGGAGAGAACCAGCTAGGCTACGGCCGTGACTTTTCTCGCGTTCGACTGGAGCAGGTGAAACGCTGTGGACGGGCTGTTTTAAGAAACTTTATGCATGGAGATTTCGAATGTTACATCGCAATACATGTGTGATCGTTTACTTCAGTCTTGGAATATATTCTCTATAGTTATGATATAGTTTGATACAAAAGGGGTGCAAGATCGCGATATCGGCGGTATCAGCGTAAATCCACAGTTGATTTTAATGAGATGAGATTAGAATCGTAGCTTCAATAAATCGTTAAACGAAAAGTCATTTCAGATCCGAATGTTTAAATGTTCTTGTTCGCAAATATACGATACTAATTTGTTTATACGTACATCATTTACGTACAATCTATTACTGAATTATAAAATTTGCGGCGCGATTGTTTTGATTGAACAATATACTTTCTTCTGTCATACAAACTGTTGCAGTGCTATATCGATAAAAGATAATATCTTAGCACAAATTCTTTGTAAAAAATAATGACCGCAATATTAATATAATAGACAAATAAATATTACAAAGTGTTACATATAGATTGATAAAACACACACACACACACACACACACACACACACACACACACATTAACTAGTGAAATAATAATATCTTACAGGTAATTCGAATAATATTTAAAATACCGGAAAAATTATACAGAGTAACATTAAACGCAACAAAATAATATTTCTCACGGCATTAATTATAATATTAAAATATTAAAATGGTATAATTATATTTAAAAATAGTAATGATAAATGTAATTAAAAATAATTAAAAATGTTATAATTAAAAGTAAATTAACTATATCAAATATCTAATGATAAGCTTTATGCGAATGCAAAGAAAATTTGAGTTTTTTTTTTTATGCAATAACTTTATTTTTTAGCCATGCTTTTAGCTCGAATATTTAAAACAGGATATATTTTCCTCTAACACAGAGCAGCCTGGATCCTGTTTCCATCACGGCTCACTCGAAAAGCTAGCTTCCGTTCGGATTTCTCAACCTGTGCTGCTTAGCCAGTTAATGCAGTTAAGCAGTCTCGTTTCTCGGATAATCTCGTATTAGCATAGTAATGTTGATTTCGAGATATTTAAACAAAGATTTTAAACAAGATTTTAAACAAAGACGCATGACATTAACATATTTTTAATATTGTTATTTTTTATTTTATTATCTTATTTATAATTATTAAAAGAGTAATCTCTATGAAACATATCATATAGCTATACGTATAGCTATATAATATGTTTTATATTGCACGAAAAAATTCTAATATCTAATATTGTGCATGATTACGTATTATTGTATTACGATCTATGAAGTTTTATTCATTCATCTGTGAACTCAACGGAAATGAGATAAAACAACTTTCTGCTTTGCATGATAAATTCTCATTTGTGGCCGTGGTAGAATTTCGCCCAGTTGCCTTTTGATTTAAGCATTTACTCAGTATACTCTCACAGACATACAGCTTTGCAACAATGCGTGGCCAGCAATTACTATGAAATTCTGAGAATGCTACAAAGTTAAGTTAAGCAGGAAATGAATTTTAGAGAATAAAAAGAAAATTCGAGAAATTTAATTGTGTTTCAATAAATTAATTGCACTGATTTATCTATTAATCTATAAAAAAAGGATACGAACTTCCAAACCGTTTCTATTTCCTATTTTAGTCTAAATCGAAAACCGATATTTGGAATAAAAATAGGATTCATAAATGACATCGTAGTACGATATATGTATATATATAGGCATTCCACGTCAAATCGGACAAAAAATGACCTCGTATTTTTTAAATCAATTGAAACTTTTTTCACGTGAAATATACATAAAATAAGGAGATACGTATTTTTGTATTTGTCCGAAATATTTTTTTTGCAGAAATTACAAATAACAAAATTTTCGTGAAAAATGAAGAAGTTGTCAATTTTAAAAGTTAATATCTCTGGTTATATTTGTCGTAGAAAAATTTTCAAAAATGCATTTTAAAGCTAAGAAAACAACCTTTTTTATAAAAATAGTTTAAGTTACAAAAAATTGTTAATTACAATTGTTATAAAGAATTGAAATGTTTAATAATTTTTTTCACCAAAAAGTACACTTTTAAAAATTTTTTAAATAATGCTATTTTATTCTCTATTTCATTCTGAAAGTGTACATATTTTTTATTTTATGGAGAATCGATAGATTCTATTTTTTATATATTTTTAATGAATGAAGCGTCGCGCTGTACTTGCGTCACTGGCTCGACCAAGTAGTATGCTGCGCGCTATGGCGCGCCGATTTCTTCAGAAATTTTTTGTAGGAAGAATGTACAATATGAATGACAATTTATAATGTTGATTACATTCATAATTTATAATGTTGAATGTAATCAACATTATAAATTGTGTCATTCATACTGTACATTATTCCTACAAAAAATTTCCGAAGAAATCGGTGCGCCATAGCGCGTAACATACTACTTGGTCGAGCCAGTGACGCGAGCACGGCGCGGCGCCTCATTCATTAAAAATATATAAAAAATAGAATCTATCGATTTTCCATAAAATAAAAAATATGTACACTTTCTAAATAAAATGGAGAACGAAATAGCATTATTTCAAAAATTTTAAAAAGTGTACTTTTTGGTGAAAAAAATTATTAAACATTTCAATTCTTTATAACAATTGTAATTAGCAGCTTCTTGTAACTTTACTATTTTTAGAAAAAAGATTGTTTTCTTAGCTTTAAAATGCACTTTTGAAAATTTTTTTACGACAAATATAACCAGAGATATTAATTTTGAAAGTTGACAACTTCTTCATTTTTCACAAAAATTTTGTTGTTTATAACTTCTGCAAAAAAAATATTTCGGACAAATACAAAAATACGTATTTCCTTATTTTATGTATATTTCACATGAAAAAAGTTTCGTTCGATTTAAAAAATACGAAATCAAAAAAGGTCGATTTTTGTCCGATTTGACGTGGAGAGAATTGTCTATATATATATATATTTAGGATTTTGGACATTCTAATTGGAATCTGAGAATGTTGTGAAAATCTTGTGAAATTTCTATGCGGATCATTGTAAAACCAATTACTTATTTTATATACAATATACGATATAATAAGATTACTTAAGTAATATTTTCACTCTTTCCAAAATCTATTTGTTTGTGTTAAACCTATATTCTCCCCAGTGTTTTACATCTAAATATTTATACACATAACACACACACATTATACACACACACGCACACACATCTTCATATTTTTCTTTCTGCAAGAACTCGTCAAGTATTCGTATCCCTTCCGCTGTAGGGTCTTAATACGGGTCGCGCTAGAGGGACAACCTAAGGCAGTCCAATATCCTACGCAATAAACTTTAACAAATCGGATGGGACAGATACGCGGTAGCGAATTTATAAAAACACCGACGAATAATGAGCGAGTCATCCTCACACGAGGAAGATTGAAACGCGGAAGAAAGGCCAAAGCAAATGTTACGAGCGACAGTTACTTTGGGTCTAAAAGCTATCGTAACTCCCGTCGTCATTCAGCCCAGCGGTTTTGGACCACCAGCCAGCCGAGATGTGTGTCGTTATAGCTTCCTTTCCATTTTCGATCGGGTTTTACAACGCGGCCGTACCACTTCGGCTTCTACTTCGCGAACTACTCTTGCAGTAATGGCGACGCCGTGCAGAATTCCAGAGAGGTTGGATCAAAGATCTAAACGTGCGGAGAAAATCGTACGGGGAAACCGAGCGAGAATTCTTCGGCTATTTGTGAAGCAAGATGTAACTGAAATTCGAGAGTTAGTGTATTTCGCTAACAAAAGTGCACGAGGAATCCACGGGGAAATGTGATATTAATCTTCTCACACATGGAATACATCGCTTCGTACTGTTTCACCGTGATCCATTGCTTATTATTTGCCGCACGTTATCATTTTTCAAATAACCATAAACGCGCACGTCATTATACGGAATTATCTGGTATCAAAAATTGAGTCGCGAAAGTTTATTACTAACAATAAGATTTTGTGGGAAGCACATTCTCATAATACTCATTCATTCATAGATAAGAAAGATTGATAGATACGTTTGAGTAAAGCAACCTCTTGTTTTCTCTCGGATAGACAACTTTGTTGAGTAACACATTTTACATGTTCGTGTGTAAAAGTTTCAAGATAACCACATTCGAAAAGTTTATAAATAGCGAATAAAAAGAAACGCTATAAAATATTCTTTGAATATTAAAATAATTTTTGTTTATTAATCAATGTGCACAAAGAGAGAGAAAAAGTTTATTTAACTATGTTTTTTTTTTCATACGACTAGTAAAGGAACAGAACAATCTTTTCCTGTCCATACACGGACATTTGAAATATAGTATTATATAAATAGAAACGTTGGCGCGGATTTAGCTGCGAGACGTCTTTTTACGCTGTTAAATCATAGCCTGCTAAATGGCCGGGGAGGAAAAAAGGTGAAACGAGGTAGAAGAAAAATAATGGGAGCGAATTGATTCGAATTAAATTCGAGGCGGACGACGGCGCTATGTAATCTCGTTAAACTTCTGTACTGTGCGAATTAGCGAAAAGTCCAAAGGGGATGACGGTAGTCGGCCATTAACTCGCCCCCCGGCCGATGGAGTGCCCCGCGACGACGATAAGATCAAATTATTTACAAGCTCCGTCGCGTAACTACCGTGCAAATGCGCCGGTTGATTTATCGTCGGCTGCTTAAGCAAGTATAACGCCGGTCTAAAGTAAATGTCATTGCGGAGAACAGGTACATAAAAGGGCTGTCCATCAGGCGGCCGTCGCTCGCTCAGTTTACTCGACGGCGATCGCTTTCATCGTCCTTGCCTCCGTGATTCGCATTCGATTATATTTATCAAGATCGTGTCCATCGGCGTAGTCCCACCGGACGTACGGACGAAGAAGCGTTTTTAAATGATAAAAATGAGTTATCGATCCGAAAGTATTTCGCCCACGGCAGAAACGCGCGAGTTCGCGCGGTCTATGGGGAAATAACGAGCCAAGAGCGCAGCGCGCGCAAGCGGGTCTGGGAAATTTACGGGGTCGGAAAAACTGAAAATTAGTTTCATGAAAAAAGAAGTACGGGGAAAAGAACCGCTACGTTGTTATAGCTACATCATACGTGTTCTTCTTTCGTGTTGTTTTGGGATTTCTCGCGAAACAGAAAATTAACATCGGATATAACGTCGTAAACATAACCGGGTTCGCGGAACAGATCCCATGAGTCGCGTGATCGCGCTATAAACACAGGGAGAAACGTAACGCTTAAGGGATAAATGGCATTCGTGGGTGATGTTATTATTGCTTGAGAATGCATTTCTCGATGCGCCGTCTCGCGCAAACTGCACCGTTCTTATCCTTAAGGGTCTATATTCGCGTGACTATCCGCCTACGTCTTCCGAATATAGAAGATTCATCCGCACACAATTTGCAAATTGGACGCGAAATATTGAAATTCCCGTTTGCGCGCGCCGGGAATTTTAATACACATAGTTAGATTTTAATTAAAACAAAAAAAAAACGAAGTAGAAGCGAAGTGAGATAGCTAAGTAATGTTATGCCTCACATACATTTATCTTATCGTGTGCTTCGACATTCCCGCGGCAAAGTAGCAAATTGAAATGCGCATTATTAACAGGTACTTCAAGTGTCTCAAACATTATTCTTCCCCGTGGCGATTTCACAATGTTGTCTTATCTTCCTAAGTCGCCGCGAGTCGTCAGGTCAGGAAGAAACCCCACTGTTACGAAATATTTAAACTTCTACTACACTGCAGGTACCATGTAACGGAAATAATCTTCGACCGCGATAAAAAAGAACGTCATGAATAATGCAGTGTCTACGGAAGTAATCTTTGAGCTTCGGTTTCAACATCGGTAAAATCGCAATTGTTTATCGATAAGAAATTTTTTTTAAGAAGGTTTACACAGGTGTTTCTCGAAAGGGATATTCTTTTTCGCGCGCGGCGAATCGAGATATTGTTGTCTTATTTTACTGTCTCGTTGTAAAAGCAACGCTTTTATTGTTCTTATTGTAAATTCTTATTATTCACAGAGCTGCATTTAAACTCCAATAATTTTCTCGATGTTCTTAAATGGATAACCGTAAGAATCTCTTGCGTCATTTTAAAAAACAAATAATTTCATCTATAAATAATTATCTATGAAGATTAAATTTTTTTAATATTACAATCAAAAGAGTATTTACGAATATGTGAAGAAATGGGAAAGATTTTTATATGACTTAATACTAAAGAAAATAAAAATCATTAGCTTCGCAGCTGATAAACGAAACACAGATTTGTTACGAAAAAAGAGAGGGAGAGAGAAAGAGAGAGAGAGAGCTTCCTGACTAATTTTGTCGTTATTGTATAATTCCAAAATCAGTCAGCGTAAGATTGTCCTTTTAATAGAGCAATATAACTCCATTTTATAATAATTCACGAGCTTTAATCTTACAGTCAGTGTTCATCAAATAGCTGTTGCTTATTGACTATCTTATTAGATATTGCATGGTTCTAAAGGCTTTTTCTTTTACTCGTTTCTTGACACTAAATTGCTTTTATTATTGCAATCTCAGCTCATCTTATGATATCATTTAATATGCCGAGTGGCGCAAAAAAGGTTTTAGAAGCACAAAAGAGCTGCAAAAAATGTTCAAATTAAATTTCATATTTAATCTCATTAATTTTAATATTTCGGAGCGGGATAGAATCAAATTGAATGCAATATCGACGATTAAAGTAATTTACTTTGTCGAATTATAATTATAGGCAGAAAATTCGGGAACTCAATTTTCGTCGTCATGCGCAAAATTCGGTAATGGATTACAAAAAATCTAGGAAAAATTTTGGAGTATTATATATAATACGCAGCAAGATAAAATCTTGGTATAAAGAATCGAAAACATAAAATATTTCAAAGGTCGATATCTTTCCTATCGAAGGTCTTTCCCGTAAGCACTCTAATTAATATATTGCGTTTTTCACTTAATAATGTAGTACTTAACTTTCTTGTTCGCGCAACTCTCCTGAAAAATCGCAATCTTGCCTTTCATTTATTAACATCGATCGATGAATAAAAAAAATGGAAGAGACTTCTCGCATAAATGCAAATCATAAATTCTTCTTTCCAAGTTAAAATTATTCTATTTTCACTGTTAAATTCACGATAAACTCAACCAATCCACGTTTGATATGTAACGACAACGAAAGACAGGCAGAGAAAAGCGACGCGGGCCGGAGAAATCGAATCTATTTTTAAGTGAAAAACGCGCGAATGACTCCTCCGGAAAGAATAAAAGGTAAAGAGAGAAATAAAAAAAAACGGGATGAAGAGAGGGCAAAGAATACGCGAAGGAACAAGAGAAAAGAAATAAAACTCGAAAGGAATAAAACCCAGACAGAACAGAAAATGAAGTAAACGAAAGAAAAAGCAGAAGTATTTATCTAAAATTAAGATGAGAGGGTAGAAAAAAGTGCGAAACTGCGCGAAAAGTCGCCAAGTCTATTTTATGTAGATTCGTCTATCTTAATGTGAAAGATATATTTCTCTTTAATGATTTGCTTAACATGCATCAGCCGAGAGTTTGTATATTTAGAAGGATCATCTCCCGATTGGGTGCAAAAAGCAATAAGAACTGCTTTCCAATTAGTGATATAATGCTGGTGCTTTGTCGCTACCTATATTATTAAGAAAAAGCAGACAGGTATTTACATAACAGATCATTGATTCTTGAGTAACAAGGGAGAGACTGAGAAAAAATTCTTTTAATTAAATTCTTCGTTTATTCGAGATCGTTGCCTTCCATAGCTTCGCTTGCGATAAAATTTTCAAGGTGCACGTGTAAGAACGCGCGCATACTTATAATGAAGATTAAATCCAATATATTACTTCTGCACAACATGTTTTTGCTCCAATTTCACTCAAAAATATTATTGAAGAGTTATCAATATCGATCAAAAGCTTATATAATATAGAAAATTCGTTTAATATAGGAGGATTAAAGCGCTATAGTTGTTAACGCGAGATTTACAGTGTAATTTCCATGTAATTATGTAAATACAAGTTAATAATCTAAGCATCCACCCTTTTCTTTTCCTATAAATATCGTATTTTGGTATAACACATCTTAACGACATAGACTATGTGTTATATAATACTGTTCAGAGCTTCCCAGGAATTTTTACTCCAACATAGATTATATATATAGACAATTATATATAGACTATATATATAGACATAATTATATATAGATTATATATATAGACTATTATATATAGACAAAATAGTCTATGATTAGTTTAATTAATATTAATACTGTCATTAATCATTAATTAATTAAAATTTAAATGGCAAATATTTTTTTAAATAAATAGATATTTATTTTTTCTGCATATGATTAGCATAAATGTTATAATAAAATATTAATATTTTATATAAATATAGATTATCTCTGTTTAAAATACGAGGTAATTTATATTTTGGACTTAATATTAACTTAATGTTAATGCAATGAAAATTTATTGGACTATAAGCTTTTACACTAACCAACAATTATTAACAGTTCATAATAAATGCTAACACTCTTAACATAAAATTGCAATTAATTATGGAAAGACCAAAAATATCAGAACATCAACACAATATATACATTGTAAGTCCTAATTGATATTATCCAACGTATATAAAATATGTCAAACAAAGAACTCTGGAAGTCTGTCCATGTTATGGAATTAGAGTAAAACGACGTCTTCATCTGAAGGATCGGACTCTCGCGACGTGAATTCGACGCGTCGTAAAAGTTAGATGTCGGCCATGAGACGAATCGAAAATGTGGTCCCGGATGGTGGCAACGATTTTTAATAAAACCTTTCTCGTTCGGGCACTCGCGCGCATTCGTCCCTCTTTCCCTTTCTCGATTTCTCTGCTCGCCTACGCGACTTGTCGTCGCGAAACGTTTAACCCCGTCTCGCACGTATGCTCCGCGAAATTGTAAAGCCATTGCGCCTACTCGGTGCTAAAATGTAAAGTATCGATCGTGCGCGCATAAGTGCCGTTACGAAGACGATAAATCTGGGAGAATAAAACAACGCGTATTGGTCCTGTATCGCGATTATTACATATTTCTCTCGATATATCTTCTTGTCCACGACGTGCTGCTAAATCGCGTTTACTGCATACGTTACACGTTATATCTCTTCTATGCGATGTATTTCCGAGTGTTTAAAACTTCGCGTCGCACGTACTACTGAAGAAAAACGGAAGTTGTAAACACAATTATTTATCGCGCTTATTGTCTACACATTGCGCAAAGAAATTTGTAGATGAATACAAAACCGTCCATTGCAATTTTCTCGCAAACGATTGACTATAGAAAAAAAAAGTTTAATGGCATAACAATGACCATCTTTTTTATAATCTCATTTTTTTCTGGAGTATAACGGTGCACTAAAAAAATAAAATTGCACTTCTTTTTAAAGAAATTATTTAGTTGAATTTTTACAAATTAATCCTCCTGAACAATCTACGCATAAAAAAATAAGGATAAGCTATTTGAAACATGAAGCAAGATATTTTAAGTTTGCCATCCTTTGGAGAGGCTCTATATTAAAGAGATGCTCCATCGTGACATAATAAACATTTTTTATATCATTTTTGTATAGTTTTAATAACAGTATCAAGGTGTTAAACCGTAATAAAATATTATTATATTTAATAAAGTGCAATATAATTATATATTTTATTTAAGCATTTATCTATATTTTATATAAAGTGTCGCATGTCCGTTTTTATCCTGCCGCGTAATAAACTGTAATGAAATATATAAACTTTTCGCGAGTGAACTGTATGAACTATATGAACTTTTCGCGAATGAGTGCAACATGCGAATCAACGGATGCTGACAACTTGAGAGGAGGAGGGAAACAACAGAGCAACTTGTATATTAGTTGTTATTAATTTAGTTTGTTTATTTGAACTATAATTGATTTAAACAATAGCAAACAAGTTTATTCTTAAAAAGAATAGTCTTCGAAATTTATAAAATTTATTAAATATCTCATTATTGTACGCATCGTATATAAAATTTGGTGTGTGCATACAATAATAATTTTTTAAAATATTAATTCTTTTGAATGCTGTTATAATTTGAACCTCATATTTGTATGTTACAGATTAATGTAGCTTTAATGCAGTCAGCTTCACTATTGCGCATCGACCGGTGAGTGACAATATTTTACTTTATTATAAAGTAAGGAATCTATGAAAAATATATTTCAAATAACGTATGTCTGGATATATAATCCCGTTAAAAACATAAATATATTATAGACAAATGTATGACATATCACATAGATCTATTATCTCTAAAATAATGAAAACTGGAACAAATTAGGCTAAATATTTTATCTTGGATATTCGGTAAATCATCAATTTATCATGCTCACAGCTAGAGTAAACTCAGTAAAAATCATAAATGATAATACGATAATTTATTATGTGAATGTCTCCCTTGATATTTTAAAGTAGGATTACATATACGATTACGAGCAACGAAATATGGGTTTTATGGACAAATACGAATGTAAATACGAATTGATGGTTCGCACTAATAAAATCTGTTTATCATTTTTCAAACGTTCATAATTTGATTAATTATTTATATTGTATAATTTAATTCCGGATATTCGCGAGACATAATCAAAACTTTTTTTATTAAAGCGATTAATTTTCGATATAATAGCTAAACTTTTCTATATTTTTTAGTATAATTTTGATCAAAAAATCACGCAAAAAATATTTTTTAATTAATATTTGAATGAACATTGTCATTATCTTTTGCGATCTGAACACGTGCGTCTAATGAAGATCATAACCGAGCGTAAACGACTGTTCTGTCGCGAGAAAGAAACACTGAAAATTATGAGAGTTCTTAATTTTTTTTAATAATTAAAGAAATAAATGCGCATTCGAAAGCAACGAAAACAAATAACATAATTAATAAAGATTTATAAAAGACACCTGAAAAGTTCATAAATAAGTATTCTATAAAAGTAGAGGTAAAAAATGTTCTCAAATCCAAAGAATAAAAGTATCCAAATAAATATCCACTGAATATTATTCCACACGCTTATTGGGAGATTTATTATTGAAAATCACTTTGAGAAATTAATAAGTCTCATCTGTAAATATGATACCAGAAATTCTTTTTGTGTCATAATTGCGAATGAGCATTTTTGCTCCACAAAAAATTTGCATCCGAATTGAATCAGAGACTTTATTTTTAAAGAAACGTTCTCGTTATATGCGACGAGTGTCGAATATTTCGCGAGACAAGCATTTTTATCGCTCTAGACCGGAGTTCATACATCTCGTACGACCAGCACGCGCGTCGTAGGATACATGGGAAAAAGCTATAAAGCCTTTCCACGAGGCTCTCGTAAGGCTTTCCCCTTCTCTCTTCGGAACAAGTCGGGCAAAAGATGGGTGAGGATCTTAAGCCGGAAAGTTTATCCGACCGAGTAGGTACACTTCGCATAAGGCTAGTGTACGCTTCTCTATCTAAAATATACAGGATCCTAAATCGCAAGATTACCAAAGCGATTCCCAAATGTGAAATATCGCTTCGAATTCCGCAATTTCTGTCGGCTCCTTCGTACGCCGGCACGCGATCGCTCCGGGAATTGTTGCTTGTAAATTATAAATTGACGTTTGCGCGTCTCATCTTCTGAGCCGAACGATAGCTTCATTAACTTATAATGTATCATCAAAAACCTTGCGCAAATCAAAGAAACGTAATTATTCGTGCTTGCGCTTCTCAAGCACGCCACGGCTTTGATTTGAGAAATAATCACGTTTATGAATTAAACGTGAAAAATTTCAGCAAGGAATAGAGAAAATATTAAAATTAGCTGATGGATTTTTTATTGATCATAATTTTGACGAAACGCCACAACATGTTGAAATAGCATGTTGAGATAACATCAAACCAATGCGATGATGGATAGCCAAAAATTCGCTTACGTGCCTGCTCGATAGGGTCGTTAAAGCGAGGCAAAAGCGCTGAGGAAGCGAAATAACGAGGACGAGCAGCTTCAACCATCAATAAAACGTTATACGCGATACACGAGTTTTCAACAAGCAGAAATAGATCGAATCATACAATATTTCGCCACCCTGCCGTTCGGAAGGAGGAATGCAGAAAGTGATGAAAGAGAACATCTAAACAAGAAGAGCCGACAATCCGATCCGAGTCTCGACGCCATCCAGATAAACTTTATTTTTTTCCGCATGTGCCAACACAAAAAGATATAAAACAATATTCGCCAAATATTCGAAATGGACGCGTCATCACCATACGATGCATTGTTTGTACCGACGGATAATTGCGGATTATTACAAAGATGCTGTTGGCAGAAGCGAGCACCAAAGGTCCGAGTGTGATTAAGAGAATTCTTGCTGCTACTGCTGGTCGCGCAAGTGCGACATACCGACGAATCGGAGTACGCCAGTTTACACTGATTAGCAGAGCATGGATTATTCAGGAATTTAACTCCTCTGGTGGTGCGACTGTTTGTGCAATTAGACGCGACGGACATTTATGTCGAGATAGTACATCTACCAAAACGCCGCGAATCCCTTCACAATCTTGCTCGATGGTTCTTCAATCAACAAACTATCAGCGAACTCGTCCCTGCGAGTTGGAATCGTCGTTACCATTTGCCATGTGCAATGGTACGCCGCAAACTAATAATAGAGAACATAATGAAAACCAATATTCGCATGAGTGAACATTTAATGCGGCAATCGAGCGAATTACTAGTTTTACAATTGCAGTTAATCAAGCGTGATAATTTGGCGTGAAGATATCTTCGAGAAAAGATGCTTAATTATTATTGTAAGATAGTCTTGATTTTCATTCTAAATGACGATAAAATGAATCTTTATTGCAAAATTTTATAGAATTCACAAATAAGATATTAAAATAAAAATAATAATGATTTCAATATTTTTATAAAATATAAGATGGATAATATAATATGGATAATAATATGATATGAAAAATAGCAATAATATACATATATATATATATATACACATACACACATATTAGAGTTTGTTGATTTTATTACTAAATATATACAGTAATAAAATCAACAAACTCTAATATGTGTATGTATGTAATTTCTTATTTTATATGACAATATAATATTAAAAATATTTTATGAAGAGAAAATTATTTTTTAATTACAAATAATTTAAATTGTACAATTTGCAACACAATTCTGTGTTAAATTTGTCAGGAATTGTCGAGATTTTTTTGAAGCATTCATATATCGATATATCATTCTTCTCTCTGTACATAGAAGAAATGCAGGAAATTTTCAGAATATCGGCTTATACGGCATACGAGTCGCAGCAATTTTCTGTATTCGAAATACCGACAACGAATGCGGCGACAAAGTGCCGCGAGATTTACGAGTTTTACAAACATGGCGGCCGAAGATTTACGAGTTTCGCAAATAAGAATCCGTCGTGAGTTCGTGAGAATGAAGAGAGTTAACGGTAGAAAACTTTGCTTGCGCGTTCCTTTTGCAAATGCAATATCACAAAAAAGAAAAAAAAACCTCTGAAATATGACATATAATGACGCCGTCGAATATGCTGTCAAGTTTTAATCTCCAGCTAGAAGACTCTCGCGGGACGAAAAAAAACCAGTGCAGAGAGTTTGAAAAAAAAAATTCAAAGGAATTGTCAATTCTCCTTTTTATGTATGTAACTTCGATATTTAAACTTGCATCTATTCAATGCACAGATATTCGTTATTTCAATTGTAATCCATGATATATGTATATCAAAGATAATATTTTTATCGGAGACATAACACTCTCTGTGTGTGTGTGTGTGTGTGTGTATTCTGCAATGGCTATCGATCGAACTAAAGCGTGGTATTTGAAAATTAATTATACGATCGTAATCAGTTGAGCTTTGCTGTTTACGATTCGTTCGAAACGCAATTTCGACACACATAAATTAACTTCGCGCATTTATACGAATGCAAGCACGTTTGGTCGCGTTAGTTACATGTAACCGTGCGTATAATTGCGCGGCCCGAAAACAGAGCGAAGTAGTGCAGGATGCTCGTTTGATCACGATTATTTCTCTAATTGGCCAATTAGCATCATCCAAAAAGAACGGAAGCGAGGTATCGTATTTTACGAACGAACGCTCTTCATACGATAGGTAGAAATGCGAGAACAACTAATTATTTTACTCATGTTATTCGCCCTTTATGTACGTACGAACGACTAACGGAATAACGCCCGCCAACTTTCGGCAGTTTCGTATAATTTCACGCAGCAGAGTTGAATTTCCTTCTCCTCCTATACACCGGAGAACTTTCTTCGAAGTAATTCGACTTTCTGCGCGGTGCCGTACGCTCGGGATTTAATTTCCCCGTCCGGAGTATTAAACATTTTTATCAGAGTCTAACTCTTTTTGGGAAGTACGCCGCGCCGCGAGCGAGAAGTGATTATTGGCGGATTAATAGGATGCTCACGAGACAATAGCTGGCAGGAGCAAGTTTGTATTTAACGAGAGAGAGAGAGAGACAGATTCGCGATTCCTTATTATTACCTTTTGTAAATCCACGAACCTCGCAAAGATGGTATGAATGTCTTTTCGAAGTGGCTTAAGGAGTTAATGCACTTATCAACTCCAAGTCTTTAACGATCTGCTAAGCTCGTGCAAACAAATAGCTTCAAAGTTTTGATTATATATAGAATTATATATATATGTATATATATACATATATATATTGCGCTGCAAACTTTCCGTCATAATCGACGCGATACGACAATATCTCTTTGACAATTGCACGATTATTTATCAATGTAGCGCAATTTGCAGACATATGCGCATGCTGTTGAATATAGGCTTTCAAAGCGGATGTTCAAGCTTTCGCGGAAACGCCGGTAGCTCGTACGCGGTTCTTGGCAAACGGAGTAATCTAACAGCAAATAATTAATATTTAACTACATTATCGCAGTTGTAATTCACCGCGAATATAACGAACGCTCGCGCACACACACGCACGCACGCACGCACGCACACGTGCACGTACGCTCGCTGTCGCAATTAATCAGTCGCAATTAATCAATCGTCACTTCTCTCACGATAATAACGATATTTAACGCGCCCAGTCGTTTTCATCACGACCAATTACAACTGCAATTAACTGCTTCGCATTATATTACGCCCTTCGCGAGCAGTCACGGCGTTACTGAATCTTCGAAATGGCAGCCACTTCCGGGTAATTCTCGGAATTTCCGCAAGCAATTCCAACGGCAGCGCGGCAGTTTCGTAATTAGTTCCTTGTTGCTAACGGAATTTTAATCGATTTTCTCAAAGCACTCGCGTAACTTTAATATATTAATTGCTATTTAACGGACAAATTTGATTGCGGTACGCTTGCGACCGCTGCAACTGTCACATCATGTTTGCCTCGGGCGACAATAAAACTAGCGAAATCAGTATTCTTCATTTACAATGTCTATTATTTGTAAATTAAGCTTTAATGTATTCGGCAAATTTCAATCATTCGTTATTAAAAAGAAAAAAAAATATTACGAAATAAATAAAAGAAAATAGGATATATGTGTATAATTTTTGAGAAAACTATTCCTGGAAATTTTATATAAAATTGAAAATTTGTAAGTGGAAAAAATGAAGTTGCGTAATTAATATTTTCCGCGCATACACTCCTTCTCGATTGAATTTTTTCAATTATCATTGTTTAAATAAATGCGTCGAATGGAATTCGTTTAAATAGAATAATCTGTTTTTTTTTTGTCATCACTATGTTTCTGCGAATCCCGAGTCTTCCAAACTCTATTACCTAAAATCGACCGAATTTTTCAACAAATTCAGGTCAACTCACGACGAACTTTCCCATCGAAGACTTCAGGCACCTCGAGTCGCGCTCTGTTTTCTTCGCCAGCTTTAGAAAGGACACACGACTTCGTTACGACGTTTCTCAAGGCGGTTGATGTCAAACCCAATGTATTTAGGATAGTACGCTCCAAATTCAGATCAGTGCGTAGCCACCAAACGCGAAACTCTCGCGGGACGATGCAATCGATTTTCCCTGTGGCCACTCTCTCGCTGGTACGAGAAATTTCCACCGAGCAAAACTTTCAGTTCTCCCCTGTCCAATCTAACCGAAAGTACATCGCTTCGGAACGACGAGAGGATACAGTCGGTGATACGCGCTTGCAGCAAGAAAGTAAGATTGCTAAAATTCTTAGTACACGAACGATAATTTTGATCTTATAGTTGAATGAAGTTATATGATGGAGTATAATATGAGAGATTAGTTTGAAAAAATCACAAAATATTCGCAGAAGAAGTAATTTCAAAATAATCCCTTTATCCGCACTGTGTTTTAAAATTATTTTAAAATTTTTCACATAATAAAATAGCTCATCGAGATTTTTAAGGTAACAATGACACAGCGACATCTAATTATTACAAATTATTAAATTAATAAGCTCTATTTTGCATCTCGCAAAACGCGTGAATTATGGTTATTATATCACTTCTCACACATTCTTTTCTATATATTCATTTGATGATATGTGAAAGATATGAACTCATTATAAAAGGTGCGTTAATCATTTTCAACTGGGAATAGCAAAATAAAATTCTTTCAATAACTTTTAATAATTTATTTTACGTGCAATTGTACGTTTTTAAAATTATTAATTCAATTAATATAATATATCTTCAAGTAAGGATATTACGAAAGCAACGAAGTATCGCACTCTCTCCTCTCGAGCTTTCCTTAATTACAAGTTAAACAATCGCGACTTTAAGGTCTCCGCGCACGATTAGAGCTTCCATTCTGCATCTTAACAGTCTGCATAATAGAATTACATGACACCTCTTAGTCGTGACACTGTCTACGAAAGAAGATTTACTCTGGTAGCAACTACTTTGAAGGTAGTTAGTCGACAAAAGGAATCGTTAAATACAGACAGAAGGAGCATTTTATTTTGGTCATCTCGCGTGACTCGTGAAACTTCGCGTCTCTTTTCAAGAACTTTCCGCTATTTAACGCTACAGCTGACAAAAATATAAGAACTTTTACTTCGAAAATTTTCTCCGACAATTTCTCAGAGTGTTACATCATTTTATGGTGGAAATTGCCCATTTATTCGATAAAATATTTTACGTCGAAAAATTCTTCTTTTTCAAGCAATAAACTCAAGTAACAATAAAATATATTATAATAGAAAATAATTAGTTAATAGAATCTACATTTACAAAAAATCACTGTCAAGCCTCATTTGAATTCACGATTAATTTAACAAAATTTAAAAAAGAATTTTTGTCAAGTAATGAAAGAAATCGATATATTTAGATCTATCTATACAGAGAGTAATGAAGGCTTTATCTAAGAGATGATAATATTATATTTGTTACAAGAGATTTGCAACAGAGATTTGTAACGCATCATATGCCGAAAGATCGAGACGCTCTCTTTTTTTTATCATTCACCCCATGACTTCCATTTTTTTAATATGACCCACGATCTTTACTACTGTGAAACACAACTTGCCGCATCTATCTCCTTTCTCCACACACTGCAACCAACTTGCTCGTCGCGGTCGTGCATTACGACGCTTCGCTAATCGTCTTCAGTTCAGCTGCAATTAAGCGGCAGTTTAACGCGGTGCTGAATTGCGTGTGCGAGCAGTTTCACGGTTTCTTTTTATCGTAGCGGCGACGATGAGTTAAGTCAAATGTCAATTGAGAGATTCTAAGTTTTAACGATTCTAAGTTTTGATGTTTTTCAAACGCAAATGTATTTTTTATTATATAGAAGAAAACAGATCTTAGTAAATAGAAGGCTTTATTTATTCCTGAATGAATCCTTTCTTAGAATAATCAGTAGAGAAGATAATGATACTATGATAATATAGATATCAGGACAAAATATATTTGCGTAAGATATATTGTTAACTCTTAATCATCATGAACTTCGTTTTTTTTTTCAAATCTGAGAGCACACACTTAAACTCTTCTCGCGAGATATCGCGTGCATTGATAATTACTCGATGGAAACTTGGTGAAATTCCGAACCAGCGAGAGACAGTGTCATTCAATCAATCAAGAGCGATATTCTATTTCCGCGTGCGCGAATCGCGCGTATCTGATGCGATGTTTGCAACCGTCGCGCTGCGGGTAGGATTTCTCTTTTCAAGTTTGAGGATGGGATCTGATATTCGTGAATATTTTTCGAAGCTCATAGCGGTGGACAACGGCGTATAGGCGTAGCACGAGAGTAAAAAGCGGCACACGCAGGTACCGACATGTCGTTATTGTTGTACAACAAACTGTCTGCAGTTTGCAAGAGTTCGCGAATTCCAAAATGACTATCGGCACTACATCGATTACTCTCGTACCATCGCAGTGCATACAAACAATGCCGTCCGATCGTACATTCGATTCAGAAGAGGGATGAGAGAATGGGATGGTGGTGAAAGGGGTAAAGAGGGATGGTAGGAAGAGAGGAAGTCCTAGCTACTAGGAACAATATGGCTAATTGTACTGTGTAACACCCGTATAAATACGTATTCACGAAAAAAGGCTGTTGTTCTACGTCATGACAGAGCAAAGTGATATAATTGATACGAAAGATAATTGGAAAATTGAATTCGCGTCTATATATATTGATGCTGTGTCTATCATTTCTATTGTTTCGTTGCTATTATTTATATTTATATTATTTCGGAATTCATCCCATAAAATCTTCTTTTCTTTCTTTGTTCTGCCTGTGTAACTACATAATAGGAAATAACATATATCTAATTCTCTAAAAAACTAGCATTTTATTCGCATTTTTCATGATAAAGATAATGCGCTTGCAGATATGATTTTGCTATATATTAGCAAGTTAGATTACATTTTATTCATTCTTGATTTAAAGGTATTGTAAAACTTTTTAAATGACTATTTTTGGATATTATTAAATTCTAATACAACGCGCTCTCTCTCTCTCTCTCTCTATCTCTCTTAATCACATATTATCTTAATTCACTAGGTGCTCCAACACCTAGTTTTACAAAAATTGCGTCAGAATATCTTATATTTGCCACGATAATATTTCAAATCAAAGTATTTAGCAGTTTGCGATGTAGAATCATTAATCCATTGAACTATCCAATCGAAAACTATTCAAAATTAAATTTACGGACGAACAATAAATTTAACAATTTCAGATAGACACAATCACGCAAAATTATACAAATGTAAATGTTGTATATATTCGTAGATATTCACCCAACTTTCGGCTTCCTAGAAAAGTTTGCTATTTCCCGAGTATTTCCGCTTCCCTGAGACTTCTGAACATTTACCGAAACGGGAGCGAATTATCTGGATGCAACCGAGCTCGTGTATGGTCACGACAAAATTTTGCACGTGTTCATTGAAAGTTTCTTTAGATTACTACACCACACCACAACGTTGCGGTATACTATAATACAAACATCTTCTATTTATGTGAATGTACATTTTTCATCGAAATAAAATGTAAACTTTTCATTAATAAACTATCGCTCTTTCGTTTTGTACAAAACACGCTATATAGAATCACTATTTTGTATATAATTTATTTTGGTAGTTTTAACAAATCATGCAAATCGATGTATTTAGACGTCATGCGTTAAAATTTCAAGTGAACTGTAATTATTATTTCTTAAGTAATTCAGCTTATATACGAAATATCGATGTTATATATATGTGTATATGGGCAATTCCACGTCAAATCGGACAAGAAATGACTTCGTATTTTTTAAATCAATCGAAACTTTTTTCACGTGAATATACATAAAATAAGGAGATACGTATTTTTGTATTTGTCCGAAATATCTTTTTTGTAGAAGTTATAAATAACAAAATTTTCGTGAAAAATGAAGAAGTTGTCAATTTAAAAAATTAATATCTCTGGTTATATTTATCGTAAAAAAATTCTCAAAAATGCATTTTAAAGCTAAGGAAATAACCTTTTTTATAAAAATAGTTTAAGTTACAAGAAATTGCTAATTACAATTGTTATAAAGAATTGAAATGTTTAATAATTTTTTTCATCAAAAAGTACACTTTTTAAAATTTTTTAAATAATGCTATTTTATTCTCCATTTTATTCTGAAAGTGTACATATTTTTTATTTTATAGGTAATCGATAGATTCTATTTTTCATATATTTTTAATGAATGAGGCGCCGCGCCATGCTCGCGTCACTGGCTCGACCAAGTAGTATGCTGCGCGCTATGGCGCGCCGATTTCTTCGGAATTTTTTGTAGAAAGAATGTACAGTACGAATGACACAATTACATTCAACATTATAAATTATGAATGTAATCAACATTATAAATTGTGTCATTTATACTGGACATTATTCCTATAAAAAATTTCTGCAGAAATCGGCGCGCCATAGCGCGTAGCATACTACTTGGTCGAGCCAGTGACGCGAGCACGGCGCGACGCTTCATTCATTAAAAATATATAAAAAATAGAATCTATCGATTCTCCATAAAATAAAAAATATGTACACTTTCAGAATGAAATGGAGAATGAAATAGCATTATTTCAAAAATTTTAAAAGTGTACTTTTTGGTGAAAAAATTATTAAACATTTCAATTATTTATAACAATTGTAATTAGCAATTTCTTGTAACTTAAACTATTTTTAGAAAAAAGATTGTTTTCTTAGCTTTAAAATGCATTTTTGAAAATTTTTGTACAACAAATATAACCAGAGATATTAATTTTTAAAATTGACAACTACTTCATTTTTTACGAAAATTTTGTTGTTTATAACTTCTGCAAAAAAAATATTTCGGACAAATACAAAAATACGTATCTCTTTATTTTATGTATATTTCACGTGAAAAAAAAGTTTCGTTCGATTTAAAAAATACGAAGTCAAAAAAGGTCGATTTTTGTTCGATTTGACGTTTGAATTGCCCATATACATATATAGGTATATGTACGAATTTTATATTGCGTTTAATTTTTAAATTTTAATATGCTATATTTGCACAGATTAAACATATAATGCACTTAAAATTTGCATCTTTCTGCATAAAACTGCGAAAAAATATCTGCATAAAAATATATTATAAACATTTATTACACATTCAATTTAATATATGAATTGAGAGAGCTCGTATTCATTGATATAACGAAAACATGATATATAATGAAAACATCACTAATCCTTCAGTCTTTATTAATATATATATATATGCATTAAATATATTTCGAAACTCTTGTGCGAAGCGTATATCAAAGTAGCAATGAAAATAATCAAAAAGTTTAACTGTTTTCCACGCGAAAGCATATTCAATATTTTTTTATTAGACTTGTGTGCAATGTTTGATGAAGCGAGGAAATAAAAGAAGAGCATGACAATCTGGGGATGGAAATGCTTTTCATTGAACAAGTGTATATAATAAACACAATAGATCTTTATTCTGGATTTGACATCAAACGCGGCTTTCTAACTCAATTCATGCTGACATTAAAAACATTCTCTTTATTAATTATTTTGTAATTAATTAACTAATTTTTCAACTGATAAATAAAATAAGTAATTGATTTATTTAACAAGTATTGTAAAAAAAAAGAAATATGTAGCTCACTTTATTTTCTCCAAATATTCTCACGAATCGATATAAGGTTAATAAATAATTAGTTTTTTCACAAATTGTTAAGAACTAGAGCTACTCTCTTTAACTCTTAACTTATGATGAGGTAGAATCTAAAGAGCACCTTGCTTTCAACTTGTTGTTTTAAGGCAAGTAATAGAAACTACAATTAATGTCATCATAATAACATAAATTTTAATATATTTTATTGGAGTCAGTATATCCTATATAGTTTTCACAATGAAAGCGTAGCGCGATCAGAGTGCACTTATATCGCGTAAAGATGATACCCCGATAGAGAATTCTCGTCATAGAAGCATAATTTTAATCGAGCGTAATTACGCCCGTTTGGAAAGCGCAGATTCGGTTGACGTCGCGGTTGATTATTGCATAATCGTGGGTGGTAACACGTACTTTGGTAATACGTAAGTAGATAGCGTGCATACGTTATCGTTCTCGTTGTCGTCGTTGTCGTCGTCGAGATGTTAATTTCGCTCAAGACTATTACGGAGATTGTCCCTGCGGACGCGGGTATTTCATAGTCCCAAATGCGTTTCGTCGGAAATAACGCGTGTGTCGCCGTCGGCGAAATGAAACAACAAGAATAGTTACGTCAGGAACATAGTCACGCGCGACAGAATGCATCGGGCGTACGCTTGCACCGCATTTGAATGTTATTTAATAATCCGCTGACAGCGACATAAATTTCTAGTGTTTCTATTGAACAATACACGTAAATATATATATATATATATATATATATATATATATATATATATATACTCGTATACATTTAAACGTATATATATATACTCGTATACATTTAAACGTATATATATATATATATATATATATATATATATATACGTTTAAATGCACGTTTCTATTCCTTAAAATAAAAAAATTTACGCTGACTTAACCCGTGAATAAATTACTGCTCAGCGATTATTCATAATTAATTCTTTCTAACTAATCGTGTGTAAAAATTCTTCCTAAATATTTTCATAAAAGTTTATACATATATAATTTTGTTATAAACAAACAATATTTCAGACATTACATACCCAGTTGTCATATAGATCGCAATAATTAGCAATTTTCAGCTTGTATAAATAATTAACTTCACGATTAATGATTCACAAACATATGAAGGCTGGAGATATTTACCAAATATTTCGCGCAATTTATTCATTCGAAATAGAAATCCAAGTGATAGAGATTGAGAATTATAAATTACCATTCCGTTGTATTTATAAGCGATAATTATTTTTTTAACGATTCATACACATCATTTCTCGTGTTTGAATATAATCTCGCATCACGAGTAAATATCGATTGAGTTACTATTAATTAATTTCTGATCCATCGAACATTCGGTATTTATATTATATAATTTTATTACAATGTATAAAATAAATCTTGTAATTTATTTTATAATTAAAAAATTAATCGACACTCGATGCTTGTTTTTTTAAAGCATATCTATATTCCATATCTTTTCGAGAAAAAAAGGGTTAAAGCGATATAGGTGTAATCTCTTGATATATATAAAAAATTTCAAATTATATATTACAAATTAATAATCCTTTCAACGGATACACCTTGATGGGAGGGCTCAGTTCTTGGGGACGGTTTCTTAAGGTTTATTCTAAAAGGGAAGTACATCCAAGTACACCCAAAACACAGCATTGCCACGAATCGCAAATGATTCATATGTGGCGCGCACATTAGATGCGTTGGGCGTACATTAGTGCATCGTCATTTATACATATTTCGTATATATATGTGTAATGTAATTAATTATATGTGTAACATATTATATATGTATATATAATATATATATAATTATACATTATACTTTATATTATATTTTATAATTTTTTGTATTTTATTCATTATTTTGGGAACTGAAAAAACTTGTATCAAAAGGAAGAATTATAATAAAAATTTTATTTCCCCGATGGTATGTCCATCTTAACGAAGGCATTTGGCCGGTTGAGTACTTTAATGAACCTAAAAGCTATGCCGGCGGTAATGTAATTATTGGTAGAGTCACCCATACCGGACACAGGTCGAATGGGAAGAGTTAGACTAATTGCAAGAGAGATACTCTAGTTCTTTCAGTTTAATGATTGGAATGATCAGTTCTTTATCATCCGTAAAAAATTTATATTACAAAAAAAAGATTCGAGAAAACCACGAAAATGTGGATGAAGTAAACGACAGACAAGACTAGGAAAGCGTATAATAAATACCTGTGTTTTGAAATTTAGAATATCCAAGGAATGAGAGAAAAGCTTAATGCCATCATTTTGAAACTGAAAAATCTAAAGTTGAATATTCACCTCACAGATGAAGAAAAAATACAGCACAGAATTAATAGGAACTATATATACATATGCAGCGAAATATCGAAAGAGAGGAAAGCAGCAATTGATAAAATCAAGTATATGTATGTGCAATCAGAATTGAGCAATCTAAAAGTAAACAACGATGAAGAGATCCACGTATTCCACGAATAAAATTTTCTCTCTATCTAGGAATAACTTTTGATAACAAGCGCAAACAAGTAAATAGAAATAAAAATAATTGTTTGTGTTGTGATGACCAGCAGTAATTTTAAACCGACATGAATTTTGTTGTGTGTACATGCAAACTTTTTTTCCTAAGTGATTTTTTTAACACATTATTTTCTTTAGCGGGTATCTAAGCGCAAAGAAGCAGGCAGGTGCGTATGAGAAATTGTACAATTGTATCTGTATGTAATATATTATAATATAGAAAACATTATGCGTAAGTCGCCAGTTAAATTTCAACATAATAGACTATGCACAATGCTTTATCAGTAGGATTAATGAAAATAATTGCGACACATGACTCAACTGTTTCCTAGCAACAAAATTAATAATTATTAATTTAAGTTAAGTTATCACAGCACATTTTACGATAATTATATAAAGCATATATGTATATATACACAATCATAGACTGGTAACATATGAAATATTTTCAATTATGTTTTTTTGCAAAAAAAAAATAAAAAAATAAGAGTCACTTAACATTAGATAAATTAATATCATATTATTAATAAGTAAAAAAGTTTCTCAAGACATAATTATTAATTTCTAAAAATTATGAACTTTTATTCTTTTGATAATACAAAGATAAAAATGCAAAAGTTAAGCATAATCTGTTACGAATAATATATAATCTGAATTTAGGTATACGTAAAGTGGAAATTACTGTAATGTGTGAAATGACTGTATATGAGTGTCAGTCCGTAAAAAAAAAAAAAAAACTGAAACGTTATAACTAGCGAAATTTTTATTAGTACTAATTAAAATTCATAAATAACATTTATTCAAAAGCAAGAAATTATATTAATGTAAACTTTACTCATTCTAAGTTTAATTATTTCCACGCCAAAACCATTAAAAATTCGAACAACTTTCTCGTTACTAGTGCGAAGTCGAAAACACGAAATTCACGGTACTAATAGCAAATCTATTGATTTGTTATGCTCATTCGCGTAACATTTTTACGAGTAACTTCGACGTGCTTCATGCCAGTTTCACTAGTCAGCCAAATTGGCCCTCGGTAAAAGCCAGCACTGTTATCGCTTCAATGTATAGCGAGAAACGTATTCCAGACTAACGTTTATCCGGTACAAAAGGCGCTCGTTACCTGCCAATTTAAAGTTTTAAATGGTGCTGATCGATACGCGCGGGCCACCGATCGGCAAATCGGAATCTTAAGCAAACGCAGGAAGAGTATTGGAGCTATGGCCTTTAAATAACGAGAACCCGCTCGTTACCAATTTCGGTCAGTTTCGAAAATTACGAGCGCCGATTGAAACAATGACTGGCTAACATCCCGTGTCCGTTGTACTCTTTGCCTCGGCGGCGGAAACGGTCCTTTTATTTCCCCAGAGCGTAACGTTTCATGGTATATCGATTGGCGTACCGAAACCGCGCATCGCTCCTGTCCCGAGGCAAAACGCAAAGAAAATCTACAAAGGCAGATTGCCGACCAGAGACAACGGATCTTTCTAGCTACGCGAATAGTTGCCACTTCGTTTACAATTCGTTACGCTTCATTTGTCACGCGCGGAACCAAGACTTTTGTAGAATCAGAATTTTTAAATCCAGAAATGTGTGCAGAAAACTGCGATTTATCGAGAAAATCACTCTGGTCTTTTTTTTTTATATTTTAGTATAGTTAATTTAATGCTCATTGAAAGTCCATCTCATCTCATCTTATTTGAGAAATATAAAAAAAAAACTAAATTTCTCTCTTAAATTATGCCATACTTTGAATGAATATGAAAAAATTTAAATTAAAAAAGTTTTAAGTTTATGAAATTATTTAATATTTAAGAGCCATCTTTATTTTATTTATTTTGACTAATTCTACTTTTCATCACTTGTATTATTGAAGAAATTAAATATTTCGTTACAACGTTACATCGATATCAATGTACTCAATACTTTTCGCACGACATTCGAGTTATTACACGTTTCCAATTCAATTCAACTTTCTATAATTAAAGACTAACTTCTTGGAGAGAACTATAACTTATCCAATTTCATAAGCGAGTTTCGCACTGTCGATCCAGTAACCGAGTGGTCAATCAGTCGGTCGATAAGATGCACAGAAGCATGTAGAATGACGATTGTGATAATTATGTAACGTTAATTAATGATCGCGTGAAGTTTCGATATCGCCACTTGGTATGCTTCGGTCGCATAATTGCATATGATAATTACAAATCGGCGATCAATAATGCCGATTATTGTTATATATTATTTTGGAATATCATCAACCATCATTTCCCTTCCATATCTGACACGTTAATTAATTTAACAAATCGCATACCCGCCGAATGCATATGGTTATCACCCGTAAATTAATCGACACGATACTTTATTGGCACATTCGTTTTGTCGTTTCCACTCAATTTTTCGACCCGCCCATTTTCAACGTACCATCATTCTTCTATACCAGTGCGAATCATATGAAGCATTAATTGTTATTCGCTTTATTTATGGGCACGCTCGTATAAAACGCTAGTTGTTAACCGTACTGGCCTCGTGCGCGTCCTAAAATATTTATCACACAAAACGTAAATTCGCACATGTACAACGGGATACACGTGAATTGGAATAAATGAGTAGAACATGAACGTCAAAAAACTACTCACCAAAAATATAACATTCCAAATTGATAAAAGAATCCGCAGATTTAAAAAAAAACAAAACGATATAAAAAATCAGAAGATAATAAGGAATACCAAATACGTAAAAAGCAATTCGCAATTATATTATTAAATTATGTACCTAAACTGAGAGAAGATTAAGTAATTTTTCCGCTAGACGAATTGCCCGACAATCGTTTAAAACGAAAAACTCATTAGTAAGCCTGATTTAACAGTTTCATAAAATTATCCTTTGTCTGTGAATAATGACGGGCAATAAGTCTGATTAGTAGTATATTAATGTCCGCGTGAATCACATGCCATCTGCCAGAATGTAGACCTGCGGGGATAATAAAATCGATATCTCTCGCGTGGTATCCAGAACCGAATAAAAGCTCATTTTCATTTAATACATGGAACCATCAAAACGAGATATTTTTCAACAAATTGCAACTTGTTTGTTACAAATAACATGTTTCTGAATTACAGAAGATATCTAGATCAGTATCATTTATACATACTTATTCAATCAGCGATTACATACGTCTGACTGATTGTTCATAAAGATATAAAACGAAAATTATTTTGCGCACGCGACGTTCTGAAATTGGTGTTAAATCAATGCAGAGACATCATTCTCTTTAAGGAAATAAAAATATTTAAATACATGTTTGACATTTAAGCTTTTTTAAATTAATTAACTGCAAGTTTTTCCGCAAACTTTGCAATGAAAAGAAAAACCGTCACATAATCCAAGTTGCATAATTTCGGAAAAAGACTATTTTGAATACACATTTATATTAACTTTTCCCAATGTTTTCATTTTAGAGATATAGGCCATAAAATTACTTCACAATTTCCAAACGTTCTGTAGATCCATGCATGATATAAATCTAATATCTCTATCATTCTTATTTTGTGGATAATTTTCATTCGATTTTTGGTTATATGTTCCCTCTATTTTCTGAAACGAATATAATAGATATCAAGACTTTTTTATATATCGCACAAAATTGTGTATTCTTAAAACGCGCATTATGTGCATTCTACAAATCACTGTATCGTTTAACGCATGTCTCGTAAAACTAAAGTCCATCTACAGAATGATTTTCATGGAATCGCTGACGCATAACACAATCAAAATCCAATAATATGTAGCTCAATTTGTCACTCGTCGATATTTTTGTTTTGTATCCTCAGTTGATTGGCCGTGTTGCATTCAACGTAGCTTTTCTAATTCTCTGTTCAAAAATCTGTCAGCTGGAACAATCAATGAAATAAATCCGCTCTACGTAAATCGTTACGATGATTACTCTTATTTGCAAAATACACGAGAGAGAGAGAGAGAGAGAAAGAGAGAGAGAGAGAGAGAGGGAGCATTCAAGGTTGATAAATATTTTCAATGTCTACACTATCCTACATGTATCCGTTCCTATGTATATTCGTTAAAAATTTTACATATCGAACACTCTCATTGAATGGCATGTCGAATGGCATTGATAAAAGCGTCTTGTAAAATCGAGATTGAATTTGGAATTTGGACAGCGATCTCTAAGATAATTGTGTCTTATTAAATAATCATATTCTATCGCATAATGAATTAATAACGATTTGTGAATTCAACTATTTGACAACGAGTAAAATTCTATAATCTTACAATTAGTAAAAATCTATGAGTTTTTATTCTGCTAATAAAGAGCTAATCTGTAATCAAAGCGAATATACAATACATCCTTATTTGTATTCGGTGTCAAATAAAAATTGCACAGAAGTCGTTCTAACTCAAGAATTTCTCATTTTTCAACAATTTAATTGCATCGCTGGATTATAAGAATCGTTTTTCAAGGAAATATCATAGAAATTCTGGTAATATCATATTTATATATGCAAAATAGTCTTATTCTTTATTTCGCCAAATCGGAGCGAGGTTCTTGAGTTATAATCAATGAACCGATTTAATGACTACTCCGCAGTGCAGTTTTATCGAGCCATCTTATGGCTATCTTATGGCTTTGTTTACAATCTTTCCCGCCGACGCTATCAGTTGGAACTGATATAAACGGTAACTGCTATTTGAAACCTGTCTGAAAGTTTTGTTTCGTTGTTTCCGATTCTCGTTAAGGCCTGTCGATAAAAATCGCAGCAGACTCGTTAGCTCGCCGGCCGAACGGCGCGTTTTTAAAGCCTGCCTTCGTTTCTTTCAGAACTTTGTAATATCATTAGGTTTTGCGAAATGCAGTTAAGAAGATCTTTAAGGCGCTTTCCTTGTAAAAGAACGCACGCAGTGGGATTTTTAAGTTTGCCCTTTAACAGAAGTAGGAAGATTCGCGCAGCACAGTGAGCGCATGCAGTAAAAATAACTCAGCAGAGACGAGCACCTAGAGAATATAAGCTCACGTCGGCCAGCATGTATACTGCCGGCTCATAACTTCAACAAAACATTCCAAAGTTGTTCGTTAACGTCCATCGCATTGTTGATCTTTAATCTCGACGTTGTAGATCAGTATGGGAAAATATTTGATTTTGACGTGACAACGCGGGCCAACGTGTAACATATATCCCGTTTAGAAGCCAATTACTGACTTAGTGTCTGACATCCCATCAAAACGAGACAATGCTGCGAATATACATACATATATGCCTGATGCATATACGGGATCGTTGTGTGTTTACAGTCGCAATTCGCCTCAGAGTGTCATGAGATTCTTCTCTAAAACTGAAATTTGCTACCACTGAGAAATGCGTGTTCAGTACAAATTAATTTTAATTGTGTAATATTTGTAGTTTTATCTGATAACATGTGTGCAAAAAGTATTGCACTAAACTTTCTCATCTAGAAAGATTGTTTTAACCAATATATTTTTTAAAGAGTTTCTCTTTGATAAATATATATTTATTAAGCATCAATGGGGCGCTTTTGCATTGTGAGAGATTAAAAACTCAAACTATTTTTACCAAACAGTGCAAATAGATAACGAAGCAAATTCTTTATTTAAATTTAGTAATTTTCAAGTAAATCTTATTAGAAAATTTTAACTTACAGTTACAAATATAATCTAAAGTTCGATATTCAAATGGAAAACTATGACGTTTAATTAAATTTCATGTCTAAAAAAAAGATTCGATTCAAGAATAAAGAATCCATAGACGCACATGGTATAGAAAGTCTGAAATATCCTACATGCATATATGATTATTCTACGGTTTTATCAACTCGTTACAATTGCATATAGATTATACATTTTATAATATCTGCGCGTGTGTGGAAAAATCCATAAGTTCTTTAATTCCCAGATTGTATAATACTACTATTCGGTCACAAATTGGTCATGAAAGAACTTGGATTAAAAGTATGTATTATAAGATTATATTAAGCGCGCTTCTCGTGTGGTTATTAACTCATTAAATATTGAAATTGTAATCAAACATTATATGCATGTGCAGATATTTTCTTTTAAAATCTTTTGATAGTTCTATATGATTTTTGATTAACATTCAAAGATAAATAAAAAGAAACTAAAAATTAGAATGTCCCTTGATAAAATATTAAGCAAGCGTCCAATTTCAGATACGATATTTGCAACTCTTGTAATAATATACATATACCAAATTATCGAAATTATTACTTCGAACAAATTTTAATGCTAAAAAAAAAAGAAGCGAAGATATTCATTCTTGCTCGTCTCCGTGCTATTTATCGCAGGCTCAATAACTACATTAGTTAAGAAACGGTTAAACTTCTGCATCGATTCTCTCGCAACTAGTTGCATAAAGGAGACGTTCGCCGCAGTGCGAATTGACAATCGGAGAACGTGTCAAGCGTTTAAACGGCAACGCTCGCCGTCGCCACGGGTGCTCTCCCCTGGTTACTCACGAGATTGCATCGAGCTGAACGGACGGCAAGTCGCGTTGGTCATTGTTCGCGGGTGCACCATCGTCGCCGTCGTCGTCGTAGACGATGATCAAAGCGCATTACTCGCGCGTCGCCCGTAGCCAATGGAATCCGTCCGGCGTCGACGTTCGCCGACAATTCCGACCAGAATTCAACCGGGAAGCGGATTTCACGGCGACCCGCACGCCTATATCTCGTCAGATCGACGAAGTCGAGCAAATGATCGATTCCGGAAGAAACGCGACCGCCCTCTCCGATTTATTGCTCGTGCTCGATCTTGACCGTTTGCAATTCTCGAAATATCCTATACACAACTTCATGTATAAATGTTTTCCAAATATCTAATAAATTCCAAGAAATTCCAATGGTTCATGTTACGCAAGAATTTTAAGTACGATGCAAGCAATGGTTGCAAAAAATCGAATGAGTGTATTTATAAATCCAGTTGCAGCGATCATACAGCATGTGTATTTAATAACTCTTATACTGAACGTCTCGGAAGTAATAGAAATCGCGCATATAGTAAGTTAAAACAATTAAAACATTGAAAGCTATATCACTATTTATGTACAGTATTCATATTCATTATTTTTGTCACAAATAAATTAGCGCAGAAGCATTTAATTATTCCAATTTGATAGATACATATGTATGACATCGCAATCAGAGCGTTAGAAGTTTATTATAAATTGATATATTCGTGACTCAAATTAAAACTGATTGTTTTTCTAAGCGAAATTTCTATAATACTGTAAAAATACGTATGCACGCGTGATCTTAAGTTATTAAAAACCGTTATCTCGTTGTCGAAATTAAATCGAGCCAAGTTCTATCTGCATTATGTTAGTATTTCCGATTTCCACTCTACCCGGCATAATTCGGTATAACGACGATTTAAATTAAGATGTGATTATCGAACGTTTAGATACCTATCAGCTAGCAGGTAGACCGATAACGGTGGAACATGGGTCCCAAGAGAGAAGCAAGATTAAGCAGCTTTAAGTGTGATGGTGTATGTACTTGTATCTTACTACGCAGATGTACACGAGAGGGAGAGAAAAAGAGAGAGAGAGAGAGAGAGAAACAGAAAGAGAAAAAATGGAATAAACAAACTGTTATAGATAATATAACAATATATAATTACTATATTTCATTATTATTTATATCTTATTTAACAATTTTGCCTTCATATTGATTAATTTGCCAATTTTATACGCTGATATAATGAACGTAATGCAAATCTACAAATTAAAAAAAATGCTGCTAACTTGTTGTTGAAACATTTTAATATAAATTATCAGTATAAATGAAACAAACGCGTTGGTAGTTTAAAATGATTACATTATTTTAATTAAAATCGTCAAACTAAACCAGAAAAGAAAATATATTATTGTTGATAAAATATATACAACAAAATACATGTATTATATAAAATGAAATACAACAAAACAAATATTTTATTTCCTAAAATAATTAACTGATGTGTTATCCTCTTAACATATAAACTTGTTATTTGTAAATTTAATGTAAATTAATGTTTAAATATAAATAATGTCCTGCACACAGAGATTGATATTGCAAGCAATCGCTGTAGAAATTCTTTAAATTTATTAGCATATGATACATGTTTTTATCAATTACACAATTATCAATTACATATGACACACTTTTATTAATTAATAACGTACACATCGTAATAGGAATGTTTTATTCTCCATTAAGTTGCTTCGAAAATTTGCTCGTACGTTTTAATCATGTATTATGCAAAATTGCGAGGAAACGTAGTTTTATCCGTTGAATTTTCGCTCGTTAATATACATCGCGCAAAATGCGGCCAGTGATAGCATTCGTTTTATGTGCAATTCATTCCATTGTAATAGAGTATCGATCCGCATTGATGCGAGTAAAACTGTTGCCAAATTTTTTCGATATTCGAATATACGTTCTTTTCAAACACAAATAGCTTGCACGATCAATGATAAATTATTTGCGTAGCCATTGCAAAAGCTACAGTAATTTAATAATAATTAAAATAAAATGCACCCTTTTTCGGATTTTTAAGCAAAATATTTAAAAACTGCTGAGAGAAAGAGAGAGAGAGAAAGTAAAAGCATTCTTGTTTATTCAGGTATATATTCACATGCATTGGCTAGTTATGTACGAATTTTTATTATTTGTGTGAGAGATCAAGATAATGCAAATGCGATAATATCTGTTTAGAAAGTATATGATATTTTTATAACACACAGTTGAAACATTACATCTTTGCGCGAACAAAGCTGATTGAAACGCGTTTTCTAGGTCCTCAAATACAAACGGTAAGTTCTTTTCGAACACAAAAGCTATGTCCGCCGTTGTATGCTAGTTGTAATTTATAAGTTGCTTTAGTCGATTTACCGTTCCGGCTAATTGGCAACGTAATTACCTCAAAGCGTTGCAGCAATGAGACCACGTCGTGTACAGATACACACGAACATTCGACATCACGTTGCAGCTTTGTACTCTAA
Source organism: Lasius platythorax (assembly GCA_963971435.1). NCBI lineage: Eukaryota > Metazoa > Arthropoda > Insecta > Hymenoptera > Formicidae > Lasius > Lasius platythorax. The sequence continues at coordinate 9,532,265 of OZ020539.1, read as the reverse complement.
TTAACGGATACAACAACTTGCACCGAATAAATTCGCCTCTGTGTTTTCCAGGTCATTATTTACATATCATGAATCCACGGCGCCATTTTAATCTTTTTTTTTAGGTATGTTAATTCCATTGGCACTGATAACGTGCGCAGCGTCATGATGTTGCACTGCCAAAAGTTGATAAGTAGTATACTTGTTTTTGAAAAGATATAAACTTGGCCGAAGAAAAACATACTTTATGTGTAATTTTATAGTCTTATAATAAAATACGTACGTTTAAAACTTTTATCGGCAATATATAAAATTATTTAATAGCAGAACTAGCGAGCGCGGATTACACTAATCCTTTGTTCTAACGCTACCTATTATAATAATAAAATAATATAATATATAATGTACATTATAAAAAAAATTAGGGATGTAACAATCCTCATAATTTTTATAATATAAAATATAATATAATATATAATATAAAAAAATGTATCGATGTAGAGCAATCTTCTGTGACTTTTTAAAGATAGACTAAGAGATGGAATATAAAAATTATAATCACATCGCCTTCTTTTTTACTATATCATATGCAACATACGTACGAAATATAAAAATATATATGTGTAAAATGCAGCGAGAGAATTCGTAATGTGAATTTTCTCGACGAAGAGAGCGAGAAATTTACTCTCAGCCGCCCATTTTAGGATTAAAGCTGACTCAGCAGCAACCAATTTTGCACGCGATAACGCGCGTACGCGTCCGCGTATACCAAATTTCGCGACAAAAATTTTTACAGCAACCGAGCTCTTCAAGCTGCCGCTCGCCGCCCGTCACTCTGTATTCATCTGGTACATATAACGTAAATTCCACATAGTCGTCTATCTACGTGCGCGATGAAACTGGCGCGCATTATCGGCAAATTATGCAACCGCGCTCGCATGCATTCACGTCGCTTTTTTACAAGAGAAATACAATACGAGTGCGTTTGTGCGGGCCGCTCGCGGCTCTCGCTTTTAAAAAATGCCCAAATATTTGGGCAGATATACGAATGGGAGAGTTTTCCGAGCGGATATACGCACGCAAGCACGTGCGAAATTACTGGTCGCAACACGGCCAGCAGCAATTCCGGAAGTCTTCGCGCGAAATATTGCACGAAGAAGCTATATCCGGTGATCCTACTGCGGAATGAAACTTTGTTCACCTCTAGCAAACTCCGAGCAAATATAAGGTGTGCCGAAAACAACGTGGTAAATACCTAAGATGTGAACAAAAAATATGATAGTAAATTAAAGAATAAATTTCAGTGCTGATTACTAGCTTCAAGAATATAAGTAAATAATTCTCTCGATTGAATTTTGAGACGACTTTTTATTGTGATAAAAATCTTAATTACGACTTATTTAATATTAAAAAATCACACACACACACACACACACACACAAAAGAAAGAAATGCACTTGATGAATTTTAAAATAATAATCACCCATAAGATTTTTCTAACAAAGCATCGATTCTAAGTGTGTTTTAAATGATAATTATAAAAAAGAACTATCGTACCAATGTGATTTTGTTGGAGCACTCAGTATACAACTGTACATCCACACACACGTACAGAATAGTGTACGAAAGGTCGGGGCAGTGCGCGAACCCGCTTGAAATCCGTGGAAAAGGCGGAAAGAGAATGGGCGGCGGTAATGAATGAATGGCTAAAAAGGTTAATTTACGGCCCGGGATTGAATGCATTAGCGTTACCGTAGAGTACTTATACGGCGAGTTAACGGAGAAACTAAATGAAAATTGGAGCGGCATGCTTTATGCACCATCTACCGAAGTTACATTTCCGTAAATGTAGCATAGCTGGTAAGAATGCTGGCAAGTTTAAGACTGAACGAATGAAAATTCTGCGCGATCCCTAAATTCCGCAAAGAAAACATCGAAGCAAGAAACAAGTGCAAGATGCAAAGAGGCTGTAAAGTCAGACAAAATGTCTGGTTGTCATAGCAAGATACAAGAAGCTGCTTTTGAAAAAATATAGATTGATTCATTTTTTCAAACTCATTCTATTTTAATAAGAAATTATATTAAATATTTTTGATGAATATGACAAGTTGAGTAAATTTTTGTAAATATAAATGCTAAACTAAAATTCTAATAAAAAACGGAGTCTATTTAAAGTAAGACTTTATTGTCTGTTTGCATTGCTTAAGTTTAATTCGCGTTCAAAGCTAATTAAATGCAATTTATATTCAATTCGATTTATATTCAAAAGCTATTAATTAGCTTAGATTGAATTATTGATTAGATTAGATTGAAGCTTAGACATTTCTTGTCGAATTGAAATACTCTAAGTGGAGCCTTTCGTATATGAACTGCTTAGTCGAAAAGTGAAGAAAATGAAGAAAGTTTAAATTTATTGCATTTCATGATTCAGCTTACGCTTTATGAAAATTTATACGAGGCCGCTATTTTAAAATCTTCAAAAGTTGGCTTATCTCAGTCTCTCTAGATAAATGGCTTATACTGTATAAAAAGATGCATCTGTAAAGTCGCTTCCCGGAAAATACATCAGCCGACACTTGCGACGCTGTGCAGCCGCCAATGCAGAAAATATCCATAGATCTTAATAAGGATCACATTTATTTTCATCATCGACCGCGCGTATTATGGTTGATCACGACGCCGAGCTTAAGATCCAAGAGAAGCGCGTCGCGAAAATAATATAGACGGAAGTGCTAGTAGCGTGCGCACGGAAGCCGAGGATGTGTTTTAACTTGAAACGTATTACATTTACGTGTTCTCGCTACTTGACGCGTTTTATATGCATAATACAAGGACAAGTTCCGCATGATAAGATCTGGGATGCTTCTTTCGCGTCCCATTTTCATTGGGTACAGCCATACAGATTGTCTATTCTCAGTAATCTTATCGAAACCTCTCCAGATTGCCGGAATGCACCTGCGTCATATAGAGTATGCATCTTGCAACGATTCAAATAGCTACATTATAAATGTTTTATCTTTCTTTTGAAAAATTGTACTTATTTATATTGGGTGTATCCGATTATTATCTTTAGGGCTGGAAAAAGAATTTTCAAAAAATAGCACGTTTTCCATTCTATTATAGTCTATACTTAACATATAATTTTAATTTATATTTTCAATTTATATTTTCAATTACATAACATTCCTATAAAAATTATTTTTTTTTATATATTGTATTTTAGACTTATGAATTTTTATATTTTTTTATATTTTTATATTCATTACATTTTATTTGTTTTTATACATACAGTTATAATTTATAAAAAAAACCGATTATTTTGATATTTTCTTTTTTTTTCGTATATCGTAATACCGACACATATACGCTAATTATTACGGATACAAATGTATCTGTGTGTGTGCGCCGTTTTAATTAACATATAATATTTCAAGGCAATTTGTAATAATACTCTATTTTGATTCGCCATTCCGTTTCTCTAAAATATATAAATTTCTATATCGAAATTTTAGAGAGAAACGTGTATTATAGCATATCGGAACACGCGATTAAATCGATCCGGCATTCGCATTGATCGCAATGACATCTTGTAATAGAAATAACTGTTCGCAGTTTCAGTTCGCGCTTTTATTAGTGTGCTTTTATTAGTGCGCTTTTACTAGTGTCGTTGCCGATGTATCTCACGTTTGTAGTGCCGCGGACACATAAAATCGCTTTTGTTACGTGAATTACTAGTTATTCTGAAAGTTCACGACATTCTGGCGCGAACGATCGACTGAAATGTCCACTCGTAATGAGGTAACAATAGATGATCGAATCCGTATAGACAACACCGTTATAGCGTCATTTTTATATCAAACTTCTCTATATCTCTGAGACATAATATTCTACTAGTATATAACTGATCACATTTCAATTTTACCTTAACCAAAATTCTTAACAATCGATAATCTTTAAAAAGAGACAAAGAATTATTGATAGGGTTAAGAAAAACAACTTTCTATTTACACCTATAATTTTCAATATATAAATGAATGAAATAATATAAAACTCTCTCTTTTCTCTTCTCTACATATTTGTATGTTATGAAACAATTATTACAGTATTAGCAATAAAAATAAATTTGTCAAGATTTAATGCATTTTTCGATATGTTTCATTGATGATGACAAGAACTATAACTAATAAAACAAAGAAGAACAAAGAAGAACATCGCAGAAGCCCTGTAGAAATACTTCTTCTTGTCGGATCCATCATTTAATATAAACTTATTTGGACAAAATGATTCTATAGAGCATCGTTGACAGTAAAAATCTTCAAGAATTAAATGTTCTCCATCTATGTTTACGTTATTTTACTTTGAGACATATTACATAAGAAAAACTAAGACACATTATTTATAGAAGAAGAATAATATCGGATATTTTTATCACTATTTAACATTACACATAGTCATTCTTCATAAGGACAATCGGTATGTATATACGTCATCTAGTTGAATTAAAGCAACTTTTACGCAAGCGTTAAAAAAAAACATCTAATCTAGAAATGATCTAGTAAAAATAGTAAAAATATATAAATATATTTTATCAAATATTGATATCAAAATATACTATCCAGTCGAGGGAAGCACAGACGCAAAGTTTCTTTCAGTTTAGAAAAAGATTGGCACAAGCGCAGCACAACATCGTAGAATTTCCAAGGATCAACGCACCGCTCGCAAGCAAAATCTATTCCGACCCGAGATGCGCGGATATTCTTAAAAAGGGAACTATCACATCAGACGGCGTATACCCGGGAACGAGCAAGCGGGTCATTCATTCAGCGGAAATGCAGCGATGTTTAATGACATCCGCGCAGCAGCCGCTATCCATCGCGCATGAAAGGAATCGGGAGGAAATGCTTCAAAGCGGAACGTACTCTGGAATCAGAACTGGATCAGCACGAATCAGATCGAAAGATCGATAATACCGCTGCGCTTAAAAGTGATTAGCGATTCTTACGATGCTCCAATCGAAGTAAAAGATATACCCTTTGCGCACTATATATTTATATTTTTCTACCCCTAAACGAAAGAAGACAATAAATCCTGCAATCAAGATGCTTTTAATTATCATGTCAAAAGTAGTTAAATTAAATGGAATGATAAGAATTCAATTTATGATGTTGTAAATTCTTTTGATTTCAGGCCGACTACACAATTATTGCATTCCTTTCTATATCGCTCGATTATTATTTGCTTAATTAATTTTTCTCATAATAGGTAATTGAAAATTTTAAAAATAAATATGCAAAATGAGCTGATGCAAAATTAAAATAAAATAAATTTCTATCTTTTAGTTTATTTTTGTATTCGGCAATTATGTAATTATATCATCAAATATATATCCATATATGTATATCGGTACATATAACGGAAAGAAAGATAAAAAAATAATATCTTTGACTTTAATTTATTTGAAGAATTAAGTATATCTGAATTTAAAGTAATAAATTTCTTTGACTCTTTATTTTAATTCTAGTAATTATTGATAGTCAGGTTAAACATTCTCTTTTTCGAACACAACCGTTGAAAACTCCGATGAATACTCGAGGATAGCTATATCAATTTATCGACTATACAAATGTTGCGGTCTGAGAGAATCATCCTCGAGGGTGGAATGCTCTTAAGTTAAGTTACGTGCAATTTTTTACGCATACTACATAACATTTTGTCAGAATTTGCGGTGCTCTGACAGAAATACGACAGTATATGACTTCAGATATTGCCTTATAGATAGATGCCTTTCGAATTGTTTCTGTTATCCTCTGGGATTGCGCCGCACAGGATATTTACTTAGGAAACTAACGCAATGAAGAGAGTCTCTAGCTGATATTCAGCGAGAACAGAAAAATGATATATAAGCAATCGTGACGTGAAAATAAATAACAACTGTACAGAATGTATCTAAGATTTACTTCTCTCATTTTCACAGATATTGCAAAGTTAAAGCAAGAGCGACTAAAGTTTAATAGACTTTTAGAAAAAATAAAATAAGATCTCATTTTTTTCTGTGAATTTTATTTCAATAATTATATTATTTTTTAACATAAATTTAAAAATTATGCAACAGCAATTTTATATAGAATCTCTACGATTCATTAACTGGTGGAATACGTTGTAGTTGCGAAAGCGAAAAGTTTACACAATGAGGTGTTTAAGCATACCCTGTAACGCGATAGAAGTCGCGGGAACTCGTACGTTGCTTTTTCGAGCAAAATTAAATTTTTCAACAAATTTCCTAATATCGTTGACCGCCAAAGTTTCTCTTTTTTCTTGTGATTGTGTTTCTTTGAGACAAGAATCATGCTTGGCATCGAAATATCCGCCCTGATGCCGAGCGGCGGCTGGTACGGAGGGCTGCTTTAATTAAACTTATAACTATTATCCACAAAGTCGAGCTTAAGCTACGCCATTATCAAGCACGGAGCAGACAGACGGCTGAGAGGAGCAACGAAGAGCCGAGGAAGAGGTAGGAATTAGGCGCTCTGTATTTTCCTAGCTTCTTTGAAGTTAAGGATGCGCGAAATAATTTCGCAGGACGATGCGGAATACTACGCAACGTAGGGCGAGTATTAATAAAAGATTTAAGGAAGACGCTCCCGTCGGGAAGACAAACCTAGAAGGAGGGAAAACAAGGTAGCTCTATACCGACAAACGTTCTGTACAAATAAAAAATAACGAGAAGCGCTTGAATCGAAACCACCCTCTTGAGTCTCTCTTGAGAGAGTTATGAAATTTGTTAAACCTGACTTGTTTACTAGAACGATACGAGAAATGATATCAAACCAAAGCTTGCTAAGTTAAAAAGCGACGCTCTCGTCTTGATATGCAATGTAATCGATAATTAAGAATAAAAAAATAACAAATATAATCCAATATACATAAAATTTTACTATTACGAATATTCTTTATAATACAATTTTTATGATACAATGATAAATGATTGTGCAATAAGTATGCTTTCCTCGCAAATATCGCCATGAAATAAGATCGTAAAACTGTTGAAAAAATTACTTATTTCAGCATTGCGTAAAATAATTTATTACTTATGTAAAAACTGAAACAAGGCTTACATAGTATATCCACAAATAGAAGAAATGAGTTAATTGAGAGCCAAGCGCGGTAATTAAAGCGCAGGTTAATTTTTTTTTACATATAATAGAATGTTTTTATGTTTTGATTTTGCATATTCACAAAGCTATATACATATATGAAAATTGCGCATCATACATCTGTTAACATACAAACAGAAAAAAAGATTGGAAAGGCTGAATATTGAAAACCGAATGTTATTTTTGTTGATTTTATTTGCAAAAGGTTTGGACAAATGCAGAGGCGAATATTTTTTCTCTTCCAAACGTACCGAGAAACCCAATACAATGCCGTCCCGGCGGAAGTGGTATTTTTCCCAGCGAATGAAATTAAACCGACGGAAGCTTTTCTAGAAAAGCATCCAACTGTATAATTTCCAGCGTTTAAAATGCCACAACGTCTTCGAGCGAGCTGTGAAGCGACTTGGCTTTTTTAGAAAGTTAAAGTTTTTTAGTCTGCAGGCGATCTCCTTAAACAAATGCACGGCTTCTTTTCGACAGACTTCTTCAGCAAAGTTTCATTGCACTAGGAATAATCGCATATATAGAATTGAAGAGAAGATTAGAAAGCATCAAGCGCAGTAATTAAAAACGCGCATCTATGATTAGACAACTACCTCTTTAAGCTCTTTAACTGAAGTCATTTTAATTTATTACAGTATTTTCGACGTCTTTCAAACATTCAAAAATTTTTCTCGAGGATTTCGAAGAGCTATAGGAAATTTTTAAAGAACCTTGCATCAAAATCATTCCGAAAAACATCCGCTAGTAGAATATCATTGTTTGAACACAACCTGAATCACAACGCGCTCGTAATTTTACGAAAAAAGCCGAGTTTGTCGAGTTTTTTTCCTCTGTTAGATCGTTACATTTCATTATCCGACATAAAACACGGCTATTCTTCTGACTTTTTCGAACTAACTTTCACCAGGCCATCTTGTCGTCCAGGACTATTCCATTCATCGATCCTATCGTTAACGGCTGAAATGTGTAAGAATCGATGAATAGGGCCGAGAGATTCGCCGGCGGATAATGAAGACGCCCTGCTGCCATTTACTTCAGGGATTTCTTTCAGCATCCTTTATCCATCCCTTCGCGACCGCGTTTTTCCTTTTTTCAGAAAAGTTTTTTTATCTTCAATTATATACACAATGGATCTCTGGTATTTAATAACAAAAATTACTCGTGTAGCGCGAAAACTTGTCTCACGATAGCTCAATGTACGAAGTCTTACGAATATAGAGTACTGTCTTATTCCATTGTTATCATATACTTGTCAGAATATCCATATTAAAAGTCGTTTTTATTTACCTACTTTTTAATTGACCAAGTGTACACTCAAATTTTTTGATATTATGTATATTGAAACTCCATTTGTGTGTGTGTGTGTGTGTGTGTGTGTGTGTGTGTGTGTGTGTGTTTGTGTGTGAGAATTTTAAAATATATTAAATCGAGTTGACCTGATCATTATCTCGTTTAATACATTATTTATCATTTACTGAGCAATGTTGAACTAAAAAGTTATACAGGTTAACATAATCCGTAACTCGTAAACTATTCTACAATGAATATGCAGCCCTAGATTCGTGGTCAAAGTACGAGATCGTGACGACTACGCTGTTATAGGAGTTCTGAGGATTTTGGTTACGCGATTTGCTATGTAAGCGTTATATAACTTTGCACCATGCTGCACGATAGTACTTCGCGTTTAAAGGATCATTATGCATGTTCTGGTATCTCATCGCTCGATAAATAGTTATAATTATAATTGACGTGTAATAATTATAAACGTTATAACAGACGTGTAACTTTAAAATTCAGCTCTAAACTCTTAAAAGCCGAGACACAATTAAATTTCCCTTCTTGTATGCACCGTTTGAGGAAAAGAGCATATGCAAATGACAGTTTTCACTGTTGAAATATTACACCAAACGTAGCAAACTACGTTAAATAATATTTTTTGAAACTACAAACGTATGCAAAAGCGGTGCTACTGCCGCAAAATGGAAAGTATGACGTTTTAATGGGACGATATACAAAAAAAATTCATATTTTTCAGCAATATACACGCGATATATACTTCCTATCAAGATTTCATTATAATCGTGTTCTCTCTCCAGCAATGACAGAAGTTTTATTGCCTGCGTTTTGCAGTCCGAAAATTATTTCAAACTCATACAATTCGCAATTTACGTTTACAATACACGGAGAAAATTTTACAATATATGAAAAATACATTTCCTTTTACAACATTTATTGTAAAGCTGAAATATAAGGACATTAAGATATTTATTACTATAAAGATTGTAAATTATACATTTGTTCTATTGTTTGTTAACGATTATGCATTTGTTTATGCATCAAAATATTTGAATAGTTACAATACTCTTTTGTAAAATATAATACATATATAATATTATTGAACAAAAATATCGTGATTTTCCTTATATGTTAGTATGTTCCACGATAACAAAAATTATATTGCAATTTTTACTATAATATTTTCTCCTTGTATCATATAATGCAATTAAGCTACATTATAATACACATTTAATGTTAGAAACATATTATGATTGGTAATTATCTTTCCATTTGTAAAGCAAAATTTCAATTAACAATTTAATTATAAAGGACAATTATGATTATAATTATAATTGTCCTTTATAATAAAATTATAATTATGATTATAACTTTCGAATAAACTATCAAAACATGACATTGTTATAAAAATATGTTCTATGCAAGCTCTAGCGAATTTTTCTTGTTACATTGAATAAAGAAAGAGAAATGGAGAGAGATAAAATAAATATCTATATACAATATATATATATCAAGGACTCGACTATTAACTCAACATTCGTGAACTCTTTCAGGTAATCTCATAAACTCACTCAAATTTTTCTCAACAAGTATAGCATGAGCTGCATGTAATATTGCGGATTTCGGCACCGCCATTGTCGATTTTTACATTGCGATCCCATCGAATGCAGACTTTACCTCCATAAAACGTTAAAGCGCCTTTTACGGAAAAAGTGTTGGCGCAGCGCATCGGTTTGCGAGCCGCACCGTCTCGTGCCCTCCTCCGCCGATACACATCTGGATATATATATATATATATATATGTATATATACCTCAGCAGTAAAATTATACATATATATGTATGTATAATTTCACTGCTCCACCCCTTCTAGAATCTCTTTTCCATGGCTGCATTATCCTCCTCCGGGCTATTAACAGTCTTATGCAAATTTTGTTTGCAACCCGCCGGCGCTGCTGGGAAAAGGGAATCAACCCACCGCTATCACCCTTCTCGTTGCGTTACTAGTATCCGCAATGCACTTTAATGCTATCGGCATTGCAGTGGAACAACGATATTTCGGACAGAAACACCAGCGTATATATTTTCACTTTCACGCAAATCGGAAGCATGCGATTACGGAAATTTCCGCCGTGAAACTCGATGCAACAACGAGACGCTAGCGTTAATACATAATGAGTTGTCATGAAATATGCAACGTTTCGATAGACTTTCCCTATCCGATAAAATGACGAAAATCTAGTTGAAAGAAAAAATTAAAAGCAAAACATTGCAATAATCAATCAAACAAAAGCTGAGAAAATGGATACAGTGAATTAACTTCATTGCGTGTAAGATGTAAAAAATTGTGTATTATTTCATTCCGAGCAAGTTAGAGCTTTTTGATTGAAAGCATCTAAAGAAAATTTAATACCTTTTGTACAAACAATATTTTGTTACATGTCATTATTCAGTTTCATATGTCTAGGACGCGTTAAAACGTTTAAATAAATTTAATGAACAATTTTTAAGCATATGTTAATTTTTACACTTTTAATTTCTTTGAAAACTGATAATTAATGTCCCTTTGCATGTGCATCCCTAAAGTGTATATTGACTTTCACGGTAACTCTAAATGCGAAAAATTATCAAAGTATTAAATTGAGATAAATAAATGCAAAATATTAAAGCATTAAATTGAAATAAAACGTGAAGTTAAATCGAATTATAACAAAGATCTTAATTGGAGTTGTTGTATGCGATTTTTCATGTGAAAAATGTGAATAAATGTTTGAGAATAAAAATAACAAAAATATAAATATTTGCGCATTCCAAAGGGCGCAATTTTTATATTTTTCATGTTACACTTTTATGCATGAGTCGATGTATGCTATAAATTCTCGTTTCTTGTTCATTCTATTTATTTCTGTTCAAGTTGATTTAAACGATCGTTTATCAACCAACGACTTGCACTTTTCACTTTTCTACCTTCCGGTAAAGAAAAAAGAAATTTAAATTCTTTATCAGCAGTAAAGTTGACCAAAGTGAGATGTGTACCGGTCAGGAAACGAAATTGCTGTGAACTTGTCGCAGCGTGAAATTGAAGTCTGTTGCAGAAAATATGGCTAAACCATGAAACACACATACTATTCTCGTGGGACGGCGACGAGTGAATTTTTATATACTTATACTATGTAAAACTCATGGAATTATTCTTACCGAATAAAATAATGATACATAATCATTCTACAAATAATGCTTTAAAAACATACATTTATGCATATAACTTTGAATAATATATCTTATTAAAAAAATTGTATATTTGTTATGTATAGATAATAAAAATAAATAAGGAACATAATTTCCTAATATAAAATTTCCCATAAACTTTTAATTATATGCATACTGTATGTTCCTGATGTGTGCTCCTCGCAGAATACTCGTATGTGATTTTAATAACGCGAATTTTCGGATGTTTTCACCGATCGCGATATTTTCTAAGATCCCATTTTTGGAAGGTATTTCCGATGCCGGAATAATTTCAAGTGATGCGCTGTACCAACTGGCATCGAATTCAATGGATAAAGATTTCTCGCGGCATATGTTGCTTTCGCCGACGAGTGGCATAAGTGAAGAAGTAAAATCTCGAAAGTATGCGCGTAAGCAAAGTATTAGAAATATCAAAAAAATATTAACAAAATACAATGTTAACATAATAAAAACATTTAAAATTTTGAAATAAAATTTTACTATTAAAAATTCTCCTCTCTCTTTCTCTCTCTCTCTTCTTTCTCTCTATGCGCACATCTCGTATTTTATTTACCGCCATGCTAATACTAATATTTTTCTGAAGAAACATTTCAACAATGCGCATTGTTAGAAAGTAATCATAATTGAGAGAATTAAGTTTGAACCATTGCTCTATTCAACTATAGTTATACTAGATGAATCAAGTGCCGAACAGCGATTTAACACAAATTAGTTTAGACCACGTACAGCCACAATCCGTAATGTCACACGGGATAAATTTAAACTTCGACATGACTGTCGATTTCAGCAGACGAGATTACATTAGTACAGGGAAAATCCACGAATTGCCTGTAACTCAGTCAATCTCGTTTGCTATACTAGATCTTTACATTACCGCTGCTTAGCAAATTTGTATCGTTGGTTTCCTGTAAGAACATTTTATATTATTGTTCTTATATTATAAAATATCGATGATTGATTAGCGTTACAGATATTATTCTATATAGGATGAATCATAACTCGCGTAGAACGAACAAGAGAGAGAGAAAGAGAGAGAGAAATAAGTTACTCATGAAAAAATAAGTTAAAAATATAAAATAAAATTTCTATATACAAAACTTTATTTTCAAAAAAATATTTAAAAAATTAGAAAAATAATACATATGTATGCTTTTTTAAACTTGAATGATCTCCAACAATTTTGCGTTATACATTCAATCTGTCGAATCCAATTTTTTATCTATGTTTTTACTCTTCAATCCATTAATACTAATGCTAATTGTCGATGATCTTAGTCAACTGTATCGCAAATATGCCTGTAATCTAGAAAGAGCAAGTCATTAAACTAGGATTGGTTAACCCCAGGCTATCGATATAGAGATCGCTCTCAGAATCGGAATGCATGTATTCCAAACAACATTCACCCTTGCCTCACAGTTTAATGCATACGGTTTCATGCAGCGTATTGCATTGCGTCGACCGAGAAGGTAACTTCAATCAATTCGAGATTCGTAGCATTACACAGTCAACCGATCAATCATTAATCAGACCCGACCAATTGGCAGCCATCGCGAATTGGCTTCATCCTGACACATATTGCTCCACAATTCTGCATCAACTATTGCAATTGTCCGTGTAACATATCTGTAACAATAGCTCCCGATTGTAACGGAATAAACAACAATGGTCGATAGACGATAATCGATAGACGGAATATCTATCTTCATACATTCAGGTGAACGAATCTGATTGTACTGTTAAGTATTTATTCAGTCACTTAAATAATAAATTCAGGCAGACATCCTGACAATTAAATTTATTCGGATAATAAAATTTAATTTACTGGGGCAATAAAGCTATTGCCAGTTAATAAAATTAAATAGTAACGGATTTATCTAACGGAAATACACACAAATCGGATAGAACAGTTAGCTTTTTCAGATTAATGCTGCGGATACGTATCGATACAGTTAATACAATAAAGATGAGAATAATGATATTATGTGACAAAGACATAATAATAAATTAAAATTGTTTAATTTGTTATCATTTGAATACAAATATTTGAAAAATATAACTATATCAATATATTCTGACATTTTCTTACATTTTCTTCAAAAGAATTTAAATTCACCTTTAGACATTTTGTAAATTTATATAATATATATAAATTATCATACTTATTTCATAAATATTATGTTCACCAATCTCAGAAATTTCTTTCTCTTTTTCATTTATATGTATGAAGCAGTATGTAGTTATATTTTGTGAAAATACAATTCCACATATAAATTTAAATGCAAAAAAATTAATATCTTTTCGTGTGTGTGTGTGTGTGTGTGTGTGTGTGTGTGTGTCTCTCTGTGTCTGTGTGTAATATACATTCTTCGAGTAATATATGTGGCGATAGGAATTTTGCATAAAAATTCAAGCGAATATACTTTTTCATAATTTCGATTTCTCTCTTAGCGATGTAAGCAAAAGATTGATCTCCACAGAATGTGTACAAATAAATTTAAATGGTAGGTAAGTTGATGGGAAAGTAACTTGCGAAAATTCTTATTCTTACAAAAGAAGAATATGAAAGAACAATATGTGATTAGAGTTCTCTATCGTTTCTATACTTCGAAATCTATAGTCTTCACGTCTGCTTTCATATTCATTTACTTGTTTTGCCACCATAGCAGTGATAGTATCGGGAAAAATTAGTCAGATAATAGATACAAAGACGCGCGTATGTTTGAAGAAACAATATCCAAAGTCCTGATCCAGCAAAGCAGTCTAGATGCAATAATTTTATTAAATAATTTATTGATAATTATATTTTTGTATTCCTACATTTTTTATATCAAGAATTATCTTTAATTTAATATATTAATATAAATTTAACACAATATTTAATTTAATATATTTTAATTTATATGAACTCCTATTAGTTTGACTAAAATTTATCAAGAGTGTTTCATATCTTTCGCGTGCGTGTATGTTGCTATTAGGATACTCTTGTTTATTCTCCTTTATATTGAATTTCATATGTGCGTCTTGTTCTTTCCGATATTTAATCGCAGATACTACAAGACAATCTATCAACTTCTTCTGTTCTGCAGTTTATCCTGACATGAATCTTTATAGTTCTAAAAAGATACAGTTTTTAATATTATATAGATAACATCAGAGAATGGATAAGTTAGCTAACAATAAAACATGATGAGTAAAATATTTCTCATCTTCGCGTGTGATGAATTTTTATTCAAGCAATTAACTCGTGACACACTTTAGAAATTTGTCTCGTTCGATTTTAAGAGAATTTTCTCTATAGAATGATTGCACACCGCATCACTGAAAGATAGATTGCAGTAATGAAATTAGAAAGCAGCGCTTTTAAGCGAGGCTTTAGATCGGTCGACGAACACGATACCTCGTTAACTTCCGATCTCCGTCAGTAATTTCAAACAATTTCTCCCGTTTGCTCCGAAATTCGACGCCCACGCCACTTTAATAAAACATTTTCGCGGTGTTTCCGCGCGTTGCAGATGCTGCATAATCGAAAATGGAGCCGCGTAATCGATCTGTTTCCCCTGTCCTCAACGCGCTTTATCCCCGCGGTACTACTTACCCTCCCTCTTCCCGCGCGATCGAACTTTTCCTCCGGTATCGCGTTGCGTTGAAACAAAAGTTTGGCGAGAGAAGAGCGATATGGAAAATCAATGCTTGTCGACGAAGTGCATCTCGCTGCGAAAAATCGAGAGAACTTTTAAGAGCCGGAAATATATTAGAAAACCTTATTGTCTCTTACTGGCACAATGTATGTTTGTAAAGTTTTACGACCAATGTTTGTCAAACAAATTAAATATTACAGTATCTTATTATATAAATGTATTTATCTTATTAAGTATTGCATTACATTATTTTGCATTGTTTTTATATAGAATATTATTCTCGTCGTTTCCTTGAGAAGAAACTTTATAAGCGCATTTATTCGTTTATTTCTTCTAAAAGTGTTTGGTTTTTACGTAAAAGCGTGTTCGAAAAATCCTGTCTAACATGAAATGCACCTTTAGTCTCGCGAGATCGCATCTATCCGTTGAGAAAAGCATCTGATCATCAGAGCGGATATCTACTGGGAGATCAACAGGTCTTAATGGTTCCCGCAATAGCGCAAACGGGTTTGCTTTCCTTTCGTTCTTTCGTAATTAACGGCGTTACTCAACGAAACTTGGCCAATCTCTAAACGGCGTCTATACACGTCTATACGAAAGCGGGTTAAGGGAAGGAGCAAAAGATGCGAAAAACGTAGAAATTCTCCGAAAGAGTTTATCCTGTGATGGAAAACTTTTAAATTTACTAGAAGTCCCTATACGCTCGTTTCATCGCCGAGAGAAACTGCGAGAGAAAATATACATATATCGAGAGTTTACATCTCGTGTTAAAGCAAACTCTCCCAGCAATTCCGCACTTAATTCGGCCGGCTTACCGCGTTCTCTCGCTGATAACGAAGAAATATGGATAGCTACGCGATATGAAAGTACACGTATATAACGGCACCAGATGCAAAGTATAAGAATTAATGGCATTCAAAAAAAATTGCCGGTTTAGAAACAAAACAATTATGAAAGACAGAGTTCTATTATATTTGAAAGAAACGTCGGCTGGTAAAAATTTAGGATCAAAATGTGTCAAATAATAATATGCAAAATTTAACTGCCCCTTCGCGAGAGAACTGTTTTGAAAATATCAGATGTGATCAAATGCGGATATATGTATATGTAATTTTTAAAAAGGAATTATGATATCTCTGTATTTTTTTTGTAAAAGAAAAGATAAGTCTTTATAAGACTGTGCCTTATTTTTGGACAAACAATATCAAATAATATAAAATTCTTTTCTAAAATAACAATTGCAATATAGAAGAAAAATCTTTAAAAAAAACTGAAAAATAGGATACTGTTCAAGATTAACGAATATAATATCTAAAATTTTTACATTTTTGCATTAATTGGAAGTTCTTCATTTCAAGTTTTTTATAAATTATGAAACGCTATTTATAATTATATTCGGCACACATTTACTTCAGGTGCAATAAAAAAATCATAAGCATAAGAACGCGGGAAAATTCGTTTATGAACTTTATCGTACAACCGAATGAAGGTTTTGTTTTCAATTTTCTTCGAGAGACAATTACCCTCTATCGAAGCAATATTGGATGTATTATAAGCATGACAAGAACATTCAACGCTTCATCGTGAAGATCGTAGAGCTTAATCTTAGAGAGAAGACTTCCAATTAACAATTACGATGGAAAACTATTAGACGAACTTTAAAACTGCATGAGATAAAGATAAACGTATAAATTTATTATCTGCGTTTTTATTAGACAGACACAGTGACGTACGATTTTGTTTCGGGGAGAGGCTGGAATTCTGAACGAACAATTACAATACATTATATCAAATTCATACTTAACATTAAGCATGAACTGTACTGTTTCCTTGCTTAATAAAACTGTGCTCTATAAGTGCGAAAATGATAACAATTTGATCGGTTAGATCTCAGATTTCGGGGGGGACTGAAGCTCGGCAGCCCTATCCCTCCTCATAAATACGCCACTGGACAGACGATATTACACGAAGGAATATTTTCGAAAAGTCGAATAATCGATATCTAAAGCACGATGCATCGTCTCTGTTATGGAAATTGGCCCGATATCATATATTTTCACGGAAAATCCTAGGGAATGCCAGTTACACGGTAAATCGATCATCCTGAATGATAATTGCGAGCAATATATCGTCCACGACATTAATGGACACTCAATAATTTTAATGACACAACGACGGTTTCATAAAAGTAAATACGAATGGAGAAATTGAATTATAATTGAACTATATAATAACTCATCTCAGACTAGAACTTAGTGAATTATAAAATAATATATTAAAATTTTATACATTTATATAAATAATTATATATATAATATATATATAGAGATTAAATATACATTATATATAATATAATAAAATATTATTACATTATGGAGTCATGCATGCCAATATTCTATGAAAACTTTTTGAAGAAGCAAGAATATCATTGTACATTATCTTACAAATATTTTTGAACATTGAATTTCGAACATTCCGACGTCGAGAATAGAATCTCTTTTATGATTCGATATTTTGAGTATGAAAGATTTTTTTACAGAAAGGAGAAGGGAGACGAGTACCATGCAGAATAAAAATTTTATAAACATATAATAACGCATGTATTTTTATATACACACAGAGATTATAAGATTTTTCAGATTTTCCGAAAACCAAAATATCAAATGCATTCTGCAACACATTATAGTTTTGAAACTATTGAATTTTTGCATTTAAAATCTCAATTTTGAGCTTCTGTCATAACGCGAGATAATTACGAGTTAAAACAGATTGCGTGCTCGACTCCTCAAAATGTCCAGCGAAACGGCTATTATTGGCGGAGGAAACTGTCGCTGCGATTGCAACGGTTTCCGCGATCTCGGAAACGGAAACACGGGCGAATGTAGCGCAGCGAACCCGATAAACAATCCGCGCGACAATTTATAATTTGCGATGTCACGGCTTTATTGTGCCATTAAACTATGGCCATTGCGTTGCGAGAACGACGTTAAAAGGAACATTTACGGCAGCCGGTCGACGTTTTCCTCGCGTTATACAGTTCTGTAGCGTTCGTTCGCAATGGTCGAACAGAGTCCTGCGCAAGAACGAAAAAGACTAACGATCGTACATAAATGTCCGATAATGTTCGACCACGTGGTGGCAGAATTTATTTTTCATTATTTAGACCTGCAGTTTCAAGTTTATGGTTAAAGTGCTTAAGTTTAGTGTAAATTAGGTTTAACCGTCTCATATAATGTACTTTTATTGATCGTTTCTTATTTCATTATAAAGAATAAATTCCAGAAAGAAACTATACATTTTTACATTTAAATAAAAATGTTTTTAATTTCTATTCTATTAAATTAGTTTTTATTTCTATTAAATCTTTTTGATTAAATTTCAACAAAGTTACTGATAAATTTTCCGAATAAATTTCGTCAATATGTTTGTAATTAAAGATATAAGATTAAATAATATATGTCTTAAAATTTTTTGGGAAACATTATGAAATATTATAATTATGAGACGTTATTTCCTAGAAGCATTTGATACGCATATTGCGAATGCAAAACTAACATCGATCTCTTATTTTGTGATAATATCAATAGGTACTTCGAAAATAGGAGAAGCAATATTATTCTATGGTTCAGTACATCAAGTATGGAAATCATCGAGCCACAGAATAGCTTGGTTGGTCTAATTTCAAAATATCAATATACAGAGTTACCTGCCGTGTACATAAGTACTCGCGCGTAAAAGCGTGCAATGGTGAAAACCGAAATATATAGTTCTGGAACTATAATTCTAATCGGTCACGGCGAGACGCGTTGCGCTTAGCTTAACTCAACTGCAACGCTCTAAAGTTAGTTTCTATGAGACACCAGTTGAATTTTAGCGTTGCATACTGGAGAACCGATCGTATCTCTTGTTGGATACAGAATTCTACGAATAATATGTTACTATGAAAATACATGCTCGTTATTATTTCGATGTGTATTATGGACTATTACAAAATGTTAAAGATATTAATACGAAATTAAAGATAAAATTCAACAAAAATAAAATAAAATAGTTTATCCCATAATATTCTGTAAAAGAGTACTTAAATCACGTAAATGTAGTTAACTAGTAACGATATGGTGACATTTATTTTATTAACGATAGATGAACTATGTATTAGATCTTAGATTATTAATTTCTCTTCTCCATAATATATGTAATTTTAATAATAAATTTCATTTTCGTTATAGAACAATAAAAGTAGAATGCAACAATTTACATCGCTATCTGATCAAGTGTAGATCACACAAATAATTATTTTCAAAGATTCCTTGGGTGTGATCTTCCACAAAGACAATATGATCACATATCAGCGTTCCTAATAGTTATCTCCGAGACGAGACACAAGCTGTTGATATCCGATCTTCCTCCCCCCTGCCCCCCCCCCTCTCTCTCTCTCTCTCTTCCTGTATCACTGAGTATATAGAAACTGATACCAATAGCTTCAAAATTGCTACTAGAGTGTGCGAATATATAAAATAGAACTAGAGTATGCGAATATATGAAATAGAACGTTCCGGATGAGGAATGTTCTACCACAATTTCGAGAAATTTTTCTATTAGTTTTGGGCCGCATTTGTTGTTTTATGTCTGCATATTTGATTGCATTCCTTTCTGTATAATCTGCGAGCTCTTCGAGTAAGGCGTGTCAGCCATTGTTGGGTCCGCAAGCTCGCATATTCGTGGAATAGTCGCGAATATTGCGGCGCCATACGACATACCGCATATCGAGTATGTTTAGCAGGAAATGAGGAATTACCGAACCGGCAATCCCATATGAAACAGCCAAGATTCTGTCACCGCCAATAATCATAAATGTGTTCCCGGAAAACGGGAAGATTAGTCAAGACAGTCACCACATACTAAACTTCAATCTTACTGGACGAGAAGCGATTTTTTCAACCGCAAACAAGATCAGATTTATCTATAAATAGATACTACTAATTTATTTAAAAAATACGTGCTTAGAGCAGTACAAGTTTAGTAGCGGCAAATTTTTTCAAGATTTTTTTTTATATAAAATTCTTATATAAAATCTATATATAAAATTTTTATATAAAATCTATAATATATATACTTGCATGAATTATTGTGAAAGCATTGAGAGCATCGTTCATAAGAATAATATAATTACGATAATATCTAAGAATTCAAATTGATCACGTTATTAAAAAAAAAGTTAGAAGCCTTAGATGGAGAGTAAAGAGAGTAAGTTTCTACTGCTGTGAAAACTATCGTCATATCAGACATTCGCTTTAAACAGATAATTAACTGGTCCAATAACTTTCATTACTTTATACTAAACATATGAATGCAGTATAATAATACATGCGCGCATATGGATAATATATGTCAATGTAATATATCTAGGAAGTAAAATAACTAAATTACAATAATTGTACAATTTATATAACGCTAATGATTCTAATTTGCTCATTAGTATAATAATAATTTACTATAATAATGTTATGAAAACATAATTAACTTGCATAAAAGACATTATATCTCACGTATTAGCACGCGCATTTTGAATTAATATAATAAAAATAGGTTAAAATATTTTATTCCAAGAATCTCTGAACAAAAAGTTACAACTAATTTGTTAACTTTATCCGTCTAGTAAAAATATATATATATTTATCTTTTATTTTTATATTAAAAAAATAAATTAAACTTGTTCGTTATAAGTAATCTTACTAATAAGTATGTCAAAGAAAAATAAATTATAAAGATTCTAAGGAATCATAAAAAGTAGCTCAATATAAAGTAAAAGGAGAGAATTGTGCATCTCTTAAAATCTACTTCTTGTTCCTGCTAAAATTAACTTAAGCAATTGTGCACATTTTTTTTAGTTCAGTTAAGAAAAGCCAAATCCGAAATACCAGACGAAGTGAGATTCATACTTCGAAGCTTCGGTATGCACGATGCGCAAAGGTACGTACGGGACACAAGTAACATTCATTTCGTACCGTTTCGGGATTGCAACATTCCGAAAGGAAGTCGACAAAACCGTGTAAACGTGGTTGTAACGTTGCAGACGAGATTCGAGACAGAAGCAGGAACATTGACAGTCAGATATCCAGGAAACTCGAGAATTCCTCTATCCCTTTCAAACCCTTTATACACCAGCAGCTACGCTACCCTTTACATTTGTCCAGCTGAACACTCCTTCAAATTATTCAGCAATTTAACTTTTAATATTTGAATAAATAATGCGACAGAGAGAATATACGTAAAGAGTGTACTGCGAAAAAAAAGTTAAAATAATATTTTATAAATAATTAGAATTATAAAAGACAATACGCGAAAATTTAATGACTTAATTTAAATGTGTGTTTTGTTGCGCAAAACGATAAGTTTAATCATAAATTATTTTTTTAAGCATATTAGATACTTATATTAATTATATAAAAGAAATAAAAAAATAATGTTTAGTGAGAGAGAGACAGAAAATAATGTTAAATTGTTTAAAAATTTGAACAAGTGCCACACACATACAATTCTCGAAATAAATTCTCCATCGGAATTGTAGAGAAAGAGAGAAGAATCGTTTAAACTACTTATCTTATATGAAAGTATGAAATCGCCCGCAACACTGAGGCCAGCTTAAGAGTGAATATAGAACAAATTATTGCGACAAAATTATCTAAATATTTTTACGGTAGATAAAATACGATATCCTGGTCGAGACATATATGTCCATATTTTTTTAACGCATATTCGACTCAAAATATTTGTCTGAATCGTCTGATTCTCATTATAGATTGAATATATATTTCACATTTAGTAGATAAAATTTAAACTCCAGCGATCATATTTCGCAAGCAGTTTATTCGTAATAATTATTCTTTTTCATTTACTATTAATAAGAAGGTAAATTTTCTTTACTCTTATTGCACGCATATATGGACAAATTGGGTCGGTGCGCTTTAATCATGATTTTCTCACCAATAGCATAATAAAACCGTTTACGGCAAAAGCCGCAAGAAAAATGATCTAAATGCACAGCGTTGGAACCACTTGGGCTAATTTCTTCATTAACCTCGCGGCACAATGGAGCAATGCTCTTTCATAAGCGTGCAACGAACTGCTCGTCCAGCACAATCCAGCCGCGACATAGCACTTAAGGCCACCTGACGGTGTGGCTTAATTCTCGTTTCATTAGGCCACCACTGGCAGTTTGTATCATACTCTTCGACATCGGAAGCAAAATATCTCGCGAGAAATAAATACGATAAAATTGAAGATCTGAAAATACGAACGATAGCACGCGAAGTTACCTGGAGAAAATTTAACTAAAATTATTATCACGAAATTTTGTTACTTCTTATTTGAATGAATAACTGAGAGAATTGTGAAAAGAAAACTTTAATACATATTTGCAAAAAACTCGCCATTTTGAATTAATTGAATATGAACACTGAAGGTATCGTTATTTAAGACTACAATTTTTCCAGAAGTTATTAAAAGATTTTTGTCTTTTTTAATAATTATCTTTTTTATACTATCATGTTTGAATGCAGTAAAATAATTTGTAAAACTTGCACATGTTAAAAGAAATTCATGAGATTATAGAATTGACACGTAGTCAAGAGAGCGATATTGAAATTATCATTGAAGATTTTTGTATTTCAGACAACCTTTTTTTTAAATCTTTTTTAGTAAATTTTGTAGTACATTTTCTTGACTCTAATGCTATCTTCGTGTCTCTTGTACACTTCTCGTGTCCAATAACAGCCTAGAAATCTTCACGAAAAGTACAAAGGATTTCACGGTGCTCTGACCAACTATGGTTCAACAGGAACTTTTCTTGTAGAAAGTTCTCGTTAGAAATTCGCGAAGAAATTCTCAGGTGTATTTTGAACTTTGTTTGAACTATTTGCAATTTCGGTAAATCATTAAGTTCGATTGTTTTTTTCAGAACACAATATTATATTCTTACTATTTTCTTATTGAAGAGAGCACATTGAAAGTCCTGGATACGGGAGAATATTGATAACGAGTTGATACCGCTCTCTTGCGACGCTAGTCAGAAGTATCAAGCAGGTCCAGCATTACCAGCATCATATGAGAGATAAACTCTCCCTCGATCTCTTCTTTCCTTGATAGAGAAAGTACAAGTTTGGCCGTAAGCCGCATAACAGAGAACTTATCGACTTAACGAAACTTTCGAATGTGAAATATATGACATAGTTAATTTACTTTTCCAATCATAAATCTATTGAAAATAATTAACACAAAAAAGAAACAAAAAAATTAACATAACTCTAATGTCTTCGTAATAAATTTAAATTAAATTTAAATTAAATTTAATAATCAGTTTTGTAAATCTGTAGAAACGTACGTTTTGTGCGCTCTGTGTGTGCCTGATCCAGAAATTACTTTGAAAAGTGGATTCGCAATTGACCGATAAAACTACTAGACATAGATGTGACACATGTATAATACTGTCCCATCCAGAATGCGTCAGGCGTAATGGAAGTGACCAATGGAAATTACCACGTGAAACTTTAATGAATCAAAAGCGAAAGAGAAGGCTATTACATCGATCGGATCAAGCAAAGCTTTATCGGCTTTCGATTTTTCATCTGGTATTGGATAGATTGCATGGAAACACTATAATCCAAGAAAAAAAGAAAAAAATGACTTAGAAGTCTATCAAGTCGATCAAACGCGTTCTAAATCGCATATATGTAAAATATGCTGAATTTAAAAAGTTTTCCATTAAGAGAAAATTAAGTAAAAAAATATCATATCGGATATAAGTGAGTCGAACATTTCTTAATTTTATGCGAAGTACATAATATAATCAAAGATTGATACATTTAAAATGCATAAAGATTTATCTAAGGCTCATTGAGCATTAATTATCCAGCATCACACATATCTCAAGTTATATTGCTTCCTATAAAAAATCATGATGTAATTATTTTACCTAACGTTGTTATGCAGTTATCAATTTAGAAAATAAAAACAGAATTTTACATTAGGAAGCGGATATTAGAATTTCTAGCGAGAAACTTCTGCTCGAAATTTCTCTTCAATGCCAATGAATATACATACATACATACATATGTATATTTATATATGTGTGTGTGTGTGTGTATATATGCACGCGTGTGTGTGTGTGAGATTAGTGTTCTAGTATTAAAATTAAGAAATTTACAAACAGTAGAGTTGATCGGCTTGACTTCTGAGAGATTGATATATCATCCGATAGTAATAGAACGAAATTTACAAAATTTAAAGGCGATAGACCCTGTTTGAATGAAATTAAATGACACCCTCGAGAACATTGTCGACACGTTATGATGCATATAGTGTATCAACTAACTGTACGCACATGCAATACATTAACGCAGTGGTAAGGGACCAATAAACGAGTTTGTGCGTACACAGGAAACGAACGATGTGGCAGTTTACGATCATGTCTGTCGCGTAATTGATCGAGTTTATCGGATCGAGAATGCAAAACTATAAGTGGACAATGCATAAAAGTATTTTATTTCCAACCGATTGACTGCTATAAATGGATTTTACTGCCTGCAAAACAAGGATATATATTTGCGTAGCACCGACACATTCATTATCTTATCGGATTTATTTGTACCTTTACGATGAAGGATTTTATGGATAGAATAAACTGTGCGCGGCGACATTAATTGTAAGAAGTACTGAGATTTCGACAGAATTCATAACTCGACACATATTTCAAATATTTCATCGAAATAATTTGACCAATTTGAAATTTATCTCTTATCAAGCATGAAAGATGAATTTCTTTCTAGTCTAAAACATTTTCGCGCGATGCTAACATAATCTAAGTGATATTTCATCGATTTTGAAAAACGTGCTCTATATTTCAAATTTATTATTCTCTCCTCGCTCCCCTCCCCTCCCCTTCCCTTCCGCCCGAAGGCATTGAAAACGTTGATTTTCGGCTAACGTACACCCCATGAAATACTCATGAGCGGCGAATAAAAATTCTACCGCGCGCTCGTTTGCACACGCAAAATCCGGCTAACGACCGACCGGGACCGTCCTTAATTACGCATTCCTCGCGCACGCGGGCACCATTCTTACCGCGTTTCGCGAGGTGCCGCGAAATTTCTCCCTTCTCGTGAAGCAAAACCGAAAGATCGGCGCCGTCTACGGAAAAGTCGATATACGCGCTCTCTCGGGGCGTAGCGATGAGGAAGAAAAAAAAAAAAAAAGAAAAAGAAAAAGACGTCGACGACGCGATTGTTCGGTAGGAAAGCTCTTTCCGGCGGCGGTGCCAAAAGGAGTCGCGGCGGCGGCGGCGGCGTTTTCCCTTCCCTTCGCTGTCGTCGCCGTCTTCTTTCGCGACAATTAAGCTTAACGAGGCACTGTTTGCCGGACGTATTTGAGGCGGCTTCCCATTTATTAGCGCCAGCACGGCGCTAAACTCTCCGCAGCGGCCGCCCGTGCGGATCGTGCGTGTTTGCTCTAGCCGCCGTGTATGTAATCGCCGGTGAAGACGACGACCGAGGACCGAGGACAGCGACAACGGCGACTAGAACTGCGTGGCGGTTCCTAAACCCGCTCGTAACGCGCAGAATCGCATCCGTATGCGTGCGTGCGTACACGCGCGAACCGACAGCGAGCAAACAGGCGTCATTTACATACGCGGCTCCTCAGCCTTTGCTTAATTAGAGGAACCTGACGCATGATCCTCGCGCGCCGTGGCTTCTGCCCTCCCGGTTTGTCGTCTCGCAATTTCTCACCTTGCCTCCCGGGAGAGTGAAAACGTTGAACAATTCGATGAGCATATTTTGCTACCGAATGCCTACCGGGTGTTACTTTACTCGTTACAGTTTAAAAACAGTCGTGCAGCAATTCTCACAAAGAGCTATAATATGCTGTAAACTGTAAGATGACATTAAGCTGTGTGCAAGCATTTTATTCAGAATACATCCAATTCAGCTTTTTTTTTTCTTTATCTCAAAAGTTTAGTGAAGCGAAATTTGTTCACGATTTAAAAGAAGATGTATATTTCTTAGTCTACACATTAATGGAAGTAACATAGAACCTGTATGCTTATCTTCTCATCGCTATAGATATCGCTCAAACAAATCGAAATAATTATCTTAAGCAGTGTAAATTAAATTAAATGATTTGTACGGACGAAATAGTTAATTTTTGCAAATTACAAAACAAACGATGGAAACTAAAAGAAAAATATTTTATTTTTTCAAATATTATTTTATATCATCATAAGTTTTTAAATCAAGAGATGTCAATAGCTAATTATATGTATATCAAACTATGTTTCTCCTCCATCTTTAACGAGCTCAAACTACAATCTCCGCGATCTTGGCGTTATAGAAAAAAATTGTAGCCATATTGAAGAAGAAATGATAATAGGAAATAGGCTATGGATTGTGCAAAAAGAACGACGCATAAAAGAGTATCAATGAGATTGGCATTTCCTCGTCCTGGTATGCGATTGCGGAGCCTCGTTGATCATTGTTATCTACGAGTTCCCCTAGAATATACGAAAGATTGCTGTAAAGGAGAAGAAGAGTTCCTTTTTCTTCTCCATCTTCGTTATTTCTCCCCGTATCTCGGTCGCCGTCTTATCTCACGGTCAAATCGTTCCTACCTAGAAGCCGAATATAAATGCGAACCTACAACTTACGTTCCGCTACGAGGAATGATATCTAGATAGATCGCCATATAAACGCGTGTCGCTTCCAGCATCAAAGAACATATAACGAAACTTTTCTTTAACTCTTTAATAAAACCATTGGCATAATTTGATCGATAGTGTAATAATTAAATCGCGCTTATACAGCTCGTATTATAAACGCGAAATAAAATTAATTATGAATATTATATTTTATATGCCTTGAATCAAGATTCTGTTAGAATAAAATTCATTTTAAATTAATCGCGAAGAATTGGACTTTGTTATATATTTATATCATTAAAGCGCGATTCGCCACAAAAAAAAAATCTTTTTTGATTGGTTTTCTTCAGTCGGTCTTTCTCAACCATAGTCAAAAGATACTTCGTAACTCGAACCTTTCGTTAAAGAAAAGCCAGTTTCATTTTCAGCTTTCAGCAAGAAATATTGTCGCACATGCGACATACAGGGTGGTCTCAAGAAACTGTGACGGTGTCGAAACACATTTTTCACGAATTGCGCATGAAGTCGTCATTCTTGTCACTCGCCGCACAATACGCCACCGGCATGGAAGTCCTGAATCGTCGCTGTAGGTCTGCGTAAGAATTCAACAATATTTGGACGTGGCCACAATGGCGCTAACGAACCGTGCCCTTTGCTCAGGGGATTTTCGTCCCGAGAAATCACCTGGTGCTGCCCTGACATCATCGTCTCCCGGGAGCAAGGCGGCATCTTTGTATCATTATTTCCGTGTATAGCCGTCTACATCAATTGCGCAAGATTCCTCGCGTAAACGACTGGAGCAAACCAAAAAGAAAACTCGGCAAAAATGACAACGCGTTTCCAAGAGTTCGAATAAAATTTAAGTAGTGCTGACATGATCGGCTATCGAATCTTCGAGGTCGCCGATACCTCGAAATAAAGCAGAAACGGTGCACATTTGATTTTAAATATTTATTTTTATTTCATTATTAATAACTAAGGTAATGACTGTGATGCAAATATTTTTAATACTAAAGCTCTTGCAGTTTGTTTTCGATTTTTAAGTTTGGCGAATAATTCAACATTAGAAGAAACATTATTATAACAGCATTTCTAAATTTTATAGGATAATTTCTACCACAAGACCGAAAAAAATATATATATAAATATATATATATAAAAAAATTTATATATGAAAAAAATATAAAAGCATAAAGAATAATCAGGATAGTAAAAAATATTCTGTCGAGTATTAAAGCGATATTATTTTTTTAATTCACTTTTGCTTTCTAATAATAATGAGTTATGTATAATAAGACAGATGAGACGACGAAATTGAACATTAATCAGTTCAAAAAAACGCTACTGATGGAATCTAAGCTTTCTGATGATAATGCGATAAAGGAAGGGGAATAGCAGCAGTCAGAGCAGCAGCAAGAGCGGCACAAAATATAGTTAATTTCCGCGAGCATGAATTATAATACTTCAACAGCGCAAAGTGCCGCGCCTACTAGCAGTTCAATGTGATAAAGGTGTAAGGATATCAATTAATACTTCTTTTCATTACCTCAGTAAAAGCGCAAAACATGATTACGAGCAACATTTACTGCGGCCGAAACGAGTTAACTGTATACCGTTTCCACAAGCAAACGGCTCGTAATCATGCGCGGTTTTATGAAACCAAAGCTTCTTTTTCTCACGGTTATTTTGACGTGTCTTTTATGAGCGTGGAGCAGTCGCACAGATTTAATATCTCTTATAAAAGAGGATACATAATTAGCGAGCACGCGCATGAACACGACGAATGCACGTTTATATCACCGATGATAAGACAAATATGTTTCCTTCAAAGGGCGAAGGAATTGTACTTCGAAATCATTAAAAAGAAATGAAAAACAAAATAGACAGGAAGGGAAATATTTTTCTAATAATTGTCAAATTGTTTCTTAAAGAATATGAAACATTTTACAAAATGTAAAAGCCTGCAGATCAGGTTAAATTTCATTTGACTATATTAAACTTTATAAATGCAATGTGTCAATTTGTGAATATGATATGTGATGAAACTACGATGGCATTTTGAAAGTGCAAAAACTTTGTTTATATCTTTCTCATTTAGGGCTTGGCAATAATTATTATTCATCATAATTTTTCAATATTTATCATAAAGTTTTCTTTTCAATATTTGTAATAAACAATTTGTATATAAATCTTCAAACGGCGATGATTATATTGAAGCCACTGCAAACTTAAATTATCAAGCCGAGAGTAATCCTGTGAATCTACGTATAATATGTCTCCACGAATATCACGTTATTACCGTATTTTCAACGAAGATTAGAATCACATCGCAATGTTGTTACGTGGTTCCTATTCTTTTTGTCACGCGCGGCTATTCAGATTAGCGAGAATCCTCTCTTGATCGAAAAGGAAATAAATCGTCGCACGAGGGGGTTAATTAAGTTTTACGACCGCCGCCGTTATGCAGGTGCATACGGCTGCATTATCTATGATACATCTTCATCTCCATAAGATACTCTTTCTCTTTCTCTCTTTGACTCTTATACACCCGGTTGCACTTGTACACGAGCGATTGTATCGCCCCCCGACGAAAACAACAGGTGCAGAAATCACAAAAACCGCCCCGCTGTCGCTCCGAGATCCACCTGGCTCCGCTGCTGTAACGTCGTCCCTTGTGCCAGAATTTAGGACAAAAATATCGGTGTCATTATGCTAATCCGCGACGTTTGTTATTACCGATGTGGATCGGCGAATGTAATTATCGGGCATGGCGTATAAAAGCCGCGTTGCCGCGCGTTTGCGGTCGATTTTCGTTAACGAGATTCGCACGATAAGCGAATTACGCAAGTTGTAACGCAACTTTATCGAGATTTCAACGAGATAATCGCGAATACCGATAAGACGTGTGTGCGAAATGTGTATCGAACTATACATACATTTTATTATAACAGAACTGTTCCAGAACTATCGTACAATTTATGAATACTGGAATTCAGAGAAAAAAGAAAGAAGTTGCGTGAAACTTAGAGAGAAACTCTTTATACGCATATATATATTTCTAGGCACATTCCATTTCAAGAGATCCGTGAAGATTTGAAGACATTCTATTTGAAACCTTTATTTGAAACATTTTAATGTAAAATTATTATATAATTAAATTTAATATAAATATTATAGTATCACTGATCTAAAAGATTATATTATTAAATCTTTTGTGTTAACATAATTATTACAATCATGTTTCATCGATGTATCTCTTCTTATTAAAGGACAGCTATTATATTTTTGCCGTTAATAATTTCGAAAAAAATTAAAATACTGAAGTTATGTTTCTCGCAATTTGAAAGAAGTATTTTATACTGTAATATGAAAACTCTATAGCTATTATATTATATAGCTGAATTTATATATATATATTTGTCATTTCTTTAAGAAACAATTTGACAATTATTAGAATTTTTTTTTCTTCCCTTATAACTTCCTAAAATTCTAATATATATAAAGTTAAGTGATTAACCGTGCGGAATGTACTTCGGCATAAATCAGTGTAAAGGATATCTTGGAGCAACGGTACACGCGAAATCGAAAGGTGTTAAGCGGGCGCAAACATGCGCGGAACCTCTTTCTCAAAGAGAAGGAACCGGTGGCGGGTCGCGGGAATTGAAATTGATTTCGGTCGACTTCCATTACTCAAGGGAAGAGGACCGGGGCACACACCGCGTATACCGACAAAAGTTGCAGGAGCGATCAAGACAAAGATAAGAGCTTGGAGGCCGCCCGAGGCCACGACGTTAGCCCGGCTTGGACACAAGCAAGAGGTTTCATCCGGCCGTGGCCCCAGGAATTCCTGGCGCGTTTACCAACAACCATCCAGAAAAAAAGGAAGAAAGAGAAGGGAGTCGTCGATTCGCTTCTTTTGCTCGCACCGACGCCGAGACGTCGCGTCGCGCCGCGTCGCGCCGACCAGCGCTCTCGAATCTTGTCGATCTCCTCAAACCTGCGCCGAGGATGCCGGCACGCTGCCGCCCTACTCCGAATGGACTTGTCAGCTTTTCCATTGTGTCATTCGCGTGTGACAGAGCTTTACGACCGACGGTCCTGTCTCTCTTGCGGACCACCCAGTAGATAGGTACCACTTAGGCACTTCCGGATTCTCTTTGAGGAGCGCAATCGCGGACTTTCCCTCCCGATCCCGCGAGGCACTCTCGACTAGCCATGTAATATTCGAACGTTTGGCTGTAGCGTGGCTTAAAAATCGTGTATTTAAAAATCAGACAAGTTCGTCAAAAAAAATTATCGGATAAGACTAATTAGTTTTTTATATGTATAAGAATATGAACAGATTTTCTTTGATATTACATGAATTATGGATATTGTCGTGTTTGTTTCGCATAGGGCTACTTTGTAATAATTTTTTCTATCCGCTTTTACACTTTGTAGTATGCAAGTGTTTAATGCAATCAACAAAAAAAATTAATAATTTACACATCCGATTAAGTTATAGCAATTTTCATCTCAAATTTATGGAACTTTATCAAACTCTTTTTTTTTCAAAAATACCGATTGTTTTATTTTATTTAAAATATCCATAAAATACAAAAAAAAATCGTATTATTTATTAATAATATATTTAATATGAAGAGTCTCACAGAGAGAGATAAACACGCTACATTGTTTTACGGTCCAAATTAAATTTATTAAATTCCAAATTCACTGTGTATTTTTAAATTGTATAAAAAAGAATCAAAGTAAAAACAAGTAATCATTACATCATCATCGTTTGAGAAAACGAATGGCAATGGCAAGTTTTGACGGGGCGACCCACCGCCACAATCGACAGCACCGTACAAAAAAAAACAGGATTCATTCATAGTTTTATGTCCGTTGTCAGAATTTTCGAATATAGGAGGCGTGCGTTGACATAGCAGCCGTCTCGAGACGTAATAGCTACGTCAGTATGCGAAGACAACCGGATCAAGAAACGAGAGAGAAGCACATAGGATGGCATCGGCGCTTGTTAAAACGATTTCAGACTATCGCAGCAGGGCGCTTCCTTCGGCGGCGAACCAACAAGAGAGGATCCCGAGAGGGATCCCGAGAGAGGTTCCTCTTCGGCCTCGGAATCGCCGCCGCGTGTCCACAGACGGATCGTTAAAGAGTAAGAGAAATAATGGGGCTCCGTGCCGAAAGTGGCGTCATGGTTTACCGCTCGATGAGGAACGGGAAAGGAGGGACGGAAGGGAAGCTTATAACGACGTACACTGATCTCCGAAGAAAAAAAAAAAGAAATTCCAAGAGAGTCAGTCGTCTCAATGAAACGAAACATCCGGTTCAAGTATACGTGTACGCGCTCGAGTAGAGAACTTGTATCTTGTTGTGATCTCATAGATAATATCTTTCATCGTGTAGAATGGGTTATATTTATGTAGAATTAATAATGACATGTGTATGTGAATATAGTCTCTCGCGATACACAAATACAAATTTCGCGGTTAGATTTTGATAATTTTTGATTATTTTGTTGAGACAGAAGAACCGACAGAGCGAGAAAAAAAGCTTCCAAATTATTAGAGAAATCGCGAAGAAGAAAACTTTTTTCACTTTCAACCCGACCTTTTTTTATACAACTCGAAAGAATTTCACATTTCTGACAAAACACAAGGGTATTTTATCATAAAAATAATCTTTATCCATGATAATGAGAGAAGATATATGTACGATAAAAAAATGAATAGAATTTAGATATAAAATTAAATCTACGTAATACATATAATCATAATCATGCTTTATATATAACTTTTAAACACAACTTTCAAGTTTTTATACCGTAAAACTGATTTATTTATGACAATAAATGCGACGCGCCGCGTGTACATATAACACGAACTTCTCTCGAACGTATGCTTTAGATGTACCATGTGCCCGCCCACTAGACGTATATATTATAATCTGTTATGTTTATTAGGGGCAGCGAAAACACATTTCTACCGGTGTTCGGCCTGAAGGCGGTAACTACAAAGAGAACCGGGACAAGGTAGTTTGTTAGAGAGCAGCTTGCACGAACTAACACGAGCTACTTGTTTGCACGAACGCGGAACGAGCCACTCGACTGTACGAGTTTACAAGCGCCTACATACGGAGCTGCGCTCTTATCTTCGATTTAATTTCGCCTTTATGTGTGTTACCGACAATAATCGCGTCGGCCATACGAAAAGAGAGAACTCTACCGGAAATAAATATCAAAGCGAAGATAATTATATCTATCTACTTATCCTCGTATAATATAAAACGCAATTATATCGCATAAATTTTAAAATTGTTCGTGAAATAATTACATAATTATTGTCTAATAATCAAAATAATTACGTAATTATTGCCTAATGATAAAAATAAAAGTATATTTGTAAAAAATATTGTTTGAAAAGGGAGGAAGAATTTTTAGATTGTGCTACTTTTTACATATAGACTTCTATCATTTCGTAATGATAAATCGTGCCAAGGAGAAGAAGTGAAATCATATTTCTGGCAATTTCTACATAAGAGAAAATTGTGTAAAGTTCGAGCTCGCTATCTTGAGAATGAATCGGGGATTTTTATTTTCTCTTAAAGATAAATCACACGGGGGACTGACTTCTTTACGTACATGACAGGACTAGTGGGTGGTCCTCGGATTTAGACGGATTATTCATCCGAACCACACGACTTCGTCATCGTCATCGTCGCCTTTGCATTCGCACTCGGAGAAGGCTTTCGGTTCGGTCAAAAAGCATTCCTCAGCGAATTCCGGGCGTATCGGTGCAAGTAACGTGGTCGCTCATGTGCCCACGACAACTGACGTTTCACAGAGCCTTTTCGTGGCGAGAATGTAAAGTCGCCAGCATCTTGATGGGTGGTTGCTTGCCTGCCAGTTTTTTTAGTTTTATCGCGAAACACATACGTGTTCAATCACCAACCTTTACCCTTTTATTCCCTCGCTTTGATAAGGCGTCCTACTAATTCCGAAGAGAGAGATATACATATATATGTGTATATATACATATATATTTTTTTCTGAAGTGTCTTTCGACATCCTCGTAAATTTTTAAAATTTATCCCCTAATAGTTTTACAATACAAAATCTCAAATTTATTTGTGTATTTTGCAGACAATGCATTCCATTTATAAACCGATAGATAGTACAAATGAGCTATTTGATTTCACGTTTTACCAAACAGTAAAAAATATTTTTAGCGATTCTGCAAAACATGCAGAATCGCTAAAAACATGGTAGAGAAAGTAGGAAAAAATATTAAACTTGCGCATGAAATATAAACTTTAAAATAAGAACATATATATGTTAGAAATATGTTTCAGAGTAAATTTCATTAATAATTTAGATACGCGAGAAAGGAATCTTCTGTAGTTTTTTCCCGCCACTACAATTCTCTCAATTTACACATTTTTACTGTCACACCTCATATTTCTCGCTATTGTTCTGTTACCTGGATGCCGACTTTAATTTACGAAAGAAATTGCGTATTCTTGTGCATATTCTTTCAATAAAAAGTATAAAGTGCCAGTGAGCATCCGAGGAGAGAGAGAGAGAGAGAGAGAGAGAGAGAGAGAGAGAGAAAGAGAGAGATCGGGTCAGATCTCCTGATTACTGCAGTAATTACAAAGCCGTGCCGGCATTTTGCGGACCCGTGAAAGCCGCCCCGGTCCAGCCGGCCGCGGCCGCGCGATGCATTACGCGACGCGCGATGCAAAAACCGGCACCGCGCGCAAAGCATCGAGAGATAATCACCGCCACGTGACTGCCGCCAGGCCGGCTCCGTTTTTGCGGGCATTACGTGGCCCTAATCCGACCGAAGAGGCGCCATAATTACTACGCCCTGTTCGAACCTCGTCACCGTGCGTAATTTAATAAGTTTACGCGCGATGACGATGCCGCCCGAAAAAGAAGTTTTCGCCGCACCTTCTATCGCAGTCACCCGGTCGAATCTCTTTGAACGCACGTTAATCGCGCATGCAACCCCGATACAAGTGATCGTTAATGACGCGATCAATATCGCTCGGTCGTGGTAATAGACAAAGCCTCGACACGAATAGAAATTGCATGCTGAGCATACTTCAAATAATGGATATTACAGAATTTAAATGAGTAACTATATCTTTCTTGATTTACAATAAAATTCAGTTTTTGCTGTTTTACAGATAACGTAGAAGTAAGTGGACGATAGATTTTTTATGTAGGATATATTTTTAATTTAGCTGCATTTATCATCTTACCTATGAAAATGATTTTGCTATCTTTATAATCCGCTAGTTTTTCACTAAAGACAATTAACTCTCAAAATTTAATTAATATAAAGCTCGTGATATGTGTAATTGAGTACGTAATTTAATACATTGTATTAAAGAAATTAATGATAAAAAAAAACTTTATTTTTAATTTTTCGATTTCATCTAATTATTCATCATTTTAATCATTTTATCATTATTATAATTTTACATTATTTAATTTCATGTTGGATTTATTTTTCTGACAACAAATTCCGCAATATTCTAGCTTGAATGTTTCGAAATAGAACTGTGCCGAAAATCGACGACGTTGGCAAGTTTGGCGTGCTTCGCCAAAGTTAGTCGCGGCGGCTCTTATTTGATTTTCTTGCGGTTTTTAAACTGGCGCGGCCGGCCTCCTATCGATCCGCCGATCTCCGCCTGTAAATCTCCGTCATTTATAAACGCCTTTTAACGATCTCTTCTTTCACGAATCACCAATTTAGTGCACGCGAATGCAAATGCCTTCAGCCGAATTTGTCGGGTCGAGATCCGTCAATGACAGTCTCGCAGACAAACGCTTCCTGATCGCGACGCCTTCTTAGAACAAATCTTTATCACTTTTACGAAGAGTGGCCGAGTAGTTTTTATTAATTGGATACCGCACGGAGTAGCCTCGAGCTGCGACAATCGTAATTTGTCTTCCTCGTTTCTCTCTTCTCTCTCTCTCTCTCTCTCTCTCTCTCTGTCAGTCCCTCACTCTTTCTTTCTCTCTTTTTCGGCGGTCTCCTTTTTTCTTCTCATGAGAGAGAACTCAGGTCTTTTTATCGCCTAATCTTCCGTCCGCATCAGGCGCCTATCAAACGTCGCGACATGTTCCGTGTGCGTTCGCTGATGTGTATGTAAATGCGAATATTATTTTGGTACGGCAGGTAATGATCGCAAGGAGAAATGGATAGTACGTTTAAGCCACGATGGCAACGCCGGTCACCGTCTGAAAACGAGCTCCATCTTCATCGCTTTTATAAAACGGTCAAGCGGCCTTTATTAGCCCGCCACTTCCCAAAGTAATCTCGACGAGATGGAGAGGAATACAATTTATCTTCGTTACTTCCACGGGATTTAATCTCTAGACTTTTTAATTAAAGCCGCAGTATCGTCTAAACCGACTAGCATCAACTATATCACGTTCACTAGGATCGATGTTATTACCTTATAGATATGCGGTTTTTTTAATGAACAGAAATGAATACATTACTTAATCTACATTAATTCGT
Organism: Lasius platythorax; assembly: GCA_963971435.1. Lineage (NCBI taxonomy): Eukaryota > Metazoa > Arthropoda > Insecta > Hymenoptera > Formicidae > Lasius > Lasius platythorax. Next base: position 9,495,722 of record OZ020539.1, on the reverse strand, counting down.
ACATCATTAAATATGCATCATTCATACACAGTATTGTGTTTCAAAATGATGCAAGTTGAATTATACAAAGCAAGTGAATATAATCCATATATTTTTTTTTTATAAATATTTATAGAAATGATTGGGATTTTTGAAAAAATATTTTCACTTAAATCAATTGCAAAAATCTGTGCACGATGTTTTTTATACAACAGATTTAATTATAAGATATTATTACATATATGTACTATATAAAAAAGAAAAAGAAATATACATTTGATTGAATTATCATGTTTCCAAATCAATATTGAGTCTTAACTTTCTCTCTTATATATATATATATATGTATAATTAGACTTCAGAGATTATGAGACGAATATTCTATACACGATATCGACTTATAAAAACTTTTGTTTTACTCCGTACTCTCGTTAAATTATTACGCTACCAAGAGAATTATAGAGAATTAATCGTTCTAAATTATATAAAATAAATAATTTTTAGACCATGCGCGTGCATAAAGCCAAAATTGCTCGTCATAGGCTCGACTTCATCGCGATGAGATTTCCGACGACAGTTTCGAACGCTACGAAAACGGTATAAAAAAAAATCACGCGCAGACGGAATAATCGGACTCCTGATCAAAGCGCGGTTTCGCGCGGTGAACGATGCCGCAACGGCTAATTAAGCGCCGACAGACCGCTCGATGCGTTACACGCCCGCGAGCATTACATGATCGGTCGTCGTATACGATTACGTCGTTTTTGCCTGTAAAAAGATCCATTAGCGCGCGCCGTATTCGTGCAATGCCCAGCAACCACGGCCATGCCGGGACATCACAGGAAGCTTCCGATCTTTTGAATACTCTTTCGTGTAGTTACAGTCGCGAGAAGGTCCCTCCTTATAAGCTGTTTACGTTTAAACAAACTAATTACTTCATTGCACCGACCTCGGAAGAGATACATGTCACTGTCTCTATATAATCTGTAATTGTAAATAGCACGACAAACGTACGCGTGTATTTAGTTCTTTTATATTTTATGAATTTCATAAAACCAAGACCGAGACGGCCCCAAATTCACTAGTGAAATATATTTTAATTACTACAGAGACACTATACATGTACATATTTTATATAAGTATACATATACATACATAATACATATATGTATACAATATATATGTATGTGTGTGTGCGTGTGTGTGATCTAATATCTAATAAATAAAAAAATAATAAGAGAGAAAATTTAAATAATAAATATAAAATGAAACATGATTGAAGAATTGATTAAAAATCTCTTTACGATTCATACATTCATGCTCATTTCATCCATAGCCAATTCGCCCATTAACAATAAGTAGACGTTTCAGATAATCGACGCGAAACAGATCGATCACGACACACACCACGCCAAAAGACCCGCATGATGACAGAACAAACAACCTGCATATGTGATTCATTCTTGAGGCTGAAACGGGCCATTGCAGGTGGGCGAATATAACCGATTAGATTCGAAATCGAGCATACAGTGGTGTTTATTTGCCATGGCAGAACGACAAGCGGGAGAGACATGCAGGTAAGCGAAGGGGGGGATGCGTACCGGCAAGCTTAGAAGAAAGAGCGTGGCGGCATAGTTCAAAGCAATGGTGACATGTGACCGGCATTGTGAGGACCGGAGCCTCTCTATGCCATGTGGTTATACGCTTTTCTATTGCGATGAACCCGAGCTTGCTTTGACGGCTCGCCGACACGGCCGATCCTCCGCCCCGTTTTGGAGCTACCCTGAAAACTACCGACTCGGTCCCTCGTGGCGTAAGCATAAATACGCCACCGCGGCTGGATGCTGCGAGCATCTTTCATACACGAAAACGATAATTCATACCATTCTCAATTTATACGTATTGACGCACGTAAAATTCGTCGCACATTGATTTATAATCATTTTTTATACGAATTATCACTTATTGAAAGAAAACTCTTTTCGTCAGTTGTTTTACATATAGTATATATATAGGTATATACAGGGTATCCGGTAATAATCGCCCCACCCATTGTGTGCAGGTAGAGCGGATTAAACCGAGTAGGAAAGTCCTCTACCGTTTTGCGATCTTCACAATAATTAATGAGAAATTAATTGAAAAAGTTCGGCCAAATCCGCGCGAATATAAGCGCGGGACGAGAAATGATGTATATACATTTATTTTCTACGCTCATAGAAAATGAATGGAACTACACCGACGTTATAATCGCGTGTGTGAGTAAATAAAATGTATGAAATAAATTTGTGTGAGTAACTATAAATTGAGACATAAATCACATGCGATAAGAAACTCGATGACAGATGGACATGCGGCTAAACGATTATTATGACACCTTCGATGGGATGTGCGACACCGAAACAATTGAAGGTCGTCGAAAAAAGTATCAACACAGTATTTTGTTTGTTTTTTTCTGCGTACCGAGTTCGAGTGGTGCTCGCCGAGCATGCCTTATTAGAGTGAGAAGGATGCGAGGAGGATAAAGAAGGATACGAGCAGAGCTCGCTCGAGCGTGCCTTTTAAAAACAATCAGAGATAACGCGAGAAGGATGCGAGGAGGATAAAGAAGGATACGAGAAGAAAATCGAGAACGCTAGTAAGACGAATCTCTCTTTTCTATTGGATCAGAGAATCGAGCGACTTTGATTATTGGTCATCGCCCGAGGAGTCCGCGTGGAGTATTTAGGTCAGGAAATTCGGCATGCCATCGATAAACCGTGAGACGTGTCAATGCATCTCCCAAACTACGATTTTTTTATTGAACTGTAATAATAGAATGACTATGATTTGGCTACCAAGCGATGACTCCGCGCGGATTAATTAATACACATTAATATATATGCTAAGAAAACCCTTGCTTGCATCTTACCATCTCTATTCTTCCTAAATAGCAATTTTAATATTCATACAACTATTTGTCGATTAAATTTTATATAATTATATGACAAATTGCGATGTTAAAAAGTTTTGCGATGTTAAAGAGTTTTGCGCTGCGAATCGATTGCGTGTGAATGCGCGTTTAATACAATCGGCATTGTAAACTTTACGCAACGCATCGTCTTTATTTCAATCAAATAATCAAAATTACTTCGAGAAATGATCGCAACTTTATTGCATCGTGTCCAGATTGGCAAGTGACAGAATCGCTTTCATTCTCTGAGCATACTGCACGTAATGTAGCATGCTCGTTAGCAATTAAACGAATTGTACTTGTTATATCAAAATCATTCAATTAATTAAATTGATGAGATTGACATTGTGTTGCAATATTTATGATATTTGGCAATGATTTTCGTATTATACACGCTTATGTCTCTTCTTGCCCCGCGCTTATATTCGCGCGAATTGGCCGACCTTTTATAATTAATTTGTCATTAATTATTGCGAAGATCGCAAAACGGTAGAGGACTTTTCTACTCGGTTTAACCCGCTCCATCTGCATACGATGGGTGGGGCGATTATTACCAGAGACACCCTGTATATATTATAATATTGTTAAACTATTTTAGAACAGTAATGAGTTCAGACATTAACAATATTAACAATATTATAATATTATATTAAAGGTTAATATACATAAATCTCTCCGGATATAACGGAACTATATAAAACTTTCTCGTAAAAAAACGTTTTAAGCCATCATTTTTCAACACAATGAATATTCATTATGCGCGATGAAAACAACTCTAAAAGCAATCGGCCCGATCGAGCAATCTGCGACTTGGATCTCTCGGGGATGCGTATCGCGACAATCTGAAGATGCAGCGGTCGATCTTACGTAGCTAAGCCACGAAAAGGACACGTGTTCCAGACACGTGTGTCCTCGTCGCGTTTATCTCTGGGTCTATCTAGTCGCATTGTGTCTTGGACTGATTGTAAGTACCGATCCGCTTCCTGCGAGAGCCGCCCGCCACCAAAGCTCACCCCATAAATTTAAGCGGAGGTTAATAAAGTATACATGCGCGCGCGCTCTCTCTCTCCTCTCTTTTTCGTTTCACTCCTCTTTCCTTATATCCTTTATTAATAAAGTTTGTGATTTCTCAAACCGATGCTCGAATTATTGTCATATCAAGGCTATAGAACTGTTTATAAATTCACAATCGGCTTAGTTAATCGACCGTTGTCTGTAACGATTACGATATAATTTACCACGCCAATACGCAAGCTTTCGCATTATTAATATGAAAGCATACATATCCTTTACCGTTTATGATTACGCACGCGCCCCAATTGAGCTTCCTAGTTATACTATGTTTACGTATACTTGATCAATTATTAATGAAAATACATTATACACATTGAATGTTTTATACAGTTAATGTATATCGAATACATATATACAGATTTAAAAATAAAACTTCAATGTAATAGTAGAGATATTAAATCATCCGTTTGTGAATTATTAAATTGAAGCATGCGAAACGTAAGAGAAAGTAAAAGCAGAAAATCGTGTAGAAAGATCGAGATGTGCGAGAGAAATTATACGAGAGAACAAAGAGGCATTGTGCGTTCGAAGAGCGCGGATGATTTGAATCAAGTTGAAGATGTTTAGTTGTATAATAGTTAGGGCAGAGAGATAGAGATAGGAAACACAAGAGTCTGACAGTTGTAGGCTATAGTTAGGGATCGTATCGATTCGAAGTTTACTACGGAAAGTTGCGAACTCTCCTGTTTGTGGTTTCCAATCATTGATTGCAAGGCAGAGAAATTTATTTTGAGAAATTTTGCAAATTTTATTTCAATAATATTTTCTTATCTTTTTTAATGATTCGCAAATATCTCAAATTACACAGCCAAATTGGAAAAAGATCTTCGATATAGGTGATGTTTTGCTTGAAATATTTATCGCGCAAAAATAAAACCACTTAAAATAAGTATTATCATCGAAGAATGGTTATAATGGGGGGAATTTTTGTTCTTTCTATGTGTTTGTAAGTAGAACATTCGATAGAACATGTTATTAATAATTATGCCATTTTTGTTGCCGATGTTCATTCTATCGAATGTCGAATTAACAAACTGCCACAAATTAATTACAGCCGTATTGTAATAATACAGGCCGATATCGCTCGATAATTTATTCATACAGAGGGAGAGTAATATTCGGTCGGCTATACTAATTATATTACATTGCGTTAATCCGCGGGATTAGAATTAATTAATCGAACTTATTGCGTAAAGTTTCCACGTGGACTCAGGTGTGCCATTGAACTGCATATTTTGATTATCTCCGGCTGCGGTATAATGCCGGGATTCGGGCACGGGTCAAACGGGAAATACCGTTGTTGAGTTTGATTGCATCGTATTGTACTACGACGTTGATTACATCAGGTCCGCGCCACGGCTTCGCATCCTTCGAATCCTTCGCACGAACGTCGGTTACTCATGTGGTATTCCACGCCTCTTTATGGAAGGCAGTGAAATTAAACGCTCACGAAAAGCGGAAACGCGTTTTTTAGCTAAAATTCCACAACAACTTTCCATGTAGAATTCCTCTATCGAAATTGAGAAACTTGTGAGGAACAAGTTTGAAGAAATTAAAAAAAAATTTTTAATTTAGATTTATTCGCGAAAGAGTTATATTAAAAATTAATTAATTAATTAAATTTGAAGTTTAATATGTATGCATATATATATATCGTTTCAAAATATTCATGTTAGATATATCTATTTATATGATATTCAGACACTTGATCTGATCAAATACTTTGATCGTAATAAATTTACTTTTAGGTTATTAATAGAATCTAATTATTTGTTCTTAAAATAAAAAGGGAGAAGTAATAAAATATTTATAATTTGTGACATTTTCAAATCATCTGCACAATTAAATACAAAGAGGGTTGACATTTAGAATGTTATCAATGCGCATACATGCATGAAAAAAAAAATTGAATAAAATTCTTTACAAGCCTTTGGATTTTTAATTGTCATGTTGGAGAGAATTGCCATTTCAAATTTGATAATTAGCACTTTAAATCCACAGTAAAATCTACCTTAAAAATATCCTGAGAATCATTTTCATGCAAATCGAACAATTTTTCGGATTTTTCACTGTTATATCGAAGCTTCTAGCTATTTGGATTCACAGCGACAGAAAAAAATCACGAGGAGTAGTTTTCACGTACGAATTCAAAAACCACTTTTATCGAAAACATTTTTGACACAATAATGCACATTTTCCTAACACTCAAGGGGTAAATAATTCTATCAATAAACGAATTGTTATGAACGCCAGCCGACAGAATATGGACGTAACTTTGCTTCCTCCAAATCCTTGTCATTAATTTCGACGAACCGCGTGCCATTCCATATTTGCATATGAGGATGATTGTCGGGAAGGGCGTGTGTATGCACACCCGCGCAATAATTTCTAGCCATCAGCGAGCATTACATTAATTTATCGGATGCTTGTACCGCGGCGTTTGCCCCGAGAAAACGATGCGGCGTGGCGTCGGCGTCGGCCGTCGTAATAACAATAAAGTAGAGGCTTATGGGCCCCATGGACGGACTCGTTTTCGCGAAAAGGCACCGAAAAGGCATTATCGATATTTATTTGGCACACAGACACACATATACACACAACTGCCCTTCTCCCTCCACCCTCCCACCCATAATATTCAGAACGGTTGCCAGGGTTTGGACCGGTGTTCGACTGCGCATTCGACGAAATTTCTGTACATATATGCGCGCGCATAATCATAGAATAATAATTAAAGGCGCATCGGCGCTGGTGGTCGCACTTTAATATCACTTTTTTCCTCCGCCGTCCTTCTCTCGTTTCGATATGTAGTCTCGTTGCATCTCGTGTATACGCGCGTGTGCAAACGGCATATTATATCGATGGCGTATTCGATAGACCGCAGCTTCTATTGAAAGTTATTTTCTTACAATCGTATATAAAATCGAAAAAACGCAACTCATCTAATGGCGACGCATGGAGCACAATTGTAACAAGCCGGGAAAATCACTCATTGTCAGCAAGATTTAGAACAACGAGGAATTTTATATATTGCGAAATTTGCGTACTCTCACAGAATGTGGTTTTCTTTCAACATTTAATTGAAGCACGGCAAACACCGGAGGGCTGTTTATTCGCAAATTTATTTGTGTCTTATTTTTGCGTTCTAGAAACGCGATAGATCAAAATAGCTGTTTTTATCAATCTATCTCTTTCTCTGATAATAGCTATAATTTGTGTCAATATTTTCGAATATGCTAACAAGTAAACTAAGAACTTTTCCGCGAAATAATACTTCTTGTTAAAAAAGAACATTTATAACAATATCGAAATATTTGCAATATTCCATTTATGTGAAGCGTGTGCGACAAATTAATATCCTAAACTAATAAATGTATATCCTGGGTAAGTAAATAATTATGTTGCTAACGTTTCGGCAATACTGTATCAACCAGAACGAAAACCATTAATCCATTACGATTATTATGAATGATTCAGTCAGTAAAACATTCAGTACTGAAATTATGCCATCATGTAAACGCAATTGCAATAAATAGAATAAAATTATTAAAAATAAATTATATTATTACATAAAATCTGCTATCGTTACTAGTTGTTTTTATCATAAATTATATAAACATTGATTAATATTGATAAAATGCTCATAATCTTATTTATATGTCACTAGAATTCTAATTCTGCAAATCGAGATATAATTATTTCTGTGCTATTATAATAATATAATAAAATAAAATAATTACATTATAACAGTCTAAAGACATATAGAATTACAAAAGTGCCACATTTTATCTATATGTATAGAGTTTCTAATTTTTGTATTATAGAAATATATATATCAACAAAAGAAATCTGAGAAGAAAAAAGCACATTTGTAATTATCATTACAGTCATTTGAAAGAATACAGAGAAACAATTTTTTTATTTTTATTTTGTGTGTATATTTCATAAAGAGTCTCATAAATGTCTACTACCTGCAGATAATATCACTTGCAGCTACAGCTTTTTACAACGCTATTAGTTCTGGTAAATGGAATCTCTTTCAACGAAAGATAATGCAAAAACATGACATTTACAACTTTTTTATATCACAAACCTTTGAACATTTTTCTCTTTATTTCTAGAAAATAAAATAGTCATGATACATATATCATGATAAGCTAATGAGTAATCCTATCTTTATCTCGGATCAAGAAATTCAAAGATAATCCGGGGATAAGTATCTCGATCTCGTTAACGACTTATGTATTTTTCACGTAGGGCAAGGGTCATCGATTCGACGTCCCATGGTAATTTCGCGAATGGACCGTTTTTCGATGGTTCCCCGATTCGGAGTTGGAGTTATAGGTCAGCTCTGCGGCGGCGAGCATACGGCGGCAAGATGAAAGCTACTTCGATGTTTACATAATAGTAGTCCACCGTAATTCTTCCCCCCTTTCTCGCCCCAATCCCTTATCGTTTCTTTGATATTCTCACTCTCCGGCCGTCTCTCTTTTTCATTCTTGTCGCCATTCTTTCTCTCTCTCTCTCTCTCTCTCTCTCTCTCTCTCTCTCTCTCTCTCTCTCTCTCTCTCTCTCTCTCTCTATCTTACCTCTCTTCGGCTTCTCTCTACAAGTATCCGCTTTATTCCCCTTCGATTTCTGTCAACCGCTTCGATTTCTTATATGCTTAATCTATAGATTAATTTACTATTACTACTATATTAATACTTTTTGCCTTATGATTTGAAGGAGCATGCTTGCGTGAATGAAGCATTACTAGATTCTTAATATGTATTTTGAATCTATCAATTTTCATGTTCCAACCAAGCGATTTTTATTAAAAAAGTGAGTGTGTCATTTTTAACCTTTTATGGACGCAGTAGCGTAGTTCATTGAACCGTCGATCAATTTTATACGCGAAACGTTATCATAAATAGTCATTTATATCTAGGAACAACTCGAGTGTAATAATAACTTCTCCGATCCAATAACTCGCCGCTCACTTATCACGACGCATCGTCATCAACCAGCCATCATTATCTCATTCATTCACCGAGCTTCATCCATCCGGCACTCTCGTACTATTTGATTTCCGCCCGATCGCCTTTATCCTCTGTCATTTTAATTTCCTCAGCCCGTTCTTTTTTCGCCGAGATTTCCTCCTCTTCATCGATCCGCGATATCGCGCCTTTTCCCATCCCCTTTCCCTTTTTCCCCTTTTTCATCCCCCTCAGCCTGACTTTTTCCCGGCTCCCGCAAGCCGCACTTTTATTACTCCTCTCTTTCTGTTTCTTTGATTCCACATTTCTCTTATCGCCTCCCCCTTCCTCCCATCTCATCCCATCTCATCCCATCTCCCGTTCTCCTCGTCCTTCCCGAGAGTTTCCGTTTCGTTGACCGCACTGCTTCTCTCCCTACCCTCCCCCTTGGCATGCGCACGCATCACCGATTCAAGCGCGACATACGCATCCCCCCTGTTCTCCACGAAGCTGCGTGGCCAACATCAAACGTGCCGACAGCCACGACGTACACCTGCCTCCGTCAGGCGCGCGAGTAAACGGCTCGTTCCTTCCTCCTCTTATCCCTCACGAGTATTCTCATTACCCCCACCGGCAGCCGGGTATCCTCTTTGGCAACGACGTGTCTCGGTAACTTACCACCCCGCGCTCTATTTGCTCGTTTGTGCACATACGCGCGGGGAATCGTCTTATTAATTTTATATTTAAAAAAAAAATTAAACACGGTTTTCGTTAGACATCGTAAATGTCTTGAAAAAGTTTATCTCAATAAATTATATGTGTGATTAAAATATATTATTTCTTTAAATCAAGTTTTCTCCCGCTATATAGTTCTAAAATTTTGAAAATGATTCCTTTTTTTCAAAACTGATGAAGGAATGTTACTTTAAGAAAAATAATGACGCTGAATACAATCTGTTATTAAAAAGTAATAGGTATATAAAATATAGCCCTCAATATATATATATATATATATATGTGTGTACGCAATAAATATCCATATATACAATATGTATTTCTGAAATAATAATAACTTTCTGCCAATTGTATTAAACGTATCTAGATTTATTAATATTAAAATATGAGAAATTTTCCTTTGTTGATTTATGTATAAATAGGCTTGTTAATAATCTGCGTAAATTTAGCAGATATTTTAGTGGAGTTTCCACAATAAATTCTAATATTATTTTTGTCTCAAACAGTTTATGTGTATATTATATAGTCTTATATTTTGCATATGATGAGCAAAACGAACAAACAGTTATTATTCGGAATTTGTGCTTCGTTTATGTCATTTCCTCCAAATCCTTTGTTCCATATACAACCTCATATACTGCATTTAATTTAATTAGCTAGAAATTTGCGGCGCAATGGGAAGATACTTTAAACATTAAGAGCTTGTAATTGTGTTTTGTTACGGTCCTGCTGCCTGGCTCTGCGGTGCAAAGCCACAATTGTCTTCACCGATGGACGAGGATAACAACAGTGAAAAGCCAATTTAGCTGCATTTGTACACGTGTGCAGTGTCCAGTTTTGTATCCGTAACCATATTAATCAATTCAGTAGCCAAAATACCACAAAAACTAGGCATGTCAATTAAATGAATTTTTTAATTAAAAGAGGCATATAAATTAATGTAACGTAAAAATTACTAGTCTCCACGAAACGTAAATCAAACTAACATAGAAAAATTTCGGAAACCACCTGCGACAATCACATAAAAGTTATCGTGTTAATATCCAAGCTTTTACGAGCGATACTGCCAGGCACCGTTTATATCAAGATTGTAAAAGCGTTATTATCATCAATTTTCACCGCAATAACAGCCGCGCTCTAAGTGTAAAAATTAATGATAATCACGAGCGTTATCAAGCTCCTTTATAAGAATATGCATGCTGGCAGCACTTCAAGAATCCTCCGCGAGCTCTGAATTTTGCTCTCATAATTCTCTCCGATTTAGTCGAAGAGGATATCGCGAGGTCGCTATCACTTCTCCGCGATTGTGACGGTTCGGCCACGGTGTACCAGCGGCATCGCTGAAGCAACAAGGGGCAGAACAAGAAAAAAAAGAGATAAACAAGAGGTAGGGCGCCAAGGAAGGGATGAAAGGAGCCGACTTCCCTCCGAGACATTCTCCTCCTATATTCCACGAGAGAACCCCCCCTTTCTTCAACTACTATACACCTGGTCGCAACTCCCTCGTCATATATGTATATATATACATATATATATTATATATATATATACATATATACATATATATCCTGAGCCTGTTAGTATCAAAACTCTACGGGAATGATCGTGCGATTGCGACTCGCCATCGCGCAGAAATAATTTTTTATTTATTATATTATATTTTTGTTATAATTATCGACTAATTGCTCGTTAATTGCTCAAAAATATTAGAAGATATGCCGAGTTGTTATTGAAAATAGTATAAATTAAAATTTAAAACGGAATAATATTATATATATATATATGTACATATATATGTGTGTGTGTGTATATAAAAATATAGGATATAAACAATATTAAAAAAAAAATTTCGCGTAAATTTTACCGTCATAATAAACGCCTCTAATTCAAATCGCTTATATACATTATTAGATAGCAATAGTATATAATGATAGCATTTCTACCACTAATTATTATATAAAAAGTAGGGACCTAAGTAAAATGGGAGAATACTGAATATAAAAAAATTGTAAACAAAAATTTAGTAACTGAACTTTTTTTGGTCATTGAAAGTACAATTGTAATACAAATATTTGTCGTTGCATCTGGATTTTAATGACTCGACAAAACACGGCATATTACTTTATTTTCGCACAATGTGATTTCAATGTTTAATTATGATCTCTTATAGCTTGATTATGACACCATTGCTTGAACAGTGGCGCACCAACATCATAATTTGTTTTGCCTATTATCCTAGTAAAATGGATATTGTTCGTCGCGTAATTGCATCGCGTACGTCATTAACAGAAGAATAGGCCGCGAATATCGGCTTTTGAAAAGCGTACACATGCGCACCGTATAACATATACTTAAATTATGATGTTTCTTATTTCCGGTTTGTTACGTTATGTCCATTAAATAATCAGTTTTGCTATGGCATTTTTGGTTTGGCAATTACCTATCGTAAGATACAATATATTTGTGTATATAAAATTAATTTTATTGAATTAAAATTTTAAATATATTTAAATGTGTATATATATATGTGTGTGTCGTATTCTAGTTATCTTATAATTCTATAATGTTATCTTCAAGAAGATAACCACACAAGATGTATATAACTATGTTCATTGAATTTGGACGAATTTGCCGTTTATGAATATAAAACAAGATCGTGAGTGGATTCATGGAGAACATCCTTGGCGCCTTTTGAGCATGAAGTCGGATCATTTCGACTCCGAATCGGTCTAAATTGGTATCGACCGGTTCGACGATGACTCACAAAAAGAGTCCCGGTGCCCGACTCTTGATCTTTTGCTTATCGTTAATTCGATACGGTAATATTACGACAACACGTTCTTCGCTAATAACATCATGTTGATCGCTTTGATCGCCGCCTTTCTAGATATCGTGTTTTATTCGATCTTCTCGACATTCAAAGATGAGAAGGAGAAACGCGCGCTCGATATTCGCGCAGGATGTACATACGAAGGCTCTACACAAATTTACTTATCGGCCATTACGCTCCCATATTCATTTATTTATTTATGCGCGGCTTGCGGCACGCAAATACGGACTGTCGTCGCCGGGTGCCGAAAGCCAAATTTGGATAAAACTGAAATTCAGATTCGGTCAGTCGGGAGATACCATGTTAAGCCACGGCCGAAATTCCACTGAAATTCTAATGTAAGTGGGAAACAGTACGGCGCCAGATGCTGAAACGCGAAAGGCGATGGAGAGAGAGGAAGAGGAATCATTTGTTTAGCGCGTTCAAGAGAGTGTGTTTTCAAAGTTTTACGAGAGAGAAACTCTCTACAAAATATTATAAACTCGAAAGAACATAAGAACCAACAAAAAATAGGATAGTTAATCAATAGTTTAAAGTAAGTTTAAGTAACAGACTCTTATACTTCCAAAGAGTTTGAAGAACATAAACAAAATTTAATAATTCTGCTTATATTTAATATATAATGCTGGGATAATAACAATTTCATTAATGTTTGACTTGAAAAATTAATTAATAAAATTTTTAATATATAATGCTATATATTTTTAATATATAATGCTATATATATAATATATATATATGTATATCTAAATGTATATATAGTACATTATTAGTATATTTTCTTTCTCTCTTTCTCTCTTTCCACATCTCTATTTACATCCTTATATTCACATCCACATCGATATCTGCTTTACATTTATAAATTTACGTCAGCTAAAAATTCGATCCTTAGAATAAATTTTTCCTCTTCTCCTCCTCTCCATCATTTCTTATTTTTAGTTTAAAAATATTATTTTTAGTCTAAAATCAATAGTGTAATTTTAATTTTTCTATCTCGATTTTTTAATCTTTTCATTATCTTAATCGATATTGTACAATTGTCACGCTTTTCATTTTGCGTATCTTTCTTGCTATCATTATTATTATAATATTATTTAATTGTTTTATCATATCCTCTTTTATATTGCATTTCCTTTTATTTTTAAAAACCTTTTCACGTTATAAATTGTTATTTTATGGTGTCGATCTTTATTACTTATGCATTGGTCCATATTTATGTTTAACCTACGCAAATATTGAGAAGAAATTTTGAGAAATAATAGAGAAATTTTTACTCTATTCTCCCTATTTGATCCTCTATCTCTGTTGGAGTTCCGTCATATATCCTCCTTTATATTACACTGCTCTCCATTTTTAGAAAACTTTATTTTCGCAGAATATAATTACAATTTTTTACACGCTATAAATTGTTATTTCATAGTCCATTTTTACTACTTATGCATTGGTTCATTTCTGTCCTGTCGCAAGATATTATTTCGAAAAATAATAAATTTTTACTCTATTCCTTTTGTCTCTGTTAGAATCATGAGCTCGCAAAGGATCCGTGAATCGGCCGCAGCGTAAAGAGTCAGTACGACGCGACGAAGGAATATCAAAGGAGTATCGTACAGCCTTCCCGCCGGCAGCAGGCGGTTTCTAGCTGCTAATGATCGCGGTGTACCGTAACGTGCTACACGATTCTGACGATAAACTACAACGCACCCGGCAGCACCCGCGGCACCGCAAACCCGTTTTTCGAGAGTGGACTTTTTCACGCTCCTCTACCTTCTTCTCTCCCTCACACTGTCCGACTCTCCTCTTCTCTTCTTCTCCTTGCACGCTCGTAAGTATCTAACAATGAATACGCGCGCTACTCGACGAACACCCCATCGCGATAGACTACCGGCTTTCATAGCGAACGTAGTACGCATATATACCTTATCTCGTTACATGTCATTAACATCGTTGCAAGGTATACGAGCTCTTTTTGCGCGCACATTAACGACGTAGTGATAACAATAACAAGCTGAACGGGAACACCTTATAGTACAGTATATTCCTAATACTCTCGGTATTATTATTGAATTATTCCCAATTGCCGAGCGAGAAACGAAGGATGAACGAATAAGTCGCAAGTCTTAAAACTTAAACTTTTTCACTAGATGAACGCTTCTCTCTTTTGTCTCTGTTAATCCTCTTCTAAAACGGTAAGCACCTTGTAGAAATAAGGACTTACCGGTAGTCAAAAAAACTGCTAATTAGTTAAGTTATTGCACTAACTTTCAATCTATTTGGCAATCGATCACAAAAGTAGATAATAAAAATTAAAACGTCATGCATTCTGAAAAAAAATAATAATTCAATATTCACGATTATGGTAATAAATATAATAATTTTTAAACTTTACTTCTCTCTCAATTTATATCTTAGAGATTTCCTATCAAAATAATAATAAAAAAATATAATATATATATTATATAATCCGCGAATACACTTCCTAATTATTACATATTAAAGATTAAATATTTCTTACCTAAAAAATATAATTATAGATATTTATACTACTAGATACATAACTATATAACTAAGTGATCCAAATAATTTAAAGAAGTTGATAATTCAAAAGTAATTTATCAATTGTTTACAAAAGAAAAGTAACAGACGGAAATGGATCTTGCACCTTTAAGTGCAATCCCGCAATAGAATGCGCTTAAAGGTCAACTATTGCCAGCCATATGATCCCGCGACTGCAAAGAGGAGAGATATCCCTTTACATGAGTCTACCGCTTTCTAATAACGCGGCTTGCAAATTGCCCCATCGCTAAATAACCGACGATCAAGGGAGCCTCCTCATTACTAGTCGTAAGATTCCCGCGCGCAATTTGCATTAACTCCATGAACGAGCCGCGACCTCGACGAAGGTCGGTACCTCCCACCTACCCTATCCTTAAGATTAATGCCGACCGATTACAGTGGCGACGAGAAGCCAGAGTCGGAGGGGGGGGGCAAGGGATTGCTATTGTAAACGTGTCGGGGATTCCCTAACTACGTGCTGCCGTTTTGAGTGAGAAATGTCCACAGTGACCTAATGGCAGATCAATCGTTACCCTTCTCATCGAAGGCACAGAAAAAGAATTGCAGGTACTGTTCACGAAAAGCACGCCTACTGTCGTCGGCTGCCTTTGTCGGCGACTTCGAATACTTTAAGCTTTGATCTTTCGTCGACAATGTTCGAGACAAACAACGCCGGAGATGACAGCGTCACGGTGCACCATGGTTATTTGCGGCGGTCATCCGTAGCGCTCGTTGAAAAAGCGCCGCTACGCAACGAATTGCGCGAATTAGACTGTTAATTGCTGAGACGCGTCGGAAATTAATAGTAGCAAGATAGGAACGTAATTGAAGACCAGGATGCAAATACCAGGGAAATCAGAAGGCCGCATTCGGACGAATTCGAAGCCAGAATTTTCTAAGATCTATCATTTATTACTTATCACAATTTTATATTTTGTTAATAAACCAACGTATTTTTATACTCAAAAATATTTATTAGGAACTGAGGACGTATGTTGCTGTAAAATTACAGAAATTTACTTCTTTCGATTAGTGAGTTGTTCATCGTTTAATATTTAATAATGGCTCGCTAATGTATGTATAAGACATGTAAAAGACATGTAAAAGAGCGGTCAAGCTTCCATAGCTCTTTTGCCTGATTTCTCGTTAGCCGAAATTGCCAATTTTCTTCGCATACGATATTAAAGCTTATTACGAGTAGATTCAGAATATGTAACTCTACTGCACAGTTTTGTTAAATAAATATTGTGGTAAAAGTCGCTTTTACGCTTTGGTTAAGTCAGCCGAACAATATTCAGTTTTTAATATACATTTACTGTTTCTGAAAATATTCGGATTATTTTCGATTATGAATTTTAATAACACTCAGATAAGGTTTTATAATATGTAATTTTTATCTGTTTTTATTTATTTTCTTGAATATAAAATGTACACGAAAATGTATATATAATTAAATTTTACGGTCTCACAAACCGTAAGAGTTACATATTCTGAATCTACTCGTAATAAGCTTTAATATCGTATGCAAAGAAAATTAGCAATTTTGGCTAACGAGAAATCAGGCGAAACTTGGCTACACTCTTTTCGGTATATTTACTTGTGCAAAAATTACAATATGTGAGTGACACACAGCCATAGTGCATTATTAATCAGAATTCTTGCCTTTCTTATTAATAAATATAAAAAAATAAGCGCATTGTTTATGCGATATTCGTATAATGTTGTGAGTTGTGATGTTTGCCGAGTAAAATTGCAAATTTAAGCTTCAATTAGCGAGAGAAACGAATGAAAAAATCGGTAAACATGGACAATAGACAGCGCACCATTTATTAATTGAATATCCGAATATGCATTCAATGCGATGATAAAATAAACCATAAAAACGTTTAAACCGCAATTACACGAAAAAAAATGGCCTAACAATACACCAGCTCGACGATTTTCCACCACTATGTAATATTGCATGCAAATATTGTGCGATACTGCGATGTCAACAATATCGCGGATAATAACTTCTCTGGCGGCGATGAATGAATAACAAATTAATTCAAGGCTCTACGCAAAATGCATACGCGGAAAATGGAATGTGATAATATCATCGAACTTATTACCGACCGCACACATACACAATTATTTCAATCGAATTGGCTATTAATCAAAAGTCGAATTATTTGAATCTAATTATGTTAATAAAAATCCAGAAATAATAAATCAGACGAACTTATCAATGAGGCATTTATCGGTCTTCTTTATATATGTATAACGATGGAATTGGCATTACGCCATGCTTCATACTGACATGTTCATGACATATTACGGTATATGCATTTCTATGGAAAAAGGGAACAATGCAGGAAATAATTTTGATAATAGAATTATAAAATTAATAGATTATTATCATTTTTTTAAATGCTTTTAACATGATTGTTAACTTTTTGTCATTGGAATATATTTCGATATCTCATGCGAGGTGTGTGTTTTCATTATTGTCATATAATTATCTTTACCGATCCTATATTAATTAAGGAACGCATATAAATACAATCATAAATCAATAATTTTACTAATTGAAATTGCGATGCCGCACAATTTTACTCTGCTGCAATAACCATCTCAACTGGCTATATATATATCAATTGTTTATTGAAAAATTAGTTTATTGAATTCAAATATTGTTAAGTAAAATAATGGAAAAGCAAATCATATTTTTAAATAAATATTTTAATTAATATTTTCCTTTAATTTTAAAATATACTGAACACATGAAAAATGAGAATTCGAAAAATATCAAAGGATTATTTTGATATAAGTATATACCATTTTCTGTAGACTGTTTTAATCCAAATAGAAATATTTGATATCATCAAATCGATAAAGTATAATTAAGAAATGTAACAATATGAATATAAATAAAATATAATCAAGAAATATAACAAAGGCGCGGTGCGAAGAAGATATTTGACGAAATCGATACTGAAGCGACCGTATATGATTGCGCGACCTCGTCGCAGCCAAAACAACCCTACACGTGGTGGTGAGACCCACGCTCCTCTCCACCATCCTCCAGTCTACTCTATTCATCGCTTTCTCTCCCTTGCTCTTTCTCTCTGACTCTCTCCTTCTCGTTCTCCCCTACCCCTCTCGCTGTTGTGCTCTTGCTGCTTACTTCGCGCAGTTTGAGCTGGGCCGATTGTCAGTCGGTCCCCGACTCCGACGGTGCAAGGAGCATCGAACAGTTCACAGCGATTTCTCCTGTCGGAAGATCACGTGAATGCGTGTCAAAAAAACCACTTTCCCTCTTGGTTTCGATTCATCAAATTAATCCAACTGCAATTAAATTCTCTTACTGAGACAGAGTCTCTCATGTCATCAAAAATCGGATCTATAATAAGAATTAAAAATTTCTGGATATGATGTTTGATTTTGTATAAGAATCGCGAATTCAAAGAGAACGCCTCAAAATTCGAAAGCAAGTAAAAAAGGAAGAAGAGAAAAAGAAAATAAGATCGGGCGAGAAGAAGAGGAGGTGTCAGTTCGCTGTTAGTTCGTCGATCGTGCCTGGCACGTGCGCGTACTCGGTCCCTCGTGCCTTCGGAAGAAGAAGGGTGCATCGGCGAAAGGAGCAAAGAAGGAGGCAAGAAGAAAAGGAAAAGCGGCTGAAGCAGAAAGTGACGGCAGTGTGCTCCGAACCGTCAAGCGGGACGCTAAGGAAGAGAGTTGGCGCGTATCACAGATGCGCAACCCACGTGACTCTCACCAGATATCTTCAACCCCTTCTTGAACGTTTTTGAATTGTCATTGCATCGTCATTGTGCGGTATATTCAATCGAAGAAACACAGCCTTTCGTCAACTTGATACCACATCGATGATATGAATGGATCAACGGAAAAACAACGGTGCTCGGTGATTCTCTGACGAGACTAGGATGGTCCGCGTGAGGATAAACTCATGCTGGTGCACGCGCATGGATTGAAGGTGATCGACATGGACTGCGATATTCGTATGTGAATAAAGACACGAAGATTTGTCGCGTGAGCAGCGATTGCATTATTGTTATTGGAGAGTGGATCAAGATGAGGACGGAGTTGCAGGTGAGTCGAATTTTTCTTTAATTCACCTAAGCAATGTGTCTCTCGCAATCTTATCACAACTTTACGTATCTAACTTTTGGAACAATAGCGAATTGCAAACGTTATGTTAATGCATAACTCATTTTGAATTAAAAAAAAATTAGTTACATTCATATAATATTACGTTATATTCACATAAATTTTTAAAAATTTTTCCATGCAATATTAAATTAATATTTTATCATATACACATATATATAAATTTAAAAAAAAATTGTTATTACATTTTTATTTTATAATTATCATATAAATATAATTGATTTATTTTTATTTCAAAATATAGAACTATACTCTAGCTTAACGACAATTAAAATAATCAAAGGCACTTCCGTTATGTAAAACTTTCTTATGTAAAAAAAAGATAAAGACCAATACATTATAAATAAGATTAGATCGTCGTACACGAAATATAGGAGACGTGAAGATCATAAATAATCCGAAAAAAAGGGGATCAAGAGATCTCATATTCGCAGTGCGAATAAGAAAAAAACACGCCAATGCACATCATTAACAACAGGAGCGAATGTCCTTTACGTTAATTCCTCCTTAACACACACGCGCTAACTTTCACGGATGCTTCGTAAGACGAGTAGCGCCGAGGCAACCCAATCCTCTTTTAACGCTCTTTGATCATCTGGAGAGATTCTGCTTATTTCACGGATATATCTACCGTCCGTTTCACACCACGTCCCTCCAGGTTTCCCTCCTCCACCCCCTTCTTCCCCCTCACCGACATCTTTCTATGCGATTAGATATCTTGCATATAGCATGGCCTTTAACTTTTAAGTACGATTTAACGAAAGCCTTTGAATACCCGCCTGCCTCAAAACTCCGGTACCGGTCGCGGATTCTCCAGAAGTTATTTGACCTCAGCGGCCGCCGCCCTCGGAAATCCTCCCTCTGCGCTTCCGTGCGCTTTTGTCCCCTCGCGCACGACGATTTGCTGCTGCTGCGCTCGCTTTGATATTTTTAATCCTCTTCGCGCGTGACGGGAACGCTTACGCATGTCAAAGTATACGGCGCCTTCTTTGTTATTCGCAAAAGCGCAGGAAATATGATAGATCAGCGAATGACAATAATAACGCTTTCATAAGGATTGTATGGATCGCTCGTCAATTTTGTCACGATACAAAAATGTCAAGCGAAATAATTAAGGAAAAATCCCTAGAACCGATATTTATATGCAATTAAAGTCATGCAATTAAAGTCATGCAATGCAGTCATATGATTGTCAACTCGTGACAAATTTACACTGGATCTCCGTATTTATCTGATCTCCATCAGACAAATAAAATTAAAAATCAGAAACTACATTTAAATACGCGTTGTAAATTAATCGCTTTAGACAAATAATTACGAAAGACGATATAATATATCTTTGCAAGGTATATTCAAATTAAATTTAAATTAATTATTCGAGATTAGTTATTGCGCATAGTTAAAATTTTGGTTTTAATGAATAATTAGATTGAATTTAATTGTTGTTTCTATGTAATAGTACGTAGACATAGTATGAATATTAACACAAGTAACATCATTAATTACGGCGTTAATTGAATCTCATTAGATGAGAAGCTATTTCGAGCGCAAGCTCAACGTCATCGGGCGACTTCCTGGACAGCCGACTACGATGCGCTTGATTTGGCGTATACAATTCGTGCAACGACGCACGCGATCTTGCTGCACGCGATAAATCATCGCAGTAGCTAGCCGCGTATGGGATAAACCGCAAACTCGCGCGCGAATCGCACGCGATTCTCTCCCGCAAATTTATCGCCGTCTGTCGCTGACAGCCGCACGATACGTACTTTTGTATTAAAGGCCTGTTCGAAATTAAAAAGGAGGAATAAATTTATTCACTTGATCTATTATCGCTGCATCTCACAATATTTGAACGATGGCATGATTTCTAAAATTGGTAAAAATTTAGGACAAAATGTATTCGATTGTCAACTATACTTGTATATTATGCTATATCTTGTATAAACTCCAAAATTTAAGCCGTGGTTTTGTTCTCGAAACACATGCTATGTTTTTTTCCAAACAGTAACCACACGATAATTTACATAGGAACAGAAACTCGGAGAGAATTGTAATTTCAGAGAGAACGTGCAAAAATTTCTCTTTGTCGTGTGAATAGACGTAAATGGTAAAAACGTGTAACATTCGTTATAAACAAAATAGAACTTTCACTTTATCTCATTTTTGTAAATTATAGCTTTTCATGCATTTTTTCATTCAAGAATGTTTGATAATAGTTCGAAAACACTTTTATTCCTGTATTTGCGTCCAATTTACATTCAGAACATTTTATTTACTGCACATTTTTGTTAAATAAATATTGTGACAAAAGTCGCTTTTACGCTTTGGTTAAGTCAGCCGAACAATATTCAGTTTTTAATATGCATTTACTGTTTCTGAAAATATTCGGATTATTTTCGATTATGAATTTTTATAATACTCATTGTCAGACAAGGTCTTATAATATATAATTTTTATCTGTTTTTATTTATTTTCTTGAATATAAAATGTTCACAAAATGTATATATAATAAAATTTTATAATTTATTTTTTAGCGCAAATTTAAGTAAAAATTATACTTTTAGCTTTCCAATTTCTAAAATTAAATGTCGTAAAAACAGCAAGTTTTAAATATTCTTGCTATAATTTTAGTTCAAATTAATTGAAGAACAAAATTTTATTGTGTACTTGTTTTTTAATGACTATTTTATAATGATAATTTAACAGAACTTTTCCATCTTTAGTGCTAAATAAGTCTATAATTAGATTTTTCTAAACTTGGCAAGAAAAAAATAAATTTTCAAACATCCTACGTATATGTTTTATCGTTACTCATTACGATGATGCATAGATTTGAATTATAAGCATTTCGAATACAATCCAATATGCGGCTTTAACCGCTTCAATAAATCCAATTAATGGCACAGCAAACAGAGATATACCGCAAAATAGTTGTTTGTTGATCGCAATATGTTTTTATGATGATATTGTTCACGCGAATGTCAAGATTAATCTAACATGTTGAAATTAAAGTTTCAGTCATCAATCAACTTTTACCATTATCAAATGTGTGTGTTACCTATATATTCACGCGAAATATCCATTTGCGCAGAAAAGCACTATAGCTAATAATATTATTAAAAAGAAACCTGTTCTGTTTTATGACAAAGATACAATATCGTATATATTTTAGATATAAAAACTAAATCAGTATATATATACATATATACATATATATATGTGTGTGTGTATATTCTCTTTAATAACAATGTCTAAGATTTGATTTCTTTTTTTTTGCAAAATAATATCGCTACAAGCGATATTATTCTGCGCACGATATAACCGATAATTTATTCAATATATGTAATGAACATCCATTTACGGGCATAGTATTTGTCGCGACTGGAAATAACACGATTCCGAAACGAAGGTGACATGTCTCTTGTGTTTGAGCGGTGGCGAACGGAGACGTCGCGTCAGCTATAAAAAGAAGGGCGGATAATTGCGGCGATGATCGTATATGCCACCTGCCAAGGTTAACGTTATCGCGATATTCCCTGTGAATGCGTGTCCCTTTGGCACCGCGAGCGACCGCACTCGTTAATGAGCGCATATTGATCTCTCAAGCACCGCATGACCGGACATCAAAGAGTAGACGAGCAACAAGTATCCCACCGCGAGAGAGAACCGAAAGCCCGAGATTACAATTTAAGCCTGTTTACGTCGGGATTCCGTCTCTGTGATCTCGCGCGCCACGCATAGTCCGCGTCGATTCGGAATCCCGTCTCCTCCGGCGTTTCTCTCCACCGCGCCTCTCTTCCCGTTTTAGCCCTTTACTCTGTAGCCGAGCTGCTTTTGCGCGCCAGCAACTCAAGATTATTTTCTCAATGTACTCTCGCGCGACTCGATATTGCTCCGAAATATAAACGTCCGCGTATCGTCTCATGAAGGCGCGTGTTTTGGAAGCAGATAAATGACAATAAAAAACATAAAAACCTTACTATTCTCTAGGTTTCTTTTGTGATCTCCACTTATTTCATTAAAACGTAAAGTTGGAGATAAATCCATGTTTTTTTGCACGAACATGGATAAAAATTTTACTTTGCCCGCATATAAAATTAAAAGAATCGACTTTTAATGATAAAACCTTCATAGTTATAAAATTATTCGTCATTAAAAATTAAATTTAATTCTATGAATTAAACGTTGAGCATGTAAATAAATAATAAAATTCTATTTTTCAGCTAATTTTTTAAAATTAAATATGACCTTAATATAAATTTTACTTAAGCCTTTGTCAAGAGTATAAATGTTCAACGTTATTATAATAAAATCTTGCGACAAATTACGAATATATCTCGTATAGAATTATGCATATTTCGTTATTCTTTTGTTATACATAAGCGAGAAGCTTAGCTTGCGTAATTAAAATAGAGTTAAACGGCTAAGCCGTCATATTCAAAATATAACGCGAACGAGAAAGCAAAATATTCATAGGACATATTCATGATAATGCGCGCACCTCGACATGAATACGAAAGCGGAAGAGACGGCAGTAGAAAGAAAACGACGATGACACTGATGGTCCACCATTAATAGTCTACTTATGAACGAAGAAAGTAGCTATTGTAGATTTTGCGATAGCAATATTAACGATCATAATAATAAACGATATATATTGTAAGAAGACTGCACGCGTTGCTTGCTGTTGTCATTTACTTAAACGCCTTTCGCGTGGAAGAGATCTTAACGCGCTAATGATAAAATCTCATTGTCGAAGAAACGGTGGACCAGCGAGATTGCTGCGACTTAACGCGAAACTTTTACAATGTTTGCCGGAGACTTTCGGGTGGAGGAGAGGCGATAAGAACAGGAACGCGCTTCTCTCAAAGGCGAAGACGCTAGCAGAAACAATGCCCCGTTAGAGAGTAATGCTGGTTCGGAATCGTTCTATCTTTTGCGTGCCTTTTTGTGCGGAAATTCGGCAGAGACCAAGCTGTAAACGGATAACGGAGCATTGTGCCAGCAGAAAGCAGCAATTAGTAGGGTGTTGTTATCACGAGAGTTGAGAGGGATATTCAGTTTGTAGTATTTAAGAGAATTTGCTCGAAACGACCAATACCGACGAGAAAGTATCGTTCGCGACTAAATTGATAACCGTTTTTATCCGTAGCGCGCACATTGATTAATTACATCGAAGAATAACCACGGTTGCATCTTATCTGAATTCCGATTTTCCTTTCAACACCCATTACGGAATTTCCCGATATAATGGTGTGAGAGAGTAATTTAAAATTAAATTAAAAAATACAATAAAAAACAATTTAATAATCATTGAGCTCGTGTTATAAAACTAATATATAGGTATAAAATATATCATGTATATCTTTTATTTTTAATAAATTCAATTCTTTGTCAAACATCACTATATGCTCGTTACAGGCCTATTTTATACCTATATATTAGTTTTACAATAAAAAATATTATGTGGATGTAATGGAAATGAAATATGTACATATCATGAATGTATATATTCTCAGAATTAAGAAAGATTATTCTATATACAGATATTAAAATATGCAATTTAAAATTTGAAAAATACGCTTATATCAATAATTAAATAATTTTATAACGCGATATCCATATTATGAGAATGACGCGAGTATCCGATTCTTCGAAGACGTTAATAATTATTAAAAGTTTATGGAAGCTGCAGTCACTGCACAACAGTGACGAATTAACACGTCGGATACTCTACTCTATACGTCGGATGTGTGACACGCTAACTGTACAAGCAACAGTGGCATCGCGGGAATAACAATTACACAGTAAACACGACTTCGTTAAACTATGCGCGGGCAATAGTTTATACAAGCAGACCAAGATACAGTACTCTCGGCAAAACAACAAGGCTGTTACAAGCGACATGGGAAATGCGGAATATCTTGGCGCTACATGGTTGGTCGCGTTGACACCGTAAAGCAGATTCCATGTATAAATCATTATTAATGATATTTTACTTTCTGAGAAGATATGCGTTTCATATATATGAAAGGAGATCTCGGATGGACTGGGGTGAATCGCTGTCATAATACAGCGCAGCAATTAGCAGCGGTAGCAATTACTGAGAGTAGACGGAGATGTGTACTCAAGAAGGTGACTATACGCGCGTCTACTTAAGAACATCTACATTAAAGGAGATGAATAACGATGACGATGTGGACACGGATGAGGATAATTGCGACTTGGATTACAGAGCAATGGACAATTTAATCTTGAAGACGAAGGCAAAAGTATATTTAACACCGCGAACAATCTACTCGTCGTTCTCTCCGCACGACTGGAAGCTCGCGAAAATACGTAAAATAATGACTGAAATAATACGACATTTTTAGATAAACGAGCGGAAAATTCTTTAGTCTTTCCGTCCACTAGCAAATAATCTTGTGTATCGATAATCTAATCTTTAGTTGATACAGATTTGCATCGACTCTTATCCGGTTGCATAATTAAATGTTATGTTACAATTGAATTATTTTAAATTTAAGTACTGTAAAAGCCATTTTAGAAAAGTATAAGTTACGTATGTTATAATTGTGGAAACATATAAAAAAATAAAAAAAAGATTTATTATAAACGAAAGAATAATTGTATGGACAAGATAATTCCAATTTTATTTATCAATATATAGAGAGGTACATCTTGAGAGTTGATAAATAATAAAACTAGAATTCTTATCATGTGCACATACAATTATTTCCTCGCTAATAATAAATTTTTCTTTCCTTAAATTTTCCTTTTTTATTTTTTGATATTTTTCCATAATTATAACATATATATTAATTAATATATAACATATTATATATTAATTATGCAATCTCTACATGTACATATATGTATATATCCGCAACGTTCAAAAATTGATACTTCGACGTTTCTCTGCAAAAAAATAGGATGGAAAGAAATTAAGATGAAATCCGTGCTTTCCTTGGCGGAATAAACCGGCGTTAACGACTGGATATCGTCCTCTTACAGAAAAGACTGGGTCTAGTTTTACATTTTGCTTAAAAAGATCCAAAGTAAGGACGGTAACGACTAGAGAGAAGAGCTTGACGAGCGCCTGGACCAGGACGCTGATGCGCAACTGACGAAGACGATCAAGACTACGGCGACGGCGACAGCGAGCGACTACGACGAGGACGACGACGATGCTTCTGCCGTGAGGCGATGAGCAATTAGCGACACAGCGCGGCGAGATCAGAGGCCGAGGGCGGGGTGGGGAGCGGCGGCCTAATTACACACGGTACCGACCGACTTCAAAGGAGCCGACAGTTCCTCTCCTCTCCGAGCCATCCCCTCCGAATGGCCGGCCCGAGAACAACGCTCCTCTTCCTCGTATACCCCAGAGCTCAGGCGGTCGACGCAGACCTGACTATGCCTTCGATACTCTCTTCCTTCTCTCGTCTCTCTTTTCTTCCTCTTTCCCCTTCTTACCCATCTTTTGCTCTACGAGAATACTCCTTGCTCTCTTTGATCGCGGGATCACTCGCGGTGGCAGAACTCGCTTCGTTTGCAAGCATTATCGTTATATTATCAGATTATCACGCGCATTCGTCGCAGCTGACGCATATAGTTGAAATAGTGAATATTATTATTTATGTCTTACCGTGGACAAAATGTGTAATTGTCAAAATATTTTTTCTAATTGCATATATATAAACAATACATAATTTTTTATATTTATTGTACAAAATTATATTTTTCGATATTTTTTGAATCGTTTTTAATATCCAGTAATTTAGAAACAGAATAGCAGAAAAAGAGAAAGAGAAACAGAAAGAGAGAGACAGAGATTTATTGAATATATACTTC
This sequence comes from Lasius platythorax, assembly GCA_963971435.1. Classification (NCBI taxonomy): domain Eukaryota; kingdom Metazoa; phylum Arthropoda; class Insecta; order Hymenoptera; family Formicidae; genus Lasius; species Lasius platythorax. The sequence continues at coordinate 9,468,622 of OZ020539.1, read as the reverse complement.
TATTATTTTTAACTCTTATTTTTTATAAAATTTTTAATATTAGTAATAGAGAGAGATGTACATAATATGCCATCATTTTCTTATTTTTCGGTCTCTTGCTAAGTTTTATCATTTTCATCGCAGCGAATTTCAGTAAAAGGTTTTGTACGCGCATTCTCTTTGTTGTATACTTTGATATACTGCGCGACCAAAATTTACTTCTTCCTGAAAAATGTCCCTTTAAAAGGCTTTTAAAATAAAAGCCTAAAGATAAAAGTTGTAAATAGCGAGTGCTGGTCACATGTATATGCGCTAGTCTCGTGTATCAAATAAATTGTTTCGAGTTTTTAATTTTCTTTTACGCACACAAGAGTCATTGCAATGTCGAATATATAAGATTGCGATTATCGAAATTTTATTTCTCGAAAATATAGATAGGAAAGAGTTCCCCCCTTCCGTTTCGCGCGCGTTCTCCATCCAGAAGATAATTCGAGAAAATACAGCTATATCAAAGCGTAATTTTCTCCGGTACGCTTGACGGCGCTCGACTGATCCCGTCCAAAGGGAAGATCCAAATCTAATATGCCCGAAAAAAAAAAAAAAAAAACAACATGCGGGATGAGGCTTTCCGTGCTCGTGAGGGAAAGCGAGACTGTTCGGCGTGGCGGTCGGCATCGCGGCCCAACGATCAAAGGGGCGACGACGAATCGCCGTGGCTGCGGGTTGGCGTGCGTCCCGCAAGGGCCCGCGAAGCGTGGACACACGAGTGGGCACGCGTCGCGCCGAGAAATCGACGGGGACCGGTAAACCCGGCGGATATCGAGGCCGACGTGCGGCGGCTCTCTCGGACGTCGCCGATCTTCCACGAGGTCGTAACGCCCGACGGGCTTAGCCTTAGCGGCTGCCTCCTCTTACCCGAGTTGCGGCCGCAAGTCATCAGTCAAGTCTTTGAGGCCGGCTTCAAGCCTGCCCTCCCCTCCCGCTCTTTCTTCCTTCTCTCTTTCTCCCTCGCTCTCCGTCTTTCTCGAGCCTGCAGAAAAAGGCCTTTTGCCGATCTGGCTTGGCGGTGAGATCAAACGTTTCACGGTCCACCGTACGGTGAACCGACTGCGCGCGCGGGTGCGCCGCTTCAGGCCGATATACATAGATATATACACACAACTGTAGAGGGCAAAGGGAGGGGCGAGAGAAGGCGATAGGGAAGAAGGAAGGAAAGAACTGGTTGTGAGAAGGGGACCGCGCGCGAGAAACCTCGTACGAGAAGAGAAAGGGCGCGCGTGAAGGGAGGAAGCAGGGCACGTTCGAATGGGGAAAGGAGAGATCTCGGTTCGGCGAAGGAAAGGGAAAGGGCCCCGGGAAGGCACCTAAACAAATACGCGTGCCCCCGCTAACCGATCGCAAATTTGTTGAGGTCCGACCTCGAGATTCGGCCTCGCGGCTGTCCATCAGCGAGATGACCGACTAGTCCCATTGGCCGATCGGGAAACGCGATCGATTTTTTTTTTTTTTTTTTTTTTTTTTTTTATGAGATTCTGGAAGATATTTATGGATACGTTGCCGTTGTGTTGCCGGACAAACTGGTCGCGCACGGTAATAAAGCCGATATTTTTCTGTGTTGGATAGATTTCCGGGTTACGATTTCGCCGTAGGCAGATTACACGGGGGTTATTGCAAAATACATGCGGACGCGGAAATTGTCCAACCCGTAAATATCGCGATCAATATATTGCGGAGCGTTTTGTTAATTTATTTATCTCGACGCTGGTATACTCGTAAATGTGTGATACCAATGGCCATCAATTTTAGCAAGAAATATATTGTTCCATGCATGGTGCGAAAATGATTGTTTAGACACAAAATTGTTTAATCATATTAACATATATTTAGTAGCGTTAAATATGATTCTTAATTCTTAATTATATCTAGTTTGAATGTATTTTTTCATACTGATCATGTACTCATAAATACACAGATAAATTTGGAACAGAAATACAGAAATAGAAGTACACTTGACGTTAAATAAAAATTTAACGTGTCAAACAAAAGATATTCTATTTTAACAATTTTAGAATATTTAGCTCCATATATATTTTATTTAATTCTAATTCTAGTGATGTATTTTTTTTTTTTTTTAGATTACAGTTCACCCATCCCTTTTTAATTATAGAGAAAGAAAATTAAATTAATTCGTGAGGCTTGATGATGTTTTTCTAAATAACTTTTTGCTTGCTTTCGTTAGAGATCTTTAGAAATGATTAGTTTAGACTTCGAAAAATCATTAATAATTCATACACACACACACAAACGTATTGGTAAGATTGTAAGATATATCGACAGGCGAAGCTACAGAAAATGAAATTTGAAAGATGAAATAAAATTCGCAAATGAAATAAAACTCGCTTTGAAATTCGTATATAGTGCGTACATGAAATACACATGTCGAATAACGATATAACGTGGACGAACTTGACGCTACGAACTTATGCGTCGGATTCATATCCCTGGCGGGTCTAATTAGCAATCGAGATGAGCGGCAGTGAACGCGCGAAGGCAATTTCCCATTTACGGCCGAGAAAACGCAACGCACCGCGGCGTCGTCGCCGTAAAGTCCGCTCCTCGGTCGTTACGAATCTTCTCGATATCTTGGCCGTGTCTCGGCAGCCTCGGGTGGGAAGAGGATCGGCCTCGAGAGACGAACCTCGTTACGGGGCAGCTACGAATCGTATTATCGATTTGTACGGCATCACGGATTGGCAGCGGCCGAGTGGAACCTTTGATGTGTACCGAAGTTCGCGAACGAGACTTCCGGAAAGAACATATATATATATATATATATATATATCTGGGATACGCACAAGTCTGGATCGGGCACGCGTGAAGAATCTCCCGCCGAGGAAGCGGCCGCGAGATGAATACAGAGAAGAAGAGATGGACCCGCCAAAGCGGAGTACGCGTGCGCGAGAGAGAGACAAACAGAGATAGAGAGAGAGAGAGAGAGAGAGAAAGATCTTCGAAATAAGCTCCCGTAAAATGATTGCCTACCTACGTCCGCTACCGCGTCGTTATGTCCGATTTCGCCTAACTCGTTTGATGTCAGCCGGAGTCCGATTTCGCGGAGTGAGCTGACTGTCGAGTTACGCTCGTTGGATCTAGGTCGCGTTTTATCTTTAGTAAGCAAGTTTAGAATGATAACACGTTCACACAGATACGCGACTCCACATGCAACAACCATAAATAATTAATCGGATTATTAATTACAGATTATTTATTTTTTGCCGCGCATTTTATTTTTAATTGCTATTTTTTAATCCATTACTCTGGTAAAAAGCACCTGACAGAGAATCTCATTTATAACCGGATAAGATTATCTTTTTACAGATAAAAATGTATATGGCAAACAATCTTTTCTTACTACTGGTTTAGTTTACTACATGCTGCAATTCCTTCGATTCTTTGAAAATTCCTTCCTTAAGAGAGTACAATTTCATTCACTCGAGGGACATCAATACGACGACAAGTAACATTCAGGATTGGTGCGCGCAGCCTCTTTCCTCGTTGTCAAAGAAGCCGCCCTAATATCGGTGGAAGGGCAGATGGTCTCTCTCGCGCGTGCAAAAACACCATTTCCAGCGCGCACGGCCGAGCCCTCGAAACGAGCGGCCATAATCGATGTTCCGTCTCTCGCGCCTCCGCGTTTCTCGCTTCCTCCTCGATCCTTCAGACAAATCAAGGTCAAAGTTCGTCATCGCGACGCGGCAGGCCCCGACAGGGGCCTGAAGAACGGGCCGAGATTTTTCCGCGGCGCGGAAGAGCGGCTTTTTACAGCACACCGTCGACGAGAGTGGAGCCGTTCGGTAGAGGGAAAAAAAAAAAAAAAAAAACGCAATCTCAGTTCCGCCGCGCGAGTTACGATGGACTTGCTCGCGCAAGAGAGAGTTAGCAAGAACGCGGTGTAGGCGGCACATCAAAGGCGCACCTCAGGCGTGAACGAGCGAGCGGGCACGCGGCTCAAGTAGAGAGCGGAAGACACCGCCACCAATCCTACCGCCATCCAATATATTTACTCCGATGAACCACCGCTACCATCACCATCGTGCCGCCACCACCATCACCACCATGACCACCACCACCACCACCACCTCCGCCACTATCACCACCACCACCATCACCGCCACCATCACCACCACCACCTCTACTACCAACACCACCACTATCACCATCACTTACCACCATCGCTATTACTACCGACAATGTCGGTCCGACATCACTGTCACTGCTATCATCGTCGTCGCCGCAACCACTGCACCGAACCGCGCCGTGACCATCGTGTAACCGCTACGCCGAGCAGTCACGGTCGACGCACGGATATTTTGTTCGCGGTGCGCCACACCAGCCTGACCGAGCCTTTTTCTCTCTCTTTTTTATTTTCTCTATCAATCTCCGCGAGAAAATACGCATCTTATATAAGTCGTAAATTATGGTTCCGCATTGACAGTCGTTAATTTCATCGCGATATCAAAAGAGACTTACAGATTTTCTAGTATTGTGGAAATTCCCGAATATTTCTCCTCTCTGCACTCCACAGTACCGAGATGAAACGTATAAGAAATTCTATTCTTAAAAGATATCAATATGAATGAACATCTTATATATGCACATAAATATTAATTAGATATTAAAAATAAAATTATTTCTGTAAAGAGATTATATTTTTGCCGAGTAAAAGATATTATTGTATATCGTGTTTAAATATTATTGAAAATGATGTAAAACGTAATTAAAAATATATATAAGATATGATGAATGGAAAACGAGAGATCGAGCTACCGGATCTTGAAACTGAAATATTTTCCTAAGAGGATCATTAAACACAGAATTAAGCGGTTATTTTACATAAAAACATACAATTCATTATGATGTATTTTGTGCGGAGCTAAAAGAAATGTAAAAGAACGTAAAAGGAAAATACTGGAAAATTTTCCGCACTTCTATTCTCGCTTTCTTTTAGATAATCCAAAAGTTTTCTTTGCGCTGCCGGATGTCTGTGGTCATCGTGATTCAACCGTGTTATTCAGTTTTGCTTCATATACGGATCTGCAGAGAAATGTAGTTTTAAATACATGGACCGCGCGAGAGAGTAAAACACGGCAGCAGCTAACTCGCTGAATTTTCTGCATCGTTCATTTCGAGAAAATACGTAATTTTTATAATTTGCAGCCGCGTATATTTTGTGAGTGGCGCCTATTGCTGATATTCAGAATATACGAATAGTATATGATTGCGGTACGCATCACAATTTTGATCCTATTTCTTTAGGAAGCTTCTTAATTTTTAATATTAAGCATCTTGATAATGAAGCATTTAATAAAATTAGATTCAAATATATTTGCGATGTATGCAATGCTAATCAGACACTCCGTCTTGTTTCCCATGTTTATAAAATTTTTGATATTAAATATTTTATGATTGAGTATCTTAAATTAAAATTTCTGTTAAGGTAAAGCTCATTTGAGAAACTAAATGATTACTTGCGCAATTGAAGATTGATTCACCAAAGACTATTCATTTTTTATCTTACATTGTACCTTTAGATTATATCGTCGTTTTTATCGAAGCAAATTCAATATTAAATTGTTTAAAAAATTTGTGGATAACAAAAATGCAAAAATAATACTGCCTGAATGTGGTATTAAAGAATTATAAACAACAATTAATATTAATTTGACGTTTCTTTATCGAGTAATTTATTTCCCTTTTTGCGAAGTTCGCGAAGTTTCACCAGAGTTTCCTTGCCGCACGAATAATTAGCGCCGACGAGAATCGCGACTTATGTTAGAGAGCTAGTTTATGAACCCTTGGCGTCGGGGAAGTGCGTTGATCCCGCGGGTCGCCGGCAAGCAGGCCGACCGATAAATTAGTTGCCAGGAGATATCTCCTTCACTTTTCCCTCGTGCGGCGTTCGGAAGGCGCGCACGATGCGACGCAGCGCGGCGCGGCGCGGCGCGGCGTGGCGAGGCGAAGCCGAGCCAAGCAAGCGAGCGAGCGAGCGAGCGAAGGCGAGGCAGGGCAAGGCAGTCATATTTCAGCCCTTGTTAGGACGAGGGGCCCCTGCCGAGACGGGCCGGGGAGAAAATCTCTTTGACTCGCCGCTCCGTGCCTTAATCCACTGGCATATACCCTATCTCTTGCCACCTGCTCTCTCTTCCTTCCTCATCTCTTCCTTCCTCGTCTCTTCCTTCCCTGCACTCCTTTATGCACGTCTATTTCCAACTCTCTCTCTCTCTCTCTTTCGCTCGATTCCGTTGTCTTCTCTTTCTTTTAGGCCTATCGACGTAAATTACGGCAGATACTTTACGCGTCTTTTCCTCTCCCGCCGTATCCCTTTTACGGGTTCGGATCTAAATAGAAGTGATATATGTCTACGGTCGTTGATTATTGCGGGATGTTATGTTAATTACTGGATTTCGTCTTAGCTGGTACACATGCAAACATTTGCATACTTCTACCAGACATGCAGTACCTAAGTGCCTAAGATATAGGTGAAATATTTACCTTGGGATGTTTTGATATCAACTCACACACACATACACATTTTCATTCTCTCTCACATGTACGCCCAAGTTTCAGAATTAATTTGCGATTAGCATATACGAAATAAGAAATAATATTGTTCCATGAGTTAGAAGACTGTGCTTAGAAAAACTGTGCATTAAGTTTCGATCGATTTTGCCGCAGAAACAAATTTTACTCCGAGAGACTAATAAGACTAAAACTAGTCCGAGCTTTTATAAAAAGGATTTTATAAAATAACAGAAGAAAGCCGATTTGCTTTAAAGATTATCTTAAGAATTAATAAGAGAAAAATATTCAATTTTAAGTAAATAATCCCCCGTTGTGCAGAAATAATCGCAAGGATGCAGAGAATATCACGCACCTCAGCTTCTATTTAGAGATCAGCCGCGGTCGGCGCGGAAACGCATAATAAAGCCGAAGCATAGCAAAATCTTTCCGACATCTATCCCCATGGACAGCTCAATCGCTGGAACCGAGAGTATATCTCATCTCACCTTCGTGCGAACGCTTCCTTGCTCCGTTAAAGAGACCGATCTGCCGACGAAGCTGAAGGAGGGAGTCGCGGAAGATTTCAAATGCGCCATCAACCGTGTGAAAGAGCTGAGCTCTCGCGAGCTGAAGCTTTGATGAATTTTGAGTCTTCGATTTCTGTATTCGCGATACCAATTTGCAAACAATGAGTTATTGCGATGAGAAGCGGTGCGAAAAGTTCGAGGAGAAAGAGATGAGTTAAAAAATGCGCTTGTACGCAAATGTTCACCAAAATGCAAAGAAGCGAAAGACGATTCTTTCTTTTTTAAGTTTGATACTCAATGTCAATCGGTGACCCATTATAGAAAAAGAAATCTGTAACATGCATAATTTGTGCATTATAATATCGCTAATAAGTTACTCGAACAGAAATAGATGCAACGCTGAGACCTCGTTCTCTAGAGAGATGTACCATCATGTCGGAGCGGCAATATATTGCACTCGCGCGTTTTTCATTTAATTTCGAATTTGCATGCTACATTATTCCCCGTCACGGGCGATCGGGGATCCGTTGATAAAATTGATAATAATAAAAAATAATGAATATTCATTCCGTAATTACGACCATTCATTATAAATGACGTTAAATTAGTATTAGAATTATTATACACGGGTTAACGTGATTTTTCACCGTAATATAAATTACACTGGAGAGATATGAGACTGAGATTTAATACAGCAAGCGAAAACGTGTCCATTTTTTTTTTTTTTTTTTTTTTTTTAATTTTAATAAAATCCTAGCACGCGTTCAAAGTCGTGAAAGTCGCGCGATGTGCCGTCTTTTAAAAATAATTTTCCTGTGATAAGTCCGTCGAGAACCGAGAAAACTATCGTCGGACGTATCCGAGAGAACGTAACTCTCAGTGCATCCTCACGGAACTCAACCCCCCTTCCGCATCCCACGGGAACGCGCTCGTTAAGTCGCGAGAGTGCGCCGAAAGCTGACGCTTACTTTCGCCAACCTCCCGAGGAAGGAGCCGCAGCAACACATCCCCACATACGCGTGCGGTTATGGTAATGCGTGGTTTGCGGTGCGTGTTAGCCGGCCGGCCGGCCCTCGTAATGGTAACGAGACGGTCTCTCACCATCATCATCAACATCCAGACGACGCGATGCGAACGATCAACGACTCACGGGCCGACCAGTAAGACGCACGGCCCTCTCTCAAAGGTGCCGACCGCGATCCGCTCTCTGGCTATTTTTAACCTGTTTTCGTGTCCCTTATGCCCCTCTCTCTTTCTCGCTGTTTTTGTCTTTCTATCTCTCTCTTTTCACATTCTTTGGCTGTACTTGTATTATGTTTTTACTAATCAAAAGAAAGGCACGTTTGCCCTTTCCCCCAAATCTAGCATTTCAATTATGATTTACAATTGAATAATAAATAGAGCAAAAATTTCTTTTCAAACAAGCTGTAAGAAAATATACATTTATATATAAACACACACACACATCTACTCCCTCATATATATGTGTATATATATATATACGTGTATATGTGTATATATAAATAATTAAGAATTAAACTTGTCTACATAAATATAAATCAATCAAAACATGTAATTACACATTTGCACATTATAAATCTGATTGTCTCCATCATCTTTTCACTATTATTGCATATTTAAAATATACATTTTATCTTGAGAGAGAGAGAGAGAGAGAGAGAGAGAGAGAGAGAGAGAGAGAGAGGTGGGGAGGGTAATACGTTTAAACGTATCAATGAATTATGTATATACTTTCACAATTTCATTATTTCCTATATGCTCTTAGGGAACCCATGTCCCAGAGTATGAATAAATTTTCCCTCTCTGTCCCTTTCTTTCTTTATCGTTCCGTGCGTGTACAATTCGCGCACGCCGCATCGATGGAATGCCACGCATCACCAGCCACGAGAGTCAGTCAACCTCTCGAGGGAGAATCAGGTGTGGAACAAATGAATTAGCGACGGCGGAGACGGATCAGCCGGCTCCTTAATCTCGCGGAAGCGAACGCTTCTTTTGTCGAGATGGGAATCGTAAAGCAGGGCATTGCCATTTCTGCTCCGATATTGAAGTACGAGATCATTTACTTACGCAAAAAAATTAAAGGGATCGATTGCCTTTTTGTTGTATTTCGAAACGATAAAGTTTAAAGGTGTTTAAATTTTAGCTGTTAATGTTAAATGTTATTAAATATTAAGAATGATATTACTTGCAAAATATTGATGACTCCAAAATAATTATTAGACTTTCTAGTTATATGGTGCTTGTGAGAAATATAAATCACGCTCACAATACTATTATTCTCTTAAAAATTGACATTGTCAATTTTTAAAGTAAAGTCTTAAAAATTGAAACTTTGCAGACGCCAAAGTAAATTCTTTTTTTTTCTTTCTTTTTTTAAATTAAACGAAATAATATTCCAACAATATATGTAATACATACATACATATATATGTAATACACATACAAATAATATTATTAATAATTTGCTAATATCCTATTTATATCAAAACTCTTTTATTCGCGTATATTCATATAGCTAATAAAAATAAAGTTAACATTCATTGTCAGTGATATAAAAAATAGTTTAATTATTTTATTTTTGATAAAAAACTCGGAAAAGCATGCACATATTAAATCGTGTAAAAATTTAAAAAATTTAAAAATGTATATCGTAGATATAGAAATTTCAAGGAGAATTTGTGCATTTGGGATAAAATAAAAATATAAAACGAGTAAAATCGTATCAATATCGGGCAGTGAAGCTGAGTTTAATATTGCGAGAACCGAGATCGGAAATGATCCCAATGGGAAATGTTTCCAATTATCCGTTAATAATTAAACTTGTATGACTCTGTTTCAGCTTATAAAATTGTAATAGATGTATTATGACAAAGAAAGATTTAAATTTAAAAATATAATTATATAAAATTCATTTAACAACAGGAAAAATTATTAAATGTAGAAGAATTAATATCGTTTAACAAATTTTTGATAATTATTACTTTTAGATCAACTATATTTATTATTAATTACACAATTTAAAGATTCTATCCACATTTCTCCAAAAAAATATCAATTGTTTAAAGTCGTCAATTAAGAGACTATGAAACTTATGTGTTATAGTTGACAAATTGAGAAGAATAAATTCTATTATATTATTTTCAATGAAATCTCTCTTCCGACAAAAATCGTTAAGATACCTTCGTTAAGGAAGGCGACGACAAATATTTTGCAGAGCGAAACGTCTCTCTTTCTCTCTTTCCTCTCTCTCTCTCTTGCTATCACGTGTACTCGTGATAACAAAATATCGATCGATGCGCAAATACCCAGAGCTCTCGCACAAATGCCACGAGTGCATCGCACCTCGCCTCGCCTCGCCTCGCCGTAAAAAGCGCTTCAGATCGCGGTCATTTATCTACGGCGTGATTCATCTCTTTGACTGCGGCGCACGGTATCTTTAAACGTTTTACCTGCTACCAGATTCCCTGCAGCTAGTATACGGTGTGCCGCCAGTCCAAGTAACAGCCATCACTTTGTCGGCCTTTGTCACGGGGATTATGCGCCGGGTGGCAAATTATGACGGACACCTTCACGCCCAGGACACCCTCTAATGCGCCGGCTACAGAGCCGGCAAAAAGAAAGAGAGAGAAAGAGAGGGAGAGAAAGAGGGAGAATTGCGAGGGTCCTTAACATACCTTATAGTACGTGTTCCTTGAGAGGAAGCTCTAAATTATGCGAAAGTAGTTCATGGAGTATGTAATTTTAATAGGTACTCTATTGTATTCAAAAAAGATATATGATTACATGCTTATTAAACGCGAGCAATGAAGTCAATGAAAATTTTGTCATCGGAAATCAATCCATTATATTTCGCACAATTGAAATAAAAAGCGAAATTTTAAAAGTTGATAAATATTAAGAATATAAGAATGCTCCGAAAAAATAAAATGTTAATCTATAATAAAAAATAAAAGTAGATTTGTAGTCCATAGATTATATGACTATTTTTCCAATTATAATTTGAAACCGCCGAACGAAGCGTTGGTTATTATTTATTAATTGTATAACAATTAATGTCAAAACTAGAATTCAACAAATCGAAAAAAATAATTTCATATTTATGGCCGTTTCAAAATGTACAGTAGCAACAAACGTGTTATCTAAATTTTTTTTATTTACGTATATTGTTTCCTGTCTATTTGTGTTATAACTTAAAAAAAAAACAGTAAGCTGAATTTAAAACGGCTTTTCAACCCTCTTTTCTCGATAGTTCTTGAATATCCTCGCTCAGAGCGTAACACTACGAAGAACTACCCTTCGGAAACTCACACCAGCGAACTGATTTACGGCATAATAAAGCGGTTAAGCGCAAAATGGAAGCTCACCCGTCCGAGTCGTCTACTTTATTTACGACCTTCCCGAAAGTTTCGATTCAACGCGGATTCTTGAAATCGCTTCGAGTCTGTCGCTACGTTTTCCCGATAATCTGTGGTTACGCGAAAAGTATACGACGGGAAGGAATCATGCCACTTTCGGTCACCTTTAACTTTTACAGTAACAGAGGTATTATCCCCCCGATATTTAACGTCGATGAACCGTGAAACGTTTTCCGCTCAATTGTCTTCAATTTCTTAAGAAATCTGAAATGTTACGTCATGCTGATATTTCGAATAATCGAGCTAAACAGTTTAAGAATTTTCTATGGATTGATGAAAAAAAATGAGATTACAATTCAGAGAATTTTTTTGTCGTCTTATATAAGAAGTTATATAAGGAACAGGTTTTCTTCCATAAAAATAACTTTAAATTCTGTCAAAAAAATTGTTTTACAAATATCTAAGAAAATATGAAAATTATAATTAAATTGCGAATTAGATAGTTAATTCTTAGACAACAATTCTGTGTTTGTAAGAACTTTTTTCATTATAAAAAAATTATTGCAAAATTATTGCTGTGTATGTGCAAAGATGTGCGTGCATGTGTGTGTGTGTGTGTGTGGATGTACGCGAGCAAAGGCGAAAGAGATAGCTACAGCTGACAGTATTTTTTAAAATTGTTTTTTGAGAGAGAATAAAAAATATAGCCCGTGTTGCTTCGAAAATCTAAATGCTATAGATGTATGACAACTAATTAATATTTTAATTAAATTAAAAATTGAAATCTTTCTCTATTAAAACCCACCCTAAATTAAACAAAAAAAAATGCGTTATTCATATTATCTTTATTTATGTACCTTTCAAGCTTAATTTGCTCAAAAACTCTCAATTCGTCAATCGTCCATGATCCAAAAAATATCATTTAAAAATCTTGAATTAATCAAAGACTTTATAACCGAGAGAACTTTCACTCTGTTTGTTTTCGGTATTGTGAATATATAATTATAGATTTTTTATAATTTTTATCGAGAGAAAAAAAAATGTGACGCAGAGACTGGTCGTTAATTTCAAAGATCATAGTGTATGATCGATAAGATTCTAAATTAGACATTCGTCTTTCGCGCTAACCGCGAGAAAACTCTCGGCCGATGATCGGCGGTCGTGGTGTAAAATCACGATATCGCGCGGCGCGCATTCTTTTCGCGGCATTGACGCGATGGCAAAGGCAAAGACGAAAGAGTAGTAAGCTTCCTTCCCTTTTTGCTTCCGTTGCTTCGTATGGAGCGGAACCCAATTCGCCGTTTGCGGCCTATTATGCCCGATCATAATTGCGTCGCAACAACGTTTCTCCTTCCTACTATCCGCAATGTTGGCGGCGGCCTTTCATCTTGGCCGAGACCGAGACCGAGCTTCTGTTTCCGAGGTGTTTCCGCCGCCGGCTACCGTTCTGGAAGCTGGAACTTGATCTTAAGTAGTCGCTTTCGTGAAAGAAAGACAGGAGGCCGAGAGACGGTGGAGGAACGTTGTTGCGGTAAAACACGCCAAGAACACCGACAGAGATGATAGTCGGACGCGAGATAAAGAGGGAGAGTGGCGCCGTGTAGCTCAGCATCGTTGTTATCGTCGTTTTTTAAATTATTCCTGCGGTTGCTCGTTTGTAACGTAGCCCGATATGTTGGCCCGATATATATCGGCGATATGTTCATATAAAAATCACCGAAAAAAAAGGACAAGTCCATCCACGAGAATTGATGAACTATTGATTATTCGAGTAATGTTCGATAAAATATTTGAATGAAATCAAATACTAATTAATCAAATAATTATTATTATGTGTATGTGCAGCAATTTTACAAGTAAAATATTTTCTGTGCAAACAAAATAGCAAAATAATTGATTTAAAAGCAGTTTGCAGTTTCATGATGATTGTCTCGTAACTTTTTAAAGCCTTTTTAAGCTTAAAATCATGAAAATTTATCATTAATATACCGACAATATTATCGGAGATCTAAAAATTAGCATTGAAGGATTATCAATATAAATGATATAGATAATTTCGTCTGTCTACGAATTTGAATTGATAGTGAAGATATATCAGCTTTGAATGCTGCTTTTGATTTTGATATTTCAAATTTCCAGTAATATCTAAAATATTTACGCTTTGTAAAATGGAAAATATTAAAAATCTTGCATGATAAATAATTATTCTTGATTCTTAAAGGTATCATTTAGCAAGAAAATTGTTTTGATACTTTGGCATTATGCGTTGGATATTGGGTAATTAAAAAAATAATTATTATATTTTGCGTGTGTGTGTGTGTGTGTGTGTGTGTGTGTGTGTGTGTGTGTGTGTATCCTCTTTCTGATATATTATTTTCAAGGAGGAAGTCTCTCCTTCTAATCAAATTTATTTCGCAATAGGAAGTTTGATCAACTAAGATTGCTGAGAAAATATAAAAAAGGCAGATAAATTTCAACATGTTATCGAGACTTCGTGCGCGTGTTTTAGATTGTGCTGTGCCTAGTGACCTTAAGCCTAACGATAGCTGCCGAGGACAAGTTCACGAATACGGTCTCGATTTCTTCGAGTTCGCCGGCGGAGATCCAGAGCAACACGATACAAAAGCTGATGAGCATCTTGGGGAAGTATGGGCTAGATGATCAGAGGGGCCTGAAGAGAGTGTACCTAAGCAACAGGTCGATCACTTGCAATGACGGATCGCAGGCCGGTTTCTACCTACGAAAGTCTCATGGCTCTAGGCGTTGGATCATGTATCTGGAGGGCGGCTGGTATTGCTACGATCAAAAGAGCTGCAGGGCTAGATGGATGCGGGTACGGCATCTGATGACGTCAACCCAGTGGCCCGAGACACGCGATGGTGGGTGATCGCTCGATAGCTTATAATTATACGTAACGCGGAACGGAAATGATTTTCTGCTTGTGCATCCGAGCATCGAAGCTCGCGCTGCATCGTAAATTAATTTACGTGATCCTCCATGATGAATGCGGGTTCTTGAACATTCGCATTACCTCGCACGGTTCATTTCAATAATATATGTTGTGCGATCCAGGTCAACATGTAAGAATATGCTCCGTCGTGGATAGTAATTTATTGCAACGATGACGTAAATCCTACTTTTTATCCAGCTCATATGTGTCAGATATATTCTCAATTTTTATCATTAGAATTCATGCAGATTTATCTAATCACAGGATATCTAATCACTATCGGATGTTCAATCAGTCACTGATTTTATAATTTAATAATCTGCTTTTAATTAGCATTAAATATCTCTTGGCAATTGAGTCTTACAATAAATCTCTGTTAGAGAAGAGTGAATTATAATAAAATTAATCGAAAAATAAGATCTTTTTTATTCATAATCTTAAGATTTAACTTGCCTCTGTAAATTTTTATATTCAATAATGATCGGTGTCTCTCTCTTTCTCAATCTGTTCTCCAATATCTATGATTGTAAAGTAACGGGTGAATATATATATATTACCACTGACTGCCGAAATAAAATTGTTTATAAATTTTTTTTTTAGTGGGTGGAATACTCTCGCCGAATCCCGATGAGAATCCATTCTTTTGGGGTGCGAATCACGTGTAGGTATTGTCCATCGCATAATCGACCTCGTGTTGTCTCGCCACAAGCAAGATTTTTCCGTAACGATGCTGTTGTCGGTTCCACAGTTTTGTTCCTTACTGCACGAGCGATAGCTGGAGCGGTACCAGGGCATTCAGAGCGCCGGACGACATGTTCTCATTCATGGGGGCAGAGATCGTGAGCCAAATCGTCCGAGACTTGGTTCCCCTTGGCCTCGAAAACGCGAGCGCCTTTCTTCTGGCCGGCAGCAGCGCGGGCGGCACCGGTGTTATGTTGAATCTGGATCGCGTTCAGAATCTAGTGCACCATGAACTGGGTATGATGCGTCCAGATCGATTTATCAATTAATTATCTTCCCGAACGGCTCTTGACGTCGTTATTGATAATAGTCGCAATTTTCCCGATAATAAATATTTGTTATTCGACAAATTAGTTAGGCGAGTCAGCATCGCAAATGAGAATCATTACAAATCATGAACATTTATTGTCAATATTATCGTTTAAACAAATCACATTGTGTAAGTGATCTCTTCTATATATTAATTGATAGCGACATTAAGATGGAATTGATTTTTTGTATGCCAATCTGTGTAATTTTGATATTTATAAATCGCTGAATATATAATATAATTTTTTCAATATTCTATATATGTACGATAGGATAGTATAATATAATATTTTTTAAGGGGGGATTTTAATTTAATATTTAAACGGAAAAGAGTAGTTTATAAAACATCAGATTGCAGATCTCGTAACTCGAATATTCTCAAGATTGATTTCTCTTCTGTATACGAGCTCGTTAATTTATCTTAGATATACTTCGATTATCTGTGATATATAAAAAAGATTTATCTATTCGCGCAGGCTTGAGGCACATTGCTATACGCGGTGTGTCGGATTCCGGATGGTTCCTCGATAGAGTACCTTACCCTCCAAAAGGCCTGTCGCCTGTCGATGCGATACAAAATGGGATGGAATTGTGGAAGTCTCGGATGCCTCGCAATTGCGTGCTTAAATATCCTAAAGAACCGTGGAGATGTTTCTTTGGATATCGACTCTATCCAACTTTATCTGGTGAGTTCATCTTATGTACTATGAAGAATTTAGTAGCTGCATTGAAACTATAAAATATATGAAGAGAAACTCTTAACCCTTTATTTAACATTCTAGCACCGTTGTTTGTCTTTCAATGGATATTCGATGAGGCTCAGATGAGGGCCTACAATGTAGCTACACCGTTAACGAGACAGGAATGGGACTATATACATAAAATGGGCGACAGTCTAAGGCATACATTAGAAAATGTTACCGCAGTATTTGCCCCGAGCTGTATTAGTCATAGCGTTCTGACGAAGAGAGATTGGAAGATGATTAAGATAGATGAAGTTTCTCTTGCACAGGCATTGTTCTGTTGGGATCACATGCCGATCGGAAATCATCGCAAGAACAATATGTACAATAAGTAAGTAATCGCTGTGGTATGAATGTATCATTGACTGAAGATACAGAAAATCGATATTGTTTGTCGAAAAAATATTTGCAGCGCTAGTTACTTCGAGTTCATCTCGACAAATAAATCAATAACGATCGATGAGACCTCGAAGGTATAATGTTTTTTTGTTTTGCTACAGCACTCATTCGCAAATCGAAACCAATCAACCGTGCGGGAAGTCGCTGAAAAAGCTATTGCGTTCTGGTATCAGAAAAGGAAATGGTACTTCGATCGAAGGAAAAAGCAAAGCTGGATCTTCTACGGAAACGCAAAAAGCTCGATTGTCTGTCATTGGCAAAACGTTGAAGAGAAGGCCGGCATCCGGCTCGATTCAAGAGCGGGAGAATAAGAAGAGACGAAGGAGAAAATACAAAGGCAGAAGAAGAGAGAGGAAGAGGGCTCAAGAGGAGAGGCTAAAGAAGAAAGAGAAGCACGAGCGAAGAAAAGGCGCCGGTACGGTTAAACAGTGCACAAACATGTTTTGAATCTTGTTCAATAACAGCGACATTCTTTGAATAATTTAACGCTGTTTCATACAATTTTATAAAAACAAATTGAATCTAAAACTCATTTGCATTTTATCCGCGATGAAATTTATTATTCGAAATTTATTATTATTATTATAAAATTTATTATTCGAAATTTATTATTATTATTATTTACCCCGAAATGTATTATTAATTGCCCCCAAAAAAGATTATAATTTTTTACGCGATTTGCATTAACGAACATGTTTTTCACGCAAATCTTCTCACAGGTCGTCGCAAGCAAATTAATGACAACAACCATACGGTCATATTTAACGGCACCAGACCACAGCGATCGGTAATACCGTCAAAGAAACGGAAGTGCGTTGAGGACTGCCATTTCCGTATGATCGAGCGCTGTACTTGGCCGCAATGTAACCATAGCTGTCCCAAGTTACATAATCCCTTTACGGGCGAGGAAATGGATCTGATCGAATTGCTCAAGAGCTTCGGTCTGGACATGAAAAGCGTCGCGAACGCTCTCGGTATTGATATACATACGTTGATTAGTATGGACCAAGAGAAGTTGGTGAATCTTCTGACACAACGCGCAAACTAGCGAAGGGCATTCTGTTGTAACGATTATGCAGGATGCTCCTGCTTGCTTTACCGATATCTCTATTGGCATATCCGAGAAGTCAGATATTTACGTACAATCCGAAATGTGTACATATTATGTTTCATGACGTGGAATGATTCGTATCAGTGGTTTCGTCGGTATTAATGTAGTATAGTACTTAAATTCGAGAGGATATATTCACTGTTAATAACTTCGGAGTTAAAAACAGTAAATATCTGTGAAAAAATTAGACATATATAGATGTATAAAAATAAAATAATTTGCTCTATCTTTCTTCTAATATAACGACAACTTGAGAACGAATAAATTAAAATTAAAATTCAAGTAGGAAACGGGCTAATAAGAGCTCGCCGCAGAAATTAGGCGCAACCACACACACACACAAATTTTTTAAAATCTTCTTTATACATGAGTGAACCGCCAACACGTAAATGTGATGGAAAAGCACACAAGTGGGTAAAATGCAAATATTTGCATTACAGCTTTACGATACTAATAAATAATAATGGATTTGTATAATTGTCAGATATATATTTAGACAAAGCTCGAGAAAATATAATATTTCTTTTGAGCTTGACGACAATCTTGTATATTTTTATGTTGGGTATCTTTGCGTATCGTAGACTTAAAATGGAGACTGCCATTTGATTGTCAATGAATATTAGGCCCGCGTTTAGAAACAGATAAAATATATAATTTTTGTTTCGACGAGCGAAATCGGCACGCTTAAATTAGAAATACGTTACGCGTACAACCAAAATGAATGTATATAACTTTATAGAGGAGGGTGCGTTTCCAGAACGTTTCGCGGAAAAGACGAGAAAGCCGAAAGAATAAATATTCCGATTGGTCTTATCGTCGACAGACAAGGGAAGACGAGAGTTCTGGCGTGTAGAAAGTGTATATTTAATTATAACTGTACGATTACATGAATATTTTAATTTATTATAGTTATAGGTAAAAAATAATCAAGCACGTAACTATGTTCTACAAATTAATTCACGGCGTACAATTTATCGCTGAAATCGGGCAAGAGAATGCCGTTTTAACAGAACCCTTTCAATCTTGTATTGTATTTGTTCAAATGTAATACTTTTAATTTTGATCGTTTTTTTGTCAAAAAAGATCCTTTTCTTTATGTGTATTTCGATATATGTTTGTGTTCACTAAATCAGTCACAGATCTAATTTGCGTATTACCTGAGATCTAATTTGCGTATCTCTTGAGATCACTTGAGTCTAAATTAGTTACACGCACGAAAGACTGTACGAAGGATCTTGCAATGGCAAACGGGACTGATTTTCTTATGTAATGTCGGTACGGAAATTTGCCAGCAAACAACAATGGTTAAACGACCGACAAAGTAGCTTCATAGACTGATTAAATTATCTACCTCAACGAATCAAATTGTATTAACGTCCTTCATGTACTATAATCGTCAACTTAGAGCATCATGATAAGAACAGTTACTGTAAGTTAATGCGCGTAAAGTATATTGTACTTATGTTTTATGTCCTGTAAATAACAGGTAATGTGTTATTTATTTAACGTAGCGTAGTCCGCGATTTTGCAGCGACATATAATTTTTCGTCGCGTGCATATATATACACATTGGCGGTATTAATGAAAAGTATCGTAGTTACTAAACTATAATTTTTCAGAATTATTTGTACAATAATTTTCTTCTCTACAGTATTTTGTTTAAAATTTTAGTTACAAATAAAAATAAAATATTAACTTAATATGGAACGTACCTGGATTAGAGTTACAATACTTTTTTATAATATGCGACTCATAAAATAGCATTGGAAAATAATTGTAATTGAAAATGTCCAAAAATGCAGTTACAATACTTCTCATTGGTGCCGTCGATATTGATATTCGAAATCGAATAATATTGATATTGATAACATTCGAAATTACAGTTTGGAATTTAATTTATTTTTTCTCTTTTTAAATTATGACCACGTCTTCTGGTCGCGAATGCGACCAAAATATAACTGATATTTCTATTTTTTTCAGCTTTTATTTGCATATATCGTATAATATGTAATGTTATCTTTTAAAGAAGCATGACACTGTAAATAAATTGTATATCTGTTGTATTGAGTTGATGGTTAGTCATTTATTCGTATTATTTATTAATCATTTTTGTCTTTATGTACAGATCAATAACTTCTAATAAAATCCATACATTATCACATCTATTATTTCATAATTCAAATAAAGATATATATTTTTAATAATTGTTGTAAATGTAACGGAGGGCTTATAAAGGAGCATTTTTATTATTGATATATTTCAATCGAAAGTGCCACAAAATAAGTTCCACGGAGCAACATTTTCAAAATATTGTATGAATATTGCAACGCGAACCGACAGACAGATGCGATTTGTAACATACTCGCGATCGACCTATCCCAACCAAATGTAGCTCTACGCTCCATAAAATATCCTAAAATGTCGAACGATAAATCGCGTTCTATACGTTCGGTCTCTACCTGTACGTAACGATTAGCCTGTTTGCTCTCACGACGCGTTCCCTCCTGACACGCAGTGTCCCCTGTGCACGATGCACGAGGGCGATAATTCAATGTAGAAACTGAATCCGTCCTCCCAACCTCTACCGATCGGTCGGATGAGCTCGCATCCATCGGCGACTCTCCCTCGAAACTATATATTTTACGACGGCATATGCAGGAAATGGTATTTAATGACAGATCAGACCGGGTCCGACCCCGAGTGTACGCACGTAGCTGATAGTCAATGTGATAGAGAGGAGGACGTGAGAGAAGAGAGAAGGAAAACGAGCGAACCCTGGTCCCTCCAATTGATGTATCCGAGGAAGTGACGGAAGGATGGAAGCGCAATGTGCTTGAATGTCCCATAAGCGGGCTCTGTATTAAACTACTCCGGTTACCGGTAGCTCGTTCGTCTGTCCATCGTTCAGTCACTGGATTGTCCGCCGCGCCTGTTGGCAGGACACCTGAATTCGTTTTTCGCACGATTTTCATTTCGCGCGTTTCGGGATTTCCCGATGCGACGATAATGTTTGACCCGATCGAAAGATCCTTCTATGCGTGACAAAAGTGAGACGTGATCGGAGGAATCGAAAAAATCGATCGTCATCATCGTTGAACGCGGTGGTGGAGGAGAATTGTATTTCTTAAATCGCACGTTCCATTGCACATGGATAATTTTTCACTCGCGGAGAGAGTGGGATGAATTTTCGATACGGAACACGGTACTATTATCAATGACGTGGATAAATTTGATGGCGAGTTCCATCCTTGCTTAATTTGAATTTTCTAAAAATATAAAAGCGAAAATTGAAAGAGAGAAAGGGAGAAATAGAGATAAAGAAACATTTTCCTATGTTTTTTTAACTTTTCTATATTTTTTATATTTCTATATTTTTTCTTCTAATGTATTTTGAACAGAAAATATTTTTAACTCTCCGAAAGTGAAAAATTATTTATCGTTATTTACCAAAGATTCGACCGCACGCTGGGTGCGTGAATAAATTGCAAAAATTTTAAAAACTTTAAGGGCTCTCGCGTATCAATCGTTATGCTCGAACAGATCAGAAACTGTCTGATTAAAACACGAGTGCACGACGATTGCTGATATTGGAAGATTGAAAGCGATAGATAGATAATTTCGATCGAAATCTCATCGTTACAATTATGCAGAAAGGAATTGTTCTGCTGCTTCTCCATGTCTTCTGCGACACTGGTGAGAGTAAATTAATTATCGTGTTTATATAACGCGAGTTTTTTTAGCTTTGTATCATTTTGCTGGAAATGCAAAATGATGTACATTTCAAACAGGTATTTTTAATAGGTTGAAAAAAAAGTATTCCATATCATCGAAATTACGTAACATTATAAATATATGAATAAAAAGCAAATATTTTTTTCTACAGTCACATTTCTCATAATTGAAATAAATATATTAATTTTCGTTTAAATATTGCAAAAAAATATGAAAAATGTAAAAAATATAAAGATATAAAAACTGTCATTAATATTTGTATGTCTATATTTGCTTTTTTGTTCAAAATTTTCTATATGAATATTTTTATCTAATATTTTTTAAATATATTATTTAATATCAAGTTATAATAAGTGATGAGTGATATTGCATTGTGTCTCCTAAATTATCTTTCTAATTTTGCTTTTAGTATTGGCAGGACAATGTGAAAAGGTGTGGGTCACGGTTTCCTCTTTGTGGAGACCAATTGCTGCTTGCGACAAAGTGGTCGATGCGGAATTAGAAATAAATTGGGAATTTGATTGTCCAGCGGACACAAAATATTCAGATACTCAGATCAAGGTGTTCACTGCTGACCCGTTAGCAGCACATAGTAATAAATTTTGTTTGTTTCTCTTGCATATTGTATTCCGTTACTAAAAAATAGCGATTGAACAAAATCGTAACTGACACGTATCTCTTATTGTATTTACGTATTAACTTCGTATACCCAAAAATACTTGTTAAAAATATTTATTATAATTTATTACCAAAATATGACACACGATACACAGCGTGCAATAGTTTCTAATTGCTGCAAATAGATCATAAATTTATTTCTTTTAAAAGTGCTGTTAACAAAGTTTGAGATTTATAAGTTTATCTTGCCTTCATCTTTCCCTGATTGCTTAATACAAATCGACAGCTTATGCGCGTTGAAGCGCTTTGAGTTTGTCGTTAAAACTTGTTCGTTAAGTCTCTCTTCCGCCTATCGCATTCAATTTGAAAACACTGATCCGCTCGAAATGAATCCCTCGATAGTTTTGAATCGTTTTCAATCCGATTTATCTTACGGAATAAATCGTCATGAAATCGAACGCATCAAATGTTTTATCATATTTTCTCATGATAAATCTATCGAATTTTGGATATCGAAAAACTTATAGACGCAATTTACTTGTTCCAGATAAAATGATAAAGCCTGAATTGATCTTGACTTCTTTGCAACGTCCGCGAGGATATTACAGGACAAATATTACAGTCGGTCGACCACCGTTACCAGGAGGATGGGATACAAAGGATGGGGCGGCTCTTCCAGGACCACATTGTCTCGATTATTATGCAATCCTTTACAAAGATGGTCACATATTCTCCATGGCTTGTTTACAAATTTGGCCAACTTGGATGTATGATATGAGGTAATTTTTTGTATATCTTTAAGCATATTACGAGTTACCGGCGTTATCGCTTTTAAGTTTCCAAAGCAATTTACCCTTTCAAACGTGCTAATAAATACTTTACAAATAACAAGAAGAATAAATAAGGCGCAAAAAAAATATGTAAAAAGTTGAAGAATTAATTACAAATATCTCTAATATTAGACATGAACATTAATTATGTAATATGAATGTTAATATACGTTTGCATTATTATACTAATTTGACGATCAATAATAATTATGTACGAGTTTCTTTAGTGATTATTGTCTGCTATTAATATCGAGAAAATGTTTCCTTATGTTGCCGAAGGAGAGAAATCGGCATGCTTCCTATCGGCAGCCTAATGATACCCGGGACACATAATTCTGGCTGTTACAAGCATGGCGATCTGACGCGTCGGGATGCCTTTCAGCGATACTTGCTGACGCAAGATCGCGACGTTTGGACACAGTTGGTGCACGGTATAAGATATTTGGATATCAGGGTTGGATATTACCCGTCGATACCGAATGGCACCGCACTTGACGAAGAAGGCAACCATGTGAGTAGATTTTGGGTCAACCACGACGTCATTCGCATCACACCTCTTTCGGAGATCTTAAAGGATGTGAGAAACTTTTTGGACGCGGCGAGGGGTGAGGTTGTTATTATGGATTTTCATAGGTAAGTCGCGATTATACACAAGATTCTCTCAGTTGTCTAGAATATTGCATCGTACACTTTAAATTCGCGGAAGCATACATTTATTCTAAATGGAATTCGCAAAATTCGAGTAAAAGCCATTAAAAAATTATATTACGACAAACTGGAAAAATGATTAAATATATAATGTGTTAACTGAATTGTCGCCTTTGTTCTAATTAGCTTTCACATTTTTTTAAAATTTTTACTTTGGCATGCCATCCAACGTTATTTGTTGAAAATGTTAATAAAATGTTATTTTATTAATAAATATGTTTTATATTCTGTATAATAATATAAATTGAATCTGTTTAATAATAATTAATGCAGAAATTAATAAATAGATTTCCCGTGGGCTTTGAAGGTAGGCCAAACAGACATCGAAAATTGATAGCTATTTTACATCGAGAATTCGAAAAGTTAATTTTGAAACCAGACAGAGGAGTCGAAGGCCTGGGGCCAACATTAAATGACATCTGGACCGGCGGAAAGAGATTAATTATTTGTTATGGCGATAAGCATGTAGTAAATGGTAAAGGAATTTTGTCATTTCTGACGTCTAAAGTGATAATGTATAAAAATATATAAAGAAGTATTCATATAAATATTTCTTTAAATAATTTATTTAATATATTAAGCACTGAATTCTCTTATTATGATTAATATTTAAATATAATGTAGATTTTACTATATTATGAGATTAAAAATTACACAGGAGTGCACAATTATATTAAAAACCGTGATATATTTTATAAAATATATAGCAAAATATATATAATAAATGTTTAGTAAATTTGGCAATCATCCTTTTAACAAAAACTTGATCGAATATATACTTCACAAAATTATTGAAAATTTAACAAAATAATTATCTTCGTCACAAAGCGTTTAAAAATTATCAAAATGTGGCTTGCAAATTTTAATCAAATTTAGATAAAAATTTTTCTGTTAATTTGCGGCTAACAAGTTTAATTAGCTAAAATAAAGCATTTAATTAATAATCTGCATGTAATTTTCTTTAATTTAGACTACGATTGGCTGTGGCCACCCTTGACGCAAGTATGGGGCAATCAACAAACCGTAGAGGGTCTATTCGAGTATTTAGACGAAGAGATCTTGAGATCAAAGAGACGCAAGAATAGTCAGAATCCATTGTGGGCAGTAATGGCAGAATTGACGCCATTCCCATTGGATATTTTCTTTAATTTATCCGGAGGACTTCGGCAAATGGCCGATTCCGTTAACCGAAATCTCACTGTCAAGTTTCAAGAGGAGTGGTGGAAGGAAACGAATATTGTTGCTACAGATTTTTTCCTCGGAAACGACCTAATCTGGGTATCGAGAATGTCGAACATAAAAAAGAGTAATATCGCACAATGGCGTTTATAATTGATATATAAAATTACATTGATAACATAATGAAATCCTTGTTTCGAAAATTATAAAGTAAAACGATCGTTTCCGTTAAACTTCTTCATAAATTATATTAAAGATAAAATAATGTATATTGAAATAAATTGATATTTATGAACGAGTTGATTTAATTATATGAAATTTACAAGAAACATAGAACACTAATTCACTCGTTTATATTCGATATAATTACAAAGAGAGGAAGAGAAAAAAATAAAAGAAAAAGAAAGAGAAAATGCTTAAACAATATTAATACACTTTATTTAAATAAGTTCGATTAGCAAAAAATATTAATGACAGATTAATGTTAGATATTGAATGTTAGATAATGAATGTTTGATAAATATTTGTATTGTATGTAATGCAATCTGCAACGATTTTGCAAATAAAAATTTCACGATTTCTATTGGAAGTTTATTCAAGTAAGTCGTGATAAGCATGCGAACTTATAAATTAGCAAGTTATATATTCTCCATGGAATTAAATATTATTATAAGAGCTATCGCAGAATAAACTTGCAATCTATTCATAATTAACGAGATACAATATTCTTTACTGTGAAAAATCATAATTTCTTAGTTGGTATAATTTTGAAAACTTTTTCATTTGCATTGATAAAACACAAAAAAGTACAAAAAGACGTTTGTTCCACTCACTTCCATCACTCCTCTCTGTCTGAATCCGGGGCTCGTACTACAGCTTATTAATTCGCTTTTTACCATCGGTCATAATTAATTTAACATCTTGACACATCAATCAATACCGCCTAGTGTTGTTTACGCGGAATAATTGCTTCTGTCCGAACGAGAGTTTGTATTGTATGATTACGTGCTATCCCAGGTGAAATAAAAAATGCGAGGAAATATATATTTCATATACCTTACATTTTTACACATTCTGGCCCCAGTATGGACTTACCTTTTGCCGCTTCTCGCCAGAAATCTTGCGCAGCTTACGTTTTCTTCTGGCCAGTTTGGACTTACCTTTCGCTTCTGGCCATATCTATTCTGGTATTCAATCCTTAACCAGAAGGACATTCTTTCTATTGCCGGCTGATTATTATTATCGGCAAATAAACGTAAAGATTTTACTTTGTTCATTTACGATTACGAAGTTAAATCGCTTATTAGACGCGCGCGTCCTTCAAGTCACGAAAGATACACGAGTGTTTATTAAAATATTAATTAAAAAATTTCTTTCTTATAATTTTTTTATTTAAAATTATCCACGGAAATTTACAAAAAAATAGATGTTATATAGTAAATTAATTGCTCTGAATCAGAAAATTTTCAATCGTGCCTCGCGAATGTCCGAAATCGAATTGTATGATATAAATATGAAATTATAAATGTTTAGAAAACGAACAAATTTTGCAAGCGCAAATCTAAAATGCGTATTTATATTTGTATTTATCCGCGCAAAGCCCGTATTTTTGCCCGTTGCCCGTAGTTGTTGTTATACCTCAAAAGTTTAGTATTAAATGAAACATCCATAATGAATGATGTGAGATTCGAAAGACATAATTAATTTCTTGCACAATCAATGTAAGAATGCTCAAATTATAAATGTTTCATGTCCTCATATTGTGTATACGTCTTTATAGAAAAATTTTATATCGATATTAATCTTGTTATTACATTGTTATTACATTATATACATCTCGTGTACATTGTTCGTATCAAAATTATATTTTATATATAATATATATTTTAAAATAAAATACTTGCAATTAATATAAATACAATTAATGTAAAACTAATCAGTTTTAAGACAATCTATATAAAAAATTCTCCGCAATGAAACATCCGCGAAATATCTTTTTATCTCACATCATTTTATTATAACTTTGCTTTAACTGATGTAAAGTCAAGTTATTAATCAATATGGATGGATGAGCTATAAAAAATTAGGATAAAATCGGTGCAATATAAAAATAAGTTACAATATACAATTAATAATCATTAGCGCGTTTTTTATAAAATTAATTAGTAGATAAAATTTGCTATGTAACTGTAACGTTTCCTATCTTTATTTAATTTATGCTTGTGATACATATTAGAAAAATCTGTACGTATATTGCTCTCTCGCACACGATTTATATAATATTTAATCCTGGACGGATATAAGGAGGAAGGAATAAAACAATTTTATTAATTAGATATTAGTTTTATTTATTTTATTTATTTATTTTATTTATCTTGTTATATATATCTTTTTTATTTAAATATATATATTTTATTTCTCAAAGTGCATGTAGAATATCTTTTCTAATTTTGTTCATGAAGATAAACATTATAAAGAAACTGAAATAAAAGATTTAAATATATAAAAAAGTCAATGAAATTTCTTATAATCTTCTTTACATTTTTATATTTTTCTTTATTTTCTTTATTATTTTATTCAAATAACAAATTAAAAATATTAATCAGATATAATTTATATTTGACTAATATTGTCCAAATAAAAATATTGTTAATATATTAGTAATATTTATAATATTTATACCAGTTGCCTTTGTTTCTCTCTTTGTATAGAGTACTTAGTAGAAAAGGTAAGAAATTATAATATCTTTATCAAATCTTAAATACAATATTTCTTATATATATGTTTTATGATTGTTTATCAAGCTTCTACCTGTATTATATTTCATTTTCTATTAATCTTTAATCTTTACAAGATTGATTATGACTTTCAGGCAACTGGTATATTTTATAACTAGTATTCTGTATAAGACAGAACACTGGAACCAATAAATCATGCGATATTAAAAGAACAAGCTCTCTTTCGTGAACTCTATGCGTGCATGCGAGTGCTCCTCATACGCACGATAAATCGATAAATGATCGTATTTATATCCAGGATGAAATATTCAGCCTAATTTGTTTTAACCCATCCATTTTAAGGTAACGGATTTATCTAGAATCTACATCTACGATCTCTATAAATCCATTACCTTCAAATAAAATAAAAGTTTGTCACTCACCAATCGATGCGCAACAGCGGAGTTGACGGCATCGGCAAAGTTGAAGCTGTAACATATAAATTTATAAATAAAAGATCCAAATTATAGCAGCACCTCAAAATAATTAATATTTGAAAAAATTATTATTGTATGCACCGAATTTCATATTCAATGCGTACAATAATAAGCAGATATCTAATGGTATAATTTTTATACATTCTAAAAAAGAATTTTTTTTAATAAAAACTTTTACAGAATTTATATAAGACTTTCTCTCTCATATTCTCTTTTATTTAAATCAAACAAACCGAATTAATGCGCGTACGCGATTTATAATAATTAATATACAATTAATAAATACTTACTCCAGGGTTGCTCCGTCAGCGCCCGATGCCTCCTAGGCCTGCTCCTCCCCTCAGGTTTCAGGATTGTCCGTTTCCAAAGTCCATTGATTTACACGCGCGATACTTTGAACGACACTCCCGCACTTTAACATGCGATACTTTAGACTTTAAAACGCGCGATACTTTGCTCGACACTCCCGAATTCCGCGATCGCGAACCATCTCGTGCGAATATCCCATTTCGCGCGAGAATCATACTCTGAGCCAACTAGTCGGGACTGCAACGGTAATTTCGAGCAAGGGTTAAGCCCGAAGCGGAAGAAGACGGATTCGATCGACGGGATGGACGCGAATGGGATTCGCTCGACTCTTGTCTCGTGCGCATATTCGCATCTCAGAGTGACTCGAACTAACTTAGGCGCGATTTCAGATGAGACGCCAGGATGCTGTATCACAGGCGATATCACAGGGCAGGTAGACGCGCCGAGAGAGAAGATACCCATTTCTGATGCTAATCATGTAAACCATGTATTAAACAATCTAAGAAATGGGAGTTCAACCTCTCGGAACGAGCTAAAACCGGCCTAAGTAATTAAATCAACTCATCAATGCGATACATAATATGCCACCAACCAACGGTGCAACATAATATGACTGGTAGACGAGACAAGAGAAGGGACCCATTAACGACGATCCCGAACAATCGACCGAACTCTAATCCGATTCGAGCCGAGCCGTTTGTCGAAGCAGAGCGTGCTCCTCAATCAGCCGGATCTTGAGCCTGAGCTCAAAACCGCGCGAGCATCGTACGATGTACATGCCATACGTGCGCGGCCGGCGTCACCTTGTGTCGCGAAACACGAGGCATGAAAACGTTGCATTCGCAACGCCTCAATGAGACGTCCCATTCAGTCGGCATCAAAAGTACGATTCTCGACGACAATGATGAAATCAGGATATCATTGCGAAGATGCAACAAACTTGGACGCGCGATACTTTGCACGGCACTCCCGAAGTCGGATGCACGACATTTTGCGCGGTACTCCCGAACTAATTAAGACGCGACACGTGGTATCGATCGAGCGTTAAAAAACGTTAAGAAACATTAAACGCGTTAAAAACCCGTTTGGGTACTTAGCTTCTCCTTCAGAATAAAGCTTACCCAGGTAGCAAGCGCACATCATTTTGACGTCATTTGTCATTTCGACGTTAAATGACGTGCATTTGCTACTTGGGTAGCTTCTCCTTCCAGGTACTAAGCCCCCCCACCAACGTCAAGGTGTACCCAATGTGGGAGGGTTATATTATATATTTTATAATATAATTTATAATTTAATTTATAATTAAGAAATTGTAGCTATATTGCATTGTCCAGGTAAAGGTAAATGCAATATAGCTACAATTTCTTAATTATAAATTAAATTATAAATTATATTATATAATTTATAAATTATATAATATTTTTTATTATATAAATTATAAATTATATAATATTTTTTGAGATGCTCCCAAAAAAAAATGAACACCGAGCGTTAATCAATTCACCTTGGCGCTGCAAAATACTTTCTCTTATTTATAGAATACTTTATAATGCCCACTTTACACGATCTATAATTCGAGACATAATTGAAGATAGAATTCTATTTATAAATTTATGCGTCATATGTTTTAATGTATACGTGTATTGCGATATATATTTTATTTTGTATGTATTTTACATATTCAAATGTTTTTTGAATATGTAAAACACATACAAATTAAAATATATATCGCAATACACGTATACATTAAAACATATAACGCATAAATTTATAAATAGAATTCTATCTTCAATTATGTCTCGAATTATAGATCGTGTAAAGTGGGCTTAAAATATGAAAAAAATATATAATATTACATAAATGTGTTTTGTTTAAGGCAACAAAAATTAATTATGAATTACTCGGTCGATTATTTATCAGTAACTATTCTCTATTTTTCAGTGATAATGCACTGATTCCATTTAAGAAAGAATAAATCATATATTTTTATCTATATAATGTTGCAACTGATAAAGCTGAAAAGCATATTTTTAATGATCTATATATGTGTTACTTTAATTCAAAATAATGCGTGTCTCGTGACGAAAATGCTTACGTTTAAACCTTCCCGCTCGCTTGCTTACGCATCGGATTACCTATAGCTGTTTCATGCATTTGATTTGCTAATGAGAACCGGTTCAGACGAGAGACGAGAGAGTGAACAGCTATAGTAACGCGCTGGTTTCCTACGGTCGTCGAGAGAACGTTAAGCAAATAAGATTGCGACAGAAATAATGCTAGCGAATACAACTGTAAGTGAGACGACAAACGAACTATGGTGGTCTATATATGCTTGGTGGTCATGTGTGCTCGTGTTGAAGATGATGTTGTTGACCTGGTATACTGGACAAATACGAGTGAGGGAACAGGTAAATTTTTCGAATATTCTCTTATTAATTTAATCTAATTCATTTAATCTAATTATCGGTCTATGCCTGATTCTCAAAATATAGTTTAGAAAACTAACTACTAACACGAAATAGAGCGATTTTATTCATGTCATTATGTTTAATACAATTGTTATATATACATACATATATATATATATATATATATATATATATATATATACACGTGTAGTTTTTAAAATTTCTTGCGCGCAAATTGTTTAAATAGATTTATCTCTGATAATTAACAATTAACACTTGAGATTCCTTTAATACAGAATTTTTAATATGTATAATATGCTAATTATACTTGTAATAAAACACAATAATTTGCATTATTTTGTGTCATAGATCTAATATATATTATATATATATATTATATATATTAGATCTATGACACAATATAATGCAAACTATTGTGTTTTGACAAGTGATTAATACACACACACACACATTATATATATATATATCATGTGTGTGTGTGTGTGTGTGTGTGTATGTATATGTATATCAGAAATTCTTAGAGTCGTTTCATAAGCATTAAAATGATCAAAATAAACACAGGTTTAATTGACTTTTTCTAGATTTTTCAAATTTGAAAAGATTTTTCACAATCTTGAGAAGAAATAACAAAAAATCAGTTAAAATCTCAATTATCTTTGTTTAATGTTTACAAAAATAGTGTATAAGATGATAACATCATTCTTTGTATTAAAATAAAACTAGTTTTGAATGTATAATGAATGAGTTGACTCATTAGTTGCTGTATTTTCATTGCCGTCCAGTACCGCTGCCATAAACAGATATTTTAATTCAAATAAATACAGATTTGCTTTTTTTATTAACGTGAAGCTTATTAATTTAACATTTTTATGATGTATTTATAATATTATGTTATATTTGATTGTATATATAATTGTATATTGATTGTATATTATATAATGTTATTTTGAACATTTTTATATATTTTTTATATTTTTTATTATCTTTATATATTTTTGAAATATTTCAGTAATGTTCACTATTTGACGTATTTTAAAAAAGGTATATAAGAATGTTGAATCAACTACATACATACATACACACGCACACAATCAAATGCAACACAATATTAAATACACTATGAAAATGTTAAATTAAAGCAGATTAGCATAAAAATGTTATTTACACAATTTCGAGTTTTGAATTATATATTTCTATAGTTTCTGATTTAAATGTGCCTAATTTTCTATTATTTAATGTGATAAAATATATGGAAATAATAAAGTGCAGCAGTAACAAATATCAAATAAATTTATTATATATATATATATATATATAACAAATAAAATTTATTTATTAGTTGCACGTTTCATTATTTTGCAATTGCTTGATTAGTGTTTGTCGGAAGACATTTCTTTTCACGCAGGGATATAAATCGATCGGAAAATTACGATCGTGTACATTAATTAACATCACTCTTGATTCGATACTCTCGACATTAAATTTAAGTACGCCGGCGTTTTACTTATACACACACTTTGGAACCGTTAATATCACAAAATTTATCGATTGTAAGAAACTTTATTCGGCATTGTCAATGTTCCTTAATATAATCATAGCAAATTACATACTTGTCCGATCACAAGTTTCGATATTTCCGGTATCTGTTAATAATGTGATAATTATGCGTTTATATATACTTCCGATGCAAAATGTATTTATTCTAATATTACTATTTATAACCGCTCCATAAATGTTATATACTCCTTATACATATATCATTTATGGAGCGGTTATAAATAGTAATATTAGAATAAATACAAATCATGAGTATCGAAAACTATACAATTAATTATAATTACGCACATCGATTAACATTACGAATAAACGCCCCATATTACTCGACACTCCCGACATTTTGAATCCACAAACTGTACTATTTTATGTAATTTAAACAGCTGTTGGTTGACAGCTAATTACTGTCGTGTATGTTGATTGTAAAAGTTGTTCACTAATACGTACACATTCGACAGTCTCAATATATCATTGTAATAACAATTTAATCAAAAATTAATTTTAATTTTAAATCATGATATTATTAATCGGCTATTTTTTCATGAAATGTATTATTATTAAAAGAAAGATAAATATTTTAGTTCTAGTTAATTTAAATTGGATTTAATTAAATTCGACGCAATTAATTGAAGTTTTTATGGGCATCAAAAGAGAGAGAGAGGGAGTAATTATAATTATGCTCGCAAATTACAATTAATACTTTAATCACGTGACAATAATATTTGACATTCTTGATATCTTATTCACGTGCGATGTTTATTTAATGATTGTGAAACATACAGAAAATACGAGAAATAAATGTGTCCACTATTCTCGAAGATATATACAAGGTCGGACATTATTAAACATCAGCATAAATCAAGTTCGTGGAATGTGCAGTGTGTCATTGCACACTGCACACTGAGATTTCGATCCTTATTGAATAAAAAATAAAATTTAAGTATATATTTATCTATTTATTTTAATTCGTTTTAAGTATAAAATAAATATGTGTATTCCTATTAAAAGAGTCATATTTAGTGTATTACTAAATGCTCACATAAAAATTGTGATCTTATTTATAAGATCTTATTTATAAGATCTAAAAATATTTAGATCTTACATATGTAAATTCTATTTGATGTTAAATATAGTTATTCTTAATTCTTGTATATTTTCAATCATTATGAGACTTTTATATTATATCAAATTTTAAAATAAAATGTTCAAATTTGGCAAAGTATATAAGATATCAATATGGCCTTCAATAATTGAGAAATCTACAAAATATAAATATTATGAGAAATGTAAGAGAGGTGAAAGCACATAAGAAAAATGTGTTTGATAAAAAAATGTACCGATACATAGGCAAATTTTTTATTTTAAAAGAAAAGTTTGCCCCGCAAATATTGCATTTTAAAATTCAATACTAATGATTCGCAAGCACTCTTGAAATAATATTAATAAAAAAATTGTGTCCTTTATAAACAGTTACAGAATTTAATATATATATATATATAATTCTGTATTATTTATAACATTTATAAAAGACAAAATTTTTTTATTAATATTATTTCAAGAGTGCTTGCGAATCATTATTATTGAATTTCAAAGTGCAACATTGCGGCAAACTTTTCTTTTGGATTAATTATACACATACATACACAAAGTTGCAACCAGGATGTTAAATTAAATCGTAATTCTTTTTCAAAAATTGTAAATACAACGAAATCCTGTGCTAAAGTTTCAATTAATTTTTGAATTATTGTCCCAATACATAGAAATCGGACGTATATCCAGATTGGAATGCAAATTAAATCGATTTTGGAAATTTGAAATTAAACTTTGCTACAATCTAAAAATAGATCTTTTTCTCAAATGTAGTACTTTATCATGTGTGACGTATGCAATAAAATAAAAAATGAAAGAACAGCTTGTGTGCATGAAATAAAAGCTTTCAAGCGCGTACAGTCAATTAAAACCTTTTTCTTTCGCGGTAGAACTCTCGGTAGAATGACAAATGGGGACATTCGTTCCAGATAAATTTTGACATTCGTTGTTCTGTCAATCCGGCATCTCTCACGCGCCATGTGTTTTTCTTTTTTATTAAAATGTTATCGTAAAAATCACCGTAGAAATGTGATGAATAAATCTAATTTTTATACTAATAAAGAAAAATGTTCATTATTTATGTGGGTTAGTCAAAATCACGTTCCGATCTAATTGACTTTGTTTGCGATCTTATTTGTTGCATAGGTAATTCACAGCGAAGAGGACAGAATGTGGATGAAAAAAAAATCAAACATAATTTTATGTCCAACCGGCGATGGTCATTCTGACGTGATTCGCATACGGAGCGCTCATCGAAAGGATCTCGAGACGGTTCTTCCTTTTATAGTTTTTACGCCGCTCTGGTTAAACGTCGAGACATGTAATTTTATGGTAAAGATTTTAATACCGGGTTTTGCATTAATCAGTATCTTATATACTTTGATGCATATGCAACTTCTACAAATGTCTGCTATTTGGAAGTTTTACTCATCTATGATTTTGTATTGCATTTTGACTTATATATGCGCAATCGCTGCAGTGAGATACACTCTATTACTATCCCAAAACTGATTTAGTTAAGAACAAGAATGAAGAGAAGATTATGATGTTAGTACGCTGTACTATAAGATAATTTTTGTAGAGGAATAAACGCATTTATATAAAAATAATATCTAATTATGTTTTATATTATGCTCATTTTATTACAAGGTTTATATTTTGAAAGAAAGAAAGAGATCTACTTGGAGCTAAATTATATACATGATTTTAATTAATAAATATAAAGAGAATTTAAAAACTACAAACATACATGTATAAATATACATTGCTATGTCTGCTTATGCTTATAAATCAATTATTATTTTTTAAAATATAAGATAATAAAAAACAGATATAATAAAAGTATCCTCTTTAATAATCTAGATATCTTTTTAAGTAAATCTAAACATTGAATATATTGAAATAACTGACCTTAGAAAATTTATTTATATAAAATAAATAATATTTATTTTTTGTAAATCAGTAAGCATGTATAACACGCAATATTTATTCTAAATAAAATTTATATATAAATATGTAAATAAATTTAATTTATTTTAAATTCAAATTTAATCCCCAAATAAAAAATGTAAAATATAAAAATGTGTATTATTATCTCATTATATATGTGATTTACATATTAATGTAAAAGCAAAATGTTATCGCGATTATCCGAAACTCATTTCGTCATTAATCGTCTGTCTATAAAAATAATGCAACGAAATTTTGTAATATTAATTACTTATAAATTTCGTACTTAATGCCCACTTTACACGATCTATAATTCGAGACATAATTGAAGATAGAATTCTATTTATAAATTTATGCGTCATATGTTTTAATGTATACGTGTATTGCGATATATATTTTATTTTGTATGTATTTTACATATTTAAATGTTTTTTGAATATGTAAAATACATACAAAATAAAATATATATCGCAATACACGTATATATTAAAACATATGACGCATAAATTTATAAATAGAATTCTATCTTCAATTATGTCTCGAATTATAGATCGTGTAAAGTGGGCTTTACATACGAATAAACTATTGACATAATCATATAAATGTAATACCGATATTATCAAAATTATTATTCCAAGACAGAATCGCTATCTTATATAAAAGATATCCTTGTGAAGAAAGAATATAAAATAATAATAAGAATAATAAACAATCACGTGCAACCATGTGGTGTAATTATAGATCGATAATTTTTAGAAGAAAAATTGCAAACAAAATGAAACATATAAGAAATTGAACAAGTCATCTTATTTAAAGATATGCTGTTTTACATAGTTGTAAGTGCTGTTTCCTTCTGTGAGGTTGTTTTTGTGACATTTTAAGTGCTATGACGTAAGAATCTTGATCTCAAGATTGAAACTCTTCACAAACAGATGATTATTAGTTTCTCAGTCTCCCCAGCGGCAACTCAACCGATCTGACTTCATGGTAAGTCGCTTTTCTTTTAAATTTACTTAATATTATTACGCTTTTTATAGATATATTATAGATATGACAACTATATTTTTGAAAAAAATATTTTACTTGTAATGTGTGGCTGTAATGTAATTACAAAAATAATCTTTTCTTTGCGATAATAAATATGTTTGTTTAGAAATTGTCTTTCTTAGAGAGTTAATTGCATCTTAAATACTATAAAATCAAAGCAAAAAAGATGAAATATCGCTTTTCAATATGCGATACATCTTTGAATTAAAAACTGTGATGCAACGATTATTCTACAATCTATTCAGATTCTTTATATTTAATTACATTAAACAGAAGTAAAATTTCGTACAAGAAACACTTGATAATTTGTTCGAATTTGTGATACTTATTAACTGTAAACGTAACCAAAAAAACTGAATTTAATATTATTCTACAGTAAAATACACAAAGATAATATATATACATTTTTTTATTATCTTTGTGTATTTTATTGTAGGATAATATTAAATTCAGTTTTTTTTTGTTACAGTTAATAAGTATCGCAAATTCGAACAAATTATCAGGTGTATCTTGCTACACAATTTTACTTCAGTTTAATGTAATTAAATATACAGAATCTGAATGGATTGTAGAATTATCGTTATATATATATATATATGTATATGACACAGAATTTATACTTATATTTTGTATACGAAAAATTATAACACTTTACTTTTTAAATCATATTACTCTTAAACAATGTTATTTTTTATATAATTTTTCTACATGCAATATTAGATTAAAATACGGACATATAAGTAAAATTTATGATTAATTATGAAAGTAATATAGATTTTAAAAATCTATAAAAAACCGTTAATAAGAAATCATATACGTCCAGGCAACGGAAGTAGCAAAAAATGTATCGCACACAATACACTGCCAAATGTAACTTTACATACTATTTGTTACATATTAATACGCTAATGCGAGAAAACGATAATATTTTTTTTCCATACTTTATTATATGTGCCGCAACACACGTCGTGAAGAAACATAACAAGTTGTAACTTGTTGTATCAATCAAACATCATCGATAAACGGCTATTCATCAATATTACGTACCTCGATTAATGTACATACCTCGACTAATGTTAATTCCCGTGCCAATTAAGTCTATCCGTCTGGTGTAGCTGATCCTAATCCTTGCTTCGGCCGATTAAATTGGACGAAATCTTTAACATAAGATAGATTCATGTAACTGCCGCCCGGCGTGCACACGCAATATTGAAACTGCTTTAAATTGATCACGTGATCATATGCTAGTTCAGGGACGCCAACTCAAATTTTACGTAAGGTCAGCGCACGTACATTGCCGTAGCGTCTTACGCCATCTTACGTGAGAACCTTACGTTACGCGACATGTTAGCCAACCCTTACCTACCCTTACGGCAACGCAAAAAGTGGCGTAAGACGCTACGGCAATGTCTCTATGCTCTGGCCCTTAGATCGAATTAGATACTTTTCTAATTTACACGATTATCCGGCTTTAATACTTTTAGCAAAATGTGAAAGCTATAGAAAAGAATGTTAGTAATCACATTTCTTCAGAGAAATATATTTTTATTTCATATATTATTATATATATAAAGCGAAAAAGTCAGAGAAAAAAAACATGTTTTTCAATTATTATTAAAAGTAGAAAAATGTAGAAAAGACCGAAAAATCTGAGATATTTCACAATTGAATTGGATATTTCACATTTTTTCATAAAAATACGCTAATGCGAGAAAACGATAATATTCTTTTTTCATATTTCATTATATGTGCCGCAACACACACGTCGTGAACAAACATAACGAGTATTTACATACAACTTGTTAATCAAACATCATCGATAAACGGCTAATCAATATATTACGTACCTCGATTAATATACATACCTCGACTAATTTCCATGCCAATTAAGTCTGGTGTCGCTGATCCTAATCCTTGCTTCGGCCGATTAAATTGGGCGAAATCTTTAACACAAGATGAAGATTCATGTAACTGCCGCCCGTTCACACGCAATACTGCAACTAATTCAAATATGTTAGGCGCGCCGGTTATTTCGCGCACTAAATTGATCACGTGACCATGTCAGTTCAGGGATGCCAACTCAAATTTTGCGT
Source organism: Lasius platythorax (assembly GCA_963971435.1). Taxonomy (NCBI): domain Eukaryota; kingdom Metazoa; phylum Arthropoda; class Insecta; order Hymenoptera; family Formicidae; genus Lasius; species Lasius platythorax. Next base: position 9,430,174 of record OZ020539.1, on the reverse strand, counting down.
TAGATCGAATTAGATACTTTTCTAATTTACACGATTATTCGGTTTTAATACTTTTAGCAAAATGTGAAAGCTATAGAAAAGAATGTAGTAATATAAGCATATTTCTTCAGAGAAATATATTTTATTTCATATATTATTATATAAAGCGAAAAAATCAAGAAAAGAAACATGTTTTTCAATTATTATTAAAAGTGGAAAAATGTAGAACAGACCGAAAAATCTGAGATATTTCACAATTGAATTGGATATTTCACATTTTTTCATAAAATAATCGACAGGAAAATAATTAAGATTAAATCGATAAGGCAATCACAGGTCTAATGCATACACCATACACATACAGCCTTTGTTTTGATTGAATAATAGAGTATATATGTATAACGTCAGAATGAATGTATATATGTATAGGAACAATATACCCTTCCACCTCCCACTGACAATGAGTACTAAAGGAATTATAAAGAGAATTAGTCCTTGCGCCGGGCCTGATGAAAGATCAAAGGTCTCCATGATAAACATTTATAATATCGGACTCATTGTGATATCTTATGTAAATTTATAAAGATTTTTGAGCACTGTGCATCGCCATTAGGAGGTTATAATACATATTTGGTGCTATCAAATACGTTTAAAAATAGGGATTGCGTGTATAAAAAACTCGCATAAAAAATATTTAATGATAACGATGTAATTTATTGTGATTAATTCAATGTACAATCGTCTCAATGTGCCATATATACACGCACACATACACGTACCAGCTCAGTGGGCAAACAGAATTTAAATTGTCATTGCAACAAGTAGATGATATTGTCTTTTTTGTGCAATTTTAATATTAACGTGATTGTAGTCTTTTATTATGACTAAGGAAAGGATGGAGCTGCATGAGAATCGTGCTAAAAAACAACTGTACCATAGATTTTGGCGTAGCATACCAGAACGCATGTCCAAGGGTGTGGAACATTTTTTCTATCGGTAAACTTTTATCTCAGAAGAATTACCAAATAATATACATAATCAGTTTAATAATAGAATAATGCTTTTATCTTTGTACAGGCTGGGAATGCATATTACCCAAAATCCATACAAGTGGATACTCGGATGTTGCATAATAATGTTATTCTGTCTCTCAGGATTGTTACGCTTTCGACAGGAAAAAAATCCTATGAAGCTTTGGTCTCCGCCAGATTCTGGTTTTGCATTAGATACTGAATGGCTAATGTCACATTTTGAGGAGGGTTTACGAATTCAAACATTTATTTTAACTGGTAACAATGTCTTAGAACAGCAAGCACTCATTAAGGTAAATATATAATGCAATAAATGCTTTATTTCATAATTCTTACTTATTATGTCCAATTAATTATAATAACATATCAGTAATTATGCAAAATATATTTTTTTATGTTGCAGTTAAATGAAATAACTAAACAAATGATCTCTATTCAAGCACCAATCGAGAAGATTTCTTGGACAGATGTTTGTAAGAAGTAAGCATCAGAGATATGAAATTTAATAACTACATTGAAATTCTATTAAATTCTATTGAAGATTATAATATTATTAAAGATTATAGAATTTTATATTTTAATATTATAGAATTAAACTTATAATAAGAAAGATTGAGATATGTCAAAAAGATTTATTTAATGTATGATGTATTTAATGTTTTTATTTGCACAAGAAAAAATTAATTATTATCATATCATTAATATGCAAATTTTTATTTATAGGATTCCTTCTATTGCTAACTATATGCATAGAACGAAGAGACAAAGCTCTCTCTCAGAAGATGATTTTTTTGATGATGATGTCACTTCGAAAATTAATCAAACTTTTGAACCTGCTATTCATATGGATACGAAAACCTATTGCGAGATAATTAATAATTTGCCTATGGCTTGTCTTATGTTCAGTATTTTAGATATATGGAATTTTGATAGTGCTAAAATTGAAAAAGATTCCACAGAAGAAATTATCGCAAAGATAAATACAGTAAAAGTTAGTCCTACATTGGGCCACTCCATGAATTTTAGTGAGCTTCTGGGAGGCGTAACTTTAGATGAAAAAGGTAGAATTATTGCTGCAACAGCTATAAAAACAGAGTTAATGGTTCATATCAAATTTCGCGATGTGGACATGGATAAAAGTGGAAACAACGCGGGAACTGCTGATTGGGTAAGGTGAGTTTATGAGGCCTAAATCATAACATATCTATTAATAAATATCTTAATGCTCAATTAATGTTATATACAAAATCTTAAACTTTAATTATAAATTAAGCTTTATCTAATTGCTTTAAAAAAAAGTCGGAAATAAAATTAAATAAAAGAAAGGAAAAAAAGAAGAAAAAATTATCATTGAAATTTTTTGATGTGCTATCTGTATGTGATTTAGGCCTTATATTATTTTCACTCGTTTTGTAAGGATAAAAATAATTTGACTGAAAATCAATTATAAATTGTAATATCAAGATTATGATTATAAAGATTATGATTTATATTTTTATTCTTATCTATATTTTATTATTAATACATAAATTTTCATGGTTGTTCAATGTTAAAAATATCTGTTCATAATTATAGTATTTATGTAAATTTATTTTAAACATCTGTTTTTTGATATAGAGAATTATTTATTATTATTGATTACAGTATATCTTTCATTACATCTGCAAATTGTTTTGCTTTAATTTGTAATATTAACCCCAGTTTTTATATTAAACGGATATAAAATAACGATAAATAATTTCTAATAAAAGGTCATTTATATACACAGGCAACATACGAGGTATTGACTTGGGAATCAGCCTATTTGGAACTTGCAAAAAAGCTTTCAACCGAATTGCAAAGTGAGAAAAATAATGACTCGTTGGCATTTTATTATGAAGCAGGCAGAAGCTATGGGGATCTTAGCGGGACAGCTATGTTTCGAGATATAGATAAATTGATTATAGGAGTTGCATTAATGTTTTTATACGTTTTAATGATACTGTCGAATCATAATTGGGTGGAATGGCGGGTATGTGTTTCAGTGTAATTATTGCATGAGTATCGCGTATAAATTCCCTTGATTTGATGATTTATTGAAATTTTCTCATCTTTTATGCAGTTTTGTCTTACCAGTGTCGGTCTTTTCTGTGTGGGCATTGCATTTATACTCGCGGTGGGCATATGCTCTCTAATTGGCATCCCGTACGGCCCAATACATACGTCTTTGCCGTTTTTACTCTTGGGTCTTGGAGTAGATGATATTTTTGTATTTCATGCATATTGGAAACAGATACATACTGACGAATTAAATTTAAGTAAATCACTGACAGAAAGGATCGGGCTTACGTTAGGTCTTGCCGGTTCTGCTATTACTGTTACATCATTTACTGACATCATGGCGTTCATCATTGGCGCTACCACAGTATGTAAAGGATTAATTATAGTTAATTATAGTTAATTATAATGTAGTTAATTATAATTATAGTTAATTATAGTTAATTATAATGTAGAAGAATGCACGATGTTTATCTCATATTATGACTAATTTACGAATTTAATGACTTCCGTTTGTTTCTTCTGGAATTTATATTTTAAATAAGAGAATTGTATTAAATCACGGAAGAAATATCATTCTTAATTATCATTTTTAATTAGGTAATGTAATATTGTTTTTTCTCATAATTTTGTGATAAAATTCTAATTTGATTTTGTCACTGAATAACAATTTTTTATCAGATATATTATGAATATATCTTCCTACAGAAATATTTTGTTTTTATATAGAATATTTACTTTTTTCTATTTGCTTCCATACAAAAAATAGATTGATGATTTCGACTTGATTTAGATAAATTAATTTCAATATACAATATATACTAATATATATAAAACAGTTGTCAAGTCATTTAATTTATGTTATGCATTCTTTTACGCAGAAATAATTATTTAAAATTGAAAAAACAGCTTTCTTTGTTGTAATATATATAATGTTCTTTTTTAGATATTACCATCACTTCGGTCGTTTTGTATCTATGCTGCAGTGGGAATATTCGTGACATATTTATTACAAATTACATTTTTCATTGCAAGTTTTACCTTAGATGCCAGAAGAATAGAACAAAAAAGAAATGGGATGTTACCATGTATCGTGCATGAAAACTTTACGCCCAAGTTATTGGATCCGAGCAATGCATTCTCCTGGAAATTTATACATGCTTTGTACTCGCGCATAATATTAACTATGCCAGGCAAAATTATTATAATAATAATTACATTCGCAACGATGTCGATAAGTATCGTCGGCATGCTTCAACTAAAACAGGGGTTTGATCCAGGATTGTTGGTGCCGAAAGGATCATACTTTGACCAATACATAATTACAAGCAATCAAAAATTCGATCAAGGATTTGAAGCTTTCGTTCTTATGGGAGACGACATTGATTATTCCTCTGAATTTTCTAAGATAACATCTTTAACAGAACGCTTAAAAAATGCGTCTTTTATACAAAATATAGAACCTTGGCCGATTAACTTCGCAAAATTCGTGTCGACGTATTATGACACAGGTTATTTGCTGTAACATTTATTTAAGTTCATCTGAAGTGGCAAAATATAAATTTTTTATTTTAATTCTGAAAGAAGATATTCCTAAAATAAATTATTATTATTAATTTATTTATATTTATAGAAGAATATATTTAGATTATAGAATTATAGAATTTTATGCTACTTTTAAGACAAATGATTTATTTGTCGATTAATCATAATTTCACGAAGTAATTAAAGAATGTTTTCTTGGTTTAGATTTGAAGACCACGAAGATTGCAGATGACAATTTCTATCATTATTTATCGAAATTTCTCTTTAGTCAAGATGGTGGCAAATATCAGAGAAATTTTGTTTTCAACGAGACTTTTACGTGTGGAAAAAATGCTCCTCGAATCATAGCAACGACCATTGAATTTAAATTCACACGGTTTGTGAGCCCCTCCGAGTGGATTCCAGCAATGGATGATAGTAAACAGTTAGTGAGCAAAGCGCAAATTGAAGGCTACGCAACAGTATGGAGCAAAGCATTTGGACCCTGGACCTCCGATAAAATGGTCACTCAAGAAGTAACGCGAAACCTTATACTGGCGTTGATCTGTGTCATGATTACCACAACAATACTTATCGCTGAAGTGCAGACCTGTTGTTGGATTTTACTCTGTATACTTCTCACACTTCTAAATGTTTGTGGCTTCATGTATTTCTGGGGACAACCGATAGACATGGTGTCCAGCATTGGTGAGTACATTTCACACTTTTTACTCAATTGTCGTAATTCTGTTTCACTATTTTACTATGTGTGAAAAATAAAAATATCTTTAAATATGATAAGTCAAGGAAAAAAGGAAAACTATTTGATAAAATCAAAGAAAACGTGCTTTTTAACGAAATTCCAACTTCTATTATAACATTACGTTAATTTTATAAAATATTAAGTAAATTCTTTGTAAATTAGTTCATTATGAAAACATCGTTGTCATTAACATTTCGATAAAGGTGTTCCGCTGTTCAGGAACTAAAGGGATACTTATGAGAACAGACTTACCAACTCTCATTATCCTATACTGCATAAAACTGAAGTATTATTATGTATTAGTGCATTTTTAAATTATTCTTAACAACACGCGCGAATAATTCCCGAGTTGTCGCTCTAAAGCGAGTTCTCTTTTCAATATCGTTGTTCAGAGCGAACATCTTCGGTTGTCGATTAGGTGGTTTCGTGCCGACTGCTATCTCAGTTAGATTTCCTTGTGCAGGTCTCCAGCTGGCTATCGGTTTAAGCGTGGATTATGCCGCGCACGTCGCGCATACCTTCTTGCATACCGAGTCGCCAAAGGATGACGATGATGCTCCTCGCACAACTCGAGCGTTGATCGCTGTCAGACATATCGGCGCGGCAGTTGCATACGGCGCGGGTTCGACGTTACTCGCCGTATCGATGCTAGCATTCTCGACATCCTACGTATTCATAGCCTTCTTTAGAATATTCTTTCTGGTGATTCTGTTCGGGCTCTGGCACGGATTAATTATGCTGCCAGTCGTGTTGAGCATTATTGGGCCACCAAGTTTACACGTGACACAGCGACAACCGATGTCCGTCGCTGTGGTTGATGATGAAGATTGAAACGGAGATTGATACGGATAGTTTGTTCAAGTATCCTCGTTCTTTATCAATAATATTTATTTTTGGTTCAATAAACATACAAAATTATTACACTATCCGTACTAGTAATCACACATTTATACAAAAATAATAATTAATAATAATAATACGTCAGATAACTTAAAAACGGTATTATATATTTATAGATTTATGTATATATTTATATATATATTAAGATTATACAAAAATTAAGAAATAAAAAAAAACAAGTACAAAATAATGTAGCAAGGTGATATAGATTTATTATCAATTATCATCGATCGGAAAGGAACATGACTATTATAAACGTAACGTAATCATGTTTTGCTGGATGCGTTTATCCTTCATGTATAATTGTAATTAATATTTATGACGTAAAAATGAGCGGCGAGGGAGCAACCTCGGGATTGATTGGCGAACTCCCTCCGCTGCCTCTCTCAGTCTTGCACAGTCCATCTGACATTCGTTCGATCTTTAATTCATTCGGACCCCGTCCTCTTTGTCTCTTCTTCCAACTCGTTCCTTTTACCCCTCTCAGCAAAGTCAGACGAATCCGTGGAACGACAGTGAGAGGGGACGGAGTACGCATACACGGCTCGAACAAGACACACAGAGAGGCAGGGACATAGTGGACACACAGATACTCATTCATACATTCGCTCGCACATCTCAGCGTACACCGGAAACATTCTCGGAGGCGCGCACTCCATACTCAATTATACGACGGTAGTTAGACTGCCGGGGCAGCAAGCCACGCACGAACGATACGGTGATTAAGTTATTACACATCTTCTTAGTTAAAATCGAATTTTACAAATCGGGATTCGTACATTTCATAATTGATTGAGGAACCATCGATACAATAATAATAATCATAATAATATTTACTTAGCAAAATGTGCCGATCGGTAATTGTGGCGAATGACGCGTGATGTGAGCACAGTTAGTCGTGTTAAAAAGATGGGATATCGGGGTACTGGAAGAAGGGATCGAAGATGAAGGGGAATCGGGGCTTAGGAGACGGAGAACGGCGAGGATTTTCACAATAGTATACAACGGCCGGGGACATACAGATATGGAAAAGAGGCGGGATTCGAGGATGACGGTGACCGAAGGCGGTGGACCGTGAAGAAGTCGCACGTCTGCTCACCAGGGTTTCAAGGTACACACGCACTTTAGGGGGTACACCGTGGGAAAGACACTCAGGGCAGACAGACACCGACATAGAGACTAGGCTACCGACTATACGTTAATATCTATCTAAACGTGTAATTAGCGTACGCACCGCGTACACATTCGGTACGCAAACATTCTCTCTCCGCCCGCCTTTTGCGTACAATCGGTTTGCGGAAGGCGCGTTAGAGAAGCGCTTTCGCTATATGTTTCGTTTTATCTTTTTTTTTTACCTCTCTCTTTCTCGGTTCTTTCCTTTATTTATTGTTTTATTATAATCAGCGATCGCGTCGTAGTCGTGTCTCTTTTTCTTTCTCTCGTTTTTTTTTTTTTTTTAATAGTAAACGCTATGTAGTCTTTATTACTCAAGCTTATGCCCAAAAATCTACCAGAGGCACTTTGGGTTTATTAGTACCATTTGAAGTCGGCGTGCGCGGGGGAGGGTACCGCACGCCCCGTCCTCCTGCGCGGAACAGCGGGCGAACAACGAGCATATGTTCACGCCTCGAGAGAAATCATTGGTTGCTTGATTGACCCCTTCATCGTTAGTCGTATAATTTCTCACCTTCTTCTTGTGTCGCGCAATTATTACCCTGTCTGGCGATGTGTCTTCGCCACCGCGTAGATTCCACCGTCTGTCCCTTCTTCCAACATTCTACCCCGCCCTCCCCCCAATTCCTCTTCCGTGAACCCCAACGATTCCGTATCTTTTTTTTCCGCTTTCATACCTTTCCACCACGGTCTTCCGATGTTTTTTGAGCAATAAATACTTTCTCCACGTACAACTGCACATTGAATTGACGCACAGGACACACGCACACGCGCATACACGTCGGACAGTCATTCGCTACCAGCCGCACGCATTGACAGAACGTTACGTTAAATAGTTGCGAGAGTTGCAAACACGAAAACACTCGTCGCGCGAGAAACATTTAGCTTCGAATCATTTTAAAGCTCCTTATTTTTTTAAAGTATATATATATATATGTATAAAATCAGATCAGAATCAGGCATATCATAGATTTATAGATTACGCGATAAATACGAAGAGAACAATAATATTGATCCAACAACTTTGTTCATTGTGACAGCGATCCTCCGGCAATGTCAGCATTCGGAAATGAAATTCAAAAGTGATACACACGTGCCCTTTTCTCGATATTATGCAATGCTTTCGGCTTTCGATCAAATACACGCCCATTCGCGCGGCTCACTTTCATGCACACCAATATGGCTACATCCACAGAGTTAATGTTACGCTTTTAATTAATGATTATCAATTCAATATCAATTCAATATCAATGTATTACAATCAGACAATACTCAACAGTGATCGTTATTCATTATATATTACAATAATTAAGAGTGACAACAATATGACGACGGAGGCGTTGAAGCATTACAAGGGAGGAAGGGAGGGAGAGATAGAGAGAAAGAGAGAGAGAGAGAGAGAGATATTAAAAATGACATGAAGATGAATCGTAGGATGAAGGAAGAACAGGAGAGTTTTGATAGTGGACATGTTACAACTAGTATCAGAAAAGAGGGAGAGAAGGAGATAGTGATGGGCGGTATGAATAAGGGAGGAAAAGGATGAAGTTATCAATGATTATGAAATAGCGACGATGACATCGGTGATGGATGCACGACGATAGGAATGAACGATTAAATGGCGAAATGGAACGATGAGTCGCGGAGACTAAGGAGGGGAAGCACGCACACTCAACACAACCGTCACATCGAGCTGGCCTCGCGCGTGGCCATAGTCCATAGATTAATTACCTACTAACTAGTACACAGTCTGTCTCCGTTGCGCGGATGACTCTTTTTTTTTTCTCCTTCTTTCCTTCTCGAGCGCCGTGTAAGTATACGTAATACACCACGTTAAATACGCGCGTGCGCGCGGTATAGCGCTGCCGAGCTATGGAGCGAGCGACAGCGCGCTTATAAGCGTGTGAGCGAATGAGACTTGCTTACAATCTCGTTTTGTGTGATAAAATTATGGCAAAATACTCGACGCGGGATACCGCCCTACTGCTCGCACGCGCGCCTCCTCGGATACTAGATATACGCACACGCACACACAGGCATGCTTGCGCCAGTATAAAGTGTATATATGTACACATATACATACGACATACCAACCATATATGTATATATATATATATATATATTTGTGTGTATATATATATATATATATACATATATATATATATATAATATATTCATATCGCATAATTATATTTCATCATTATTGGTAATTATCATTATTTCATAAAATTCGTCAGTTCACATAATTCAAAAAATTTCAGCTAGAATAGCGGTGGATGGAAATGTTTCTTCGTTAAAAATCGCCAGATCACCGTTAATCGGCGCCAGCAATCGACCGTTTTTTTAAACACATTTACAAATTATCGATCGATATCACGGCTGATTCCCTCACTCGCGCCTTTCTTATCACTAGTGTGTGTTTCATTATTATATTCATTTTTAAAATCACTCGCGGTGCAAACGGTGCGCGATCACCGCGCGACGAGGGAAACGGTCTCGTCCTGCTTTTGCACTCGACTCGGCCGCCGAGATGTGATCGTACATTTAATATTCTATTACAATGATTTTTTTTTTGTTGATATCTTATGTACAATTATGCGGCAATGTGCTTATGATTATGGCCACACGTACGAACCGGCGACCTCTGAGAAGACTTCTCTTCGACACATATTTTTATAACACTTAATCCTTTAATTAAATCCCAGTTAACTCGCGGCGTTCAACCCCCGTTCGGGGCTCTCCCAAGTTCACTCGCGATTCGCGTTATGCTGAGAAAAACTGGCTTTTGCACGAAACCTGAGATAATCGATTACAAGATAGGCCAGTCCTCTTCGTTCGCGTCGTCGAGAATTAAATCGAACCGCGATTGACCGCTCAACAGGGTAACTCTTGACGAGCGGGCTTCGTCATGTGCTTCATGGAATTCATGGTACATCAGGGGTTGTCCGCCGCCATTATATTGTGCACTTGCTCGAGCTTGTACGCCAGTCTCTGCTTCTGCGAGAATTCGTCCTCCTCGAGAGTGACTATTAGTTGTTCGTTGTATTTACCCGCATATGTATATAGTTCGTATAAAGCACAGTTCGTATTAAACTCCGTTGTGTGCAACTGAAATAAGATTAGAAAAGCAAAAATTTTTGATACGTTAGGCAAAACTCTTATTCTAGGATTCATACGTTGCGAATACAGAAATAGATAAATACCCTCGATTCTTCAGCAAGCATGGCATTCATGTCTTGATCGGATATGGCTGGCATGACTTTGATATCTGAGTAGTAACGCTCTACCCACTCTTTGTACACTGGAATGTCCTTTGCGTATAATAGCTTCGAACTCGGAGAGTCCTTACCTAAAAACAGAGCAGAAGAAAAATCTTTATACATTTCTGAATCTTTAATCAATGCAGGCAGAAATCAACAATAGATACGTACCTAATCTATGGTCCGACGTTGAGCAGCTGTCCATAAACGTCTGCGCCACGACGGATAAACACGAGTCCACGATATTGGACTTGTGTATATCGAAAATAAAGTTCGGATTCTTTATCAGGTTAACCCAAAACCTGAGAGGAAGGGAATTGCTCTTCCACGTGTGTACCACTTCAGGGTCGGATATGCCATGTTGCAGAGCTTGGTCGTCCATGAAGTCGAACATGTATTTGATGGCGAGAGGAAGCGCCGAGCCTCGATGGGCAGTGCTGAATATGGTCTCGAATAGATCGTCGACGAATTTCTGAAGTGTACCCTTTGTTGCCAGTAACCTCGTCAAATAGATCTCCGAGACCATTTTGTTGCCACGATCTCCCTCTTTCCGCGCATCAGAATCGTGATGCTTAACAAGATGCCAGACTTTCATACCGCCCTCGTGGTTCTGATTGAGCGGCGAGGTAGCGCGGGAAAGTGGGGGACTGGCCGAACTGAATTTGCTAAGATTCAAGGTCTCGTATTTGTGCGACTTGTCCGTCTTCTCCGATAGAATCGACAGATTATATATAGATGATTGTTTGGAGACTAAGTTAAGTGACGCTCCGTCTGGTACCCTGTAATGATTCAAAGTATTCCTCTTCTTCCACTCGCCCTCTGTCTTCGTTGTTGAGTCTTCGTCGTAGAGAATTAATCTACCGGACGCGCCAGTTCGCCACTCTGCAATATTTAAAACAACGTGAGAATTGCGTGATTTTACGTAAAAGCATTTTCTGGAATATTCAAACGTGCGAGTCTTACCGAGATCAAGATCCTCCTTTCGGGGTCTTTGGCTGTAAGGAGTCGCTCGGTAGATTGTATCCAACGCTTTCTCCTTCACCTGAGATATTGTATCGCAGTCAAGGACTTTGACCGGCACGTTTTCTGTGTTAGGATCCATTCCGCCGACGAACACGGTTTGTTGAGATATCGAAACGTAGACTGTCTGAAATTTTAATGGAAATATTATTATTACAAAGCATCAATTTATTTTTCTTACTGAAGCATTGACGCTTCTTTACCATCGGCTTGAAATCAATAGATTGTCGGATCAACTTTTCTTCGGACAAGGAATATCGTGCTTCTGAAGTAATCGCATCGACAGGACCCTTATCGACTTGCTGTTTTACCGCACGAAATAGCACATACAATGGTTCACCGGCGCATTCTCTCATGAACTTGTATAAGAGAAACGTGAACCAAGCAGATAACATTTTCTCAGCAACACTCTCAGTTCTAGAAAAGAAACAAACAATTTAAAATATATTCTCGGTGCAACATTAACAATTGAAAATACATCATTGTATACTTACCGTCTCAGGAATAATTTTGGATGGCTCTTGCCTTCTGTGCATTTCTCGATAAGATCCGCCAGCAGAGTTTTCAGGATGTCCGTGCAATATTCCATTTTGCTCTGAAGCGTGACCATAATTAAGCTGGCGACGTTAACTCGATCTCTCATCGAGAAATAACGGTTGCTCTCAAGGGTTCGTACGAACAGCAGTAAAAAAGTTTTGTTCATTATTAATTGACCGAACAGACGTAGCCCCTTCTCCTTTCGCACCAATTCTGGTCTATCCCACTGCAGCACCGGACTGTTGTCGTCACTAGGGAACAGTATCATCATGGCGTAAGTGCGATAATCGAGGAAGGGTATGCCACCGCTCGTTAAATCTCCCGTGAGATCTGTCATTTCCGTCTGTAGCTCGGCGAAGGCCTCCTTACACTCGGCGGCGACTCGTAGCTCCAGAATGTCCATCTGCTCTTGCATGTTCTTCAATACTCGATTGCTCTCCGTGGATTTTCTGCGATAGGCGATTAGGAATGCTATGAATACGACTACTAAGATTACGATCGCGGCAATCACACCGATGAGCGCGGGTTTCGACAATGGTCCGTTGAGTCCAGCTGGCAGTGCGTAACTGAGTTTGCCGATATTGTAACGAAGTGTACCGCCCACTATCAGCACTACTTCCGGCAGTTCTTGTTTATTGGGCAGACCCTGAGCGTCGATAGCCGGCGGTTGCGTCAAGGGTGGCCGACAGGTGAGCTGTTGCCGCGACAAGGATGTGACATTGCAGAAGGCATTACCAATCTGCACGACTACGTCGGACTCTTGGCAGGCGCGATCAAGGTGCTGACCGTTAATTGTCAAGTAGTCACTCTTGTAATACTTAACTTCCTCGTCAAAGACCTCGTAAATAGGATTTGGATATAAAAGGAAATGATTGAAGCCGTGTTGTGAGAGATTTTGTACGCCAGTGACGTTGTCCATGCGGAAGCCATACTCGAGAGACAGCGGACGTTCAGCATCCAGCATCACGTGTTCGGGCACCTCGATAGTCGGTGATTTGCACATCATACTCTCCTGGCTATGCACCTCGCACTGCGACACAAACATCTTCTCGTCGTAATAGACATACATTTGTGGACTCTGTATGTAGCCGAGATTCTTTCCGGTCACCGAAATCTTTATTCCACCCGCTGGGATTCCCTTTGGGACTTTCATCTGACCGGCCACACCGCTCTCCACGCTCTCGATCGTCGGATCGTCGACGTACTCGAAGACGCCATCATATAAACGCTTGCCACCGTCGAAGAACATTCTGAGCATGCCGCTTCTCTTCCGATTGCTTGGACTCGTCATGCAAAGAGCTTCGTTAGGTTCGGCGCTTATTATAGAGCACGGCAGCTCATCGATTTCAGCGTGGATGGTGCTGCCGGCATTCATATAGTTACCAGTGATCTTGATAGTGGTACCGCCGCTCAATGGTCCATACTTAGGTGATATCGAGATAATCTTCGGATCCACGAACTCGAAATTATAATCGGACTGGCCGCGAAAATCCTCGATCTTGACGATGACAGGTCCGCTCTTGCCTTCCTCCATGCCAGGTCCATCGACTCGGCAGACGATTTGCTTCGTTCGGATGTAAAGCTCCTCATAAGGTAGACATCGCATACCACCCACGGTAACACCATCAACTATGTCCTGTATTAAATGATTAAACGTTTATCAGGTAACACACATTTATGTTTACTATATTAATTAATGACAAAAGTATAACATGCAAAATTAAATATGAAGATGTATACCAATCAATATTTAATTTTATAATTTAAAAATTTTTACTTTTTAGACTGTATATTTTTGATTTTTATTATCTTACTCATTTTGTAATATTTTTTTATCTTTAAGTTAATACGCAAATGACGATGACGTACATGAAGACAGATGTGTACATCGTTTCGGTAATGAACAATAGACAAACAAAATTTTTCTTACCTTGAAAGTCTTGCCTAGATTGATGCCGCGTATCGTCACATTCGTGTTACCCTCCCAGGGGCCCATCATCGGTTCAAACGATTTTATCTCCGGATTTGGGCAGGTCTGGTTGCTGTTCAGCCACATACCAGAACCACGGTCGCACTGATCCTTCACCTCGCATCTGTCTGAGCTCTGGCACCAGCCGCAGCCGTACTTCGTCGGCAGGGCCAAACACATGCCGCAGTTGTCCGCCATGTCGCGACATCGGTATATCACCAGATGTATATTGTCCGGATTATCCAAGGGTTTGGAGCCGCCCCAGATCACGGCGAAAGGCACCGTAATGTTCGGCGCACGAGACGTATAGGAGAACTCCGTTTCCTCGCAGTAGATCGTGTCAGCCAACAGACGCGCGTTGACGCTCGTCACGCGGCCCTCGATGTTAAATTGACACACGAAGCGTGTTTGTATGATGAATTGCTGAAAAGCGCGTTTTCGTTAGAAAGGATACAACACACCCGTGTTCAGATCATGAAAATCAAACTGTGCAACTCAATTGCTTATTAATTAAGTCATTATTTTATTTTTGGATCATATAAAAAAAACAAAATATAAACATACATATTAAAATTTTGAAAAGAATAAAAAAGAGAAAGTTACATCAATCAGAAAAAAAAGAAACTTAATAATTAATATGTATATGGCATTTTTTGACATACCCCAATGATATGCACTTTAACTCGTATCGCTTTTTTGATACCGGAAGACACGAGGATCTCTTGAGATTCAGTGGCGTTTATAGTGGGACAAAAACCTGGTCCACTCCTATAGCTTGGTCCCATTCTCTGAAAGATGCACGAGAAATTAAGATTGCAAACTAAACTTTACTGAAGTTACTTTATACTGCTAAAACGACTTATAAAATTTTTACATAGTATTATATGCATCACACACATGTCATTTAAAAATTTTATATTTTACTTTTGTATCATCTTTCTCTTTCCATTCAATTTAATTATCATGCTGTTAGTATCTTTATTCGATTTTATTCCACTTGATTATTTCAAACATTATGCGATGCAAATCATAGAGAGAGGTTCTCAGCGTCGAATTTTCATCAAAAATTATAAGCTAATTGATAATAGCGCATTAATATTCATGGAGTGAACGCAACGTTTTAACTCCAAAACGAATCGAGTTGATGTCAAAATGAAATTAATGGATGCATATGTAATACAACAACAGACTTGTAATTTTGTTGCGAAACTAGATGTTGTGAGTTTGCAGCACATATGAATCGCTTATCTTGAAAACGGTGTAAATCTAATTTTGAAACATTAATGAGTTTTAGTAAAATGTAGGTATAAACGGATTATATCGATTTTAGCAGAGTTTTCGAAATTGGACATCACACACTTCTTTCGAAATAAGAATTTGATATGCATAACGTAGTCGTCATTTTTCTTCATACAATTAAGGAATGCAAGTATTTTTCAATATGATGTATTCCTTGTCAATATGTTAATTATGTAGGTATCAGGTATAAGTATATCAACTACTGCAATTTTAAAAAGATACAAGTTTTAATATTAAACGTTTTTCAATTATGATAAATGTGTGTGCGTATGCGTGCGTGTGTGTAATAATTCTTATGTGTATTAAAAAAGGGTGATATCATTATTAAGAAAATACCTTAAAAAAATTACGTAAAAAAGCCAAGTTCATGCGCCTGTTTAAAATGTTATTGTATATAAAGAAATATAAAAATATTGTTTTGATGTATATTTTTTATTTGTTTAAAAATTTATGTACAAAAAAAAAGTGTTGCTTTAATATTATATTGCTTTCTTTATTGATTTTTTAACATAAATGATATCAGAAAATTGCGCCAAATAATGAAAAAGTTATGCATATGTAATAAAAGAATTAAATTGTATAATGTACATAATTTTTATTCTCATTATTTGGCGAAATTTTCTGGTATCATTATCGTTGTAGAAAAAAACAGATTTAGGCAATGAAATATTATATAAATTGAAACAACATTTCTTTGTACAATAATATTTTACAACAGGTAAAATATATGTATATTAAAACAATACATTTCTTTGTATAGTAGATTTTTTATAGTAGACTTACACTGACTCCCGTGACGAGGATGTCGTTCCGACAGTTCTCCGCCGTGTCATGCGTGCATCGATGACCATCGACGCACCAGTCGCACGGGAAGCTTGATGACACGCATTGCGTACACGAGCTGTACGTGTTGCAGTCGAAGAAGGTGAAGTTTGTCGCTACCAAATCGGGCCCGTTTGTCATTCTAACGGACAGCTTGGCAGTGAAGTGATGTCGACCAGGCGGTATCGACGGTAGCAGATCTGTCCTCGGTGTGGTACAATTCACACCATAGGACTTTCGCGAGGCATTCGTGATCAGGGTCTTGTCGAGGGCGGAGAATGCGCACAGGAACTGCCCGGAGAGAGTTGGCAGATTCTCGATGACGAGCTCGAGAGTCCTGGCGGTGGTGCGTTGCAGCTGATCCGGTGTAACGGTAGTGATTGTCGTACATCTACCACTTTTGTAGGAGATCCAGTAGAGCGGATCCTTGGCCGCATCCTGACAATCGCTACGCAAGTTGCACTTGTTCTCCAACGAACACCACCCACAATATGGATCCTTGGCGCCCAAGCAGTCCCAGCAGGTCTTATAGACTGAACACTCCTGGACCTTGACCTTCGAGACCTTCTTCTCCGTCAACACATAGAGGTGCATCAACTGTGAGTCGAACAACAGATCCGGGTTCACCGGAGAACCGGGATCGATCTCGAGATCGCCATACTCCAACGCCAGCGTCGAACTCTCTACCACCACCTGAAACAAGAGTGTATGTCTTTTTATAGAGATTGATTGGCGTAGTCAATTTCGATGAAATTATTGTAGACAGGTAGATGGAAATTTGCGGGCAATTACAAGAGAAGTAATTGCAGCATTTTCGATAATATATAGCAAGCAGTTGCTATATCAAGAAATAAATTAAATTAAATTTATTGGATTAATGCAAAGAAAATTTCTCCCAGAAAATATCAGAACTTTGATTTTTTATCATGTATTTTTTATCGTGTATCAATTTTAAATTTCGTTAAGCTTGTTGCACAATTGTGTATCTCTTTGATTTTTCAATTCATTTCAATATTTACTTATTTACTTATTTATGCAGTATAGCGATAAAGTGTAATGCATTACACCAGGAAATACTTGACGTATGTTATTAAAATATAATTATTTTTAATTAATAACATTTAATTTTGAATTGAAAATAATTAACATATCAAACTTGACACACGGTTGCTTGCAAAATGTAATACATCTGGCTTGATAAATTATTGAAAATGCTTCAATTGTCGACAAAGAACAGAGAAGAGAGAAGATCATTAAAAAATCAGAAATGTATCGTAATCGTTGGATTTGGGCAAAATTAGAGAGACACAGTCATTGATGTAGATTACACACAGTTAACAGACTTGTATAATATATTTATCGTAATGCCGGAGTATATGCTCTCGTATTATAACGAAACGAGGATGACACGAGCGGGATGAAGAATTAAATATTCACGACAGAATAATGAACAACTGCTAGCTCGGTTAGCGCGGAATAAATATTACTTCCGTTTAAATATTTATTGGATATTAATTATCGATATTAGTTCGGCGATAACCACTCATTGCGTATTCCGTTTCTACTGTCATGAAAAAGTGGACATTTCCCAAAAATATTTGATACGCAGTTCCATTACTCTCGCGATATATCACCGATTTTAATAGTAATGACGAGTATAATAATTCGGCGCGGTAACGCATCCGAGAGGAGTGAATTTTACAACGACCCGCGCTATTTTATTCCCGTATTACGAAAGTAACATGAATATTTACGTCGTCGCGCGGATTCGTCCCAACAAATTTCCCAGGTGGTTACCGTGTCTACTGTCGCGGGCGAGTTTTTGTAACTCCAATGTCGGCTGGTGGTCGCCGGATGTCTAGGTATAAAATTGCAGTCACCGAAAGTAACAGCGTAGCTGCAATTTGCACGCTATTATTTTTAACGTGAAGTTAAAGTTCTGCGCGCGTCGCATCTTTTCCACGGACGAGCATGGCTCACAATCATCTCTGCCAGGTGCACTTGTGCAGCATTCATTTTCTCAGACCTCACCGCGAGTCTCATTCGCGGTCGCGTGGTTAAAGGGTCGCAAATTAAATCCCAGTCCGAGACGAAGTCGGGCTTTCAATCGACAGTGAAATGATGACAACAGACTGGGATTCCAGAACTAAAATCGTTTGCGGGCCTAATAAAAAGATCATTCTCTCGAATAGTAATAACAGTAATCATCGCAGCGAAGCACGACGTGGATCGCGGTGACGTTTAGTTTCGCTATATCCGAAGTTATTCGAGAATGAAAGACATTAGCTGGTTTGATAGTTATTATTATCGTCCTGAAGATTCCTTAAAACGATTGTCACGTTATTATATGCCGATTGTAATTTCTTAACTTTGTGAATCTTTAAATTTACAGATTTAACTAATTAAGTAAGTTTTTATTTGAAGTCGGCAAATTTTTCCCAGGTTTGATTATGTGAATTTCTAATTCCATAGATCAATAAAATTTTTCGTTCAAATTCTTCCTTCTTCATAAGTGCTCGAGGAAGATGTCTCGAAATTTAATATTAATCTCAGAAATTCTTCAATTCTGGATAGCACAGATATTAACTCCATATATTAATAATTCGAGAATCGTAGTTCGTTAATGATAATGTAATGTAATATGATAAAAGACAAATATATTACTGGAAACAAGCCATTCTGCCGAGGCAGAGATGGAATAGTTAAGCATTTGTGTGTAATTTACAACAAATTGAATTGAGAGAGTGAAACGAAGTTCGTGGCAAACGCGTAGCGCACAGTCACTATTCCGATTTAATTAACAAATATTAATTAAGTCGCGTCGTACGTATAAACGGCGCGAATCGAGCCAACCGACATGTAATTTGCTGCAATTTCGTAAACATCTCCTCGTTTATTTTACAATGCTCATTAAAACAATAATTAATGCTCTTTAATGAAAATGGAAGAATGGATTATGATTCATCATGTCGACAATCTCATAACCGCAAGCATAAATGTATCAGGAGTTAAATCACCCTAAATGATAAATTTTTAGTATTTTATTGTAATAAAACAAACGTTTGGGAAACACTTTATATAAGCTTAGCATCCTTCGAAAGATTTGCCAATTCTATGATTAATACCTAACCATTTAATTGAAATTCAATTTCTCACGTTAAACAATCTTCGCTTTTTCTTGAATAACTGTTGCATCGTTAATCGATGCAGCTTTGCGAGATATCGGGAAAGAGTGAAGGATGGCGGAGTTCTAAGAAGAATTCTAGACAGGGGCCAAGGGCTGTCCACCCTGTACCGATCAGCATTCGACCTCTGGCTGGATAATGAGTCGTTACTTAAGACAGGCAATCACGGCGCGGTAACTATGTTACAATCCTTGCGTCTAGACGGGGAACGGACGGAAAGAAATAATAACAATAATTATAAGACTACCGAGTGTTAGTGATGGTGGTTAATTCTAAGGTTCGTCCGTGTATCTGCGGCTGGGCTTTTTAGCGTGATTTCGTTCGCATCGGTATATACGGTAACGCGAGTTATTCGCGCGTCATTCGGCCTCGGCAAATCCCCGACCAAAGTCGACGCACAAAGAGGCTTTAATAAACGCGCGGGGATAAAGGCAAGGTCGGCGAGGTCGAGAATGAGCCGGTAGGAGGGTTAAGAGGGAAGGGAGGAGGGACCAAGGCAGATAGAAATTATTTCTTAATGGAAGAAGGAGTACCGTGAGGCAGGCGCAAACGCAAAGAGGGTATCAGGTAATGACGAAGAAGGAGACAGGGTGCAGG
The DNA here is from genome assembly GCA_963971435.1 of Lasius platythorax. Taxonomy (NCBI): domain Eukaryota; kingdom Metazoa; phylum Arthropoda; class Insecta; order Hymenoptera; family Formicidae; genus Lasius; species Lasius platythorax. The sequence continues at coordinate 9,410,078 of OZ020539.1, read as the reverse complement.
CAAAAGGCTTATAAAAGTTTTGTGTAGACGAGTGTAAGCACAATAGAATATTGGATATAAAAAATGTCGATAAAAAACACAAGAACAAAAATTAATTTTTAGGAGTAAATAAATAAGTCAAAAGAAAAACGCGACCAACTAGATAAATATAAGAAAATTTTATAAAAATAATATAATTGATTATTATCGAATGCAATAGGCAATGAATAAATAACTGCTATATTGAAATTTTCGTAAAATTCCGTATAATTAAGATCACGAGGAAAGCAAATATCCAGTAATTATCTCAATTCCGTGCAAATATCCCATTAATCTCTCTTGTACCTGCGTACATAAATTTGCGGAGAAGGGCTAAATCGTTAAAGTATCTTGTTACATAAGATCGAGATATTAGTAGGAAATAGTGGATGTTACTTGATTGAAGTATTACTTAATTCGTAATAGCGTTTTATTTCGCATCTCTCTAAAAATAAATTAAAGTGAGCTTTTATCAAAACAAGGAATCTTGCAGATGGTGTTTTTCAATTATGTATTTCGCGTAATACATCGAAGTAGAACGTTTTAGAGCGACAAGGCAAGCGCAGGTGCGAATATGTAAAAGAGAAATAGCGTATATAGGAGATAATAAAGGGCATCACTAAAAAGACAAGAAGGAGATTAAGCGCACGACAGAGGATGAGATATCATCCCACTTCGTGTCTTGACACTCAATCGATGACGTTTAGCCGCGAGAAAAATAATAATCGCGAAAGGTAGCCGAACGTCTTAATTAGCAGGTCGATTGCATTCTTGCTTTTCTGGCATGTGCTATTGCATATGCGTCTATTTGCGTTTGCATTGCGTGGGCAACGCCGTTGATCGGTGCATCGCGATAAAAAAAGCAAATCGAATGTCGACATTCCTGAATCGATTTCGAACCGAGCGTGTTCGCGCGTCCCACGTAAAGTGCTCGCGCATTAATGCCACAGCGAAATCGACACCTTAAGTTGCACAGCAAATGCGATCAAACGCGATTAATAAAACGTGACTCCGTTCTCGTTAATAGTTGTCGCATAAATAGCGACAACTGTCAACCGATCGGAATAATCAAGCATTAATTATTGATGTATTATGAGATTCGCAAAACAACGTCGCCAGAGAAGCTAGGTTTATCACAAACATTTGATAAGTAATTTATGTAAACGAAAACCTGAGAACACTTGCTGTCTGTATGCATATTTGACAGTTTGTATCCAATTTTATTACAAGAAGCTAATTTACTAAAGCTATTTACTAAAGCACTAAAGAAGACGTATATCTAATTCACATAGAAATACAAATCGTAAAAAGTAATTTTTAGAAAATATACGAAAATTTTAAATATTTTGTAATTTAAACAAATTTTTTACATATTTTTAAAAAATATATATATATTGTATACATATATGTATATACACACACACACATACACAAAATATATATATCGATCGCTTCAACGACCCCGAGCGACCAATTGAAGTCTGATAGAAAATTCTTGCTTCGTAGAGGCGACGATGTGAAAGGGATTTAAGGACGATCATAACGGGAATTCGATTTGAAGCACGTTCTTGCAGTCTATCAGGATGTCTCAGGGAGCAGCGACAGGACTGATGCCGAGCACGACGCGATTAAATCCGAAAGTACTCCCGCTGTCGCGATGCATTTCGATGCAGTGATTATGCATTACGTATGTATGCCTTCCTATCTCCTTAGCCTGCTGCACGTACTCCCCGATTGGCGTGCGGCATCTTTCCCGAATGTTTAAATGCATCTTTCGACGCGGTTCGCCGCACTATCGCAGAGATTTTCTTTCGCGGATGCATCAGTGGGAAGAAAGGGATTTCCACCACCACTATGCGATGGGGGAGGACAATGTCTCTGAGAGTCATTCAACAAAGGCACAAATGTATTCTGCCGCTGAGAGATTTCTAGAAAATCTTATCTCGTGATGATTTATCCATCAATTTTATCCAGCGAATCGGATGCGCATTCATATAGCTGACAATGAGTGTAGCGAGATCGATTAAAATTAGCTCTAATTAATTCTGCATCAATAACATCCTAATATGTAATACATCCTATAATAATGATTCGTCTCGGAATATCTTGTTTGATATCAAATCCGAATTATTAATCATTTATGATGACTCTCTTTTATTATTTCTCGTATTATCTAATATTAATGAAAGAATTTGCCTCCCTGTTCTTCTATTTTTTTTACCTATTTTAATTTGACGTTATGATAAAAATATTTGTAAAACAATTTTCTATCTATTGATTTTAAGCAAATCAATTATACTTTTACCTACTGAAAATTGTTCTGAATGTGATTTTATGCAAAATTAGTAGAATTAAATATTTTCTGCGCTCCTCTCTTTATTATACATTCTACTAATATAATATTCTAATCATTTTATATAGTGCTTTCTTCTATTAATTATAAAAACAAGTAAAATAAAAATGAAATTGACATGATTTCCAATTTATTAAAGAAAATTATAAGGCTATTTACTTATCGTCGTGAAATGAGTCTCTGTTAGCTAAATCATACAAATTTAATTAAAGTTAATTTTAATCAAATTAAAAGTTCAAGATGATTATAAAAAGATGAATTATATTAACCCAGATTCAGTAAAAGCAAATTATCGATCTGAGAAATTCGTACTCCGGATTGTCATCGCATCTATAAGATTCTGATACGCAGAAGTATAATGCATTATTCATTCATTGTTAAGTTCGGTACTTATGACATGTCACACACAGACTGAAATAGTGATTTGATAAAAACGGATGAAAATCGGGAATTTTCCGCGGCGTTGGCAATAAATTCACAAGAATTATACTGTGTACTCTTTAAGATGAAGGAATCAATAGCAGAAAATATTATAATCTTTCAATTTGTGCAATGTTGAACAATTTCTTTGAATGATCAATTTAATTAAAGAGATATCGAGAAAAATTGTTATGTTTTAAATGAAGTGTTATTAACCGACTTTAACCGTAGCGATATGCAAACAGAAAATTGTACAGAACGACAAAAGTGATATTATATCTACTAAAATACATTACAATATGATAATTTTATATCATGCTGCCACAATATGCGTGATAGCATTTATCTATAGCGCATTATGTTTGGCGATATGTATTGATCATTTTAAATAGTTTATTGCTTTTCGCTGTTATCATTAAATGTCCTCGAGAAGCTCTATATGTAACACGTACATATATAACAGCAAAAGTGCTAGTGCTGATGGGCTTTGGGAAGGTCAGGCGTCGAAAGTGTATACCAAATTGTATACCTCGCGATAACGACGCGACAAAAAAAATAGTCGCGAATCCGAGAAATCCATTAAATTGAAATTAACAGGAGTTCGGGGAGAGATTCATCCGAGGGTGTCATTAAAATGCCGCACGCGCGAATCATCATTTCCCGCGATAATCGTCGCCGATAAGAAGCGATGGCCGGCAGTACACACATTTACGACCGACGTATCGCGTTTTTAGTCGACCTCCGCGATGGAAGCGCAAGAACTCACTATCCACGATTTGATAAATGAACTTGCAGTATGTAATAACCAGGTCGCCGACGACGTTGGTAAAAGCGCGCGCATAATGCGTTTCACCCCCTTATTCCCCGCATCCTCCTTCCTTTCATCCCGTTCTCTCCTCATCTACCACGGTATAAAACAAGCGGAGGTGACATAATGCGATTGTATGCCACGATTTATATTACGCGGGATAGTCGACGCAACAATTTTTCATTATTCGAATCTGTCGTTGTTTTTCGACATACACGTGGAAATTGTGAGAAATAAGGGGGCAGGGAGGATATAATATAACGGCAAGAATCCGGAATAACGTTGCGAATTTTTCATCGGGTTTTCCCCGAATAAAGGATTCTCCACTATTTACCTGCGCTTTCCTGCCCGTTCCTGGACAACGTCCGAGATTAATTGCCATCGAATCGTCGAATGGAATCGCTATTGAAACACGGGGAAAAAAGTCTCATCTCGCAAACTCTAATTAAGCGGCACGACAATTTCGGAACGAGGTACTGGGAGGAAGTGGACGGAGGGGAACTGGTGAGATTTCATTCCCGATGAAGCCGCAGGGGTGAGCGAAATTAATACAGTCGACATCTTCTCGAGCGGATTAATCGATTCGCTAGCATTGTGTGCTAGAGCGCCACTTTTATACACGGTGTCCCGCTGTATCTTTGACTTTGCGACTTGGTTTTTGTGAGAATTTTTTATTCATAATATATTTTATATCCATAATATATCTTGTATTAATATCGGAAACTGATATAAATCCGCGGCAAGAACGGCGTGATGAAATTTTCATTGAGGACAGAACGAATCATTCATCCGAGATGATCATAGAGATGAACCGTGCGTAAATTCGCTTTAGAATCTGCGCGAGGCGGACGAGAAAGAAGTAAAGGCAAGTCGCGGGGGAAACGATGAAAGAAGAGGGGTGGGCTACGATGAAAAGGGCTGTACCGGAGCCGAGAGTGGAGCTAATCGGATTTTTCCTATAAATCATACTTTGCGCGGCTAACGCATTTCAGGGAGCCTTCGATCCCGTCGTCGAGCGCTAACGACCATACGATGGTCTCGCAAAAATCGTGTCGCGAAAAAGCATGGTCGGCGAATCTCATAAGCCGGCGTCAGAGGTACGATGCAAATGGTTTTTCAACGAGCCGTGCCCGAATGATCGCTAAATAAACGTTTTGCCGGTAAGCGTGTGTGATCAACGCGTGGTTGCAAACTCATATTCGCGCTCTGCCGTCATCCTCAAGTTCGTTGTGCACGGCGATCTAGAAAAAATAGCTTTCTAAAGGGAAAGTTCGGGTCTCTCCGTTGGTAAAATGTCGAAACTATTGTGAGAAATATCGTCGAATTAATGTTTCATCATGCTCCGTTATATGCGTACAACATATGTATGTACAGGATGCTATGATTTCGCTGCATTTCTTCTTGTTTGTAGATTCTTTGATTGATTTGGAAACAGTTTTTTTAAGAAAATTTAAATGCCGCATTTTTTTAAACAACTGTTTAATATTTAATTTTGCATTTCGATGAAGATAATCTTAAAGTTACAATTCTGTTAAATTAAAAATTTTTATATTGGAAGTGCAAAATAAGATTATCTGTTATTACATTTCATCATTTAGATACTGCATAAATTTTAATTCATACTCGTTAATAATATTTCTTCAATAAATATTCGATAAAACCATATTAATTTATTTATTATTTAGAATAAGTTTCAATTCCATAAATTTTTTCATTATCAATCTTTTATATATTAATAAATGGAACCGCGGCATTATTATCTTCCAGAAGCATAATAATTATCTCTACCGAGAATCAATGATAGCAAATAAATTAAGAGTTAAGCAAACTAATTATTTTTAAGAATAAAGAATATTTATTATATACGATGTATATAATGAAGAATAAATATCATCACGATGATTATGCAATGATGTATAAAAATTTTAAATTTCATGCTAATATAAACAACAGGTATGGACATGTAAATACAATACTAATCATCGGACTTTTTACGTGTTCCGCATAGTCGTAAAATAAAAAATTTCTTCATTATTATCGATAAAATTTCTTCGATAATAGCAAAAATATATTACTGCATCGTAAAGTTAGCAATATAAAACGTCGGCAGGTTAGTTTGTCGTGTTTATAATACATTCCTGCATTGATGGATCGGGTGGGAAGGGTGGCGCATAAAGCCAGCAATTACCTATTGGACGACGTAATAGCAGAATCTAATTTATATTCCGGATTTCCTATAATGCAATTCATTAGTCTCGAAACAGGTCTGGCATGGAGAAACAATGGCTCGTCTTCTCCGAAGCTTCTTCGGGGTACAGTACTCCCTCCTCTCTATTACTCTCTTTCTTCTTCATCTTCTTCTTCCTCTCTTCCTCGTCATCTTTTGCCTTCGTCGAGTCCTCCCTCTACCTACCGTCTCGCCTCATAGCTTTTCTCCGCTTCATCTTTATGGCTGCTACTACCATCTACTAGCTTCCACCCAATTTATTAACACACTTCATTCCGTTTTTCCTCTGGAGATTTATTTTATAATTATCTTCACCCCCGTTCTCTCTCCGCCGTCGTTCCGAGATGAGCGCCGGTAAGTTTTTTTTATACCGTACACGAAAAATAATTTAGCGCTACTAACAGCCATGTGTCGCTCAAATTGTTATGCTTCGCGGTGAAATGATGGCAATTACCGTAAGATACGTTTGAACAGCTTCGAAAGTTATATAAGAGAATTCAGTTTTAACGAATTTCTTTTTTTAAACATTATGAGTCTTTATAAGCTGTGGATTTTTGAAAATGCTCTTACAATCATTTAAAAATAAACAACTCACTTTAAGAAATTTTGGAATATCTTAAGAAAAAAATAGTACTTGCAATATACACAATGATAGCTGTAAATTACTTTGAACTTTGCGAACAGTATATTCTTTTTATAAGTAATAATATTTGAAATATATATATATAATATAAAAATATATAATATAAAATATAAAATATATAATATAAAAAAATTACTGTCATAAGTAGCTTTTCTCTCTACTGAGTGACTATAATTATATTAACATCAATTATAATTAACATTATTTGCGCTCCATATACTACGCTGGCTCCTATTGCCTTTTCTTTATTGCTCTTACGAATTATCATTATCGGAGCCTTTTGTGAATAATTTATATTAACATCTGTTCACTAAACGGGAAGAGGCTGCATGAAATTATTATGAATTGATAAATGAATGCATTATGTTGAAAATTTGCAGATAAAATGAGTTTTCTTTGACTTTAAAGCGATCAGATTTGGTCTCGCCATCTGAGGGCTAACATTAATAACAGCCTCCGTGCTTTCCTTTCTCTCGTCCTCGAGTTTCTCTCGAGTATATTTTCTTTGCCGGCGATTTTTCCTTTTCACCTTATTTCGCCCGTCCGATTCCTCGGTTGCTTTCTCCGCTTATTGTCTCACTTCCTCTTTATAGCTCATACCACGTTCCGACTTCTGCCGTATTTATGGACATACTTTACTTTGCTCTCCCTCGTACATTCGCTCTGCTATGGTTATCTATATTTTCTTTGTGCTCGGACCTCTAATGCACCGGCGCTTTATTGGTCTCTCGATCGTGAACGGTGTATATAATGTGCCGTCTATAAATGTGATTTTTTTGAAATTTAATAAAATGGTTCCTCATCGAATAGTTGGCATCATATGTTATGCATCTTAATACAATATTGCTGACAAGTGGCATTACATTTCAATATATGCTTCCTTAAATTAATTTTTATTATTTTTCATTAGATTGCAAATAAGTGTGCTAATAAATATGTCTATCATACATACATCTTTATAAGTTTGCTTCTTAATAATTTCTTAAAAAGAATATAACAATAAAAGTATAATAATAAAGAAGTAGTATAATAATAAATAAGAAAACAAATTCTCCTATAACAACGTGTGTAAATAATAAATGTAGGAGACTACAATTGATATTTAGTTAAAATGAAAACTCTTTAAAAAATTTATCAATATTTCAATAACGCAATAAATTTACAACTATAGTAGGTAATCAGAAAAGATCCGTATTGAAGAATTTTTAGAATAATTTTTTTAAGAATAATTTCGTAGATTAATGTATTATGCAATAACAGTTCGTATTCTATTTTCATTCCCTTCTCCTTATCTCTCACTGTTTAGCATTTAGCAAATTTTCCATTTTTCTCCTATTTCGTCTCTAACCATTTTCATTTTTCTTTCCTTCATCATTTACTACCCTCAATGTTTCATTTAGTATATTTGTCTAGCCTCTCGCTCTTTCATCTCTTTAGCTAGTTCATATTTCTTCCCTCCTCATTCACTCTTTTATGATTCATATTCTGTATTTTTATGGATATACCGTGAGCACCTCGTATTCAGTTATTTCCGTTTTTACTTTTGACGCGAGCAGAATTGCTAGTGCGATTCGTAAAAACTTTTTGTCCCGCTCCGCTGCGATTTCGGGAACCTCGTCGTGCAATTTTATTTTCTACAGGGATAATAAATTAATGGGATAATGCTAATTTAAGTTTCTCCCGCGAATTTTTTTCTTAAATAATAGGCTAGTGCACTTGCGCTCTTCTTTTCCTTCGTCTTTTTCCGTAGATTGTTCTGCCTGCGTCCTGTCGCGTATTATCCTTTAATAACGGGACTGTAGCAACGCAGGATAGAGACAAGATGACATAGCTTACTGTTTCTTATGACGATACGAAATGATTTAATATACACGGAAAAGCAAGCCCGTCTCCTATTTCTCTTTTCTATATTTCAGTTATGCACGTGACATCACGCGACACGTTAACGTTTCAAGACCGGAATAAGCAAAGAAAGCACGTCTCTCTCTTTCCGTAACCTACTTTCCAATATACGGTATGCACAATTCTGCTGAATTTTGTTATATAATAAAGCCGCATATATCCTTTGCATCTTTTCTATTTTCCTCAGATTAATGTCCCACCGGAAAGCTAGTCTTCGCGTTGTTTCAAATTTTCGTTAAATATCATATATTGTTTTAACAATATTTTATCGTAGTGATACAACTTTATCTTATAACAAGTATAATCTAAGAAATTGTGTTTGAAACTATCGCGATATTTTAGCTTTTATTCGAAAATATATAAGTTTATATCTCTTGTCAATTTATTTGAGACGGAAATTTGTGATGTTTCACATTCACTATTTGATATTAAAGATCAAAAGATTTATTGCATTTACTCCATTAATTTTGTCAAATCTTATCCAGCTTCGAGTGCATAAGGTCAGAAGGTCACAAAAACTTAATTCAGGAGAGTTTTATTTCTCTAAATATTTTTTTACATCTAATCATGACTTGCGGCAGCTTTTTTAGTGTTATAGAGAGCACATGTATTTAATATATCTTTCAAATTTTATTTTTTTCTAAAAAAACAAATTTGCGTATAAATTGAAAGCAATTTATGTTTAAAGAACAATACTATTTTGTTCTTCAAACAAACCGAGTAATTGTATTGTAATTACATTTATATATATATGTTTATATAAATTTATATAAATATATTTTCGTATTTCATTAAAATCTATAATATTTCAAACTTGGATTCGAAATATTACTGAATAAATAAACTGATCAATGATTACTCCATATATATGTTATATATTTAATGTTTTTAAAAATATATTATTATTAATTCAAAATACTCGTATATCGTATTTATCTTGCTGCAAATAGAATTGTAACTAAAAAGATTTTAATTCGAAAAGGACAGAGATATACAATGTGTTCAACAATACGAGAGGAGGGTAACGGTCCAGTTACTGGACCGATGAAGCTGTATACATGTATGGTGGTGGAGTACCAATGTTGATTGCGCGTGTTCAAAGATTTACGATTAAAACCGTGCTTTACACGCGCGCTTCCCGTCAATTATGCCAAAGTTCGTTACTTTGGTCAAGCGTTTACACGAAATGTGAGCTGTCGAGTCAGCCCGAACTAATTTAAAAAAATGGGCTATCGAAAATTTAAAAAAAAGAGAAAAAAAGAGACACAGAGTCACGTTTTTGCGTCCTATCGAGTGGTTGTTAATGTGCAACGACACTCCATTAGTGTCGAATTTTTTGAATCGATAGTGTACGGTTTTTTCTTTGTTTTTTTTTTTTTGGAAAGCACGAGAGACTGTGAATAGTTCTAGATTGACATATATTGATATATTTTCAGAAATATTTAAATATCTGTTTTAATTAACTGTAAAAATAGCTGCAAAATATAAACATTTAAAAACCTTGTCTGTGTTCAAAATTTATAATCAAAATAAAAGTGCCGAGTTTCGATAGATCGCCATTTAATAAATCCCATTTTTGCCGTTTTATTTATATTTGAAGTATTCGTGCTGAATATGAAACGCTGCACTTGACAAAAATATAATAAAATTAATTAAGTCGCGCTAATGTAAGAAAACGGAATCTCGTAAATTTAACAGCAAAGGGTAATATATATTTTCTTTATGTAATTGCTAAAACAATGTGCTGGAAATGTTCAAGAGAGAAATCGTATGAAACGCGAATTCACATATTTTCTTAGACACACAATAAAAAGGCAAACTGGACTATTTTCAAAAAATGGAACATAAAAAAATTATAAACAATTAATTGGACATTGATTAAATGATAATTAACATCAAAATTATTATTACTCTCGAATGGGACGGTGAATCTAAATCAGCTGTAGCTGCACTTAGAGACAATTACCGTCATGTACTAAAATTACTAGTTTCTGTAGATTTTTAAATGTCAAATAAACGTTGACAGGAAAAGCCTAATTAATTAATCAAACTTAGAACGTAATAATGAGTTGTAAAATATTTAGCATGAAAACTGGGCAATGACAACAGTTGATGCTTAAAAAAAAAAAACATACGCTAGACTATACGCAATATTAATTACATATATAGCGTCATATCTACTGAATTATATGTATAAAATCTCAATCATTTCTAAAACATGTCTAATGTTAAACGTGTTGAAAAAAAAATAATGGTAGGACAAAACAAACATTTAAGATAAGTATTGAAATCATGGCCAAATCCAATAAGAAAATATTAATTAAAAATAATAAAAAATCTATTTTTTAAATAATTTTAAATATAAATTTATATGCTTCTATTTATACATAATGCAGCATCAATGACAGATGTTTATTTCGAATAATTTCCTGGAATAAAAATTGGATATTTAGAAAATACTTAATTTTTCGCGCAAAATAAAATTAATCACATTAAATATTTTAAGTGAATTTAGTATCTTGATTTAATATGCAAAATAAAGTGCATATTTTTAGTGCCTTAGTAGTTTAAATTAGATTTATTCTGACTCGTCAAAAAGTGCGCCAAATGATTAATGAATTCCAGCAGCCTTATCATAAACGTACGATATTAACTATCACTATATTCAAAGATAATCCTTATAATAGCTATTTAAAAGTTTCCTTTTGTTTTTCCTAAAAGCTAGAATTTACTATGGTTTTGACTTATAGATCTTAGGTCTTGTAGTAGAATTTTGACTTATGCTCTTTACACCAAGTATCAAGTATAATATCACAATGCGCTTCCTAGAATACACAAGGGTATAATTAGTAAACTTCGTTGATATATGGCATAATATCCAATCTACTTCCCTCTCGTGCTACCACTAAATGTGCATAACTCAAACTGCCATGAAACGACTCTTTGTTACGTAAGGAGGTATAAAGTTCGTTTAAAGCAGACCTTATATGTTTTTTACCAGACGTCATATTTTTGCGCATACGAGAGAGAGAGCGGGGAGGGGAGAGGGGAGAGAAAGAGAGAGAGAGAAAGGATTTGCTATAAATCGATTTTTAAGAAGTAGAGCACACACTTGCGAAAATTAATCAAACGGCATATGATAGATCGGTAATTAACGTCGACCTCGCTCAAAGATTTAATATCGAAAGCCGCATACCTCGGCGTCAATTACATGAAAAATACGTTCGCTTCTGTCGGTCGCGCAATGTGTCGTCCCGTATTTCTCGGCGAAATGTAGGAAGAAATGAATGGAGACTCGATCGAGTTTTGATTAATGGAACATCAGAACTTGAGAAAAAGGAAAGAACAGCCCCGGGCGTGCAAAGGCGTAATTAACAACGGTAATTAGATATATCAGTGCATCTTTTTAGGCCAAGATAGAGAGACGCAAGTTTGTATGTGTGTGTGTGTGTTGACTCCTCGAAATTTATGACAGTTGGCTAGATATTTGTCTTGACATGAGCAGTGCTCGAGTCTTCCATGGAAAGAAAGTTAGCAACATTTCAAAACTGGATTTCTTTTATTCTTAAATATCTCTATCTCTCTTAAATTAGAATTTTGCGATGCATTTTTCTTCACTAAAGAAATTAATACTCAAATAATATAAAGAATATTTAAAAAAAAAAATAAGTAAATCTAAGTTTTAGTGAAAGAATTGTATATTTTTATTCTTTACAATTGTGAATCTATAAAAAAATTTTCATACAAATTAGTTATTATATACCTGTGTAACAGCTATTTAATTGTTAGTTTAAAACGAAAAAAAAAAAAATACGAAAAGTCGAAGATCTTTATCGTAAAAACAAAAGCAACACTGATTGGAAAACAAATTACTCTTTATTGGAAAATTCTGTCTAGATTGGAATGTGCTGAGCAATAATTAACACGAAATTGTCGTTGACATGACTGAAGAGAGAATGAGAGAGAGGGCGGGGAGATGAAAGGGGAAGGAAATTATGGGGAGAGAAAATCAGAAAGTCCAAAAGAAGCTTCAAAGGCTTTCTTCGAGACTTCGCGATAGCAAAAGTCTTTGTAGTTGCTGAGAAATGCGAGAGGCGGTGGTGGAAACAGCAGTTAAATATCGATCCCCAAACAAAATAGGCAACGAGTATAATTTCTGAATCCGTGAGATATAGGGGAGCTAGTTAATATCCTTATGGTGTCTTCCATTACGTAAAATAATATTTGTGATGTATTATAACTCATGATGTGTACGCGGAAGAAATTGCAAGTATGAGCTCGTTATGAAATTTCCGCCTTGATACATAAAAAAGTATAACAGAATCTGCATAATTCTGGTTATGTAATTATTTCTCTAACGTAACATCAGCACAGTGCGAGATAATGAAATTATTTTAAAAAATTTCAAAAAATTGTTCAAAAAAATTTTACATTTTATGGAGATATTTGTTTTATATATTATATAAATCTATACACACGCAGAGAAAGAGAGAAAGAGAAAGAGAGAGAATACATACTAAATAGTTAATTTTTGTTTAAGTCACAGAAAAAAAAGATTGTTGATTCTGATTTATTATTAAAGATATAATTTTAAGCACTCTATTTCGCAGCATGCATAATTATAAAAAATTCATTAGTAATTCAATAGTATTATTATACAAAATTTAATATAATATGAGGAATTTAAATTTATAAGGAACAAAAAATTGATGGGAATATATCACGAATTTATGCAATTTACAGAATTTTAAATCTTTAAATGTCAGTCACACCCGCACGCGTGCACATTTTGCATTATTTTTGCCGAATCTTTTTCTTCTTTGGATTCTCGTCATTCGATTTTGTTCGAGAATCATTTCTCTTCGATCTAGCAAAATTCACTTATTCCAGACTCCAATTTCAACGAGATTGCGTCTATCTCTCTTCGAAATTTCTTCTTGTACAAATTCTCGGTTGTCTCGGCAGATTCTCGAAATTGTTTTCTACACGAATACTCGTACGGAGGCGCCCTTTGAGAGGACGCAGAAAACGAGAGAAACAGAGAGCAAGAAAGAGAAAAATAAAGAGAGAGAAATAGAGAGAGAGATAGAGAGAGGATGCTCTGGTGTAAATGCAGCGCAACCGACGAGCCCTGAGGGTCGTCTCGAAGCTCGAGTGCAAGAAAGTTTGGCAGGCTTGCCTTTTTATCCCTCCAGCAGACGTAAAGGGGCGCACTTACACACTCCACACGCTCCGTGTCGTTCACTCTAGTCCACCTTACTCTTTCCATCCTCTTTCATTCCTTTCATCATTCCTAGCGAAGTCTCTAGAACCAATGTATATAGCTATATCCACCCACGGTATCCTTTCGTCTCGACGAGATGTTAAAAATCCCCCCTCCCCCTCCGCTGCTGCCTGGGAGGCTCTCCAGTAAGTCGCGATGCCTGCCTTGAGGTACTTGTCGAATAACCCTCGAGAAAGGTCGCGGCGAATGATCGGCTATCTCGTTTTCGAGAAATATCGCTCGCATGCTTTGGACGTACGCCATTACCGCTATTCTGCGAAATTTTAAGCTATCGATGTACATAATCTTTATTGACTAGATAAGCTTGTTGGACTTGATAAGCGAATAAGATATACACAAGAAAATATATATAATTGTGATTGTCTGCATAAAATATCTAATTCTATTCAAATTACCTGGCTTGGTGTTAATGTATCTAAAAAATAAAAAAAGAGGGAGAAAGATACATAAATAATTTACTTTGCATTATAATTAATAATTAATATGTAAGTGCATTTATTGCACGTTTTAAGCAATTTGTTTAATATTTATGCAGAATTCTAACGTTTCGAACACGTTTGTTCAATTGTATTCTCGAGTAGCTGTATTGAATATGTAACTAAAACATCTCTAAAAAATAATTTTCATCAATTTTCAAATTCTCTCCATTATGAACAATTAATGGTCGCGTAGTGTTCTTGTGCTTGGCGATTTATTGCCAATGAAGCGTAGCGTAAGCTAGATTATACAGTGTGTATCCCGGCTATGTTAGTGGATTAAATTACAGGAAGTACAACGGTATCTAGCTTCCTTCGCTTCGGACGCTCGCGATCGTGATCGTCTTCCCTCCGAAAAAAAAGAGAAAGAAAAAAGCCGTCAAAAAATCGGCGCGGTTCACGAATGAGACCTGTGCATCGCCGTAATTAGAACCAGAATGACGATTGTCCTATTGGCTGGTTCGGAAAATAACCAACACCGTTACACGTTCTCGTGATTCTCATGATGATTGTCATGGCCAGTGTCTTAGAAATGCGTGCAAGTCCGCAAATAACGTTAATAAAAATGCTCCGATAACTTTTCTTTCTTTGTATATCGTGTAATATATAAAATTAATTATGTAACTTTAAAACTAATTTGAACATTCGGAGTGGTTTTTAAGTAGCTTCTCAAGTCAAGAGTACAAAGGGTTAAAGTCACGTCTTGCTCCATTTGAGATTTTACGACGGTTAAAGATAATCCGTAAGTAACGTTCATCAATCATTCAGTCTGCAGTAATCTTCATCGTGCCTCGTCTCGGGAAGGACGTCAAGTTTTGGCGTTATGATGATGCGAAATAAAAGTGAGATAATTTGTACCACCGTGAGAAATCTTCGTCTCCGAAAGGACGAGAAGACGCGAAGACGCCTCTCTTTGAGGACGTCCTGGCATTGTCCTCTCGATGACAAAGGGACTCTTGTCTCTGTACATTAGCGCAATTCGCCTCTAACGCGCGCGCCTTCGCATACACGTTAACGCGCTATATCAAAGAGAGAAGATCTCGTAGAAAAGAAGAGATATGTCAGCATTATCTTGCCGTGGTATATATCGTAATCCCGTAATACCGTAATTATCGAACAAAGACGATGATAATTAAGGAACCCAGTCATGGGCGCCGTATCAACCTAATCAACCGGTGCGCGTTTGGACAGCTGTTTACGACGACGTAACGATGTCTTATTTGCCTCCACAATACGATAAATTAGGGACAATCGCGTTCACATTGTATAGCACAAGTCGTTTTTGCCATTTTTGCAGCGGCTCACTCTGATGCGTATATTAACGAGACAGTCTCGCGACCATCAATTCGCTAAAATCTGTCATTGTTAGAGCGATGGGAAAATTTGTGTCAAAGTTGGTCAAATTAATCGAGCACTGCAACGAGCTCGTAGATTCTGAATTCAGAATATTGCGAGCCCTTTCCCAGCAATATAGAACATAATTATTAATTACATTAGTGATATAATTATAAGTTAGTGCTACTAAAGATTTCATAGTATCGATAGTAGCATTTTAATGATCTGTATGTAGTAACAATGTATGTAGTAACAATGGTTGAGAATTATTAATTGTTAATGTGATACGTGGAAAATGACGAAAATGTACAAATCAGTGAATCATGATTAAAGCAAAAAATATATTTAAAAATTTATTTTTTAATCAATCTCAGAATATATGATAATGCACGTAAAATAAGAATTGTTTCTCCTGAAATGTCAAAGTCAATTTGTATACTTTCTAAAGTCAAAGAGACAGTGTGCTTCATGTCAAATAAGATTTACAGTTTCACAAGTAACTTTGATTGAGGAACCACATTTGTGACAAGCGCAATTCAGATCGCGTTTTCTTTCGTGATAAAACAGCGGCCCTTCTTTGTTGTTCTTTCCAGGTAGCTTGATTTTTGTTGGAAGTTGACGATTTTTGACGCCGTGTCGAGGGAACGACGCGAGGTGATGAAAATTGACCCGACCTTCCCCAGGAATTTCTAATCCAATTTCTGTCAAGTTTCTCTTACGCGGGCGACGCGACGTGAAAATTTTCTTGCGAACCGGCGAGTGAAAAGTTCGGGGAACCATCTTTACTCATCCTTCGAAAAGGGTAAGGATGAACTAGCACTTCGATACCAAATATGAAGACGAAGTTTCTTTACACAACGGCAACAAGTAAGAAATTTTGTATGTGCTCGCATTTCCGATCATACATCTGTATCAGCAAAACTTGGCTCTCGCGCGTAATATCTCGCGAATAAAATTCGATTCCCTCTTTCTCGGTATAAATCACAATTTTTTTTTTATATTTACAGATAAGATTTGCAGATATTTATTATAATAATCTAAACGAAAAGATTACTTCAAATTGCAAATATATAAAAAAGAAATAAAATTTAAATAGTTATATACAAACTTATATGTAGCAGAGACTCGTGAACCTTTTTTTTGTGATAACAGCTCGTGCCACATTATAGTCATTCAGCCTTCGCTTCTCGGACTCGCCACCATGTATAAGCATAATTCCCACTTAATATTCATTCCTGTTCGCTTTATCATCAAATGTGACGAGACCCGTTAGCCGCATGCGACAATGAGAGGGAAATTTTCCAATAGCGCGCGACGGGGCTCCGCCGGCGATTTTCCTATTTGGCCAATCGCTGTTCCATCATGCGCACGCTCTTTGAGCGTCGTGATTTATACCGGAGTCTCTCTTAAATCGTTCAGGAGATTAACTTAAAAGGTCCTTTATAGCGTGACTACTATATCGCGATGACGGTCTTTGTGTTGGGGTCCTCACAAAACGAGATTAGCCCCTTCGTTCTTTTGTGCCGAACGTTGAAATATTTAAGTCGTGAAAACACTCCTACGTGTATAAGAGACTCTTTCCCACGGACGATTTTGGCTAGTGTCTCGTGCGGATGACAACATTATGTTCTATAATTCAGTCATTCATAATATATGTGAGTGTTAAATTATTTTTTTACTTCAAGGTATTACGAATTTTTGATATATCACAAATATTAGTATGTAAAAATTTGATTACTCTAATTTTCCGAATTTATTGTTGCACAAAATAAATTTAAAAAAATAATCAAAAATGCTTTGAAGCCCATATCAATATTTATATTAATGTTTAATTATTTTAATTAATAGGAAAATGCTAATATTTAATGAAGCTAATATTTAATAATGCTAAATCGGCCGCGAATAATAGCCATGGATATCTGCCAAATCGCTGAGAATTGTAGTCCCGTTGGAAACTGCACTAGCGAGATAAGTTAGCGCAGGGCAAAAGGGACAAAGTTTGCTCTTCGAGATTCAACGAAATGACACCTCACATAAAACGTAAATGTCGACATTCGTTCACTCGTTATATTGGTACTTAGCTCTAATATGCTTTGTGAATGACTTTCGTATAAAAGGAATTACATATCCTATCGTATTGCCGTTTAACACTATACATGTTACACAAATAAAACTCATAATCAAAAGACTTAACACTAAATGTCACTCATAATATCTAATGCAAATTTATAATTGATGTAATAATAAACAAAAAAAAATGAATAGCGAAGATTATTATAGAGTATTTCATACAAATATATCTGACGATCAGTGAGAAAAATTCAACCCTGCGACTTTTAAAAAATAATGCATATAATGCGGATTTCGTCCAAAATAATGAATGAAGACAACAGGAAAGGAGTCGTAAAAAATAATTCTTAATTTAATTTTGCAATAAAAAAAGTGACTTCAAGCTGACTTCTGGAAGATAAAATTCGTTCAAACTCTGTCGAACGTGAGTCGCAAGAGTTGCTCTCAGCAGAACGCTATGGCGTTCGCATGCATCTTTCCGTTGTTCAAAGAGAAACTTCTAAATTATGACGCGCGGTATTATATTCTCATCGTTATGGCGAAGCGAAAAAGGCATGCGCAGAGTTTAAATGAACTGCAGACGAAAGGATTCGGCAAGGTAGATATTATGGCATTGGCGCTGTTATTATCGTTATTATGTATTATGCCTGACGCTCGAATACAAGAGAGACGTAAGTTATTATATTATCGTTTTTCACAAATCAGCATTCGGAATCTCTCTTGGGCAGGCTTAATTCATATATCGAGAAAAGAGATTCTCTCATAAAGAAAAAAAGAATTCCCTAAAATATTGCATGAATAAAATCCAAGCTGATTTCTGTAGATGATTCACTTTTTAGAGCATAATCCTATCTGTATAATATAAGCAAAGAAAGGAAATTTAGTTCAAAAAAATTAGCACTAACCGATGTTGGAATCTGATATAACCGTGATTATTTTAAGCGGCTTAAACGCAATTAACAATTTATTTCAGAATGTATATTGCGAATTCGTTATAATCCCCTCAAATTCGTTATATTCTCTCTCAGTTCCCTTCTCCATTTAATAATACTATTGGAAATACGTTGTTATCGATGTATATATGTAGTATACGTAATCATTTATTTTCAGCGCGTTCGTAAACACAAGAATCAATTTATTAACAATCTAGTTTTCAAAAAATATTTAAAAAAAACTGTCAATATCAATGGACTAAACGTTAAATTACATTAGTAAGCTTGAGCGAGAATATAAAGTATGAATTAATTATGAACGGTTACAAAATCGAAAATATTTTACAGACACACACACACACACACACACACATAATATCCAATTTATAATACTGTAATATAATACTGTATAAATAAGGCGCATATATACATTAGATATTATATTATTCTCTGCAAAATAGAGCAAATATTCCTAGAAGCAAGATTATTCCGCTCACAGTCTCGTATCGTGAAAAATATACTGATACGTATCAGACACGTTCGTTTTCCACGCGAGCAGCCCTGATGTTTCGCCGCAAATCTCGATCTCTCCGAAATTCTGAATTACCGGTTACGGTGATCTACCATTCGTGCACTCCTATCACATATATATATACAGCTCTATCATGACGTAGCATCATGCCCATCCTTGCGCGCGTAATCTTTCTGTTCGTCTATTTTTTTTTTCTCTCGCAAGTACCATTCATTCGCGAGCTCTAATTGAAGCGCAGACCGCGGATATAGGATATCGAGAAAAAAAAAAATCTCGTCGATTCATCGTCGGGCGATCTCTGCATGATCGATATGCGGCAGTGTTCTGACGTGGTCGCGATTGGTCGGTCGGTCAGTCGGCGGTGCAAAAAGCGAGAACGAGGGAAAAGAGACGCGAATGAACGGACAGACAGATGGACAGACAGGCGGACAGAAAGTGAAATGTCCTCGGCGGCGAATTAAATGACGTTTTCGAATTCGGCCGCTATCATCCGTCCGGCCATCCGGCAGATGAAAAAGATGAAAGGGTTGCCCTCCTCCCTCCGGCATCACCCCGGGAGGACCCGCGTGTAAATAAACCACGCGTTGATAAATTGCAGCGCGCTTACGTGTGTCGCGAAGTGCGCTTCTCCGTATGTGATTTAACGTAATGGACGCTGACTTGAGCCCCGTCGCTGCCTTTCGAAGTTATCGTCAAACACAGCGAAAATGGCTCGAGGCACCATCGTCACTTCGGGGTAAATACCGATTAAACGTTGAGTCATAGTCCTGTCGGTGAGCAGTCGAGCTGCTGGCGATCGCGACAGGATCGATAAGCGGCTGATATCAAAATTGTCCTGGACATGACATGAGTTAGGTGAAATCGAAGATTTCAGTACAATATATAACCGGTTATATGCAAAACACATCTTTCAAGAATTAATAACAGTTTCTTGGTAAATTCAATAATAAAATTATTCACATCTTGTATCCTTTTCACCTGATTTTTATTATTAAAAGTATATTTTTATTGTATAGAAAAATAAGTTTTCCTTTTAAACAAGTATTGATTGTTTCATAAATACTTCATAACATAATAAAGTTGACTGTTCGAAATTGAATAAAATTGTACCGGATACTGCTAGCTGATATCAAAAATAGCAATGTATCTATGATGAATATTCTGGTGTAAATAATTTTCATGTTTTCGAAAATTTCTCCATTTCTTAAAATTAGAAATAGAATAAAATGTTTTTTTTTAAGAATTTTTTTCATTGAAAGAACACTTCGAAATTATCGTTTAACAATATCGACATTTGATAATTGACAATCATTATTTAGATATTTCGGTCTGACAATCAGAAGTAGTCACCTGGAGTGAACGTCGTGAAAAGGTTGACATGTCGCATTTTTTTCTGACAGAATTTAAATAGAAGAGCAATATCGATCTTATTTATTAGCACTATTGGTATTGCTATTAATTGACACTCTTCATATAAATATTTAGACTCAATTAAATTCTGAAAAAATCATCATCCGTGATATCGAGCTTTTTCAAAAATAATATAGAAAACCATTTAATTAATGTCGCTATCGATACTCGCTAATTTTCTAGCTGCCTTTCTGTAAGTACTATCGATTATGTCGTTGTGAGGAATTATAATCAAATGATTGGCATACAAGATTTGCAAATATCAATTAAAATATTTTAGTTACGATCGAGCGTCGTACGTTTTCTCGAACGAATCGATTAGAGATTTCCTGTTTAATATTGACTTCTCGAGAGCTTTTATCCAAGGCAGATGATCGCCGCTTCCCCCTGACAGCTTCGACGAGAGTCTCGGAGGCAATCTTCGAGAGCGCTTAATAAAAAAGCCGTCGTTCATGAAACGGAAAACGTCTCGCAATAGTTCTCCAGGCGCAAGACATTCTCTAGTCGTTACAATTCGCTGTGAAATAACAAGTCAACGAACAAATCGCTCGAACATCATCCATGTTGCAGATCTTGACGTCGCGTATTAATCGCGTAAATTTTCCATCGCGTCCATTCTGCGACGCGTAGAGAATCTGTCAATTAGATGTGAGAGAAGAAGTAATTATATTTCCGGTGCAGAATGACTTGGACGATGAACTGGCGGCGCTATTTTGCGCGTGACTCGACCAAATGTATGTGAACGAACGATGTAGTATATGGCATATAGGTATCCCTACATTGCAATTACAGAGACAGCGCCGTGTTCGTCTCGCGTGGAGCGTATCAAGAAGTGATTTTCTATTACGGCGGTATTGAAACGCAAAATTGTGTCTCGCGACTCTGCGCGCACCGGGAAGCTGTAATGACTGCGAGCCGAAGCGACTCGTTAATTCCATCTTCTTAATCACGACGCATAATATATGTATAATAAACGCGCGAAGTAGGCATGATAATATGTAAATGAAGTCAGAAAATAAAGCAACACTATCGTGACAAATGTATAAAGTGAGAAAATAAAATGAATATAGTTATACTATAAATGAGTAGACTAAAAACCACATTATAATAAGTGAGCAAACTAAGTTGACGTAATAATTATAAAAAATTCGTAAAATAGGTAAATAATATAACTACAGCAAATAAGAATAAGGAAATAATATAAATGATCGTTACAAAGAGCGAGAAAATAAGTGAGTAAAAATAATTATATCATAATAACTAAACAAAAGAATTTTAAGAATATAAGAGTAAATATTGTAAATAGATAAAAATAAAATTATATGTATAAAAATAATATACATATATAAATATAAAACCAACAAATATATAGAGAAATAAATTATAAATACACAGATCGACTAACTATTATGAACGATGAATAACATATATGTATATAAGCGAACAAAAGCCATAACATAAATTAATAAAATAAATGGACAATCAATAAAACAGTTGTATGTGTGTAGCGCATTATACTTGCACGTCACATCGGTAGCACGAGTTTGCACGTAGTTTATAAAATACTTTTCTATTCCACGCGTTCGCGACCAAGTTTCCATATTCATTTCATATAAATCATACTTGCGTTGCGCGTTCGCGAGTGTACGCGCGTGCGAATGTAATGCATTGGTTACAATAAGACATCATTATTTGTCGCACTCACGTCGAAGCACTAAATACTCCCGCAAATATATCCCATAATTTCGCGCAAGTTATAGTATTATGGGCCGCGTGCCGTGAGTCCCGGCGATCCGTTACGTTATTTCTGCGCCAACGGCATAACACGTAGCGTAGCGTATATACGTGTAACGTTATTACCGCGTTACTATAAACGTGATGATGTAGTATCGTCGCCCGGCGCATCGGCACCGCAAATTCTCGAATCCCGCGGGCGCGCGAGAATGTACGCATTGATCAAATAGGGGGGGTCGTCGTCTCTTTTTGTCGCAAAGAAAAGGGGATAGTGGAGAAAGAGGAGACCGCTTCAATTTCCGTCCGAAAATCGAGCGATACATTTCGCTTTATTCCGTCTTTCGCGCGCATACGGAAAGCACTCGCTGGGTTTTATCACTATAACGCAGATATGATCTCGTACATCGACCAAAGAATTATTTTCTTTCGCAGGTATTAAACAACCTGCCAATAACACTATCGCTCTGCACAGCGTCGTAACTGCTTTATGAAATATCAAAATTTTGACAATAAGAATTTCTCGATGCAACAGAAATCAAATTATAGTCATCTCAGATGTTTTCATAGTACTAGAATATTACAAAACGCGGCGCTATTTATTTCCTTACGTCATATATTATTTATAAATAAACTGCAATTGAAAAATCCCAAATGTAAAAAAAGATATGTCTTCTCGGAATATAAAAATTTGGCGTACAATAATATTAACTTACACAAATAGGTTCTTGATCAACACTAAGATAAATTATATTTTTATGAACGTTATTATATTTTTAAATGAACGTTAGACTTTTTATACGCGATGATAGGCTTTTATCGAAGCGCATATTTCTCGCGCGATTTATTTATATATTATTTCAAGTATAAATTGAAGTGATAAAGATAAAAATTACAAATTATATAAATTATCGTTTTATTGTCTTTACGAACAATAATTATTTCTTTAACGATGGTTAGAGTCAAATGTATTTCATCCAATATTTTAAATTTTTCGCCGATCTAAATATAATTTGTCACTTGGATTGAGCTCCTGTGATAAAATACAAATTGCGAGATCGATTAAAATAATTAAATTAAACGCATTAAAATAATGAAAAACAGTAATATATCAATTGTTTAATTAATAATTAATTCGAAATTCAAGAAACAGAATATTCCGCATGAATTTATTCTGTATTGCGTTATAATATTTCGCAGCGGCAATTACTTTACTTTATGTTTAGCGCTCATTTTCTTACGATGTACTGTTGTTTATCGCGAGATTCATTCAATTGAAATCTGTCGTGTAAACAATCGGCAAATCTAATTCTGTTCTCGAATATTGTAATCGCAAATATTTATCTTTAATTTTAATTTATATATTTATTCACTTATGTCAAAATGTAATATAAATATAATCTCTCTCATAATTATAAAATAAAAATTACAGAGCATATATGTATTATATTACAAAATTATATAACCCTTTCAACGGATACATCTTGACATTGGTGAGCTCAATACCTGAAAGGTTTATCCTGAAGGGAAAGCTAAATATTCGAAACACAGTATTGTCACCAGTCGCAAATGACTCGTATGTGGCAAACGCATTTAATGCGTCGAGTTCACACTTAAGTGCATCGGTTTTCGGTGTACTACGACAGATAATTCGTCGAGTCTTCGTATAATATCCCGATTTCGCGTTTATTATTGTCATCAAGAATCGTACTTCCGATGCCGACGGAATAGGATTGAATCTCATTGAACATTGCTGGATAATGCTCAATGAACACACTCTGCTTCGATAAGCAATTAAGCCCGAATCGGTTAGAGTTCGATCGATTGCCCGATAAAGATAGATGGGATCGTCGTCGTTTGATTCCGTCCATTGTCACATACATATGTATATCAATGGTGTCGCTATACATGTCTTCATGTATAGCCTACCGAACATAACGACCTCCTTTTTTCCTATACCTTGAAGATATTTATGCTTTTCTCGCCTTGATGAGCTGGCTAGGACAATCTAGCATGATTTCTGCGATATCATAACGTCTATAAGCCGCTATGATATCATAAAAAATCGTATCTAAGCGAGTTCGAGTCGCTTGAGACCCGAATATGCTCTGAGACAAGAGTCGGAATGAACTCCATTCACGTCGATCCCATCCATCGATTCCGTCTTCTTCTGCTCCGGGCTTAAAAGTGCTCGAAGTTACCTCGTTGACTCAAAGTTTGATCCTTGCGCGAAACGGTATATTGCTTCACCATCGCGGAATTTGGGAGTGCCATGCAAAGTGTCATGCGTAATAAATTGTATGAATTTTTTGCGAGTGAATTGTAGAAACTGTATGAACGTGTGAATCAATGAACTCTGACGATTCTGAGCAACCTGAGCACCTTGACAACTTGAAAAGAAGAGGCGAACATCGGAGATCGGCAGAGCTACTCTGGGGTGAGTATTTAATAATAAATTAATTTTACCAATACTGGCCCGAAGAATTGGTCGCCCTATCATAGAAAAATAGTAATTTTGAAAGTTGCATTTCGAATTTCGAGCATACTAAAATAATTCACGCGAAAAATTGCGTAAGACGTAAATTATATATGGTGTGACATATATTCTAATTATAATTCCGTCGAGAGAGAAGGCCGCTCGTATAGCGAGTTTGTCTTGTCGCGAGTAGGAGGGGAGATGCATTTTGTCACTGCATCGCGTAAATACATATAAGCGCATACGCTTGCGGCAGACGCGTGCAAAACGATCGTGATTATATGCGCGTATACGGAGAAGCAGATTTATCGGCCGAACATTGCCTGCCCGGTGAAACGATCCTGCAACGAGATGACCGGCCAACAAGTTTCATCACAGCATCACCTCCGCCGTTCCTCTCTGAACGCGCTAAATTGTGAGTCGTCCTATAACTCGCCTGATATAATATTTATATAAATATTATTATATAAATATTTATATAAATATTGCCATAGGTTATCGTGTGCTATATCGTGTATAATATTATCGCGAGATAATCCACCGATTTTTCACGTGCTTTCTCTTGTCTATGAATACTATGACATATGTGGAATTCATCTTTCTTCAATGAAAATTTGATTGGAAAAACATAAACGATTCCAAAAAAACATAAATAATTAACATCAATGCTTATTGTTCTGCCGTAATTAACAGATAAGAGTTATCTTAGGAGAATATATTTTGAGATATTCTCGTACGCCAAATGAGATCACTTTAACTGATTTTGGACTTCTCAATTTCTCTGCACTTCATTCTCTAGTGCTACATGTCAGATATGTCAGTATATGTATATCTTACTCATATTAATATATTTTTTAACAAATTTCTTTCCGTGTGACGTTAATTACATATTTATAAGCTTTATGTTGCGTCAACCAATCATTCATGGGATTAACCAGCAAACATGATTTTATCGGAAGCGTAGCGCGATGTAGCACATTAATCGTTCGAGCCGTGTAAATTAAAACACACTTGTATAACTCATACATATAATGCGAGAATAGTAATTTATGCAATCCATACATAGGCCGGCGAAAGTCAATTAAAATTGTACTGTAAAACTGCTTAAAAGCGATTGCCGCACCGATCGTTCCATTAACGCAGAAATATCATGGTACACGGTTTCATGCATAACCGTTTACGTATGTGACGCGATCTTTAATTTTCGCTATTTTTTATATTTCTCGTCCGTGTAAAGAGCGACTTATATCCGGAGTTGCAAAAAAAAAAAAAATCTGAAACGGCACGTCAAGACGTAAATGGACATAGGAAATGCTTTATCTACTATCAGAAAGCGATGTAAGATAAATTATTTTCACAATTTCGTTACATCCTTTTCATTCAAGTACAGAATCAACCTGTTATAATAAAGAAAAAGATAAATGATGAAGTTAAAATAACCTGTCTCTCTCTCTCTTAACATATCAATTTATAATTGTATTATAAATAATCTTTCATGCAAAATATATTAATACATTAAATAAAGAATATAGAAAATAGAGAACTACAAAACTGAATTATCATGATATATTTGAAAATATAAAAAGGGGTGCTATAGAAAAATTCAGGAATACAACAATATAAGTGCGTCTAATAGTAACAGTCCCATCGTTTATTTGTCATTATTATTATCAATCTTTCTGTAAAAATAAGTAAATTTTTGCATAATATATCATGGACATAATATATAACATCGAGTTTGCTCACATTTATTTATTTATTGCTCTCGTGAGAGATCTCATAAAGATATATATAAAACAGCCTTCCGTTCTTAAAATCATTCTAGAACAGTGTGCAATCTTTAGTGGCAATAATTAATCGCATATTACGAGGCGCGGTAATATGATCCATAATATAGTAATATAAATCACTGTATTACTACGCTATATACTATAATATAAATCATATATTACATAATTAATGTTTTGCGCAATATCCTCTCGCCTCGTTTAAAGTGTCGCCTCGTTTAAAAATCGCCAAGGCGCGAGGCGCTAATATCTCTCTAATCGGGGCGATTTGTCGCCGGTTCTTGTGTGCGCTCGCAGAAGAGCCACGCGATTACGCTAGCGCACCGGATCGCACAGATTTATTGGTCACGAGAGAAACCGATCCGGTTGCCGATGAGAGAACGAGAGCGAGAGAAAGAGAGAGAGAAGCGTGATCGCTCACCACTCATCCCTCGCCATCGTTCTCGGAGGTTCGTCCTCGTCCTGTGGCAGCCAGAAAACCGGTTCTCACTGCCGCTGGAATTCCAAGCTTTCGCTCGAAAGCGAATTCCGCCGATAAAAAAAGAGAATCGCGCCGTGCGGTGAGGTCGTTCCCGTACTAGGGTTACGGACTTATCCGTGCGTGCCGATGTTACAATCGGTCGGCTATTTTTGGCGACATCTCCAGCACCGACGATGCTCGGACGACGCAAGGCCGAGGCCTCACGCGCTTCACACACGTGAGAACGCGCACGGCCGTGACGCATTATTGTTTCGCATTATTGTTTCAGAATATATAGGTGCGTGATGAGAGAGAGAGATTAGATTTATTTTTTAATCACGATATATCCGTCTTTGGTCATAGCGTTTCTCTTACGTTGTGTCCCTCGTCTTGCGTTAGCAATACCTCACGTAGCATAATTAACGGTAATTATATATTTCTCGATTATTATATATTTTATTACAAAGAATGTTTGACTGTATCTCTCTCGTATAGGCTAAATAATGCAAGATAGTTCCAAATGATATACCTACTCATCTGACAGATATTCGTTCAGTTGATAAATATATCATGTAAATATATTGGACAATGTTTTAATTACAGATATACGACTAAAATTTGTGTAATAAATCCGATACAGTTGATTTTGATTATTTGATAAGTTTCGAATATTTGACAAGCGAAAATATTATTTATATAGCACTTTCAAATACGCCAGTATCGTAATCCGTTTCGCAGGCCGAAATAATTGTTACGCCGATTCCCGAATATTTTTCGCGAGCCACGCCGCGTACAATTTTCACTTCGTTGTACAACGCGCCTCGTCTCTCTTTCTACCTCGGTGTTCCCAATTACGGCGGGTTTTTCGTAAACGCGCGAACAACGGCGCGAGATGGTCGATAGCGCTAGCGTAAAATGTAAAATTCAGCTGCGGGCGGTCCGAGAGGCTTTTAAGTTGCAAATAGGTCTGGGGAAAGGTAATTTGGTACGGAAAATCGTTTCGAGACACTATCCAGTGCATTTTGTAAAGCGATGCAACTGAATGCGATCCAGCGGGTGTGAACACAATGACGCGCCGAGTTAACAGGAGGTCAGCTCCGCATTCCCAGTTTAATTAAATTTCGTTTGGATTTTTGAAATTACTTCACGCGTCCGACATCCGGCGAGCTGCGCTCTCGCGAGTGACGCGATTGTCGCTACGACGACACCGTGACATGCGTGTCCGCATGCGTGCATACATTGTATATAATGAGATAGTATCGAGATAAAATCCGTACGTTGCATGTACAACATATTCTCGCTCCTCTCTTTCGTAGAGCTTACTTTTAATACAATTTTAATACAACAGTACAGAGGTGTTTCGGTTAAATACCCCGCATTTTCAAGCTTCCTGAAGGATAGCGGTCGCATTGTTAATCCGTATCGCATATATATATTTTCGCGATATATAATATAATATTTCTCATTTTTAACACATATGTAAATCCCGCTATTATCGTATTATTCGTTGTATTATTTCCACGTTATCACCTCGTATCGTCAGAATACGCTTCAGCAATTCTTCTTTTTTTCGATTTTGCGATTTTGTACGAATAAACAATTCTATTAGTTCGCGTATATGTGACATGTGCTACGATATTTGTAGCTGTAATCTATCCTTTATTTAAACGCGTACCCGAAATTTTATGTCTTTAGTAGTATGCCACCAATACAACTTTATTATTATTAATATTTATTCTTTCCGCACACACACTTTTGTATTTATATTATTCTTCTAGTTATGCATTAAACACTGAACATTATACTTATTATAATTATACTCATTATTACGATCAAATGTCATAAGCTTTTTCACGATATTTTATATTAGACCATATCTCATGATGCAATCATCTGTCGCGCGACATTCGACTTATTTAATTAAAACTATTATTATTTTAATAGAGAAAAAAATTAATTTAATCGGGAATTGGTCAACCAAATCATAATGTATCTCACAAACAACAGCACAGGAATCGATAGAGCGTTAGCCCCGATCCCGAGTTAATTAAATCTTGCTTCGATTTTTCGAATTACCACCACGCCGCGTGCGGTCAACCGTTCGCGTCCCGCCGGCTTTAGCGCAATGACACGATTTTCACGGATGGCTTTCATTTAGCATGACGCGGCCAGTAGCTGCTTTTATGCGCGTTCTCGTTGCATCGCGAGCTGATCTCATTTTTAACGATGTCATTATGCGGATTTATAATGTTAACTCTCGATTATCTGTCATTTTATTACGGCGAAGATTATTCCGCCAAAAATTGAGCGGCGATTGCTTCAAGGCAAATTTGTATTTATTTGTTTCGTAATAATGCAATTTTTTAATATGTTTTAATAATATTCGCATCTGCTTTTCGATCTTTTAAATTATTTCCTAAGTGCGAAATTAATTAACTTTTCGGGGTAAATTGTAATCAACATTAGTTTTATATAATTTATGATTATTAGTAGAGAAACTAATCTTATTCTTTTGCGATAAATGTCTATTACTTATCTATCTAACTTTCTAAAAGATAATACGCGTTGATTTGTTAAAGATCTCTAAAATGCTTTATTTTTTATCGACATTAAGATTTTAAAAAATTTTTAATGTTTCTCTCTTTCTCTTTCTCTTTAACGATGGAATTTGACTTGCTGAAACTATATTTTCCGTATAATTGTTACGCGCAGAAATGATTTCTCATGCATGTTAGCTGCATAAATCAAGTTTCTAATGATTAAATTGAAAGTAGATTGTAAGAGTAACTCGCTGCTTACGTGTCTTTAGAATCTCTGTATGCCTACAGACATAAATGACATAATAATGCAGCGGCAAACTTATCGATTCTAAAATTATTCATAAAAAATTACATTTGATTAAAATCAATTTATGTACATAGGTACTTCAAAAAGACGTGTTTTAACAGACTCTCAGGGATCCATCTCTCGATGGTCATGATATCTGCGGTAGTCACATTTTGAGGAATGATAGTAAAGTGTACGGTAACACGATATATTACGCATATTTACGCGTACTCGTACATCGCGTCGCACAAAGCAACAATATAAATTTCACGAGCATTTCATAAATACAAACCCCAAGTGAATATTTGATATGCACGCCAGCAACAGGACGCAGTTTGCATATAACGCGATATTCGCGTTTGAACACGACACGCGCGCAAAGAGAACACGCAAATTAAAGTAGTGTTTTGCAAATTTCACTGATCACCCTGCGGGAATTGTTTTCGATTATCATAATCGCTAATATTTGATATAATTGATAGCAAACGCTCAAAATATAAAGATATCAAAAATCGTGCATTTAAATATAATTCAAATTCCAAATTCGTTAACCCTGCAAAAAAAAAAACATTTTGAGTATGCGATCGATCTGCCGAAAAAATGCATTGTCGGTTAAAACTAAAATACAAAAAAGGAAACCTTATTTATGCATTACACGGTCTCGTGTGAGACGGGTCCACGATTCGTCACTGTTGGTTTGAAGGTTCGTGAAAGCGCGTGCGACACGCGTGCGGCGTGAAAGTTCGTCCTCGCCGAGTTTGGACAAAATGTGCCGTGTGTTACGGGTCGGCGAATACACGACTCTCGACATATCTTTTTTTGTCCTCTTGCGACTCCCGCACCTCCGTTTCTCGCTCTCTTTCTCTCTCCTTCTTGCCATTTTGGTGTATCGCGAATCGGTACTTATATGTCCATGTACGCGTGACACACGGAGTGATCAAAAACTGGCGAAACTTGAGATCGATATATTTTCGCAAAAGGGACAAACGCTTGTTGAATTTTCGGATCGTAGCATGCTATTCATTCCGGAAACAGCTGTCATTCTGCTCCAATATCTTTAAATCATCCGTTTTGTATTTTAATTTTGCCATAACAGCTGTAATTAATAATGAAATAATAACGAAAAAGCAGAGAGAAGAAAATATAGCAAAATTAAAATATATGACATAAAAAAGAGATATTCTTGATAGTTTATATACTAGTTACTTGATTATTAAATTTTGTTCATCAACCGATATCAATCAAAAGTGGAGTTATTAATATTTCCATAGAACACACGTACCTATTATATTGACCTCTCTGATTGTTAGCTATCGCGTTCATAATTATGTTGTTTTTTTTATCTTTTATTTACTGTGTTTTTTTACAGATTTTGTTGAAATAGCTTTATCACGATATTGTCCACTACGGACTTTCAAGATATATTTTCTGTTTCAATATCGCTATATTTGTATTACAAATTGTTGTACGAAAAATGACAGATGATAAAGTGTTACAAAAGAGAGAGAAAGAGAGAGAAAGAGAGAGAGAGAAATTTCCCTTCAAGCATGTTATTGCACCGATATTTTTGCGAAAATACTGCAGCTTCGAGATGATCGATTCTGCTGTAGAGAAAAACGTGTCATTTTTTCTCCTGATAGTCTTTCATTTAACACATTCATTTAACTACTGACACTCTACACATCGACACTAATCCTCATATGTCAAATGGATGACGTTCTATACAATAAGGAATGTAGGCGTCAGTTTTAGCTTTATACATTGAGCTTTATAAATATAAAAATATTTTGTTTAGTCCTCTTAGAAATATTTATATAAGAAGAACTATGCATTGTTTATTTATAAGTATTATTTATAATTTATGATTTAGCAAACAATAAATAGTCAGTCAATATTGTGCATTTTCTTTTCATTTTACATAGCTATACATATTTAGAAATTATTAATAACTGAATTTTAAATCCACAATAATTAAATTGTTAAAAACTTTTTTAAAAGAAAAACTTTTGAATTCTATTTCTCAGTTATTATGCATATAATGTTTTATATGATCAATGTATATTATATACTGTATAATGTATAATATAAGCAATTCGCTTCGGAAAAGAGAATTCGAAAAGCACAATAGTTAACATGATTTTATTGCAAGGATGTATTATTTATTTTACTTAATGAATTCTCGTACAGCGAATGCGGCCAAAGTTTGAATAATCTGGTCTAGGAATGTTGGTAAAACATCTTAGCAGAGCATGAGAATGAATTATATAAAAGTATACTTCTCCATTACAGTGTAGACGTCGGAACGACGTCTCCGAGAAACTAACAAGAAACTTCCAAGGATATTACATTTAAGTTCTTAATGTGCTCACTTTTATATCAGAAAAATGTCTCTCGGACAAAACATTTCAAGTAGCTATAAATTAGATCAGACATTGTCGTCTTGATGCCATCCAGATAATTCGAATTTTATCGATGTGCGGCTATATATTGTACGGCTAACATATGTAAGAAATTCTTTCCGATATTATAGATGGGTATATAAAATATAATATACTTGAAACTATAATCTCAATATTGAACCGTTGTATTCTCAAAACAAATTTATTTCCCACATATTGCAAATGTGTGTAAATTTGGAAATTAAAAATGGCTAATTTTTATTTATTTATTTTCTTATTTATTCATAAACGCGACAATTGGAATAATGAATCCTGAATAACGTATCAAACACAATGTCAATGAAAATATTTCGAGACAAAGCAATTAGAAATTTTCACGCCACGTTTGAAAAGTTCCATTTCAGAATTGTTAAATTAATCGGACATTTTATTTATAGTACAGAATTGAACACTGAATATATATTTAACGATCGACAGATCATTTAAAAAAAATTCTCACTGCCTCAACAACATAGCCTTAAGGTGCCTATCTCCCGTCAGTGCTGCATCTTTTTAATACCCAAGCAAATGCGCCCCGTTCGCAGAGCCATTTATCGAAAGTTGCGGATCTTGCGAGAGAGAACGGAACGTCATGTAACATTTACCGCGAGTGCTCGTCGAGCGATTCCCTCGATGTAATCCGCTGAATCTTTCAGACGTGTTCGCCAGCTAAGCCCGATAAGGGCCTACAGTTCTCACGACGAATTCTTGCCGTTCATCTCTCGTCGGGAGGCTCGTACGTCGAATAATGCATCGACGGGGTCACTTAAACAGGGTTATGAGCTAAATGGGCTACAGAGCGTCAGGTGTCGGAACACACTGCTGTGCGACGAATGTACATATATGTATACATATATCTTTAATATATATTTTTTTCAATTTTTTCTCATTCTTCATATCCTTTTTTAGATCAAAAGTTTTTAAATATAAGCTTACATTTATTTAAGATTCTTATAATCTATTATAACAATCGTATTGGATTATAATACCAGAAATCAGGTATAATTTTTTCTTGTAATATAAATAAATGAGTGTCTTTTATGTTATTACGTGCTTTTATATAATCTTATGTTATTCTCTTTCTATAGGACAGATATTTAAAATATGATATTCATTAAGCAGATAGTAAATTTTATAGTGATTATAATTAATCGAAAAATGGGGAAGAGATTTTAATTTTCAGAAATGTAATCATATTATGAGTTACCAGAACCTATACTACGATTTTAATACATAATTGTATACTACTGTCTCACATTAGAATAACTAATTATTTTAACTCAAAATAGATATTTCAAACTGACTTTGCTCACATTGGTCGTGTCATCTGATTTATATCCAAAATAACATAATAAGAAAAGGAAGAAAATATAGATGAACATAAATACACGAGCATGTATAGGCGCCGCACTAACAAACATTGAGCAACATACGTCTTTTCGCGGCGCTCTCGCGTGTTTTACAGGCTCCCGAGGCGATTTCCTTGAGATACTTTCCGACCGATTTTCCAACCTGGCATCGATAACCGATTTGCGACGATGGCATTTATACACGCGGGTTTTGCCTTTCGACCCACTTTCGTTCGCAAGACTCTCAAGGTCCCGCCGACCGCCGGTTTTTCCACGCTTAACTGGGATGACAGATTACACGATGTCAGTTTATCCGCGATCGATCTCTATTGCGACTGTCGTGGGCTGTATTACGCACGCCGTCATTACGCGCGGAATATTACCGCAGCCGGAATACATTGCGGCCCAATTATTGGGCGAGCCGCTAGAATATTAATTAAAATTTATTGCGTCGTAAAGATTGTGCGGATAATGCATTCGGTCGAAGTCCAAGAACTGTTTTTCATAATGTTAAACCTTCAGTTAACTAAATTTTCATTTCGAGAATTTGAGAAATTTTCATTTCGAGATATTTGAGAAATTTTGCACTACTTATATATATTATACATTTCTTTCTTTCTATCGTTATTCTCTCTGTACTTTCGTTCATATTTTTCCTTCTTCTCTTCTAAGTAATTTTTACAATTAACTTAATTAATGTTAAACTACTTTTCTATTCTATTATATTTAATGTTCTTTATTTCATTCTATGTTATTTTCCGAAATGAAATAATATGAATTATTATTTTATTCCATTTTTTTCATAAAAATCCTTGATCACAAATCCATATTGTGCATGTGTTTCTACGTGGCTTTTAAAAACCTAACGAATTTAACAATTTTTTAGATAAACCATTCTTTCGGTGTACAACACTATCAATTATAAATAATGGAGAAAATTAAAGTTTGGTTTTATTGCCTTTTTTTTCTTATCGATAAAATGATACTGTCAATGATCGTGCTGATAGTGACATTAGTATCCTACTGCTACCTTGCCGATTGCTAATTCAATAGTACAACGACCTGATCCGATCCGTTGAATAGCCACGTTGCAGACGCAATTAATGGAGGTCGCGAAATAACGCGGTATCGAGATGGAAAAATTAGATTATTCATGATATTGACTATTTGAAGAGTGCATCGTACGCGCGATATACAAAGCGACCC
This sequence comes from Lasius platythorax, assembly GCA_963971435.1. Classification (NCBI taxonomy): domain Eukaryota; kingdom Metazoa; phylum Arthropoda; class Insecta; order Hymenoptera; family Formicidae; genus Lasius; species Lasius platythorax. Next base: position 9,375,395 of record OZ020539.1, on the reverse strand, counting down.
TCGTCAGCGCGCGATTATAAGAAGAAATTTCTACGATAATATGATTGTTCGCGATAGAAATGGAGGGGTACCATCACCGGCGTACCGCGAATAATTCAATGTATAATAAAATCGATAATTTAACACCGCTTTAGCGCTGCTCGAACAGATTAAAAAAAGAGCGCAACCACACATTTTTAATCTATTTCGTCATAATTGTGAACTTTATTACGGAGAGATAGGCTATATTTTCATGAATAATGTATCAGTCATAATGAAACTATAAAGTTTCATGAGATAAATCAGGATGCTATAAAGTAGTATCATAATTAAAGTTTTGCAACAATAAAATTTTTAATTTTTCTCTATTATCTCTATTCAATATTTAAACTAGAACTAGCATTATTTAAATAGTAAGTATTTCATAAAATCGATTCATTAAAATTCGTTGAAATTTAATTAAATCGTTATTTTCGTTAGATTTAATCGTATGGAGCGCATACGCGTGCAATTCTTATAACAGACTTTCAAATTTTTTATTAAAAGATTTCCGAAAGTATAATCGATCGAAGTAAAATTGCAACTCTATCTTAAACGCGAAGATTTCGGCATTGAGAACTGGAAATCGAGATGATTGTTGCATCATCTATGATTTTTCGAAGACGCAGAAGAAAAAGATGAAAAGCTCGATGTATATATCATTCCTTCTGACAAATCGAGCAGAAACGGGCCACACGCGGAATCGGATTTAGCCAGAAAATCGACTTTCCGCGAGTAGTAGTCAGGCTCACTCTCGCCGGCGGGTTCACTGCAGCTGATCCGATCTCTCCCACCTCGTTTCTCCATCTCTCCTCTATCCCTACGTGTTACTCAGCAGCCTTTACGGCAGGCAACGGCAAATTGGACCTGCTCGGCTCACTGTTGTTGTATTCACAGTTGGTACGGCTGACGTACGATCTCTCACGGGGAAACTGCGTGGGTGGAGCCACACACAGCCGGTTGTGTGTTCCTTATTTTTACCCGCTGCGCGCGTTGCCCGCTGGAATTGTACTCCGTTTCCGTTGCATACCGCAGCATACGAGAGATGCACTGTATCCCCTACGTATGTATACGTACGTATGTACGCACAGAATCGTAACGGCGTCTGCTGGGTGAAAACGTTCTTATCATGACTTCGAATTTTTCTCTCTTTTATCTTTAACCCGTCCGCAATTGTGCTACCAGAAGAGCGGTAAAAAAAAAAAAAAAAAAAAGATTCGTAACAGATTTGCATGCAAAGCGGTATACGGAAAAATAGGTAATGTCAAGCGGGATAATCAAGAATATTAGGCAAATGGAAACGATGTGAAATTCTTTTCCGCTTTAATTAAATTAACAATTATAAAATTACTAAAGAACACGGTGTGAATTATTTATTTCTATCACTAATAAACAAAACGGAGATCATTAATTTTATCATCGTTAACATTTTTTTATTCGTTTCTTGTACCGCTTTTATTTTGAAATCCGTGTATCCAATAACGTCTAGTGCTACGCTGATAATTTTACCATATTGAACTCGTGACTTTTTCAATTAAGAGTTAATCATCCCTCTTCTGCGCTTGGGAGGTCAAACCGAGCCTGTGCGTGTAATTTTCTATCGACATGCCGCGTACAGTTTCCATTCTATTATACAGTTATCACGAACTGCTGCGCGAGAATGACGTGAAAATTAAATCGTCTCTGTAAATTTGATCGTGTACAATTTTCCAAGCGGGATTAAAATTGAATAGTATATCAATGCGGGCAGGCGAGCGAAGTTACAGACTCGAGGAGAGGAGAAAAGAGGGGAGGTGTTGAGAAGCTGACTGAAGGCATTGTAACGCTAACTAACTGGCTGCTCGGTCGTCTTCTTCGCGTGCGTTCGTTCCATCGTGTCCGGCGTTTCGGTTGACCCGGCCTAACCCTCACGACGTCTATCCGCGTCGAATCCTCTACACGGCGGACGAGGTAGTTTATCGGCCGGAACGGTTCTCACAGAGCACTGGACTCACAGTACTCACGGTACGGCTGAACCTGACCTAACTCAATCGAGTGACGACCGATTGCCGCTAGAAACGCCAACAATGCAAGTTTTGCTCTTTGATGCCTACTGCGAAAGAGGTTCGCGTTTATTGTTCGCGAAAATGTAGGAGCTTTAACTCGCAAAATTTTAATTAATCTTCTGATAGTCATTTAGAATTAAGAATTGATTATTGACTTAATATGGGATATGTGATAATTTTCAGTCAGTTTAATTAAATTTTTAAATAATTTCAGATCATGCATACACACACACACACACACATATATATATATATATATATATATATATATATATATATATATATATCTATATTTTTAGCGTAAGAAAATGTAGGAGCTTTAACTCGCAAAATTTTAATTAATCTTCTGACAGTTAGTCATTTAGAATTAAGAATTGATTATTGACATAATATGGGATATGTGATAGTTTTCAGTCAGTTTAATTAAATTTTTAAACAATTACAGATCATGCATACACACACACACACACACACATATATATATATATATCTACCTATATTTTTAGCGTAAGAAAATATATATAGAAAAATAGAGAATCGTTTATTCAAATCTTGAATTAATAGTTTTAAAAATCATCGAGCAAATTAGTAGAGCATTAAGTGAATCGCTGAAATGAAAGTCTCGTTAATAAAGGCTCCTACTTCGAATTGAAAATGTACGCGAGAATCAAGTGTGGTCGAGAGTCAAAAAAGGTCAATTGAAATGATTTCTACGCACTAGTTGATAAAAGAAACTGAGAAGATAGAAGAAATTAAGAATTAGTTATAGAGAGTTTAGTTGCAACGTCATTACGTAGCTGTTGACGTCGCGTTGAATTAACTATTCATAGGTCATTATTGCGTGCAACGTTCACCGCTTTGCATGATCGACGAGAATTTTGTAATTCGCAATTAAATCGGGAGAAAGGATTGTAATTGCAGACTGTGTCATGACTTGCATCAACGTTGTTCCTCTGGCTTGTTTACCGTTTATATAATCTAAATGATCAAAGAAGAAAATCGCAGATGAGTAATTGCAGAATCATTTCTTTTGAATTCCGGTTCAAAATTAACTCGTAAAATATTACCTTTCTTGCATCTGTGATTTTCGTTATTTATCTTGCATATATATAACATGAATGTAATTTTTCTTAAGATAATCTCTGCTATTGAAATAATTCTTCTCCATAAATCATTTTTGTATCTTTCTGCTTTCACTAAAGACAACGTTTTTTTTTATGTAGGAATTTTTATGTTACTAGCGATTGAAGTTGAATTGGCGTTAATTAGAAATCTACTTTTATCCGCGCGTTCCCTCTTGTCCGTCCCAACATATTATTTATTATCAATATGGAGAAGTCGGATGGATATTGCGTGTTGTAAAATCGAAGGGGAACGCGGAAAAACTCGGCGTTTCCATTTAGTGCGTTCCATAAATTCCTAAGGGCACGTTGTGGCCAGCCACGAGACAACCGGCGCGATATGCAAGTAAGAAATAAAATTGATTTTCAAGACTAGAAAGTGGAGGCTATCACATAGAAGTTAGAAAACGATGTTGCTCTCGGACGACTTCAATATTGATTTCCGGAAATATTTTATGACATAAACGCATATCGTTGAATCCAACCGTGTAATGTTAAATAAAACAAATGATAATGTAGATACACGAAAGAAATCGATATTATTAGGTAATTTAACTTTAGTAAATTTAGTTGAAATAAATAAGTGTAATAATTAATTTTAAACTAACATTTGACAAGAAATGTGATTATTTGTTTTCCATCGTGTATTTAAATCATACATGCATCTTCCGTATATTATATAAATAACTAATTGCCTTTATCAATAAATGTGTAATGAGAATTCAGTGTCTCTCTCTCTCTCTCTTTTTCTTCCTCAAAAATATAAGCAAATTCAACTTTACATGTTTATATTGTATTGTATAAACATATCATTGTATCTATCTAAAAATACATATTTGCCTCATTAAATATTATATTAATAACATAAATTCTAATTCATGAATTATTAGCATATTTAAATATATATGTGCAATAAATTAATAATTACTTCATTACTACTGATATGTTCGAATCAAACCAATTCGAAAATGTGATGCATCTGCAAGCTAACATGGTTCCGCCGTAACGTAAAAAGATTGTAATATACGTTTATCAAGAGATCGGTGATAAGTTGGCTTCGTGGAGGAGAGAATCATCGTCTTTTTTGCGACCTCGGCACGATGAAACTCTCCCTGTTTCTCTCTCCCTCTCTCTTGTGCACTAGGTAAGGTACTCTTTGGCGGTTAGACAAACCGCCGAGGTGGCGCGTCGCAAATCGCCCGGCAAGATCCCCCAGGTGGAACGATGTCGCAAATCTTGGGAAGTAGATAGGAACCGCCGCGCGGGGTTAAGATCGACTCGGATTACGTAACGATCAGCTGGGAAGTTCCTACGCTGATTTATTTACGGGTGTAATCTCCGGTGACGATGAAGCATCAGTCTACCCGTCCAGGGTTCGCATTAATACCGGTTCAGTCGTCGTAAATTCCGCGTGTTTTCAGTTAGACGAATGTAGCTGGGTGACTTAAGTTCCGATCCTCTCTCCGATCACCGTCCCGTTCCGTTCTGTGTTACGTTGTCGGAGTTACAATCGACCGGGAGTAGATCAGCCAATAATGGGAGGATTCGTCGTTTTAACGCGGGGGGAGAACATCGTTTTATCCTAGAAAATATCCTCCACGCGAGAGGAATACATTTCTTCACGCGATATGAGTCATATGGGAAAAGCAAAAATACAGTTGACCATGGTAGTGATAAGAATTTAAATCACGACAACCATTTAAATAAAGAGTTACAAAAGTTGTGTAAATTGCGCATGTTATAATTATAGATTTTTATTACAATTTTAGAATTTGCTTTTTTTTTCTTAGCAAAAAAATTGCTTGAGATATAAATAAATTTTACATATTGATTGTTATAAAGTTATTATGTAACGAAGATACTCATATACATATATATATATATATATATATATATATATATATATATATATATGTTGTGTGTGTAATTAAATAAATTAAGAATAGAATAATTGAAATCTATTAATAAAATTTCGTTGGAACTTTTATTTTCTTCTTTTTTTAATTTTCGTCGATAAATGATATCGATAGTTAAATTTTACATCATATTAAATTCCACGACTAAAATTTTATAATCAAACGAACCACCTGCATTTCCACAATTCCAAGTTAATCACTTTCAGCTCATAATCAAGCAAAAACTTCATTACCGGTACGGAAAAATAACGGTGCTCGTACAACGAACAGCGACTCGGCGAGCCGAAAAAAAAAACCGGTAGACTGACACTTGACAATAGCTCACAAGAAACAGGGTGGTTTTATGCCTCCGCCTGGAATTCGCGACGGCAGCCTGCCACGCAGGATTTCCCCCGTGTCACCGGGTTACTGTACTCTCTCCCCGATAACGAAAGCAAGAAGTTTCGCTTAACTTGCACGCCGCGCGGAAATTCTCCCGGCGGAATATCGCCGCGCGGCTTAACTGCGGGCGCGGCCTCGCAACAACGAAACTTTCGACGTGCCGAGAAGAAAACATTTTCTCTGAAATGCCCGCTACGACGGCCTAAACAAGACAAGAGTCCTCGCCGTCTTGTAATTTATCGCTGAAACTAATGCGTTCTCGGCATATTTCCACGAGTTTCACGTTCTTAAACATGGATCATAATTCTGCGCAAAATTAAAATTCTGAGTAATAATAAAACATGACTCTATTTCAATAAATGTATGTTACATCATAAAAAAATGAATATGTTTGTAGTCATAAAAACAGATTAGTAACGAAAAATAATTAAAACGGAGGGAGACAAAATAAATATGTAGCAAAGTAAATAGTAGTAGAGAAAAAAATCTTACAACTAGCAGAAAATCTTGATATTTGAAAAATAACATTTAGCCATCTATGAAATATTTTATTTTACAATTGTTCAATTGTTATAATTAAATGAAAGGATACATACAGACATATATGTACATATATACACACATATATATGTATATATATATGTATATATGTATATATATGCTTATATTGCTTTTGAAGTCGGATCATGTTATATAGAAGATAGCCATTCTTTGAACAGTTCTCGTCTTCATCTTCGATATCTCATCTCGTATCCGTTTCGTATCGAATATATAAAGAGACGTCACATACGTTTCGCGAATAAAGAATAGTCGCGGCCGTTTCTCTCGCGGATAAAGAGATATCGCATTCGTTTTTCGAATAAAGAGATATCGCGTGGATATCTCCGCGATGCGAGCTAGATGGTGCATCTCGCTTCCAATAAGCCGGCATCGTAAGCAAACTCCACAATATTACCTCCGCAGTGCAATAACCGCGACTGTGCGAATCGCAACTTAAAGCGGTTATAATGGGAAACAGAAACTCTCGTAGCTGTCAACCTCACCTTTTTCATTTCCAACTTGCGCGCGCCAGCACGATATTTATTCTTCTGAGTTGGGCGAGAGATGCCGGCGGATATAGGGAGAAACGATAGCCGGAAAAAGCAGCGCACGACGCGACGCAATGTCCCAGACACAATTTCCGCCTTGGTTTTCCAGCGCGCTCGCGGAAACTTATTTTCTAATGTGTCGTCCACCTTTAGCCCGTTTCTACCCCTTTTCCACGCACGCTTCCGACACGTTAATTATCTCGTCCATAGCGCGCACGGATGGCGGAATGTCAAAAGAAGCTTATTACACTTGAAAATTCGTCGACAACGTGAAGGAAATTTCGTAGTTGTAAAACGCCTGCTTGCGTGCAAAACCGGTCGCGCGATCAATAAGCAATTTGTTTTGTTATCTGTTAGAGGAAAATTGTAACGTGAATACATCGTTAAAAAATATTATATGTGTACCGATTCGATTAAAGCAATGTCGACCGATCTCATATTATTTTCTAACAAACAATTAGTGATAATAAAATTATAGCTCTATTGCTCACACCCTTCCATTATTGGCATTATATATGAGAATATGACGGACGGATGGACGTGAAACACATTTGGTCTTTCTCTTTTCCCGATACTCGTCTCGTTCATAATTTCTCTTGAATGGCCCTTGGGAATATGAGCATACGGGAATCCGCGGGTCCTAGTAGGATTAACGATAGAGGAGAGATAGAGAGAGATAGATAGAAACAAAGAGAGAATAAGGGCCGAGGTATCGCCGCCAGAATATTTGTGGTACTCGCTCGAGAACGAATAATGTAATTCGCTATACGAGAGTTTCCGTGCTTTCGAAAATTTCCAACGACGGTGAAAAGTTGTCATATTTCTTATTCACGCATTCGCGTCACCATCTTCCGTACTTTCGATACTCGTTTTGGCATATGTTACTCATCTCGATACTCAGCGCATAGTTATTTCTGTGATGGCTCAATTTTTTTTAAACAATATTGATTTTTTCAATGTGCGTGAAATCATGAATATGAGGATGGGAAAAAAAAAGATCATGAGAAAAAGAAACTGAGAAAATTAATATAAATTAAAAAATTAATATATACGTATAAACGATAAAAAAATGTGTTTTACAAAATAATAATATGTTATTGTCAATTTTTTAACACATTTAATCCCTTTGAAAAATTATTGTTGTAATCAGAAGTATATGATATATATTAAAAATAATTTGCTCTATACACAAGCAGTTACACACAAACTACTAAAAAAAATAATCTGTCTATCTATTGTATTAATTCAATGTTGTAAGTAACTGTAGTTTAAGTTTATATCGTCTTTATATTCTTTCATATTTGTTTCAAGAATCTGTGAGTTACATCGATGATTACATCGGAAATCGGTAAATTAAAACGCGCGGGGCAGGACGGAATGGTAATCCTCCTGTTTCCTTTGTCAAACAGAGTCGGCTTGTCGATCGGAAATTAATCGCGACAGTTTCATCGTTTCCCGAGTCGATTATTATACAGCCGCTCTTTCTCCGGCTTACGAAAGACAATTTCCCTAAAGGAGCCATCAGGCCAAACAAGCCAGGTGCAAACAATAGAGCCAGAAAACTGCGGAAGAAATCAGGCAGGCGAGTTTGAAAATGTTCCGAAGACGAACATCGTCGCACGGGAGCTCTTTTCGATTCTCGATCGTTCGAGCAGGAGAATGACTCACCCCCTTTTGCAGTGCAACAAAATCTAACAACTTCGTGCGATTGGCGCGGTAATTCTCATTGCTCTTTTTCATTACATTACAATCGTGGAAGCGCAAGAGACAACTAAGGGTTGTATTCAACAAAGGGAATCTCATAGAGGCCATGAGAATTACAAATCGAATAAAACAATCTTCGCAAATTGATTTTTAAGATTAAATTTTAAAGTAAGATTTAAACATAAATTAAGATTTTATAATTAATTTGTCATCCCGTAAACTTTATGCATGTGTATCTTGAAGAGAAAAATTAAAGTTAGTCAGATAGTAAAATCTCATTCTAAAATGCGATAAATCTATTAATATGACTAGATATGCTTTTCAATTCGCGATCTCTTTATGAGTAAACATTTTAATATTACTTATAAAATTTTGAAACGTTATTCCTCAGAAAATAAAAGTCCTGTCGCAATACGACTTGCCGTTTTAGCCATATAATTTCCAATCTCGAAGACTGTCTCTTCCCGCAAATCTAAATTCTCACCTCAGAAAAGTACCTTGCTTCCAGGTAGCCGCGAAATTGAGAAATCGGGAATCATTGCCGAACAGAATCGGCGCTCGAGCGGAAACGAGAGAGAAAGAGAGAGACGGCGGCTCGAACGGGAAAGTGCGGGTGTCGATCGAAGGACGGAGAAGGGTAAAGGTAGCCAGAACGGAAAGTAAGGCGCGGGTGGAAAAAAAAGAGCGAGATAGATAGAAGGTGTAGAGAAATGGGGGCGTCTGGTTCGACATCGCCGAGTGCACGGGTATTTCGAAAATTCGATAAATCTCGCCCCACCATTTCTCGTTCTTCTTTCCCCCTTCTTCCCCTCTCCTACCTCACTCAGTCTCGCCGCACACATCGACCGCCCGCGCGAGCGAGCGATGAAATTTCCTCGTCGTCCCAATCTCTCGTTATTCCCGGGGCGTTCTGGGTCGGGACCCGATATACCCTGGGCTTTCCGCCCCGAAAGCTCCTATCGCCACCCCCGTCCTACTGATCTGGCCTGAATCCACATTCTACCCTCTCCGTCCCGTATGCTCCTCGCCGTGTCCATTGCCTACCACTTATTTCGTCGTCAAATTTCTTTTATTTCTGCGAGTCGATCGTAGGACACGACCTCGATGCTACAAAAGAACTGACCAGGAACGGGAGAGATGGTGAGATGGTTAATAGGCGCGTGACAATTGAAATTCACGATCGGCTATGATGAGGAAGACACGGTCGCATTCTTCGTACAGACAGAGACTGCTCGCGATGATGCTGATGTGGGAGATGACGATCGGATAATAATCTCTTAATTCTAAGTAGTAACAGTGAAAGTTTGAGGCGGACAAATTGATAAATCGATAAATAGACAAAGTTTATTTAAAAATGTTAAAAATGTTTATCGTCTACAGTTGCCGTTCCGGATTTAAGTTGAGCGAAACTGAGGAAGTGAATTTAAAATAATATGAAACTCATCTTTATTCAATTTTGCTTCTTGGAACAAAGTTGTTTTTTTTTTTTTTTTACATATGCGTTGACGTGTAAAAAAATATATATTTTCTTATACATGAGAAAAAGAATGCATCTCTACATACATATTTATATATTTGTATAGATGCGTAATTAGTTTTAATACGCTAAATTTAATTATTGTAACGTTTATTAATTCATCGCTATGTATTTCTTTCTATTTGGCTGATTCATCTATTCATTTGATCGTGAACAGCCGCTTGTGTTATCGCTCAGTAGGATCAGCAACGTCCGTAAATAAATTGTTAATTAACGTGCGGAGCGGTATTTTTAGTAGCGTGAGCGTACGAGATAAATATTTACGATGCTTGCAACTTATAATAAAAGGCGGCGGAGGGGAAGTAATATATCCGTGAATAAACGTCCGGGAGAGCGCGCCATATGGCGGAAGATACTCTTTCCGACAAGACTTCGCGAAAGCGTGTTAATAATTCGTGGCGTGGAAACACGACGTGCTCGGCCGGAACTCGGTAGTCGATCGATCGCCGCCGTACCGAACTAATGCTCGGGGCTGTCTGTCGACTCTCGCCCTAATCACGAGCCCGATTAATTCCGCCGTTATGTCGTACTTAATTTCGTATCTTTCAACGTTGTAGCAGAGTTGCAACTCCTCTCGCGCACTGACCGCGATATCACGCGTGACAAGTTTGATAAACAGTTGCATCCTAAATTAGATATCAAAACATGACGATATATGTTAGAATACTAATTAATGGTATAAATTAATTAACGATTGATACAATATATTTAAATATCGAAATTACGATATACTAATTAAGCATTGATATTAAACGCTTTCTAATTTAATAAATGTTGTACGGATTCAATCTTTCTCTCTTTAAAATTCTAAAATTAGCCATATCATTCATACACTAAAGTCAAGTTCAAATTTAGAATTCTTAAGTGGCCATACAAAAAGTGCTCAAAAAAAAAGATAGCTACCCAGGTAGAAATCAGTCTTGGCAATGCGAGATTAAACATTGTGGCTGGCTAGTTTTTCCAATGTTCGAAAATACGATATAAGAATAGACTGGCACTAGCTTGGTTCTGGTTCGTCAAATTAATATTGAGATACCGAGTTTCGGCGAGCCAGTGCCTAGCATTGCATTATCTCGCAAGGGCGACTCTCGTGGTGGCGATGTTTCGCTAGCTTGTACCTAAGCATGACTTACATCGTCCCCACTAACTCGGTATAACATCGCTAATGTACCTTGCTGCTAGGTATTTGCTTATGATAATAAAAAATTCGGCGCTCGCGGCAGTGTAGCGTTTGTTTATATGGCGCGGTGACTTTGTTGTCATTCACACGGCGATACTCGAGCGATGTGAGACGGCTCTGTGTGTTTATCGCATCAGTCGTCGGAGATTCGCGATCGTGAGAAGTGGTATAAAATATATCCAACGTGATCATCTTCTATATAATTAGAAATCGTGAGTCCGCGTGATTAATCAATTTCGACGACTTTGTATCGAGGTCGACTATTTAGCGAGGTACGTATTTCGCAATTTATATACGGTGCGCGTCAATGATTCGTTCCCTGAGGTAAGGGGGTACATAAAAGTTTGTATGTATTCTAAATGTATATGTATATGTACCCCTTACCCCTCAGGGAATGAATCAATGACTGGCAATGTACATATGTTTCAGAAACAAATAGAAGCGATAAGTATTATAAATCACAGTTTCAGTTGTGATAATTATTGTGATAAATGTGTGATAATGTGTGATAAAAAAGTGCTTTGTACATCTTAAAAAAATTTCTGTCGAGAAACACAGCAACGCGGTACACGGCAACGAAGAAGATGGAGAATAAATACGTCATGAAAATGAACACTCCTACGTTTTTTAATTGCCTCAAAGGTAAGTGAAGTTGGTTCATTTTAATTAACGTCATATGTGAAAAAATTTGAGAATAAAAATTTCTTTACAGAAGTCTTGAGCTCAACACACAAAAAAACAGAGGCAGAGGTGATATCTGCAATAGGCACCGTCTTAACAAATTCTAAGGATTGGGACCAACATCGTACACGGAGAACAAAAAATAATACAAGTCATCATGAAGAAGACATTGCAAATGAAGAAGCTGCCTAATTATTACTTTTATTAATTTCAAAATTTATATTATTATTATATTTATATATATATAAATAATTATAATTATTTTATAAAAAAAATAGCAATAAAAAATATTAAACCGATGAAAAGTAATTATTATTGAAAAACCCCAGAACAAGGTGGTAAGAATAGCCGGACCCATTCCCATTAAAAAAGCCTGGCCTGAGCTCAGGACACCATCATGGGGCAGGTTCGTTTAACTAGACAGCCACTAGGTTATTTCTGCGTAACAGAATCACCTCGTACCTTTGCCATTTGGCTAGCTCATCACTAGCTAACAATCTAGCAAAGAAAGCTAGGGACTAGGTTGTGCCGAGATACGATTTCTACCTGGGTAGCATCTTCTCTATTAAGGTGATGCGTAGACGCGTACTACAGATTTCTAAAAATAACACCTGTATAAAAATTGTATCGATAATAAAAACCGCGTTCTCTATCAACGTGACGCGTATGATATATAAATTAATAAAGTCTTTCAAGCCGGTACACGATGGTCGATTGCCGGACAAATTGAACCCTCCAAGGATTTGACACTGATCCGCAGATCGGCCTAACCGAAGGGAAGTTCCTCGGCAAGATACAGCCGCTTTTCTCATTAGTATCTCTCTGTCCGACGGATTAATTAATTTGCCCGTATTACGGCATCGTGGCGCGCTCAACACGAAGGATTATAATCTTGGTCGTGATTTCGCGAGTTCGCCGCCGCGAAAACAATCCGATGGCAACATCGGCAGAGCATTTACATCCGCCATACGATAAGATCGTTATGGCTGATTGGAATTTTCAGACGCGATCCGAACATACGGTAATCCAATTGTTCCGGATGCTGTAGTCGCAACGCGGTTCGCCGCAGCCTATTATTGCGCATTGATGAAACTGTGCGACGAGGAGGACGCCCCCATTAGCCGCGTTTACGGTTCGTCCGTTCCCCGCGTTCTCTGGTCCGCGTTATTATCATCGAACCGTCGCGCGTTATTGTCATCGAACGTCGCGACGCGAGAACGAATAATAAATTATCGAACGATCGATCCGCACGTCGGGACTACGTGCGCAATATGACGTGCGATGCGCCGAAATTCTTTCCGTTTAACGGAGTGTTTAATGCGACCGAACGACGAATCCACATTAAAGCCTCGATTAAAAGTAACGATTCCATTTAGTGAAGCTCGGATTTAGCAGACAGTTTTTCCTTTTTTTTTTTTTTTTTTTTTTTCCCCAAATAAAACCTTTTGCCTTTTTGAACTAATAAAAATAATCGCAGGAATATTTTACTGAATTATATATTCAATTTTAATACTACCTGCATATCTCTTGTAATGTAAATAAAATATAAAATTTCGTAGAAAAATCAAGCTTGATTTTAATGATAGATTTTTCTACATATTTGAAATCCATTTATTTTTAAAAAATATTTCGAGGCAGATTCGTAGCAATTCAAAATAAAGTGTTTTTGTATTACATATCGAAGAGATGTAATATCATATCGTGTAGATAGATGCATATCATATGAAAATATGAAATATGTGCAAACTAATTTACAATTAATTTTGATTTAGAATTAATTAGAGAAACATGTTATTATATACGAGAAATTTTATCTCTGAGAGAAATGCAAAACAGATTTTTTTTATAAGATATTTTATGTAGAGTGTTATAATATCGACATCAAAACTTTCTCCGTTTCTTTTCCGCGGCTGATTTGTAAATTCTGTCGTAATTCCAGCTTAAGTATAATTTATGCCCTTTATGTGCGGTCTGTGTGACGCAAACCCTTTCGAATATCGGGATGATCCCCGGTCTTGCGTTGCGCCTATCCCCATCGAGCTGTACGTTAATACCAATTAATTAACCGGGAATCCCTGAGTTTAACCCATTACTGCCCCTTAACCCACGGTCGTCGTCCTGGGCGCATATGTTCTCGAAACGCAACGTGCGTGCAATAATCGTGAACACACCCTTCAAAGCGCATTCGGTGATCCCTCTCTTGATGCTCGCCAATCATGGACAAATTGAAATTGGTACACTTAATAACACCGCGGATCAACACTATTTTGTAGCTTAGGTCGCATCGTGTTAGTGTGCTGCTCTCCGAATCTATTACCCGCGTTTGTGTTACATAAAATATGTCCTGTTTATTCTCGACAATGTGAAATAACAGAATATACGCCTATGAATTGCCATCTATATATACTTTTAGTTTCAATATTTACATATTGCTGTATTTATTCTCTAAATAAAAATAAAAAATTATATGAGAGTTGCTTTTCAATATTTGTAAAATTACAGAATCATTTATTTATTGATCAACTTAATTGTTAGTCAAATTAGCTCTCCATCAAAATAATTTGGTTACTCGAATTTAGAGATGGAAATAAAAATCGCAAAATTTGATTAACTAAATATTTAAATTATATAAAAATATAAATAATTCTTATATTTCTTAGTTATGTAACAAAATATCTAGAATATAGAGTGTATTCATACAATGACAAGAATATTTTCAAGATTAGTATTACAGGAATTGAAAACAAGAAATATGCAAAGAGCGAGATATTAACGAGTAAATTTGCGAAGATATAAATACACGAAATTGCAATTCATTGAGAGATAATTACGTTTATTAGTTTTCTACAGCGTAAATATATTACTATCATTGTTGGAATATGTGAAAATATGGAAATCCGAACGATAATAATATTGTCATAATAATAATAATAATAATAATAATAATAATAATAATAATAATAATAATCACTATTTCTCATTATCTATGCACTGTCTCTCTATATATACAGTCTGCTATGTTATCGATTTTCACACTATGAATAACATCATTTTCTGATTTTCCATTTCGATTTAGCATTTATTGTTGTGATTATATTTGAGTCTTTTTTAATAAAAAGTCAATTAATCGATTGATTCGTTTTACCGATGTTCATCCCTTTTTCTCGTTCCCAGGCTCGGAATAGAAACGTGTATACATAGACGATTACTCATACGCGATACCCTAAGCACAGCCGTTATTAATCGTAATCCTCTGTATAGAATCGGTCGATTGATGGGCGCTGGAATTAATCTACGATCCACGCGGTTACGTCTATCTATCCTCGTAGCAGCTATAACTGATTAAATCGTCGTTACGTAGTAACCTAAATTCTACGTGGCGGAAATTTTCGGAAAATATCGTTCCGCGCGGTTTTATCACTCACGAAGTCAGAGCTGCGATGTATCGATTGCAGTGAGATGAGTATTTTTAACATTCGAAACGTAGAAATAATTCTTCTGCAGAAATTTTCAATAGGCCAATGTTAGCGTTATTCAAAGATGAGATGGATGATCGCATATGAAGATTAATGCTACAGTTAATTTGACAGTCAGAAGGATCGGGATATTATCGGAGTCGTAAATTTCTAACTACCATGAATGTCAAAATTGGATTTTGCGGGATATTACAGATATTACAGATTGAAGCGGCAGAAAGAAAAATGTAAATGAACATTTTATCGAATGCAGAGAAAGGTAATGGAAGCGTATAACCGTCTGGCATGCACTTCGGTAAAATTTGACGTTAACTCCCGTTATATCGGATATCGGAAAATCAAACAATTTTATCCAATCACATTCTATGACTTTTCGACCTGAAGACCTTCCGAATCGAACTACCATTTGACGATGAAACATCGTTTGCTCGCAGAATGCATAGTCGATTCTGTTCAGTTACAAGGAAGGAGAGAGAGAGAGAGAGAGAGAGAGAGAGAGAGAGAGAGAGAGAGAGAGAGAGAGAGAGAAAATTTCTAAATCTGTTTTCTTTTTCCTCGATCCATTCAGGAAATATGATTAATCAAGTTTAAATCGACATTAATATGTTAAAATTTTCATATATATAAAGCTATATATTTAGCTATATATAAAGCTCTATATTTGAATCCTGTTTTAAGAGATCATTCGAGTAAATTTTGAGAAATTCATGATTAAAGTTAAAAATTGATTATTGTAAAAGTAAAACAATTATACAATAATTTAACTTTAAGTGTTAGCTTAATTATTGCTGATTAATTACTGCATTAATTTTTGTTTATTCAAATATTATATTGTATATATAACCACAGTCCTCAGATACATATGTATTCCATTTAGCGGAATTATATATTTATCAGTTATATTTATAAGTTCATACATATGAAATTTCTCAACGCTACTCGAATAATCATGCTACAAGAAAAACGTCTTTATTCAATGTATTCCCACAATCAGCGGCGACAGCTTATAAAAGATAGTTTCCGATATGCTATCACTATGATAAACGTCAATCGCGCGTTGTTAAACGCAGGAACCGGAGCATGTGCGATGGTTAATTATCAACGAAGCGGTAGCGGTCTCTCGAACTGCCTCGACCGATCGATCGATCGATCGGCTCGTTGTCGGGCTCACAGCAACCACGGAGGATCTAAGATCAGCGTATTAATTAAGAGATTGACGTCGGATGCGTCGGCAATTAGCAAGCAAACAGAACCGAGAAACGCGGAAAACCCTCCATTGAAGGAGATTATAACGGAGTAACCAAACTCGGAGAGATGCTATGCCGTCGAATGTCTTCGAGACCTGTTAATTATGGAAAGCTGCGTTGATTAATCGGAAGGGTAAACTCCGCTAAGCATATCCCTTGCACAAGCAAATATTAAGTAAAAAAATTATAAGGATTGCTAAGCTTTGCTGAGCAAATTGCATAAAGCTGCGAGATTACTTTTGCACATAATAATAAATAGATTTTTTTTTAGACGGATAATTTATAATTAATTAAAATTATATTGACGTTATGAAACCAACTATATTGGGTTTCAGATTTTTAGCATCGAATTGCGTTGATTCCTCAGTTGAGCATTTTATTAGTAGACACGCTTTGAAGACATTTTCGGATAAATCGAGAGATGTAATTTAAAACTTTGGTCGGTCCCACGATTAGTACTATACTCGAGGGGCCTGAGGCGATATTTGCGCGGCGCTACCGGAAGGGATGTCGATGGGCATGCGTAAATATATCAGCGACGACCTCTCGCCGTGACCCTCAGTCACGGATTCCCGCATGGTTGTATATAATAAGCAGCGGAACTTTCATTAACAGCTCGGGTGAAGTTTTGTACGTCCGTCGGTGGACTTCAATACCGAAATCTCCATCGTGAACATATAACGCATATTTATTTGAGATATCAGTGAAAGTAAACTCGCAAAAATCGAAATTAAAAAAAGGATTGAAACGAGAAACAAATAATAAGATACAAAGTAAACAGTAGTTACAATTAAACAATAATTTTGTCTAGAGCTAAAAAAAATATCTGCATATGATAGAGAATATCGCTAAAATAGTAATGCTTTTAGTTGAAAATGTTGAGATCTATGAATAATCTTTTAGTTGTACACAATCAAAAATAAAACACTCAGTTTAAGCTTCAGGATCATATTCTTCTTTTCATATAAACTTTATTTTAATAGAATTCTGATTTGGAGTACTAGCTATCAAGATATGTATTTCTGTAAAGTTAGCCCTACGTTTTCAAAATATGAAAACAATTATTAGAATTCTAAGAATTTTTCCAGTTTTGGTTTTAACATCTCGAATGTTAAGAATAATCATTAGAATTCGTGAGTGGCTACTCAAAACTTTCAATAGAATAGCAGATATTCGAAAAAAGTTTTTCGGTTCTGAAAACTTAGAAATTTCCGAAAGATGAAAAATCGTGATTTTTTTTATTTTGGTTTTAAAGCCTCGATTGTTAAAAAATTCGTTAGAATGCGTGAGGAGTTATATAAAACTCTCGATATAACGCCATAGATTTCCGAAAAGTGTCTCGATCCTATAAATTTCGAACTTTCTGACACGAAAGAAAAATCGCAAGAATTCTTTCTGTACTGATTCTTTAATTCCTCGAATGTTAAAAATAATTGTTAGAACTCGTGAAAGTCTATCCAAAACTTTCGATAGAACGTCAGATTTCCGAAAGAAGTTTCTCGATCTAGGAACTTGGAAATTAATATTTGAGTTTTTTCAGCAGAACTTTGTTAAAAACTTGTCTAGAACTATAAAACTATCTTAAATCTTTTCTCAGAACTTCAAAGAATTGCAATTGTTACATAATGTGGAGCGTCGCGAAGTTAGCCCTCCCGGTTTTTCAAATCGTATTTTCCTTGCTTTAAATTAATTAAACAGAACTTTTTCTAAAAACGATTGAGAACTCTAGAATTCTTGAGGACATCCAGAACTCTAATAATTTTTCTAATTTGAGAATGTGGAACTAATTTCACAGAAATAAGATATCTAATACTAAAACTTTAATATTGCAAAGTTAGCTAAAGAATGCGTCGCCTATTAGTTTAACGATATCATATACAATATGTCAATAAGTCAATATATTCAGACTTGCACATATGCCACAAGAAATTTATGAGCCGACTCATTCTAATCTCAAAGCAGGAAGATTGTTTATCGGCACATACGCACAGTGATTGCCAATGTTGCATGTGTAAATATCTCGAGGATGACCTCACGGCACAACCTGAGTAGTGCCGGCTCGTATTGGGGGCCGCACGTTTTATCTATATATGTGTATAAGTGGACGCGATCATTAATTAATACCTTCCGGGACTGAGATGAGAAAAAGAGAGAGAAAGAGAGAGAGAGAGTCATGAATCAACGCCCGCCGTCTCGGTACGGTAAAGGCGCCTTCTCGTGTCGTGCTAGGATCGCGAACGAAATATCTCGCCGCCGCGGTGATGATCATCGCAATGATAAACAATGCGGTGCGATTATTAATCACCGACCGACCGATCCGACGCAATTAGCCCGCGCGAGTCGATGCACTCGTGTGAAAGAACTTTACCCGCAACGCGTGCGAAGATTGGCGTTGGTTTGTGTGAGGAGAAATCGCGTACTTTCTATTAATTTCAAATAATTATTTTCAATTATTACATTTCATGCTACCAATATGTTTCTAATTAAGCAAGTTCAATTTCTTAAAAAAGAATTCACTCAGAACTAAGAAACAACAGATTAAATGTGAATGTATATGAAATATTACGTTATTATTATTTGCTTACAAGCTTTATATTTAATGTGCAAAAACGTATCATTTGTTGATATTGAAATCTTTAGTGAATATTTTTATTTTCATCAAAATTTCCAACGTAATTTCTGAGATATTCTATATATGTATGTATATATGTTCACATTAATACTAACGCGCGTATATAATTATGTCTCCAATAGTACCAATAATTGATAAACCATAATATATTGAGGAATGTTATTAGTGCGGAATGTGTGTGTATATGTATAATCGATAATAAAATTATTCCGCAATAACATTAACTTAACTAAAGAGCGTTTTATAATAAATCAAATCAATTTCGCGTTAGTCCAAAATTAACGAATCCATTCATTTACATTTACATGTCACATTCGAAATCAACGAAGATCAATAATCATCAAATTTGAAAGATTTGGCTATTACATGCGAATATAATCTGTAACACACACACATACACACACAAAATCAATATCTGCTTAGTGAAAATAGAATTATTGACCTGATCAGTTACTAATTTAACTAATATCGGTTAATATTGAGCACAGTTATAACAAGCACGTGTGTCACATATATCGCCACGTGTCACACGTGAGGATGCGCCCTTGCATTATTAGATCGTGTATAAGATGATATGAACCGAAATCGATCAATCGTTAAATTATATATTCGAGATGTGATGGGGATGACCTCGGTCTCTTTCGTAGCATTGTCGATTCGCGTACTTTATCACTCTTCCCTATCATCTCACTTGTTAGCCCTCACTCAATCTCCGGCCACCCGGTCAATGCAATCGTGATTTCGCGACACTGATCGTCTGATAGTACGATAGTAAAATAGCTCGCATCGACAACGTGTGATACAATTTATTTTGATAATATTAGCGCATTTGTGACATATTGCTTTTGATATTAAATATTGTTGGCATCAATATTTTGTATTCCGATCTTGATATTAAATAGATACAGATATATGTATCTAAAAAAAGTATATATAATATGAAACATTTTTTAAATAAACATACGCGCGTTAAATCTCTCAAGTACTCTCTCGGTAATACTTTTATTCCATTTATTTAATTTCATTTATTTTATTAATTTATTATTACAGAAGTTTTAATTGTCACGTGCGACACACATCTATTGTATAAAATGTTGCCATTTTTTTTTAAAGAATATTAAAGTATATCATAGAATATTGAGAATTGTGATATTCAATATTAAATGCATAAAGGTACCGATACTATAAAAACTAATAAAAAACATTCAATAATAATACATGGCTAGAGGAACAATTCGTGTGATGAGATGTGATTACATTTAACTAATGGAACGAGTTTGCGAGGAAATAAAGCGGAGATATCGCAACTTTCTGGCAATGATATTCTGTCATCTCGTCGAAACGTATGCGAAAGCTGCTTTCATTGGGGATAAAATATTCAATACGCGCAAAAATCCCACTGTATTTGAACTTCACTGAATTCGTAAAAATCATATTTTTCGCGACATCTCGGAAACAATCAGCATGTAAATGGGAAAAGTGAAAAATGCGAAATCATCGAAAAAAAAACAGAATTTTCAAATGAAATACTTTTTCTCGTCACAAGCCGGATAGTGATAATTATACATACGCCATATTTTTTAATACGCCAACTTATCATGATGCAAAATTCATTATAATATTACGATCGTTGTTATTACACGTTGATATCATATCATAGACATACACATCAACGCTATTATTATTTTTTAATATATTGTATAAAAATTTTCAATGCGAAAATTTTAACTCTGAAATAAATTTAAGAAAAAACTTTTATTTCTACTATATCACTCTTAGTATCATTACTTCTTCTACATCCTACATTTTCATTCACTTTGTTAAATACATTCTTAACTTTATGTTAATGATTTTTTTAGATTTCTTCTGCTCGGATCTAAATAAATCTCTTCATTGCGATAATAAGCGCGTACTCGCGTAAATCGATTTGACCTATCGAACTAACTGATCGAACGCTCGAAAGGAACATTAGCTAGGTGAGCTCGAGGCGAGGTCTCGCCGAGATAATCCATTTCCGCTGAAATGGCAAAAGGCATAGTATTACGTCGCGAATCTCACAAAGCGAATCACGAAGCCACCCGGTTCTAGATGTACCATTCCCGAGTGTTAAACGTCCGAAGCAGAGTTACACGTCACTGTTTACGAGACCGATAAATCTCAGAAGAGTACCACGAGTCGTGAATACAGATTTCACATTTACAGTGTCGTAAATAATATAAATTTATAACGAGATATAAGTGTGATGTCATACCGCGCAAAAACGCGCCCATCATAATGTAGATATAGATATAGAAACGCATGCGTATATATGTATATATACATATATAAGCGCATATATGTTCTCTCCTCTCCTCTCTCTCTCTCTCTCTATATATATATATATGCGTTATTGCTCTATAAATACTATTATCTACAATAGGACAACCAGCTATATTTATCGTTACTTTCTCTATTGAAAGGACGATGACTGTCAAGATCGCGAATAAGAGAGAACGCGTTACCTTTCTACCTGCAAACAATTAATGGAAAGTTTTGAAAAATGAATTAATGAGAACGATGATTATTGTAAAAAAACCTGATGTCAAAATTAAGAGAAAATATTCCAAATTATATGATGTTTAAAGCGTAGAATAAATAAATCTTAGAAAATGAATATCTGAACGCGGATCGAAAGAAAAGAAAGCATGGGAATCTGTTCTTATGCGCAGCGATCCAACTACCAATGAAAATGTTCTTCTACGAAGATTTCATAAGTATTATTTTAATGGCGATGCACGATAAAATGCACTATTCACGATCCCCAATCCTGCGAATACACGCCGGTGTTTTTTTGAACGAGCCGTCGACTCTATCATCTATCCCGAAGCCAATTAAATGGACCGTTGTAACGTTTATACGCCACGCTGCTTGCACGGTGTTTGATGCACGAGCGTGGTAATCGCATGGTGATCGCGATTAATTTAACGATCATGCCCTACGATGATCGGGAAAGATTCTGATACATATGCGGGCGTGTGCTCCGATGAGATGACGTGTGCATGTGCATGTACATGACTACTGAACTTTGCCATTTGATCTCCTGCTTCGCCCCGTTAAGTTCAGGGTTGCTGAACTCTTTGCCTCCAGCGTCGAAGAGATTGGGGAAGGCAAGTAGTGGTCAAATGTTGAACTACGTTTCACTAATCGATAACTTTATAATACTGATTATCGCAATTAATTATTTTATATAGAAATTTTCTATTATCATGATTAATATAATAGAGATTATATAGAGATTTCGTTAGAAATATTTCAATTTCTATGCTTAGTTGGAACATTATTTTGTTTATAATATTTCTGCGTATAAATATATAAGATCTAAAATTTTAAAAATAATCTATCGTTTGTCAAACTTGTAATATGTATCATGGAATAATAAATATCATTCCAGTATATAGTTACGTAAAAATTACGAACTATCACTCTTATTCAATCGTAAAAAAATATATTTATGATTTCTATGATGATGTACTTTCTGTATGAGCAGAAAGAGTAATAAGAAAAGACATAGTGACCACACACATATACTTGTAAATATCATTCGCTAATACAGCTAATACACAAAGTGCCTTATTCTCGAAATCATACATATTTTAACCATATGTTAGATGCTTTAGGTTATTTGCAGAATGATATCGCAACCCCATAAATAGTCATGATCGATAACTCGATCGAATCTTGTAGATATATTTCTCTTTAGTATAATCTCGTTATATAATTATTTAACCCTCAAGGCTATTTTTTTAGAAACGTATAAAGATATTATCGCCGTATAGTAGCAGAAGCAATTACTGTGTCTTATTAAAGGATAAATTATTGAATTATCAAGTTAATTAATTTGGAGCACTAACCTTCTTGAGATGTCCCTTATTGGTACCCACGAAGACGACGGTGTAATCGCCGGTCGAAGTGGCTGCCACAGCCGTCAAGTGAGTCTCGAATGTCAAAACTGCAGTCGCACCCATCGGCTCTTCGCCGCCTAAAGGTGTGTTTACGTCGAGACCACAGAAATCCTCGCCGATCGTTTGCAATTTCTGTAAACAGAAATAAACAAGATATGATGAGATGTACTCTAGCAACGACAATATTTAATAACAGCTAATTAATGTAAATATTAGCCATATGATTAATCTTGCATACTTCAAAAGCAGTCGTAATTTTATTTTAAATTTTAATTCTCCGTTTATATATAAGAATTAGATGAAGAAAAAATATCTCTCTAAATTATCATTTATATTGAATATTTGCCTATCATCATTCATGATAAAAATTCACATCAAATTTAATTAATTGTAACAATAAATGAAATCGATAATAAATCAATTTTAATACTTTTGATTCGATAAGAATTACAAGTTTTGTGATAAGATAACAATATTAAATGGACATACGAAAAAAGAAAATTAATTTTACATTCTTTAATTTTTTTGTAAAATATTTAATTAATATTTATGATTTTTTTTAGATAGATTATAATTAAATCTTTCTAATCACGTTCATTCATTTGATTATCCTTTATGTCAGATATAATACTTAATATTCTTCCAATGAATATGTAAAGTAAGGTATAAGAAAAATATGAGCGTCTTAACGTTAAGGATTAAAAGCTCGCTTTATAACGACTAATTCACCGCCTGAGGAAATAGGCCGTGGCTGATTTTACTTGCAGATTCTTAACTTCGTGTGTTAGAATATGCGAAGTATGACAACATAAATCTATTTTCCCGTGCTAACGGAAAATTGCAAAATCATTCATCTTTTTGATGGTTCTACATGTGTGTGCAAAATGTTATTAAAATCTGAATTTTCTGCGGAGTATGTTGTTTCTTCTGTGCAGTATTCTCTTGTCAAACGTGAAACTGTTATCTTTTATCACAGTTAGGGTGGAATGTTCTTATGTTTACTTTATCATATTTCATACACCAGCATAGATATATGTATAAAAAAAAGAAAATAATATAAGAAAGCTATATAAGCTATACAATATTTCTACAGACACATATGTAACACATTTATAAAAGTATATGCATAATTGTTAAAATTCATCGAAAAACTAACTTCACTATAGACAGTTGAAGTTTAAAAGCACTTTATGTCCAATTATTAGCATTATTGTACATATTATGCATTAAACATATTAAAAATATTAAAATTATACTTATATATACATATATATAGAGAGAGAAAGATAGAGAGAATCGTTGAGAATAATATCTCTATTATAATAAAATAATTTTACAGATATTAGGAATATAAAAATTTTACGTTCAAGCAATTTACGCAGAAAGGATATACAGGAAAATGATTCACGTGGAACAAATCTCGATGGATATAGAATTGCAGGAGTGATTTTCACGAACCGCGGAGAACACGCTTCCCTTTTCCGGCGGAAAAGCGGCAGGTAAGTTAGCGAAGCGCGAAAACGGGCGCGAAAAATATCCGCGGCTAAAATATCGCGGCGAGACTGGTTGCGATAAATTATCGTAGCGCCGACGATTAATTCTTGCCGGACCGACGATTAATCGCGTCCTACGACACAGAGATGCTATGTTTTATTGTCCTTTACCGAACATTTCTTCTCTTTCTCGTGAAACTTGAAACACACGAGGCGTGAGAAAGGCAGAACTTGCAAACAAATCTTTTCTCGTATTCCGCGCAAAGAGCGCATTTTGAATATTTTAAATGCATCATCTAATCCAACCTAAAGCTTATTTTTTTACGCATATAAGAACGTCAATAAAGTTAATAATTATTTCTATCAGCCAACTAGAGAAATGGCCGCTTCTAAAGTTAAGTTTATAATTAAAGTTTCTTTCCATTATTTATTATATATGTATATAATATATAATTATATTGTAATATTTTATGATATATATGTGAGAGATATCTGTGAAATTTTGATATCTGAATAAATTAAGTAACGATAGATACTTTCTTTATCTTTTTTTCAATTAATCAAAGATATGCAAGATAATTAATTACTAATTACTCAGTTCACATTGCTCGAGTTTGTTCGATCACGTATCTTTTCTCTTTTTTTTTTTTATGGATGCATTCCGAATGCTGCCCGCAGGAAACTAAGGGTTGTTCTGCGCGAGTCGACAGATAGGATGATCCCGCCAGTCGGGCGTGTTATGTGTGCACATACAAAAGCGTATGTATCCACATCAGAGCGAACAAACCAGCAAGCTCGTTCCCGGCGAAAGCATCGCGCGAAGTCGGCTCTATTTACATTCCAGAGTCGGTTTTACCACCCTGTGCACACGCACACGCGTACACATATTACCGCAGCGAACAATTATTTGCATTCCCAGTGCTAATACGCCACCAACGGTGCGGAAGGAAGCGCCGAGATGCATTTTCGCTGCGGTCGTCCTCGCGACGGCGACAATTGTGGAAAATCAGTGACGTCCTTGTGCGAAATCGCACCTGAAGCTGCATCCACATATGTGCAATAAACTCTATTCAATCATACAAACGTTCGCGAATAATTAAAACGTGAACTAATATAGCATAATATAAGAGTTAAAATAATTTATTTTTCTATAAGAGTCGAAGATATGATAATAGTTATTAAAATATTAAATGTACTTTAAATATATTAATATTTGCCAAATAAAATATATAATCAATCATTCTGTGATACGAATTATATTATCATAAACACACGTAGATAAGCATGAATAAATGAGATTCATATATTGATATTTTAAAACACATATTTTCAAAGTTAGAAGTTAAGAAAGAAGCTAAGAAATAAAAAGTAAGTTCTTTAAATAAGTTCTTTTTTTCTATATTTCTAGTTTTTCTGTATTTATATCCTATTCCTTAGTTAATTCATCTCGCTTATTGTTATTCTATCTTGCTTGCATTGTCATATATAAAAGATCGAATCAACTAGAAAATTTTGAAAGTACTACAACTTGATCGGTGATAACGAGTATGTTAATAGCAATTCGAGCGGAGTTCTTATGCTCGCATGCAGCAATTTGCATATTTAGTAAGGAGCACAACCATGCACCGTTTTTCACTAATTTTAATTCCGGCGTAAAAAAATGTTAATGCGCGATGTTAATATTCAGCCTTAAATATTCGCGCGCGAGACTTCGAGTATGCTGGATTTACTCTCTATATCTTCCATGCAAAGGGGACGAGACTTAAAAAATTCATAGTATGCAAAACTTTACCTCGGTTTTTCATATTCCAGGCACAAAGCCGCTGTGTCAATGCTTTGACACACTTGATATTCATATGTTATATGGCGAAAAACCGAGTGCAATGAATTATTCCGACGGGATATGAAGAGCGCTCGAGATTTCTCATCTGACTTGTCCTTCGTCATTTAATTTCGGATGAAAAAGAATAAACAGCTTAAACGAGCGAGCGAGCCGACCGTTCGTCAATTGGTCGAAAAGAAATAATTGACATAGCAACGCGGTTGCATAATTTTAATAATGGCAATCGGCGTGAACTAATATCGGGATCAAAGGATGTGCTGTTGGACGATCGCCGCCTTCCAACAGCTTTACCGAAATGAATATACACGTATACACGCGCGGAATGTGCTATATCTATGTATATAGATATCCTAGCGACTAATGTCAACAGAACTAATTATCGATCCCCAAAACTCACTCTCTCTTCGATCCGATGTATATACATATATCTATATTCACTAACCAAAGTCAATATGAACGGGGATAACTTCGGAATATGGATTTCGCGTTTCGTTTCTCCCTCCCTCCCTCCCTTCCACCCTCTTTTGCTCTCTCTTTCTCTCTCTTTCTCTCTGTCTTGCTTTTTTTCACGTTTGAAACGTATTTCCCGTTGAACGATACTGTTGAGCAATAAAAAAGCACACCTACGGCTGTTATTACAAACGCGCAATCATTTCCGAAAACGTAAACATATTTTGCACGTACATGCCATTCTGTCACCGGATAAAATATTTTTCAACGAAAAATTTCGAAACTTTTATGTTTGTTGTAATCTGATAAAAAGACATGTACCATTTTATACAAATGCGTTTTTCCTGCCAGAACCCCGAAAATTGCCTGTCGCCGAATTCTGCAAGTATCTGACGTACTAAACTAAATGATTTTCTTTAATCTTTTAGCATTTTGCACGTCAAAATAAGTTCAGATGTAGTTTAAAGTTACAACATATAAATGTTTTTTTTTCCCCCAAATAAAACAAAATGAGATAAAAGAAATAACTGTAATCAAAGAATTGTATTCTGTATTCCTCAGAAATCAAGAATACTTCGAATCCTAATTGAACACACGCTATATTGATGCCGAATAAGATAACTCTAACTGATACGACGGGAGTTTCGTCCACGTGTAACTAAATGAATCCAGAACGGTTTTCGACAAATCTCGCCGTTGTGCGATAAAAGCCTCGCCGGTGCGCTAATCCCGTCCGGCGGCGAAATCGAATGAGAGTCCCCCCAATTTTCGAAAATATGAAAATGCCGACAACAGACAGGCAATGAAATCGCGAACGCGTGCCCGCGCGCCATATTTCGCCGTTCGGCAATCCGATTAAGGAGGACAATCCATTCTCTCTGTCGCTGCAGCAATTTTTCGCGTCGTCGTCGAATTCCCGCCGAAATCTCATTTTCCGAAAAAACGCTCCTCGTCGATTTACCCGTCGTGTCGATCTGCGAGCGGCGACGGACGGTACGATTTCGAGAGTGTCGAGAGCACGGTACGATCGCCGCATTTTCTCTTCTTCGATCCTTCCGCCGACGTCGACGTCGACGTCGACGTCGTCGTCGTAGTCCCCGTCCTCGTCATCTATTCCACCTTGGTTTCCCTCCGATCGTTTCGCCTCTCTTCCATCTTGGTTTTCCGCCAATTTCGATTTTCGTGCACAGCGCTGCATCTAGCTGCCGTCGTTCAGTAACCTGACGATATTTCTCGTGAAGTACGTGACACGAAGGTCTTTTGGTGACATAAATCGACGCCTTCGCCAATATGTGAAGCAAATATTTTCAACCGGTTGTTACTATGTTCATCTTATTTGAATATGTTTATGTGATGCAGATAAGTTGTAATTCCGAATTTGTTGTAATAAATTTATTACTACTAAAGTAGTTTTTCAATTATGAATTCATAGAAATTGTATGAAATTCATGGAACATATTTCTGACTATAATTTGACATCTTAAAAAAGTAATAAGATCTCGATTAAAATAATATATGTATACGAATATAGCATTATTAGAGTTGTAAAAAAATAATGTTTTTATAATTTATATTTTTTCAGTTATACACACAAAACTAAAATGTTATAGAATGTTTCAAAAATTTAATTACAGAACAGAATTTTTCTATTTTTTGAAAAATTAAGTCTAACTCCTTCCTAAATATACCTAAATAAACCTAATAATGAACCTAATAATAAACCTTCGATAATAATGTAAAGTTTTATATTATAAGAATAAATATTCAAAATTATATATAGTATATATATATATCGTAACTTTTGCGCACGTTTAAATGGATAATTAGGCTAAAATCGAGTAAAAAATATCTTCTCGTGAATGTTGCATCATTTATGGAGAAGCCATTTATGGAGAGTTATTCATAACTCACAATTATTTATGCAACCATCAATACTACAAAGGAATGCATCATACGGAACGCCAGCACAAATTTCCCCGATTAACCCTCTACTCGCATGTTTCGCATAATTCGCAATAATATGTGCACCATCGCCGGTTCGTGCGCTGTTACTACGATGAAATAAGTTCGCGAGTGAATAACAAATGGCAACCGGACAATAAGCGTCGTATAATCCGCGAGAAAATACGCGTCACGCTAAATTACCGTAACATTCGCCGTCGTAACAGTATCGGCGAAACGATCTTAACGACGTTGTATGTCGCAACGGTAACAATGTGTGACTGTCGTCGCTCACAATGGCTTACAATGCATTTTTGCATTGCTGAACATTCCGCGACGTTTTTTTTTACAACGAGATCTCTTCTTTCAAGGCGATACTAAGTAAGCGATTTAGGGGAATACTCAAAGGCAATGGGAGCTAATGATCGCCGACGAAATAGTAAGCGCGTATAGAGTTATTAGGTCACTTATCGCGAATGTTCCTCGATCCGCGGCGAAAGTCTGGCGAAATCATTTCAACGCGATTGTTTTTCTATTGGATTCTTTTGCATCGCGTTGTGTGTCGTTTTCGGCACGGCGCCATAAAATGCGTGAAATTTCTTTTTCATAGCGAAACAGACTTTAATTGGATTTCTTTTCAATCCAGATGCAATATTGCGCAAATTCTTCATAATAATATTATTAATCTTCGTTTATAAAATTTATCGCATCTATAGGGTCTAATTGAATAGAATATAATTTCAGACTGCAATTTCTTTTGAGGTTTTCAGATGTGCGATAAATGAAATGCGAATTTGCCATTATTACGTGCGCGTTATATTTGTCAGTTATTTTTATACACGTTTATCCACGTAAAATACATTACTCGGTAATTAAAATATTTTAAATTGTTTCACAAAAAAGTTTGATAACAACTTTACTCTTTTATACTGTTGAGAAAATTTTGTTTTCCATTTATATTATCTTATTGATGCTTTTAAATTAACAAACTTCAGCCATTTTAATGCATTTGCGGGCTATCCTTCTTCGATCTTAAATTGTAGAGCATTAATAGTAACAGTGACATCTTCGAAGCTACGAGTTTGTGCTTCGAGTTATCAAAACACAAACAAAATGCGATGGATCTCTTCTTGTGGATAATTTTTGCTCGATGTCTGTTTCATTTTCTTTCCTTTATACCCTTCGTTTTTTTATTTCAACAACCACGTTTTTGTCAATACGAGAAATTGATTCGCTTCGATGTTATCCTGTTTGACAGAACAAAGCAAAAAAATAGTTCGGAGCTGATTTATTTTTCTGTCAGTGATCGAACTGCATTTCGATACTTGTCCTCTCTCGTTATTACGTTTTCCGCTTTGTGATAAAAACGATCACGAATGATATTAACTTCTTGCAAGGATTCCATCGAGAAGAGTATCAATTCCCTTTAAAGCGCGATAAAGACAAGGTTTTGTGCAACATTAATTATTCTTTATGCAGATTTACCCATAAAAAGCAATATTACAAGAGATATAATCTTGATACGGTTTTACATTCACTGCTAAGAATAAGCGGTCAATCTCGAGATGTT
Source organism: Lasius platythorax (assembly GCA_963971435.1). Classification (NCBI taxonomy): domain Eukaryota; kingdom Metazoa; phylum Arthropoda; class Insecta; order Hymenoptera; family Formicidae; genus Lasius; species Lasius platythorax. The sequence continues at coordinate 9,345,131 of OZ020539.1, read as the reverse complement.
TCCTTTTTAACGAAGCGAGTTAACAAGTCTTCACTTTCGCATTGCGTCTTTGTGATTTTATTTCGATATAAACGGATATTGGAAATCTTCGTTCAACTCGCAGATGTTATTACTGCAGGTATGAATGCTGAATTGTATTCTTGTATAGAGTTGGCTTTTATAAACAAACTGAGAAAATCTTTTTATTTTATTTAACAAACTAGTTGTTGCGTTTAAAATTTAACTGACTAGAAAACTTTAATAGATTTTTTAATAAAAAAAAGAGACAGAAAGATATAAAGTAATATCTATTGATATATAAATATATTTACGCACACGTAAAAAAACAAAAACAAAAAAAAACAAGTAAAAAAATAAAAAAATGTTAATATATTTGATAATTAGAAAAAACAGTAACAATCATTTGTGCAAATTTTGCTATAGCATAGGAAAGTGTAAAATGTTTCTTATTTGAAAGAATTAAAATTCATAAGTCTAAAAATTCCTCTTTTTCTATATCTCTCCCTTTTATATAAAACCATCCAGTAATAATTGAGTACGATCGGAGGCAAAATCCGATTTTAAACTAGAAGCTAAATCCCTTCTAGTGGCATCATAGCCAGCACAGCTAGTTGTTCTCGACTACTATACCTTTTCTAACCAATTTTGAACTTTAATCCGATTTATCCTCCGCTTATTCACTCTCCCATAACGATTTTCTAAAGAACTTATCTCAAATAATACTCGCCAAGAGTGATATTAAAAATTTACCAGATCCTAGGAAAGAACTAGCTAATCTTACTCCGACAACTTGTTTTACTTTGTTCTATCCTTACTTTAGGTCATGTATAAAATGATATAGTTTTGATATTTCTCTCACACACACATAGGACTGCTGGCCATTTATAAGAGCAATACTGTTCGAAACAGATACAAGCTGGTTTCTAGCGCATCGTTGGTGAAACGTGGGCGGACGAGCCCCTCGGGTTATAAACTTCTGAAAGAAAGGAGGCGTGGTTTTATAACGATTTATTGCGCACGGCCGTAATAGCGTGTAACGAGTCGGAAGTGGGTGCTTTTATTGCTTTCCTGCACAAAAAAAATGAAAAAAAAAAATGAAAAAAAGAGAAGAAAGGAGTCGCATGCGCACGGGCGCGAGCGCTCTTTCGCAACAGAACGAGCGATTTTATTTCGGTTTACCGATGCACCGCACTTCGCCTCTAATAGAAGACAGTTAGGAGAATATGTACACCTTATATACAATCGCGGTCAAGTCGTTCTGTGAGTGTTACTTTGCCGTGAAATTCCGCACGCGATACCTCGTAAAGTGAATTGAAAAAGAAACACAATTTCTTGCCGCTGTAGAAACTAAAACGATTTTTTTACGGTAAAAATCGAAAAAAAAGAATCACTTAAAATTCATTGTTTGAACGATTCTAAGGATTTCCAAAGTACGATGATTATAGAATTGTGATTAAAGAATTGAACTTATAAAGAATATGATATCTACGTGACATTATTCTAGAGAGAGCTGCGCATTAAGTTTGCTTTCGTTACAATAGTTTATTATTTCGATATGTATGTATTATGAACTTTATATCAATACATGTATATTAACGAAACAAATTATTTCTAAAAATTTAATTAATAGAATTATATTTCATTAATATCTTCTGATTAAGAAGTTTTTAAAAGTGCAAACTAAAATATGTATACTTAGTAAGAAAGGTAAGAAAAGAGGGTGAAAGATTTTTTTATTATACATATGTATAATAATTTTGTCTGTTTAATAATATAAATCATTGTCGAATCATTCTTCTTATCACGTTTTATCGGTTATTCGATAGCAATTTTCTAATGAGAAACTTCTCGCATATCAAAATCGTCACTCGATACGTTTTGTGTGAGATGAAAGCACAAAGCTTTATTCAAAGTACTTAACAAAGTAACTTCTCTGATAAAATATAAACGCGCGCAGGATGGTTATTATAACTTAACAATGGCATCGTTAAATTTTGTGAATGCTGACGAAAATAAAAAAATATCAAACGTTTATAGAAGAGGCGACAGTACAAAGTTATGCGAAATATCATACAATTATATCATTCTCTAATTCTTCGATCATCTTAAAATCCATTTCTTTCTTAACGAAAATTTGATTGCAAAATTTTATTTACTCATAAAAAAAAACTTCAATTTTCAAGATCAGATATTTTTGTGTTTCAATAAAAAAAATCTCGAATTTGAATATAAAGTTACAATAGCATGATAAATTAAGTACAGTGTAAATTTTTTTATTATGTGTTACTTTAAAATCCTCTCGAAAGTGGTTCAAAGATACGATATTTTTTATTTATTTTCTATTTTGAATCTTGATTCGTTAAGATTCCTTAGTTTTTATCAATTTATAACTCAAGTCAAAGGAAAACGATATATCTTCGAGACATTCTGTACATAATAATACAGAATATTTGCTAACAAGAACTGAAATCTTTCTTTTGCTTTTTGCTGGGCATCGATGGAAACTAACGCAAGAGTGACGTGATGGTCCACTCGTTCCGAAGCTTTTAGCGGTGCATCGCGCATTAACGACTAAAGCTCCTCATCCCACTTTCCATTTTACCGGTGTCCTTATGCGCGGTTCGCACGCTCGGCTTCAACGCGAAACGTCGTCGCTCTCCTCAAGGCACGATAATGAGGCCACAAGAGAGAAAAACGAATGTCGCTGCATTAAAAAGCATCGCCTATCGCGCACATACACCGTCAAGAAAATAATATGCGGTTATTTATGCTCCTACAATATTAAAAAGATTACATTAATTTATTATAAAACTTCTTTCGGACACAATTATTGTATATATTATAATATTATGAATATCTTTGTTCTTCAAGAGTTAATATTCTTTGATAATCTGAATATTAAATTCAATTAACAGATTTAGAGATTTAAGAAATCTTTTTAAAATTAGACGATTTTTAATTTATTATATTAAATATCTGTTTATATTAATGCAAGTTAAAATTGTCGCTGTGCATTGCACTTTCAATATCTGTTTGTACATCTCCTTTCAGTTTAAGTGTAGAATATGCGTAGAAACGTTGCAATGCAAACAAGTTTAATATTATAATAAGCAATGAAAAAAAAGTAAATATCTCATATATCCCCCTCCATGTGACTACACTTATATCTCTAGAAAAAGATCGAGATCAATTTGCTTTGAACAAATATCATCAGTGATTTGCTGTATCGAGCCAAATCATAATCAGCTTAGTCGGAAACGCAATCCGAGTATCAGTATCGAGTTGCTTATAAGTGAAAAGCGCAAACGGAATGTTCGATCGTTCGAGGCTTCATCTCGTTGTGTTTTCAATCCAGTGCGCCAAATATTTGTTGTATATTCGCCATATTTGCAAAGCTCGTAATACTCGCGAAAAAATTGCCGCGCGTATTTGTTTAATTGTCTTAATGCATAGTTCCACGTTATTTCAACATTTAAACGAAGACGTATAGCTGACAGAAAACAAGATATATCTTTCTGATCAAAGCGGCGTATTATCTACGAATTTTGTCAAAAGATGCATGCACTTTCATAATATAACATTGTTCAAATTGCATTTTATTGTTACAATGTGTTGTTAATTACTGTAGCGTACTCCACAACAATGTAATTTCAATAACATATGTATAAAATTAAACCAAAATCTAACGCTTTGTGTAGCTGTACATTTGTAATTAATGTACCTTGTTTTGCTCAATTTAGAATTTTTTATTGTAACTATTATACTCAGCAAACATTATTTCAAAATGCAAATTTTTAGATAATATTGGAATAAAATAATGTTTAACGTTATATATCTGGGTAATTTAGCATCAAATCAAAATATTGTCAAACTTATCTTTGAAGTTATACCAAAAATAAGGTGTTGTTAGCTATTTGCCATCTAGGACTATTATTTATCAAAATTATTGTCATATTCAATCGTGGAAGCTTTATAGTTATCTTAAGCTAGCTCCAGACTTGCCTTCGGTCAAGTACACGCACATAATCATTAATTGCTGTAAAATAACTTAAATATCGACGAGTTTTCACGTTCCCTCCTGGACGCAATGAATCCCGCTCCATCAGTCAATTCTCGGGATACTGTCTACATTCGAACGCATTTACGATATTGGCAACGTATACAAACGCGTATGCTTTCTCGTCGAAGCATCGTCGTCGATGCAGAAGCTGCGCGTCGCGCCGTGTATATCCGCAATTTAATTACCACGACGGGGCAATTGCGAACGACGTCGAATCCACTGTCTCCCGTTGCAATAACGAGAAACGATCTATCCGATCGCTAAATTCTGATCCCCCGCTCTTGCCCGGGGTACCTGCGGCAATTAAATTCTGGCCCGCCTCCGTTTGCCGTCGAATAGATAGATTGACTGGTGCACGAGATGCGCTCTTCTCGATGCACACAGAACGCTTCCTTCCCATTTCTCCTTCGAGGGTAATGTTACTCGAACCTGGAAGATCGCTCTTCCGTTCTTTTCCCTTCGTAAAGAATAGCTCGATATTCACCGAGCCATTTTCCATACTATATATTTCCTAGTTCGCGATGTCTAATCATACTCGAAGGGCAAAATATATTAGAGGGAGTTATTTAAAATTTTTACGTAATGATGGATGAAAAAGTTGCGAGAAAAAAATCACGAAACATTACTCCGTTGTACCTTCAATTTTGCGCACTAAATATTTGATCGCGTATTCGCTATATTTCCGCGGGATGTTTGTACTACTCACGGTTTCAAAAACACCGTATGCACATTTGATTAATTCGGCCGAAATTCCTTAGATTACGTGGCTTCGTATCGCCAAAATGTAAAAGAGATTTTCTAATCGTTAAAGAAATAATTTTTTGACAGTAATAAAAAATTTTGATAGTAATAGAAAATTGTAATAGAAAAATTATATAAAATTTGCGAAGTATTAGAATAGCTTTAAATACCTGACTTTTTAAGGGCTTTTGTTATTTATCTTAATTTTTTCTATTGTGTACGTTTTGCTCGATGTCAAATTCTATGATAAAACATATGTTAAAAGATGTTTATTCTGCTAATGCAAAAATCACGAAACATTACTCCGTTGTACCTTCAATTTTGCGCACTAAATATTTGATCGCGTATTCGCTATATTTCCGCGGGATGTTTGTACTACTCACGGTTTCAAAAACACCCCGTATGCACATTTGATTAATTCGGCCGAAATTCCTTAGATTACGTGGCTTCGTATCGCCAAAATGTTTACAAATTAAATTAGCTTACAATCTAAAGCTCATTGTAAGTCGCGAAATTTAGTTGTAAATTAAAACGTCGATCTCAGTGAACGCTACAAACGTAAATCCGTAATTTTCTCTGTCGAAAATTGTAAGATGTAGGCAAATTTAGTCATTTAGCGAAGCCTAATTAAATGGATCGCGTTGAGTCTAAATAGACACTACTGGTATGAAATACGCAAGTAAAACGGGGCGCGTTTCCCCGTAGCGAGATCCACGTAGAAAATCGCGCTTCCGTCGGATTTTCGTCGTCGTATTTCCCCCGACGGTCGTCTCCCCTCAACCCTCGACGACGCCGCAATACCCGCTCTGCCGGAATGCTACCGAGGACAGCTGCCATCCCTCGTTCCGTTGCGGGATCTCGACTGGTAAGTTACCGCGGCGCGCAAGGTAAACTTACCAATGGCATCCGAATGGACGCCAGCCTTGGTCACGTTTCCTCTCACGGTTTCGCCATTTGTTTGAAATCGCATAACGCTTACACAAGCCACCACCATCACCATCACCGCCTCCGCCGTCACCGGTGTTTCCCTCTTCCCACTCGATTTCCCACTCTGTTTGTTTCAACCCTTCTTGCTCTTTCTTCTCTTGTATCTTCCTCTTCCACCCCTGTAAAAACCCTTTCCCTAGAGGAGCCGCGTTGGCCCTTTTCGTTTTCGTATTTTTCCAGTCTCGCCGCTGAAGGAAAACACGTTCGACGTTACAACGGGTGTCAACTACGAAGATAATTTCTAGGGGACTGTGGTTATAAAGAAAGTGCTTAGTTGGGTTTTTATAAACGTGTACGCTGCAAAGAATTTTAAAAGCATCCTTTTTCCAAAATAGAAAGAGAGATCTTTTTATATTTTAATTAAAAATTAAAATAAAATTTTCTCAAATGTAACGTCGTGAAACATTATGTTTCTCTTGAAGATACGAATTAATAAGATTAATAAAAATATGTCTAGAAGATAGAAAAAAATCTAAAATATCAAGAGATTAATGAAAATCTAGAAAAATTCGGTAAAGAAAAATTAATCTACGATTTATTGCAAAGACTTAAAGAGATATAAAAATTTTAATAATTTTGTATACAACCGCCAACTTCGTTAACTTTGTCACTCATGGATATTTCTATGCTATACAAGCAACTACAAATATTTCCGCCGCTAAACTTATTAGCGTTTGCGACAAAGCTGGATACAAAAGCGACTGGCGAAGAGATCTCACAAACGTTTCGTCAACTTAGAATTAAGAAATGTAATTCGCTTAATTCGCATCTACGGTCGCGAGGAACTCCGGCATATATGTTTAAACCGACTGTTATGTTTCTATGGTATTTCGTTTAGAAATTCGTCGGTTTCTCTTTCTCTCTCTCTTCCCAAATTAACTAATTTATATAACATATATATTTTTTACATTTAATTTTAATCTACTTTTTAATAAATAAGATGGATATTAAATCCGTGTCTACCTGATAAATTCTAATGTCTATAAAAATACAATAAATATGTTTTAATACAAAATACATGTATTTAACACGAAATATATTTAAAGTTGAAAAATAAATATGCCAGTATATGTATATGTGTGTTACAGCGAGTAACTTTTCTGTACAATGATCAGTAATTTTCTGAGTTTACATGATTAAATCTATTTAAGTTTGTAATTATGATTTATAGTTTATTATGTCTATCTCTCACACACACAAACACATACACATGTTTTAGATTATATATGTCAATTGATCGTTTGAACATTATATCAAACGAACGCTGCTTAAAATTTTTAATCTCAATACGTTGCGATTCGACGCAAGCTTGTATCTATGTACGTATGTGCAAATGTACAGAACCGCAGAAATACACTCGCGACTCGGTGTCTCTTTCAGATTTTCAGCGTTAATTAATTAGCGTAATGATTCATCCGTGTAAGCATTCGTTTCGTTCGCTCCTAACGAGTAGAGTTTCGTAAAGTTTCGCCGATCTCTGCAATATTGCTGATGTTACTCTACCAGTTACCCTCATCCCTTCCACCCCCTTTTCCCGCCTCATCGAAATTTGTATCGCAATTTTAATGAGCGACAAGCTGTGCAAACACGCTTAAGTAGAATTTTGCATCTACAATAATGACGTCATCGGAACTTGCATATAGCAAGTTATTGTTGTTTGTACGATCTATGAAAAAGTGAAAGCTAATATTACATTAGCTTTCACTTCTTCATAGATCGAAACAATTATATAATTATTCGAAACAATTAAGTTTAATTAAGAACATTTACAATTACAATTACTCTAATAAATGAGATGTTGTCAACTTTCATAAACATATATTAAAGTACTGTATTTATAGTATATACACATATATTCTCATACATTTATAAATTAATCTTACACTTCTCTTCTTTTTTTACCGAGATAATTCAAAAATTTTAGCTTAAAAATTTTCTTAAAAGAGCATTTTATTTCTTACGTTATTATATATAGTTTTTCTTAATTATAAAAAATTATTATATTTATTTCTTTATACTCAGACTAATCGCGTCAATTGCGCAACTTTCATCTCCACTGCTTTAGAAATATTTCGCGTATACCGTATTATAAATTATTACTTTCTTGTGTACGTGTTTCTTAGACTACAGAACTACTTAGCAGATTGAAGAGACGAAAGAACGGTCTTTTTTGCAATATACCGACCTGCTTTCGTAAATTGCTTTTCGATGTCACATGGACATCGCGGGAGAGCCGTGCTAATATACGCGAATCGATACTCGCCGATGAATAACGTATCAGCTAGCGTTCTCATCAAGCCTGATCGGCTTAAGAGATCTGGCATTAATTTGAACGAGTGCGAATATATCGTCGAATAGCTATATCTTATAGTTTTAACCCCATAGATTGAGGTTACCGAAGAACTAATAAAAAATTGATTCTTTATTAGAATTGAATAGAAAGACGGATTAAAAAGCAGTGATTTAATTAAACGAATGAAATAATCGAAAAGAGAACAAAACAAGATTACAGAAAAAATTGGCGCCAAAAGCAGATTTTCTAGAAAATCTGTTCACGTTTGGCGAACATAACTACCTCGGTCGAATATAGATCTACATATCTGCCGCTGCATTTTCACGAGCGCATTATGGCCGTTTGAACAAGGTTTCCGAAGCCTTGTGGCGTGTCGTACCGACGACAGATTCGAAACATAAATTACGCAAAATCCTCGACGGACCGCTCGTCGCGTAACCTAAAGTGGATACCTCTCTCTCCCGGGATAATATTTATCGAGATCGATCGAAAAACGGGATGTGTCGATTTTCACCACCGATTTTCTATCTACGGTAATTCTTAAACGTCGTTCAAAACGTCTGAATTATTCATCTAATGTACGCGCAACTCTCAAACTTCTCGCACGCGATGGGCGCGCTCTTTAATATAAAAATATGCAAAATGTATTTGCCGCCGGAAAAAGTAAACGTAAATCTGACGCCATTGATTATAATTGAAATCACGAAAAAAAATATCAAAAGCAATGAAGTAAGAAACATGAAATTAACAATGCTTGTATGAGTTATTTTCAGTAAGCATTTGTGTGTATCACTGTGAAATAATCTCTATTTAAATAATTATAAATCAGAAAGCAGAACAATCATTTGTTTCATTTTACAACAGATACGTGAAATTTTCTATGTATTAAAAGTTTGAAACGAGATATCATTTAAAGTTATAGACATGAATTGTATGGATACGAATAATAATACAGAAATCTAATCACTGTCCGAATAATATTCATTTATAAACTTGTATGCAGCAAAATTGTCTTTGAATGAAATAAATATACTATACAGTCTTTATAATAATTTATTTATTATTTATTAAATTATTTATTATAGTAGTAGCTTAATATTCGTAGATACGTTATATTTCTTCTTCAGCTACTTGATCGAATTTACGGACTTTTCAACGAAAATATAAACAATAAAAGTGCAAAACGAAAGAACACTCGCGCAAAAGAAATAATAAAAGAAGATTACGTTACCACAGCGAGACAGGGAATACTGTACGCTTAAAAGTGTATTCGGTCATTTATTTGTCTATCGTGGAAGATTCTTTTCTCGATTCCCAATTGTGTGTGACTACGAGAAACAGTGGTACGGAAAAGCACTTCCTCCATGGAAGAATCATGCTTAACAGAATCAGTAGGAGATTCGAGCTCGCGCGCGCGACAAGCTCCTTTCCCGTATTAATATCTTGTACTTCCTTTTTTCTGCGCATAATGTTTGCTAACGATCCGCCACAAAATGTGAACGAGGATGAGGATAACTGCGATGATGAGATCGCAGATACTCAGCAAAATTTCCAAAAATCCCAGGGACACAAAAAATGCAATTTACCGACTACGTTAATGCGCACAAAGCAATCCAGAACGTACAGATTTAAAAAAAAAATATGAGATTAAAGTGTAAAAAAAGATTCTAAAAAATTTACTGCTCTTCCAGCGCTCCTATGGATTACATCCAATAAAATTTTCCCTGGGAAAAGATCAACCAACCCACGATCATCAAAAAATCTATTATATTAAAAGATATAAAGAAGAAAAAAATATAATGGAATAAATATGTAGATATAAAAAATATACATTTTTATATCTCTCTCTTATTTTTTATGCATGGATTATTTATAAAATAGAGAGAATAAAATGTTAGAATAAATTGAAAAAAAATATATATATATTGTATGTATATGTATATGTATATGTATATTACGCAATAACTCTTTCCAAAATATTCTAGAAATCTTTTTATCCATCCGCGTAAGCTTCATCGATCCGATTTTCCTTCAATCGAAAAGATTTTGCTTCAATTCCATAAGCGACTCGCTCGAGATGGAACATCGACGAGAAAGTCGCATCCTTCCCTCAAGAGTTTTCTTTGTCGAAGGAGTAGAATCGCGTTTAATAGAGTCAACGGAGGTGAATTCGTCCCGGAGTCCGAGGAGAGGAGATCGTTTTCCCGCATTAATATCACTTCGCGCTGCTTTTTCCTTCAAACATCTTTTCTATTTTTCGCATTATAAGGCTCCCCATTTACGACGGAGGACGCGCGGAAAATCGAGAGGCATCCGGGCATCCATTAGATCCCTAAGGAGGAAAAATATTCAAATCGCCCGAAGCTTGCCGCGAACGCGAAACGATCGGATAATGAAAGCTCATTTCGTCTTTGATCGATCGACCTGGCGGAGGGAGAGCACGGGAAGAGGATGAGTACCCACCAATTTAATTAGTCGGAAGGGAGGCTACAAGAGAACGATTCCTCCAACGGGGACTCCAAAGAGTCGAACATTATAAAGCTGCAGCTCATTGTCTTCAACTCCTTCTCCTTCCCTTCCCCTTTCCTCTGTTCATATCCCTCTTTACAATCCTGTCTGCTACAGCAGTTTCTCTTATTTTTTTCGCCACCTTGCAAAACTGGGACAATGGTCATATCGAATGGTTGGCATTATTCGTCTGATTTCTTTTTTAAAGAACAACAAAAAACATTTATTATACTAATTAAAAATAATATAACAATGATTTAACAAAAATGTGAATTTGCATACCAACTTACATTTTTAGCATTGTCGCATTTATAGAATTAAATATTTTATTTTGATAGAACGGTATATTTTCTTTTTTTTATTTAAGTTTAAAAATTCAATACACATATATAAGTCATTCTATTATAATTATTTATACAATCACGTAAATGTTTCATTTCGACAACTCGCTTCAGCACAAACGTGCATTTAATTAGAGACTATTAAAGACCAAATTCCAAGCCCAATTGATAGCTTAATTAGTTTCTAATAATTAATACGGTTCAGAGTTTGGATTCTATAACGAGAGAGCATGTAGATGATTCGCGTAATTTGACAAGTAACACATGTCTTCCTATATATGTATAACTAATTTTATTATTATTTCTCGCAATTATATTTTCGATTTTACTTTTCTTTCTTGCCACTATAATTATCCCATAGTTCTCATCATTCTAATCAAACCTGCGACATTCCGATTGCTTTGTATATCTTATTGTAGTATCGACATCTCGCCTGCGAAAATCTCTATTATTATAAAGATACGCGCGAAAGAGCCTCGTCATTATATTTAACGAATGTCGAGAAGATCCAGGAGATGATGCGATTCGTTAAAGCGTTGCAGTTTGCAACGTGCCGGTCGGCGCAAGAGCGCGTGACAAAATATGATAGCGCGGCAACGGTCTCCGGGTGGGGACCTGAATAATGCATGAGCGCATAGTGAAGTAAAATATACTTTGACCGTTGTAAAGGCAGAGATTCCCGTGTCCCATGCGCTATATTCGAAAATCCGTTCCAATATCCGTCCCGCGGCGCGAAACAGAGCCCCTTCCCTTGCGACAACGATTGCGCCAGATTGCAAGACGGCGCCGGTTTTAAGTATATTGGCATCTGGAACGAGGATTCTTAACACTTCCCTTCCCAAATAAAAGCTGTAGTTGAAGTTACATTTGTGTATTACTGTATTTTATAGATACTAAATTTTATATATAGAGCTTAGATATGTAAATAATATAATAAGACATATACAAGCAGTAATTATATAAAGTTTAATTTCAACTATATAAAATCATATTTTTTAAATCAGAAATTATAGCTTTATTTCTCTCGCATTTCAAATTTTTCAGGTTTATATCACATCTATTTTTTTATTTATAATATATATTCTTTTATTTTATTATATATATCGTTAATATATATATATTAACGATTAACGATTAGATACAAAACATCTTACAATGCCATTATTACTGCTAGCGTGCATTTCATATTGATGATGTTAATTATGAGGTTAATTATGATAGCAATAAAGCGAACATTCATAACAAATAATAAATTGAACGAGTAGGAATTTAACATTCATATTTTTGAATACTTGAAAAGATGATAACCCTTTCAATATCAAGTTAAAAAAAAAGATATTATCTGACATTTGTCTTTTCAATCAATTTTAACACAATAATAAACGCGTAATAAAAATAGAAGAGTATGTGCATAATATTTTTCTTCAATTTCTAATTTCGAATATAAATAATTCTAATACAGGATAAATAAAAGCGCAGTTGCAAAAGAGACCTGAAAAGAATGGGAGTGATTCGAGTCGGCTATCGCCGACAACCGGATAACTGACAGGAAATGAATCGAGAAACAGAAAAGACAGTCTGCGCATCCTGTATTGATCTGACATCCTTTACTGTAACGGAAATGAAAATTTACCTTAAACTATCGTAATATATATATATATATATATATATATATATATATATATATATATATATATGTGTGAAAAATATACATGAAAATGAGAAAATAAAACTCTTCATTCGATAATCTCGATTGATTATGATTAAACACATTTTTATGATTTTCCATATGTAAACCAACTTAAGATTGGTAGTTGAAATTCGATGCAACGACGAATAGGAAAACAAATTTTGGCATGTGTACGATGATTATAAACGTCAAGCAATTTTTTTTGTAATCGCCTTGCAAGACATTGCGAGGTGACAATGATAAACTTGCTTTTTGTTACCTACGAATCGTACAATCTTCAAAATTTTCCGTCAGCGCAAGATGCAATTCAGCTAATTACGAGGTTTCGATCAACAGTGTGCTTGCTTGATGATTGCCTCTTTTCAGAAGTGAGTTGCGAATTCGAGATGTTTGAAACAAACACGCGACGTATTGGGTTGCCAAGATTGCGTCCGACGCAAATAACGGATATCGTATTTCGCAAATCAGAGTGAAAGCTAATTTCCGGACGGAGATCTCGCGCTTAAAAATCGTAAAGCTTCTCATAAAATTAATTGTAACTGGAAAAAAAATGATTTTACGCTTCAATAACTATTCATACATTCTTTTTTGTATGCACGTGCTATTAAAAAATAGAATATTTTATTTTCTAAAATATAGAATAGAAAAATAGAAAAATAAAATAAAAATAAAAAATAGAATATTTTATTTTCTAAAATAAAATGTATTATATAGTATATGAAGTACGTTTGTGTGTGTGTGTGTGTGTGTGTCATATGTGGATTTTAATGTTACCGATTTCCAACATATAATTTCCAGTATAATAACAATATTCAAACTTATCTTCAACAAACTACAAAAAAAAATTATTTTCTATCGCTTTGAAAAATTACATTTCTACATTTCTTGTTAAAATGATCGGTTTTCAGAAACGGTTTCACAATTACTAACCGATTTGATGGCCACTTTATTTCATTCGCTAGTTGATCGAGCAAAACTAGTTGTGCGGCAAAAGACACGAAGAAACAAAAGAAATTGAGTTTAAAGCGAGAGACTAGACGATATTCGCGAGACGTGAGAAGATCGAGAAGAGACGTGAAATCTATTGGCGGTAAGGAACAAAAAGGATGAGGCCTCTGCCTCTCGATTCCGGCGACAGTCAAGCGAAATTGCGAATATCGAGTTTCGTCGGGGAAGTCCCCGTGCGGCGAATTCGTCCCGCGGGAAAACGATCGCGTGGTAAGTTGAACGGAAGGCAGTGGCACAACCGACGGGCAAGTTGGGGGAGAACTCGATCCGAACACTCTGATTAAAAATACATATAAGTCCGGTATGTATTTAGGGAATACGATGAGAGCAGCGATAAGACTGGTCAGGAAAATTGCATGGTTCATAGGGAACGTTGACGTCACTTCGAGATACGTAATATAGAAAAAAGGTCCTTTATCCTGTGCGTGCGACAGACTCAAAAGGTTCCGTCATCTGTCGCAATCAACCTTTGTCAATTATAATTATGGTAGTATATTCTTATTGCAGGAAAAAACTGAATCATTCGTCGATATTTATTAAGATTTGAAGTTGTATCGATATTATTGGCACAATATATTGTTTAAATAATACGATGATATATGTAAGAATCTTTTTTAATATACGATTGTGTGTGTGTGTGTTTGTGAGTCATTTATGAGACTTACAAATTATTTTGTCAGATAGTAAATAATATTAAAAAGTTTTGCATAATAATATTGGACAGTTTTATAGAATATGACATGCTATCACTTCATTTTATTAATACTATTATAATATTAATCAATAATATTATCGTATAAATACATTTTCTATCGTGGTAAAGTCACCCCCGTCGGTGCAATCTTACCCCGTCTTACGGTAGTCATCAAATTGATCAATTCAGTGGAATGGGAGAATTAAACGTTGAAAGTAATCAAGAGTTCGCCGGTATTCAAAGATTCGTTATCATGATAATGAAATTATTTTCTCGCTCGGTATTCTCTCTTTTTCTATCTCGCGAGATAGATCTGAAGTCTCTCTCATAGACGGTGCAATGCCCTCCGGTTATTTCACGAGGAAAGGTCACGAAGAATTAAGAAAGTTAAGCATTAATCGACCTCGTGGTAAAAATTAATTGACTCCCTAGCCAGCAAATAAAAACTCGTGACCTTCGCATTGCGCAAGATTCGTGTCCGGTAAGAAAGAGGATAGATAAAAATAGATAAGTTGCAGGGGAAACAGGAGGAAGGAATAACGGGCACTCACAGTGTTCAAGGTCTGAAAGGTGGCGGCGTATAACGCGGGAGTGAAAATTATCTCGAAACTACCTGCTTTTCGTTCTCGTTATTGTAATGAAACTGTACGATCAAAGAAAAGAGGAAATTTCTGTTGCTAAGATTCTCTAAATGCGAAGCCGTCGCCAGCTTCTCAAAAGCAGATTCAAACGAGAGATCGTGTCATAATCATCATAATATCCTTCTCTCAAGCGTTTAATTATGTTTTAAATGTTCTCTCTAGTAAAGTATTGTTTCAATTCTTTTAAAGATTCATACAAAATATTATCTTATGTATTATCGTTTGTTTAAAAATTAATCGCGTTTAATTTTGCAAATCTTAAATTCTATCTGGGAATCTTCTTAAAATTTATTCTCTAATTCTGACGCCCACCCCAGGGAAATTCTTGCTTCTGCTTGACTGTGTTATCTTCGTTGAGAAAATGTGAAAGAATATAGAAACTCGGTCACGTTGAAAAATTCGTTGATACGATATTTAAAGAAGGATACCAACGATCAATACTCGTGCATTTCCATTTTTATCGAATCATTATTATGACCGGATGATACTTGCTCTTTTTGTGAAAAGAATAATGAGCGGTATTATTATGACTTTTAAAGCACGGACCATTACAATTACGGTAAGAGGACTTTTTCGCCGATGTTCGAGGGATGCGAATCATAAAGACCATCCAGAAACGAGTCGGCAACAACATACCGCGACATATAAATCTGGTTTCAGTCGGCTCGACTTTGCTTTTGTTCGATAACAAACATGATGACATAAAAATCAATTTTATGCCTGATGCCATCTCGATCACTTCTTTCGTGCAAGATATATGAAACCTTTAACACAAAACAGCGTGTGAAATCTCTTTCTCAATTCTGCATGCACTTTGGAGTCAAAATATTCCGTGTGTATGTTAGATATAATAATAAAAATTTTAGAGAAAGATATTTTGTGTGTTAGAGATAAAACTATTCGTTTATAAAAAAAAGTTAATAATACTAAGTAAAATAACAGTATATTTTATATTCTTTTTATTTGCAAATATTTGCATAACTGGTAGCTGTAATCTTTTGTAGTACAAATACACGGAATACACGGATATCTGTAAATACTATTTACAGATATTAAAAAAAAACGCTTTTATGTGGAAAATCATATGGTAATTTTACAATCTTTTTTATGTGTTTCTTTATGCTAATAATTTTGTTATTTATAAAAGTGTAATGTTAAATTTAAACATATTAGTTTAATAAAAAATACTTTATATTTTTTCAGATTAAATGTAACACGATTGTGTAAAAAGATTATTATTCTTTTTACTTTAATTACATTCGTTTTTTAATAAAACTGGAAATTGTGCGTTAAAGGATAAAACTAAAAAAAATCTTATGACTTTACGTAAATATTTAAATAATACAAGTCTTTTCGTCGCAATTTTTACTCAAACTGCGTTTTTATGCATGCTGTGCATAATTATATTTAATGTAAATCTTGCAGAGAATTATTCGGAAATAATTTTGACGAGAGAGATAGTATATGTACAGAACAAACTAAATTAATTATCCACCGACAAGCTAATTTGCATCTTTAACTTTTATATCCCGCTGATTTTTTGTTGCTTATGGATCATTTATGAATGAGATATAAATTCCTTATTCATGTATAGTAGGACATGAATGGGTACACAATCATAACAGATGCTTTTATTTGATATAGAAAAACTTATTCTTTATTTACATCTAAAAGAATCGCGAAATGTAATTTAATACTATATTTATTATAACAGAAATAAAATTCGATTAAACATAATTCATCGCTTTAAATGATCGATTGCTTTCAACGTCTATCGATTTAATGTAATCTATCGTCATCTATATCGCTTTATATTTCACACACATAATCAACAGAAAAGATACAGACTGAATACATTATATTATATATAATGTAAAAATAAAAATAGAGAGTGCAAATGATACAGCATGGATTCGGAAGAAAAATGAAATTGTTTTATGCGGTATAAAAACAGATGATATTTTTTTCTCAAACGTAGAAAAACTACTACTATTTTTTCACGATGTAATTTTTAGAACTTTTGGTAAAATTCGCATAGTTCCATAGGTTACACAAACATATTTTTCTTCTTTTTTTTCTTTCATTCACTGACACATATACGTCCCTCTTACGTTAAAATGCAACGCGCAGTTGCTTAAAGATCGAGCTTACTCGATGCAATATTCGTACGATATTTACAAGTCGTTGGTTAATTAATTTCTTGTCTGAAAGTCAATTTCGAGATATTACTAATTACAGATATTAATTTTCTTTAGAAGATGGCGTGTGGTTAGATATACATATAAGAAACCATTACGTTTATTCGTGTTTGTATGCACATACATTTGCTCGCGTGTATATCTATTGTCCTAGGTAGTCCTTTATCTGGAGGCACATGCCAGGACTCGATTCAAGCGATAATCGATTGGATGGAGGCGTCCTCGTAACTGACAATGGCCCTTTATTCTACGAGTAGCGCACGTATGTACAGGTGCATGCGACGTACAGTACGACGCATTAATGGCTCTGTCGGCACTCTCTCTATATACTTCATCCCTTCCATGATGCAAGAGTATCGGAAAATATGAGATATCCTAGCATCTCCGTTCCTAGTATCTCTCTCTGTACTTTTACTGACAGATTATTCAACTAATTTCCAATCAACACATATTTTTATTAAAAATATTGAGATGCTAATTGTAAGATATAAGAATATGAGAGATATAATAAATTTTCCTATTCATCTTAAGCAGAAAGAGAGATGTTATCTTGATAAAATTTTTTGAAATTTAATTATAAAAATATGTGATATTAAATATATCGGAAAGTTACGATACATGATAAAATTGTCGCTCCATATTTCCGCTAATTGTAAGAAAAGAACAAGGAAAATTATCGGAAAAGTTTTATCAATTGTCGATAATTCGGGACAGTTTTTAACATAAAAATTTAATACAAATATAAAGTACAATTGTCCACTGTTACATGTATGTCCCTTATCGAGTATATTCCTTGTGAAAATTGGATTAGTGTATACTTTAGAAAATATCGAAGTAAACAAGAAAGAATAATTTTCTGAAGTTCTGAATTTTTCAACTTTTGAATTATGTATATTGCGTCGGTGCAAAGACCGAAAGAAGATCGTGCAATTTCAAAATAATTTTAGATCCTTAAGCAATCTCGCTAATCTATCAATGTGAGCAGTGCGATACGTCAAGAAGGGGGTGTATTATGCATAAAGTTCTGTATCATACAAAAGCATTGACAATGTAACCAATTATGCTTTCGGCTTTTGAATTACAAGGAGAAAATGATATGAAGAAAATAGAAATGTGCGAAAGTTGTAATGGAACGAAGAAACGCGAACAGCAGCGCGGATGAACGATGAAATTCTCAGGACGAACGAGAGCAAGGATGCGCGAGATGGCGCAGAGGTGGAATAGCAGGATGGTGGTCGCAGCTATACACGTCGTGTACAAAAGAGAAAAGGAAGGGGCACACAAGGGGATGACGGAACGTGGGCTGCTCGAAATTAACCGGAACGTGACTATTTTCCAGTGACTCCTCCCGTACCGCGCGCGTCTTTCTCCGGATTTCTCTCTCTCTCTCTCTCTCTTTCGCGCTCCGCGCGTCCCGACGCGCCCTATGTTTATTTCTCTCCTTTCTCTCTTTATCCCGCGTGTAGGAAAACGTGCGAGAAAATAGAGACAAGAAAGCAGAGGGTGGTTACGTGTGCAAGGCGCTGGAAAAAACGGAGCGAGGTTTCGTGGGAGGGTGAGGCGGCAGTTATGTACATACAAGGGATGAAACAACTGGCGGGGATGGTAGTAAAGAAACGGCGGTTGGTGCGGAGAACCGGCGAAGGGTCGTAACGAGCGCTCGCTATCAGTCCGACAAACGGAGAGAGATCGACCCGCTTATCGCGTATTTTTGGGATTGATTCGAGCGTGGAAATCTTAAACGAGACGGTCAACATCTGCTGATCTCGTTATTACGTTTCCCACTAACGGATGATGTTTATTAACGCTACTCCTGCTATTGTTAGTTTTCTTGTTCGAGCTCCTCGGGGTTGTTTGTCTGTCCCTATGAGATTTGTTTCCAAATTAGAAATGTTGAAATTGTGAACATACTGTTAAATTTTAAGAGAAATTACTTTATATTCCTCTTGGTAAGAATTTATAAAACTGTCAAATCTAAAGCATAACCAAATTAATGGCTGAGAGAAGAAGGGAAAATATAAAAATATTTTTTAAATTAATTAAACCAGTTCCAAAGATATCATATCTTCTTAGCACTCTCTGGAGAATTAAAGAATTCTAATAAGATAAAAGAAATATACAAAACACACACATGCAAATGTCCGGAGTGTATATCGATGCTATATTTTTCGTGACTTGGGTTCTTATATTTTTATATATTCTGCATATCTTATATCTTATTTTTACGTTTTATTTTATCTCGATGCAAGAGCCTAGCGTCATTTCTCGCGCGTGTCGCGTTATGCGGCCTTGTCGTGTTACACATCCATCGGCCAAAAATTTCCGCGCAAGCACGGCCATGCGGAAAATCGAGCCGGAATTTCCGCAGACTCGCACAATCTACGGTTCAAATGGCCCGGAACGATGGAAATTTTCGCGGTTATTGATTTTCTCGGTCTGTGGCACGAGTGCAGGTGCGCGTGTACGTAATCCGACGTCAAAGGGGATGCGAGGGAAGGGAGAGAGACGTAAAAAAAAAAAAAAAAAATAATAAAAATGTACTGGAGTAAAATAGTATCGTAAAAAAAGTCAAAAGCGCAATTACGCGGCCATGTAGTGAGCGTCCCAATTATTCACACTTTTGGAGAATGGTGGATCGATGACGAGACACTCGTATTTATTTATAGCATTTCAACAAATGGATTTGTTTAGTCATTTACCTATTTATTTATTTATTCACATATTTATTTATTCATTAGTCAAAGTTACTAAATGAACAAAAAGAAAAAAGGCTTTTGAGAATCAAATCAGTTATTAAATATGATTATTTTATAAATATTTATTTTATCATTCTTTGATAGACTCTAAGATTATGAATAACGTTCTGTGCTCTAAACAATTTCTATATTTGAATTCTATAAGAGCAAAAACCTTGTACACATTTATTTTTTTGAAATTTCTAATTTTTAGCAATTAAGATACCTACTTTTAAATTTTCAATTTTTACACGAAGAATTATGCATAGAAATTTTCATAATTATCTAACTTTTCATACCAATTTTTAAATTCCAAATTACCAAACGAATTACGAAACATCTCGCATACTTTTTAAATTATGATAGTGACAGAAGAACATAAAACGCAAAAACTTTTCGTTCTTCCTACCATTTCAAAAAATTATTGTAAAATTATTAACTCGAACCACTCAATAATAAGTGGCACGCAGATAAAAGAATCATGGTTATAGCAAGACCTTTCTTTCTCGTTCTTTCTCTTTCCTTCTTCTTCTTTTGATCTCGATGTTAACACGTCGAAGGAACTCACTCGGCGCGCCAATTAAACGCCGGCGCGTCGAAACAAGAAAGTGAAGCGACGTTTCGCAAATTGCTTTTCTCGCCGCCGATATCTCTGATCTTTCCGCCTTGAACTTTTTAGAGCCCTCTTTTTTCTGGAGCCCCGTTCCGCGAGAGTCTGCGAAACTCACGATAGGAATTCGGTTGAATGATTCATCCAAGGTCAAAGTTCTCGGCAATGCGTTCAAACTTTGCGCAAGAAGCTCGAAAATTTACGATTAAAACGGAATTCGCGTTTTTTATTTAACCTACGTTGCCCAAGCGTGCACTTTAACTCCACAATTCGATTAATTCCCTGCTAGGAAAGAGAAAGAGAAAAACAGAGAGAGTGAGAGAGAGAGAGAGAGAACATGACTCCATTTATTAAAAATAAATCACCAATAGAGATTTTTTAAACGATTTTTATCGCATTGCCTTTTATCAAAATTAAATTTTTATTTTCAAAAGTTAAAAATAAATTAAAAAATATCATTTCGTAGCCTTTTAATTTACCTTGTGTACAATTGCAAAATATTAATTGACTGATCCAATAAAAATGTAAGATATTTAAAAATTAATGAACAATAATGCTGATATTTTACACTAAAGAAGTATTAAATATATTGCTTTATAAAGCCGTAAAGAACTGCTCTCCTCCTCTCTCTTTCTCTCCTTGACGTTTATTAATAATTTTATACTCTATTTTGCATGAATTTGTATAAAACTTTTACGTAAATATATACTTTAGTATATCTAAAAGATATAACTGGATATAAATAATTATTTTCGGCATCAATATACATGTCCGAATAGAATAAAATCAACAACGTTCATCCGAGGGTTGATTGCAGCGTGAAAATTTCGTGCGGGATGTTGGTCTCATAATTACCGTGCTGGAATAATCGGAAAATTAATAATACTGGTAGTTTTATTAACGAGCGATCTCATTAATTCCATAATTAAAATTGCGCGTATCAAAAGCGCCGGCGGGCTGTCACGCTCGGATTATTTATCCGTTTTAAAAGAGCACCGCCAGGTTTCCTCATAGAAAAGGGCGTTCACATTTAACGTAAATCATAGAAAGTTTTACGAGACGTATCGATGGTATGTAGCTCGGTCGGATGCGCTGAAAAATATTTCGTGGCCATCACAATCGCGACGCAATGCAAACTGTCCGCCAAATTAATGTCACTGCGACCATCCGATGCGTTTTGGTTTAATCGCTTTTCGTCCGCTCGTTATAAACGCGAAAAATAATTGTCGCGTTGTAATTTATATCATGAAAAAATACATAAATAGATTCACGCCGAAATTTTATCTGCATGCGTTTGCGGCGAAAGAATACCGCAATAAATCGAACGAATGAAATTTATATTCAAGTCAGTTCGCTATTCAAAGTCTCTCTCTCTCTCTCTAATCGCACTTTCAAAGATAATAAACATTTTGAAAACTGAAAGAGGATATTCTATATTAAATAATCGTATAGTTTATAATATAAAAAAGAGCAAAAATTGAGAAAACAAGCATCTTGAATTTAAAAATATAAATTTTAAAATATATTTTCACAAAATATATCTATCTGTTCCAAGCCATATAATTCAATTTTTATTCTAAAATTTATTATATAGAACGTGTGGTAAAATTTTTTGCAATATATCATAATGTTTTGTGATATCATTTTTGTGCGAATAATCGCACGCTTGAATCTGTATCGGGATAGCGATTGGAAGTATAATTACAAGCCGTGTTAAAACGATCAACTACGTCCATCCCGCAACCGGTAATGGCACGAGCGGGACGATTTTAAGTCGCATTCGTTCCAGAACGATTGTTGGTTAGTATACGAAGATAATCATGCCGAAGGCAGCTTGCCAATGCCCATTAAAAAGGAACGATCATCGCCGGCCGTTTGGCTTTATCGACGGGGTCCGAACTCGGTCATGCGATACGAGAGAAAGAGGCTGAGCGGAACGAAGGAGCAAGAGCAGAAGACGGAATAAAACTAACAGGAAAGAGAGAAGTATCTCTGGCTAGAACGACAGTGGCGAGATGGAAGATTCGAAATCGAATTTTAGAGCTGTAAGCACGGCATCGTGCCAGACGTATCGTTAAAAGGACATATATCTTCGAGGATGTATGCTACGATTTTCGCCATAATCCTCCAACAAGTCTTTCACCATTCAACGATATCGCGTTATTCAACGAGAATACCGACTATACCGAATTGATCATGAAATTCACTTTTGGAGCGTTCGTTCATTTATACTTCAAATACAGTTGCAAACGCAATTGTCACACTTAAATAATTTTTTAAATTTGATTTAATAAATAGATAAATGATAATTATGATCATCGACTAAATATATTGCAAATTTTGATGCTAAATTCATATTTCATATTTTTTCTGTCTCACGAATCAATAAAAGAAATTGAAATACGATAAAGAAACAAAACATTTTGCAATAATCAATCAACAAAAAATCAATGAAAATTTTAAAAGAATTGTGATTAGTAAATTCATTGACATTTCTCGAAAGATACTATCTCCATGAAATATCGATATACTAATATCGAAGATAAGATATCAATACTGCAAATGTTTAGCACCATAAAAAAAATAAAGTGCCTCTCATAAAATCGAAGCATTCTAATATTCTCTAATTGCGACGATAAGATCTGACGGTCGGGTTCAACGGGGCAGTATGCCAGCCATTATTAGAACGGAGCGACGGCGATCATCATCGCCATCGAAAGGGTCTGCGTTCCATAGGAGGAGGGCGGAAGGATGTATAAGAGGACGGATGTTTAAGAGGGAGAGTCTTGGAGAATGGCGAGAGACAGTGTGCAGGTCGAGGAGTAGGTATCAATGGGTCGCATAGCCCGGAGGGTTTCTCTTGTCTCGCCTTATCCTGCCTTGTCGACCCTTCCGCACCGCCAGCGAAGACCACCCCCTGTGTAACACGCCATCCTTCTCTCGGGCGCAGCCGCTCCTGCGCGGACCAAACGAATTTCGCCAGGCTTAGCCCGGGGGTTGGCTGCTGCTTTAGGGCGCTTCACTCACTCGCTCGCTCGCTCTATCCTTCTTACGATCTAGTCAGCTTCTTCCCTTACCACCGGCCACCCTACCTTCTCTCCCTTCCTTTTCCCCCCTCTCTCTCTCTCTTTCTCTCACTAACTGTTCGGCTTACGGAGCTCGACGAGACTCTGTTGCTAACAAATTTCTCGAGGGTCTCACCTACTCGATGTTACGTATGCGCTGTGAAATATGTTTAATCCTTAATTACTTAAAGTTTCGCGTTTACGCGATTTTACGAACATTTAAATGAGAGAGCACATGCTAAAATGAGTGTAAATATAAATCTATTTTTAGAATTTTTAATTTTTAAAAACATTTAATTTGCTTTTCATACTGTACTTACAGTTTATGTAAATATATTGTAGCAGGAATTCTTAAAAAAATTAATAAGACTATCTATCCAATTTATTCCAATTATTAGGTGAAATATTAAGATAAAAATCTATTATTAAAATAAAAAATTATTCCATTACAGTAATAAATCAAGCTCGTCTTGTTTCTATCTCATTATTTTTCAAAGATAAATAATAAGAAAAAATCAAATAATTAAAATGAAGTCGCCAGTGATGAGCAAAAATATATAAAATTTATTAAAAATCGACCTGACTGGCCTATACAAAAATTATTAACACAACGTTTCGGCCCTTGGGTACGGGCCCTTAGTCATATCACGTCTTTCACTTTGACAACTTGAAAGCAACACTTGATAAGGGCCCGTACCCAAGGGCCGAAACGTTGTGTTAATAATTTTTGTATAGGCCAGTCAGGTCGATTTTTAATAAATTTTATATAATAAGAAAAAAGCTACATATTTAAATCATTTACATACATACACAACAAGTTTGTATATTTTTGAGGTAAGAACTTAACCTTACGCAGTAGTTACGTTGGTCAAATATAACTGGTCAAATATAGTAGTCGGTTAACCTCGCAATCTCCGAAAACAGATGCTCGGCTACACCAAAATACCGCGTACGCGTCCGAGTTGAGGATTAACAGTATGCATCATCCAGTGTTTCCAACTGGAGTAATCCTTGTAACCGGATGGAAGATGCGCTCGAGAAGCGCGGAGAATGATGCGCCCATAACTATGGCGCATCTGAATGTAGCCAGTTGCATCGGACGACGACACTCGAGCATCTTCCGTCCATTGAGCAATGTGACTCTCAAGAACGTAATGCACTTCCTGTATCCTGGGACCACATGCTCGCTTCCGCGTTTTCAAGACATAGTTTCCAGAAAGAATGCCTTCGCCCTCGTTAAAACTTTCGCGCCATTTCTTAATAATTATCGCGCGCGGTAATCACCACGCGCGAACAATGCTGCGAAATCTTGATACGATGGAGAAATGAAAGGCCTCGATGACTGAGCACGTCGTGTTTAACTCTTAACAATTCTGCGACAAGATTGCGTTCGAAGAAATGTTCTCTCACATTATTGCTTTTAACAATACATAGTACAGCTGTCGCCGTATATACATATAAATTGTATAAGCATGAATATTTCTGTTTTTATATATTGTGTGATTGCTATTAGAAATGATCAAAAATTATAAAAAAATTGCTTCACGTTTGTGTTTAGCATAAGCGAATAATCGTTATATGTTATAAAAAAAATGAAAAAAATATATTTATCAAATATTATTAACTGCGAGAATATATAAATTATTACCAATGCGAAAATCTCATATGTTAAATTATACAAATACTTTAATAAGACAAAACTCTTCCTTAGAGCTTATTAATTCGTTTATGATAAAGTGTAAAACGTTCCTCAGAAACTTGTCGAATTTCGAAGATAAAGATGATAGACACGCGATATCCTTCAAGAGATTTGACATCGTGGGACGCGATAGTTAACCTTTTCTGACGGAATGTCTTTCCGGTCACTTTTCTGTCGATACGGTCCTGACCCCATGGGTACTGTCATCCTCTGACTCGCCGCAGTCCCTTAAACCCATGATCCCGTGACCTAACCCGGACGGGTGCATTCCAGCCGACGGAGCGCAAAAAAAAATGTTGGATGTCGACGATAAATTAAAAGGTGGAGGTCGTTGGCTCGCCTAAGTCAGAATGACCGGAAAGAAAGAGCGTAAGGTGCAAAGTCGACAGAGATACAATGAGAAACTGAGAAGATATAAAAACAGCTAAGTAAATTCGATATTTGATTGTATAATAAAAGTGGAATAAAATAAACGAAAACTTGCTTGAGAAAAGCAATGAAATGTCTGAAAAGATAAATGAAAAATTAAACTAAAATCGGAAGAGATATATATCCAAACCAAGTAGAGAAAAGCAGTTGTTGCACATGCGCGCGCCGAGAAAATATAAAGATAGAAATAAAATATTAATCCTATTTTAATTAGAGAAAAGTAGAATATAAGCTAAATTAACAAAGAATTTATGTAAACAATACTGACAATTTAATTAATTATAATAACAGAATTTTTGAAAGAAAACATTTCGACTCAACGTAATTGTAACAGCTAAGGAAGCTACAATTCTCGAATTTAAAATACGTTAGTAACAGCTCTGAGAAAAGAAGAAATAATAGAAGAGAGGGAAATAATCGATTTCGCTCAGAAAATTTCTTAGCGAAGACCGTTTAATGGTCCAATAAATTGGTAGATACAAAAGAATACATCGTTCAAACATTTATAAAAGTCCAAGTGATAGTAATTAAAGACAGCATACTTCGGCTCTGAAGATGTTGTAAGCAGGATGCTTCTGGGAAACAAAGTTTCAACTCCCTCCGTGTACTTGGAATTTCCAAGTCCAGCGGAAGACGCAAGATCAATAGAATAAGGCGGGTATGCTGCATAAACGAGATAAATACTTGGTCAGTAGACAGGCGGAGGCTTTCGCTCGTTTCAAGATTTTATTCGATTCGAGGTTTTACTTTTGCGCTTGCCTTATTGTCGTAACATAAACTGAAAAGTTTGGTTGTTCCACGGAAAATTGAAATTTATTTATTTCTGACGCGCACGCAGAAATCGATGTATTCTTCTACATAATTTAATTAATCAATTTTCAGTTTTGCAATGGGAAAATATGGTATCATAAAAAATGTATAATAACATAGCCAAGAAAAATAACATCTCTCAACATTCAAATAATTATTAATTGATTGCTGTTTTTCCAGAAAGCAGAAGCATAAACACTTTATTAATTGGAAAATTGTAAACAAAAACAAAGAGCGAAATTAGAGACTCAGATATGGAACAAGAATCAATACTTGATGCGGAAGCAAAAAAAAAAAAAAAATAACGAAAGAAAACGAAAAAAGGGAAATCCATCAATCATTTTGAGATAAAATGTGTCAGGATAAGTATAGTTGGGCATAGTATACATATATACATAAATGATAAATTCACCGGACAAATATCGCCATGCAAAACGTAATGTAAATCGGGATAAACCAAGATATGTCAGGAAAAAGCGAAAAAGAAAGGAACGCGCCCTCGATGTAGGGATTCGTCGATCGCCGAACCCCGTTGTTGCTCGGAGAATCGGCGTTCTCCGTCGCTGCTCGGGCATCGTCGCGATCTCCTCTGTCAACCCCCGCGCGCCGACAAGCAACTACCCCCTTATAGTACCCAAGCCGAGCCAGGGGGCGCCGCGACTACGCACTATTGATTCGCACGGGAACGAGGGTGAGAGCCCGGTAGAGAGGAGTAAGGGAAGGTCGACGGGGATGACGAGGGTGAGGAGGTGTTCAGGGTGGTCCAGGGACGGTGATGCGCCCTCTTCGTCCAACGCGGCTGCTGCAGGGACAACGATACATCGGCCACGGCCCTGACAGACACACACACACAAACACACAAACACACACACACTCTCTCTCTTTTTCTCTCTTTCTTCTTGCTCTTTCTACTATCTAATGTAACGCATAAGCAAGTAGAAGAAATCGCCACATGTATCTCATTGTTATTTGCTAGATGAAGTGGATGAAAATACATCGTCAGAGCATATCTTTTTCTTTTGATAACAGTTTAATTAACTTTAAGAACGCAACTGTTTGTATTGTGTTATATATATATTGCTTAAATTTTTCTGTTTCTCATTTGCCGTGTATCATATTTTAATATCTATAAATATAATTTTTTAACTATCTGAAATCTCTGTGAGAACTAATTGTAGGATTTACATAAAGCCGATAAATTGGTCAAAAAGAGCTTTAATGTTAGTACAATTACTTATAGATAATTTACTGAGGTTTTACTAGAATGTTTCAAAGGCCTGTCCGTTTGTTTATTTCAAGATAACGTGGTCTGATATACTGCTAGTCCTGCTTGAGCTTTTGCGGATGATTTCAGCAAACCGCAGTGCAACAGTTCAGCAAAGTACTACTGTTGTTTCTCTCTTGATGTTTACAGCAAAATATAATCCACGAGCGCGTCTGGTTTCGTGGAAATTCTATCCATCCGTTACTGAGATCCATCATCAAGTTTTGCATGAGCTAATTATAGACCGATTAAATAAAGATTTTTTTCCTTAATAGTCAAAATTTTTCTTCTTATTTCGTTTAAAAACGAGATAAAAATCTATCTAATTTATTTATTCTTAATGAGATTTATTTTGTAATATATTAATAATATCCATCTAAAAAAAGAGAGCATACAATACTGTTTACCACTCTCTTGTGAACAGTATAAATAAATCATTTCATACGTCATGCTGTATACATTATTTGCAGCAACAACTGTATAAGTTGTTGCTCCAAATGAATGTCGTTAGTATGGGATACAGCATGGCGAGTTAGTCTGCTGACTAAATTGATGATGCTCTAGTCACAACTAGAATGTCACAGTGCGGAAACGAGCACTGAGAAGCGACGTCCTTCGGGATAACTTGGACGTTCGTGCGGAGAATTTTGAACTGGCTAGTGAGATAGTTCATCGTTAATATGTCGGCGAATAATCCCGTAAGTATATTTAGTCTCTTCAACTGTGAGAGAATGAGTAGAGCGCAGCAGACTTTGGACATTGACTTTAACATGTTCGAGACAACGTGCGTCATCGGTGGTACGTTGCAGATTTCTCGTGTGGTTATTTGAATTCATTGATAATATAGAATTGACGTAATAATTGCAGCTAGTAAAACTCCGTGGTGATCATAATGTATTGAACATTTGAAAGAAAAATAAAAGGAAAAATTTACAAATAAATCGATTACGTTAAATATATTCTCTGATATACCAACTAATATTCAATTTTAATATTTATTATAAAAACGGTTTTGCATATGAAAAATCTTACGTAGATTGTTTGGTTTAAAACATTAATTTTTAATTATTTAAAACATCAATTTTTCTATAAAACCTCATAAATCAATGGTTTATATTGTATTTGATTTATGTATTGCTACTAGAAGATTCATATTTATTTTCAAATCGCTAGACCCCTCCTCGCGTTATAAAGAATATTTAATTTTTATGAGAAAATTATTATATCATAGATAAAAATTGCAAAAATTTCATCCGAAATAGTATGATATTATTAAACCAGTCTTATACACTCTCATACAAAAGTCAAATATATATTAGTCGAGTAGAAATATCCGAAATCTTTCCCAATCAATAACCAATTTCTACATTTGGAAGACTTATCACACGTGTAAGAATCTTATAATTTAATTGCCGTTCTAAAAATTCATATATATAATGAATGTATTCAAAGTTTTAACAGAATATGTTATTTACGACTTAATTTATACATATCTTCTTCAGATAATTAAGAGCGTATTATGAAGAGCGTACGTATTATCTATTTCTATTCATAAGAATTAAATAAAATCGAAAGAAAATACATGATCTCCTACACGTGTTTCAATTGCGAAATGTATGCATGCTTACATACGTTTGCTGCCAGTTATCGCCGCTGCTGAAGAAAATATAGTAAGCGATTGTTCAATAAAGCGTATGAATTTCAATTTAAGACGCATTATAAGTAAGTTGTGTCGGTTCAACATCCTAAAAAATTAAACACGTCATGTATCATATACGGTCTCGAGAGGTTAATGGGAATATGTCGAAATCTCCTGCTTCCTATTTCTACCCACTCTCGCCTATTCTTAGTTCTTTCCAACTTTGCAAACGAGAAGAATTATTGCTTGGGCAAGTAAATCCTGACAAATAAAATTTAGCTATATTTCATCGTAATAGATAATTATATGTCATTTATGATGCATTGTACGTATTCACTTATCATATGTTATACTATTATAAAACAGGTATACGCGAATAATAGCAGTTCAGAAATATTCAAGACTTAGAATGACTTATCGCGGTTAAATGTACTATATAATTATATATTAATTAGCATACAATTATGAGAGAATAATGGAGTATAATCAGCATCTCTACATTGTATGTGAAAACGTTAAAATCTAATATCTACATAGAACGCTGATATTAAATCAGCATTAATTGCCGTTCGCATAACATATGTAAACATCCTCATCATTTAATATTAGTACCACGTCAATCTATATCCGAGCATAAAATTCGGGATTTAATTTCACTCCCTCTTGCTTATATTCAATGCCGTCGTCTCGTTTGCATCTTAGTCTCGCGGTAAAGAATTTCGGGATGGAATCACGCGGTCGATGGAAATCAGGTCGTCTTACAACACCATCCACTTTCGCCGTTACGGGAGAAGGGACGCGAGGGCCATAGATATCGCGATCGTTCTTCGTCTCGAGAAAACGAGCGTGCGGGGGCGCGCCTATTGTTACGGCCGTGAAATCGCGAACAGCATCCCTGCGCGCCCCTGATGCTAGAGAGCCCATAGATATCGCAGAGATCTGCATAAATCTCGGTCCGTCGGTCGGATTCGGTGTCGGTGTGTGCGCACGCACACTTACGCACGACACACGCATGGCACGCGCGTGTACACACGCGTGGCACGTGTGGGCGCGATGTCACACGAAGCGCGATATAGTAGGCGGCGAACCAGCCGCTCGCGAAATGGATTCTCGATGTATCGCGCGACTCGACGCACGCGACCCTCGAATATTGACGAGCGTGCTGCGTGAAAAAGCTCTTGTGTGCTTTCTAACGCGAAGAATATCCTTAGATCCGCGATTTTACGTTTCGAATGTTTCAAATGAAAAAGCGGATTTGGACGTTCAACCTACGAATGTTCTTATTTCTTTGGTGGTTTAATAATTTTGCAAGCATCTTTGTATGCAATTCTAAGTTAGCCTGATTTTAAGCAGTAGGTATATTTGTGTGAAATTTCTTGAATATATATTCTGTTTGTGAAATCATAAATTAATTATCTGAATAAATCATCATATACAGATATCCATAAAATGAAAATTATGCAATGACTGCTGAATGAGTTATCACCGGTTCTATTAAAAAATACCGAGTGTTTATTAATTAATTATGACCATGTGATGTATAATGTATATTGCAATTATATGCACTGCATTATTTTACTAAGTAATATACTGTGCGTTATCAATATTTGAGTATTATTTACAGTCTATGCATAAATCTCTATAAACATAAAATTTTTAAACTTGCAAATGCTCATAAATAAAATTACGATTCTCTCCAATCGTGTTGACGCAGCACATAACTTGGCATGATTTATCAATCGATTATGATGTCGGAAAACAAACGTGTCCAAACACTTATAAATAAATATTTTCTTGTTAGTGGAGAGATTCTGAAACATTCAACAGTGTCGCTTCCGTGCCCGCATTTATGCAAATTTACGCATGATACACGCACAATAGCGCGCCAGAAGGTGCAACTGCTGCACGCAATACGAGTTACGCAAATCTATGTGCTCGCGAATGACGAGACACGAATTTAGTATACGTACTATACTTATTCAGACTATATACTATACCATACTTTATTAATATATTATACTATACTGTTTAGTACACAGATTAGTTGATCTGTACGAAGTGTATCATAATTACTGCCATTTCTTTCACAAATTCTTCAATCAATTCAGAGTTCATTTTAATTTAAAAATTTGGTTCAATAATAATTTTTTTTCAAATATTGTAAACTTCTTAAATAACTTAGAAAGGGAAAAAATTAAATGATTAAAGAATTATGTTTAATTAAATGGCTCGAAAAGGGGACACATTTTAAATTAAATTTTTACTAAAGAAAAGTCCATTTAGAATTATTTGAAGACCATGATTTAATTATCTACTTGCCATTAACTCAACAAACACTAGCTCACATTTTTACTAAGGAAAGATCCATTACGAATTGATCGAAGAACCTGTCAATATTGCAGAAGAGGCGGCGATAGTTTCGGGTCACTGTGTAAATACGAGTCTGAGAACAGAGCGCGGCGGGAGGCTATTGAGTCACTTTGCACCCTCAGGGGCGTACGCGGCGCATATGTAAAGGTTTCACATCTCCACACTATAGACTATAGACCACACTACAGCATCGATATTTAGTTATATGTAAGTTTAGTTGTGAGCAAACAATTTTTGAGCAACGTTTTTAAATATTTTTAATTATTTTTTTATATTGTAAAAATCCTTTCTTACGCTTCACTTACACATTATGTTGCTCATAATTAATAATCCTATAAAATATTATTTATATATAAATCTGCAAAAATATATTTATTCAGTGTACGCTTCTTCAATTTATTATTATTACCGCTCATTAGTCTCATTCATCTGATTTTTTTCAATTATCCTGTTTTTCAGATCGAGATTAGGATCAGAAATAACCTTGTCAGCCTTCATCACTAATTTTGAACATCCGTATAAGAGACCACGCAAAAGGAAGGGACCACTTCAAACATAAAAATATTGCTCTCATCATCATCATCATCATCATTATCATTATCATTATCATCATCATCATCATCATCGCTCGATAACATCGTCTTCGACAGTGTAGAATTCCTCGAACTTTCCCTGCCGATTAATCCGAGCCGAAGATGTGCGACGAGAATGTCGCACGATCGCTCAATCGGTTCGAAATTAGGTCGGAGGTCAGTGTACTACAACGTCGAGCAAGATCTCTCCAGGGGAAACTTCATCGACTGTCAATGTTCTTTCTCTCTTTCTTTTTCTTTCTCGTAGGATTCTTTTCCTCATCCTATCTTTATGGCGAGATTCAAAGCACAGCGCAAGCGTTGTTCGCCGAGTAGAGTAGTGCAGGGTAGTGCATCGTGTGCGATAATTCCTTTGAGAATGAAAAAAACAACCCTCTATCATCCCTCTCGATTTAGTCTCCCCTTAGGGACCTCGAAACAATGGAACCTTGGTGGTGTTGATAGTACCGGGTTCAATAAACGAAATATTGAGAATAAATGCTTGGAATTGAACTAAACATTTGGAAAGACGAGATAGAAATCTCATGTTGAGTGATAAAGTCAGTTCGCGTTGATAATATGAAGATATCAACTTTCAAATTTTCAGTGCAGAAGCAACATGAAAGCAACAAAGGCACGTATTTGAATCAATTTAGTTCGCAAAACAATACTAATACATAAAGTTCGAAAGTTAAGATGGAAATAAAACACATTTACAAACTGCAGAATTGCAGTCTATGTGAAAAGAACATACATAAGTCTATGTAATATTTGCATCGCAATGTTATTTTCTTTAAACACTATTTTGCTGGAAAAATTTCTACTTTAGAAGTAGCGCAGTTTTATTATTTCTTAAAAAATTTCAATTTTTACCCTTTAAAATTATTGAACTGATCTATTTATTAATTTGCTTCCTCTCTCTGCGCAAATTAAATAACTTAGAGGGTGATTCGGCATTTTTATTACAAAGATAACTGCTTTAGGAAAAATCCAATATTTTTACAAAATATATCTTTACATTTACTCTTTCTTTATGCTTAAATTACAGTTTAAATATAAAATTAAATTGTAATAATAAATTGTTTAAGCGTAATTGTGCAAGTTTAAATTGTGGAGAATAATAGTTTATTAATCAAATTTTCATAGAACAAATTATTCACCTTTCTGGCAAATATGTGAGTCTAAAAAATACACATTTATTTTATATTTTATTTTAGAAAAAGGAAGGAATCAGTTATATAAATTTTCATAAATACAAGAGAGAGATCAAATTTGCATGTGCCGTTCTTTCCGGCTTAAAAACATCCGGTGTGTCCTTCAGTTCTCGCAATATCCGGTTTTTATAATACATTTCTTGCTGAGGTCCGTCAACAAATGAATGGTGCACCTATGGTATACGAACGCGATCTTTTTCATCTGCGATCCCTGTGTTTTCCCTTCTTCGCCCCCTCCTCCCCCCCCCCCTTCGCCCTTCTCTTTTTATTCTGGCCCTCAGTACACTAGTAGGCACCGCTCTTTGGTTACGCTGATCCCGTCGGATTTGCTACCCCCTCTGGATCCAATAAATCTGCTCCGCCACACGTACCTGCCCCAACCCCTTATCGATTCCCTCTCTCCCCCTAAATCGATGCACTCGCGCCCCGTTCTCGTCGCTCGATCACTCCGCCCGATCCGCCACCCCCGCACGCATACGTGCGTGCGTTTCTCCGCGTTTCACTCTCTTGGATCATGTTCGCATGTCAAGCCCAACCGCTCTGACACGCTTTACGCTCGAGAGGCTCCTTTGTCGGGGTACTCGTCAGCGTAATACGCATGCACATACAGCGTGTCCCGGAACTATTATCGCTGCGGATTCGTCTCGCCGATTCTTCGGCCGATTTCGATAGGATTTTTCTTCGAAATGCGAATGACTCACAAGGCACGAACGATTTATCAATGAAACGATTCTAGTGAATTAAGCATTAGTCCAATAAAAGATAAATCTTTAAATTTTACTTAATAGTAAATGAATCTTGTTGCAACGGACTTTTAATTTACGGTAATAAAGACATAATGTATTAAAAATGACAGCGTCCGCGATATAATTATTGCTAGAAGTAATTTCAAATTCTTAAGAAAAGAAAATGCATGACATAAATATCCGAGACACTCTGTATATGCTGTGGATTATCATCCGGATGATGTGCGCATGTTGGCTATGTGTCTCTGATACGGTGTCATCAGGGTTCGAGGTCGTTTTACAAGATGCAAGGTTTAGATCGAGCGGTAGAACCTTGTCGTCAAAGTTTAATGAACACGCAACTAGTTACTTTCGTACCATAGTTCCTTCATGTATGAAATGTAACATGCGACTAATTACTTGTCAATAAGCAATAAAAATATAAATAATCAGAATTCTCCACACATCACATTTTTTTTATAAGATAACTAACTCTAAATTCAACAAACTCAGAGAAAAGAACTGAAATTATATTCGTACAAAAAAATATAAAAAATACATATGTCAGAAAGCTATGAAAAATTGAACATAATACTTGTTTAAGCGACAGAAAATTATTACAATCATAAATCAAAATATATACATACGTGCATACAGTCAACGAAAAATATAAGAGGAATATATTGCCAGTTTTTTTAGAGATAAAACAAGAAGTACAAATATTTTACAACTTCGAATATAAAT
This sequence comes from Lasius platythorax, assembly GCA_963971435.1. Taxonomy (NCBI): domain Eukaryota; kingdom Metazoa; phylum Arthropoda; class Insecta; order Hymenoptera; family Formicidae; genus Lasius; species Lasius platythorax. Next base: position 9,310,094 of record OZ020539.1, on the reverse strand, counting down.
TATACATACTTAATCGTGCATAAAAACATATCGAGGTTTAGCGCTATAAATAATTAAAAAATAGAAATATTCGAGGAAAAATTTAATCTTATAAATCAGTTTAGTCGCGCGCGCGTATGTGTGACAGGAAATCTTCTATTTCTCATTTCTGTCGCTAACTACGAGACTATCTCAATAATCTATTAAAACAATTAAAACAGGGTTCAATATTTGCAGTACAGATTTAACGTTAATACTATTTCGACTTCGACGATGATATTCGGAATCGATAGCCGTAGTGTTGCTGACGCCGGCGACGTCTGAAATTAATTTCTGTAGCCAACGGGAAGGAACTTTGCCGCGGACATCGATTACGGCGGCGTCATGTCAACGTGCTTTAACGACGAAAGCAGGCGGTACACAACATGCATGCGTACGAACACCGCGCATATATTTACGCTCGCATGCGTATAGTGTTTCGACACGATGGCGACAGCAAAACCGTAAGACTGGCGGCGGTGCGGTTGCCTCGAACTGGAATAAATGTGCTGTATTGCGCGAAATACCGTTCGGCGCGTCGCATGTTTCAAAGCGATCACGCGTTGACCGCGAATTTCGTCATAGCGTACGTAACCGGCAAAGTGATCGAGGCACGGAAAATGGTCTTCCGCCTTTTACCAGGCTTCCGCGTAAGAGAAAAATAAGTGAAATTATTATCGACAGAAGGCTCTCTCTCGCAACGGGAAGCGGTCGATGTGCGGTGTAATAAGACTATCCCTCGATATTATGTTGCGGTTGGATAATTTCGAATTCACTTTTTTTAAAGAATTTTTTTAAGTTTCGGATTATGCATAAATAATTTATGTGCTAATGGCATAATCAAATTATGATACAAATCAATAGATAAATCCGTCATGGGTGGATAAATTCTCCAAATTTCACTTTTATCAGATTTATCTAGTCTTTTTTATGTTTGATGATAAAACGAAAAGATCGTAGTTAAATATATATGACATGATGATAGATGATGATAATATTAACAATATACAATAATATACAATGTACAACGGACTTGCTTGATCCGCGTGACATACATCGAGCGCAAGGAGATAAATCCAGCTGGCATCCGATTGCGAATCGGCTTGATCGTTTTCTAATTACGACGATATCCACACCACCGACGTAAAACACGATACAGCGCAATAAAGTGTGTAAAAGCGCAGCGAGAAATTCGATACGATTTTATCTCCGACACCTTCTCTTCGCCAACTTATCGCCTCCAATGATCGCAGGCTCGATCGCTGCTCTCGCGAAAACGAACGCAAATAAAGTCCGATCCTGCACACACTTGAATTTTACTAATCGAAAGCAACTATCGATAGCACGCTTCAATAGCATGACATTAAAATTCATAAGAGTCATCTTGGAAATTCTCTCGAGTGTACAATTTTGCGATAAACATTGATTTTAAAACTGATTTCTCGTAAATGTCTACGTGAGAATTTTACTCTAAAAGCATTTTAATAACATGATTAATTTTCCAAAGAAAAAATTTGCATAGCCTTCGGAATTACTTCGATAAGTATCCAAATGAGAGTTTTATTCTTGATAGAATGATATTTTGTGAAAGAATAATATATTTCAGCCTGATATCTTTTTAATATACGCACAACATATATATGTATGTATATATAATTACAATATTATAATAATAATTATTATTATATACAATTCCCTGTAATAAATATAAAAGACTCAAATGGATATTCGCATGAGTTTTACTTTCAATAACAGGACTTTGCTATGAACACGGATCTTCAGGTGTTAGTGAAAGATACCGGAGAGATCAAGTAGCACGTAGTTTTGCGGTTAAACATAAGCTTAAGCTGGATTTCTCAGAGATATGAGGTTTACTTTTTAGAAACGCCGACACCGTTCTCGATATATTTCTTCAATGATACAATTTCTCAGTGCATAAAGATTTCAGTATGTGTGATAAATAATACGGTAGTTTTATTTTATAAAAATGATGCAAAAAGTTTCTATTCTGCGATAAACGTCAATTCTAATGCATACTTTTACTCTTCGAGTGATTTTCGATAAACACAAACTCTTTAGAGTGACTCTCGATAGATATCCGCGCCAAGGAGTTTTACTTTTTGAGAGAGAGAGAGAGAGAGAGAAAGCGCAGACGGGAGTTCGATAAAACTCTCGAGCAAGTACACGGCGCCGGTCTATAATAGCAGTGGGCGAGAGCATGGCGGTAGTAAACCCCGTAATTTTTGGAGGGGTGCACGGCGCAAAATCGAGCGAGGGGGTACAAAATCAATTTCCAGTTAGCGACTCGCAACTTCCTCGGGCGCGATAGTTCGCGCCGCCGCCGGGCCGCAAGCCTTCGACATAACCCGAACGTGCGGTCGGTTTACGAGGTTACGCGCTAAAGTGGTTAGAGACAGGAAACCTCTCCTCTCGTCGTCGCATCGTCGTAGGCGCGGACGTTACTTGGATCAGAGCCGATCATTAACGCGAGACGACAAGCGGGAATATCGTCCGCGTGTTTGCTATATCCGACGAGCACAAGAGTAATGTTATTACACAAGGAGCCTCTCGCGAGGCTCAAAATTTTCGTTAACATGTTTGCGCAAATGCATTTAATTGGCGAAAAAAATGTCTACATAAAAAATGGTTATATATTCTACGAATACTAATTTTTTTATTTCAGAGATGATCTCTTCTAAAAAAGGAAGACACAGATGCGCGCGTAAAGCTATGACACTATGTATCACATAGAGAAATGAAAAAAAGATATGTAATCTTTGTGTTAAATCTATAGAGAAACCTGTTTAAAATGCGTTAAAATTTTTTTTGTTTTAAAAAATATATTTATGATTGATCAAATATGTTATATATAATATACATATACATATACGTTAATAAAATAATTAAATTTTCTTTTGATTTTGAAATAATTATAATATTCAAATATAATGTATAAGTAAATATATATTATATAAATTTATAAATAGTCAACACATTTCTCGCAATTTAATATGCTATTTTTTTAAATTTTATACTTTTAGATTTTAAATTTTAACTCACACTAGTTTTCATATATCCGTCAACTATATAAAAATCCAACTAGCACGACTTATGCATGGATGTTTATAGATATTTTTTTGAATATAACATTAAGTTTTATTGAATATGTATGTGTGTGTGTATATAATATGTATAAATTGATATAAAGTGATTCGGTCAGATGAGTCAAAGTGCGTTTTCGGCGCAAGTATTACACCTGATCACACATATGATAAACTTCGACATTCATGCGATTGTAATACAATTTTATTAGCATTGCGATACTTTTCTACTTTCTCCTTTCGAAGTTCAGTAAATCGGTGAACCACCTCCGCTTTCTACGCCGCTTTTCAAATGCACTTTCGATAATGCTAACTCGATGAAAAAAAGGAAAGCACGGCGACCATTGCGATCAGTTGCTTTCCCCGTAAAAACTACTAGAGCATATTTCCATTGCTCGATCGAATCACCTCGAAATAAACGGGGAAAAATATACGAGCTCGTGTAATCATCGTACGCATGATCCTGTCTACCACTTTTCGCGGCATCTCCGCTTTTACTTTCGCGATCGACGCGACGCGACCATTAACTTCTCCGGGATTTACATATAAAACGGGACTTAATAAATACCAATTACCGTGTGTGTAGTACAAATACCGATTTCGCTTTGAAAGCGAAATAAGATGTTGGAGCTTCCATTGCACATTTTACGGGCTTCTAACGCGCGCATAATTGTCCGCAACATAGGGGTTGGCCCATTTTCGGCGGAAAATATGGCAACGAGCTGAGCCGAATGTCTTGTGCCGACAAAAGTCGATACTTCGGACCGAGAGAGACAGACAGAGAGAGAGAGAGAGAGAGAGAGAGAGAGAGAGAGAGGGGGGGGGGGGGGGGAGAGTTTGGTCGGTCGTTATATCGCTCATAAAAGCAGGCCTCCCTTGTAAGTTTCTAATCAGTGTACACACACACACACACACACACACACATCGGCCTGTTATACCACCACACACAATGCACACATAATGTCAGATACACGTGGCCACCTGTACATGCGCATACACACATTTGAGAGCGAAGGGAAAGAGAGAGAGAAAGAGGTCCAAAAAGGGTTTATTTTCAAGCAAGACTCCTAAAGGCTAATATATAAACAAAATATATAATGAAAAATGGGATCGAGAAAACAGCTACTGTGAATTAATAATATATTAATAACATTATATAAAAGTGCAGAAATAAGTACAATATTACTTAACATATAAGGAGAAAAAAAGATAAAATAATATGAAATAAAAATATATATCACAAAAAAGGCTGAACAAATGATACATCAACTAACACACACACACACATATAAGAAAGTGCATTATTATAAATTAATATTATTTTAATGACAATATATAATATAAATAATAATAAATAATATAATATAAATAATTTGTGAAACAGAATGATTGTCAGTAAATGGAATATCATATAAAGATATGTGTGTTCAAAAGTTTAAAACTGAATAAACTAGCAAAAAACTATGCCCGAATAAGGAAATATTTGTATAGTACAAAAGCACAAGAATGCAGAATATGAAACGCGCTATGGATTCGCATAAGAATGGAAAATGTATGTGGGGAGAAAGGGAGGTAGAGAAAGAGAATAGGTGAGAGAAGTAGAGGGGTGGAATGCGAGAGCGTGGGGGATGCGGGGATAACCGACGTATCGATTCCACGCGCGATACGCCCGGGTGTTTCCGGAGCCTCAACGGTTCGAGCACCACCTTCGACAACTTCGACAACGCTAATTACAAGACGACGGTCCATGCGACCACAAGCTTCCGGAAGCTCGTCCGAAAATTGCGTCCCCGCGAAGGAGAGTTATATGCGCACAATCGTCTCGTCTCGAGTACTCTGAATTATTCACCGGTATTGCTATGTCACTGTGTGGCCGTAGAAATGCTGAGAATCCCGATTTGCTATTTTCTAATTTGTCCGAGATCACCGCTGCTGCAATTCCATACCAAGATATTTAAGAAAGTATCACCCTTCGAGAAATCCTCAATCAATGTTCTTATTTCTGTAATTAAGATTTAGATATGTGATCGAATTATTCTATCTTAGATAACTCTACTTCAGTATTACTTCGTCAATATTATTTCGTACAAAATTATCGAAACATTTTCTTCTGATTATATTTTCCTGAGCGACTCGCATACATTGTTAATAATAATATTAATGTATTAATAAACCAGACTATAAATTTAAGCAAGTTTTTTTGAGAAATTTTGAAATAAAAAAAACAAATTTTATTAATTGAATCTATAATATATATTTCTTATCAATAATTAATAGCAATCTTATCGAAAATTTTAATTATTCCACGTGTGTTAAAAATTAATGGCAACATAATAAATTGTACATAATAAATTCTCGCATGCATCTCTAATCTGATAGTAACATCTGATAATCTGTCAATTTATTACTATTGCTATATCAATGTTTATGATATTAATGCAACATTTCTACTGCTTTCACCGTGTGCGCGATAATAAAAAAGGTCGAAAATTGCGATGTGAATGGAATGTCAGCGAATAATCATCTAGTACATCGCGGTCATCCGGAAATCGTACAACTTACGGTAAAAGAGAGACCCTCTCGCAATTTTCCCCACGCTATTCTTCGAAACGGTAGCTCTGTGAAATTGGCATATAGGTTTACAAGCGCGTGCCGCGCGCGATTGGTTTCCCAAGGCTTCTGGACCGGCTACGCCGCTATTTTTTAACGTCGAACTCGCATTCCTCGGTTGGGGGAAACGCGAAATTTGAACCACACGAGATTGCCGGAGATGGTTTTCCCTGCGATAGAATCTATCAGGTTAAAAGGAGTTTTTTCCTCCTTACACTGGATGAGTACAAGCGAGATATTGTTGCCACGCGCGTGAAATCGGCGGAGTTTTTCCATATAAAATAATTTTTTCATATATGTAATTTATAGTATAAATATATAATGCGGATAGAATTGTAGAATTTTTTGTTATAGAATAAAATGGATTTTTCTCCTCGCAATCGTTTGTAATTTTATTAATATTACATGCATAGGATAAAGGATTTGTTAACCTATATTAAATCCCATTTCCAATATCAAGTTTAAAATTTTTTCTTTAAATATAATAAACGTATTAAAATATAGTAACCTATTAAAATATAGTAATCCTCTCTGCAGTTAAAATATTTTTATTTATAATACTAGAAGAAAGAGAGAGAACGAGCGATCGAGCGAGAATATTAAATAGATGTTATTCTATGCGAGAAATGTGCACAATTCCATATTAAATTAAATCAAATCTAGTAATGTTTTCTAGTACCTATGTACAAATAATTATATGAGATTTCGTATTTTTTTTTTAAACATATATGAGAAGAGAGTACGTTTGCATTTCACTCTTATTTTCCAATTAAAATCGGCATATAATATTCTTCCTATCTTATCGGAAGAACAACAGGTGCCTCATTTCGTGCGCAACTGTTCGCGTACTTTGCAACGAGCTGATCGGAATCGAGGCGTGAAAGAAAAAGAGAAACAAATATTCGGAATCGAGCGTTGCGAATAAATCAGAACACCCCCAAGCTCCTTAAGACTCTCAAGTTCATGGCGTGTACCGACGTAAGCCGGAAAAATCGCGACTGCTCGACGTCATAACGACGAGGGCCGACAAAAGCCTCGCGGCGCACGTGACAGTCATAATAATCCGGAGTGATCTTACGGCGTGACAAGGCCTTAAAGAGCCGCGAGTAGTACATAGAGACGGGGTAGTAACCCGCGCTAAAAGTCATCCCCGTGCTGCGCTGAACGACGTGACATAACTCCACCTTCATTCGCAGTCGCCTTCTCTGATCCTCTTATTCTGGTATTATTTCCAAATGTTTGAAAAAATACAGAGAAAACTTAACAATAAAAAATAATTCTAAATATAGAAATTTTAATTATTCTATTCCTATATATTCAACAAACACTTATATAAGCAAGATTTAATTTGTAGAATATTGTATTGAGAAAAAAAAATTAATAGACGGCATTTCGCGCATAAAAAAATATTATTCTCTCACGTGCATTAATATATTATACTTTTCAATCTGCATTACAATGTTGGCTTTTATTCGTTTAAACGGCAGAGAATTAAAAAAAGAGTAATTAGTGTAAAAATATGCAAAAATATAAAATATACGTCAGAGAAGCTATTTTCACTTCTATTAATATCAGTATTTGTGAATGCAGAAACATTTTATACTGTTGTAAATATTATCATTATTATCACTTATTGTCAGTAAACGTTATAATTATTATACGTCAATCATATTTATATATGAGATATAATAAAATATATCAGCGTTCTCTATAAAGGATTAAATATAGCGCATTAATGTCGAGTTCATTTTTAACCACTGCGGGACATCATTTATTTTCCTATTTCTTATCGTCTTTTACGCTATTTAAATATATATAATTTGGACAACGTAAGAGTGGCGAATATATAAATTACATTCGCATCGTGACTGGATAGTATACAGAGTTAAGCAATACAGTGTAATGCCAAGTGGCCAATGTTGACAGAATATCGACGATGTTAAACGTTACTGGATATTTTAGTCTATTGTGTGAGTAGAGCCAACGGAAAACGAATTGCACGAGCGACGTGGATATTTAATCTCTAGGATATGCAACTCTTTGTGCGAACGAATATCCCGTTTCTCGACATACGCCGCACATTTACACGTTTACGTCAAACAAAGCAGTAGACACCGACGGGCAGGCAAACAGCACAGTATACTGAACACCGATGTGCTGCCGCGTCGTTCGAAACGTCATCGCAAACTTTCGGGGCATGAAAAAAACGTCGCTATCTCTCCAACGTAACGGAATGTAATATTTTTCGTGCAAGCCCAATATTCGATAAAACCAATTTCCAACGAACGCGCGAGCTGCGGCCAAATTACGTTCGCCATCGTTCGAGTTATGCGCGACGTTGTGAGTTTAAATCCCACCTGTACTTGTGGCAAACTGGAATTATAAAAAATATGCCGTTACGGCAAGGTGCAAAGGATAAAGGAATATATAACTGATATGTGTGTAATACATATCAGTTTTATGTGTAAGAGAGAGAACTCATTTTAATTTTAATATTAATATAAAATTTTACTAATCACATACACACATTGCCGCACACGACTTCTTTTCTCTCTCATATATAAAATATTATAAAAAATAATTTGATAATCTGCGATGCAGATATTTGTTTTATTTCTTTCAAGATAACTTTGCGTTTGGCCGTATGTATTTGTAGAGGATTAAAAAATATTAAATTAAAAATACATTATATATAAAAATATAAATACAACAAATAAAACAAAAATAGCGAAAAAAAATGTATACGAAGAAAATATCAGCTCGCCCAGGTGAATGTAAAAATTCATGCGCCTTCCGATGATTTCGCGCCTAATTAAACGTCCAATTGGCTTCTGCGGAGAGGCGGCAAATGCGGCACGAGAAAATTAAAAGCGCGCGATAATTACGGTAATGGTCGCTGCCGCAAGTACGAATGCGCGACCATTACCGGATATTTCAGCTGAAACCACTGGAAAACTCGAACGTTTAATCATCGAACTGGCACGGCGGCCGGCGCTTGTAGTGGCTGAACTTTGACAGAACCGCAACAACCCAACGTTGAATGCCGACTACGTTGGCGAACACGTCCGCCTTTCGTTCATTCTGAGCAACGCGGAGGGATAATCACTTGACATCACGTGTGTCCCGCTCATTTGCTGATTAGACCGCGAAGCAGTGCCGACTGCGATACTCGTGATCGCAAAAACGTGGCGCGGGTTCCTGGCAAAATAGCCGACAAGAACCGTAATCGTCCTGTACACAGGGTGTTGCAAAAAAAAAAAACAGAGTTTGAAAAGATAAATGTATATCATTATAGGAGAGTAATCTGAAATTGTTTACGTTTTTCTTAGCGAAAAGGCAGTTGAATTGCATTTACTTGCAAAAAGTAAATAATTTCACAAAATTTGTCAAATTTAACGTCAAATATATACATTTATGCAATTGATTACCGACTCTCTGAGACACCGTGTGTGCAAGGGTGGTGTTCTTGTTTTTTTCTCACAAAGAGACAAGACGCAATTGCGCGAGAAGTTGGACGCCACGAGGATTAACGAGACTGCGCGCGCGGCTTCCACGGCAGTTTCGAAAGGTCCGCGAGGACGTCGACCTCCGTTATAGCGAGGTCCAACGAGCCCACGCTGTATCTCGTCGTCGTCACCTCGCATCGTACCCGCTCGAAATTACACTTAACCTTTCAACCGTTCTACGTGCTCTCCGGCATACCGGACGATGACGCTAGCTAGCCTCAAAGTCGCCTTCAGATCGAGATAATTATCAAAAATCGTAAAAGTGAATGGAAAACTTAACGACGAGAGAAGAAAGCCCGAGTAATGCTGACCGAGATCATTTTTAAATTCTGAACTTGATATTAAATATTAAAGACTAAAAACTGAATGCAAGAAAATTTCTCAACTAATTGTAAAGTTTATTTTTCTCAGAAATAAATTTTATTGTTTCGGATAATTTTCTAATTTTGGACACACACACACATTCTTATTTTTTTAGTGGTGTCACATAAAGATTTTAATTTAATTCTAATCAATTAATTATATTTTGCCATGAAACAGAGCGAATTTAACGTTCTTTTTATTTTTAAGTATGTATAAATTTATATTTATATTTTATACTAAATATAAAAATCGTAACTGTTTCCTAACTAAAATTTTCTTGGGAGTGATAGTGGAAAGCTTTTATATAATTATACAGTTTGATAATTCGAATAGATAAAGACATCTCATTATCATTTACAACATTGTGGAGGAAAAAGGTCTTTTCCCTGTATTATATTTTGTTAGAAAATATACGTGCACAACAATTTCTTGTTTTAATTCTTATAAATATAATTTCCGTACATTAAAAAAAAAAAAATAAACATTCTATTATTCCAAGACCTTCCGCTACATGGATAACACAATATTTGATAAGGCCCTGATAACACAATATGAAACGCAAAAGAACAAGAGCTTTATTTCAACAGCAATGTGCAGCTTAATGAAGGGGTATTTATCAAGGGTATCGATACCATCGGTATTCGGCGCGTCCAATTCCGAAACGTCGAAGGCCTTTAATATTCGTCGACCGGCGGTGGCGGCGGCGGCGGACGTATGTGCGCACGCTTTCGACTTTGTTTACCGCATATATCTCACGCGTGCCAGTCGAAATTCGATTTACGAGCGTTGTGCCGCGCGGGAATTACGAAAAATACCGACGGCAATCCGGGAGATAGCCCGGCCGTAGCCCCATTGCCGTAAACAAGTCGAGCGAGACAAAAAGCGATATTTGCGCAGGAAACGAGCGCGCGCGCGCAAAGTCGATTCCATTCACCGCGAAGAATCGAAATAATTCCACGATGGATCAGAATCGTGTTACGGTAAAGGCGAATTTATGTGATTCGTTTGCGACGATCATTCCGAACGAAATTGATAGAACGAGATTCCCTTTGAAACGTTTGTCGAAGACGAACTATTCGATATTCGATGCAGGTCACAAAACACGCGGTTATTTATGTATTAAAAGATTTGATTTGGATATATATATAAGACGCTAATTTAAACACGACGAATATCATTTACTAATAAACCGCATTATAAATTATTAAATACAAATTCAAGAATGGAAGCAGGCTAATAAGAGCCAGGTGCAGAAATTAGACAGCCAAATTTTCTGTTAGTCGATCTGCTGAAGATTTAAAGAAAAGACCGAAACGGTCTTTTCACACTAAATAGAGAAGTATTTAATAACAAGTTTGTTGCGCCTAATTTCTGCGCCTGATTCTTATTAACCTTATTAATCTGTTTCCATCCTGAATTTGTATTTATATATCAGAGCCTTTTCGCGATTTATTATAAATTATTAAATTTATATAAAAGTAAACTGTACATATATTCACGTGCAAGATAAGACCTTCCGAAGCTCTCACGAGTCGGTACTCACGTGCGATCATTTACACGATTTTTTTCTCGCTTTCGAATGATTCATCCGAAACATGATCTCGTCGTCAAAGACGAACCGCGTAAATTCGCTTTAACGCACGCGTGGTATGCCGCGAAATGTATGCTGTCTCCCGGCGCGAGAATTTCGCGCGCTTTACCGCATTTCAGTGTGCGCGCGATTACCATCTCTCCTGTCTTTCCGCGCTATAAATTCCTATAGTGTCGCGCGTTAATCCACAGATTAGCCGCTGACTACGGGGCCTGCAGTGGTGTTCGCTGTAAAGAGCGTACAAGCGAGACAGAGGCAGGAAAGCGCGTTTATGTAGGCTCTCTAGGACGAATAAAATAAAATACAAAAAACGACATTCGGGAACAATTAGCTTTAACTTTTCTCTCTCTCTCTCTCTCTCTCTCTCTCTCTCTCTCTCTCTCTCTCTCTCTCTCTCTCTCTCTTTTGTTCTCTTTCTCCCGTATTTAACATAGATTATATCCGTTCCGTGGAAAAAATAAATTAGCGATTGTTTTATAAAAAAGTGAATAAATACGTTTATAATTAAAATTGTAAAAGTAATTGAGATAAAATTTTAATTCCATTTTAGAATAAATGTAGCTAAATATTCTGTCCAATAAAATAATAGTTTTGAATATTCCTTCAAAACAGGCTTTCTGCATGCCTCTTTTGCAGCCACTCTGCTCCAATTAAGTATTGTTTATGAAAAATTCCAGCGAAAAAGAATTTACATAATATACGGAAAAAAAAAAAATAACTGAGTACTATATATAGTATGTATGTTAGTAAGATAAATACTGATATCAATTGCAAAAAATAAGGACTCTGTAGGAGAGAGGAAAAGGAAGAACAGGTTGGTTTAATTCGTTTCACCGAAGTTGTGGATTATCCTGCTATTTAAGAGACACCGAAAGGCCGATAAAGGAAAAAGCCGACCTCGATCGGCCGATAAACGTCGGTCGACGGAAAGGCACTGTTGTGACACGCATACTCGTGGAAGATCGATCGATCGGGGGGAGAGAGGGTGGTTGATAGTCGACATTTCGCACGAAAGCGATGTAGCTGGTCAAATCGTCAGCCGATCGCGCCCCTAAAATTGCGATCGAGGGTCGCATGGAAGGGCGACCTTTCTTAACCCTCTTTTTCATTTTCAGTCAATTACAATGGATACGAGCGATTTTCCAAGACCTACAATTATCGTGTGGATATAGATAGATAGAACGGAAATGGAATCGTAAATTAAGCGAGTAACTGTTTTATTATTACAATATCTCTCAACGTTTGATTATTTCAAAATGAATCAATGCGATTATTTTTTCTTTATATTTTATTTATGTTTATAATTTAAAGTTATAAGCTGATATATGATTTGTCAAAATTATTGGAGATTATTTTTATAAACTGACTTGCATCGATTGAGAACGATTGACATCTTTCGTGACATCCTTATTAAGGGAAAATCAATTTCAAATTAGTAAAAAATATTTATAGATAGAAAAAATGTGTATAAAATCTAGAACATATAATTGGATATAATTTCATGGAAATACTATTCTTATAAGATGACTTCGCAAAGAACCTGACTTCTTTAGGTCCATTCCATGAGTAACCACGTGACAACATCGGAAATGGACGGCTCAAAATCGCTCCAAAATTTGGCAGAGTCTTGTAATAAAGATTGATCATGATGAAGAAGAGCGGAAGGAAGTAGGCGGAAGGCAACTCGATTCGGCCCGTAGTATCTCACGTAGTTATGCGTCGTGAATTGCGAGCGCATAACTTTCCGCCGGAGAATCGCGCGCGGAATATATCGCGGTATATCCGTGAAAAACGACTGCGCGAATGCGCGTCTTGGAAGGGAAAAGGGGAAGGGAAGCGAGTTTATAGGCAAAAAATATTGCATTCGTGCAGCGCGCGAAGATGGAAAGACGAGAGAAAGAGACGGGAAGCACGAAGCAGATGAAGGACGACGAGGGGATCGTACTTTACTTACTTTGGCATGACCATCGCCCACTTAGGATCGTAAATGTCGACGACTGTGAGTGCCATCGCTTATGGGACATCGGAGACTGGGAGGGCCGCGTTTCTCGAAAGAGATCCCCAGGTGAACGGAATGGAGGAAGAAGGGGGGCGATGGTAGAGGGGAAGAACGACGAGCCCTTGGGGGTCGGAGCAACCGGAAAGCTCATAAATGCCCAAGAAAATTACGTCGGACTCGCCGAAATTACGCCTCGCGAGATTGTAATACCTCTGTAAAAATCGCGAGACGTTCTCGTTGCAACTTCTCGTTCCACAAGATATACCGGTTTCCCGCCTGACGTGACATTTGACGATACCTTGCGAAATTCTTTACTTGACCGAATAATCAACAAAGAGAGAACAATCGCGATCAGCAATATATATATATAATCGACGTTTAATAATTTCACTGAATTTTCTTGAGCTCAGTGCGCTGCTCATTAACTTGTTTAATTGGTTAATTTACTTAGTTGAGCCAACTAAAGTAGCCAGGTAACTGAATTACTACCCTAGATTAGCTAGATCGCTTGACTGATTAGTTAGAATAATTAGTTAGCTGGAACCCTTTGGCTATAGTAATACTAGCAGAGAGTTGATAGACAAAATCATAGTAAAATGGCAATTTTTAGAATTTAGCATAACCGAATCAATAGCGTGGTTTACCTGCTTATCATAATTAGTAAGTTAAGTCAGTTAATTAATTGGCTAAAGATTCAATTATTAGAGTTATCTGGTTGAAACCATGATATGTTGCTGACTTAAAGTATCATCTCGGCCAATAAAAATGAGCTGGCTAATCGATACTTCTCGCTAGCCTAATTTCATCGGCTTTCTACTTAATTATTGCTTCGCTGATGATCACGCGTTCAAATATCGAAGTTCGATAGTTCTTTCCTATGACGTTCGCGTGCGCGGAACCACTTTGCCATTTCGTAATTGCTACAAACCATTATTCGCCGCGACGTGCATCGCAAGACGCGCTTCCAATTATTCCATTATTAGACAAGGAAGCGAGAAAACGCCAGTCAGAAAACAACATAACGTCATCCTACAGCGATGGCAAGAGTTGCGCAACACTGATATGCGGTAAAATCATCAGGCGCTCGATTTGCACGATTTCACAGGAGTTAGACTCGGTACATATGTCCAAGCAAAAAGTAATAGCCTTCCGGATATACCATACGCCGTTTAATAATTTTATCATATAATGTAGTTGGCAAGATATTATCATTTTTATCTCTTCCGAAGTCAAGAGACATATTTGTCGTCTCATTAAGAAAATATTCTCACGCATTTCCAAATCACTTTAAACGCTTTAAACAGTTTAAAGCCGCCGCGACGAATCGATCACAGTGATCGTTGACAATTAGTATATGTTTGTGGTCGATAAATATGTTAAACGCAAGGAAACCGTAGCGATAACGTCGTGGAAATATTTTGCGAGCGAGGGCAAAGAGAAAGAGAGAGAGCGACGCTCGTTACTGTCGGGTGTTCACCCGGTCTAACTAGCCCAACACAATCGCATTGTGCACGCCGTGCTAGAATAAACGCCGTTCCAGCACGGCATGCAGTGTGATACCGTTTGCGCAATATTTTGATTGCTACCTTGCCGCTGGCATAAGTGCAACGGCCGACATGGAGTCGTGATAGGGCAAGGGAGGATGATTCTGCCGTTCTGGCAGAAGCCGTCTCTGTCTTCTCTCTGCCTCTATCTCGTCTTCTCTCTTTGTTCGTTGCCGATGGATGGAGGAGTGCTTTGCAATTTCGATGACGCGCCTTGGAATCGCGCCGCGCGGATTCAGACGTAATCGATACAGTTTCCCTTGCTTCTCACAGCCAAACGATATGCCGCATGCTTTATGCCGAAAGCTCTCGATACAAAGTCGATTATAGTGTTCACGGGATAGCAAAATCGTTTTGGAGTCGCGATCGTTTTGTCTTACGCCATTTGGTAATCGGATGACAAGTCGCGACGCTTGTTCTCACGATCAGCTGATCGGGAGTGCAGCGACGAGAATGAAACAAAGTGACATGATTTCGTTATGTTTCTTATTGTGTTATAAATGAAAAAATGTCTTAAAATATTTCGCTAAATTCAATAAATATCTTAAAATATTTTACTAATAAAAGCGCAATTAAAAAATTTTAAAATATTTAATCATATAGTTTGTGAAAAAAAGGCGTTAATAATATTTGCAAAACCTACGAAACAAAAATAACGTAGTTTGTTATATATTATTCGTTCATTATATATTACGCGGTTTTTTATATTACGTTATATAGGTATTTATTTATTTCAATTTCTATATTTCTTTTAAAATTTATATATGTATATTTTATTTTTCCAATTGAATATAGCAATAATAATAATGTCATTTATTTCGTTTATTTAGAACAATTAAAATTTTATGGCACTTGAAAATTCTTAAAACAACGGATGCTTAACATAAACTTTCTATATCAAAAACGCGTTCTCTTAACAAGAAGAATCCGATAACAAAAGAATGAAACTCAAACAACTTCATTTTCTCATCCTGATGTCCTTCAGTTCCTGAAAAATTTGCATTTCTGCAGACGACTGCTTATTGCCGCGTTATAATTGTTCTTGTTGAGAGGCATGTCCCAGATCCGCGACAAACATTCACCTATTTCTCCACAAACATCTTTCCTTTTCTCATTCGCTTGCTTTGATTAATTTTTCATGCAAGCCAAAGACCGCCGTTGCAGTGAAACAGCGACGATGCATTATTACATTGGTGCGCGCGCGCTGCTCGAGATAAATTTTTAATAATCACACTCAACCTCTTTCTCTCTCTTTCTCTAGGTCGTTTATATAGCCTAGAGAATTTCCCATTTTAGAGACCGGCGGAAAGATTATACGAATAATAATTAAAAGGCTGTGCACACGACAAATGCGGCGGTTTGCTATTTACGTTAAATAATGAGAGCACAAATGTCGATATCATTTCGAAGAAATTTAAGGATCTTTAGACAATGCATTCAATAAACATTGCTGTATTACAAACGGAATTTCAAGACGTAAACTTCCGCATGTCGACTTCTATTTCAAGCTTCTTATGTAAATGCATTATATGAGCTGTTAAACCGACGACGATAAAATTGGCAACACGACGACGCGACGCTTTTCGCAGATATACAAAAATAATAACGAGCTAACAAGAGAATAGCAAAAGTGTTTAATAAGAGGGTGCACGGATTCGCCGTTCGCACGCACATTTTCGATGTTTAGGTCTCAACGATAGTTAGTAACAATGATAGCAAACTAGATGATCGGTTGGAGTTTGGCCGCAAATTATCGCTGCGTTAGGACGATAATGGAAATCCGATTGAAGCCGTCCATTTGCGACGTGTTATGATGGCTGTTTGGCATTTTAATTGGGAAATCGCAATTAACCCAACCCTATGATCGTTTAAACCTGCGACGCTGATCGAGTCGCCGAAATCTCTTCAAGCCCTAAAATGTTGTTCGTGGACTATAGAATACAGCTGCTGCTTTTCATGATTGCGGCCATTAGAGCAAAACGCGTACTCTATAAATTTTATTAAACTTAATTATTACGTATAAATTTTTATCTGAATTGATCTAAATTATTTATGCCATTCGTACGATAAAAATATGCTTTTATTTTTCCTGATCAAATTAAGATCTTTAATTGAAAAATGTAAAGCGTTTCCAGATTCGATATAAGAATCTTGATTTTATGCAATGAGATTTGCCATCTAAAAGAATGCTAAAAAAGAAAAACAGATATTCTATTGATTCTTATTTCGGTTGATTAACTTAACTCGTTTATATTAAATATCTACTGATTGGTGTTATATGTCGTAAAAAATTTTCGTTAAGAGTGTCGTCTCGCCTAGTATCAAGCTGCCGACATCGACGGACATTTTTAACGGCCAAACTTCGATCCCTCTTATAGCGGAAGCTTTCTCTCGTCGACGTCGAGAGTGGCGTCTTCTCGACGGACGTTTTAATTGGAAAATTGTAATTGGCTCTGTCTGCTTCTATGCGGCCCGCCGCCACATTCTTCGGGAACTCGAGGATTCTCCGGGACGTCGACGTCCTTAGGGACTATCGGTTCTTTCACGTTTATGTTGCCTATCCTTTCTCGCTTGAGCTGCTTCCTTCATTTTTTTCTCATTATCGCATATTTATTTTACTCATGTGTTTGATAATGCTAGATTCTAACCCTTTGATAGTGCCATACTAGCAGCTTCTATCGCGCTATCTTATATAATATAAATTATTTGTGCGATAACGATAAATTGATAGAATTCTATATCCTTTAATTATAAAGTATTTAATTTGAATTCATGCAGAATATTGCATATCATTTGTGATACTTTGAATAGATGATTTTGCAAGTTTACATCTTCTTTTTAGAGAACTTACAATAGTGGAAAAAATATTTTTTTCTTTTAAATTCATAGTTCGAAAAAATTAGATTAGAAAGATATTCTCCTCTTAAAAATTCATAGGCAACATTAGAATAAGTAGAATCGGAACTAAAAATGAATTAGAGAGAAGAATTATTTTATTTTAAATAATCGGCTATTATGTGTACCTACGCACGAATAAAACGCATCGAGGCATTTGCGATCTATTCATTAGCGTCGTATAAATAATAAAATTTCCACTTGATTTCGTACTCTCTTCTCTTCAACTCCTCTTCTAACCCTTGGCGCTTCCTCTGAACGTCCGTAAACGTGCGTTTTTTCCTATAATCGAGTCGCGTCCTCGAGCCGGGAACGGGAAGCCCTTTTTACGGGCCATGCTCGGTACACCGCTCCAACTTTTAATTGGCGAATGGTAATTGGACACGCGGAAATAGCTGGGCGTAGTAGGATCCTTTGACTTCGGCCTGTGCGCCGTCAACCGGAAGAAAGAAATCAGGAAAGAAGAAGAACCGGCAAGAAAGAAGGAGGTCCGAATAGTTTATCGCCCGCTAAGATTAAGTAGCGACACGCGAGGAAAATAGCGGCGCAAAGTCGAAGATAAAGCTCAAGCCGGTCCAGAACGCAGTCGTAATTCCACTCTAATTGCAATTTAAATGGCTGGCGCGAGAAATCGCGTCGCTTGCTCGATATAGCGCAGTGGGAATAATTATTAACATAATTATAGATGATTGGTAGACGCTTGCCCTCCTTGCAGGTATTAGAAATTATAGAAAAATATTGGCGAAATACATTATCGTCTAAATTTAACTAAACTAAATATTAATTTAAATTAAAACATTTTATATATATATATATATGTATTTTGCTTTTATATATGCATATACACAATATAAAAAAGATATAATCTGAGAATATTCATTTCAAAGTTTCGAATGACCTTTTCCAGAATAGATGTCTTACGTACACGCGTCGCAAGAGGATTACACGCGACTCCGCGAAAATCTCATATGCTGGGCGAGTCAACAATTGAGGCGAGAGTCGGGGCGCGAATTACGGGGATGATAACGCGATTTCTCGGTGGCGGCGCGAAAGATAATTCGCTCGAAACGATTCTCTCTATCTCCCGGCGGAGGGCGCGAGATTCCGCCGCCTTCGGCGCCTTAATTGGAAAATGCTAATTAGCATCCAACCCCGACGCGATATTCCCTTTCGAGCGAGTTCGCTTTCTAGCTCTCCCTTACTTTCCCCCATGCCTTTTCACCTTTCGCTCTTTCCTTCTCCTCTCTCATCACTGGCGCGTCCCTTGCTTCTCCCGCGCTCGCCCTCCTTCATTCTCGGAGGCGAAATTGAACCTCGCGACCGGAGATTCTGGTTTGTCTACCATTCCCTGTGGAATGGACGAACGGACGAACCGCGACATTGCAGACGGGATCGATATCACAAAAATCCATGTAACGACACGGTTATTCGCGACATTAGAAAGGAGAAGAACCGAGGAATTAAATCCTAGAGAATGGCGGTGGAAAGCGCATTCTTAGTCTAAAATAGCTTCTTAGTTTTATAATTACGCTTTCTCAATGACTTTTTTACCGTGTTTTTTCTTTCAGGACGTTTGCTTCCATTTAAAAGATTTTAACATTTTTTATGGTATTGTTATAGAATGAGTTGAATCAGAAATAAAAAATGGACAAGAGAGAAAAAGAGAATTTTTAATTTAAAAAAAAATTTGGAAGAGAATTGCAACTAAAGAAAATGTATTAGTTTAATGATCGTAAAGAAAAAATTGGGAAACTTTACTGTACAAGATCAAGATATTAACACAGTTTTTTTAACAAGTATTATTTAAATATAAAGTTATATATTTGATTAATATATTAATTTCTACTTAATATACTAATCTTTTTTAATTAAAAATTTATTCGCTAAATTTAGTTTTTCAATTCTCAATTTGAAGAAAAATTGTAGGTAAAATATATTTAAAGTATATTTAAATTATTATTTAAATATACTTGATATATTTAAAATATATTTAAAAAGATTTTTAAAGTATATTTAAATGATTTTTGCGGTGTACTTTACATGTACATACAATTGCAATAATTATATATAATATATAATAAAAAATACTATATAATCCTAAAATTAATTGAGGTTTGCGACGTGTATAATATTCAACGTGACGTGTGATATATTTTTAGTCTCCCTAAGCAAAGAAGATAAATTGTAACCACAACTCTCCATAATAACTTTATTAACCACCGACCTGTGACATTTTTATATGTTTATATTTAATTCTATATGCGTCATATGTTATGACAAACTCGTCCTCATCCATCTTGGAAGATTAGCTATTATTTAATCTATATAAGAACATCAATAAATATATTTGTTGAAATAAAATAATATAAGAAAAAAAAGATGTATATTAATTACATTATCGAATTAGTCTTCTCTTTCTTTATATCTTTTCTCTATTTTTTTATGCCAAAATTTTTGAAATGTGGAAAAAGTGATATTTAATTCGATAATGTAAGAGTTCAGTTCAAACGTCAACTTGTTCCATATTTAAATTCTTCAGAAATATATGATAATATCTCTATGACCCGTAATAACTGAGAAAAACGGCGCCCGCCGGAAGGACTAAGGAAATTATGCAATTTAACGATGCATTCGCGCAAGTAATCCGAGTTAAGTCGAACGCCGCGGCGATTAAACAGCTAAAGAGAAACCTGTCCCGAGACTTAATCCCCGATTTTTGTCGCTGGCTCGAGTTTCCGCGGACGCTCGCTTGCCACTATTTACGGTTCACAATAAGTTTAGCCGCGCAATTTATACGCTGCGAGAAGCATTTAGCAGACATTTGGTCGAATTACAACATTGCACCGGATAAGAGTGAATAGGTCGACCGTGCTTGAAATTACTTTATTTTCATGGCAGCGCGCTACTTCAAGGGATATCATTATCCGGCGGTAGCTATCGAGGATGTTAATCGGAGCAATCGCGCATTACTATGATTGCGCAGGTTAATACAAAGTAGTCCATAATAGTGCCGCTCCAATATCTGGAATTATATTTTGATCCTGATTAATCACATCGACTATGTCGAGAGTTGAAATGCGAGGAAAAGTGGATTGCCAAAGCAATATGATTATTGAAAGTTTCATATAAACGTTACAAATACTCTGCGTATTTATAATTCTATTGAATATTCTATATAACCACGTCATTATATACTTCATCATTTCGGATTACAGCAATGTTATATCACGATCAGATTTTCTGATTAAGATAAATATTTTTCTAAAATTTAATTTTTTTGATTTAATCTTGTTATATACATATGTTATAAAATAATTTAAAATTATAATACTGTAGAAACTCTCTCTCTTTTTCTCTCTCTCTCTCTCCTCACAAAGTTCATTAATTTCCGTAGTAATTGACAAACATTGTGTTTTTATTAATCCGTTTTTTAAAAACATCAATGTAGCACATATCGCAGACAATTCGCATGTCGCGCAACGTTTCGTAACGGCGGTGATTACTATAGTGCGCGTACTACAAGAAGTCTCGCGATTATGTCACGCTGTAACCTAAGACAAATGGAAACACGCCAGTTGCGTGCAGTACAACGCGCCGAAAGCTGTCGTCATTGCGCGCGCTTAAGGTAAGAGTGGCCTTTATACGCTGAACACAAGGCGCTAATAAGTATTGCGCCTCTCCTGTGCACTCTACAACGGTATGTACATTTATTACGTCGTAAGGACAGGCGTGTCAAACTCATTTCGATTCACATGTGACGTAAGCGATTTCGCACTATATCGAACAACAGCGCCTGTTTTCGATAACTGAAAAAGACACAGCGGTTTTGTAAGAAAGCTTATAATACATAGAACTCAATTTATATCCCACATCAAAATATATTTACGTTATTTCCGCATAAGTTAACAGTGATCAGGTCGTAAGAATAGCACTATTATTTCCAGCAGAATAAATAAAATAAAACGTGTGTGATTTAATTATAAAAAAATATTAATTTTATTACATGCACATTAGAATCGATATGAGAATGTCATGTATATGTCATCTATAATAAAATTAGGGATCTTTGCGCTTTGGAAATAGAAGCGACGACTTTGGTAGTTACTCGGCGATGGCCATACTCGCCTAAAAAGATTAAGTATATGTAAATTTATGCATACGGAGAGACTAATCTCGATAATCGCCTCAAGAACGCACGGAATTAATATCATCTATTGATTCGTGCGTGATATGTTTTTTGTGATTGATTCTTTTTGCGCCGAGCATACATTTACACTGTGATGGCTTTGACGAATGTCTTCTCCAGAAATCTCTTACATAATGGCTTATGAAAGATTATTATAAATAATGATGTGAAATTTATGCTTGACAAGTGCGTTATGCGAATCCAGTTGTCAATAGTGTAAGTAAAACCGTTAATTTATTATCCATTTAAACTTGACTGATAAACACATAATTTAAGCATAGCAGACTTTAAAAAAAAGATATATATTTTTTTAATTACAGATTTTTTTTTTTTAATAAGAGAATGTTTCATATATATATATAGTGTTTAAAAATTAGATGCCAAATTAAATTACATTTTACGTATGTTACAGTTTACATATGTTGTGCATTAAATGATTCTTGATAATCTTTAATTAAAGGTGTTAAAAAATTAAAGTTGCCGCTTAAAATAAATGTTATTGTACACATCGTTCATGTAGAGCTATCCTGAAAAAAGATGCATAGGAGTAATAGGATTTTGCTCACCATGTAACTCACACATAATCGATTTTTCCTCGGTGAATTTAATTAGAGACTTCATTAGCGCGCTGTTTTACATTGGAGATTAAAGAACCTGACGAATTAAGCTTCAAAAATGCAGATGAGTACTGGAACTCCATTTCCCTATTAATTCGAAGTAAACTTTAACTCGAGAAAATTTAAATTTGTAATTTAATTGACATTAATTAATATCTAACTATAAAAATTGGATATTTCTACCCTGATGCGTAGAAACGCAATGTATAGATACAATACAAATGTTAATGTGAAACAGATTCTCTTAAAGGAATGTCTTTTCAAATTCCCTCGAGGAAAGACTAGAGTACTAGAGGATGTTATGTTTATCCGCGAAAACGCATCATTAGTCTCAGAACGTGTCGCAATCGATTTATCAAATCTTTCGCAAAAGATGGCTGTGAAAAGATGCCTTTCGTTACACAGTCCGACCGTATGCGGTCAAGACATCGCACCTAACCGCGCCGAGAATCCCAGCCATCTTGCCGCTACGTGACAGCGCTTTGGAAACATCCTACGTGTAGATGTACGTAGTTGAAAGCTCAGTACGTATACGTAGATATATACATATGCAGAGGCGGTTGTGACGCCAATGTACACAGCGGTACGTACTCCCTGCCTGTGCTGTTCTGCCACCCTCATTGATTACGCTCGAGTATTTCAGAGTTTAACAGATGAGACAAGAGAAGATTTGTGAGACAACGATATCCGGGAGAACGGTAGGAAAACGAGGCATGAAGAGAGAGAAAAGGGGAAGAAAATTTATTCTCTCTAGATATAATCCCTTCCCCCACCCCTCCCAAGAACACAAAAAAATATTAAAAATTTTTAGAGATATGATCATAAAAAATGTAAAATAGTATTTATTAGTAGATAATAAAAAATATAAATAGATTTTCCGCCATGCTATTTACGAGAATTAAGTTATAATCGTAAGATATAAAATTGGAATTTCTTCGTCGGTCAATTAAGACGTCAATTTTGTTTTTAAATATTCATAAGTTCAGAATGTATGATTTAACAAAGTAATGAATTCCATAGATAGAATATAATTTATATAAATAAGAAAAAAAGAGGGAATGAATCATTTATTGTTGTTCTAGATCGAGTTTTATGAGAAAAGTAACAGTAATAATTAATAAATCGCCAATTCAATGATTTAAGCATGCATTAAACGCGTATAAGATAAAATAAAATAAATGAATAATAAAATATCTACAAAATACAGACAAAAAAGATCATGGTATATTATTCTCTCGTCTAGTAGCCTAACAAATAGATATTCCAGTAAGAGCGAGAATGTGAAGGAGAGTCAGAGCGATGGATAGAGGAAATCGGGAACGAGGGGGAAGTACCTATATGCACAGGCTCGCATAATCCTGGCAGTTCACATATAGGGTGTTCGTGATTATCCGACATCCTGAGCAAGCAATTTCTCATGGTCACTCGAGAACCCGTTGGTAATCTCCTAGCCACTCGGCACGCTAACATACGGCGTCGCAACAAAGGGATTCTCCAAATTTCTCCTCCGACAAGTAGTCAAGCCTGTATCTCGCGGTATCAGCGCCGACACGTCGACGCTGACAAACAGCGAAATTCGATCTGACCTGAAATCTACATTTAGGCAAGGTCGTCTTTGTACATTCAGCGCTCGAAAAATATCGAAAATATTCGACCTTATTTACAGATGTGTGTATGTGTGTTATATATGTTCATTCACTTAAAAAAATAAAAACTTTCGAAAATAAAACTAATCTTTCTATTTATGTTTTATTCGTTAAATAAAGCAAACAAGTGTGCAAAAATATTATTTGAAACAATCTGCGTATTAATAAATTACGAAGATTACTCGAAAAAAAATAAGACTAGTATTATATTAATAACCTAGCAGTGGGCATTATTATTTATTATACAGATATCAAATTATTAAATAAACTTTTAGCGTAGTGGTGTAGTTTATTTTAAACAAAGATATAATCATTTAAATTAATTGAACAAACATAGAAAAAATAATAGAAAGAATAAAACATACATTCGTGCCGGTGTTCAACAAAGTTTTTAATATTTTTCTAGATTTGTATAACTTGAGTATCTTTATCATTTCTATCTGCCCCCGTTAAAGCGTGAATTTGTGTATTTAATATAGTGAATAAAATTTACATGGAGCACACACGTCGAGAGATTTCCAAACTATTAATTGATAGGTAATGAAAATCTATCTATTATTAATTATCCCTATTAAATATGTAAGTTCCATTAGTCATCCAATTTTTAGTAGGTGAAGATTATTTTGATATGTACGTATGCATTATGTACTAGGAAAGTTAAAAACCTCCTCTTTCTCCCGTTCGATAATGCACAAATCACGCGTGCGAGGAAATCTTTAAAAATATGTAAGATATGTAAGATTGAGAACGATGTAGCGTATATAAGTACACGTTAATTATATTCATTAAAACCGCCACACGATATCGCAGCATCGGGACGTCGCGTGCTGCGAGCCGCGAAAAAATGAAATAACGAGATTACTCTTTCGTCCATCGAAACGAGCGAGCGAGAGTAAGCCGGCTTCTTTTTTTTTTTATCGCAGCCTTAAGAGTCAACAGCATTAATTAAATTTCCGGCTAAAATTAAATTTGCATAATTCCCCGATTGAATTTCGATCCCTGTCAGATCGGACATGCGCGGGGGTAGAGGGAGAGGGGGGGGGAAGCGAGCAATCGCACGGCAAACACGCGCAAAAACAGAAAAATTAATTGAAAATGTCATTCTCCTTCTTTACGAAAAAAATACAAATACTTTCTTCTTTTCTCAATTATCTTTCCGTCACGTATTTGCTCGCTCCGCTGTTCAATTCGCGCAACACAGTTAAGTCTAGTATATGTCGCACATCTCGTCAATGTCGTTCATGGATTAAGTACGCGATGTGATCACGGCGATCTAGCCACGCGATCAGGTAGTCTCGACGTATTCCCGGGGTCACCCTGTACAAGGTAGGGGCCTCACGGAATAGCCGTTGATGAAAGTCGGGAGAAGAGAGGCTGAAGGGTAAGGCGGGGAGGGACTTTGTCGTGGCCGGGCCTTTAAGATCGAGTCCCACGCGTTCCCAGACATTCCAGCTAGTAATTGCAGGCTGCCGCCTCCTATCTTGTCGACGTTGGCTCCGCTTCTGAGCCAGTCCTCGATCTCTCCTTCGCTCTTCGTAGATAGGTAGAGGTCTCCCTTCCTCCCTCATCTACCTTTCCCGCCCGGATCTTTCTTTCTCTTGTAACACGCCTGCCCTCTGCTCTTGCCCTTTCCCCCGCACACGATTCTTTGCATCGTGATGCTGCCGTTGCTGCTGCCGTTGCTCGTATTGCTCCTCCTTCATCGGCATCACCTCCACCTTCTTCGTTCTTTCTCTCGCTCGCTGCTGCGATTGCTCGTTAGTACCGGGAAAAGCGCGCCGAGTGCCTCGAGGAACCCAGTGCTAAGAGAGCATCGGCTGGAAATCGCCCATACAGCGCACATCAAAGGACGAATACGCAATAGGGAATAGGCACGAGAGATATCGTGACGAGGACGACGACGACGACGACGACGACGCACATGGCACGAATAAACGGCGCGGTAGGTAGTCGGCCGTTGATGGCCGAGCGTGTTGCCGAGTGTATCGCATCGACCGGCAACGAATAAGTATCAATCTCGTGGAGAGATGCCGGTAAACGAGAAGGTTGCATTGCAGAAGACTCGTGACGCGAACAGTTACAAATTATCACGATTAACGCCGCGGTAGGCCGACTTGGGAACTTTGCGAAAGCAAAAACATCTGACCGAGCAGCTTATTAACCAGTCGTACGATAAGTAAAAAATACTAGATTAGTATTCGCATAAGACACAGCAAATTTTTAGACTAAATTATAATAAATGTTGACATTTTTATTGATGTAGTATTTTAAGTTAATCTTATATTATCATACTAGATGCAGTCGTTAAAATTGATAAATTAGAAATATTTATGAATCATTATTAATTATTCAAAGATGGATTATATTATTTTTATCCGGTCGCTAATTGATTTTCTATTTACAATTTCGCGATAGATTCTTATAGGAAATATATACTGAAAATAAACAAGCATTTAAATCCGGATGTAAAACAATGGTCGTTTGCATACGGAATATATATCGGTGACTGTTTGTTCCGAGCAGTGCATACAACGCAGTTACGAGGATGAATCCTAGCTTGGATCAGTTCCAAACGTGCTTATCATTTGATTAACCGTCTTAGTTCCTCGTCATATACTCGTGTCAAGAAGGGAGGGGACAGAAAATCACCAGCCTGACCATATTGGACACGTATTTATGTTTCTTGATCAATACTGCGACATATTTATGTTATTTCTCCACGATTTTATATTGCTCTGTTACTTTAGCAGAATTATTGAATCGATAACATTACTCAAGAGCGCAAATTACACAAGATAATAAAAATCATATCGATATAATGATTTTCTCTCTCTCTTTTGCTCTCGATCGTATTAATATTTAAGCCTTATCATATTATCAATATATGTAAATCACTATCGTCATAAAATGAGAGTTTATATTATTTATTGCTGAGCGCTAACGACATATGAATAGACAATAATTATGCTTCATATAAATTCTTTTAGTATCATGCAAAATATCTAACATCCATTAACAATATGATAGAAGATTGATTTCAACAATCGTATATCAATAAAGTGGAAATATATATGAATATATATACATATAGTATCTTGCATCAATTAAATTAGAGAGAAAGAGAGAGCTTTCTTTTATACATTTCATATAAATCTATATCGACATCTCTTATTTTTATTAACTGGAATCCTCTATCTATTCGATATTATGATCGTGAGCATTATTCTCAGCGAAATAACAGCGATTCGAATACCTCGGTAAAATCCGTTCGAAATAGTAAAAATATTCTTGAACGCAGTTTCCAGTTTCCTGGCTGCATTACTTTACGATCCTGCTCTTTAACTTTCCATTAATCACATAGCTCTTTTCGATTTTCCTTCATCCTATCTGTTTGCAACCATTGTCATTCGTCCTCTCTACGACGAAGTACTCCGCCACTCTTTTACTCCAATATGTCTCGGACCTTAACAAAGACGCGATCATTTCAGCAACCGCATTGGAATCGCCTGCTTCTGCGTGGGAACGGTTTTCGGTAGGAATTCGGTAGGAAGTCGATTTTATCTCAAGATTAAATGACATCCGCCCTACGTTTTTGATCTTAAACGAAAATTTGGATTTGACAATAAGAATCGAAAATATGAGTTGCTCCAAATTTTTTTATTAATTGCAAAATATCGCTAACCGTTCTTATGACTGAGAGAATATTAGACAAAAGTTAAGACATCAAAGTACCTATATTTGTCTATACCTATTTTTCTTTCAATTTAACGAGAATGAAAGTTAGCCATTTGTTTTCTTCTGATAACGAGAAGCTGTGTTTTGCGCATACAACGCGACGCAGAAAACAATAAAAATCTACTCTTGCCGCATACTCTCGCGCCCACCTCCATTAATTCCTGATTCGGAACTTTCGCGCAACAAATTGGATTAATGCCCAATTCAAAAGTTTTCCCGAAAGTTTGAATTCTGTATCTCCCGTAGCTTGCGGCTACTCGCGAGCAACAACCGCGAAATGTAAACCGTTTCGGAACGAGAATTTCAATCTCTACGACTACACCGAGCGCAGAATTCTTCATAAAGTACGAACCGCTTATTAAAAATTGTTTCTTCGTCCATGGAATTCTTACACAAAATGCAGCTCAAAATATGAGACCTTCATCTTCAAGCCGTAAAAAAACGTTGGCCATTCTAATTTTACTATATATTTGATCTTTTATAATGCCGAAACAAGATTAAGAGAATTTTACTCATATTTTTAGGAACAAAATATTCATTATTAAAATATTTTTTTTAAATTAGCTTAATGTATAAATTGAGTTTAATGTCAAATTTTGAAAATTTAAATAGTTTACATAGTTAAAAAAAGATCCATTTTACATAAATATATCTTACGTCCACATATATTTTATATAAAATATCTTCAAAACATCTTAATAGGAAACAAAAAAAGTGCAAGTTAATACAATAAAAAAACAAATAAATATATTTTTTAAGATATTTACATATATCGCATATATGTTATACTTTAAAATTTATCTTGCGTCATTGTATAATAAACGATTCATACATATTACTACTACTATTAATATTCAAGATAGAATATTCAACGTCATTCTATAGCTCGGGGCTGACAGGATGAATGTCCCGCAAAAGCAGGAATGCACTCTCATAGTTTCGAATTGTACGATGTCGCATGCGACATCGCGATTAAAACTGCCATCGTCAGTCGTTATCACAAACATTAGCGCCTAATTGACGCTAGAAATGTTTCGGGTTTAATTGCCACCATGCGCACAGCGTGTTCCATCACGAATCTTGGAAACGCATCAATGCCCGCTGTGCTCCCTACAACTGTTAGACGAAATGAACGAATGAATGCTTTATACGACCAAAAAGAAGCGAGCAATTACGCAACGCGATTTCGTAAATTCCACCACTGGCAATTAAAAATAAAACGATACACAACATTTCCTCTACCATTACTCTACTTAGAAAATTGCGAAAATGCTACGGATACTTCTTGAAGATGGCTATTAGATGAGAAATTTTTCTTTCCATACAAAGAAGAGAATTAGATTAGATTCGAAAGAAAGAAAGAGACGGTGTAAAAAAATATGATTTACAATACCCAATAAGACTTAAAAAAAAAAAAAAAAATTACTAAGACTATAGATAATTTGTGCCAAACAAATAAATGTTTCAATCGCTTCAATTTCAACAAATGTAAAATTCATTAAAAGAAAATAATTTTACTATACTAATTAATTTAGCCATAAGTGATATTCACACACGCACAGACATTTTGAGAAATTAATTTTTTTCATAAAATAGATAAGCCAATAATAAAGTAACGGTTAATTCATTTTTTTATAAAATAGATAGCTCGACTCGTTGGTGCTGGCCGAAAAAGATACTTCCGAGGCAATACAGTCGATGGCAGGAGTTATCCGTTCAATAAATCTCGCTAAGAATGTATCGGCGAGAGTCCTCTTCCCAAGGGAAGCGACAGACACGTACAAAAGTCTGAAAAGGAAGAGAGGACGAGGAACAGGGCAGTGAGCCGGATTGCCCCAGGATCGAATTCGTCAAGCCGTAGACCCGATAAATCTCGACTATCGAGAAGTCCAGACTCGCGGCGGACCCCCATGGACCAGTCCGGAACTCGTCGTCGTTGCATGAACCGACGACAGCGGACTTATAAATCCCGACGTTTAACGCGAACGGAGGCAACGCTAGCTCGGGATAATCCCGCGGGACTCACTCTCGCGAGAACGTTCGTTTTTTCTTCGTAATTTCTCGCGTCGACATTTATTACGAGCGAGGGTTCGCGAGATTCGATATGGCCTTTAAGAACTCTGCCGATAAATCATAAAGCTAAAAGCATAGTCTGCTCTTATACATATTTAACACGCACAATGCCACGTGACAACCTATGACGTCATTAGCTGACGGAAGGCGGAATACATTCGACTGCAAGTCTATCTCCTAAAATATGGGATAAAGTTCCACACACGAGAGATACACATTTTATAGTGCACGAATTATCGCCTAGTTAACCACTATTAATAAATTGTTTGAATATACTTCTATGCTGTAAGTCTAAGAAGTCAAAATGTCGAAGAAGCAATGTGAAAATTGTACTATTTATAAAATATATATAATAAACTTACATATATTTATATTATTACTCATATAGACATTATATATTCTTGTATTGTTTTCACACAGATTGTGTAGATTTAGCTTATAAAACATATTCCATTAAAAAATCATTTTACTTTTCAAAAATTATTGATTAATGTTATTTTTGTTTGCATATTTATAGTTTTAATATAATTATATCACACATTAAAGTACACTTCTTCACACATGTGGAAAGCGAGAGATGAAAAATCTCAAAACAGCTTCAACTCTAAATAATTATAGTTATTAACGCGCGCGCCCGTTTGATTCATAATACAAAACTATCTACCTTAAATGTTTACGCTCTCTCTCTCTATACAGCCATATAGCTGGGCTGAAAATGAAAGGGTTGACACTTTTTCCGTTCGCTCGAAAAAAGGCGATCCACTTTGCCGAGTGATCGCATATCATCCAATCGTTTTTCTTCGAAGCTCAAGTGAAACCTAATCGAATAGTGATCGCCGTCTCCGAACAACGACACGCCGTCCGGAGCACACGTTCGCCGTCTAGCGAACCCCTCTCAACCCCGTCGTCTCGTCCCTTTTCACCCTGACCACGGCAGTGCCCCTCATCGCCCGGGCGCCTTCGGGCCGCCGCCTCCCTCCCCGGGGGGTGCTCCGAATATCGATTCGTCGGACATTACCGTGTAGCCGCCGCTGGAAAACGTTATCGACGAAGTGTCCGCCCGTTCCCTCTCTCTCTCTCTCTCTCTCTCTCATTCTCTCTTTCTATCTCTCTCTCTCTCTCTCAAAATAACGTCAAAATCCGATGAAGCCGCTATCGAGCGCATTATTGGACCGTTTCGAGTGCAGTGCGCTAATACAGTTACAAATTTACAACCATGTATATGTGTAATATCGGTGAGTAGTGGAGAGATCGACGAGGGGGGAATGTAACGGCGTTCGTTCGTGGTGCAAGTAATATTCGGTGTTACAACGCGAGAGCGAGTTTCTGTAACGCTATTGATTCGCCTGGGAATCGTCGGTAACATCGCAGCGTGTTCGGCCAATGGGAGACACGGGATTCGTGCGACGACGTGTAACGATATTGTTTTTCGAGAGGGGCACGTTCTCTCTCTCCTTCACCCCCCAACCCCCCCACCACTCTCTCTCTCTCTCTCTCTTCTCTTTAGCATCTTCCTTGAAAATGCAGTGGGATCCGACGAGATATTGAGTTGGTTCATTTCGTTTGTGCTCTAACATATCAAGTCCTCCAAATTTTGAAATATATGTGAAATAAAAATAAGATATTCCAAAACTGTCGTCGTCTGTCATTCGTCTACAAATTTTTTCAAGTAAAATTCTTTTAATAGAAATGTCAAAAAACATATGTTATTTTATAATTATAACTAATGGTAATTAAAAAATCTTTATGAGTTTAATTTTTAAAAGAAAAATGTACATAGATAACAAAATTTTAATTTAGTGAATTTTATTTTAACTACACATTTCAAAATGTAAAGTTCTATTGTCCAAAAATAAATGCAATATTAAACTAAACCAACAAAAACTGAAAGACATATTAAAAATTTAAAAATTTGGAAAAACTTAAAAACACGTGAAAATAAGTTTTATCAGACATCTAAGGTAAGATAGATTCCAAAAGAATTGAAAGAATTTATAAGCGGAAAAAAATAACATTTTAGTATCGAGACACTGTGTGTTTTCGGTATAAGTTTTCCAGTATATATTTCCAAAATAAATCTTTAACACATTTGCCAATATTTTCTATTTGCATTTTATATTTATACACGACTGTTTAATATAAATTTCGATAATAAACAACATTTTTTGTGCAATAAAGAATTTCACGATTTAATACATACTAATTAATCGTTGATCTTTTGTCCGAGATTGGGGTGCGCGTTTTACACCCCAACAATGAACCGAGATTAATTTTCCCTTCGATTCGCCGCGGTACACATCCCGGTAGCATAATCACGGACTCTATTGGCCGCCGCTATCGGATTGACATTTAGCAGAGCAAACAATTATGCTTGTCCGTCTATCCGCACCCACTGCTATCACCCCTGCGATAAGCTCAAATTCATCCCTCGCCCGCACGTGAACGCTAATTTATAAACATTCCCTCTCTAATGTAAATTTATGCACTCGTAAAAGTGAGTCTCTCATTGGTGCGTATTCGTTCTATTTCGTGTAAAGCCAAAATGTAGTGAGGTATGATACATCGTGCTGTACATTCGACTAATTGTAAATTGATAAAGAAAAGAGAAAAATAGAGAAAGAGAGAGAATTTCAAAAGGCAGGCGAGAATATAATAATATATTATCTGCAATAAGATGTTGGTCTTAATATAAATCAGGATCAAGATAGATACTTCATAATAACCTATGGTAATTAGCCAGCAACCACATGCTAAGCGTGTGTTTGAGAGAGATTTTAATAACAATTTATTAATAAATATCTGGTTGAGCATTGTCTTTTTGCCAACGCAATGCAATTCAGATGAACATTCTATAAAATATTTAATTAAAATATTAATTTTATAGAAAATATAAATTTTTTGTATATGTCAATCAAAAAATGGAAGCTATTGGTTGAAAATCCATTAATTGAATTCATGGAAATACAGATATTTTAATTCAATATGGCAATGAAAAATTTGGTCAACAACAGAAAATAATGATCGTTGAAAAATACAAATCATAAATTAAAATTGAAAATTTATTAGTTAAACATTTGCGTGTTGTCATGCTATATAATATTAAGAAACATTCACTCTTCACTGAAAAATAAATGTTCCAATTTATTTAATTTCGAAATTATAAAAGAATACTCTCTCAGTGCTTCTTAAACTCACATTTGCGAGGACATTTTACGAAATTGAATAAAATTCATTAAATGTTTGTATCCATGAAATATTTTATCGCTGGAAACAACTACAAATAATTTAACACTTGTAGACTACAACTTTAACAACTTTAAAGGCTACAACAATAATAAAAGTTATTATTAATTGTTATAATACGAATAATCATTCGAGAGAAGAAATTTAATTTAAAAAATTTTTTTAATAAAAATTTTTTCCTACTTTCTGGATTGTCGAACTTTCCCTGCAAGAATCAAACCCACGATATCGATACTTCGATACTATCTGAGTATCGGGGAGCGCGCCTTTTGCCGGATCACGATTTGGTGCGGCTAATGGAGACATAGCCGAGAGCCGGTTATTGCAGCCAGTCTTCAAGCGAGCCGGAACGGAAACGGAGAGGGTGGGAAGCGTTATTACGTCTCGTTTCGCGGAGAAGATCCCTCGGCGAAGACTTTCGTCGATATGCTGGTGGGCGCCGCGTCGCGCCACCCCTACCGCGGCGACGGGCCGGTTAACGCCTTTGAGCTGCGCGTGCCCAGGTCCCCCTCTCGCCCTTTTTTCCCCCCCAGCCCTACCGCCGCCAGATTCACAGCCAGAACGAGAGGGAGGTGAGAGGACAGCACACCGAGAAGAGAGGTGCGCAACACCCATGTTTTTTCATCCGACAGTGCGGTGGAACACTCGGTCTGATACTCCCCTTCTTTTCTCCCGACTTTAATCTCCTTCCCCCACCCCTATCGTGCCGGGTATCAAAGAAACGAAATAACAAAGGTGCTCGAATGTACGATCTAACTTACTCACCCCTTTCTCTCTCTACCTTCCTAGATAATATCTTCGCTCTCGCCCTCCGACCTATTCCTTCGTTGCGAAACTCGCCCTCCGCTCCTCGGGAGCGATATATACCGAGGGTGAGGATATAACGGACGCATCGTTATCTCTCACCTGCGACTCCCGCCGCTTCCTGCTTCCGGACCCGCATGAGACTTCCGGCGCGACCCCCCGATTCCGACGTCCGTCAAAATCGCTTGACCCTACCTCCATTCTTTTCCCGTCGTCGAGAGGACGCTCTCGAGAATCGATCCAAAGGTATAGTCATCGGTCGTTTTAATGGACGCGAACGATTTCTGTGCTTTTCATTAGCCCGGTGGTCACAATACGTGAGAGCCGCTATCTACAATGCTAGAGTATATGTGTATCCATGTGTATGGAGAACGGATTAAATGTCCTGCTTTCGATCGCGGCCACCAATCCCGAATAACGGCCCTTTAATCGCGGTATCGTGGAAATTGAAAGGGGTTACAAGCGCGGGTTATGTTGCATCGAAGAGGATAAAGACATTCCTGACGGCAAAATAAATGCGAATTAAACCACAGTAATAGATTTAGAACATATCAAACACACACAAAGTATGGCTGTATATCTCGTGCACGACTTTTGTGCGAAATAAAATAATAATATTTATAGATATACGTGCGTTTTATTCCGCAGATATTTTTCCTCATAACTATACATCTTCTTGTTAACAATTCCTATATTATCGACAAACAGATAAACAATGAAATATAAACAGATGGAATAAAACTGCTAGATTTTTGCATGCGGAGCACGCGCCAGAGAAAGGGTAAATATTTTCTTTTTTAATTTATTAAAAGCCGTCTATTTATATAAAACATTTCCTGCTTTCAATCTGTTCATTAATATTCGATAATGATTGCTACTTTTAATTGCAGAATGGAAATTCAAAAAAGCAGAAAGTTATCCAGTCATTCTATCTAGAACCGGATAAATATGTTCCTGGTAAAGTAAAATTAAATGCGGATTAATTTACTTTTATTAACAAATAAAATAAATAAACCAAAAGAGAGAAAAGCTTCCTATTTTTTATATGTGAGTAAAGATAAATAATTCTTATGCTTAAGTTATATAAACCTATCTATAAGCGTGTTGCTTTCCATCGACCAGTAATTATGAATAATAGCCTTCTAATTGCAGTAAAAATTGGAAATGTTATAAACGTGAATAATTTAATAATTTTGACAAAAATAAACAAAAGATACGATTTAAATAAATGTACATACAATGATTACGATACGTGTTCCGGACGTATCGTTATCGAGCATTGTTAATTCTTTTCTTGTAAGAGTATTTTTCCAGTCTTGATCCGAGCACAAGCCTTTGTCGTTGGTTGTGTCACTATCTATGCGGTAAATCTCAGAACATTATATTCGCGGTTGCATATCTATGCACTGTGTTTACATCGCTATTATCTATCTTATTATATCTGTGGCATATCTATGGCACTGCGCTACATGACTGATAGTGTAATTTCTCGAAAAATATTTCGAAATAATTCTCGTTATCGGATATAGAATGTCGTCTCTTTTAAAAATTCCATCAACTATCGATAACAGATTTTAAATTTCTCTGGTAAGGTATCGCATTTAATTATAACTTCCTCTCTTGTCAAAGTAATATCTAAGAATTCTTTTAAGCTAATACGTGAAATTAAATTTCCCGACATTTTATCTAAAATCAAACCTTAAAGAATTTAATTTCCCTTTTTTTAAATAAGTATGCGTATATAAAGAACAAGTACATATATAATATCAGCGTATACTTTTTTTAATAAATTTAAATATGTTATATTACTATTTTATTTATTTAAGATAACACTAGAAATTCAATATTCTCCAATTTATTAAATATATACCAAGATATTTTACATATACACATATGTATTTAATTTCATTTAATTTAACTCGATGTAGAGTTTAAAGAAATTTTGATATTAATAAATGTTCATTCAATATACCTCTCATCATTTACGATCTACATTTGTTAAAATCGTGATACACACGTACGTTTTTAACTCACGAGCAATCATTGGCGAGAGCTTTCACCCGATCACGATAGGCTGACGCCTATCGCATCCGTTTTTGATTAGGGTGTTATCTGACCGGCGTTATATTCATCGGTGCGTATTTACGCGGCAATGCGGTCGGCATAGGGGAGGGTGATAGGAGAGAGAAAGACCGGATTCCCAGGGTGCATTAAGCTATCTATCAATCTATCTCTCGTACAAGGAGAGTGCACGTACCATGTAATAGTACCATGCACCAATACTGATTGCGACGATGCATACGTAAGTCCACGTATGCATGTACGCATACGTAAACGTAATAATGGACGGTGCAACGCGGCGCATTGTCGTACGCGAAAGTCACGCTAATGTTAGCCGCGGAGATTCTTGACTTAACATTGGGACGATCTCAGAAATAATTGTGCCGTACAAATGTAAAACGAATGTAGATTCTTAATAGAGAAAGATCAATGTAATAATATGTGATATATAAAATTTTTTAAAAACGCATACAATTTAGGATACACTTTGTAATATTGTGTAACAAGCTCGTAATATAGGTAAGTATTAAAAATAAAATTATCATCCCAATAAAAAAAATGTTATTGTTATTAATACAATCTTTCCTCAAAATAACATTAACTATATAATAATAATAATGAAATAATTGTGTTAAATATTTTTATAATTAATATTAATTGTTTAGTTGCTAATTATTTGAGAGATTTTACAAAAAAAATTGTATATATATTTTTATCTATACATTTTTAAACCATCTCGAGTGCAACTGCTTAACCACCGATCTGATTTGACTATACGTTCGCAAGTG
The DNA here is from genome assembly GCA_963971435.1 of Lasius platythorax. NCBI lineage: Eukaryota > Metazoa > Arthropoda > Insecta > Hymenoptera > Formicidae > Lasius > Lasius platythorax. The sequence continues at coordinate 9,273,314 of OZ020539.1, read as the reverse complement.
AAATAAGGACCATGCGACTCTCTCTCGGAATAAGAATATTTCGGGGCGTTCCGAGAGCTGTAAATCATCGAACAATACGCAATTCCTCGACGGACTTCGGTAAATTTTTACGATCACCAGCAGCGCGCGCCGTTCGAAAGTGCATGGTGGGGCTATACTCGAAGGGTGTACGAAACAGCGTTCCCTTCCCTCGTCTCTCGCTTCGACATTTTCTGCGCGCGAAGGCAACACACCCTGCCAAACATGGGATGGCGACCCAACAAAGGGCGGACTTCAACTCCGCCACGGCACAATGCTATCTCCACGACGTACTTCCGCCCTGTTGCGTTTTCCCCGATTCTTCCTCTCGGACTCCTTTTTTTTTCCGCCACGCGCTCAGCTCTTAACTCATTCCTCTCTCTCCCCGCGCATTGATCGTACATCCCCATCGACAATCGCACACCAGAATCTATGCCATTTCCTCGTTTACGGACACCCTCGAGAGTCTTCTTTCGCGTCCTGCCCTCCTCCACTTTCCCCGCGCGAATCTTCCGTTAACGTATGTTCGCGTATTTAGATAAGGGTGACGAGAGGCGTGCTTTCACGAAGCACGTGCCTCGTTTTATCGCACGAGGACTCTTTGTGCATCGTGCAACCCGTCACTCTCTGTCGTCGTTTTGAAAAAAAGGGCGTGATAAACACGAGGTAAATAGGATACGATGATGGGCACTTTAATCCTGCGATGAATACAAAAGAGGCAATGGACTTTGAAAGAAAGTTTAGTTAACTTTTAAACACTTTAACGCAAAATATTATTTTCTCTTTTTCTACTTTTTATACAATATTTCCTTTCTTTTAAATATATGCAACGTACATAAAAAATATTAAAAAGAGTTCAGAAATTCAAGATTGTATTTTTCAATCAATTTAATCAATTTAAGAAAAATTATTTAAAAATATTTCTATTTTTCATAAACATTATTATATTTGTTTCATTAAAAATATTATCTTCGCCCTTTTAATCATTTATTTATATATTTTTTTATTTACATTAAACTCAACAAAATATATTAAAATATATTAAACACAATATATATTTTTTTTAAATTTATATTTCTTCTATTTATAATATTGTCTTGAACGCGCACGAGCATTTCTCCTAAATTTATTTAACTTTACAAATATTTATAAATTTTGGGAATGTATTTTTGTGTGTGTAGCGATATCGTAATAAAAGTTTCTATGAAACTACAGGTCGTCCGAAATGTTTTCTTCCCGTTACTGTTATGATGTCACGTATCTATATAACGGTTCGATGAGGCAGATAACAGATTTCTAAAAGTTGTCATGGCATTGTCACCATGTTGCGGTAGATTGAATTGGTTTTCAAGATATCGTTACTAAATAAAAAAAAATCTGATGACAAACTCCTTACAGCAAATGACAAAAGGGAAAAATATTTCCGATTTCATGTTCACAAGTCGAGTAATTACACCATAAAATATTAACATCTAGTGTGATTATATAAAAAATCACGTAACAGACATACTTGAACGTATTGCTTAATAAGTTCCTTGCGTAACGAGTGCGTAAAAAAGTCTTTATCGCAAAACAAAGGCCACTAAGTTTCTTTAAGGTAGTTTCCTATAATATTTTTTCGCAACCATAACCGTGCCGCCCACAACTTGCACCCTAATATGGGCGTGCCATGATCGATGCGAAATTTCTAAATGAATACCGAGAGAGAGAGAATTATGAGACGGCATCGTAAACTTTTCTCGGTTCTCAACCCCTCGAATCGCGCTCGATACTCACCCCATTCACCCGGAACTTTCGCCATTTCCTTCGCCCCGAAGCTCGAGCTTCCTTCGAGACCCCCCGTTGGTCGGCGCGTTCTTCTCGTAACGTATGTTCGTGTGTTTAGATAACAATTGCGAGGCACGCTCAGTGCTCGAAAGCACGAACGCCGTCTGGTCGAAGCACCTCGACGTCACCCTCTCCTTTCTTCTCTTTCTTTCTCTCACTTTTTCGTCCCTTTTTCTCACCCCGTCGGCGCTGGTGATTCGCATCGCCGTATAAGCAGGATGTATTACGGACGTTTTATGGCGGTCGTGGTGAACAAATGGGTTAATGCAACTACGCGCTGTCGTACATACTGGTTGCCGTTAATTTTTATTCTCAGCTGTTGGTCGATGAGAGGAGCAAAGCCTGTCTCTCTTGATTCAACCAACTCGTGCACTAATTAATTGCTAAGCTTTTTTTTTCACCAGGCGTGAAAGTAGTTACTAGCTGTCTGTCTTAGATTATCCTGCCTCGTTGCACTGACGTTTCGAAAAATCTCTTCTCGCTTCGCGCGTGGGAAACAGTATTCCGCGATACTTCAGTAATGCCGAGATGTTTTGTAAAATCTTTATTGAGATATAAATTTTTTTTAACTATTACAGTCATTCATTTTATTATTATAACAAGAAACAATCTTTCTCACTAGAATGCAAATTTTTGTTGTTGCAATCTTATACATGTAGTGATAAGATTGCAACAACAAAAATTTGCATTCTAGTGAGAAAGATTTTTTTATGTTTCTAAACTTGGTATAATTATACGCAGAATTATTTTTAGTTTCAATGAAATCCTGCGGCCAGTTTCTGTTTTTTGAACTAAATTCTCTTTTGTAAAATCTCTCATTAATTTTATGCATTGAAAATATATGTATAAATAAATCTATAGTAATTTGAATAAATAGCGGATTTAATCTTCACGCTTTTATGTCATTTCCTTCACTCATACGTAATGATTTAAATTCGCGCTGTTCTGTCATTCACCGCGCATATAATTACCTCCGAAAATCTGGGATGAGTCGTTAAAAGAGAGAGAGAGAAAGAGAGATATACAGGCGTCTCGAGTCCTTCAATTTTAATGAGCTGCGGCTTAAACAGCGCAACGAGTTGAGCCATGGATTTAAAACCTTAATTCCTACGTTTAATCTGATAATTCGATAATGCGAAACTACGGCAGATGCCTCGCAGCATCTGCATACTTAATCGCGCATATCAAATTGTAATTCGGATCCAGGTCAGATTTCATCAATCTGGGGAATCGCATACGACAATGCGGTGTCCAACTGTTCGTATATATTTCAAATATCTCGCATAAGCGTTTAGTTTCAACAATATAAATTTTCTTATTATGTATTTATTGTATTCCAACGATAGGTATTAAACAAAATTAATATAACATTTTTTATATATTTAGTACTTACTCATGTATTATTAAATATAAATAAGGTTTTATATAAGAATATAATTAATTATTCATCGTGTTAAATACACGAAAGATTTTCTGTTTAAATTCTTATATTAACTTACTCTTTTTCTCAAAGAACAACTCTCTTCACATAACTGCAAACATCTTATTTTTTTAAGTATCGATCGACTTAAGTATTCATCGATGAATTGTAAATAAATAGCAATTGCATAATAATTACTCTTTTGCTAAATTATAGAATATATTTGTTAGTCCCTCTCTCTCGTTTTTTATTGTATTCAATATATTTCCATCCCATGAATATTCCTTTTGTTAACAATATTGAGTAAATTCTGCTTGAGAATATATTATTATAAGTAAACGCTGCGAAAGTAGCCATCGGGATGTCGTACGAGGTAATACACGAACCGCCGACGTAATAACTCTGCGAGATTTCACAATGCCGCGCAATACCACGCCGATTCATTACGGAGGTTGAATTATTCGCCGCGATTCTGACACGCGGCTTCCTAACGCATTGCGTAAACTATCGAATACATAGAATAAAGTGCGGTAGCTTTAGTGCTGCGCAATTTTCCTTGGTCACGATAGCGGTACTTAGAATGACACAAAATTAATTGATTATTTAGCTTACGATCGGCGAAGCGCGAGTCTGATGTAATTCAGCTAAAATTTCAAGCTAAAACTGCCTATCAAGAATCTTGTCGAGAGCGGCGGCGCGAGCTTACGTTAATAACTTTCCCGTCAATTTATGCATTTACTTTGTCTACTTAGCGCAATCGTTAGTCTACATATTTGGATTCTTAGACAAGAATAACTTTGAAGGTTCCTTTGAGCAATTTGGGATTGATTTTCCCTTAGCTATACGATATCGAGATATCATTGATCTTCAAATTACAAGCGATTAAAAGTAACTAATTTTTACAGAATATAATTACGTTTCTTCTAAAACGTAATTGTATTATAGAAGTCTGCTTATTTTCAAATTTTATTTTTCAACATTTTAATGCGTTTTGTTTGGCAATATATATAGACGATTCTTTCTGCGACATCCTGTACAATTGCTCAATGTTACAATCGTCCCACGTGATTACGTCGAGGCAACGGAATGTCTACGATCATCGCATAGTTCATAAAAAATGCGCGTTTTTTATTAACGATGATATCAAACCTAAGAAGAAGCAATTCGTAAGCAAGCAAGCATGAGATTTAATCGTATGTTGATAAAGCATACTGCATATATGAAAATAATAATTTTATAAGAAAAATAATGTTGTGCTACTGACATAACATGTTATTTTTAACATTCTATTTTCTCTTTTTAAAACCAAACAATTGATGTTAATAATTAACAATACGATAATAGCAAAGAATTGTTGGAGAACTAAAATTTATAAATCAACTAATTAGAGTTGTAAAAAAAAATAAATCTTAATTGCGAAACTCTCTCCACTGCATTTCTGCGGTCAAGAGGCATCTGTGGTTAAGAAATATTCTTGAAAAATTTATGGTTATTTCCCTTCTCAGACGAATTCGAAGAGTGTATAATTCATGCTAAAATATTACTGCTGGTTATAAAAATCGGTAAGTAACTGATTTTCGAACATTTAAACTTTCCACAATAAATAACTCTGAAAAACTTGTCAACGTTCCAATTAAATCGCGCACAACCGGTCGAATTAAACTACATTCCGGTACACCTCATTTTCTACAATCACGATTACGTTTGTGGAAGAAAATTCCAGGTTATAAAGCTGATTGTACCGTCAGCGAGCAAGCATATGATACTATCGCCATTCGCACTTCGATAACTTCCTCGTTGCGGCAACTTAAAATTTATTATATTCGATGTGCATGCGGGAAACGAGAGAGAGAAAGATAGAGATAGAGAGAGAGAGAGAGAGAGAAAATTGAAGCAGAGACAGAAAGAAAGAGAGGAAGAGACAATCATGGGTTCGCCGAAAGAAATGAGTTATGGCGCGTTATTTACACGAATCCCGGCGTTGTAATATCCCGCGCAATCCGATGCCGGAGGGTCGCCGGCGGCGGTGTCCAAATGTAATTAACATATTTCGGGCTCGAGGGGTGGAAAAAGACTGCCTACCGTCCTCGTTCCTTCATCCCCCGCGGCTCGTATTATTCTCGCCCGGCCCCAATTTTCTTGCTGATGCACCCTCCGCTGAAGGGGCGGCCGCAGATTTTCAATCTGCATTTCTCTTCCACCTATTCCCGTTACCTCATCCCTTTGCACCAACCATCACCCTTCGTCCTCCCTCCCTCCTGCTTTCCGTAAAGACCCACGGCTGAATTCTCAGCGGCCACATCGAGAGGAAAGTGTAAATGCGAAGGGAAAAAGGGAAGGGAGAGAACGTCGAACCTCCGAGGATTGCGCCTCGCGACTCTTCGAAAGCTTTTCTTCTCGCAGAAACTCCAATTTCGTCGCATTTACATGAGCAAACCTGAGAGCAGAGGCTCGTCAAACTGAGATGTAGGTATTATACATTTCGATGACGGCGATGTGAATTTTTACCAGTTTGCCGTAATATACTCGGAAGAGAAAAGTTTCCGCGCGTAAATTTCAATCAAAGATCCATATTAATTTCTAATAACTTATGATCTTTATAACAGCAAATTCAATCTTTCTCGATTTTAGAACAACAACTTTCTATCATAGGTAATTTTACACAAACAACAGACTTTGTACTTTTTAAATATAAAGATAGAAGATTTACTTGCAAAGAATAATGCTGAAAGCTTACGGAGAAAACATAGTTTTGAAATCAAAATATTAAGGAAAAGAGAAAGAAAATAGAAAATCTTCGCGGAAATAAAATATCATAATAATTGTATAATAGGTAAAACGAGAGGGAGAAAGAGAGAAAGAAATCGTCTTCATATGTAAAAACGATATCGAAAAGGCTGACACACTCTTCTTCGCTTAATCTTCTGCAGAGGTCAATGATTCCATGCTCTGCTGATAAATTTCTTATCATATATAGTTTCAGAAGTACTGACTCATTGAAGCAGTGATACTATATAATAAATTTGATCCCATGAATATAATTCTGATTAATATATTAATTTTATTATAAATTTTATTATATAGAGTTTCAGATATTCTAATAATTAATCTATACTATATTATTAATTTTTAGCAATTTTAATTAAAAACTTATTAAACATCGCTAGCAAAATAATTCAAAACTGACAAAAGTCTTCAATCTTTTATCAATAGTTAATCTATTCAAATTATAACAATTGTTAAAAAAATAAAAACAAATTGTTTGCTTACTTTAACGATTGAGCTAATATACATAAGATATAACGGATATAACGAAAATAAAATATGAGGCATACAAATAAAGATTAAGTAAAGTCTAAAGTCGACAAGCAATGGTGTTCAAAGTAACAAAACAACGTCTACTATTGAATTACGCAATCCCATCGTCATTTATCTATTTCTTTGTATTTCCGACCTGCATTCCGCTTTGTTTAAACGCGCAACGGGTATCTACATAAAAAAGAAGACAAAAGAATCACTTCGCCATTGACGCAAAAGAATCTTTCCTACGTGTGCAATTCGGGAAATAAATTGTAGCATAGCAAGAGCCATAAATATAGGCGAAATTTGCCATTGACTCTAATCTTAACATAAGGTTACATAAGATTTTTTTTTAACCATAATATATATCTAGGAATCCATTGGATTTCTGAAAGTAAAAACTAATTTCTATTTTTCGAACCAAGCAAATTTTCTAAAAACTGTTAAATAAAAAAAATATAATTTAAAACTGACTTTGGGGAAGATTAATCAAAGAAAGCGTGATACGCGCATAGAAGAATAAATATGTTACTGTAGTCCCAGCTCTATATATAACTCTTGCTATCGTTATATTATTAACCGTAGTAGTGTTTCAACATTACTTGTACAATTTCTCTCTTGTATTCGTCGTCGCGTAGTAAGTCAGATTTATGATTTATCAGTAAGACGGAGTTGCACATGTACGATCGATGTTTAAAAAAAATATCGACATCGTCAAGATTAATTCCGTCAGTAAATCTGCGAACTTGTGCAAGTTTATCTATTCCGAGATTATCTGCAAAACGATCTGAGATTTAAATATCGTTAAAATATAACAATATCGTAAACGCGTAATGTGTAAATTGTATTTTCCATCATATTGTAATATAAATAAATCGCAGTGCATATCTCTGAAAAATACCATAAAAGCTACAACGCAGAGATAAAGCTATGAATTTCTGCCACTTCTGTGCAATGTTTCACAAATAAATGAAGTCACGTCGAGCACAAAGCAGCTCGCTAATACCGCCTGCACAAATGGCTTACGTCGCGGCTCACCATTATTCATTTCCAGCTAGACTATTCGATGCAGAAAAGTCACACTCGAGGTAAACGCACCGTGTGAAACTGCAAAGCGCATAAAAGTTGAAACGTTTCTATCGCGCGATAACGCTTCTCGTGATTATTCTCGGTCTAAAAGGCGGTCGAAACGGCGACGTTTCTCAACGCGTTTTATGCGACTGGGGGGAGGGGGGGTTCGATTAAAGTTAGCCCGATAGATTTCACGCCGCCACCGGCGACAACGGCATGACTACAGCTTGATAAAGATCTCTCTCCGAAAGTCGAAGGCTTCCTCCATATCGGCTTTCGCTCGCCGGATTATACGGTTTCCGCCGTTTCTCGCATTATCTTCCGCGCTCCGAATTGATTGTCTCGTTGAAAGCCTTGACAACTATAGACAATGTGTTCCCGATAAAATTTCACCGCCACCTGATATACCTCGCTAGATTATTTCATTCGTCGGATTCTGGGATACGGAAGAAAAAAAGAGCGATCAGATTAATTTCCATTTTCTGAGAGATTTCTGAGAAGAAAGAAATATCGCTTCTTATTAATCATAGAATGTGAATAAAAATTATGAATGATTTTATAGTATAGTTTGACATATGCACGCACGTGTGTAACTTTTTCTAATATATATAAAAATAGACGATATTAATAATAAAATAATTACTTTAAGTATATTTTAAAATACCAGAATTCTAAATCATGTACTCAATATGCTTTAAAAGAGAAAAGAAATAAAATAAAATATTGATTATTTTTAATCCAAGCCATGCTAGGATTTTTAAATATAATCGAAAATGTATATTTTGTAATCCGCTGATTAACAGAACGTATTGTAATTCCCCTCGATAGAGTCGATCAATAAAAAATACATGTCACGCATTCTATTGCGACATCGAGAAAAACCTGATACAAATATGAAACGCAGGAACGTAATATGCAATATTCCAAACATAACGTTGAGTCTTCGAGCGGGGAAACATTCCGGAGAGGAATCGAATAATGGCGATACTGACATATGCATTAGCATTCCCGAGAGGAAGAGTGGGTGCCCGAGAGATAAATCCACAGGAGTCAAAGACGTTCGAGTGCATTTTCAAAGGAGGGAAATATGTGGAGAAAGCAGCAGATTTCTTCAGAAGACTCGGAAGGAGATTTGAAATGGGATTAAATCAGAGTCTCGAAATTGAAATTGCATCCGTTTGGTACTATTTCTGCCAATGTTCCCTCCACTCTTTCCAGCCAATCCGGTCTGTAACAAGTACATGTGAATGTGCAGGATTGCTCGAGAAAATTTCAGTAACCATGTGCCGACAATGGCTGCCCAATTGGCTAACAAGACCTGACTACATTCTTTGGACTATATACCTGAGCCTTAATTAAAAACCTAAATGCAAGCACATGGCGAGCAGCTATTTCCATTACAGAAAAACATAAAATTAACTAGAATATGTAATTTTTTGAAATTTTATTTTTATTTATATTTCTCTCTGCTTTACTTTTCTGAATATTTGAATAATTCAAGCTCTATATTTTTTGTGGCAAGTCTATAGTTTTAAATGTTACAGAAAACCAGAGATATTTTAGGGTCACGATTAGGACTTTGGATTTTATTTTTATTACTTTTATATATATAAATATATAGTAATAAAAAATTGTCATCTTAATATAAAAAGCAATTTTTATTTTATATATTTCTTTAAAAAGAGAGAGAGATATAGATAATGAGAGACATAGATAATTTTTGCATTACTACATTTAAAATACATGACAGATTTTGTAGTTAGAATTTTAACACAGACACACACATACACTCATACAGCACATCAAGAATTAAATTTAATTCTTTAAAGAAAAAATACCAACCGATAACTTTTGAATAATAATTCAAATCAAAATATCTTTCTATAATATAAATGCTTTACTGAATGATATAGGTCCATATCCCAGATTTCTTACAATTCATATCAAGATTATAATTCACTAAATAATTACTATGTCAAGCATAATTCGATAAATTATTCTTACGTTAATTATAATGTGATGAGTTATTCTTAAATCAATAATTTCACAAATACTTATATTGCCTATGATTCACGTATGATTATAACTCTGTAGATGATTCTTTCTTTCCATTCATTTGAGCATTAAGTTATAAATAATTAATTAATTTAAAAAAAATGAACCTGCTCTTGCTTGTGGCAGTTGGGTGTTCAGTAAAATTGGCCGCGCGATGCCGAGGTAACAGCAGCAGTAACAACTCCTGTCCTCACAGTAATCCTTATTTATAGAAGTCAAGACCGCTTCTTCATTGTAATTCGTGAAGGAGGGTGGTCGTTGGCTCGTACCAAGGGTGGCTCGACAGGGCAAAGGGTAAACGCTCGATTGATTTACGGATGTTCATCGGACCGTGTGGAATTTTCACGTCCGTACGTGGACCCTCCTTGTGATAGTCTCTTCTAGTCGGCTGAGATTATCACGACACGAGGAGCGTCATTTAATCCACACATTCTAACTTGCACTTTACAAATGCGGCCTCTTGCGTTTTGTCGCAAGCACGAAATTGATTATATATATAATAAGAAAATATATATAATGTAGACACATATGTTCAATATTTTTTTTTAATATGAAAATTTTCCATAATATAAAATTAGAAATATATTTCTAAAAAATCTATCATGTAATTCAAGTTCTGGAATAATTTTCGCTTTAATCCGCGAGAGAAAATTTAGTTATAAAATTATTTAATATGGAAAATTCACAGAAATATATATTTCACAAAATTGTTTTTTTTCGTATTTCAAGTAAATTTCGATATTAATAGAATTTTAACTCGATTATCTCAGAGAACATAAATTATATATAATAAAAAAATGATATTTTTCAACGGTACTTTATCAAGTAATATATAGACAAACTTATTTTAATATTATTCGTGTAGGAAACATCGCCAAGATATCCATATAAAACACACCGCTCCCAGAACATCTTGTATTACCATTAAGCATTATTTCATAACAATGTTCTCACGGGGTATTGCTTTGAACGACAGATTGCATCTATACCATCTTACTTTCGTTCAGCGTATCGCGCCATCTCATCGCTAAAGGAAAAGAGACGATACCGGAATGACGATAGAGAGTACAAGAGAAAATGCGAGAGATAGATACATAGAGAGAATGAGAGAGAGAGAGAGAGAGAGACCGACTGAATGTACTTCACGGCGCCGTCTCTGGGAAAGGAGTGCTATCGTTCCCGGCGCATTCTACGCTCAAACAATGATACCGTTGCGTCACGCTGACCGACCTAGCGAAGAGAGGCATAGAAAACGGGAACACGATAAAAAAAATGAACGAAGAAAACGGGAAGGGAAAGTAAGGTAGAAAGAAAAGAGGGTGCAACGCACTCTGTACGAAGCACTCCATCTCCAAGGGCAGAGGAAAGCCGCTCTGACGTCGCGTTGCTCTCGTGCGAGTATACGGTAACCTAGTTAAAGATAGAGCAACCGTGCTCTATCCGCGTAGCTCGGGCGAAGCGTGCGCTCGGCCGGAAGTCGAGACTCCCTCTCGTCAGAAAAAGAAACTCCTAAGAAGCGAATGTTCGCCCGACGAAGGCACGAAGGCAATGTGCCAGCAACGCTGTATCGGGGCCACTGTCGTTATCCGCCCGCCGCTCCATTAACCGTTATCCTTAGGATTATTCCCGTCGCGCCACGCTCGAATGCTTTTAATTGGTGTTCCCTAAGGTGTGTACGCGTAAACAGGGATATGTAAACTGCAGGAGACTGCGTAAACTGCGCGAAGTAAAGAGCCGTTCAAAAATTTGTACAGTTCTAAGTCCTTAATGCCCAGGTAATCCTGCCCGTTAAAACGCAGAAATATACTACTACTAAGTTGTTATAGTAATGCTTGGAAATTTAAATATTTGTACGTAAGATATACTAAGTAAATTTTTCCTGAAATTATGTATATACATATATCGGCGAGTCTTTCTTAAATATTCCTGAAATTTATCATGCAATTTAAATAAGACGCGTTTATTCCCATTAATATCTCGTGAATTTGCACAATGACATTTATAACAAAATTAAAATCATTACCTATTACAACACGCTACCTACATAGTCATAACAAACATGAAATAATAAACAAATATGCGCGTTGCTACAAAAATTGTAATTTTGATTTATTTATTTGTCAAGTAAAACAAACAAAAAATCCAGGATTATGCCAAATCCCGCGAAATACAGGCATGCTACGATCAACTTCGCGATATCAATTTTTAGGATGCATCTCTATATCTGTCGAGGAGAGCCGAGTTAAATAACAGCGAGAGAGCTAGCATCACGCCATGCATAGTGCGAAATATACTGCTTGAGAAGGCCAGAAAAAAGAAACCAACAAACTCACAGGCATACGATGTCATATCTTATGTATTCTACGGAGTAAACTCACGGCAAGCGTCTTCGAATATACTGAATGCATTGCACGCGCGTCGTTCAAAGTCTGAACGAGCAACCTCGTTGGTCTCTCGTCTTTTTCGTGTAGCAGAAAGTTGCCACAACGACGAAAGGAGAACGTTCATTGGATGGTATCAGAGCAACGTGCTAGAGTTGTATCGAGAGCGTGATTATTGGTTCGATGCATAGTAAATAAACAGAAGAGAGAAAGAGAGAAAAAAAACAGGAAAATAAAAACGAAGAGTATTTATTATGTACTTCGAGAAGATTTGATTCTGATTTTTTTACGAATACTGGTTTATGTGTAAAAAATTAATGATAAAGTTATGCAATTATTAATCGTCATATAAAATAAAAATTTTGCCAATATACGTATAAGAATGTAGTGACAATAATGAATAAAATAAATGTATAAGTAAAATAAAATTAATTATAGGAAAGAAAAAGTCTCAGTTCAATGCAGTCAAATATGCAAAAAATTACTTAAAATTATTTCACAAAAAATAAATGAAAGATTTATTTAAATTTAAAATATCTTTTTTAAGCATAGCTAATTGAAAATTACAGAAATATATTAACCAAATATATTACCAGACTAATATAAAAGATTAAGAGATTTAGAGAAACAAATTATATAGCAATATATATGTATACGAGATATATAAAATAAATTTTTTAAATTAGAATCAAATCATTTAAGAGATTACAAAGACATAATAATGATAATAATGGATAATAGCTATATTAATAGAATCTTAATATATGAATCTATAAAGGACGACTTTACAATAACCGAGAAATATGATTTCTCGAAGAAGAGACATGGCAACCTTGTTATTTCAATGCTGCAAAAAAGAGCGTGCTCTTTCTCCCTTTCTCGCACGCAAGATCGTATGCAAATCAGATGACTCGCCTCTCTGTATTTCGCACTTTACAAAATTGTAGGCTGCGAGATCGCCGCGGCCTTCGTCGTGTCAGGCAATAGATTGGTATTTCAGCGGAATGTTATTTGTATCGAGGGAGTTAAATGTCGTGACATTTTCTGAATTTTTTCCCGACGAATAATTTAACAGTGCTCGATGTCGAAGACATAATACCGAGTCGGGCCTATTGGCAATTAATCGATTTTTATCTTTCCTATATTTTATTTTTGATAAATAAATTCCAAAACCACTTGAAATGGATAGAAACGATTTTTAACAGTTTTCGAATGAAAGCTATAGTTAAACGCTTAATCTTTATTTATCGGATTCCCGATATTTCTATTTATACATATATGAAACTAAAAAAAATTTAAAAAAAAGAGTGAAATCTATATCTAGTATATATAGATTTATTTTGTTGGTTTCTTCATTGTCTTAATTTTATTTCTCTCTCTCTAAAATATTCTATAAGTAATTGAATAATTAAGCGAAGGTAATAAATTTTTTTTCTGAAAAAAGGATTTATCTGAATAATACAAACATAATGAAACAAACTAGTTACGATACATTATTACTTGGAAAATCAACAAATTGATCTCAATTCAAAATGTTTTTCCAATATTTCTCTTATTAAAATTATAAAAATTCCAATATTAAAAAAAAACAAGCATATCAATTGAATTATATATACGTACATACACGAAATATACCTACATTTTTATAGCTGTAACTACACAGAATTAACGATCTCTCTCTCTCTCGACACTTGTCAAATTTTTTAACAGATTCTCTTTTTCTCAAACACGAAATATATTAAGAAGACACATTTCATACCAGCACACTTTTTTTCGCGTTTGCAAAGGTCTCGCCCGCGCATTTACGTGGTCGTTTAGAACAGAGAAGCTTGCAGGGGTTCCGGAACGAGTTCGCAGGGATTAAAAACGTTGCTTCTCCTCGATGGCACCGAGCTTGCGGTTCACCGTCGCGTCGCGAAGGGCCGCCGATTTCGAGGGCACAGCTTTTTTTCGATAAAAGCCCCGAGCTTAGTCCCGAGCTTAACGGATTTGCATTTGTTTGAGCCGCGCCCGTCGAAGCGTCGGTCGGACGAAAAACTGGACGCCGGGACGGGATTCGCGGGGATCGGAGCGTGAATTTCACTGGCACGTCGGATTATTCGACGCCATGGCGACGAACGGAAGGAAGAGACGGTCGATTATTATTTCAAGCAGCCTAATGCGCTGGAAACGTCAGAGAGAGAAAGAAGGGAAACGGGACAGGATGTATTTATTGTTGTAAAATAGGGCAAGCTTTTTTGAAAATTAAAGAACAAAATGAAATAATAAATGACTGCGAGGAGATTAATATATAAGCTAAACATAATTATTATAAATATATATAAAGAATTTTTAAATATATAGATAAAGCACAAGCTGGCAGGTGATGTATGACTGTATGAAAAGGATAATAATACATAAAGATTTTCAAAAAGCTTCTAAGTCGATAATAGAAACTGATTGATGTAATGATAGAAATAAAAACAGCTGCCGAGAAATAATGGAAAATGATTCGAAAGTTCGAAAGTGACCTCGAAATCGTGGACGTTTCGAGGCGACGAGATCGATGCGAGATAAAAGGAGAGATAAACGAGTCGCGTTTCGATCGATGGCAGGAGAGAAAATTCGCTTGACGTGAAACAACCTTTGTAACGAATGTTTGTCCCGAGGCTTAATATGCGAGATATATTTTCTTTCGGTAATACAACTTGAAACTAAGATATTTAGAAAAAATAATGTAATAAAAAAGAAGAGAATAAACCTGAACTTAAAGATTCGTGAAGCAAATAAAATATATTGATTGTACACAAAAGCGCACCTGACGACCCAAAAAAATGAAAATGTACTAAAACGCGAAGTCAATTATTTTAAAATTCAATTCAAATTCTCTCGGATTTCTTTTTCATCGTCGTTATTATGTAAATCTCATTTTATCAATAAAACTTAATTTTTATTTTTTAGACTTTCTCAATACTATGTAATATAATATTATATAACTTGTATGTATGTATTTTTTTTAATATAAATTTAAATAAATTAAACTGCTTTTTGTGTAACATTTTTATTTACTCAAATGTTACTAAAAATTTACGTAATCATCATTCGTCTCTTTCAAGTGAGCGAACGAGAATTAATGTTCATTACTTAATTTTTTCCTTCTATGGGATGGAAACTTCGGTAAAAATTGCATCTCACGAAAATACGATTTAGTAATCTTCTTGTTCGCGGCTTGTATTATATATCGTCACTTCGAAGCGAATAGTTCGAATGCAATTTATAGGTAGCTAAAGTTCTCGATTCTTCAAATAGTAAGTCTTCCAATCCGGCTGCTGCAAACGACTTAACGCTTAACTGATGACGTAAATACTCGATTGATTCTTTCTTTACAGCTGCAGAAATTGAAAGAGAAACTGGAACGAAGTTCTTCATTCCGAAATGTTTTTTGTGAAATTTATAATGCAGAAACTCTCTCTCTCTCTCTTTCTCTCTCTTTCTCTCTCTATTCAGAAGAAAAGAAATTTTATGATAAGAGTAATGGCATCACACGCGCAAATGGAACTATAATCATTCTATATGGAACTATAATCATTCTATATGGAATTATAATCATACTATTTGAAACTATAGTAATCTGACATTGAGATAATTTTTTATTACGTCAGTGAGACAATATCATTCGTTTAATAAAAGTGTTTCAAGGCCGCACATTAATTGCTTTATTACGAAAAACTTTGATTAAGATCAGTGTTAGAAGATTTTATATTTTATACAAGATATACAAATTAGTATGTAAAATGTACTTTTTCCTTGTAAAATGTATAAACATCATGAATTTTTCTTTCTCTCGTTTTACATTTCTAACATAAATATGTGGAAAAATATTTTATTTAATGAGCAAGTAATGAGCAATGTAAAATAATAATCATATTATGGTTTTTGCTATAAAATTATGATTGTAATTCTGCATTATGATTGTGATTCAGCTTTTGGTGATTTGAATGGAGAAAGATCGGTAAATCTTTATGTTTTATAAAAACAGATTGTAGTTTACCGTTAACGATCAATATCTCAAGTATACATCTGTTATTAAGTCCTCCATTAAAAATCAGGTAAGAATGGAACGGTGATGTTTCGCATCGGTTCACCGGTACTATTGCTTGCTTCGATTCCGTTGGATATAGAGCGCGCGCGCGCGCGCAAATCCCGTTTCCGAGAGCAAAATATCAAAGCATGTCCATCACGTGCGTTTTTTCAAAAAGTATGATCGTGATTAAGCTCATATGCTATTATGCGAATTTAATCATTTGAAAGTATAAATCAATTTCGATTCGTACTATGAAAACCAACATTATTTTATCTTTAATTGCGATTGTCTATCAGAATTGGACAGAAAATTAAAAATCGAAAATAAGGCACTGAATTAACACTTAAATATCATTTGATTTTTTTCATAATTTTCAAATCGATCTGTCGAGTCGTAAATGCTAAGCCAAAGAAGGTCAGAAGATTAATGAGACGATGAAGCGTGATAGACTTCTTTGACAAGAGAGAGTGCTGCTATACTCCTTTCTCATACTTTGCGAAAATATTTCGCTCCCTTGCGATCTCGCGGGAAACGCGTCTCATTAACCTTCTTTTCTTGATAAAAAAAAAAAAAAAACCTTGCGTTACTTTTCAGAACTCTTACTACACGGGTCAGATGGCGCGAAACTTTTGAAACTCGAGATTTCACTTCTGCTCTCCGCCCTCGCGTCTTCTCACCCGTACACATGTTTCTACATAGATGACTTTTTTCCTCTTTTCTTGAACTTAACGTCGCGCACAAGCTATAAAACGGCCTTTGGCTCGCGCTCAAACTCTTTCGCTCCTTCTCTCTATATTCTCCTACCTCTAACTTCTCTCTCTCTCTCTTTAAGCAAAGCTATTCTTTGTTCGTACGTGCTGCGGCGTCGTTATGCGTTCGTCATTATCGTTTCGCGTTTTCCAGTCTTTCGCAAACCCTGCCGTAACAATTTCATTCTTTCCGCCGTCCGTCGTATAACGCGTATTCTCTTTATCCGCGGCTTCGTCAATTATGCTGGCGCACAAAGACAAGATGTACCTTGACGATGAGGATCTCGCAAGTAACGCAGCTAAGCACGGAATTGTAACCGGATATTCGCGGAGTAGATGTCTGAATCACAGGGCGCCATAATAATGTAACGTGATAACACGAATTATGATAGCCAATAAAGCGGTCAGTAAATTCCCATGGATTTTTTCTTTGTAATAAACATTTTTAAGATTTTTAAATAATAGGAAGCGATTAACGTATAAATTTTTTTTTTTTAAATAATTTGAGATGATTATTGTTTTTGATAAGTGCCATTAATGGCCAATATTGGACTTCGGCAAATGAATAGATTAATCAATTCTGCACAGTTGTGTACTATAAAATAATTTAGACTTTATAAATATCAAGCGAAAAACACGAATGTTATGATATTTAAGTGGAAGTATCGGTATCTTGATATTATGTCATGGCATCGTTAGCGCCTCGATTAGCACACATGATTCGCAAAAAAAAACTGCAAAGTTAATCATTGACTTGCTCAACATACACTTAAAACGCATCAAAAACACATCAAGAACTTCGCGCGCGGCAGAGAGTGCTCTTTCATTCGAACGGACAAAAAGTTCCTGCGAATCGCGGATGTTCTGCTGCTTCTTCCACTCTCCTTCTCTTTATTCCTCTTTCTTCCTCTCTCTTCTATATATAATCTTATATTCCTTTATCTTATTATGATATTTTAACATCCTATCTCTTCTCTTTCCTCATAAATTATCCATAATCTAGATTTAGATGTGTTGCAATGCAATTAGACTGCTAGGCTTCGCACATTTGCGCTTATTTATGTAAATTTCATGTTGTGTATGAACGTGAAACAAACCGAAAATGATAAATACACCTAAAACCAGACTTATAACAACATTCAATTAATATGTGTTCAATTAATTTATGCTAAGATTTTCTATCAAAAAACATTTTTTCTAAAACTGCTTCTATATAACAATACATTAATTATTTAACATACATCATTATGATTGGCAAATTATCACAAGTTATTTCTTTAAACTCTACAAGAGTTGTTTCATTTCTGTAACAAACTTCGTGGTTGCAATTTATTTTTAAAATAAAATTAGAATTTTATTCTAAAGGTTCTTAGAATTTTATTTGTTAATAAACGCATGCATTAACATGTGTTTCCTAGGGATATGGCCTTATAAAAACCATAATAGAAAATTCTCTGACCTTTCTCCTTCTCACCGAAACTATAAGCTAACGCGTGCAAAGGCGAACGGAATGCAATGACCGTAAAATAACGAGCCACCCGCGAAGGCGAGTACTTGCACGTTTTAAAAGCGCGACGCAAATGCGCGGCGATGCACTTGCATAATATGCACTCTATCGAAGCACGACGTGCTTTCCGTGCACCGACCCGTTCTACGGCTGCTTGAGTAGAAACCACTCAGAGAGAAAATATTTCTTATTGCCGTGCAAGTCTAATACGTGCCGGATATGACGCGTCGACTCAATATATGCTCGCGCAGATCGGTGAGTCCGCAAAAAGCTTCCGCCAGGTGTTTCCGGGAGGAGATCGTCCCGGTTTGCCGAATTTTTAATCGAGAAAGAGGTTCATTCATCCGTAACTATAATGAAATCAATAACAGTGATCGAGTATGTTCTTTCGATTTATCACACACACACACATTATTGTTTTCTTCCATTACCATATGAATATCACACATTTATCATATTTAACATATCACACATTTTAGTGAAAAGTCCAGTTTCTCTTAAGAGATTAAGTATTAAATCTGTGTGTATGACTTAATAGATGAAAAGAAAATTTACTTCAATAAAATATCATACTAGAAAGTGAGAATCAATATAATAGAGATTAATTTGATGATTATAAAAGTTAAAACTTGAAAGAGAGAGAAAGAAGAGAGAGGGATACATTTTGAAAAAATATATTAAACTGTAATAATACATGTAGCAACATTAATAAAACATTCAATTTCAATAAAAGAAAAAAACGATTAATTAATATCAAATTCATTACTTCTTCCCGCCACATTTTCAGATATCCCGCTTTTGCTTTCGATTTATTCTGCGCTTACATTTTTAAAATTCGGTTTATTCGTACACGGACAAAATGTATGAATACATGTACGAGAGAGAAACGCCGACTCCACATGCATAAATGTACAGGAACCGACTCAATCTTTCGAAGCCAGACGTTATTGCAAAATTAAATGCGCTACATGCGCCACTACCTGAATTAGAAATAACTTTTACGGGTCGCATCGGTTCATAAATTCAATCGCGAAAGGTCAACGTCCTCACAATTTATATCATAATCCGTATTTCAACCGATTGACAAATCATACGGTCTCTTCGAATAAGTATCGATATTTGATACTTAATTAAATCATTTCTCGAACGTCACTTGTATAAGATTAAGTATATTTAGATAAAATCAATCTCGGTTTCTTCCTTTTATAAAATAACAGACACTCATTATAATAAAAAATTAAATTATTAGTTTAAATAAATTAGAAAAATTTTATTTATATCCCTCTTCTGTAAAAAAAAAAAATAAATAAATAAAATCTACTTTTGTGTAGAAATAAAAATTCGATAAAAATTTAAATGTAATCTATGAATGGCAATGCAAAAACATATTAAAAACTTTCAATAGCATAAACTAAATGCATATCGAAAAGTATGTGAATACTTTAAAGCTTTAGATTTAAGCAAAAATACAAAAATCACCATTTTTATAACTTTTTCTCGGGAAATTAAGCGAGTCTTACATTCGTAATTTTGAATTTAACGATATATTAATCTTGAAGATTCCTACGCTTCTCCAGTTTCTATTATTTCTCTCGATCCCTTTTCTCAATCTCTTATATACTCGAGAGAAGTCGTTATCACAGCGATTTGTATGTCGGCACAATTATACGCGGCGTCGTCATCCGGCAATTACTATTCCACGCCCTAGTAAGTTCAGTTTATACGGTATTCCGCAGTGTTATTTCTAACTGTTTCTAGGTACGAAAGTGAGGTTACACTCGAACGGAAAAGAAGGAGAGAAAGAAGCACAAGGGAAAAAGAGAAGAGATTGCTTCGGAAAACCGATGAAAATATTATCGGATTCTTCAGCTGACTGGAAAAAACCGTCCTGCCACATCCAAATCGATTTTGCTGCCATCGCTTGTCGTAAGAAGCGCGATCAATGATTTCGTCTCTCATAAATTATGAGCGAAAACAGGAATATCGGATTTCAATCGGGCTTTCAATAGAGGCTTCAATCGCGACGATTAAATTCGATCGATCCATTTCGACGCTGTTGATGTTGGCTTCTTTAAGTATATACAAGTTATTTCAAGAAGCCTGTATAACGATAGTAAAGCGATATTCTCGAGTAAATTTTCAAACAATTTGTTCTTTGTCAAGATTGAAATTGAGATCCAAATATTATTCAATTAAAAATTGTTTCTTGCGATGTAAATTTCCGAAAACTATCTGTACAATAAAACTGTTTCTTATATTTAATAGAGAGTGAATTTGATATCAACAGAAAGAAAAATTTAAAGCTTATTACAAAGTCTAAGTTTAAAAGTTTAAAAAATAAAAAAATGACACATCTAGAAAAAATATCTCATATATATTCGAATCTAAAGTCTCAAAATTTGATAAAAGACAACTGCTTCTTGCTATCATTATATGATTTTTTTTATCATTATATAGGAATACTCTCTCTATGTATAGAATAAATCAAAAGTATTATAATTTTTATTAATGCAGATCTATCGCGAGATAAATCAGTAAAATAGAAGTCTACGCGTCGTATCTTGTGCTATTTATATATACATGTTATTGGAAGCATCCGGTTTTAGGAGCATTTGCAATTGCACCGTTATGTGTCTGGTCGATCAATTGACATTTACTATGAGCTAAAAAAGCCGTTATAAAAATTTGAACAATCAAAGATAAAATAGTTTGATGTATCAGATTTTGCAGTATAATTTTTGAAGTGATATAGATCACATTTCGAAATTAATAAATCGAATTTAATAAAGCAAAAAAAAAGGGTAATATTGTATGCTGCAGATTTAGAAGTCAGTTTTAAAAAAGAAACTGAGCAGCTGCGAACAAAAAATTTAAAAAAGATACCTACTCTGTATTTCATTTAATTCATCAAATTTACCATGAGTAAAAATAGCAGGTAAGCACTTTAATGTCAGTGAGTAAAACTTTCGACATTTATGCAAAATGTATTTTACGCCAGTTGAACCATTTTCATTGTAGCGCATAAATATAGAGATCATTTTCGAGTGTCTGCAGCACGGAAATCTAAACTCGCTGAAATTTTACCGGTTTCAATCCCTGGTGAAAATTCATCCCAAAGGAATTTTATTTCATTGCTGCGAAACAATCTGACGTCTGTCGTTTTAGATATATTCCCTCTAGAGTGAGCAGTAGTTATAAGCTTACTGCAAAACACAGTTACTTCTATAGTCTCGTAACTAACAAATGAAATTTATCATAAATTACATACAATTATGTATGTAAATTATTATGAATAATATGAATATAACGATTGTTAAAATATAATAACTATTAAAGAAGAACTTATAATACGAATGTTTTCCCCACAAATGCATTTTTTACTAAAAATTTTGACTTTTTCCTCAAAATTTTATGCTATTTTCAAAATACAGAGCTCACGTGCAAATAAAAATAGAAGTTTACATGTTTTCAGTATCTGTTTTACTCTTCTTCGGTCTATCTATGCATCTTCCATTTTCGATGCGAATGGATTGAACTTCTATCTTCCACGACAATCGAGAGAGCGCGGGCGATTTTTTCACACATAGCCGTTTTGTTTTCCGGACAGAGAGGAAAAAATCCCACGAAACTGCAGCACATTTACACCAACCTACGAGTCACGAATTTTTTTTGTTTCTTTTTTTTTTTGCCGTGCAAAACTTTTTAATTGCGAGGCTCACTCCGATGGCTGAGGCGAGAGGAGGCCATCCAATTTGTGCGAATGGGTTTTTCTCGAACGCTTTTCCTTCCTCGCCCTGCCCTTGTGTCGATCCCTTTGCCGCGATTCTTTTGTGACGTAAAAATTGAATCCACATAGCTACGGTACATTCACGGATGTGAACATGTCATGCTCGTACATGTCGTACACACACGACAAAATTCGAAGGAGAAATCAACTCTTTGTCAATTTTTTTTTCTTTCTTCAGCCCGTTCTTCCTTCTCTCTCGTTCGCGTTTTAATGTTTTTTTTTCTTTTAGATTAGATGCAATTGCCATTGACAATTTTTGCAAATACAGAAATTACGACTAATCTTTTAGATATAAAATAAATATAATGACATTTACAAATATGCAATATTATTCAAAATTCATTTCTCCAGTCAATCATTTCTCTTATCTTAAATACCATTTCTTTATATAATTAAAAATAATTTTATGGTAATCTATATGGATATAAATATGAACAAAAAAAAATAATACAGATATACATTTTATATTATTATGTAAATATATCTGAAAGAACAGCTTGCAAGGTTCAGAATCAATGTTTCTTTCTCTCTTTCTCGTTATTATGATTTATACTTTTCTTTCCGGCCTATAGTAGTCTCTTACTATAAGATTCATGAAGACTAAACACGATCTCTTCAATTAACCAGATGAACATACACGCATTCAGTGAATTTGTGGTTTCCGTTCCACCGGAATCTTGTGGTTGTTCGTTCGAATGAGAGATAAAGGAAGAGGAACAGGAAGAGGAGGAGCGGCTCGGGAAGCCGAACAGGATGAAATAAAAAAAAGAGGAAAATAAGAACAAAAAGCGTACGCGTTGTCCCACGGCAGCTCGTCGTCTCTAGCTAGACCAAACAAACAATCTTTATCTCCTTTATGGTCGCCCGCTTATCTCCGTCCAGCGACTGACTCTCACTCAGCCGACAGGTCGCGCACCTTTTTCTCGCCATCCTACGTAAAGAAATCCTTTGTGTTCCGGCATACGTTCTCACGACGGAGGAAAAGTTGAGAGACGAAGGCGAAAGAGAGAGGTTAAGAGTAAGAGAAAGAGAGAGAGAGAGAGAGCAAGACGAAACATAGAAAATTTGAATAAATCTCGCGCCACGTCGTGAATATCATTTCGCTAGACTTCGCGAAGCGTTTCGCATCTTTAAGGGGGGAGGGGAACTGAAAACAGTTCTCTAAGTACCGTTCCGATAAAGTTTCAAGAAAGCCGTGCCGGTGCATCTCAGGCGATGATAACCAGGCAAGCTTCGTTATAACCGCCGTTTAAGAACCTGACGTTCTTTTTTTTTCACGAAAAAGAGAGAGAAAAGTCTTATATCGTTTAGCCGATATCGAAGATAAATGGTTGCGCTGATATGGAAGATGAATCGTTTCTTCTGTAAATAATTGTCCTGAATTTGTTAAAATAAATCGAAGAATTGAGATAAATGTGTTAAATCGAATATTGTGCGAAATTTTTCACAATATTCTCTATCCTTTCTCAGCATAATATTGCACAATACATTCCAATCAATCTCTCTTAAGATTCTTATTGATTTTGCTTTGTTTACATATAGTCAGAGATTTACCTACTGTTTGATTTGAAAATGTTTTGCGTTTCTTGCAATCAATCTAAATATCATGTTTATGTGCGAATGCTAAATTTATATAAATCGACACGCGCCGTGAAATAGTCGTGAGACTTTCTAGTAAACATAGATCGAGCGTTGGCGACATACAAATGACGATAAATTGTTCAATTCACTAATACTACTTCCTTACGAGACAGGCAAAATTAATTTGCGAAAAACTCTGAAGAAACTAGATGTGGAAAAACGCGATATATGATCTTGAAATTCTCTCATCGAGAAACTTTCGAGTCGCTGACAAGATAAATAAAATTAATCGAACACATTTAATTCATGAATTATGTATCGAACAGAATAAAAGATTGGCATTTCCTAGATAAAATATATTAGATAATAAATACTTTTTAAAATAAAAAATAAAATAAAGACGCTTTGATATTAAATCTCAATCTATCTCGATAACTTTATAAAATTCTGAAAAATTTCTATTTTACCATTCATTTAACGTTAAATATACAAAAATCTTATTATCATATTACACACAGATATTACACATAAACTTGAATACATCACAAAAGTCAGAATTTAACTAGCTATATTTTGGCGCATCTAAAATAGCATATATTAGTGCGAATGAAAAAGTCGTGATAAATAATACCAAAATATTATCCGATTTCACTGTACGTCGTGCTTGATTAATTTTATTTATATAGTCATTAATATGTTAAAATATATTTAGAATGCAAACGTATCAAATACATAATTTATTTCAATCGTATTTCTGTCACTGTGAAATCAATTCAACACAGTTGAATAGTAAGTGTGTCCACCTAATTTAATATCGAGTCCATTTCTCTCCTTTTCGAGCGATGACTTCGCAATACGGTTATATAGAAAGAAATGTCCCTCCTTTAGACGTCCCTCGTTTATTGAGACAAGCATGAATCGCGAAATTCGCTTGAAGTTGCATGTATCCGTACAAAATCAATTCGCCAGAATTCTCGCAATAGAAGAATACACAAAGCACAACTCAGGTGTCTCTTTATATACGAATTGCTTGACCAATTTAAAATTATAATAAAAATTAATCGAGATATCAATCTTTGTTTTATAAAGAATTTAGAGATTTTCAAGAATAAAGTTTTAAATAAAGTTGCATGCGCACTTCAGCAGCATTATATGTATAATCAAATTTTCATTAAAAATGATTCGATTTCAAATTTAAAGAATGTATGTATATATTACGCGAGGAGATAGTCTGCATATATACGGTATGTATGTTCAGGGAAAGCGATCGGCGAAATCGAAAACTCATCGGCGCTCTCTATAAGTTTCGGTTAACCGCTGACGAACGATCGACAGCGACCGATCGTGAGGAGATAACCTCGGTGGTTGCGGGCAGAGATGACGATGGCAAACGCGAAAGGGCCGCATGTTCATCGCGTTTTTGTCTGCAACGCACAGAAAAAGTCGTGGAATGCGATTGCCATTGACCGTCCGCAATAAAATCGTTCCGCAATAAGACGACCGGTTTGCTACGCTAATAAATTATGGTATCCGTCGCGCGTGGATCATGCTATGCGAATCCAAAGAAAGGCCTGACGTCACAGTCTCATCAGAAAATTTAATTGCATTAGATCGCGGAAAATCGTAAATAAAAATTCAAGCCATTTTCACGGAAAATAATAATTACATTGTAAATTGATAATCGAGTCCCAATTCGCGACATTCTTGATAAATACTTAACCCGTGCATATATTTTCACCATATAATTGCTGTTAAATATACTTTATCCGCAACCGCTATGCGGATTACAATATATATATAATATTTAAATTGCAATATGATGGTAATTACGCAATTAAGTAAACAAAGCAATATTCTGATGCACACACATGTTTCATGAAATGATGCAAATAATGATTTAAATGCAATATTACTCGCGAAATTTAGTAAATTATTACACAATGGATAAACATAATAACATTTTCGCACACAAATAATAACATTTATTATTAAGATAATACGCGCAAGAAAATTCTCGCTATCGAGTAATAAATATGTCTTTAAAATCATGATAAATCTCTGTTGAAAAACTTGTTTGTTCATGTCTAAACTTCATTGTGCGTAATGTAATATGTACTTTGCGATTTTTCGATACTAGAACGAAGCATTGGTTCAATCTACGCGGACGGATGCAGCGGAGAAAAATTGTTCTCGCTAGTCCTGGCATTCGCACGCACGAATGACGGCGCGAGCGCGCGTGAAAGGAACATATGGCGTTTTATACGAGACCACAGTCCTCCTGCATCTCGCCTTCTTTTAAAGCTTTTCGACGCCACCTGTTACGTAAATGCGAGAGGAAGAGGGCCCCCCCCGAGCCTTCTCGCGAGAGAGACGCGGTCGATTGATTCGCATTGTAATAATCAAGGAGGACGATTCAACGTCCTTCTTGCAACGTGGTCTTCCCACCTGACGGCCATTCAGCCACTCGACAACAGAAAGTACCACCGTACGCCACGCCGTATGATTATAATAATTCTAGCTAGCGATGGCATTGATACCCTTGGTGACGCTGAGCTATCAAGTACCGTAGTACTGTACGTGGTACCTTCCGCGAGCTATTGTTGGCCGGCAACAGCCTCACTGTGAGATATCAATTCATTTAAACGAGCTATCAATTCACCGTGTGCGTCGTAAGGAACGAACAAAATAACGAGAAATTTCAGCGAGGTAGCGAATGAAGATATTTATGGCTGTAAACTTCTCTCGATATAAGATAAATCAATTCGTTTCGTTTTATTATATCTAAGACTTTCCACGATGGAAGCCGCAATTTGCGGGCTTTATATATCATCTCAATAAATTAAAAGAAATATTTGAAGCTTGTTTTTTTAAACCGTGCCTTACTCGCGAGATAAAAAATTCTCGTTATCGAATAATATGTATGTCTAATCATGATATATACGTAAAATCATGATAAATATCTCTTGAAAAAATTATTGTACTATTATGTGAAGTTTCCAGTTCGTTAATAATTGCAAATATTGATTCAAAAATATTATCAAACGACGAATTTTATTTTACGCATGTTGCACATTTTAATATCTTGAATCTAAACCACGGATTCACTGTATCTATATATCAATTTCGAAATATTTTGCATTTATTGTATTCCGCGCTTTTTATATCGACCAAAAAGGCATTCCTTATTTCTTTTCTCAGATAACGAACAAGTCGCGAAGCAAGGCAACGGTTAAATTAAGCTGTTTAAAATGACTCACCGTTGATATGCATTTGTGGCTCGGCGAGATGAACTCTAGACCCCGCTGTCCCTCGCCGCTGAAGCACTTCTGTATGTTGCTCATGAACTTGCGGCGGATCGCTTTGAGGGAATAAACACATAAAGCTGAATGCGGACGCGGCACGTCGCTGTTGGGCCCGTCGCTCTCGGCAAACACAGCAAATAGCACATCGTCCTGGGCAGTGATGCCCAGATCACCGGCGAGCACCGAACCGGCCTTGCCAACGTAGGCGGCCTGCACCAGGTTATAGATACGCTCGTCGCTGGTGCAATTAATCGGTATTTCCGTGTACGAGTAATAATGCTCATCGTCTTGGCACACGCGCACTAGCTTCGACAGATAGATCGCCGTCTCTGTATTCTTCATCTGCGTGGTGAGGAAATAACTAAAGCCGCCGCTGCTGAAGCCATAGATGTAGTTGATCGGATAACGTTCGCGCGACAAAGAATTGACGTACATCCGCGTACCGGTCGTGACCGCAGCTTCGGCGATGTTCAACATCTTGTCCTTGTCGAGGGAGCGCGAGCTCACCGCCGGCACTTCCGAACGATAGGGCGAATTGCCGGTAAAGGTCACGCCGACGTACATGACTTGGGAGACCGGTGGATTCGGCGGACCGGGCGCGATAAACGCGACCGTCGAGGCGGTGGCATTGTTCGCCACCACCGGCTCCTTAACCTCCTGCACCACATCCGATATGTTGTGCAAATTGCGCACCGTG